>CM061490.1:46819573-49219573 GCA_030867185.1 Tagetes erecta
CTACATTATAATAAATTGCTTTTAAAGGTTCTAAAATGGCGTAAAGAGTCGTAATATGTTTTAAGTTTCCGTACGATGTTTAAAGGACTCGAACAAATTCAATTGGTTTATAATGGAGATTTAACGTTTCGTACGGTGATGTATGGTCCTCTTTGGAGTTGTAACGCGTCCTACAATATTATAAATTGCTTCTCAAGTTGCTAATGTCTCATACAGAATCGTAACAACTCCTGAGTTGTCGTACGATGTTCAAAGGACTCGGACGAATTCATTAGGATTATTATGGAGTTTTAAGATTACGTACGGTATTGTATTGTGTTTTTAGGAGTTGTAAGGCGTCGTACATTATACTAACATGATATTCAAGGTGCTTATGTGATATACAGAGTCATAAGATATTCTAAGTTGCCGTACGATGTTAAAATGACTTGGACGAATTCATTAGGTTTATTATGGAGTTTTAATGTTTCGTACGATGATATAAGGTGTTCATAGAGGATGTAACGCGTCGTACATTTTTCTAAATCGTTTTTCATGTTGCTAATGTCACATACAGAGTCGTAACAAGTCCTGTGTGTTCGTACGATGTTCAAAGGACTCGGACGAATTCATTAGGTTTATTATGGTGTTTTAAGTTTACATACGGTATTGTAAGATGTTGTTACGATTTGTAAAGAGTCCTACATTATAATAAATTGCTTTTAAAGGTTCTAAAATGGCGTAAAGAGTCGTAATATGTTTTAAGTTGCCGTACGATGTTTAAAGGACTCGAACCAATTCAATTGGTTTATAATGGAGATTTAACGTTTCGTACTGTGATGTATGGTCTTCTTTGGAGTTGTAAAGCGTCCTACATTATTCTAAATTGCTTTTCAAGTTGCTAATGTCTCATACAGACTCGTAACAAGTCCTGATTTGTCGTACGATGTTCAAAGGACTCGGACGAATTCATTAGGATTATTATGGAGTTTTAAGATTACGTACGGTATTGTATTGTGTTGTTAGGAGTTGTAAGGCGTCGTACATTATACTAACATGATTTTCAAGGTGCTAATGTGATATACAGAGTCATAAGATATTCTAAGTTGTCGTACGATGTTGAAATGACTCGGACGAGTTCATTAGGTTTATTATGTAGTTTTAATGTTTCGTACGATGTTATAAGGTGTTCATAGAAGATGTAACGCGTCGTACATTATTCTAAATTGCTTTTCATGTTGCTAATGTCACATACAGAGTCGTAACAAGTCATGTGTGTTCGTACGATGTTCAAAGGACTAGGTCGAATTCATTAGGTTTATTATGGTGTTTTAAGTTTACATACGATATTGTAAGATGTTGTTACGATTTGTAAAGAGTCCTACATTTTAATAAAGTGCTTTTCAAGGTTCTAAAATGGCATAAAGAGTCGTAATATGTTTTAAGTTGCGTACGATGTTTAAAGGACTCGAACAAATTCAATTGGTTTATAATGGAGATTTAACGTTTCGTACGGTGATGTATGGTCCTCTTTGGAGTTGTAACGCGTCCTACATTATTCTAAATTGCTTCTCAAGTTGCTAATGTCTCATACAGAGTCATAACAAGTCCTGAGTTGTCGTACGATGTTCAAAGGACTCGGACAAATTCATTAGGATTATTATGGAGTTTTAAGATTACGTACTGTATTGTATTGTGTTGTTAGGAGCTGTAAGGCGTCGTGCATTATACTAACATGATTTTCAAGGTGCTAATGTGATATACAGAGTCATAAGATATTCTAAGTTGTCGTACGATGTTGAAATGACTCGGACGAGTTCATTAGGTTTATTATGTAGTTTTAATGTTTCGTACGATGTTATAAGGTGTTCATAGAAGATGTAACGCGTCGTACATTATTCTAAATTGCTTTTCATGTTGCTAATGTCACATACAGAGTCGTAACAAGTCATGTGTGTTCGTACGATGTCAAAGGACTAGGACGAATTCATTAGGTTTATTATGGTGTTTTAAGTTTACATACTATATTGTAAGATGTTGTTACGATTTGTAAAGAGTCCTACATTTTAATAAAGTGCTTTTCAAGGTTCTAAAATGGCATAAAGAGTCGTAATATGTTTTAAGTTGCGTACGATGTTTAAATGACTCGAACAAATTCAATTGGTTTATAATGGAGATTTAACGTTTCGTACGGTGATGTATGGTCCTCTTTGGAGTTGTAACGCGTCCTACATTATTCTAAATTGCTTCTCAAGTTGCTAATGTCTCATATAGAGTCATAACAAGTCCTGAGTTGTCGTACGATGTTCAAAGGACTCGGACGAATTCATTAGGATTATTATGGAGTTTTAAGATTACGTACGGTATTGTATTGTGTTGTTAGGAGCTGTAAGGCGTCGTGCATTATACTAACATGATTTTCAAGGTGCTAATGTGATATACAGAGTCATAAGATATTCTAAGTTGTCGTACGATGTTGAAATGACTCGGACGAGTTCAGTAGGTTTATTATGTAGTTTTAATGTTTCGTACGATGTTATAAGGTGTTCATAGAAGATGTAACGCGTCGTACATTATTCTAAATTGCTTTTCATGTTGCTAATGTCACATACAGAGTCGTAACAAGTCATGTGTGTTCGTACGATGTTCAAAGGACTAGGACGAATTCATTAGGTTTATTATGGTGTTTTAAGTTTACATACGATATTGTAAGATGTTGTTACGATTTGTAAAGAGTCCTACATTTTAATAAAATGCTTTTCAAGGTTCTAAAATGGCATAAAGAGTCGTAATATGTTTTAAGTTGCGTACGATGTTTAAAGGACTCGAACAAATTCAATTGGTTTATAATGAAGATTTAATGTTTCGTACGATGATGTTAGGTCTTCTTTGGAGTTGTAACGCGTCCTACATTATTCTAAATTGGTTTTCAAGTTGCTAATGTCTCATACAGAGTCGTAACAAGTCCTGAGTTGTCGTACGATGTTCAATGGATTCGGACGAATTCATTAGGATTATTATGGAGTTTTAGGATTACGTACGGTATAGTATTGTGTTGTTAGGAGTTTTAAGGCGTCGTACATTATACTAACATGATTTTCAAGGTGTTAATGTGATATACAGAGTCGTAAGATATTCTAAGTTGTCGTACGATGTTGAAATGAATCGGACGAATTCATTAGGTTTATTATGTAGTTTTATTGTTTCGTACGATGAGATAAGGTGTTCATAGAAGATGTAACGCGTCGTACATTATTCTAAATTGCTTTTCATGTTGCTAATGTCACATACAGAGTCGTAACAAGTCATGTGTGTTCGTATGATGTTCTGTAACGCCCGCCTTTCGGCAAGCACCACAGTTGGCATTCATAAGCATAAAACAACCATAGTTTAAATAAAATCATAAATGCAGCGGAATACTTGTTTAAAAATATCATTACATCGTCATAATTGTCTTAATGCATCATTCAATCATTACAGAACGTAAGTTTAATCTTAAATGAATTTTCTTCAATGCCAGTCTTCAGTAAGCCCCTAGCCCTCGCCAAGCAGCTCCTTTAATCACCAAACCTGCACATCAATCTAACATGC
The DNA here is from genome assembly GCA_030867185.1 of Tagetes erecta. Lineage (NCBI taxonomy): Eukaryota > Viridiplantae > Streptophyta > Magnoliopsida > Asterales > Asteraceae > Tagetes > Tagetes erecta. Next base: position 46,823,144 of record CM061490.1, read on the forward strand.
ATACAAAAGTCAGCTACGTTGAGTGAGTTCTAGTTTTATAACATCTTTAGAAACATTCCATTATCATTCATGTAATACACGTAAATTGCATCATCATACCATACGTCACATTCGTATGACACACAATCATAATATCTTTATTTGTTAGTAAGTCATCATCGTATCCTCTTTGGTCATAAGAGACCCATTCTGCAGTCTTAACTGGTTTTATTTGATCCCTAGTAGGATTCTTGACTGGTTTTATAGGATCCCCAGTAGGATGCTTGACTGGTTTTTATATGATCCCCAGTAGGATGCTTGACTGGTTTTATATGATCCCCAGTAGGATGCTTGACTGGTTTTATATGATCCCCAGTAGGATGCTTGACTGGTTTTATATGATCCCCAGTAGGATGCTTGACTTCTGTTAAGGCATACATTCGTTTATATAATTATATATTTATATATATACAAGTATTTAATTACTTGTTCTTACATTATCATCATACATCACATAATAAAGTCCAACCTTCCAGGAAACATCTCGGTATGCATGTTAGCCTCAAAAATGTGTTTGAAACGGAAGTGAGGTCTAGAAACTCACCTGATTCTTAAGTGATTTTGCTTGTTCGGTCAAGGTTAGGGTAGTGGTTTTGGTGCACGATCTGCATTTAAGTTATTATAAAAAAAATTGTCATTTTTTTCTTAGTATCGCACGCAGTGTCGCGGACAGTGTCGCAGGTAGTGTCGCAGGTAGTCTCGCATAGACGAACCACAGTGTCGCATGCTACATAAGCAGCACCTTCACTTGCAGTGTCGCAAGGCTCTTGCCCAACTTTCGTTGGGACTTAAACTACTGTCGCAAGCACACCCGACACTCTCCCAGGAGACAAGTTTTTACCCTTAGTGTCGCAAGATGAACACTAGTGTCGCAGGATGAACACTAGTGTCGCAGAACGCTGTATCAGCTCGTTTTTCAACCCAAAATCCTTGTTTTTCATCCAAATCTCAAACTTTTTACGTCCAAAACCTTGGTTTATCATTCATATGACTAAATCTAAGCATTTTCCATGTTTTTATCCATAAAAATGCAACCTTTATTGATTTTTCTTGAAACTTTTTGAAAACTTAAAAACTCCATTAATGGCCAGATTCGTTTTGTGTTATGAAAACATGTTTTAGGGGATGATTCTTACCTTGATTACCAGTAGTTTAACACCTTTTTCTTCAGATTAACACTTGGATTTATCAAAAGTCTAGATTACTCTTCTTTCTTGCCTTTTCTTTCAAAAATGGAGATTAGGGTTTTGAGTGTGTGTGGTGAAGATGGTGAAGTGTGATGGTGGCTGGAAGATGGTGGTTTAAATAGTAGGGTTTTCCATATTGGGTAGGGTTTTTAGGTGGGCTTGGGCTTTAATTAGGTGTTTAGGCTATTTTTGGTAAATTGCTTAACTAATCCACTTACCATTTTGGGCCTAATTTCATTCTTTCACCCTTAACGGTCCATAATTACATCATTAGCATATCGTATTTCGTAAACGTCGCGCATCATTATAATCATAATCATTTAAATGCACATTCATATAAGCATAGACATGTAAATAAGTCCTACCATAAAAATCGGGGTGTTACAAGTCTCCCTTCCTTATATAGGTTTCGTCCCCGAAACCTTCTAATCATGAAAATAACGCGGGGTGATTCTTTCTCATTTCGCTCTCTAACTCCCACGTAACATCCGAACCTCTCCTATGTCTCCACTGAACTTTTACCTGCTTCACAGTCTTATTTCGCAATCGTTTTTCTTTTTCATCTAATATGGCTATGGGCTGTTCTACATAGTTCAGCCGTTCATCAATTTCCAGATCGTCATACGACACTGCCATACTTTCAACAACTAAACATTTACGCAAATGCGACACATGAAAGGTGGGTTGAATCCCACTCAACTCTTCAGGAAGATCTAACCGATAAGCAACATCTCCCACGCGAGCAACAATTCTAAATAGCCCGATATACCTAGGGCTTAACTTTCCTCTTTTCCTGAATCGTATTATCCCCTTCCAGGGTGACACTTTCAGCATGACCTTATCCCCCACTTGGAACACAATGTCCTTCCCTCTTTTGTCAGCATAAGACTTTTGCCTGTCTTTAGCCGCTTTCATACACTCCTTAATCCTTTCCAACTTCTCAGTTGTGGCCTCGACTATTTCCAAGCTTCCGAGTTCTCTCTGGCCAATCTCGCCCCAACAGATGGGGGTTCTACACCTCCTGCCATACAACATTTCATACGGCGGCATTTTTATACTAGCGTGATAACTGTTATTGAAGGAGAATTCCGCCAAATGCAGATGACTGTCCCAACTACCACCAAATTCGAGCACGCAGGCTCTAAGCATGTCTTCCAGGGACTGGATCGTTCTTTCAAACTGTCCGTCAGTCTGTGGGTGGTAAGCGGAACTGATATGGAGCCTTGTTCCCATCTCCTCATGAAATTTCTTCCAGAACCTTGATGTAAACCGGGTGTCCCTGTCAGACACAATGGATACCGGCATTCCATGCCTTGTCACAACCTCCTTGATAAATACTTCGGCTAATTTTTCTGAACTTATCGTTTCCTTGATTGGTAGGAAGTGAGCACTTTTCGTCAATCTGTCTACGACCACCCATATAGCATCATACCCCTTAGGAGTTCGTGGTAACTTTGTAATAAAATCCATGGTGTTGTGCTCCCACTTCCACTCTGGTATCTCCAGTGGCTGAATCTTACCATATGGTTTTTGATGTTCTGCTTTGACTTGAAGGCAAGTCAGGCACTTACTCACATACGCTTCAACCTCCCTCTTCATACCAGGCCACCAGTAATCCCTCTTCAAATCTTGGATGAATCTTCTATAGTAACCCGCCAAACCCAAGAAACTACGGATTTCGGATGGCGTCTTAGGAGTTTCCCACTTCATAACTGCCTCGATCTTTGATGGGTCGACCATGATTCCCTCGTTGTTTATGACATGACCCAAAAACTGAACTTCTCGTAACCAAAATGCACATTTTGAGAATTTGGCATACAATTTCTCCTTCTGTAGCATCTCCAATACTTCTTTCAAGTGGCACGCATGATCGCATTCGTTCTTCGAGTAAATTAAATTGTTGTCGATAAATACAATCACAGACCTATCCAACATTGGTCTACACACGCGATTCATCAAATCCATAAACGCGGCTGGCGCGTTAGTCAGTCTGAAGGACATGACCAAAAAACTCATAATGCCCGTATCTCGTACGGAACGCTGTCCTCGGAATATCTTGTTCTCTAATCTTCAGTTGATGATAACCGGATCGAAGATCTATCTTTGAAAACCAGTTCGCACCCTGCAACTGATCGAATAAGTCATCTATCCTGGGCAAACGGTAACGATTCTTCACAGTCAATTTGTTTAATTCCCTATAGTCGATACACATCCTCATGCTTCCATCTTTCTTTATAACAAACAGCACTGGCGCTCCCCAGGGAGAAGTGCTCGGTCGGATAAAGCCTTTGTCTAGCAACTCCTTCAGTTGCGTCATCAATTCCTTCATTTCACTTGGGGCTAAACGATATGGTGCTTTTGCCACTTCCTGTGCTTCCGGCACTAGGTCAACTTGAAATTCAATCTCTCTGTCGGGTGGTGTTCCGGGCAAATCTTCGGTAAATACATCAGGGAAATTGCAACTATCGGTACATCTGACAACTGTCTCGGTCCCTCCTCTACATCCTTAACATATGCTAGAAACGAGTTGCAGCCTTTGGTGAATTAGTCGGCTTGCTTTCATCATTGAGATCACTCGAGGAATCTTACTTTCTTGGTCACCATACACAGTTACGGGGCTTCCATCGGGAGCTTTCAAACGAACCACTCTCTCGCGACAACCTATGTTGGCATCAAACTTGGACAACCAATCCATCCCCAATATTACGTCGAAACTACCCAATGTCATAATGCATAAATCTGTAGGGAAACTACGCCCTAATAGAGTAATGGTACAACCTCCTATCATTTGATTTGACTCTAATGAGTTTACCCTCAGCTGTCTCTACGTCAAAAGACCGTTCTACTTTTCTAGAGGGAACTTTTAAGGCCGTATAAAACAAGGTAGATATAAAGCTTCTACTAGCACCAGAATCAAATAACACAGATGCACAAATGTTGTTGACAAAAAACGTACCTGAATCGACCTCTGGCTCCTTCCTCGCCTCCTTCCTAGTCATAGTAAAAGCCCTAGCAGTAGCCTTCGACTTATCTTCCCCCTTGTTGTCTCCAATGTTCACACGACAATTCTTACTCATATGACCCTGCTTACCACATCGGCCGCATTTAACAGCCGCCTTACATTCAAAGGCACGATGGCCCGGCTTCCCACACTTGTAACACAGTCCTGACCCCATCCTACATTCCCCCGAGTGGGGTTTGCCACATTTTCCACAGTTGTCACTCCCATTCTGATTACGCACCATTGCCTGCTTTGCTTCAACCTTGACTCGCTTGTTATCATACTTCCTACCTTCATCACCCTCAACACCCTTCTTAGCGGGTTTATTCTTTTCAGCTTCGTTCATTTCTTTCATCATTTCCTTCAGAACCGCAGGCATAACATCAATCAGGACCTGGTGCAATTCGTGTGCAATAGCATCCTTCAAATTTTGTCCGAGTTCAGAGGCTGGTACAACCTCAGCTTCAATCTCAGGGTCAGTCTCATCATCCTTCCTTTTTCGGGCTTTCTCATGCGCTTCCCTTCAAGGGCTTTCGTTGCCTTAGCATTAGCAGCCTCAGCAGAACTTCTAGTTACTCTTTTCGGTGCCATTTCTTACTTCCTATGAGATTCAAACACTCACGTTCGTCAGTCATGGCAATCCAGGACGTGATAAGTGCTGTAAGTTTCTAATGACAGTGGCTAGCTGTAATTATCTACTTACTTTACTGCTCACGTTCTAAACATACCCCTCCTGAGTCCCGTCAGTATTCAAATCTAGTCTAGTTCACATAAAGCATACAAGAGCATTCTAACACACATAGGCACGTAACATGTATAGGCACTAAACCTATTCTTCTACTCTTCTAACACTTGCTCATATCCTACAAACTTTCTACAAGCATCTTACTTATCGTCCTATTGCATATATGCACAGTTCATCATCATATTTATCATCATTACTATTTACATCCATATAAGATTCATGACTTCTTTCATTTTCAGTTGCATAAACATGTCATATACAGCTTGTTGCTGTTCATTCGTTACTTCTTGGCGTGGAGCTAGCAGACTGGCATTTTTCTTTGGTCCCATTTTCAGTTTAAGTATTAGGTTTTTCTTTGAAAACATTTTACCCATTTTCTCTTAAACTTTGGCTCTGATACCAACTTGTAACGCCCGCCTTTCGGCAAGCACCACAGTTGGCATTCATAAGCATAAAACAACCATAGTTTAAATAAAATCATAAATGCAGCGGAATACTTGTTTAAAAATATCATTACATCGTCATAATTGTCTTAATGCATCATTCAATCATTACAGAACGTAAGTTTAATCTTAAATGAATTTTCTTCAATGCCAGTCTTCAGTAAGCCCCTAGCTCTCGCCAAGCAGCTCCTTTAATCACCAAACCTGCACATCAATCTAACATGCATACAAAAGTCAGCTACGCTGAGTGAGTTCTAGTTTTATAACATCTTTAGAAACATTCCATTATCATTCATGTAATACACGTAAATTGCATCATCATACCATACGTCACATTCGTATGACACACAATCATAATATCTTTATTTGTTAGTAAGTCATCATCGTATCCTCTTTGGTCATAAGAGACCCATTCTGCAGTCTTAACCGGTTTTATTTGATCCCCAGTAGGATTCTTGACTGGTTTTATATGATCCCCAGTAGGATGCTTGACTGGTTTTTATATGATCCCCAGTAGGATGCTTGACTGGTTTTTATATGATCCCTAGTAGGATGCTTGACTGGTTTTATATGATCCCCAGTAGGATGCTTGACTGGTTTTATATGATCCCCAGTAGGATGCTTGACTTCTGTTAATGCATACATTCGTTTATATAATTATATATTTATATATATACAAGTATTTAATTACTTGTTCTTACATTATCATCATACATCACATAATAAAGTCCAACCGTCCAGGAAACATCTCGGTATGCATGTTAGCCTCAAAAATGTGTTTGAAACGGAAGTGAGGTCTAGAAACTCACCTGATTCTTAAGTGATTTTGCTTGTTCGGTCAAGGTTAGGGTAGTGGTTTTGGTGCACGATCTGCATTTAAGTTATTATAAAAAAAAATTGTCATTTCTTTCTTAGTATCGCACGCAGTGTCGCGGACAGTGTCGCAGGTAGTGTCGAAGGTAGTCTCGCATAGACGAACCACAGTGTCGCATGCTACATAAGCAGCACCTTCACTTGCAGTGTCGCAAGGCTCTTGCCCAACTTTCGTTGGGACTTAAACTACTGTCGTAAGCACACCCGACACTCTCCCAGGAGACAAGTTTTTACCCTTAGTGTCGCAAGATGAACACTAGTGTCGCAGGATGAACACTAGTGTCGCAGAACGCTGTATCAGCTCGTTTTTCAACCCAAAATCCTTGTTTTTCATCCAAATCTCAAACTTTTTACGTCCAAAACCTTGGTTTATCATTCATATGACTAAATCTAAGCATTTTCCATGTTTTTATCCATAAAAATGCAACCTTTATTGATTTTTCTTGAAACTTTTTGAAAACTTAAAAACTCCATTAATGGCCAGATTCGTTTTGTGTTATGAAAACATGTTTTAGGGGATGATTCTTACCTTGATTACCAGTAGTTTAACACCTTTTTCTTCAGATTAACACTTGGATTTATCAAAAGTCTAGATTACTCTTCTTTCTTGCCTTTTCTTTCAAAAATGAAGATTAGGGTTTTGAGTGTGTGCGGTGAAGATGGTGAAGTGTGATGGTGGCTGGAAGATTGTGGTTTAAATAATAGGGTTTTCTATATTGGGTAGGGTTTTTAGGTGGGCTTGGGCTTTAATTAGGTGTTTAGGCTATTTTTGGTAAATTGCTTAACTAATCCACTTACCATTTTGGGCCTAATTTCATTCTTTCACCCTTAACGGCCCATAATTACATCATTAGCATATCGTATTTCGTAAACGTCGCGCATCATTATAATCATAATCATTTAAATGCACATTCATATAAGCATAGACATGTAAATAAGTCCTACCATAAAAATCGAGGTGTTACATGTTCAAAGGACTCGGACGAATTCATTAGGTTTATTATGGTGTTTTAAGTTTACATACGATATTGTAAGATGTTGTTACGATTTGTAAAGAGTCCTACATTATAATAAAGTGCTTTTCAAGGTTCTAAAACGGCATAAAGAGTCGTAATATGTTTTAAGTTGCGTACGATGTTTAAAGGACTCGAACAAATTCAATTGGTTTATAATGGAGATTTAACGTTTCGTACGATGATGTTAGGTCTTCTTTGGAGTTGTAATGCGTCCTACATTATTCTAAATTGCTTTTAAAGTTGCTAATGTCTCATACAGAGTAGTAACAAGTCCTGAGTTGTCGTACGATGATCAATGGATTCGGACGACTTCATTAGGATTATTATGGAGTTTTAAGATTACGTACGGTATTGTATTGTGTTGTTAGGAGTTGTAAGGCGTCGTACATTATACAAACATGATTTTCAAGGTGCTAATGTGATATACAGAGTCGTAAGATATTATGTGTGTTCGTACGATGTTCAAAGGACTCGGACGAATTCATTAGGTTTATTATGGTGTTTTAAGTTTACATACGGTATTGTAAGATGTTGTTACGATTTGTAAAGAGTCCTACATTATAATAAAGTGCTTTTCAATGTTCTAAAATGGCATAAAGAGTCGTAATATGTTTTATGTTTCCGTACGATGTTTAAAGGACTCGAACAAATTCAATTGGTTTATAATGGAGATTTAACGTTTCGTACGGTGATGTAAGGTCTTCTTTGGAGTTGTAATGCGTCCTACATTATTCTAAATTGATTTTCAAGTTGCAAATGTCTCATACAGAGTCGTAACAAGACCTGAGTTGTCGTACGATGTGCAATGGATTCGAACGAATTCATCAGGATTATTATGGAGTTTTAAGATTACGTACGGTATTGTATTGTATTGTTAGGAGTTGGATGGCGTCGTACATTATACTAATATAATTTTCAAGGTGCTAATGTGATATACAGAGTCATAAGATATTCTAAGTTGCCGTACGATGTTGAAATGACTCGGACGAATTCATTAGGTTTATTATGGAGTTTTAATGTTTTGTACGATGATATAAGGTGTTCTTAGAAGATGTAACGCGTCCTACATTATTCTAAATTGCTTTTCATGTTGCTAATGTCACATACAGAGTCGTAACATGTCATGTGTGTTCGTACGATGTTCAAAGGACTCGGACGAATTCATTAGGTTTATTATGGTGGTTTATGTTTACATACGGTATTGTAAGATGTTGTTACGATTTGTAAAGAGTCCTACATTGTAATGCGTCCTACATTATTCTAAATTGCTTTTCAAGTTGCTAATGTCTCATACAGAGTCGTAACAAGTCCTGAGTAGTCGTACGATGTTCAATGGATTCGGACGACTTCATTAGGATTATTATGGAGTTTTAAGATTACGTACGGTATTGTATTGTGTTGTTAGGAGTTTTAAGGCGTCGTACATTATACAAACATGATTTTCAAGGTGCTAATGTGATATACAGTCGTAAGATATTCTGTGTGTTCGTACGATGTTCAAAGGACTCGGACGAATTCACTAGGTTTATTATGGTGTTTTAAGTTTACATACGGTATTGTAAGATGTTGTTACGATTTGTGAAGAGTCCTACATTATAATAAAGTGCTTTTCAATGTTCTAAAATGGCATAAAGAGTCGTAATATGTTTTAAGTTTCCGTACGATGTTTAAAGGACTCGAACAAATTCAATTGGTTTATAATGGAGATTTAACGTTTCGTACGGTGATGTAAGGTCTTCTTTGGAGTTGTAATGCGTCCTACATTATTCTAAATTGATTTTCAAGTTGCTAATGTCTCATACAGAGTCGTAACAAGTCCTGAGTTGTCGTACGATGTGCAATGGATTCGAACGAATTCATTAGGATTATTATGGAGTTTTAAGATTACGTACGGTATTGTATTGTATTGTTAGGAGTTGGATGGCGTCATACATTATACTAATATGATTTTCAAGGTGCTAATGTGATATACAGAGTCATAAGATATTCTAAGTTGCCGTACGATGTTGAAATGACTCGGACGAATTCATTAGGTTTATTATGGAGTTTTAATGTTTTTTACGATGATATAAGGTATTCTTAGAAGATGTAACGCGTCCTACATTATTCTAAATTGCTTTTCATGTTGCTAATGTCACATACAGAGTCGTAACAAGTCATGTGTGTTCGTACGATGTTCAAAGGACTCGGACGAATTCATTAGGTTTATTATGGTGGTTTAAGTTTACATACGGTATTGTAAGATGTTGTTACGATTTGTAAAGAGTCCTACATTATAATAAAGTGCTTTTCAAGGTTCTAAAATGGCAAAAAGAGTCGTAATATGTTTTAAGTTGCCGAACGATGTTTAAAAGACTCGAACAAATTCAATTGGTTTATAATGGAGATTTAATGTTTCGTACGGTGATTTAAGGTCTTCTTTGGAGTTGTAATGCGTCCTACATTATTCTAAATTGCTTTTCAAGTTGCTAATGTCTCATACAGAGTCATAACAAGTCCTGAGTTGTCGTACGATGTTCAATGGATTCGGACGACTTCATTAGGATTATTATGGAGTTTTAAGATTACGTACGGTATTGTATTGTGTTGTCAGGAGTTGTAAGGCGTCGTACATTATACAAACATGATTTTCAAGGTGCTAATGTGATATACAGAGTCGTAAGATATTCTGTGTGTTCGTACGATGTTCAAAGGACTCGGACGAATGCATTAGGTTTATTATGGTGTTTTAAGTTTACATACGGTATTGTAAGATGTTGTTACGATTTGTAAAGAGTCCTACATTATAATAAAGTGCTTTTCAATGTTCTAAAATGGCATAAAGAGTCGTAATATGTTTTAAGTTTCCGTACGATGTTTAAAGGACTCGAACAAATTCAATTGGTTTATAATGGAGATTTAACGTTTCGTACGGTGATGTAAGGTCTTCTTTGGAGTTGTAATGCGGCCTACATTATTCTAAATTGATTTTCAAGTTGCTAATGTCTCATACAGAGTCGTAACAAGTCCTGAGTTGTCGTACGATGTGCAATGGATTCGAATGAATTCATTAGGATTATTATGGAGTTTTAAGATTACGTACGGTATTGTATTGTATTGTTAGGAGTTGGATGGCGTCATACATTATACTAATATGATTTTCAAGGTGCTAATGTGATATACAGAGTCATAAGATATTCTAAGTTGCCGTACGATGTTGAAATGACTCGGACGAATTCATTAGGTTTATTATGGAGTTTTAATGTTTTTTACGATGATATAAGGTATTCTTAGAAGATGTAACGCGTCCTACATTATTCTAAATTGCTTTTCATGTTGCTAATGTCACATACAGAGTCGTAACAAGTCATGTGTGTTCGTACGATGTTCAAAGGACTCGGACGAATTCATTAGGTTTATTATGGTGGTTTAAGTTTACATACGGTATTGTAAGATGTTGTTACGATTTGTAAAGAGTCCTACATTATAATAAAGTGCTTTTCAAGGTTCTAAAATGGCAAAAAGAGTCGTAATATGTTTTAAGTTGCCGAACGATGTTTAAAAGACTCGAACAAATTCAATTGGTTTATAATGGAGATTTAATGTTTCGTACGGTGATGTAAGGTCTTCTTTGGAGTTGTAATGCGTCCTACATTATTCTAAATTGCTTTTCAAGTTGCTAATGTCTCATACAGAGTCGTAACAAGTCCTGAGTTGTCGTACGATGTTCAATGGATTCGGACGACTTCATTAGGATTATTATGGAGTTTTAAGATTACGTACGGTATTGTATTGTGTTGTTAGGAGTTTTAAGGCGTCGTACATTATACAAACATGATTTTCAAGGTGCTATTGTGATATACAGAGTCGTAAGATATTCTGTGTGTTCGTACGATGTTCAAAGGACTCGGACGAATTCATTAGGTTTATTATGGTGTTTTAAGTTTACATACTGTATTGTAAGATGTTGTTACGATTTGTGGATAGTCCTACATTATAATAAAGTGCTTTTCAATGTTCTAAAATGGCATAAAGAGTCGTAATATGTTTTAAGTTTCCGTACGATGTTTAAAGGACTCGAACAAATTCAATTGGTTTATAATGGAGATTTAACGTTTCGTACGGTGATGTAAGGTCTTCTTTGGAGTTGTAATGACCTACATTATTCTAAATTGATTTTCAAGTTGCTAATGTCTCATACAGAGTCGTAACAAGTCCTGAGTTGTCGTACGATGTGCAATGGATTCGAACGAATTCATTAGGATTATTATGGAGTTTTAAGATTACGTACGGTATTGTATTGTATTGTTAGGAGTTGGATGGCGTCGTACATTATACTAATATGATTTTCAAGGTGCTAATGTGATATACAGAGTCATAAGATATTCTAAGTTGCCGTACGATGTTGAAATGACTCGGACGAATTCATTAGGTTTATTATGGAGTTTTAATGTTTTGTACGATGATATAAGGTGTTCTTAGAAGATGTAACGCGTCCTACATTATTCTAAATTGCTTTTCAAGTTGCTAATGTCACATACAGAGTCGTAACATGTCATGTGTATTCGTACGATGTTCAAAGGACTCGGACAAATTCATTATGTTTATTATGGTGGTTTAAGTTTACATACGGTATTGTAAGATGTTGTTACGATTTGTAAAGAGTCCTACATTGTAATGCGTCCTACATTATTCTAAATTGCCTTTCAAGTTGCTAATGTCTCATACAGAGTCGTAACAAGTCCTGAGTAGTCGTATGATGTTCAATGGATTCGGACGACTTCATTAGGATTATTATGGAGTTTTAAGATTACGTACGGTATTGTATTGTGTTGTTAGGAGTTTTAAGGCGTCGTACATTATACAAACATGATTTTCAAGGTGCTAATGTGATATACAGTCGTAAGATATTCTGTGTGTTCGTACGATGTTCAAAGGACTCGGACGAATTCATTAGCTTTATTATGGTGTTTTAAGTTTACATACGGTATTGTAAGATGTTGTTACGATTTGTGAAGAGTCCTACATTATAATAAAGTGCTTTTCAATGTTCTAAAATTGCATAAAGAGTCGTAATATGTTTTAAGTTTCCGTACGATGTTTAAAGGACTCGAACAAATTCAATTGGTTTATAATGGAGATTTAACGTTTCGTACGGTGATGTAAGGTCTTCTTTGGAGTTGTAATGCGTCCTACATTATTCTAAATTGATTTTCAAGTTGCTAATGTCTCATACAGAGTCGTAACAAGTCCTAAGTTGTCGTACGATGTGCAATGGATTCGAACGAATTCATTAGGATTATTATGGAGTTTTAAGATTACGTACGGTATTGTATTGTATTGTTAGGAGTTGGATGGCGTCATACATTATACTAATATGATTTTCAAGGTGCTAATGTGATATACAGAGTCATAAGATATTCTAAGTTGCCGTACGATGTTGAAATGACTCGGACGAATTCATTAGGTTTATTATGGAGTTTTAATGTTTTTTACGATGATATAAGGTATTCTTAGAAGATGTAACGCGTCCTACATTATTCTAAATTGCTTTTCATGTTGCTAATGTCACATACAGAGTCGTAACAAGTCATGTGTGTTCGTACGATGTTCAAAGGACTCGGACGAATTCATTAGGTTTATTATGGTGGTTTAAGTTTACATACGGTATTTTAAGATGTTGTTACGATTTGTAAAGAGTCCTACATTATAATAAAGTGCTTTTCAAGGTTCTAAAATGGCAAAAAGAGTCGTAATATGTTTTAAGTTGCCGAACGATGTTTAAAAGACTCGAACAAATTCAATTGGTTTATAATGGAGATTTAATGTTTCGTACGGTGATTTAAGGTCTTCTTTGGAGTTGTAATGCGTCCTACATTATTCTAAATTGCTTTTCAAGTTGCTAATGTCTCATACAGAGTCGTAACAAGTCCTGAGTTGTCGTACGATGTTCAATGGATTCGGACGACTTCATTAGGATTATTATGGAGTTTTAAGATTACGTACGGTATTGTATTGTGTTGTCAGGAGTTGTAAGGCGTCGTACATTATACAAACATGATTTTCAAGGTGCTAATGTGATATACAGAGTCGTAAGATATTCTGTGTGTTCGTACGATGTTCAAAGGACTCGGACGAATGCATTAGGTTTATTATGGTGTTTTAAGTTTACATACTGTATTGTAAGATGTTGTTACGATTTGTAAAGAGTCCTACATTATAATAAAGTGCTTTTCAATGTTCTAAAATGGCATAAAGAGTCGTAATATGTTTTAAGTTTCCGTACGATGTTTAAAGGACTCGAACAAATTCAATTGGTTTATAATGGAGATTTAACGTTTCGTACGGTGATGTAAGGTCTTCTTTGGAGTTGTAATGCGTCCTACAATATTCTAAATTGATTTTCAAGTTGCTAATGTCTAATACAGAGTCGTAACAAGTCCTGAGTTGTCGTACGATGTGCAATGGAATCCAACGAATTCATTAGGATTATTATGGAGTTTTAAGATTACGTACGGTATTGTATTGTATTGTTAGGAGTTGGATGGCGTCGTACATTATACTAATATGATTTTCAAGGTGCTAATGTGATATACAGAGTCATAAGATATTCTAAGTTGCCGTACGATGTTGAAATGACTCGGACGAATTCATTAGGTTTATTATGGAGTTTTAATGTTTTGTACGATGATATAAGGTGTTCTTAGAAGATGTAACGCGTCCTACATTATTCTAAATTGCTTTTCATGTTGCTAATGTCACATACAGAGTCGTAACATGTCATGTGTGTTCGTACGATGTTCAAAGGACTCGGACGAATTCATTAGGTTTATTATGGTGGTTTAAGTTTACATACGGTATTGTAAGATGTTGTTACGATTTGTAAAGAGTCCTACATTATAATAAAGTGCTTTTCAAGGTTCTAAAATGGCATAAAGAGTCGTAATATGTTTTAAGTTGCCGAACGATGTTTAAAAGACTCGAACAGTTTCAATTGGTTTATAATGGAGATTTAATGTTTCGTACGGTGATGTAAGGTCTTCTTTGGAGTTGTAATGCGTCCTACATTATTCTAAATTGCTTTTCAAGTTGCTAATGTCTCATACAGAGTCGTAACAAGTCCTGAGTTGTCGTACGATGTTCAATGGATTCGGACGACTTCATTAGGATTATTATGGAGTTTTAAGATTACGTACGGTATTGTATTGTGTTGTTAGGAGTTGTAAGGCGTCTTACATTATACAAACATGATTTTCAAGGTGCTAATGTGATATACAGAGTCGTAAGATATTCTGTGTGTTCGTACGATGTTCAAAGGACTCGGACGAATGCATTAGGTTTATTATGGTGTTTTAAGTTTACATACGGTATTGTAAGATGTTGTTACGATTTGTAAAGAGTCCTACATTATAATAAAGTGCTTTTCAATGTTCTAAAATGGCATAAAGAGTCGTAATATGTTTTAAGTTTCCGTACGATGTTTAAAGGACTCGAACAAATTCAATTGGTTTATAATGGAGATTTAACGTTTCGTACGGTGATGTAAGGTCTTCTTTGGAGTTGTAATGCGTCCTACAATATTCTAAATTGATTTTCAAGTTGCTAATGTCTCATACAGAGTCGTAACAAGTCCTGAGTTGTCGTACGATGTGCAATGGATTCGAACGAATTCATTAGGATTATTATGGAGTTTTAAGATTACGTACGGTATTGTATTGTATTGTTAGGAGTTGGATGGCGTCGTACATTATACTAATACGATTTTCAAGGTGCTAATGTGATATACAGAGTCATAAGATATTCTAAGTTGCCGTACGATGTTGAAATGACTCGGACGAATTCATTAGGTTTATTATGGAGTTTTAATGTTTTGTACGATGATATAAGGTGTTCTTAGAAGATGTAACGCGTCCTACATTATTCTAAATTGCTTTTCATGTTGCTAATGTCACATACAGAGTCGTAACATGTCATGTGTGTTCGTACGATGTTCAAAGGACTCGGACGAATTCATTAGGTTTATTATGGTGGTTTAAGTTTACATACGGTATTGTAAGATGTTGTTACGATTTGTAAAGAGTCCTACATTGTAATGTGTCCTACATTATTCTAAATTGCTTTTCAAGTTGCTAATGTCTCATACAGAGTCGTAACAAGTCCTGAGTTGTCGTACGATGTTCAATGCATTCGGACGACTTCATTAGGATTATTATGGAGTTTTAAGATTACGTACGGTATTGTATTGTGTTGTTAGGAGTTTTAAGGCATCGTACATTATACAAACATGATTTTCAAGGTGCTAATGTGATATACAGAGTCGTAAGCTATTCTGTGTGTTCGTACGATGTTCAAAGGACTCGGACGAATTCATTAGGTTTATTATGGTGTTTTAAGTTTACATACGGTATTGTAAGATGTTGTTACGATTTGTGAAGAGTCCTACATTATAATAAAGTGCTTTTCAATGTTCTAAAATGGCATAAAGAGTCGTAATATGTTTTAAGTTTCCGTACGATGTTTAAAGGACTCGAACAAATTCAATTGGTTTATAATGGAGATTTAACGTTTCGTACGGTGATGTAAGGTCTTCTTTGGAGTTGTAATGCGTCCTACATTATTCTAAATTGATTTTCAAGTTGCTAATGTCTCATACAGAGTCGTAACAAGTCCTGAGTTGTCGTACGATGTGCAATGGATTCGAACGAATTCTGATAGTGCGAGAAACGAAACGCACTTGGATCTAGATCTGAGTTTGTTTGGTGATGTTGTTTGCAATCAGTGATGCGGAAACTCACTGATCACGTATTGATGCATGAATGTTCATGAAGATCAATGCAAGGTATGATGAAGATTGATGATAATATGAATAGGTGAATAGTATTAGATCAATGGAGAGGTTACAAGGGATATTCAATGAAATGTATGCAACTCTCTAACAAATGACCTAGGTGATGGTATTTATAGTCTATACCATTCACCTTACAATGTAACCTAAAAACGTGCAATTAAGCACAAAACGATTACACAAATATTCTAAGACAAATACAAATAATGAACGTCTTCACCCGTGCTTGCTCGTGGTGATGCTCGATATCTTCACTCGCTTATATTTGGAAAGTGACATCTTCAAATAACCCCAAGAGTACTCCCCTAAGATGACACTTTACAAATCTGACATATCAGCTTAAATCTTCATGTGGCGAGTATAGAGAGCAACTTAAAGTTTTGGTATGCATTATCTTCAAGAGGACCCAACAGTACTCCCCCTAAGATGATGCTGCCAAAACTCTGTCTTTCAACAAGCAATCTGCATCCTTCTCTCCCTTTTGAGTAACATCAGAGGCTATGGAAAGAAATAAGCAGAGAGTAGATTCCGGTGAATCTATATATCAGCAACGGGATCTTCTTCAACGGTTAAAGTAGAATGCGAAGACTTCTTTGACTTAGAATACTCCCCCCAACTTTTGCTTTAGAGGTTAGCGGGATCTGTGTATGAGATATTAAGAGGAGGATTCTTAACACTCAGCAATCTGACTTGGAGATCTTTGGACTGGAATCAGGCTTGAACAGGAACATCTTCAAGTCGCGTGGAAGCTTGTTCTGCATTGGAAACTGTTCCTGCAACTCAAAGAAAAACATTAAAACTCAAGCAATAATGTGCATTTAAGATCCTGAACTTCCAACTTGAAAGTTTCAAGCAATAATTTCGAACAAGCTTCAACTCAAAAGTTTCTTGATTGTAGAAAACTCTAAGTATTGGCTTTGTCATTTGAGATCCATCTATCACTTTCAATCCTGGATTGGTCACCTTATCAAAATACTCATCCGAAAATTCTTCCAAGTACATATCTTCACTAACAACCAACCTCTTTTTCTTTCTTTCTTTCTTCGCTTGCACATACGCACTGTCCTCTTGTTGACCTCTGAAATCAAGATATTTTTGTGTTCGGCTGAGTCCGGCATCAAGAATTATTGCACATTTATCACCACGCTCAGCATGCGTGTGATTTATCAATCTAAGTTTGTGCAACTCTTTCAGATCCTGAACTTCCAACTTGAAAATGCTAGAGTAGTAATGGTATACGTCACATAAACCATTAACTCTCTTTATCATGAACGCATCAAACACCTCATCGTATTTCCATGCAATAATCTTTACCTTTTTGTTCTTTTCTGGTACAATCATTGAATCAAGAAGTTCAGCAATAGACTGACCCTTGCTCAGCAGTGACCTCACCACGTCACCTGCTGTGGCTGATTTGTGCCATGATTCACGAATGTCCATCGGTATGTTATATGACTTGACTTCACTAGGAAACATGTCCATTAACTCGTGCCTTTTCTTGTGAGCATTTTCAGGTAAAGCCATCACTGGTATCTCCTTCGGTCCAATAATTTTGTATCTTTTAGTCAGCTCATAGTTGTCACACCCCAAAAATCGTTGCAGCGGAAGTCACGAATATTTGGTGCTTAGAGCGAAGTTGGCACCCATTAATTATAAAGCAAACATCCACATTATTTTAAAAGGTAATTAATAGTGTTAATGTTGACACGTCAACATCCCACCATTTTTCGTTAAGAAAATAAAATACAATATTGTCTTAATAAAGCGTTGATTGTTTGAAGTAAAACCAAACAAAATTTTAAACAAAGAGGTCCCAAAACACATAAACCAAATGTGGAGTTTGTAGTCCAAAAACTATCCTTCCACAAATTCCCATGCCCAACACTTTGTACCTGAAAAACATGTAAAAACTAAGTCAACATAAAGTTGGTGAGTTTTCGGGTTTTAATCAAAGTAAAGTCATTTTTCATTCACAATAGATATGCTTGGCTTTGAGACATCAACAAGACCATACGTCAAAGGGTTTGCAAGGCCCAAAGACAAATGAATCATCAAGTCATGAGTCCATAATCAAACCAAGAAACGAGGTTCCCTCATAACAATCAACTTATATTCCCCCGCATGTCAACACGATCAGAGCGACTGATCACGAGGGGCGGAATTCCAATCCCGATAGATCTACCAATATAACCTGTGGTTTCTCACTCCAAGAGAAATTAATGATTATGAGAGGGCATTACGCGTAAAATCATCAAACACTCATGCCATCATTTTGGTCAACAACAATACCCGTCTCCCAATACATATAAAAAAAAACAACATAATCAAAATACATGTTTTTCCCCCAAAAATATTTAAATAAAACATTATTTAAAAAGGGGCCGAGACACTCACAGGTCTCTCAATTCATATCAAAACATTATAAACAAATACATGTTTTTCCCCCAAAACAGTTAAATAAAACGTTATTTAAAAAGGGGCCGAAGAACTCACATGTCTCCCAATTCATATCAAAACAAGTTAAACAAATACATGCTTTTCCCCCAAAACAGTTAAATAAGACGTTAGTTAAAAAGGGGCCGAAGAACTCACAGTGGATACGCCAAAAGCTAGAACATATAAGCCCAACAATAACACCACCTAAGAACGCCCTATACACGAAGGACCCATTCAAAAGATGCACACATATATCAAGTCTAAAACCGTGTAGGTTGTTCACCAAAACCTAACTAGACTTACGTGAAAACGTTTCATTTACAAAGACATCAACCCTTAATTTTAATGACCCGTTGGTGATCTTTGCCTTGATTAATTTTATGTATAATAACACACACTTTGTTATTTTGTTATAACTTTGATTAGTTTTCATACTACTAATCACATAAACACACATAACACACATGTAATCACACATAAAAGTCATATTTAGTACTTTAACTTTTCTAAGTAAAACAAACACTTTTACTCATCCAATATTATTCTTAGGAAAAATATAATTTAATATTCTCATGTCATAAGTAAAGTTCATAACACTTAGAATTATATACATTTTTCTCTAGTTAACTAGTATGCAATTTTCAACATGACGGTTAACACTTAACGGGACATTTAACCACGTTTTCATAAGCAACTTATTAATCATATGAAACTATATATCTAAACATATTGTCACATAACAAAAATCATATTTCATATATTTTACATACAAATCACAATATTAGCTAAACATGTCAATTTCAACATTTTCGGGAACATTTTCGGGTCACGGAAAGCAACCCAATACCCGTATTTTTGTCATTACTTTATAAATACTTTTATATCAGTAGGTTAACTTAAAAATAAGCTCAAAGTTTCTGATCCAAAACAGTTTACAAAAATATTACGTTTTAGAGTCGAAAATCGTCGTTTTCGGCTTTTCTGGGTACATAGTTTGCACGTTTTTGAGTTTAAAACTCTAAGTTTTTGTACCAAACTTTAAATCTCATATTTTTATATAAAAATATACTTTATAATCTGTTGAAAATAATATTTTTATATATTTACATTTTTAAGTAAAAATCGATGCGTTTTACGCGTATTTTCGTATCAAAAACCGTTATTTGTAAGGTTTAATCACATCTTTCTTATAATACATTTAAAATACTTATTTTATAAAGTTTATAAATATTCAAAAATATGATTTAACTCAGAATATAAATTAGTTTTTATATCTTTACAAAAATGTATAAAAATTACATTTTAAGTCTTTTTAAACTTCAAGTATCATATATCACTACTTACATTAATATTTCATACATCTAAAAACATTTTTTACACTTTAAGAAATCATGTATTTCATAATATCATAATCATCATAACAAAACACTTATCATGCTTTCATCTAGCAATTTCACAAATAAACATGTAGTAAGTTTTTCACAAAAACAACATTTTTCAACTTCATGCCATATGATCATAATTTTGCAAGTATTTTCCTAACACTTTTTCATGTTATTCAAAATCATTTAGTGACCTTATTATCATATTTTCATTAATAGCTATTTGCATGTTAAGATCTAAACAATTTAAGTGTAATACACATCATAATACCAACTAGCATATATTCACACATACATACATACATACGGTTTCATATACATACATACATACATTCATATTTCAATATCACAATTAGCACACACTTATTCATTTTATCTCATTTTCTAACAAAACAACCTTTCAACACTTTGACATAAACATTATCAATGCAAGAACACAATTTTTACTTGATGATACTAACGTGTAAATACACATACACACACATATACATACGGATCTACATACATATATACCCAAAATCATGTTTTGATGAACACACATAACATAAACTTGTTCATTTCTTCCCTTTTCCTTTATCAAACTTTCAAAACCATTCATTTAACACTTATGAAATCTTGTTTTAAAAATCAAAAACACACATATACACATGTATATATATACCTACGGATACTCACACATGCACACACACACCCATTTTGAAAACCCATTTCCATTTTAAAAACATTCATCTTTTGGTTTAAGGTTTGGTGAACAACACTTCAAGAACACAATCTTGAACACATTCAAATCATAAAAACCAAATGGAAAATGTTCACAACCTTGATGAACACTAGAAAAGATGAAGAAGATGGATTTTGCCTTTCAACACCTCTTGGACACAACTACTTGTTGGGTTTCAGTGGTATCTTTAGATTTTAATTATATCAAAACGGGTTTGACAATAGTAATAATTAAACCGGTAATTATTAACGCAGCGGAAATTTAATATTAAAACCTATACCAAAAGTGAAACCGACAGGATCCGGTTACAGACATGTAAATACGGTCAATAAATAATTAATCTACCGATGAGATGAATTATACCTTTGGTTAATAAATAACCGTTTGAGACACCGAGGCTCAACGAACGAGAGCTAGAAATTATCACGAACAAGAACTTTTGACGACACCGAAATCGAACTCGAGTGGAATAACTCCTTGTTCCAATCTTTGTTCACAAAAGAAAAGAAAGTTCTTTTTTCTTGTTTCTTTTACGGCAGTATGTCAAAAGCAAAAACAAAAGTTTTATCTTATTGTTTTCTTGTGTGTTGCGGCAAAAGATAAGTCAAAACATAAGTGTTTTTTTTCCTTTTTAACGCCAATGGTTCAAAAAGGGTGAAGGGATTAACCCTAATGATCCCTTTCATATAAAAGTAATCTAATTAGCGAGCCCTAAGCCCGGTTAGATTAGTTTGAGCCCAACACACAAAATAAACCCGTTAATCATTTAATTAAGTTAAATGAATAATATAATTTATAAACCGTATAAATTATAACCGCGTCTTTCGTTCGTGATTACCAATTAAACGAGTTAAGTGGATTTTATGTTCGTCGCCCTTGGTGTAACTCTTACGGGTCATAACTCGGTTAGCCACGTTAATTTATCGGGTCCGGACATATTAAATCCAACAGTCTCCCACTTGGTCGGACCACGATAAAATCTCAACGCAAACAGTCAGCGGCGCTCTAGCTACACATGACTGCCCCTAACAAGTTATAACACTTTAAAGTCATTAACCAAGCAGTATTTTAATAGTAACAACTTACTATAACAATACAATAGACTTATGGCAATCGTCGTCATTTATCCTTTCTGTAAAAGACATCAATTGAAACTATGAGACATGGATTTAGTTCATTCTCATATGGGGTTCAATCATTTTAGTTCTCGATCAAGATTCAAAATGGTCCATTCAAACACACAGTCTGTTTGGGTAAGGCCTTACACTTCTCCAGTTTGAATCAACGAGGGCGCCAAGATGTCTAACTGTTACATAGCATGTAAGAGTACAGAATCCCTTATTGACTACATACAGCTCCCACTGAACTTCAGAATTATTCCTAATTAAAGCCTTTATAACTGGCAGTTACGCGACAGCTGTTGACAATAATTAAAGAATATTCCTTCAGTAAACAGGAGTTCCAATATATATCTCAGGTCAGAGGATACTAAATGAGTATACCAATATATCAAAAACATCTTATGATTACAATCCATGAAGATGATTTGAAACGAGTTACTTCCAACGTCATTCACAATGAGGTCTGTGAATTTGGATGTCAACTACTTGAGCCCAAATTCAGAATAGTCTTAGTTCAGAATCGTTCCCATGAGTCTGATCGACTACGGATAATTTAGAATACAATATTCATGGATTAAACGTATTAAAATCGAACACAGTTATAAACTTTAGAATTCAAATAAAAATTCAAACGAATTCAGAAACTGTTAAATGTTCGTACATCCAAATACTAAATCAAAACTCAAGTTAGCTACTCTAAGCCCGATGGCATTCCTATGCTCATCATGTTTGTCCTGTGTCATGGGCTTAGTAAACGGGTCTGCTAAGTTTTGATCTGTGTTTACTTTGCTTATCATGATGTCTCCACGTTCCACAATTTCCCGTATCAAGTGGAACTTCCTATGAATGTGCCTTGCCTTTTGATGAGATCTGGGCTCTTTGGCTTGGGCAATAGCACCAGTATTATCACAAAATATCTCGATTGGTTTTCGTATACTTGGAACCACATCGAGATCGGTTATGAATTTCTTCATCCAAACTGCTTCCTTAGCAGCATCTGAGGCAGCAATATATTCAGATTCGGTGGTTGAATCCGCCACAACACTCTGCTTGGAGCTTTTCCATGAAACAGCTCCACCATTTAGAGTGAATACGAACCCTGATTGTGAGCGAGAATCATCTCGGTCAGTTTGAAAACTAGCATCAGTGTAACATCTTACAGTGAGCTCCTCTTCCACTCCTCCAAAGATTAAGGACATATCTTTAGTTCTTCTCAAGTACTTAAGAATGTTCTTGACAACAGTCCAATGGGCCATGCCAGGACTTTGCTGGTAACGACTAGTCATGCTTAAGGCACACGAGACGTTAGGTCTTGTACATAACATTGCATACATGATAGAACCAATCGCCGAAGCGTATGGAACTGCTTCCATTCGCTTAATTTCAATGTCCGTAGAAGGAGATTGCGATTTGTTCAACACAGTTCCTTTAGTCATAGGAACACCTCCTTTCTTGGAGTTTTCCATCTTAAAGCATGTCATCATTTTGTCAATGTATGTGCTTTGATTTAGCCATAGAAGCCGCTTGGATCTATTTCTGTAGATCCTGATTCCTAGAATGTAAGCTGCTTCTCCAAGATCTTTCATTGCAAAACAAGATCCCAACCAGTGTTTAACTTCATTAAGCATAGGGATGTTGTTTCCAATGATCAGTATATCATCTACATACAAGATGAGGAATGATATAGAGCTCCCACTAGCTTTCCTGTAAACACAAGGCTCATCTTCATTTTTGACAAAACCAAACTCTTTGATTTTTAGGTCAAAACGAAGATTCCAGCTACGAGATGCCTGTTTAAGTCCATAAATGGACTTATTCAGTTTGCACACCCTTTTAGGATATTTTGGATCGACAAAACCTTCAGGCTGAACCATATAGACATCTTCAGAAAGATGTCCATTAAGAAAAGCGGTTTTGACATCCATTTGCCATATCTCATAGTCATAGTATGCAGCGATGGCAAGTAATATCCTTATCGACTTGATCATAGCAACGGGCGAAAAGGTTTCTTCATAATCAATACCCTCAATCTGAGTGTAACCTTTCGCAACTAGCCGTGCTTTATAAGTGTGTACCTTTCCATGCATGTCGGGTTTTCTTTTGAAAAGCCATTTGCTTCCTATTGCCCGAGATTCGGGAGGTAACTCAACCAAGTTCCAGACTTGATTTTCACGCATGGATTGCATCTCAGCATTCATGGCTTCTAGCCATTTCGCAGATTCTAGATCTGAGATAGCAGATTTATAGTTAGCAGGTGCGTCATCAGAGTCAGCTACTACCAGGACTTCAGCACCCTCAAGATTCCAAAGATATCTTTCAGGTTCCTTACGAGTCCTGCTACTTCTGCGAATGCTAGTGTTCTCGTCTGATTCATTTGCAACGACTTCTGGTGCATCAGACTTTCCGACTTCATCAGCGGTAGTTTGTGATTCTCGAACTTCTTCGAGATCCACAACATTGTTTCCTGTTCCTCGATCAAGGGCTTCTTTCTCGAGGAAGTGTCCCCTCCTTTTGATGGAAATAATGTTTGCATCAGGATGGTAGAAATATAGTCCGCTTTTGTTACAGTATCCGACGAAAAAAACTTTTTCGCCTCGAGGATCGAGCTTGTCATCAGAATCGTTGGTGACGTAAGCATCACATCCCCATACTCTAAGGTAAGACAAATTGGGTTTATGCCCATGCCATATCTCATATGGGGTTTTGTCTACCTTTTTAGTCGGTACTAGATTGATAATGCGAGCGGCGTTCATAAGAGCATAACTCCATAACGAGTGAGGCAAGTTTGTCCTACACATCATCGATCGGACCATGTTTAGCAGGGTTCGATTTCTCCTCTCGCACACGCCATTGAGCTGGGGTGTGCCAGGTGGAGTGGGCTGTGAAATTATTCCACGTTCCTTTAGATGATTGAGGAATTCTGAACTGAGATATTCACCACCTCGATCTGATCGAAGTATTTTTATCGTTTTGCCGAGTTGGTTTTCTACTTCGTTTTGAAACTCTTTGAACTTTTCAAAAGTTTCATGCTTGTGTTTCATCAAATAGACATAAGCATATCGACTGTAATCATCGATGAATGTAACAAAGTATCTTTCATGATTTCTAGACATCGTTCTGAAAGGACCACATACATCAGTATGTATGAGTGCTAGCAGATCGTTAGCCCGTTCACCTACATGGGTGAAGGGGTGTTTAGTGAGTTTTCCAGCTAAGCAAGACTCCCAGTCATCAAAGGAGTCAGGTCCAGTGGATTCGAGAATTCCATCAGATTGAAGCCTTTTCAAACGTGCCTTGCTTATATGGCCAAGTCTACAATGCCATAGATAAGTATCATTCGTACCAGATTTGGCACGTTTAGAAAGATTATAAATGTTATTGTTTGTGTGAACATCTACCTCGTAGATACCATTTCGAGGATTAGCCTCAAAATAAAAAAACATCATTCAAGTAAGCAGAAATGGAAATCCCATTAAAAACGTACTTGAAACCTTGTTCAAACAATAAAGAAACTGAAATAATGTTTCTGGTTAAACCAGGTGCAAACAAACAATTATTCAAAATAACTACAAGGCCAGAAGGACATGAAAGATGATATGTTCCAGTTGCAAGAACTGGTACTCTCTTCCCATCACCAACGATGAGCTCCATGTCGCCTTGTTTCAGCTTCTTCCACTTTTCAGGCTCCTGCAAGACATTAACGATGTGGTAACCACATCCGGTATCAAATACCCATGTGTTGCTAGAGACAGTAAAAAGTTCAATAACATAAATAGAAGTACCTGAAGCGCCTTCTCCGGAGGCCTTCATTTTTCTCAGCTTAGCCAGATATTCAGGGCAGTTTCTTTTCCAGTGCCCCGACTTGTTGCATTCAAAACACTGACGCTCTTCAGGAGGGGGTGGTTTTGGTTTTGCAACGACCTTGTTATTGTTGGTGGCGCAATTGACAGCAACATTAACTTTCTTCTTGCCTTTGCTGTTATAACCCTTTTTCTTGGGGTTGGGCTTCTTAACACCACCAGATCTGACCATCAAAACTTGGTTTTGCTTTGGTATATTCATCTCGGCTGTTTTGAGCATACCATCTAGCTCGGCAACAGGCTTTACCCATGCATTCATGTTGTAGTTCATTACGAACTGGTCGTAAGAGCTAGGGAGGGAGTTCAAGATGAAGTCACCTGCCATTTCATCTTGCATAGGGTTACCAAGTTTGGTCATCTGGTCAATATAACCTTTCATCTTAAGCACATGAGCGCTAACTGATGAGCCCTCTTGCATTTTACAGCTAATGAGCTGTTTCATGGTGTCATGGCGTTCTTGTCGGGCCTGTTTCTGAAACATGCCTTTAAGTTGCTCAATCATATCAAATGCAGCCATGTCTTCCATGTTCTTCTGGAGATCAGGAGACATGGTGGCTTGCATAAGGCAGGCTACCTCAACGGCATCCTCGTTATGCTTATCCCAGGCCTTACGCGCAGCAGCGGTATTAGCCTCGGGCTGATCAGGAACTGGGGCTTCCAGAATATAGAGCTTTTTCGCAAACTTGAGAACTATTTTCAAGTTGCGGTGCCAATCGATGAAATTGGTGTTATCGAGTTTTTCTTTCTCGAGTATAGACTTGAGAGCGAAGGAGTGATTGTTTTCAGAAGACATCTGACAAATAAGCAAAATAATATAGTTAGTATTATCGATGTATTATTCCTTATTTAATTAATGACCCATTAACAGTAATAAGAATAAGGAATGCGAGTCTAGCTATGTCAATTGCTAAAGGCAGCTGGGGCATACAACATTAGCAAGTGGGTAGGTAGACCGACAACGATTGTCAATTGCAAAAATGCGCAACTCTCCAATATGAGGCCGCTATGACAACTTTTGTCAATGCATTGATACGTTTAGCCTCATCTATGCTCACTTTTACTCTCTAGACAGCTGGGGCATGTAGCAAGAGAGGAAAAGTAATAGTCGTCCTAAAACTAGGTACTTGTGGAAGAGTCCGGATGTGTCAACGAAACTCTTGCACCTTGGAAGGATACAACTACACATCAAATGCGGTGCTGTGGCTCCAAACATTGATGTTTTGCTATATGCTCCAAGTGTTCCTTAAAATAGGATAGCATAGACTATTGATTTTAAATATGGGTTTCAATTTTAGTAATTACCGAATAAGGTCAAGATCCAGTTTTACTAAATTAATTCGTGACAGATAGATGAACCCTTTCATCTCTCAGGACACTTAGTTTAAATAACCTATTAAAACTAAGTCTTGTCGCGACATAAATAACCGATTAAAAGTTAATAGTTAAACTATTAAGTTACAAGTTTTAGAAAGTCAAAATTAGTTTAAGTTTCCAAAACGTACTGGTTATTTTTAAATTATAAAACAAACTAGTCGTTTTATAAAAATTTTCACAAGTTGTAAAAATATGTTTAGAACTTGTTTTTATCTGATTATGTAATTATTTTAAAACTCTTTTTTAAAAATGGTTTGGTATTAGGTTGGTATGTTACAACACTTATAAAATAAAGCAACCACAATAGCAAAGCAAATAAATATGTAAATCTTTATGGCCAAAAATTTGTTTGGTCTTGCCAGAGCCTTTTAGCAAGACCAAACTAGGTCACGGGGTCACAACACATAAACAACCACAATGATGGATTTGAGTGCATCTTGTTGTTTTGAGTATCTCCCATTGACTCCTAGATCCGTGTTGTCTTCAGTCTTTCTTCCGGGTCTTTAATGTTACAATTTTACAAAAAAATATATAAAATAAAAGAACCCTAATCTATTACAACTTTGAACCGTCAAAGTGGCCAAAACCATAAAACCAAAAACTGAATTATATTACAACACAACCACAAGGTCTGGCCAGATTTACATATTTTTATCATAATCACAATAATCATTCGGGCAAACTATTGGTCAAGAATAATAAAATTGTTGACCACAATTTTTGTTGCCCAATATTATACAAAGATCAGAAACTTTAAAAAAACTTTAAGTTTGTGATCTATAACCGGTTAAAAGGAGACCGGTACCGATTTGCATGTTGTAAGCAAGGCTCTGATACCACTGTTGGGTTTCAGTGGTATCTTTAGATTTTAATTATATCAAAACGGGTTTGACAATAGTAATAATTAAACCGGTAATTATTAACGCAGCGGAAATTTAATATTAAAACCTATACCAAAAGTGAAACCGACAGGATCCGGTTACAGACATGTAAATACGGTCAATAAATAATTAATCTACCGATGAGATGAATTATACCTTTGGTTAATAAATAACCGTTTGAGACACTGAGGCTCAACGAACGAGAGCTAGAAATTATCACGAACAAGAACTTTTGACGACACCGAAATCGAACTCGAGTGGAATAACTCCTTGTTCCAATCTTTGTTCACAAAAGAAAAGAAAGTTCTTTTTTCTTGTTTCTTTTACGGCAGTATGTCAAAAGCAAAAACAAAAGTTTTATTTTATTGTTTTCTTGTGTGTTGCGGCAAAAGATAAGTCAAAACATAAGTGTTTTTTTTCCTTTTTAACGGCAATGGTTCAAAAAGGGTGAAGGGATTAACCCTAATGATCCCTTTAATATAAAAGTAATCTAATTAGCGAGCCCTAAGCCCGGTTAGATTAGTTTGAGCCCAACACACAAAATAAACCCGTTAATCATTTAATTAAGTTAAATGAATAATATAATTTATAAACCGTATAAATTATAACCGCGTCTTTCGTTCGTGATTACCAATTAAACGAGTTAAGTGGATTTTATGTTCGTCGCCCTTGGTGTAACTCTTACGGGTCATAACTCGGTTAGCCACGTTAATTTATCGGGTCCGGACATATTAAATCCAACACTACTTGCTTTCAAGACCACCAAAACATCAAGACTTTGCAACAAGGTGCAAGAATGATTGTGGAGAGTGTTGTGGAGAGTGTTGGCTGAATTTTTGAGGATGGTGGTGGTAATTTTCAGATTTAGAGAGAGAGGAAGAAAGAGTGGAGTGTTGAAGTGGTGATAGTTGGAGTGTGGTGTTGGGAAAGGGTGGGGTGTAGTAAATGGATGTTGGGAAAGTGTGAAGAGTGTATTAAAAAGATTTTGTGGGGATTTGGGGGATTTAATAGGCCTAGGGCCGAATTTTTATAAAAAAAAAAGAAATTTTTATAACATTTTAATTAAACACATTACACACTTAAATTTTGTATTAAATTTCAAGTCTTGCAACTTTTAACACCATATTTGCCATAATACTTCAAATACGAATTTTTCACACTCAAAATAGTAAAAATATATTTATAAATATTTTAATGTATTCCGGGTAGTGTACTGGTAGTAAAACCGGGCAAAAACTGAAACACACGCGATAATCCGAAAAACATCGGATAAAATACATCGCTTTTAGTTTTTATTACGTTTTCACTTATACACACCCAAAATATATTATTTGATGCTATCTCGAGCATTATATCAATCACTGGTCATTTAAAATTTTTCAGGCAGTCACCAACGTTCATTACCGGGTATTTAACAGCTACGCGATTAAGCAATTTCAAAAATCACGAAATGCAAAACAAAGCACAAAAATGGGCTTATCTAACTTTAATAACACATTAATTATCATAATTAAATCAAATGACGCATCACAAAATAATAAGCACGTTTTAAGCTAGTACGAATATTGACCGAAATTTGCCGGGTGTCACAATAGTATTGAGGATTGTTGTAGTCCAAATAAAACATACGATTGTACATTTTCTCCGTCTTCATAAAACTAACAACAATTTTCCTCAAAGACTCAGATTTCAATCTCTTCAGAGTCTTGTACGGATAATTCCTCGAGCTCAACCAATCTCGCATATTTGTGCTGGACATTTCTTCAGGCTTTTGATGATACAGTTCAGTTGGAGGTAAGTCTTCAATGTTCAAGCTCTCTTGCAATGGTGTCCACTCACCCATTTCAATGACAAACTCTTTTTCATCAGCAGCAGCTTTGTCTTGAGCAATTAAACACTTTTCATATTCTTCATTAATTTGACTTACTGTCAGCCCATTCAAAAACACAGCATTATACTTCATCTTCTCAAGATAAGCAAATCTTTGATCTAAGTCATCTGGAATCTCTTGATCAACATTAGTTTCTGGTTCAGCTTCTGGCTCAGACTCAGTGAAATCTATATCATCCAAATCATCTAATGCCTCAATCATTGGTGCATTGTCAGTTTGAACCGGCTCAAACTGACTTGCTTCTACAGTTACAGTTTCAGGCGCATTTTCTACAACTTTGACAGTTTCAGGCAATTCTTCAACTATAACAGCTTCAGATTGAATCGGCTCAATCTGAACTGATTTATCAATTTCAGCACCAGTCACAGTCTCATCTGCCTTTTCCAAGTCAACTGCCTCAGTTTCAACTACAGCTACAGATTGAATCGGCTCAATCTGCACTGTTTCTTCTACTCTTGCCTTCTTTGATACATATGTATCTTCAGTAATTTCTGGCACAGCATCTAACTTCCTTTTTCCCTCAGCCTTGTCATAAGTGACAGTTTCAGCAACAGCTTCATCGGGAATGATGATTGGAGAGTATACCCTTATACCAACATTTGTAGTACCTCGTGCTCTAGTCAGATAAACTTTTGGTACTTGAGTCGCTTCAGTCATTTCAACCACTTCATCTGAAAAATCTTTATCAGATGTTGAACCAGATTTCTTCGGTTTGGTTTCATCCAGCCATTTCTCTAACATCTCTTTTTCATCTTCAAGCGTATTACATTCAGCTTTCAACTCAGTATAATCATACTTCAGATTCTCATGCTCCTCCTTCAATCTATCATATTTATCTTTCAACTCATCATGCTCAATCTTCAATTTAAGATGATCTGCATCCAACTCTTTGAAAGTTTTCAAGTTCTGATTATGAATATCCCAAAACTCTTCAAACCTTTTCTTTTTCCTCTCATTCGAAGCTTTCAACAATTCATTTGCCTCTACCAACTGTTTCACCATTTCCTCTAACTCAGCAATCTTTTTCTCATTCTCTGTCTCATCAACACTTGATACAACTTTTGGTGAAGACTCCAAAACTTGTTCAATCTTTTCTGCAACTTGGGATGATGTGGTGGGTATATCAACAAGGATAGGATCAGTAACGCCAGCATCAGCTTCCTCAACTATCTGTGCAATAGTCTCAGCTTCGGCCATTACTTCCTGAGCAATCTGAACAACATCTATCAGTTCAGGCTCAACCAACACTTTCTCAACAGCCTTTGGTTCCTCTACTAACTTAGGCTCTATCACTGGTTTCGATCTTTGTCTTCTAACATATTGAACATTAATAACCTTAGGAATGTCAACTGCCACCTCCTTTTCAATACAAGCAACCTCAACAGGTTCTTCAATCAAGGCAGGTTCAATGACTTCAACATTTTCTGACTCCAATTCCATTGGTTCAGCTACCTCAATAATCTCTGCCTCCTCTGAATCAGATTCAGCAACATGACCATCATCATTTCCACTATCATCATCACTATCTTCATCATCTTCATTATCATCATCATTGTCATCATCTTGACCATCATCACTATCTTCATCATCAATCTCTCTATCAACAAGATCCACTGGATTCACAATCTCTCCATTAGAAATATGATGATAAACTACATCAACATCTTCTTCATTATTTGCTATATCTCTCATATAGTCAAATAAGTCAACACTAGGCACATTTCCGATACTCATCTTTCTGTAAGATAGATCGTTCATGTCCTCTGTGTATAATATTCCTCCAGAATAACCTTCAGTTCTGATGATAGGATATGCCTCATTTATCATCAATTGCAAGAATCTCGGGTACATGAGAAACTTGAATCTTTTCCCCTTTACAAGATTAAACACAAAACCATTCATAATCCATCTTGACATGTTAAATGGTTTGTTCTCTGCTATAGCAACTATTGGAGATGCTATATCTGATGGAAAGTTGTCAAAACATGCACTCCTCCTCGACATGCATTGTTGGACAACATAACATAACAACTTCCATTTCTTTCCCAACTTTGCTCTATAAAACTGTGACTTTGGAAATATAGGTGGATGACCTATATTAACAAAACACGATTGACACTCAGCCATAGTCAATTCATCATTCATTCCCACTTCATCTTCATCAATCCTTAAGGCATTTCTGATTGCTTCTTCAGAAACTGTCAACACCAAATCTCTGGTAATGTTTCCTCTAACAACAGCAACACCATATTCATCTCTAATAACCTCTGCTGTCCTCCAAAAACTCTTAATCAACCTTGCATATATGACCGGTTTGGCACACATAGCATATACATATTTCGTCCTCTTTATGAATCTGATCATATCTCTGTAACCTTCAGTTTCAGGGATAGATTCATCCAAACATGCCACCAAATTGTGTTTTGGCTCAAACTTCAAATTCTCCATCTGTCAAAACAAACACAAGACATAAACAAGACACATGTGTTAGATTTTTCATCAATAAACTTCAAATTTTCATAAGTGTTTGAACAAAAGTTAAGAAGACAAACATTCACATAATCACTTTATTCCTAAATTGATCTAACAAACTGATTTTCATCATTTTGATCAAACAACTTTGAATTTTTAATGATTATACAACATTTATCAATTTTAATAGTTTAACACTTAAGACCACAAATTTGAAAGTTATAAGATGAAGTTGTTTAACATGTTTTAGTTCAGTTTTAACATGGATTTGTCACGTTTAGCACACATTTCATCATTTTGAAGTTTAACATTTAAGAGCTTTCAAAGTTGATCAATGGCGGTTGATAGTTATGTACAATTTTGATTGACTCAGTTGGTTTTAAGGTGTTTTGGTGCAAATGAGTGATTGATTGTTGATGATCGACAGTTTTTATGCTTAAAACAACATTCGATTTTGGTTTTAACACCCTCAATCAGAGTGTCGATTCACTGACCAAAACACTGTTCATCATCGTTTTTCATTTTATCAGTCGATTTGCAGGTTTATCAAGAACAAAACACATAATCAATACCTTATTCAATCGATCACACTTGTTATAGAACAAACGATTGAATATGATAAATCAAAGGATTTGAGTACAGAGTGTTTGCTTGAATGTGTGAGTGAAAAATGATAAGTGTTTGTGAAGAGGCGGGTTTTTATATCGTTAAAAATTAGGTCAAACATTGAGGTGCAGGGTCAACAAAATGGGACGGGCAAGCTTAAAAAGCCCAATAAGCCTTGCCGGGTCAAGCACTGTTGATCCGTGTCATGCACTGTTGTGACGGGTCATGTACAGTTGGGACAAGTCACAACATGTGAAACACACTTGACGGGTCAAACACTGTAGAGACGGGTAAGTCACTGTAGTGACGGGTAAAGATTAGGAACAACTACACCTGATGGGTTTTATTTATCACCCGGCAGAATAGTAGTCTTCAAAACATCACCCGGCAACCTTTCTTCATCACCCGGCAACAAAGTTGCTTTTCTTTCATCCGGCTTGCTTTCTTCATCACCCGGTAACATAGTTGCTTTGATTATCACCCGGCATGCTTTCTTCTTCACACGGCATGCATTCTTCTTCACACGGCAACATTCTTCTTCACACGGCAACATAGTTATCTTCTATATCACCCGACATGCTTTTCTTCATTACCCGGCAACACAGTTATTCATTTACACGGCAAGATAAAAACTCTTTTACCCGGCTGTATAGTGAACACTTGTCACCCGGCAGATATCTATGACCTTCACCCGGCAGTATTTGACATGTTCATTGCCCGACTGTACAGTAGTCATAATATCTTCAACTTTTTCTCAATCACCCGGCTTGTATCAAACTTACAACATTACCCGGCTGAACAGTGTGTTCATTACCCAGCAGAACAGTTTTGTCTGATATCTATGCCCGGCTATACACTTTGAGCAATTTTCTTCACTTTTCTCGTCTGTTGACTTTTTCAACTGCATTTATTGCACCTGCAAACATTCTCGACACATTAATTAGACAAGATATCCTTAAAAAGAATTTGTCACATTAATTATCAACAACATTAAACAAGTCAATAACATCAATTCTAATTAAATTCATTTTTCTTTTTCTTTTTCAAAAATGTTTTTGCACAACCAATATTTCTATATCCCGAAGCAATTTCATAAAAACAATTCACAAGACCTTGGGTTTGTTTTTAACACATCCATTACTTTTGCTTTTCATACCACATAATCTTGTTCATTCAAAACACACTTATTCAAAAAAAATTTTTTTTTGGATTTTTGTAGATATTTTTCTTCAAATTATTCTCCCCCTAAACTTGAAATTTCTTGAAATTTTTAAGTTTAACAAGGATGTCGATGTGTCAATAATGATTCCAAATGCCTGCACACACAAAACACACACATTAAAATAAAGACATATGTAATGCAATGAATCAAAATATCGCAGTGAGATCATACCACACATTATCTGAACATGTTTTGCAAGTTTTGAATAGACATTTGACTTATGTTTGATTGAGTGATGATATGAAAACATACCAATTAGCTCGAGTTGACACACTTACTTTTTCAGTATCATGATGATATTAAGGTTCGATTAGAATGACTTATGTGACCCACATGTATACATATGTCAACATATTTCCTAATCAACAATTACCAGAATGCATATTGCACAAAAAGCTGGTCACTTACAATCATAAACAGTGTGGAATCTGGGTTCTATTCGGATTTGGTCCACTTTGGGACTTCTTTTTAATTCCATTTTGGAATTTTTCTTTCCTATTGTTCCCCTTGGGAATCTTCTGAATTCCTTTTTGGAATTTTGTTTGGTGATGGTCCACATTTGGGACTCTTTTTGTTCCATTTTGGAATCTTTTGCTGCATCTTGAAGCTCAAAAGAGACTTCGTGTGAGACTTCAGGTCTGTGGGTACCACAACAAAGAAGCTCACGATGCGGTTCATCACACTGAATAGACTACATCGTTACCCGATCATGCACAACTATCATCACAAGCAATGTATCAAAAGATATATATCTAGACATGTATAACAATGGAACTTAACACAAAGATCATTAAGTTTATGTTTGTCAACAATCAACTTACTTGTTCAGTCTAATTGCCTGAGCTGTCTAGCACATCAATTAACATTCATCAGTCTTTATTAAAAATGATGTAACAAATAATGTCTAGTGTAACTATCATTTCTCACTTTTTGCAATATAGATTCTTATGACATGATATTTTCTTTTCTTTTTGTTTTTTTTATGTTTTGTTTTTGCTTTTCTTTTTCATGCACACACACAATGCAAAACATAAAAAATAAAAGACAAAGGAATCAATATATGACATCAACTTATTATATTTTTGGCTTTTATATTTTTATGATTTTTGTTTGTTTTTACGAAAAATAGAATCAGTCATGATTGATTAATCCTACGGATTGAATTAAGAATTCAAACCGTTCTGACAAAAAAGATTTTGTGAAAAGATCTGCCAGTTGTTTGTCGGTATAAACTTTAATCAAAATTATTAAACCTTTTTCAGAGTTGTCTCTTAAAAAGTGATATCGAATTTCGATATGTTTGGTTTTTGAGTGTTGAACAGGGTTAGCAGTAATGAACATAGCAGCAGTATTGTCTATGTAAATAGGGGTTTTTAGAAAGTTAAACCCGTAGTCAAGCAATTGGTTTTGTAGCCACAAAACTTGAGAACATCCTGCAGATGCAGCGATATACTCTGCTTCAGCTGTGGATACAGAAACGTTGGTCTGCTTCTTGCATTGCCAAGAGACAAGTCTAGGACCCAGAAATTGACATCCACCAGTAGTCGATTTCCTGTCAAGAGCACACCCACCAAAATCACTGTCAGAATAACTATATAATTCAAAATTGCCTTCATAAGGATACCATAACCCAAGATTCGGTTTCCCTTTAAGGTATCTGAAAATACGTTTCACAGCAACCAGGTGCGACTCTTTTGGATCAGACTGATATCTTGCGCACACACATACAGCATACATGATGTCTGGCCTTGATGCAGTAAGATACATCAGTGAACCAATCATTGATCTGTATAGTGTTTGATCCACGGATTTGCCTTTCGAATCCGGCTGTATCTTGCAATTCACATCAGATGGAGTTCGAATAGTCTGAAAATCTTGTATCTTGAATTTCTTTAACAACTTCTCAACGAACTTTGATTGGTTGATAAAAATTCTGTCAGCTGATTGTTTCACTTGTAATCCAAGAAAGAAATTAATCTCCCCCATTGAACTCATCTGGAATCTAGACTTCATGATTTCCTCAAATTCTTTGCACATTGACGCACTGGTCGATCCGAAGATAATATCGTCCACATAAACTTGAACACATAAGAGTTCTTCATTCTCCCTCTTCATAAACAAAGTTGGATCAATCTGTCCTCTTGTAAATCCATGTTCTAGTAAATGCTTAGATAATGTCTCATACCAGATTCTTGGAGCTTGATGTAGACCATATAGTGCTTTACTCAACTTGTATACACGATGAGGATAGTCAGGATCTTCAAAACCCGGAGGTTGTCTGACATATACGTCATCTGTAATAGGTCCATACAGAAAAGCGCCTTTAACGTCCATTTGGAATACTTTAAACTTCATGAAGGAAGCATATGCAAGAAAAACGCGTATGGCTTCTAGTCTTGCGACCGGAGCGAACACTTCTTCATAATCAATGCCTTCTTCTTGAGTATATCCCTGTGCAATGAGTCTTGCTTTGTTTCTCACAACAATGCCACGTTTATCTGGTTTGTTTTTGTACAACCATCTAGTACCAATCGCATTCTCTCCTTCAGGTAAGTCCACTAATTTCCAAACCTCTTGTTTGCGAAATTGAAGTAACTCCTCTTGCATGGCTTCAATCCAACTATTATCTTGTAACGCTTCTGAAATGTTCTTCGGCACTACTTGAGAAAGAAAACATGAATAAAGACAAACATTTGCTTGCTCAGTTTGACTTCTTGTAGTTCTCTGATTCAATGGCCCGATAATCTGAGAGACAGGATGTTTCTTGTGAATTCGATGAATTGGTATGTCATCTCCTTGCACTTGACTCTCCAGATTAGATTGATTCAGATTTGGTAGATCTTGTAGAATAGTAGACACATGCGGAGTGAAGTTCGGGACTTGATCCGGTGAATTGATGAAGTAATCAAATGATTCTGGAATAATTTCAGCATTCGGATCTGATGATGGTTGATTTTGAACGGATCCACCATCATTAGGAGAACTTTGCGGATTCACATCATCTTCAAGATTGTTTGATTCTTGATCGTCTTGAGAACCAGAAGGACCCGGAGCTTGACTGGATTTGACAGATCAGGATTATGAAATGACATGAACGGATATTCAGAGTTGAGAGTTCCATCCTCGTCATTATCAGAATCGTCACTAAAGCATCCCAAGTCACCTGATTCTTTCCTTGCTTTTCCTGAAAAATCAAATAAGTTAGAATTGAAAGATTTTGATAACGAATCTAAATCAAATAACCATTCGGGACCATGTGCCACTGACGGAAACGAATTTTCTAAAAACTTTACGTTAATAGTTTCAATAACAGTGTTTGTTTTGCTATTAAAAACCCGATAAGCTTTAGAAACAGACGAATAACCGAGGAAAAATCCATCGTCAGATTTTGACTCAAATTTCCCGAGATGATCATTTAAATTTAGAATCGTTACAGGACAACCAAATGCTTTCAAGTATGAAATATTCGGTTTTCTTTCAAATAACAACTCATAAGATGTTTTCTGTTTATCCTGAACCAATAATGTCCTGTTTTGAACAAAACACGCAGTAGCAATAGCTTCGTCCCAGAATGTGATAGGGATTTTGGCATCTGCGAGCATGGATCTTGCAGCTTCAATCAGTGTCTGGTTTTTCCGTTCCGCAACCCCATTTTGTTGAGGCGTTCTTGGAGCACTAAATTGTCTAGCAATTCCTTTTTCCGCACAAAACAAATCAACATTAGCGTTCTTAAATTCTGTACCATTATCACTTCGTAAAATTTTCACTTTACAATCCAACTGATTTTCAACTTTGATGATAAATTCTTTTAATAACTCCGCAGTTTCAGATTTAACATGCAAAAAATAAACCCAAGAAAATCTAGTGAAATCGTCAATAATGACAAAACAGTAAGACTTCTTTCCAATGCTTTGCACATTTGTTGGTCCGAAAAGATCCATATGTAGCATCTGCAAGGGTTTTGAAATGGAGTTTTCTAGCTTGGACTTAAAAGACATGCGATGCTGTTTTCCTTTCAAACATGCTGGACAAAGATCAGTTGTAGAGAACTTCTTTGAAGGTATTCCCACAGCATGATTTCCAGTCACTAAACGATTCATGTTTCTGAAGTTTGAATGGCCCAGCCGTCTATGCCAAAGCTGACTCTCATCATTTGAAGCATGCGCAATGAGCCAAGTATTTTCTGTTTCGGCATCAATCTGCGACATATCCAGCTTGTATACATCACGATCTCTTGGAGCTTTCACCACTACCCATTCATTGTCGATCTTGAAACCTGGTTTGAGTATATAACAGAAAGAATCATCAAATAAAGTTGAATACGATTTATCACAAATTTGAGATACACTTAGTAAGTTAAAGTTCAACTGTGCACAGTAGTTGACTTTATCAAAACTAATGACCCCATTCGATACGGTTCCTTCTCCTGTTATTTTACCACCCGCATCACCTCCAAATGCAACGTGTGTACCATTTTTCAGCTTGAAATCCTGAAGCAAGGCATGGTTGCCTGTCATATGCCGGCTACACCCACTATCAACGAACCATGAGTTGATAGGTCTTCTTGGGCGTACCTGCATTTCAACAATCACTTAGTTAGTTTGGTCAACCCAGGCCCACACGGTCTTGGGTTTTCCGAATCTATCTGCAATAGTAACTTGTTGATATTGAACATTTTGAAAATTTGTTTCATTTAAGAGATTTTGATGTTGAAAACTGTTATTTCGCCCATTGGCGTGCATTGATTGCTTTCTTCTCAAAGCACTAAACCTTTCCTCTAACTTAGGATCAAGGTTATTTTCAAACTTTTGATTTCTTACCATTAAAGCTCTTGGTTTAAAATTGTTAACCTGCACATTTGTTGATGAAAAGTTAGAAACATAATTGTTTCGATTGAAATTTCTCAAAACTGGAGAATGACTTTGATTCATATTTTGAAAACCAATTGATTTATTTCTTTGAAAGTTTGAAAACAGAGTCATTTCTCTTGTTGAGTTTGATCGAAAGAAACAATCCTTTGTGTCATGATTCCTTCTTTCACAAATATCACAAAATTTGTTATAATAACATACTTCTGAAGAATGATTTCTTTTGTCACAGAAACTGCAGTACATGTTAAAGAAACATTCAGCAGTTGCATGATTATATCTATCACAAATTTCACAATGTTTCTTGCTAATCCTAAAGAGCCGATTGTTAACTCTTGATGTTGAACCAAATGGTGATTCATTATCATGGTTGTTCGGTTTTAGATTAACGCTTTTCTGTGGAGACTTTGTTTGTGATTTTGATTGCATGGGACTTTGGTTCGATTTTAAACTGTTCTGTTTGGTTACCTTTTTAGATTCAATTCTCTTATCATTGACAGCGGAAGACTTAGGACCTGAACCTGTTTTCAGACCAGAGTTAGATTTGATTGGAGAATTGATTGGTTTACCATAAGATCCGTTCAAATCAAACGTTCCTGCAGACACAAACTTGATTGTCTTACCTTTTGACACTTTCTTTTTGACAGATTTGACCTTGTCAGTTTTAACCATTTGAGCTTTGGTGTTATCATTCGATTTTATGACACTTTTACCTTTCAGTTCTTTTGTTTCAGATTGATTGGTCATTACTTTCGATTTCTGCTTCTTCGCAGTTGAAACTTCAGCTTTCTTCACTTCTTGCTTCTTGATCAGCTGATCAGCAAGTTGCGCCTTTTGTTCTTTCTTCCATCTGATGTATTCAGGATCATTATATCCTGAAAATTCACCTTCTTCCTTCACTGTTTCTGACTTCGGATTCAGTTCCGGATACTCAACCAGTTGAATCAGAACAGGCTCTGATTTGTTGCTAGCTTCATCATCAGCTTCAGTTGTCACACCATCTTCTTCTTTCAAACTTTCCATCAAAACTTCAGAACCTTCAGACTCGGATTTACTTCTTTGAATTTCTTTGAATTTTAGTTCATTTTCAGGTGAATGATCAAATTCATTAAAGTTTTCCGGTAAGGTTTGAGTGATAGAATTTGGCATTGGTTCATGAGTAAAACCCAACCCGGTTTTGGTTTTGTTACCTCTTTCATTAATGAGTTGTTTTACCATGGTTTTACAACTTTTAACCTTTGTTAATTCAACTTGAGTGACTGCATGTGCAACTTTTTCTTGTTCAAAGTTCTTTGTCATTTCTTCAAGTTGTTTTGTTACCAATTCCAGTTCCTTTAAGGTCTTGTTCCATGATTCTTTAAGTGACAAAATCTTCTCATCAGAAGTTTTATGATCAATTTTAAGTTGTTCATGAAGTTTTTCATGTTTACTTAATTTATCACCAATTTTAAATGAATGAGTTCGATAATGTTCTACTTGTTGAATGCATTGTTCAGAACACAACCTTTCCTTCACATCAGCAGGTAATGGAACATAGTTAGGGGTAAGTCATTACTAACCTTTGGTTGTTCAGAGGATGATGAAGACTCACTGGATGTCGCCATTAGCGCAATTTCAGACTCAGATTCTTCAACAGGATCAGACTTTGCACTCCAGTCATATTCCTCTGAATCTTCATTCTCATTATCAATCACTTTACCATTTTCCTTCTTCAGACCAGTCTTCTTCAATTTCACATACCAGTGCCAAACTTGATGTAAGATCAGATGTAAGATCAGATGTAAATTGTTCTGCATAAGCGCTCCAATCATATCCATCTTTTACACTGACCACCAGTGCCTTTGTTTGATCTTCTGGTTTCTTTCCTTCATCTTTCAGTTCTGGCATGGGAAGACTTTGATATGGTTTCTGAAAAGAACGTTGATTTCTGCTTTGGTAGCTTGAAGACTGTTGTGAGCTTTGACCTTGACCTTGATTACTTGAACTATCTTGGTCGTTGAAATTCTGATTCTTAGGAGCTTTGCATTCTCTCGAAAAATGACTATACTGATTACAATTGAAACATCTGGCCTTTGATTTGTCAAAACCAACAGTTTTGTTTGCATGAGGCTTGTAGCTTCGGTTAACATATGCATGCTTCTGCGTTCTATATGCCACCATTACCATCTGCCAGTTTAAATCCATCTCCTCAACGTCAACTGGATCCATCTCAAATAAGTCTTGAAGAACCACGTCCATTTGACTTAAGTGACTTCCTTGGTATGCTTGAAAACTTGCCATAAAAGCAGTAAAAGCAGTTTTGGTCTCATCATCTTGCAACAGAATGTTCATTACATCTTTCACCTTGGCTTGAACATTCAAACTTTGATTTTCTGATTGTGTTTTCACATTTTGACTAACTTGATTTCTTGGTGGAGATTGAGGTTGAGAATAAGTTGGTGAATTTGGAAAGTATGCTGAATCAGTATAGAAACTTGCACCAACAAATAAATCACCCTCATCTTCAAATTTAGTTACATCTTGTGCAAGAAATGCATTCTCCACAGTATTGGCAGGATTTACCACATACTTATATTGAGCTTGTGAACTTGACCTGTCAGTATTTCTTGATCCTTCATCAATCTCAACTTCTTCAATCTTTCCAATAAGCAGATCTAAATCCATTGGAAATTTCTCAGTATGCTTTAACAGAGTAACAGTCTGCTTCCATGATGATGGCAAAGCACATAACAATCGATCATTCAAGTCTTGAAGATCAGTCTTAACTCCGAGGTTTGACATCTCAGTAGTTAAGTGAACAAATCTGTTCATCATCTGATGCACTGTTTCTCCATTAATATGTTCAAATAACTCCAATTGCCTTTTCAACCTTGATTTCTTCAAACTTCTCAATTGTTCTCCTCCTTCACATATCGATTTTAATGCCTTGAAACATGTATAACCAGTTTGATATGCATCCAATCTTGACAGAACTTGAAGTGGCAGTCCCTTGCACATTAAAGAATAAGCCTTGCTATCATTCTTCACTTTCTTCAAATCTTCTGCTGACAAATTATCCTCTGGATAAGGTTCAGTAGAGTCTTTGGTGTAGGTACTTGCACTATCTGGAGCTGTCTGAGTTGGAATATGAGGACCCTTTTCAATTGACTTCCATAAATCATTGTCAATGGAGCATAAGTGATGTCTCAGTCTGATTGTCCAATTCTTGAAATCTGCACGATTAACAAGTCTAGGAACATGGTTATCAGAATCATCATTAGGTGCCATTTTTAAATTTTTTTTTTTTTTTAAGATTTTTAAAGAAAATATTTTTGGTTTTTGTTAATTTTTGAAAAGAAATGATTAAAATACTAGAATAAAGACAAGTAATTAAAGACAAGATAAGAAAAACAAGAATTAAAACAACTAAAAATGAGTCACACGGCTGAACAGTGAAAATCCTTCTTCACCCGGCTGAACAGTAGCTTTGTTCTTCACCCGGCAGAGAAAAAGTCTTTACACGGCTAAACAGTTACACGGCTCAACAGTTGTAAATCTTCACTTCTTTACCCGGCAGAACAGTTACCCGGCTGAACAGTTGCACGGCAACAAGAAATAACTTCACACGGCAGATATCTTCACCCGGCTTGAATCTTGACACGGCAAAAAGCTTTATCCGGCTGAACAGTTGTCGATCACACGGCAATGTTGTTTACCCGGCTACACAGTTGATGATCACCGACTAAAATCTCTTAATCACCCGGCGTAACAGTGTATTACCCGGCACAACAGTTGTTGATCCGGCTGAACAGTAACACTTTTTCTTTGTCAAATTCTTTACCCGACAAGCACAAATTCCCTTACACGGCAGCACAGGACCTAATTGTTCTTCAATCTAAGTCCAAAGGAAATTGTCTAAGTCAAATTTATCACCCGGCAAGTTAATCTTCAACCAAGTTCATACTGTTCATCATCTTCTCCATGAGAATTTTCTGGGTTTTGTCAAAAACTTGTCCAATTCGTTCAA
The DNA here is from genome assembly GCA_030867185.1 of Tagetes erecta. NCBI lineage: Eukaryota > Viridiplantae > Streptophyta > Magnoliopsida > Asterales > Asteraceae > Tagetes > Tagetes erecta. Next base: position 46,866,112 of record CM061490.1, read on the forward strand.
AATTCACACACAAGCTGTGAAATGGTCCGATTATCAATCCCTAATCTCAATCAATCCAAAACATGATCAAATTTTGATGAATTTGAACAAAATTCGATCGAACAGTAATTTTTTTAATCTTCTTAATTCCTCAGATCTGATGATAATCTGATGGAATTTGCACAATCGTTGTGAATTAGAAGTGATTGCGATGATGAATCACAACTAAAAACACGAACAATTCATTCAGATCATGATATTTGAGCAATATTGATGTGTTTTGCTTGATGAATAGCGAAGAACACAGTACCAACAGCTCTGATACCAATTGATAGTGCGAGAAACGAAACGAGCTTGGATCTAGATCTGAGATTGTTTGGTGATGTTGTTTGCAATCAGTGATGCGGAAACTCACTGATCACGTATTGATGCTTGAATGTTCATGAAGATCAATGCAAGGTATGATGAAGATTGATGATAATATGAATAGGTGAATTGTATTAGATCAATGGAGAGGTTACAAGGGATATTCAATGAAATGTATGCAACTCTCTAACAAATGACCTAGGTGATGGTATTTATAGTCTATACCATTCACCTTACAATGTAACCTAAAAACGTGCAATTAAGCACAAAACGATTACACAAATATTCTAAGACAAATACAAATAATGAACGTCTTCACCCGTGCTTGCTCGTGGTGATGCTCGATATCTTCACTCGCATATATTTGGAAAGTGACATCTTCAAATAACCCCAACAAATTCATTAGGATTATTATGGAGTTTTAAGATTACGTACGGTATTGTATTGTATTGTTAGGAGTTGGATGGCGTCATACATTATACTAATATGATTTTCAAGGTGCTAATGTGATATACAGAGTCATAAGATATTCTAAGTTGCCGTACGATGTTGAAATGACTCGGACGAATTCATTAGGTTTATTATGGAGTTTTAATGTTTTTTACGATGATATAAGGTATTCTTAGAAGATGTAACGCGTCCTACATTATTCTAAATTGCTTTTCATGTTGCTAATGTCACATACAGAGTCGTAACAAGTCATGTGTGTTCGTACGATGTTCAAAGGACTCAGACGAATTCATTAGGTTTATTATGGTGGTTTAAGTTTACATACGGTATTGTAAGATGTTGTTACGATTTGTAAAGAGTCCTACATTATAATAAAGTGCTTTTCAAGGTTCTAAAATGGCATAAAGAGTCGTAATATGTTTTAAGTTGCCGAACGATGTTTAAAAGACTAGAACAAATTCAATTTGTTTATAATGGAGATTTAATGTTTCGTACGGTGATGTAAGGTCTTCTTTGGAGTTGTAATGCGTCCTACATTATTCTAAATTGCTTTTCAAGTTGCTAATGTCTCATACAGAGTCGTAACAAGTCCTGAGTTGTTGTACGATGTTCAATGGATTCGGACGACTTCATTAGGATTATTATGGAGTTTTAAGATTACGTACGGTATTGTATTGTGTTGTTAGGAGTTGTAAGGCGTCGTACATTATACAAACATGATTTTCAAGGTGCTAATGTGATATACAGAGTCGTAAGATATTCTGTGTGTTCGTACGATGTTCAAAGGACTCGGACGCATGCATTAGGTTTATTATGGTTTTTAAGTTTACATACGGTATTGTAAGATGTTGTTACGATTTGTAAAGAGTCCTACATTATAATAAAGTGCTTTTCAATGTTCTAAAATGGCATAAAGAGTCGTAATATGTTTTAAGTTTCCGTACGATGTTTAAAGGACTCGAACAAATTCAATTGGTTTATAATGGAGATTTAACGTTTCGTACGGTGATGTAAGGTCTTCTTTGGAGTTGTAATGCGTCCTACATTATTCTAAATTGATTTTCAAGTTGCTAATGTCTCATACAGAGTCGTAACAAGTCCTGAGTTGTCGTACGATGTGCAATGGATTCGAACGAATTCATTAGGATTATTATGGAGTTTTAAGATTACGTACGGTATTGTATTGTATTGTTAGGAGTTGGATGACGTCGTACATTATACTAATATGATTTTCAAGGTGCTAATGTGATATACAGAGTCATAAGATATTCTAAGTTGCCGTACGATGTTGAAATGACTAGGACGAATTCATTAGGTTTATTATGGAGTTTTAATGTTTTGTACGATGATATAAGGTGTTCTTAGAAGATGTAACGCGTCCTACATTATTCTAAATTGCTTTTCATGTTGCTAATGTCACATACAGAGTCGTAACATGTCATGTGTGTTCGTACGATGTTCAAAGGACTCGGACGAATTCATTAGGTTTATTATGGTGGTTTAAGTTTACATACGGTATTGTAAGATGTTGTTACGATTTGTAAAGAGTCCTCCATTGTAATGCGTCCTACATTATTCTAAATTGCTTTTCAAGTTGCTAATGTCTCATACAGAGTCGTAACAAGTCCTAAGTTGTCGTACGACGTTCAATGGATTCGGACGACTTCATTAGGATTATTATGGAGTTTTAAGATTACGTACGGTATTGTATTGTGTTGTTAGGAGTTTTAAGGCGTCGTACATTATACAAACATGATTTTCAAGGTGCTAATGTGATATACAGAGTCGTAAGATATTCTGTGTGTTCGTACGATGTTCAAAGGACTCGGACGAATTCATTAGGTTTATTATGGTGTTTTAAGTTTACATACGGTATTGTAAGATGTTGTTACGATTTGTGAAGAGTCCTACATTATAATAAAGTGCTTTTCAATGTTCTAAAATGGCATAAAGAGTCGTAATATGTTTTAAGTTTCCGTACGATGTTTAAAGGACTCGAACAAATTCAATTGGTTTATAATGGAGATTTAACGTTTCGTACGGTGATGTAAGGTCTTCTTTGGAGTTGTAATGCGTCCTACATTATTCTAAATTGATTTTCAAGTTGCTAATGTCTCATACAGAGTCGTAACAAGTCCTGAGTTGTCGTACGATGTGCAATGGATTCGAACGAATTCATTAGGATTATTATGGAGTTTTAAGATTACGTACGGTATTGTATTGTATTGTTAGGAGTTGGATGACGTCGTACATTATACTAATATGATTTTCAAGGTGCTAATGTGATATACAGAGTCATAAGATATTCTAAGTTGCCGTACGATGTTGAAATGACTAGGACGAATTCATTAGGTTTATTATGGAGTTTTAATGTTTTGTACGATGATATAAGGTGTTCTTAGAAGATGTAACGCGTCCTACATTATTCTAAATTGCTTTTCATGTTGCTAATGTCACATACAGAGTCGTAACATGTCATGTGTGTTCGTACGATGTTCAAAGGACTCGGACGAATTCATTAGGTTTATTATGGTGGTTTAAGTTTACATACGGTATTGTAAGATGTTGTTACGATTTGTAAAGAGTCCTCCATTGTAATGCGTCCTACATTATTCTAAATTGCTTTTCAAGTTGCTAATGTCTCATACAGATTCGTAACAAGTCCTAAGTTGTCGTACGATGTTCAATGGATTCGGACGACTTCATTAGGATTATTATGGAGTTTTAAGATTACGTACGGTATTGTATTGTGTTGTTAGGAGTTTTAAGGCGTCGTACATTATACAAACATGATTTTCAAGGTGCTAATGTGATATACAGAGTCGTAAGATATTCTGTGTGTTCGTACGATGTTCAAAGGACTCGGACGAATTCATTAGGTTTATTATGGTGTTTTAAGTTTACATACGGTATTGTAAGATGTTGTTACGATTTGTGAAGAGTCCTACATTATAATAAAGTGCTTTTCAATGTTCTAAAATGGCATAAAGAGTCGTAATATGTTTTAAGTTTCCGTACGATGTTTAAAGGACTCGAACAAATTCAATTGGTTTATAATGGAGATTTAACGTTTCGTACGGTGATGTAAGGTCTTCTTTGGAGTTGTAATGCGTCCTACATTATTCTAAATTGATTTTCAAGTTGCTAATGTCTCATACAGAGTCGTAACAAGTCCTGAGTTGTCGTACGATGTGCAATGGATTCGAACGAATTCATTAGGATTATTATGGAGTTTTAAGATTACGTACGGTATTGTATTGTATTGTTAGGAGTTGGATGACGTCGTACATTATACTAATATGATTTTCAAGGTGCTAATGTGATATACAGAGTCATAAGATATTCTAAGTTGCCGTACGATGTTGAAATGACTAGGACGAATTCATTAGGTTTATTATGGAGTTTTAATGTTTTGTACGATGATATAAGGTGTTCTTAGAAGATGTAACGCGTCCTACATTATTCTAAATTGCTTTTCATGTTGCTAATGTCACATACAGAGTCGTAACATGTCATGTGTGTTCGTACGATGTTCAAAGGACTCGGACGAATTCATTAGGTTTATTATGGTGGTTTAAGTTTACATACGGTATTGTAAGATGTTGTTACGATTTGTAAAGAGTCCTCCATTGTAATGCGTCCTACATTATTCTAAATTGCTTTTCAAGTTGCTAATGTCTCATACAGAGTCGTAACAAGTCATGAGTTGTCGTACGATGTTCAATGGATTCGGACGACTTCATTAGGATTATTATGGAGTTTTAAGATTACGTACGGTATTGTATTGTGTTGTTAGGAGTTTTAAGGCGTCGTACATTATACAAACATGATTTTCAAGGTGCTAATGTGATATACAGAGTCGTAAGATATTCTGTGTGTTCGTACGATGTTCAAAGGACTCGGACGAATTCATTAGGTTTATTATGGTGTTTTAAGTTTACATACGGTATTGTAAGATGTTGTTACGATTTGTGAAGAGTCCTACATTATAATAAAGTGCTTTTCAATGTTCTAAAATGGCATAAAGAGTCGTAATATGTTTTAAGTTTCCGTACGATGTTTAAAGGACTCGAACAAATTCAATTGGTTTATAATGGAGATTTAACGTTTCGTACGGTGATGTAAGGTCTTCTTTGGAGTTGTAATGCGTCCTACATTATTCTAAATTGATTTTCAAGTTGCTAATGTCTCATACAGAGTCGTAACAAGTCCTGAGTTGTCGTACGATGTGCAATGGATTCGAACGAATTCATTAGGATTATTATGGAGTTTTAAGATTACGTATGGTATTGTATTGTATTGTTAGGAGTTGGATGGCGTCGTACATTATACTAATATGATTTTCAAGGTGCTATTGTGATATACAGAGTCATAAGATATTCTAAGTTGCCGTACGATGTTGAAATGACTAGGACGAAATCATTAGGTTTATTATGGAGTTTTAATGTTTTGTACGATGATATAAGGTGTTCATAGAAGATGTAACGCGTCCTACATTATTCTAAATTGCTTTTCATGTTGCTAATGTCACATACAGAGTCGTAACATGTCATGTGTGTTCGTACGATGTTCAAAGGACTCGGACGAATTCATTAGGTTTATTACGGTGGTTTAAGTTTACATACGGTATTGTAAGATGTTGTTACGATTTGTAAAGAGTCCTCCATTGTAATGTGTCCTACATTATTCTAAATTGCTTTTCAAGTTGCTAATGTCTCATACAGAGTCGTAACAAGTCCTGAGTTGTCGTACGATGTTCAATGGATTCGGACGACTTCATTAGGATTATTATGGAGTTTTAAGATTACGTACGGTATTGTATTGTGTTGTTAGGAGTTTTAAGGCGTCGTACATTATACAAACATGATTTTCAAGGTGCTAATGTGATATACAGAGTCGTAAGATATTCTGTGTGTTCGTACGATGTTCAAAGGACTCAGACGAATTCATTAGGTTTATTATGGTGTTTTAAGTTTACATACGGTATTGTAAGATGTTGTTACGATTTGTGAAGAGTCCTACATTATAATAAAGTGCTTTTCAATGTTCTAAAATGGCATAAAGAGTCGTAATATGTTTTAAGTTGCCGTACGATGTTTAAAGGACTCGAACAAATTCAATTGGTTTATAATGGAGATTTAACATTTCGTACGGTGATGTAAGGTCTTCTTTGGAGTTGTAATGCGTCCTACATTATTCTAAATTGATTTTCAAGTTGCTAATGTCTCATACAGAGTCGTAACAAGTCCTGAGTTGTCGTACGATGTGCAATGGATTCGAACGAATTCATTAGGATTATTATGGAGTTTTAAGATTACGTATGGTATTGTATTGTATTGTTAGGAGTTGAATGGCGTCGTACATTATACTAATATGATTTTCAAGGTGCTAATGTGATATACAGAGTCATAAGATATTCTAAGTTGCCGTACGATGTTGAAATGACTCGGACGAATTCATTAGCTTTATTATGGAGTTTTAATGTTTTGTACGATGATATAAGGTGGTCTTAGAAGATGTAACGCGTCCTACATTATTCTAAATTGCTTTTCATGTTGCTAATGTCACATACAGAGTCGTAACAAGTCATGTGTGTTCGTACGATGTTCAAAGGACTCGGACGAATTAATTAGGTTTATTATGGTGTTTTAAGTTTACATACGGTATTGTAAGATGTCGTTACGATTTGTAAAGAGTCTTACATTATAATGAAGTGCTTTTCAAGGTTCTAAAATGGCATAAAGAGTTGTAATATGTTTTAAGTTGCCGTACGATGTTTAAAGGACTCGAACAAATTCAATTGGTTTATAATGGAGATTTAACGTTTCGTACGGTGATGTAAGGTCTTATTTGGAGTTGTAATGCGCCCTACATTATTCTAAATTGTTATTCAAGTTGCTAATGTCTCATACAGAGTCGTAACAAGTCCTGAGTGTCGTACGATGTGCAATGGATTCGAACGAATTCATTAGGATTATTATGGAGTTTTAAGATGACGTACAGTATTGTATTGTGTTGTTAGGAGTTGTAAGGCGTCATACATTATTCTAACATGATTTTCAAGGTGCTAATGTGATATACAGAGTCATACGATATTCTAAGTTGCCGTACGATGTTGAAATGACTCGGACGAATTCATTAGGTTTATTATGGAGTTTTGATGTTTCGTACGATGATGTAAGGTGTTCTTAGAAGATGTAACGCGTCCTACATTATTCTAAATTGTTTTTCATGTTGCTAATGTCACGTACAGTGTCGTAACAGGTCATGTGTGTTCGTACGATGTTCAAAGGACTCGGACGAATTCATTAGGTTTATAATAGTGTTTTAAGTTTACATACGGTATTGTAAGATGTTGTTACGATCTGTAAAGAGTCCTACATTATAATAAAGTGCTTTTGAAGGTTCTAAAATGGCATAAAGAGTCGTAATATGTTTTAAGTTGCCGTACGATGTTTAAAGGACTCGAACAAATTCAATTGGTTTATAATGGAGATTTAACGTTTCGTACGGTGATGTAAGGTCTTATTTGGAGTTGTAATGCGCCCTACATTATTCTAAATTGTTATTCAAGTTGCTAATGTCTCATACAGAGTCGTAACAAGTCCTGAGTGTCGTACGATGTGCAATGGATTCGAACGAATTCATTAGGATTATTTTGGAGTTTTAAGATGACGTACAGTATTGTATTGTGTTTTTAGGAGTTGTAAGGCGTCGTACATTATACTAACATGATTTTCAAGGTGCTTATGTGATATACAGAGTCATAAGATATTCTAAGTTGTCGTACGATGTTGAAATGACTTGGACGAATTCATTAGGTTTATTATGGCGTTTTAATGTTTCGTACGATGATATAAGGTGTTCATAGAAGATGTAACGCGTCGTACATTATTCTAAATTGCTTTTCATGTCGCTAATGTCACATACAGAGTCGTAACAAGTCATGTGTGTTCGTACGATGTTCAAAGGACTCGGACGAATTCATTAGGTTTATAATAGTGTTTTACATTTACATACGGTATTGTAAGATGTTGTTACGATCTGTAAAGAGTCCTACATTATAATAAAGTGCTTTTCAAGGTTCTAAAATGGCATAAAGAGTCGTAATTTGTTTTAAGTTGCCGTACGATGTTTAAAGGACTCGAACAAATTCAATTGGTTTATAATGGAGATTTAACGTTTCGTACGGTGATGTAAGTTCTTATTTGGAGTTGTAATGCGCCCTACATTATTCTAAATTGTTATTCAAGTTGCTAATGTCTCATACAGAGTCGTAACAAGTCCTGAGTGTCGTACGATGTGCAATGGATTCGAACGAATTCATTAGGATTATTATGGAGTTTTAAGATGACGTACAGTATTGTATTGTGTTGTTAGGAGTTGTAAGGCGTCATACATTATTCTAACATGAATTTCAAGGTGCTAATGTGATATACAGAGTCATACGATATTCTAAGTTGCCGTACGATGTTGAAATGACTCGGACGAATTCATTAGGTTTATTATGGAGTTTTGATGTTTCGTACGATGATGTAAGGTGTTCTTAGAAGATGTAACGCGTCCTACATTATTCTAAATTGTTTTTCATGTTGCTAATGTCACGTACAGTGTCGTAACAGGTCATGTGTGTTCGTACGATGTTAAAAGGACTCGGACGAATTCATTAGGTTTATAATAGTGTTTTAAGTTTACATACGGTATTGTAAGATGTTGTTACGATCTGTAAAGAGTCCTACATTATAATAAAGTGCTTTTGAAGGTTCTAAAATGGCATAAAGAGGCGTAATATGTTTTAAGTTGCCGTACGATGTTTAAAGGACTCGAACAAAATTCAATTGGTTTATAATGGAGATTTAACGTTTCGTACGGTGATGTAAGGTCTTATTTGGAGTTGTAATGCGCCCTACATTATTCTAAATTGTTATTCAAGTTGCTAATGTCTCATACAGAGTCGTAACAAGTCCTGAGTGTCGTACGATGTGCAATGGATTCGAACGAATTCATTAGGATTATTATGGAGTTTTAAGATGACGTACAGTATTGTATTGTGTTTTTAGGAGTTGTAAGGCGTCGTACATTATACTAACATGATTTTCAAGGTGCTTATGTGATATACAGAGTCATAAGATATTCTAAGTTGTCTTACGATGTTGAAATGACTTGGACGAATTCATTAGGTTTATTATGGAGTTTTAATGTTTCGTACGATGATGTAAGGTGTTCATAGAAGATGTAACGCGTCGTACATTATTCTAAATTGCTTTTCATGTCGCTAATGTCACATACAGAGTCGTAACAGGTCATGTGTGTTCGTACGATGTTCAAAGGACTCGGACGAATTCATTAGGTTTATAATAGTGTTTTACATTTACATACGGTATTGTAAGATGTTGTTACGATCTGTAAAGAGTCCTACATTATAATAAAGTGCTTTTCAAGGTTCTAAAAAGGCATAAAGAGTCGTAATATGTTTTAAGTTGCCGTACGATGTTTAAAGGACTCGAACAAATTCAATTGGTTTATAATGGAGATTTAACGTTTCGTACGGTGATGTAAGTTCTTATTTGGAGTTGTAATGCGCCCTACATTATTCTAAATTGTTATTCAAGTTGCTAATGTCTCATACAGAGTCGTAACAAGTCCTGAGTGTCGTACGATGTGCAATGGATTCGAACGAATTCATTAGGATTATTATGGAGTTTTAAGATGACGTACAGTATTGTATTGTGTTGTTAGGAGTTGTAAGGCGTCATACATTATTCTAACATGAATTTCAAGGTGCTAATGTGATATACAGAGTCATACGATATTCTAAGTTGCCGTACGATGTTGAAATGACTCGGACAAATTCATTAGGTTTATTATGGAGTTTTGATGTTTCGTACGATGATGTAAGGTGTTCTTAGAAGATGTAACGCGTCCTACATTATTCTAAATTGTTTTTCATGTTGCTAATGTCACGTACAGTGTCGTAACAGGTAATGTGTGTTCGTACGATGTTCAAAGGACTCGGACGAATTCATTAGGTTTATAATAGTGTTTTAAGTTTACATACGGTATTGTAAGATGTTGTTACGATCTGTAAAGAGTCCTACATTATAATAAAGTGCTTTTGAAGGTTCTAAAATGGCATAAAGAGTCGTAATATGTTTTAAGTTGCCGTACGATGTTTAAAGGACTCGAACAAATTCAATTGGTTTATAATGGAGATTTAACGTTTCGTACGGTGATGTAAGGTCTTATTTGGAGTTGTAATGCGCCCTACATTATTCTAAATTGTTATTCAAGTTGCTAATGTCTCATACAGAGTCGTAACAAGTCCTGAGTGTCGTACGATGTGCAATGGATTCGAACGAATTCATTAGGATTATTATGGAGTTTTAAGATGACGTACAGTATTGTATTGTGTTGTTAGGAGTTGTAAGGCGTCATACATTATTCTAACATGATTTTCAAGGTGCTAATGTGATATACAGAGTCATACGATATTCTAAGTTGCCGCACGATGTTGAAATGACTCGGACGAATTCATTAGGTTTATTATGGAGTTTTGATGTTTCGTACGATGATGTAAGGTGTTCTTAGAAGATGTAACGCGTCCTACATTATTCTAAATTGTTTTTCATGTTGCTAATGTCACGTACAGTGTCGTAACAGGTCATGTGTGTTCGTACGATGTTCAAAGGACTCGGACGAATTCATTAGGTTTATAATAGTGTTTTAAGTTTACATACGGTATTGTAAGATGTTGTTACAATCTGTAAAGAGTCCTACATTATAATAAAGTGCTTTTGAAGGTTCTAAAATGGCATAAAGAGTCGTAATATGTTTTAAGTTGCCGTACGATGTTTAAAGGACTCGAACAAATTCAATTGGTTTATAATGGAGATTTAACGTTTCGTACGGTGATGTAAGGTCTTATTTGGAGTTGTAATGCGCCCTACATTATTCTAAATTGTTATTCAAGTTGCTAATGTCTCATACAGAGTCGTAACAAGTCCTGAGTGTCGTACGATGTGCAATGGATTCGAACGAATTCATTAGGATTATTATGGAGTTTTAAGATGACGTACAGTATTGTATTGTGTTTTTAGGAGTTGTAAGGCGTCGTACATTATACTAACATGATTTTCATGGTGCTTATGTGATATACAGAGTCATAAGATATTCTAAGTTGTCGTACGATGTTGAAATGACTTGGACGAATTCATTAGGTTTATTATGGAGTTTTAATGTTTCGTACGATGATATAAGGTGTTCATAGAAGATGTAACGCGTCGTACATTATTCTAAATTGCTTTTCATGTCGCTAATGTCACATATAGAGTCGTAACAAGTCATGTGTGTTCGTACGATGTTCAAAGGACTCGGACGAATTCATTAGGTTTATAATAGTGTTTTAAGTTTACATACGGTATTGTAAGATGTTGTTACGATCTGTAAAGAGTCCTACATTATAATAAAGTGCTTTTCAAGGTTCTAAAATGGCATAAAGAGTCGTAATATGTTTTAAGTTGCCGTACGATGTTTAAAGGACTCGAACAAATTCAATTGGTTTATAATGGAGATTTAACGTTTCGTACTGTGATGTAAGTTCTTATTTGGAGTTGTAATGCGCCCTACATTATTCTAAATTGTTATTCAAGTTGCTAATGTCTCATACAGAGTCGTAACAAGTCCTGAGTGTCGTACGATGTGCAATGGATTCGAACGAATTCATTAGGATTATTATGGAGTTTTAAGATGACGTACAGTATTGTATTGTGTTGTTAGGAGTTGTAAGGCGTCATACATTATTCTAACATGATTTTCAAGGTGCTAATGTGATATACAGAGTCATACGATATTCTAAGTTGCCGTACGATGTTGAAATGACTCGGACGAATTCATTAGGTTTATTATGGAGTTTTGATGTTTCGTACGATGATGTAAGGTGTTCTTAGAAGATGTAACGCGTCCTACATTATTCTAAATTGTTTTTCATGTTGCTAATGTCACGTACAGTGTCGTAACAGGTCATGTGTGTTCGTACGATGTTAAAAGGACTCGGACGAATTCATTAGGTTTATAATAGTGTTTTAAGTTTACATACGGTATTGTAAGATGTTGTTACGATCTGTAAAGAGTCCTACATTATAATAAAGTGCTTTTGAAGGTTCTAAAATGGCATAAAGAGGCGTAATATGTTTTAAGTTGCCGTACGATGTTTAAAGGACTCGAACAAATTCAATTGGTTTATAATGGAGATTTAACGTTTCGTACGGTGATGTAAGGTCTTATTTGGAGTTGTAATGCGCCCTACATTATTCTAAATTGTTATTCAAGTTGCTAATGTCTCATACAGAGTCGTAACAAGTCCTGAGTGTCGTACGATGTGCAATGGATTCGAACGAATTCATTAGGATTATTATGGAGTTTTAAGATGACGTACAGTATTGTATTGTGTTTTTAGGAGTTGTAAGGCGTCGTACATTATACTAACATGATTTTCAAGGTGCTTATGTGATATACAGAGTCATAAGATATTCTAAGTTGTCGTACGATGTTGAAATGACTTGGACGAATTCATTAGGTTTATTATGGAGTTTTAATGTTTCGTACGATGATATAAGGTGTTCATAGAAGATGTAACGCGTCGTACATTATTCTAAATTGCTTTTCATGTCGCTAATGTCACATACAGAGTCGTAACAAGTCATGTGTGTTCGTACGATGTTCAAAGGACTCGGACGAATTCATTAGGTTTATAATAGTGTTTTACATTTACATACGGTATTGTAAGATGTTGTTACGATCTGTAAAGAGTCCTACATTATAATAAAGTGCTTTTGAAGGTTCTAAAATGGCATAAAGAGTCGTAATATGTTTTAAGTTGCCGTACGATGTTTAAAGGACTCAAACAAATTCAATTGGTTTGTAATGGAGATTTAACGTTTCGTACGGTGATGTAAGTTCTTATTTGGAGTTGTAATGCGCCCTACATTATTCTAAATTGTTATTCAAGTTGCTAATGTCTCATACAGAGTCGTAACAAGTCCTGAGTGTCGTACGATGTGCAATGGATTCGAACGAATTCATTAGGATTATTATGGAGTTTTAAGATGACGTACAGTATTGTATTGTGTTGTTAGGAGTTGTAAGGCGTCATACATTATTCTAACATGATTTTCAAGGTGCTAATGTGATATACAGAGTCATACGATATTCTAAGTTGCCGTACGATGTTGAAATGACTCGGACGAATTCATTAGGTTTATTATGGAGTTTTGATGTTTCGTACGATGATGTAAGGTGTTCTTAGAAGATGTAACGCGTCCTACATTATTCTAAATTGTTTTTCATGTTGCTAATGTCACGTGCAGTGTCGTAACAGGTCATGTGTGTTCGTACGATGTTCAAACGACTCGGACGAATTCATTAGGTTTATAATAGTGTTTTAAGTTTACATACGGTATTGTAAGATGTTGTTACGATCTGTAAAGAGTCCTACATTATAATAAAGTGCTTTTGAAGGTTCTAAAATGGCATAAAGAGGCGTAATATGTTTTAAGTTGCCGTACGATGTTTAAAGGACTCGAACAAATTCAATTGGTTTATAATGGAGATTTAACGTTTCGTACGGTGATGTAAGGTCTTATTTGGAGTTGTAATGCGCCCTACATTATTCTAAATTGTTATTCAAGTTGCTAATGTCTCATACAGAGTCGTAACAAGTCCTGAGTGTCGTACGATGTGCAATGGATTCGAACGAATTCATTAGGATTATTATGCAGTTTTAAGATGACGTACAGTATTGTATTGTGTTTTTAGGAGTTGTAAGGCGTCGTACATTATACTAACATGATTTTCAACGTGCTTATGTGATATACAGAGTCATAAGATATTCTAAGTTGTCGTACGATGTTGAAATGACTTGGACGAATTCATTAGGTTTATTATGGAGTTTTAATGTTTCGTACGATGATATAAGGTGTTCATAGAAGATGTAACGCGTCGTACATTATTCTAAATTGCTTTTCATGTCGCTAATGTCACATACAGAGTCGTAACAAGTCATGTGTGTTCGTACGATGTTCAAAGAACTCGGACGAATTCATTAGGTTTATAATAGTGTTTTACATTTACATACGGTATTGTAAGATGTTGTTACGATCTGTAAAGAGTCCTACATTATAATAAAGTGCTTTTCAAGGTTCTAAAATGGCATAAAGAGTCGTAATATATTTTAAGTTGTCGTACGATGTTTAAAGGACTCGAACAAATTCAATTGGTTTATAATGGAGATTTAACGTTTCGTACGGTGATGTAAGGTCTTATTTGGAGTTGTAATGCGCCCTACATTATTCTAAATTGTTATTCAAGTTGCTAATGTCTCATACAGAGTCGTAACAAGTCCTGAGTGTCGTACGATGTGCAATGGATTCGAACGAATTCATTAGGATTATTATGGAGTTTTAAGATGACGTACAGTATTGTATTGTGTTGTTAGGAGTTGTAAGGCGTCATACATTATTCTAAGATGATTTTCAAGGTGCTAATGTGATATACAGAGTCATACGATATTCTAAGTTGCCGTACGATGTTGAAATGACTCGGACGAATTCATTAGGTTTATTATGGAGTTTTAATGTTTCGTACGATGATGTAAGGTGTTCTTAGAAGATGTAACGCGTCCTACATTATTCTAAATTGTTTTTCATGTTGCTAATGTCACGTACAGTGTCGTAACAGGTCATGTGTGTTCGTACGATGTTCAAAGGACTCGGACGAATTCATTAGGTTTATAATAGTGTTTTAAGTTTACATACGGTATTGTAAGATGTTGTTACGATCTGTAAAGAGTCCTACATTATAATAAAGTGCTTTTGAAGGTTCTAAAATGGCATAAAGAGTCGTAATATGTTTTAAGTTACCGTACGATGTTTAAAGGACTCGAACAAATTCAATTGGTTTATAATGGAGATTTAACGTTTCGTACAGTGATGTAAGGTCTTATTTGGAGTTGTAATGCGCCCTACATTATTCTAAATTGTTATTCAAGTTGCTAATGTCTCATACAGAGTCGTAACAAGTCCTGAGTGTCGTACGATGTGCAATGGATTCGAACGAATTCCTTAGGATTATTATGGAGTTTTAAGATGACGTACAGTATTGTATTGTGTTTTTAGGAGTTGTAAGGGTCGTACATTATACTAACATGATTTTCAAGGTGCTTATGTGATATACAAAGTCATAAGATATTCTAAGTTGTCGTACGATGCTGAAATGACTTGGACGAATTCATTAGGTTTATTATGGAGTTTTAATGTTTCGTACGATGATATAAGGTGTTCATAGAAGATGTAACGCGTCGTACATTATTCTAAATTGCTTTTCATGTCGCTAATGTCACATACAGAGTCGTAACAAGTCATGTGTGTTCGTACGATGTTCAAAGGACTCGGACGAATTCATTAGGTTTATAATAGTGTTTTACATTTACATACGGTATTGTAAGATGTTGTTACGATCTGTAAAGAGTCCTACATTATAATAAAGTGCTTTTCAAGGTTCTAAAATGGCATAAAGAGTCGTAATATGTTTTAAGTTGCCGTACGATGTTTAAAGGACTCGAACAAATTCAATTGGTTTATAATGGAGATTTAACGTTTCGTACGGTGATGTAAGTTCTTATTTGGAGTTGTAATGCACCCTACATTATTCTAAATTGTTATTCAAGTTGCTAATGTCTCATACAGAGTCGTAACAAGTCCTGAGTGTCGTACGATGTGCAATGGATTCGAACGAATTCATTAGGATTATTATGGAGTTTTAAGATGACGTACAGTATTGTATTGTGTTGTTAGGAGTTGTAAGGCGTCATACATTATTCTAACATGATTTTCAAGGTGCTAATGTGATATACAGAGTCATACGATATTCTAAGTTGTCGTACGATGTTGAAATGACTCGGACGAATTCATTAGGTTTATTATGGAGTTTTGATGTTTCGTACGATGATGTAAGGTGTTCTTAGAAGATGTAACGCGTCCTACATTATTCTAAATTGTTTTTCATGTTGCTAATGTCACGTACAGTGTCGTAACAGGTCATGTGTGTTCGTACGATGTTCAAAGGACTCGGACGAATTCATTAGGTTTATAATAGTGTTTTAAGTTTACATACGGTATTGTAAGATGTTGTTACGATCTGTAAAGAGTCCTACATTATAATAAAGTGCTTTTGAAGGTTCTAAAATGGCATAAAGAGTCGTAATATGTTTTAAGTTACCGTACGATGTTTAAAGGACTCGAACAAATTCAATTGGTTTATAATGGAGATTTAACGTTTCGTACGGTGATGTAAGGTCTTATTTGGAGTTGTAATGCGCCCTACATTATTCTAAATTGTTATTCAAGTTGCTAATGTCTCATACAGAGTCGTAACAAGTCCTGAGTGTCGTACGATGTGCAATGGATTCGAACGAATTCCTTAGGATTATTATGGAGTTTTAAGATGACGTACAGTATTGTATTGTGTTTTTAGGAGTTGTAAGGGTCGTACATTATACTAACATGATTTTCAAGGTGCTTATGTGATATACAAAGTCATAAGATATTCTAAGTTGTCGTACGATGCTGAAATGACTTGGACGAATTCATTAGGTTTATTATGGAGTTTTAATGTTTCGTACGATGATATAAGGTGTTCATAGAAGATGTAACGCGTCGTACATTATTCTAAATTGCTTTTCATGTCGCTAATGTCACATACAGAGTCGTAACAAGTCATGTGTGTTCGTACGATGTTCAAAGGACTCGGACGAATTCATTAGGTTTATAATAGTGTTTTACATTTACATACGGTATTGTAAGATGTTGTTACGATCTGTAAAGAGTCCTACATTATAATAAAGTGCTTTTCAAGGTTCTAAAATGGCATAAAGAGTCGTAATATGTTTTAAGTTGCCGTACGATGTTTAAAGGACTCGAACAAATTCAATTGGTTTATAATGGAGATTTAACGTTTCGTACGGTGATGTAAGTTCTTATTTGGAGTTGTAATGCACCCTACATTATTCTAAATTGTTATTCAAGTTGCTAATGTCTCATACAGAGTCGTAACAAGTCCTGAGTGTCGTACGATGTGCAATGGATTCGAACGAATTCATTAGGATTATTATGGAGTTTTAAGATGACGTACAGTATTGTATTGTGTTGTTAGGAGTTGTAAGGCGTCATACATTATTCTAACATGATTTTCAAGGTGCTAATGTGATATACAGAGTCATACGATATTCTAAGTTGTCGTACGATGTTGAAATGACTCGGACGAATTCATTAGGTTTATTATGGAGTTTTGATGTTTCGTACGATGATGTAAGGTGTTCTTAGAAGATGTAACGCGTCCTACATTATTCTAAATTGTTTTTCATGTTGCTAATGTCACGTACAGTGTCGTAACAGGTCATGTGTGTTCGTACGATGTTCAAAGGACTCGGACGAATTCATTAGGTTTATAATAGTGTTTTAAGTTTACATACGGTATTGTAAGATGTTGTTACGATCTGTAAAGAGTCCTACATTATAATAAAGTGCTTTTGAAGGTTCTAAAATGGCATAAAGAGTCGTAATATGTTTTAAGTTGCCGTACGATGTTTAAAGGACTCGAACAAATTCAATTGGTTTATAATGGAGATTTAACGTTTCGTACGGTGATGTAAGGTCTTATTTGGAGTTGTAATGCGCCCTACATTATTCTAAATTGTTATTCAAGTTGCTAATGTCTCATACAGAGTCGTAACAAGTCCTGAGTGTCGTACGATGTGCAATGGATTCGAACGAATTCATTAGGATTATTATGGAGTTTTAAGATGACGTACAGTATTGTATTGTGTTTTTAGGAGTTGTAAGGCGTCGTACATTATACTAACATGATTTTCAAGGTGCTTATGTGATATACAGAGTCATAAGATATTCTAAGTTGTCGTACGATGTTGAAATGACTTGGACGAATTCATTAGGTTTATTATGGAGTTTTAATGTTTCGTACGATGATATAAGGTGTTCATAGAAGATGTAACGCGTCGTACATTATTCTAAATTGCTTTTCATGTCGCTAATGTCACATACAGAGTCGTAACAAGTCATGTGTGTTCGTACGATGTTCAAAGGACTCGGACGAATTCATTAGGTTTATAATAGTGTTTTAAGTTTACATACGGTATTGTAAGATGTTGTTACGATCTGTAAAGAGTCCTACATTATAATAAAGTGCTTTTGAAGGTTCTAAAATGGCATAAAGAGTCGTAATATGTTTTAAGTTGCCGTACGATGTTTAAAGGACTCGAACAAATTCAATTGGTTTATAATGGAGATTTAACGTTTCGTACGGTGATGTAAGGTCTTATTTGGAGTTGTAATGCGCCCTACATTATTCTAAATTGTTATTCAAGTTGCTAATGTCTCATACAGAGTCGTAACAAGTCCTGAGTGTCGTACGATGTGCAACGGATTCGAACGAATTCATTAGGATTATTATGGAGTTTTAAGATGACGTACAGTATTGTATTGTGTTTTTAGGAGTTGTAAGGCGTCGTACATTATACTAACATGATTTTCAAGGTGCTTATGTGATATACAGAGTCATAAGATATTCTAAGTTGTCGTACGATGTTGAAATGACTTGGACGAATTCATTAGGTTTATTATGGAGTTTTAATGTTTCGTACGATGATATAAGGTGTTCATAGAAGATGTAACGCGTCGTACATTATTCTAAATTGCTTTTCATGTCGCTAATGTCACATACAGAGTCGTAACAAGTCATGTGTGTTCGTACGATGTTCAAAGGACTCGGACGAATTCATTAGGTTTATAATAGTGTTTTACATTTACATACGGTATTGTAAGATGTTGTTACGATCTGTAAAGAGTCCTACATTATAATAAAGTGCTTTTCAAGGTTCTAAAATGGCATAAAGAGTCGTAATATGTTTTAAGTTGCCGTACGATGTTTAAAGGACTCAAACAAATTCAATTGGTTTATAATGGAGATTTAACGTTTCGTACGGTGATGTAAGTTCTTATTTGGAGTTGTAATGCGCCCTACATTATTCTAAATTGTTATTCAAGTTGCTAATGTCTCATACAGAGTCGTAACAAGTCCTGAGTGTCGTACGATGTGCAATGGATTCGAACGAATTCATTAGGATTATTATGGAGTTTTAAGATGACGTACAGTATTGTATTGTGTTGTTAGGAGTTGTAAGGCGTCATACATTATTCTAACATGATTTTCAAGGTGCTAATGTGATATACAGAGTCATACGATATTCTAAGTTGCCGTACGATGTTGAAATGACTCGGACGAATTCATTAGGTTTATTATGGAGTTTTGATGTTTCGTACGATGATGTAAGGTGTTCTTAGAAGATGTAACGCGTCCTACATTATTCTAAATTGGTTTTCATGTTGCTAATGTCACGTACAGTGTCGTAACAGGTCATGTGTGTTCGTACGATGTTCAAAGGACTCGGACGAATTCATTAGGTTTATAATAGTGTTTTAAGTTTACATACGGTATTGTAAGATGTTGTTACGATCTGTAAAGAGTCCTACATTATAATAAAGTGCTTTTGAAGGTTCTAAAATGGCATAAAGAGTCGTAATATGTTTTAAGTTACCGTACGATGTTTAAAGGACTCGAACAAATTCAATTGGTTTATAATGGAGATTTAACGTTTCGTACGGTGATGTAAGGTCTTATTTGGAGTTGTAATGCGCCCTACATTATTCTAAATTGTTATTCAAGTTGCTAATGTCACATACAGAGTCGTAACAAGTCCTGAGTGTCGTACGATGTGCAATGGATTCGAACGAATTCCTTAGGATTATTATGGAGTTTTAAGATGACGTACAGTATTGTATTGTGTTTTTAGGAGTTGTAAGGCGTCGTACATTATACTAACATGATTTTCAAGGTGCTTATGTGATATACAAAGTCATAAGATATTCTAAGTTGTCGTACGATGCTGAAATGACTTGGACGAATTCATTAGGTTTATTATGGAGTTTTAATGTTTCGTACGATGATATAAGGTGTTCATAGAAGATGTAACGCGTCGTACATTATTCTAAATTGCTTTTCATGTCGCTAATGTCACATACAGAGTCGTAACAAGTCATGTGTGTTCGTACGATGTTCAAAGGACTCGGACGAATTCATTAGGTTTATAATAGTGTTTTACATTTACATACGGTATTGTAAGATGTTGTTACGATCTGTAAAGAGTCCTACATTATAATAAAGTGCTTTTCAAGGTTCTAAAATGGCATAAAGAGTCGTAATATGTTTTAAGTTGCCGTACGATGTTTAAAGGACTCGAACAAATTCAATTGGTTTATAATGGAGATTTAACGTTTTGTACGGTGATGTAAGTTCTTATTTGGAGTTGTAATGCGCCCTACATTATTCTAAATTGTTATTCAAGTTGCTAATGTCTCATACAGAGTCGTAACAAGTCCTGAGTGTCGTACGATGTGCAATGGATTCGAACGAATTCATTAGGATTATTATGGAGTTTTAAGATGACGTACAGTATTGTATTGTGTTGTTAGGAGTTGTAAGGCGTCATACATTATTCTAACATGATTTTCAAGGTGCTAATGTGATATACAGAGTCATACGATATTCTAAGTTGCCGTACGATGTTGAAATGACTCGGACGAATTCATTAGGTTTATTATGGAGTTTTGATGTTTCGTACGATGATGTAAGGTGTTCTTAGAAGATGTAACGCGTCCTACATTATTCTAAATTGTTTTTCATGTTGCTAATGTCACGTACAGTGTCGTAACAGGTCATGTGTGTTCGTACGATGTTCAAAGGACTCGGACGAATTCATTAGGTTTATAATAGTGTTTTAAGTTTACATACGGTATTGTAAGATGTTGTTACGATCTGTAAAGAGTCCTACATTATAATAAAGTGCTTTTGAAGGTTCTAAAATGGCATAAAGAGTCGTAATATGTTTTAAGTTGCCGTACGATGTTTAAAGGACTCGAACAAATTCAATTGGTTTATAATGGAGATTTAACGTTTCGTACGGTGATGTAAGGTCTTATTTGGAGTTTTAATGCGCCCTACATTATTCTAAATTGTTATTCAAGTTGCTAATGTCTCATACAGAGTCGTAACAAGTCCTGAGTGACGTACGATGTGCAATGGATTCGAACGAATTCATTAGGATTATTATGGAGTTTTAAGATGACGTACAGTATTGTATTGTGTTTTTAGGAGTTGTAAGGCGTCGTACATTATACTAACATGATTTTCAAGGTGCTTATGTGATATACAGAGTCATAAGATATTCTAAGTTGTCGTACGATGTTGAAATGACTTGGACGAATTCATTAGGTTTATTATGGAGTTTTAATGTTTCGTACGATGATATAAGGTGTTCATAGAAGATGTAACGCGTCGTACATTATTCTAAATTGCTTTTCATGTCGCTAATGTCACATACAGAGTCGTAACAAGTCATGTGTGTTCGTACGATGTTCAAAGGACTCGGACGAATTCATTAGGTTTATAATAGTGTTTTACATTTACATACGGTATTGTAAGATGTTGTTACGATCTGTAAAGAGTCCTACATTATAATAAAGTGCTTTTCAAGGTTCTAAAATGGCATAAAGAGTCGTAATATGTTTTAAGTTGCCGTACGATGTTTAAAGGACTCAAACAAATTCAATTGGTTTATAATGGAGATTTAACGTTTCGTACGGTGATGTAAGTTCTTATTTGGAGTTGTAATGCGCCCTACATTATTCTAAATTGTTATTCAAGTTGCTAATGTCTCATACAGAGTCGTAACAAGTCCTGAGTGTCGTACGATGTGCAATGGATTCGAACGAATTCATTAGGATTATTATGGAGTTTTAAGATGACGTACAGTATTGTATTGTGTTGTTAGGAGTTGTAAGGCGTCATACATTATTCTAACATGATTTTCAAGGTGCTAATGTGATATACAGAGTCATACGATATTCTAAGTTGCCGTACGATGTTGAAATGACTCGGACGAATTCATTAGGTTTATTATGGAGTTTTGATGTTTCGTACGATGATGTAAGGTGTTCTTAGAAGATGTAACGCGTCCTACATTATTCTAAATTGGTTTTCATGTTGCTAATGTCACGTACAGTGTCGTAACAGGTCATGTGTGTTCGTACGATGTTCAAAGGACTCGGACGAATTCATTAGGTTTATAATAGTGTTTTAAGTTTACATACGGTATTGTAAGATGTTGTTACGATCTGTAAAGAGTCCTACATTATAATAAAGTGCTTTTGAAGGTTCTAAAATGGCATAAAGAGTCGTAATATGTTTTAAGTTGCCGTACGATGTTTAAAGGACTCGAACAAATTCAATTGGTTTATAATGGAGATTTAACGTTTCGTACGGTGATGTAAGGTCTTATTTGGAGTTGTAATGCGCCCTACATTATTCTAAATTGTTATTCAAGTTGCTAATGTCTCATACAGAGTCGTAACAAGTCCTGAGTGTCGTACGATGTGCAATGGATTCGAACGAATTCATTAGGATTATTATGGAGTTTTAAGATGACGTACAGTATTGTATTGTGTTTTTAGGAGTTGTAAGGCGTCGTACATTATACTAACATGATTTTCAAGGTGCTTATGTGATATACAGAGTCATAAGATATTCTAAGTTGTCGTACGATGTTGAAATGACTTGGACGAATTCATTAGGTTTATTATGGAGTTTTAATGTTTCGTACGATGATGTAACGCGTCCTACATTATTCTAAATTTCTTTTCATGTTGCTAATGTCACATACAGAGTCGTAACAAGTCATGTGTGTTCGTACGATGTTCAAAGGACTCGGACGAATTAATTAGGTTTATTATGGTGTTTTAAGTTTACATACGGTATTGTTAGATGTCGTTACGATTTGTAAAGAGTCTTACATTATAATGAAGTGCTTTTCAAGGTTCTAAAATGGCATAAAGAGTTTTAATATGTTTTAAGTTGCCGTACGATGTTTAAAGGACTCGAACAAATTCAATTGGTTTATAATGGAGATTTAACGTTTCGTACGGTGATGTAAGCTCTTCTTTGGAGTTGTAATGCGTCCTACATTATTCTAAATTCCTTTTCAAGTTGCTAATGTCTCATACAGAGTCGTAACAAGTCCTGAGTTGTCGTACGATGTTCAATTGATTCGGACGACTTCAATAGGATTATTATGGAGTTTTAAGATTACGTACGGTATTGTATTGTGTTGTTAGGAGTTGTAAGGCGTCGTACATTATACAAACATGAGTTTCAAGGTGCCAATGTCATATACAGAGTCGTAAGATATTATGTGTGTTCGTACGATGTTCAAAGGACTCGGACGAATTCAATAGGTTTATTATGGTGTTTTAATGTTTCGTACGATGATATAAGGTGTTCATAAAAGATGTAACGCGTTGTACATTATTCTAAATCGCTTTTCATGTTGCTAATGTCACATACCGAGTCGTAACAAGTCATGTGTGTTCGTACGATGTTCAAATGACTCAGACTAATTCATTAGGTTTATTATACTGTTTTAAGTTTACATACGGTATTGTAAGATGTTGTTACGATTTGTAAAGAGTCTTACATTATAATAAAGTGCTTTTCAAGGTTCTAAAATGGCATAAAGAGTTGTAATATGTTTTAAGTTGTCGTACGATGTTTAAAGGACTCGAACAAATTCAATTGGTTTATAATGGAGATTTAACGTTTCGTACGGTGATGTAAGGTCTTATTTGGAGTTGTAATGCGCCCTACATTATTCTAAATTGTTATTCAAGTTGCTAATGTCTCATACAGAGTCGTAACAAGTCCTGAGTGTCGTACGATGTGCAATGGATTCGAACGAATTCATTAGGATTATTATGGAGTTTTAAGATGACGTACAGTATTGTATTTTGTTTTTAGGAGTTGTATGGCGTCATACATTATACTAACATGATTTTCAATGTGCTAATGTGATATACAGAGTCATAAGATATTCTAAGTTGCCGTACGATGTTGAAATGACTCGGACGAATTCATTAGGATTATTATGAAGTTTTAATGTTTCTTACGATGATGTAAGGTGTTCTTAGAAGATGTAACGCGTCCTACACTATTCTAAATTGCTTTTCATGTTGCTAATGTCACATACAGAGTCGTAACAGGTCATGTGTGTTCGTACGATGTTCAAAGGACTCGGACGAATTCATTAGGTTTATAATAGTGTTTTAAGTTTACATACGGTATTGTAAGATGTTGTTACGATCTGTAAAGAGTCGTACATTATAATAAAGTGCTTTTCAAGGTTCTAAAATGGCATAAAGAGTCGTAATATGTTTTAAGTTGCCGTACGATGTTTAAAGGACTCGAACAAATTCAATTGGTTTATAATGTAGATTTAACGTTTCGTACGGTGATGTATGGTATTCTTTGGAGTTGTAACGCCTCCTACATTATTCTAAATTGCTTTTCAAGTTGCTAACGTCTCATACAGAGTCGTAACAAGTCCTGAGTTGTTGTACGATGTTCAAAGGACTCGGACGAATTCATTAGGATTATTATGGAGTTTTAAGATTACGAACGATATTGTATTGTGTTCTTAGGAGTTGTAAGGCCTCGTACATTATACTATAACATGATTTTCAAGGTGCTTATGTGATATACAGAGTTATAAGATATTCTAAGTTGCCGTACGATGTTGAAATGACTTGGACGAATTCATTAGGTTTATTATGGAGTTTTAATGTTTCGTACGATGATATAAGGTGTTCATAGAAGATGTAACGCGTCGTACATTATTCTAAATTGCTTTCCATGTTGCTAATGTCACATACAGAGTCGTAACAAGTCATGTGTGTTCGTACGATGTTCAAAGGACTCGGACGAATTCATTAGGTTTATAATAGTGTTTTAAGTTTACATACGGTATTGTAAGATGTTTTTACGATCTGTAAAGAGTCCTACATTATAATAAAGTGCTTTTCAAGGTTCTAAAATGGTATTAAGGCTCGTAATATGTTTTAAGTAGCCGTACGATGTTTAAAGGACTCGAACAAATTCAATTTGTTTTTAATGGAGATTTAACGTTTCGTACGGTTATGTAAGGTCTTCTTTGGAGTTGTAACGCGTCCTACATTGTTCTAAATTTCTTTTCAAGTCGCTAATGTCTCATACAGAGTCGTAACAAGTCTTGAGTTGTCGTACGATGTTCAAAGGACTCGGACGAATTCATTAGGATTATTATGGAGTTTTAAGATTACATACGGTATTGTATTATGTTTTTTGGAGTTGTAAGGCGTCGTACATTATACTAACATGATTTTCAAGGTGCTTATGTGATATACAGAGTCATAAGTTATTGTATTATGTTTAAATGTTTCGTACGATGATATAAGGTGTTAATAGAAGATGTAACGCGTCGTACATTATTCTAAATTGCTTTCCATGTTGCTAATGTCACATACAGAGTCGTAACAAGTCATGTGTTTCGTACGATGTTCAAAGGACTCGGACGAATTCATTAGGTTTATAATAGTGTTTTAAGTTTACATACGGTATTGTAAGATGTTGTTACGATCTGTAAAGAGTCCTACATT
The DNA here is from genome assembly GCA_030867185.1 of Tagetes erecta. Taxonomy (NCBI): domain Eukaryota; kingdom Viridiplantae; phylum Streptophyta; class Magnoliopsida; order Asterales; family Asteraceae; genus Tagetes; species Tagetes erecta. Next base: position 46,891,557 of record CM061490.1, read on the forward strand.
ATAATAAAGTGCTTTTCAAGGTTCTAAAATGGTATTAAGACTCGTAATATGTTTTAAGTTGCCGTACGATGTTTAAAGGACTCGAACAAATTCAATTGGTTTATAATGGAGATTTAACGTTTCGTACGGTGATGTAAGGTCTTATTTGGAGTTGTAATGCGCCCTACATTATTCTAAATTGTTATTCAAGTTGCTAATGTCTCATACAGAGTCGTAACAAGTCCTGAGTGTCGTACGATGTGCAATGGATTCGAACGAATTCATTAGGATTATTATGGAGTTTTAAGATGACGTACAGTATTGTATTGTGTTTTTAGGAGTTGTAAGGCGTCGTACATTATACTAACATGATTTTCAAGGTGCTTATGTGATATACAGTGTCATAAGATATTCTAAGTTGTCGTACGATGTTGAAATGACTTGGACGAATTCATTAGGTTTATTATGGAGTTTTAATGTTTCGTACGATGATGTAACGCGTCCTACATTATTCTAAATTTCTTTTCATGTTGCTAATGTCACATACAGAGTCGTAACAAGTCATGTGTGTTCGTACGATGTTCAAAGGACTCGGACGAATTAATTAGGTTTATTATGGTGTTTTAAGTTTACATACGGTATTGTTAGATGTCGTTACGATTTGTAAAGAGTCTTACATTATAATGAAGTGCTTTTCAAGGTTCTAAAATGGCATAAAGAGTTTTAATATGTTTTAAGTTGCCGTACGATGTTTAAAGGACTCGAACAAATTCAATTGGTTTATAATGGAGATTTAACGTTTCGTACGGTGATGTAAGCTCTTCTTTGGAGTTGTAATGCGTCCTACATTATTCTAAATTCCTTTTCAAGTTGCTAATGTCTCATACAGAGTCGTAACAAGTCCTGAGTTGTCGTACGATGTTCAATTGATTCGGACGACTTCAATAGGATTATTATGGAGTTTTAAGATTACGTACGGTATTGTATTGTGTTGTTAGGAGTTGTAAGGCGTCGTACATTATACAAACATGAGTTTCAAGGTGCCAATGTCATATACAGAGTCGTAAGATATTCTGTGTGTTCGTACGATGTTCAAAGGACTCGGACGAATTCAATAGGTTTATTATGGTGTTTTAATGTTTCGTACGATGATATAAGGTGTTCATAAAAGATGTAACGCGTTGTACATTATTCTAAATCGCTTTTCATGTTGCTAATGTCACATACCGAGTCGTAACAAGTCATGTGTGTTCGTACGATGTTCAAATGACTCAGACTAATTCATTAGGTTTATTATACTGTTTTAAGTTTACATACGGTATTGTAAGATGTTGTTACGATTTGTAAAGAGTCTTACATTATAATAAAGTGCTTTTCAAGGTTCTAAAATGGCATAAAGAGTTGTAATATGTTTTAAGTTGTCGTACGATGTTTAAAGGACTCGAACAAATTCAATTGGTTTATAATGGAGATTTAACGTTTCGTACGGTGATGTAAGGTCTTATTTGGAGTTGTAATGCGCCCTACATTATTCTAAATTGTTATTCAAGTTGCTAATGTCTCATACAGAGTCGTAACAAGTCCTGAGTGTCGTACGATGTGCAATGGATTCGAACGAATTCATTAGGATTATTATGGAGTTTTAAGATGACGTACAGTATTGTATTTTGTTTTTAGGAGTTGTATGGCGTCATACATTATACTAACATGATTTTCAAGGTGCTAATGTGATATACAGAGTCATAAGATATTCTAAGTTGCCGTACGATGTTGAAATGACTCGGACGAATTCATTAGGTTTATTATGAAGTTTTAATGTTTCTAACGATGATGTAAGGTGTTCTTAGAAGATGTAACGCGTCCTACACTATTCTAAATTGCTTTTCATGTTGCTAATGTCACATACAGAGTCGTAACAGGTCATGTGTGTTCGTACGATGTTCAAAGGACTCGGACGAATTCATTAGGTTTATAATAGTGTTTTAAGTTTACATACGGTATTGTAAGATGTTGTTACGATCTGTAAAGAGTCGTACATTATAATAAAGTGCTTTTCAAGGTTCTAAAATGGCATAAAGAGTCGTAATATGTTTTAAGTTGCCGTACGATGTTTAAAGGACTCGAACAAATTCAATTGGTTTATAATGTAGATTTAACGTTTCGTACGGTGATGTATGGTATTCTTTGGAGTTGTAACGCCTCCTACATTATTCTAAATTGCTTTTCAAGTTGCTAACATCTCATACAGAGTCGTAACAAGTCCTGAGTTGTTGTACGATGTTCAAAGGACTCGGACGAATTCATTAGGATTATTATGGAGTTTTAAGATTACGAACGATATTGTATTGTGTTCTTAGGAGTTGTAAGGCCTCGTACATTATACTATAACATGATTTTCAAGGTGCTTATGTGATATACAGAGTCATAAGATATTCTAAGTTGCCGTACGATGTTGAAATGACTTGGACGAATTCATTAGGTTTATTATGGAGTTTTAATGTTTCGTACGATGATATAAGGTGTTCATAGAAGACGTAACGCGTCGTACATTATTCTAAATTGCTTTCCTTGTTGCTAATGTCACATACAGAGTCGTAACAAGTCATGTGTGTTCGTACGATGTTCAAAGGACTCGGACGAATTCATTAGGTTTATAATAGTGTTTTAAGTTTACATACGGTATTGTAAGATGTTTTTACGATCTGTAAAGAGTCCTACATTATAATAAAGTGCTTTTCAAGGTTCTAAAATGGTATTAAGACTCGTAATATGTTTTAAGTTGCCGTACGATGTTTAAAGGACTCGAACAAATTCAATTTGTTTTTAATGGAGATTTAACGTTTCGTACGGTTATGTAAGGTCTTCTTTGGAGTTGTAACGCGTCCTACATTATTCTAAATTTCTTTTCAAGTCGCTAATGTCTCATACAGAGTCGTAACAAGTCTTGAGTTGTCGTACGATGTTCAAAGGACTCGGACGAATTCATTAGGATTATTATGGAGTTTTAAGATTACATACGGTATTGTATTATGTTTTTAGGAGTTGTAAGGCGTCGTACCTTTTACTAACATGATTTTCAAGGTGCTTATATGATATACAGAGTCATAAGATATTCTAAGTTGCCGTACGATGTTGAAATGACTTGGACGAATTCATTAGGTTTATTATGGAGTTTTAATGTTTCTTACGATGATATAAGGTGTTCATAGAAGATGTAACGCATCGTACATTATTCTAAATTGCTTTTCATGTTGCTAATGTCACATACAGAGACGTAACAAGTCATGTGTGTTCGTACGATGTTCAAAGGACTCGGACAAATTCATTAGGTTTATCATGGTGTTTTAAGTTTACATACGATATTGTAAGTTGTCGTTACGATTTGTAAAGAATCCTACATTGTAATAAAGTGCTTTTCAAGGTTTTAAAATGGCATAAAGAGTCGTAATATGTTTTAAGTTGTCGTACGATTTTTAAAGGACTCGAACAAATTCAATTGATTTATAATGGAAATTTAACGTATCGTACGGTGATGTAAGGTCTTCTTTGGAGTTGTAATGTGTCCTACATTATTCTAAATTACTTTTCAAGTTGCTAATGTCTCATACAGAGTCTTAACAAGTCCTGAGTTATCGTACGATGTGCAATGGATTCGAACGAATTCATTAAGATTATTATGGAGTTTTAAGATGACGTACGGTATTGTTTTGTGTTGTTAGGAGTTGTATGGCGTCGTACATTATACTAACATGATATTCAAGGTGCTAATTTGATATACAGAGTCATAAGATATTCTAAGTTTCCGTACGATGTTTAAAGGACTCGAACAAATTCAATTGGTTTATAATGGAGATTTAACGTTTCGTACGGTGATGTATGGTATTCTTTGGAGTTGTAACGCCTCCTACATTATTCTAAATTACTTTTCAAGTTGCTAACGTCTAATACAGAGTCGTAACAAGTCCTGAGTTGTCGTACGATGTTCAAAGGACTCGGACGAATTCATTAGGATTATTATGGAGTTTTAAGATTACGTACGATATTGTATTGTGTTTTTAGGAGTTGTAAGGCCTCGTACATTATACTAACATGATTTTCAAGGTGCTTATGTGATATACAGAGTCATAAGGTATTCTAAGTTGCCGTACGATGTTGAAATGACTTGGACGAATTCATTAGGTTTATTATGGAGTTTTAATGTTTCGTACGATGATATAAGGTGTTCATAGAAGATGTAACGCGTCGTACATTATTCTAAATTGCTTTTCATGTTTCTAATGTCACATACAGAGTCGTAACAAGTCATGTGTGTTCGTACGATGTTCAAAGGACTCGGACGAATTCATTAGGTTTATTATGTTGTTTTAAGAGTACATACGGTATTGTAATATGTTGTTACGATTTGTAAAGAGTCTTACATTATAATAAAGTGCTTTTCAAGGTTCTAAAATGGCATAAAGAATTGTAATATGTTTTACGTTTCCGTACGATGTTTAAAGGACTCGAACAAATTCAATTGGTTTATAATGGAGATTTAACGTTTCGTACGATGATGTAAGGTCTTCTTTGGAGTTGTAATGCGTCCTACATTATTCTAAATTGCTTTTCAAGTTGCTAATGTCTCATACAGAGTCGTAACAAGTCCTGAGTTGTCGTACGATGGGCAATGGATTCGAACGAATTCATTAGGATTATTATGGAGTTTTAAGATTACGTACGGTATTGTATTGTGTTTTTAGGAGTTGTAAGGCCTCGTACATTATACTAACATGATTTTCAAGGTGCTTATGTGATATACAGAGTCATAAGGTATTCTAAGTTGCCGTACGATGTTGAAATGACTTGGACGAATTCATTAGGTTTATTATGGAGTTTTAATGTTTTGTACGATGATATAAGGTGTTCTTAGAAGATGTAACGCGTCCTACATTATTCTAAATTGCTTTTCATGTTGCTAATGTCACATACAGAGTCGTAACAAGTCATGTGTGTTCGTACGATGTTCAAAGGACTCGGACGAATTCATTAGGTTTATAATAGTGTTTTAAGTTTACATACGGTATTGTAAGATGTTGTTACGATCTGTAAAGAGTCCTACATTATAATAAAGTGCTTTTCAAGGTTCTAAAATGGCATTAAGACTCGTAATATGTTTTAAGTTGCCGTACGATGTTTAAAGGACTCGAACAAATTCAATTGGTTTTTAATGGAGATTTAACGTTTCGTACGGTTATGTAAGGTCTTCTTTGGAGTTGTAACGCGTCCTACATTATTCTAAATTTCTTTTCAAGTCGCTAATGTCTCATACAGAGTCGTAACAAGTCCTGAGTTGTCGTACGATGTTCAAAGGACTCGGACGAATTCATTAGGATTATTATGGAGTTTTAAGATTACATACGATATTGTATTGTGTTTTTAGGAGTTGTAAGGCCTCGTACATTATACTAACATGATTTTCAAGGTGCTTATGTGATATACAGAGTCATAAGGTATTCTAAGTTGCCGTACGATGTTGAAATGACTTGGACGAATTCATTAGGTTTATTATGGAGTTTTAATGTTTCGTACGATGATATAAGGTGTTCATAGAAGATGTAACGCGTCGTACATTATTCTAAATTGCTTTTCATGTTGCTAATGTCACATACAGAGACGTAACAAGTCATGTGTGTTCGTACGATGTTCAAAGGACTCGGACAAATTCATTAGGTTTATCATGGTGTTTTAAGTTTACATACGATATTGTAAGTTGTCGTTACGATTTGTAAAGAATCCTACATTGTAATAAAGTGCTTTTCAAGGTTTTAAAATGGCATAAAGAGTCGTAATATGTTTTAAGTTGCCGTACGATTTTTAAAGGACTCGAACAAATTCAATTGGTTTATAATGGAAATTTAACGTATCGTACGGTGATGTAAGGTCTTCTTTGGAGTTGTAATGCGTCATACATTATTCTAAATTACTTTTCAAGTTGCTAATGTCTCATACAGATTCTTAACAAGTCCTGAGTTATCGTACGATGTGCAATGGATTCGAACGAATTCATTAAGATTATTATGGAGTTTTAAGATGACGTACGGTATTGTATTGTGTTGTTAGGAGTTGTATGGCGTCGTACATTATACTAACACGATTTTCAAGGTCATAATGTGATATACAGAGTCATAAGATATTCTAAGTTGTCGTACGATGTTGAAATGACTCGGACGAATTCATTAGGTATATTATGGAGTTTTAATGTTTCGTACGATGATATAAGGTGTTCTTAGAAGATGTAACGCGTCCTACATTATTCTTTATTGCTTTTCATGTTGCTAATGTCACATACAGAGTCGTAACAAGTCATGTGTGTTCGTACGATGTTCAAAGGACTCGGACGAATTCATTAGGTTTATAATAGTGTTTTAAGTTTACATACGGTATTGTAAGATGTTGTTACGATTTGTAAAGAGTCCTACATTATAATAAAGTGCTTTTCAAGGTTATAAAATGGCATTAAGACTCGTAATATGTTTTAAGTTGCCATACGATGTTTAGAGGACTCGAACAAATTCAATTGGTTATTAATGGAGATTTAACGTTTCGTACGGTTATGTAAGGTCTTCTTTGGAGTTGTAACGCGTCCTTCATTATTCTAAATTTCTTTTCAAGTCGCTAATGTCTCATACAGAGTCGTAACAAGTCCTGAGTTGTCGTACGATGTTCAAAGGACTCGGACGAATTCATTAGGTTTATTATGGAGTTTTAAGATTACATACGGTATTGTATTGTGTTTTTAGGAGTTCTAAGGCGTCGTACATTCTACTAACATGATTTTCAAGGTGCTTATGTGATATACAGAGTCATAAGATATTCTAAGTTGCCGTACGATGTTGAAATAACTTGGACGAATTCATTAGGTTTATTATGGAGTTTTAATGTTTCTTACGATGATATAAGGTGTTCATAGAAGATGTAACGCGTCGTACATTATTCTAAATTGCTTTTCAATTTGCTAATGTCACATAGAGAGACGTAACAAGTCATGTGTGTTCGTACGATGTTCAAAGGACTCGGACAAATTCATTAGGTTTATCATGGTGTTTTAAGTTTACATACGATATTGTAAGTTGTCGTTACGATTTGTAAAGAATCCTACATTGTAATAAAGTGCTTTTCAAGGTTCTAAAATGGCATAAAGAGTCGTAATATGTTTTAAGTTGCCGTACGATTTTTAAAGGACTCGAACAAATTCAATTGGTTTATAATGGAAATTTAACGTTTCGTACGGTGATGAAAGGTCTTCTTTGGAGTTGTAATGCGTGCTACATTATTCTAAATTACTTTTCAAGTTGCTAATGTCTCATACAGAGTCTTAACAAATCCTGAGTTATCGTACGATGTGCAATGGATTCGAACGAATTCATTAAGATTATTATGGAGTTTTAAGATGACGTACGGTATTGTATTGTGTTGTTAGGAGTTGTATGGCGTCGTACATTATACTAACATGATTTTCAAGGTGCTAATGTGATATACAGAGTCATAAGATATTCTAAGTTGCCGTACGATGTTGAAATGACTTGGACAAATTCATTAGGTTTATTATGGAGTTTTAATGTTTCGTACGATGATATAAGGTGTTCTTAGAAGATGTAACGCGCCCTACATTATTCTAAATTGCTTTTCATGTTGCTAATGTCACATACAGAGTCGTAACAAGTCATGTGTGTTCGTACGATGTTCAAAGGACTCGGACGAATTCATTAGGTTTATTATGGTGTTTTAAGTTTACATACGGTATTGTAAGTTGTCGTTACGATTTGTAAAGAGTCCTACATTATAATAAAGTGCTTTTCAAGGTTCTAAAATGGCATAAAGAGTCGTAATATTTAAGTTGCCGTACGATGTTTAAAGGACTCGAACAAATTCAATTGGTTTATAATGGAGATTTAACGTTTCGTACGGTGATGTAAGGTCTTCTTTGGAGTTGTAATGCGTCCTACATTATTCTAAATTACTGTTCAAGTTGCTAATGTCTCATATAGAGTCTTAACAAGTCCTGAGTTGTCGTACGATGTTCAAAGGACTCGGACGAATTCATTAGGGTTATTATGGAGTTTTAAGATTACGTACGGTATTGTATTGTGTTTTTAGGAGTTGTAAGGCGTCGTACATTATACTAACATAATTTTCAAGGTGCTTATGTGATATACAGAGTCATAAGATATTCTAAGTTGCCGTACGATGTTGAAAAGACTTGGACGAATTCATTAGGTTTATTATGGAGTTTTAATGTTTCGTACGATGATATAAGGTGTTCTTAGAAGATATAACGCGCCCTACATTATTCTAAATTGCTTTTCAGGTTGCTAATGTCACATACAGAGTCGTAACAAGTCATGTGTGTTCGTACGATGTTCAAAGGACTCAGACGAATTATTAGGTTTATTATGGTGTTTTAAGTTTACATACGGTATTGTAAGTTGTCGTTACGATTTGTAAAGAGTCCTACATTATAATAAAGTGCTTTTCAAGGTTCTAAAATGGCATAAAGAGTCGTAATATGTTTTAAGTTGCCGTACGATGTTTAAAGGACTCGAACAAATTCAATTGGTTTATAATGGAGATTTAACGTTTCGTACGGTGATGTAAGGTCTTCTTTGGAGTTGTAATGCGTCCTACATTATTCTAAATTACCGTTCAAGTTGCTAATGTCTCATATAGAGTCTTAACAAGTCCTGAGTTGTCGTACGATGTTCAAAGGACTCGGACGAATTCATTAGGGTTATTATGGAGTTTTAAGATTACGTACGGTATTGTATTGTGTTTTTAGGAGTTGTAAGGCGCCGTACATTATACTAACATGATTTTCAAGGTGCTTATGTGATATACAGAGTCATAAGATATTCTAAGTTGCCGTACGATGTTGAAATGACTTGGACGAATTCATTCGGTTTATTATGGAGTTTTAATGTTTCGTACGATGATATAAGGTGTTCATAGAAGATGTAGCGCATCCTACATTATTCTAAATTGCTTTTCATGTTGCTAATGTCACATACAGAGTCGTAACAAGTCATTTGTGTTCGTACGATGTTCAAAGGACTCGGACGAATTCATTAGGTTTATTATGGTGTTTTAAGTTTACATACGGTATTGTAAGATGTTGTTACGATTTGTAAAGAGTCCTACATTATAATAAACTGCTTTTCAAGGTTCTAAAATGGCATAAAGACTCGTAATATGTTTTAAGTTGCTGTACGATGTTTAAAGGACTCGAACAAATTCAATTGGTTTTTAATGGAGATTTAACATTTCGTACTGTTATGTAAGGTCTTCTTTGGAGTTGTAATGCGTCCTACATTATTCTAAATTGCTTTTCAAGTTGCTAATGTCTCATATAGAGTCGTAACAAGTCCTGAGTTGTCGTACGATGTTCAAAGGACTCGGACGAATTCATTAGGGTTATTATGGAGTTTTAAGATTACGTACGGTATTGTATTGTGTTTTTAGGAGTTGTAAGGCGTCCTACATTATACTAATATGATTTTCAAGGTGCTTATGTGATATACAGAGTCATTAGATATTCTAAGTTGCCGTACGATGTTGAAATGACTTGGACGAATTCATTAGGTTTATTATGGAGTTTTAATGTTTCGTACGATGATATAAGGTGTTCATAGAAGATGTAGCGCGTTGTACATTATTATAAATTGCTTTTCATGTTGCTAATGTCACATACAGAGTCGTAACAAGTCATTTGTGTTCGTACGATGTTCAAAGGACTCGGGCGAATTCATTAGGTTTATTATGGTGTTTTAAGTTTACATACGGTATTGTAAGATGTTGTTACGATTTGTAAAGAGTCCTACATTATAATAAACTGCTTTTCAAGGTTCTAAAATGGCATAAAGACTCGTAATATGTTTTAAGTTGCCGTACGATGTTTAAAGGACTCGAACGAATTCATTTGGTTTATTATGGAGATTTAACGTTTCGTACGGTGATGTAAGGTCTTCTTTGGAGTTGTAATGCGTCATACATTATTCTAAATTGCTTTTCAAGTTGCTAATGTCTCATACAGAGTCGTAACAAGTCCTGAGTTGTCGTACGATGTTCAATGGACTCGGACGGATTCATTAGGTTTATTATGGAGTTTTAAGTTTACATACGGTATTGTAAGGTGTTGTTACGATTTGTAAGGAGTCCTACATTATAATATAGAGCTTTTCAAGTTCTAAAATGGCATACATAGTCGTAATATGTTTTAAATTGCCGTACGATGTTTAAAGGACTCAAACGAATTCATTTGGTTTATTATGGAGATTTAACGTTTCGTACGGTGATGTAAGGTCTTCTTTGTAGTTGTAATGCGTCCTACATTATTCTAAATTTCTTTTCAAGTTGCTAATGTCTCAAAAATAGTCGTAACAAGTCCTGAGTTGTCGTACGATGTTCAATGGACTCGGACGAATTCATTAGGTTTATTATGGAGTTTTATGTTTACATACGGTATTGTAAGGTGTTTTTACGATTTGTAAGGAGTCCTACATTATAATAAAGTGCTTTTCAAGTTCCAAAATGGCATACATAGTCATAATATGTTTTAAGTTACCGTACGATATTTAAAGGACTCGAACGAATTCATTTGGTTTATTATGGAGATTTAACGTTTCGTACGGTGATGTAAGGTCTTCTTTGGAGTTGTAATGCGTCCTACGTTATTCTAAATTGCTTTTCAAGTTGCTAATGTCTCATACAGAGTCGTAACAAGTCCTGAGTTGTCGTACGATGTTCAATGGACTCGGACGAATTCATTAGGTTTATTATGGAGTTTTAAGTTTACATACGGTATTGTAAGGTGTTGTTACGATTTGTAAGGAGTCCTACATTATAATATAGTGCTTTTCAAGTTCTAAAATGGCATACAGTCGTAATATGTTTTAAGTTGTCGTACGATGTTTAAAGGACTCGAACGAATTCATTTGGTTTATTATGGAGATTTAACGTTTAGTACGGTGATGTTAGGTCTTCTTTGGAGTTGTAATGCGTGCTACATTATTCTAAATTGCTTTTCAAGTTGCTAATGTCTCATAAATAGTCGTAACAAGTCCTGAGTTGTCTTACGATGTTCAATGGACTCGGACGAATTCATTAGGTTTATTATGATGTTTTAAGTTTACATACGGTATTGTAAGGTGTTGTTACGATTTGTAAGGAGTCCTACATTATAATAAAGTGCTTTTCAAGTTCTAAAATGGCATACATAGTCGTAATATGTTTTAAGCTGCCGTACGATGTTTAAAGGACTCGAACGAATTCATTTGGTTTATTATGGAGATTTAATGTTTCGTACGGTGATGTAAGGTCTTCTTTGGAGTTGTAATGCGTGCTACATTATTCTAAATTGCTTTTCAAGTTGCTAATGTCTCATACAGAGTCGTAACAAGTACCGAGTTGTCGTACGATGTTCAATGGACTCGGACGAATTCATTAGGTTTATTATGGAGTTTTAAGTTTACATACGGTATTGTAAGGTGTTGTTACGATTTGTAAGGAGTCCTACATTATAATAAAGTGCTTTTCAAGTTCTAAAATGGCATACAGTCGTAATATGTTTTAAGTTGCCGTACGATGTTTAAAGGACTCGAACGAATTCATTTGGTTTATTATGGAGATTTAACGTTGATAGGTTCAATTGGATCGTTAATATCACTCAAATGATCAGAATAACACGCACAAACAAACAGTTCAATCACAAACACAATTCATACTAATAATTCTCTTTGTATATTGATGATCAAAGCAATTCGTAGTACAAGTGCAGGAGAAACAAAAGCACACACAGTTAATTCTCTCTCTAACGTGTAAAAGTGATCTAGCCTCTCTCCTCACACTCTCTCACTACATGCTTATAGCAACAAAATACAAGTTTAAAGAATAACAAAATAGACCCTAAACTATTTACAAACATATAAACAAAAATACAAAGTAAATCTTAACTAGGAAATAACCCTAACAGTACTCCCCCTAAGATTTATCTTTGAATCTTCAGCAAAATCTTCTATCTTTTTCATCTTTGATCAGCATCAATCTTTTTCTACCAATCTTCCGGTTCATCTTTGACATTCAGCAACTCTCGTCCTTTATACTCTTCTTGTTCCTTCAAAGCTTCTTCAATACATGATTTGAACTTTTCAGCAATTTTAGCTTGTCTCGGCTTGGACTCATTTGTCAGAATTGGGCAGGCATTCATACGTCTGAGCGAATCCAGATTTAAACCTGCAAAGTCAATATTAGCATAAAATTCAAATGGCATCTCCTGGCTTTGACTTTCACCTCCAAAGTTCCTTTTCTGGATATCCTCATATACTCTATCTCTGGCAAATCAACCCTCACGAGATTAGAGTTCAGCAATGCCTTTCTCACACGTATCTTTTCAGTTGCTGCAGCTATCACTTCAATCATCACAACAAACAACTTCCTATCAGCTTCAGCAAGCGCATCCTTACACTTCTCCATTCTGTAGCTTCTCAAAAAGTCTATGTATGACGGATGTAACAGCTTCAACTCAAAAGTACTAAAAAGCGTAATCATGTCTTTGTCCCAATCCTCCAAGTTTCTAACCAGCTTCAACTCAAATGTTTCTTGATTGTAAAACACTCTAAGTATAGGCTTCGTCATCTGAGTTCCATCAATCACTTTCAGTCCAGGATCTGTCACTTTGTCAAAGTATTCATCGGAAAATTCTTCAAGATACATATCTTCAGTCACAACCAATCTCTTTTTCTTCCTTTCTTTCTTTGCTTGCACATATGCTGAATCTTCTTGTTGGCCTCTAAACTCCAGAAACTTCGGTGGCCTAGCAATCCCGGCATCAAGAAGCATCACACATTTATCACCACGCTCAGCATGCGTGTGATTTATCAACCTTAGTTTGTGCAACTCCTTCAAGTCCTGAACTTCCAACTTAAAAATGCTCGAGAAGTAATGGTATACATCACATAAACCATTCACTCTCTTAATCATAAAAGCATCAAAAACTTCGTCGTATTTCCATGCTATGATTTTTACTTTCTTGTTCTTCTCAGGCACAATCATCGAATCTAGTAACTCAGCAATTGACTGTCCTTTACTCAGCAGTGACCTCACCACGTCACCTGCTGTTGCTGACTTATGCCAAGATTCTCTAACATTCATTGGTATGTTGTATGCTTTAACTTCGCTAGGAAACATATCAATCAATTCGTGCCTCTTTTTGTGAGCATTTTCAGGTAACGCCATCACCGGAATCTCTTTTGGTCCAAGTACTTTGAATCTTTTCGTCAGCTCGAAATATTGTGGATTGTTATAGTCCAAATAAAACATTCTGTTGTACATTTTCTCCGTCTTCATAAAACTAACCACAATCTTCCTTAGTGATTCAGACTTCAATCTCTTCAAAGTCTTGTACGGATAGTTTCTCGAACTCAACCAACTACGCATATTTGAAGCAGACATTTCATCTGGGTTTTGATGATAAAGCTCAGTCGGAGGCAAATCTTCTATGTTTAGGCTTTCTTGCATTGGTGTCCATTCTCCCATCTCAATCACAAACTCTTTCTTATCAGCTTCAGCTTTGTCTTGAGCAATCATGCACTTCTCGTACTCTTCATTTATCTGACTCACCGTCAAACCATTTAAGAACACAGAATTGTACTTCATTCTCTCGAGATAAGCAAATCTTTGATCTAAATCATCCGGTATCTCTTCAACAACATTCGGTACTGGCTCAGCTTCATCCTCAGATTCAGTAAAGTCTATCTCATCTAAGTCATCCAATGCTTCAATCATGGGTGCATTGTCAGTTTGAACCGGCTCAAACTGACTTGCCACTTCAGATACAGTTTCAGGCAAAATTTCAACTTCAACAGCTTCAGATTGAATCGGCTCAACCTGAACTGTGTCTTCAGAACCAGCTTCTTTCTCACTCTCTGTGGCCTCAAAAACTTCAGTCTCAGCTACAGAATCAGATTGAATCGGCTCAATCTGACCTGATTTAGCAATCTCAGCTTCAGTCACATTCTCAGTCTCAATCACAGCTACAGATTGAATCGGCTCAATCTGCACTGTTTCATCAATCTTAGCCTTTTTCGAACTTTCTTCATCACCAAAAATCTCAGGTATCGCATCTATCTTCCTTTTTCCCTCAGCTTTGTCCATATTGACAGTGTCAGCAACAGCTTCATCGGGAATGATGATTGGTGATTCCACCAAAATACCAGCATTCGAAGTACCTCGAGCTCTAGTCAAATAAACTTTCGTCACTTGAGATTCAGTCACTTCAACTACTTCATCAGAAAAATCTTTATCTGATGATGAGCCAGCTTTCTTCGGTTTAGTCTCCTCCAACTCCTTTTCTAACATTTCTTTCTCGGCCTCCAACGTATTACACTCAGCCTTCAGATCAGTATAATCATACTTTAAATTCTCATATTCCTCCTTCAGTTTATCATAATCATCCTTCAACCTCACATGTTCATCAACAAGCTTCACATGATCCTCATCCAATTTCTTGAAGATTGTCAAATTCTGATTATGTATATCCCAGTATTCATCAAACCTTTTCTTTTTCCGTTCATTTGAAGCTTTCAACAAATCATTCGCTTCAATCAACTTTGCAACCATATCTTCTAATTCTGCAATTCGCTTCTCATTCTCTGTTTGATCAACACTTGGCACAACATTTGGTGAAGACTCCAAACCTTGTCCAATGTGTTCAGCAAATTTGGATGATGTGGTGGGAATATCAACAGCAGTAGGATCAGCAACGCCAGCATCAGCTTCCTCAACTATCTGTGCCATAGTTTCAGCTTCGGCCATTGCTTCCTGAGCAATCTGAAGTACGTCTATCTCTTCAGGCTCTACAATCTCAGATTCTTTAACTGGTTTCGACCTCTTTCTTCGAACATACTGAACAGAAACATCTTTTGGAATCTCAGCAACTGATTCTTCAACAACTTAAGCAACCTCAACAGGTTCTTCTATCACAACATTCTCCATGTCTACTTCCATAGGTTCGGCCATTTCAACTATCTCTGCCTCCTCTGAATTAGATTCAGATTCAGCACCTTCATTACCACCATCATCTTCACTATCATCATGATCATCATCCTCATCATTATCACCATCACCATTCTCACCTTCTTCTTCATCTTCTGGATGACGAGCAAAGTACTCGTCATCATCTAACAAATTGTCAGGCACCTCATCCACTAGGTCCTGTGGATCAACAATCTCACCATTTGAAATGTGATAATATACTCCTTCAACATCTTCTTCATTGTTGGCTATATCTCTCATATAGTCAAACAACTCTATATTAGGCACATTCCCGATACTCATCTTTCGGTAAGATAGATCGTTCATGTCCTCAGTGTATAAAATACCTCCAGCATAACCTTCATTTCTGATGATAGGATAGGCAATGTTTATCATCATTTGTAAGAATCTCGGGTACATGAGAAACTTAAACCTCTTGCCTTTCACCAAGTTAAATACAAAACCATTCATAATCCATCTCGACATGTTGAATGGCTTGTTCTCTGCTATGGCAACAATTGGTGAAGCAATATCTGATGGGAAATTATCGAATCCTGCACTCCTCCTGGACATGCATTGTTGCACAACATAACACAACAATTTGTACTTCTTTC
Organism: Tagetes erecta; assembly: GCA_030867185.1. Classification (NCBI taxonomy): domain Eukaryota; kingdom Viridiplantae; phylum Streptophyta; class Magnoliopsida; order Asterales; family Asteraceae; genus Tagetes; species Tagetes erecta. The sequence continues at coordinate 46,907,213 of CM061490.1, forward strand.
CCAACTTGGCCCGATAAAATTGTGATTTTGGAAATATAGGTGGATGACCCATATTAACAAAACACGATTTGCATTCATCCATAGTCAGCTCATCCATCATACCAACTTCATCTTCATCAATCCTCAGGGCATGTCTAATAACCTCTTCTGAAACAGTCAACACCCTTTCTCCAGTTATGTTGCCTCGAACAACAGTAACACCATTCTCATCTCTAACAACCTCTGCTGTCCTCCAGAAACTCTTAATCAGCCTAGCATATATGACCGGTTTGGCACACATAGCATACACATATTTGGTTCTCTTGAGAAACTTGATTATATCTCTGTAACCTTCTGTTTCAGGGATAGATTCATCTAGTACAGCTACCAAATTGTGTTTAGGCTCAAACTTGAGATTCTCCATCTGTTAAAACACAAACAAACACAAAACAAGACAAATGTGTTAGATTCTTTATCAAAATTTTCATAAGTGTATGAATAAAAGTTAGAAAACAAAACATTTACATAATCATTTTAAATTCTCAATTGTTCTAATAACCTGATTTTCATCATTTTAATCAAACAACTTTGAATCTTAAAGATTATACTTATGTTTTAATTTTTAACAGTTAACACTTAAGACACAATTTTTGACAATTTTTTATGATAAAATGTTTATCATGTTTTGGTTCAGTTTTAACAAGTATTAATCACTTTTAAACAGATATTTCATCATTTTGATGTTTAACTTTTAAGAGCTTCAAAGTTCATCAATGGCGATTTTGACAGTTGTGAATATTTTGAGTGATTTAGTTGATTTTAAGGTGTTTTGATGCAAATGAGTGGTTGAATGTTGATGATCGACAGATTTTAACCTTAAAACAACATTCGATTTAAGTTTTAATACACAAAATCAAAGTGTCGATTCAAAGTCCAAAACACTGTTCATCATCGTTTTTCTTTTTATCAGTTGATTTACAGGTCTATTTAGGTCAAAAACACTTAATCACTACCTTATCCAATCGATCAACCTTGTTACAGAGCAAACGATTGAATATGATAACACAGCGATTTTAAGTTCAGAGGATTTGTGTGAAAGTGAATGTGTGAAATGATAAGTGTTTGTGAAGAGGCGGGTTTTTGTATCGTCAAAAATTTAGGTCAAACTTTAAGTGTCGGGTCAACAAAAAGGGACGGGTAAACAAAATAAGCCCAATAAGCCTTGCCGGGTCAAGTACTGTAGTGACGGGTCATGTACTGTAGTGACGGGTCATGTACTGTAGTGACGGGTCAAGTACATCAGACAAGTCACAAACATGTGAATAACACTTGACGGGTCAAACACTGTAGAGACGGGTAAATCACTGTAGTGACGGGTAAAGGTTAGGAACAACTACACCTGATGGGTTTTATTCATCACCCGGCAGAATAGTTATCTTCAAAACATCACCCGGCAATCTTTCTTCATCACCCGGCAACACAGTTGTTTTTCTTCTTCATCCGGCTTGCTTTCTTCATCACCCGGCAACATAGTTGCTTTCCTTCTTCACACGGCATGCTTTTGTTCATTACCTGGCAACACAGTGTCTTACCTTTACACGGCAATAAGATTTCTCTTTTACCCGGCTGTATAGTAAACACTTATCACCCGGAAAGATATCTATGACCTTCACCCGGCTGTATTTGACATGATCTTTGCCCGGCTGTACAGTGGTCATAACATCTTCACCTTTTCCTCAATCACCCGGCATGTATCAGACTTACAACTTTACCCGGCTGAACAGTGAGTTCTTTACCCGGCTGTACAGTTGTATCTGATATCTTTGCCCGACTATAACACTTTGAGCAATTTCTTCACTTTTTCTCGTCTGTTGACTTTTTCAACATCATTTATTGCACCTGCAAACATTCTCCGACATATTAATTAGACAAGATATCCTTAAAAAGAATGTTTGTCATATTAATTATCAAACAACATTAAAACAAGTCAATAATCATTAATTCCAATTCAAATCATTTTCCTTTTTCTTTTTCAAAAATGTTTTTGCACAACCAATTTTTCTATATCCCGAAGCATTTTTCTTAAAACACATTACAAGACCTTGGGTTTGTTTTTAACACATCCAATACTTTTGCTTTTCATACTACATAATCTTGTTCATTCAAAACACACTTATTCAAAAGATATTTTTGGATTTTTGTAGATATTTTTCTTCAATTTATTCTCCCCCTAAACTTGAAATTTCTTTGAAATTTTTAAGTTTAACAAGGATGTCGATGTGTCAATAAAGATTCCATATGCCTGCACACACAAAGCACACACATTAAAATAAATACATATGCAATGCAATGAATCAAAATATCGCAGTGAGATCATACCACACATTATCTGAACATGTTTTGCAAGTTTTGAATAGACATTTGACTTATGCTTGATTGAGTGATGATATGAAAACATACCAATTAGCTCGAGTTGACACACTTACTTTTTCAGTATCATGATGATATTTAAGGTTTGATTAGAATGACTTATGTGACCCACATGTATACATATGTCAACATATTTCCTTATCAATCACTACCTGAATGCATATTGCACAAAACCTGGTCACTTACAGTCATACACAGTGTTGAATCTGGGTTCTATTCGGATTTGGTCCACTTTGGGACTTCTTTTTAATTCCATCTTTGGGAATTTTTCTTTCCTATCGTTCCCCTTGGGAATCTTCTGAATTCCATTTTGGAATTTTTGTTTGGTGTTGGTCCACATTTGGGACTCTTTTTGTTCCTTTTGGAATCTTTTGCTGCACCTTGAAGCTCAAAAGAGACTTCATGTGAGACTTCAGGTCTGTGGGTACCACAACAAAGAAGCTCACGATGCGGTTCATCACACTGAATAGACTGTATCGTTACCCGATCATGCACAACTATCATCACAAGCAATGTTTCAAAAGACATATATTTAGACATGTATAACAATGGAACTTAACACAAAGATCATTAAGTTTATGTTTGTCAACAATCAACTTACTTTTTCAGTCTAATTGCCTGAGCTGTCTAGCACATCAATTAACATTCATCAGTCTTTATTAAAAATGATGTAACAAATAATGTCTAGTGTAACTATCATTTCTCACTTTTTGCAATATAGATTCTTATGACATGATATTTTCTTTTCTTTTTGCTTTTATATTTTGTTTTTGCTTTTCTTTTTCATGCACACACATAATGCAAAACATAAAATAAAAGACAAAGGAATCAATACTTAACATCAACTTATTATATTTTTGGCTTTTATATTTTCTGATTTTTCTTTTGTTTTCGAAAATTAGAATCAATCATGATTGATTAATCCTATGGATTGAATTAAAAATTCAAACCGGCCTGACAAAAATGATTTTGTGAAAAGATCTGCCAGTTGTTTGTCGGTATGAACTTTAATCAAAATTATTAAACCTTTTTCAGAGTTGTCTCTTAAAAAATGATATCGAATTTCGATATGTTTGGTTTTTGAGTGTTGAACAGGATTAGCAGTAATGAACATAGCAGCAGTATTGTCTATGTAAATAGGAGTTTTCAGAAAGTTAAACCCGTAGTCCAGCAATTGAGTTTGTAACCACAAAACTTGAGAACATCCTGCAGATGCAGCGATATACTCTGCTTCAGCTGTGGATACAGAAACATTGGTCTGCTTCTTGCATTGCCAAGAGACTAGTCTAGGACCCAGAAATTGACAACCACCAGTAGTCGATTTCCTGTCAAGAGCACAACCACCAAAATCACTGTCAGAATAGCTATATAATTCAAAATTTCCTTCATAAGGATACCATAACCCAAGATTTGGTTTCCCTTTAAGATATCTAAATATACGCTTCACAGCAACAAGGTGCGACTCCTTTGGATCAGACTGATATCTTGCGCATACACATACAGCATACATGATGTCTGGCCTTGATGCAGTAAGATACATCAGTGAACCGATCATTGATCTGTATAGTGTTTGATCCACGGATTTGCCTTTCGGATCCGGTTGTATCTTGCAATTCACATCAGATGGAGTTCGAATTGTTTGACAATCTTGCATCTTGAACTTCTTCAACAACTTCTCAACAAATTTTGATTGATTGATGAAAATTCCGTCAGCTGATTGTTTCACTTGTAATCCAAGAAAGAAGTTAATCTCCCCCATAGAACTCATCTGGAATCTGCACTTCATGATTTCCTCAAATTCTTTGCACATTGACTCACTGGTTGATCCGAAGATAATATCGTCCACATAAACTTGAACACATAAGAGATCGTCATTCTCCCTCTTCATAAACAAAGTTGGATCAATCTGTCCTCTTGTGAATCCATGTTCTAGTAAATGCTTGGATAATGTCTCATACCAGATTCTAGGAGCTTGATGTAGACCGTAAAGAGCTTTACTCAACTTGTATACACGATGAGGATAGTCAGGATCTTCAAAACCCGGAGGTTGTCTGACATATACGTCATCTGTAATCGGTCCATACAGAAAAGCACCTTTCACGTCCATTTGGAATACTTTAAACTTCATGAAGGAAGCATATGCAAGAAAAATGCGTATGGCTTCAAGTCTTGCGACCGGAGCGAACACCTCTTCGTAATCAATGCCTTCTTCTTGAGTGTATCCCTGTGCAATGAGTCTTGCTTTGTTTCTGACAACAATGCCACGTTCATCAGGCTTGTTTTTGTACAACCATCTTGTACCAATCGCATTCTCTCCTTCAGGTAAGTCCACAAGTTTCCAAACCTCTTGTTTGCGAAGCTGAAGCAATTCCTCTTGCATGGCTTCAATCCAACTGTTATCTTGCAGTGCCTCTGAAATGTTCTTTGGCACCACTTGAGATAGAAAACACGAATAAAGACAAACATTTGCTTGTTCAGTCTGACTTCTTGTAGTTCTCTGATTCAGCGGCCCAATAATCTGAGAGACAGGATGTTTCTTGTGAATTCGATGAATAGGAATATCACCTCCTTGCACTTGAGTCTCTAGATTAGAAGTATTCAGATTTGGTAGATCTTGTAGTATGGTTGAAGTATGCGGTGTGAAATTCGGGACTTGATCCGGTGAATTGATGAAGTAATCAAATGATTCTGGAATAACTTCAACATTCGGATCTGATGATGGTTGATTTTGAACAGATCCACCATCATTAGGAGACATTTGCGGATTCACATCTTCTTCAAGATTGTTCGATTCTTGGTCTTCTTGCGAACCAGAAGGACCCGGAGCTTGACTGGATTTGACATGATCAGGATTATGAAATGACATGAACGGATATTCAGAGTTGAGATTTCCATCCTCGTCATTATCAGAATCGTCACTAAAGCATCCTAAGTCACCTGATTCTTTCCTTGTTTTTCCTGAAAAATCAAACAAGTTAGAATTGAAAGATTTTGATAACGAATCTAAATCAAATAACCATTCGGGACCATGTGCCACTGACGGAAACGAATTTTCTAAAAACTTTACGTTAATAGTTTCAATAACAGTATTTGTTTTGCTATTAAAAACCCGATAAGCTTTAGAAACAGACGAATAACCTAGGAAAAATCCATCGTCAGATTTTGACTCAAATTTCCCGATATGATCACTTAAATTCAGAATCGTTACAGGACAACCAAATGCTTTCAAATAAGAAATATTCGGTTTTCTTCCAAACAACAACTCATAAGATGTTTTCTGTTTATCTTGTACTAATAATGTCCTGTTTTGGACAAAACACGCAGTAGCAATAGCTTCGTCCCAGAATGTGATAGGGATTTTGGCATCTGCGAGCATGGATCTTGCTGCTTCAATTAGTGTCCGGTTTTTCCGTTCCGCAACCCCATTCTGTTGAGGCGTTCTTGGAGCACTAAATTGTCTAGCAATTCCTTTTTCTGCACAAAACAAATCAACATTAGCGTTTTTGAATTCAGTTCCATTATCACTTCTTAAAACTTTCACTTTACAATCCAACTGATTTTCAACTTTGATGATAAATTCTTTTAATAACTCCGCAGTTTCAGATTTAGCATGCAAGAAATAAACCCAAGAAAATCTAGTGAAATCGTCAATAATGACAAAACAATAAGACTTCTTTCCGATGCTTTGCACATTTGTTTGTCCGAAGAGATCCATATGTAGCATCTGCAAGGGTTTTGAAATGGAGTTTTCTAGCTTGGACTTAAAAGACATGCGATGTTGTTTTCCTTTCAAACATGCAGGACAGAGATCAGTTGTAGAGAATTTCTTCGATGGGATTCCCACAGCGTGATTTCCAGTCACTAAACGATTCATGTTTCTGAAGTTTGAATGGCCCAGCCGTCTATGCCAAAGCTGACTCTCATCATTTGAAGCATGTGCAATGAGACAAGTAGTTTCGGTTTCAGCGTCAATCTGCGACATATCCAACTTGTATACATCACGATCTCTTGGAGCTTTCACCACTACCCATTCATTGTCAACCTTAAAACCTGGTTTGAGTATATAACAGAAAGAATCATCAAATAAAGTTGAATAAGATTTATCACAAATTTGAGATACACTTAGTAAGTTAAAGTTCAACTGTGCACAGTAGTTGACTTTATCAAAACTAATGACCCCATTGGATACGGTTCCTTCTCCTGTTATCTTTCCACCCGCATCACCTCCAAATGCAACATGTGTACCATTTTTCAGCTTGAAATCCTGAAGCAAGGCATGGTTGCCTGTCATGTGCCGGCTACACCCACTATCAACGAACCATGAGTTGATAGGTCTTCTTGGGCGTACCTGCATTTCAACAATTACTTAGTTAGTTTGGTCAACCCAGGCCCACACGGTCTTGGGTTTTCCGAATCTATTAGCAATAGTAACTTGTTGATATTGAACATTTTGAAAAATTGTTTCATTCAAGAGATTTTGATGCTGATAACTGTTGTTTCGCCCATTGGCGTTCAATAACTGCTTTCTCCTCAAAGCACTAAACCTTTCCTCTAGCTTAGGATCAAGGTTATTTTCAAACTTTTGATTTCTTACCATTAAAGCTCTTGGTTTAAAATTGTTAACCTGCACATTTCTTGAAAAGTTAGAAACAGAATTGTTTCGATTAAAATTTCTCAAAACTGGAGAATGACTTTGACTCATATTTTGAAAACCAAATGAATGATTTCTGTTAAAGTTTGAAAACGGAGTCATTTCTCTTGTTGAGTTTGATCGAAAGAAACAATCCTTTGTGTCATGATTTCTTCTCTCACAAATATCACAAAATTTGTTATAATAACATTCTTCTGAAGAATGGTTTCTTTTGTCACAGAAACTGCAGTACCTGTTAAAGAAACATTCAGCAGTAGTATGGTTATAACGATCACAATTCTCACAATGTTTCTTGCTAATCCTAAATAGCCGATTGTTAACTTTTGATGTTGAACCAAAATGTGATTCATTATCATGGTTGTTCGGTTTTAGATTAACATTCTTTTGTGGAGACTTGGTTTGAGATTTTGATTGCATGGGACTTTGGTTCGATTTTAAACTGTTCTGTTTGGTTACCTTTTTGTTTTCAATTCTCTTATCATTGACAGCGGAAGACTTAGGACCTGAACCTGTTTTCAGACCAGAGTTAGATTTGATTTGAGCATTGATTTGGTTACCATAAGAACCGTTCATGTCGAAAGTACCTGCAGACACAAACTTAATTGTCTTACCTTTTGACATTTTCTTGACAGGTTTAACTTTGTCAGTTTTCACACTTTGAACTTTGGTGTTACCATTTGGTTTTAAGACACTTTTGTCTTTTGACTGTTTCGTTTCAGATTGATTGATTTTCGATTTTAATTTCTGCACTTTTGCACTCGAAACTTCAGCCTTTTTTACTTCTTGCTTCTTGAACAACTGATCAGCAACTTGCGCCTTTTGTTCTTTCTTCCACCTGATGTATTCAGGATCATTGTATCCTGAAAATTCACCTTCTTCCTTCACCGTTGTTTCTGGTTCTAGATTAAGTTTTGGATACTCAACAAGTTGAATTAGAACAGGCTCCAGTTTGTTATCAGACTTGTTGCTTGCTTCATCATCAGCCTCAGTTGTCAAACCATCTTCTTCCCTCAAACTTTCAATCAACACCTCAGATCCTTCAGACTCGGATTTACTTCTTTGAATTTCTTTGAATTTACGTTCATTTTCAGGTGAATGATCAAATTCATTAAAGTTTTCCGGTAAGGTTTGAGTGATTGAATTTGGCATCGGTTCATGAGTAAAACCCAACCCAGTTTTGGTTTTGTTACCTCTTTCACTTACAAGTTGTTTTACCATGGTTTTGCAACTTTTCACTTTTGTCAATTCAACTTGCGTGACAGCATGAGCAACCTTTTCTTGTTCAAAGTTCTTTGTCATTTTTTCAAGTTGTTTGGTTACAAGTTCCAGTTCTTTTAAAGTTTTGTTCCATGATTCAGTTAGTGACAAAATCTTCTCATCAGAAATTTTGTGATCAATTTTAAGTTGTTCATGAATCTTTTCATGTTTGCTTAATTTGTCACCTATTTTAAATGAATGAGTTCGATAATGTTCTACTTGTTGAATGCATTGATCAGAACACAACCTTTCCTTGACATCAGCAGGTAATGGAACATAATTAGGGGGTAAGTCAGTACTAACCTTTGGTTGTTCGGTAGATGAAGAAGACTCACTGGCAGTAGCCATCAGCACAAGTTCAGACTCAGATTCTTCAACGGGATCAGATTTTGCACTCCAGTCATAATCTTCAGAATCTTCACTCACATCTTCAATCATCTTACCATCCCCTTCTTCTGACCAATCTTCTTCTATTTCACATACCAGTGCCAGACTTGATGTAAGATCAGACGTAAACTGTTCTGCATAAGCGCTCCAATCATAACCGTCCTTTACACTTACTACCAGCGCCTTTGTTTGATCTTCTGGCTTCTTTCCTTCATCTTTCAATTCAGGCATGGGAAGACTTAGGTATGGTTTCTGAAAGAAACGTTGATTTCTTTGTTGATAACTTGAAGATTGTTGAGAACTTTGACCTTGACCTTGATTGCTTGAACTAGCTTGATCATTAAAATTCTTAGGAGCTTTGCATTCTCTTGAGAAATGACCATACTGGTTACAATTAAAACATCTGGCCTTTGATTTGTCAAATCCAACTGTCTTGTTAGCATGAGGTTTGTAACTTCGGTTAACATATGCATGCTTTTGTGTTCGATATGCAACCATAACCATTTGCCAATTAAGATCCATTTCTTCAACATCAACTGGATCCATCTCAAATAAGTCTTGAAGGACAACGTCCATTTGACTTAAGTGACTTCCTTGATACGCTTGAAAACTTGCCATAAACGCAGTAAAGGCAGTTTTAGTTTCGTCATCTTGCAACAGAATATTCACAACGTCTTTCACTTTGGCTTGAACATTTGAACATTGATTTTCTGATTGATTCTTCAGATTCTGATTTTGAACTTGAGCTCTTGGTGGAGATTGAGGTTGAGAATAAGTTGGTGAATTTGGAAAGTATGCTGAATCAGTAAAGAAACTTGCACCAACAAATAAGTCACCCTCATCTTCAAATTTCGTTGCATCTTGTGCAAGAAAAGCATTATCCACAGTATTGGCAGGATTTACCACATACTTATACTGAGTTTGTGAGCTTGATCTATCAGTGTTTCTAGATCCTTCATCAATCTCGACTTCTTCAATCTTTCCAATAAGCAAGTCTAATTCCATTGGAAATTTCTCAGTATGCTTTAACAGAGTAACAGTCTGCTTCCAAGATGATGGTAAAGCACATAATAATCGATCATTCAAGTCTTGAAGTTCAGTCTTCACTCCTAGGTTTGACATCTCAGTAGTTAAGTGAACAAATCTGTTCATCATCTGGTGTACTGTCTCTCCATTAATATGTTCAAAAAGTTCCAATTGCCTTTTCAGCTTTGATTTCTTCAAACTTCTCAATTGCTCTCCTCCTTCACATATAGACTTCAATGCTTTGAAGCATGTATAACCAGTCTGATATGCATCCAATCTAGACAAAACTTGGAGTGGCAACCCCTTGCACATTAAAGAATATGCCTTGCTATCATTTTTTACCTTCCTCAAATCTTCAGCTGACAAATTATCCTCTGGATAAGGTGTAGTAGAATCTTTAGTATAGGTACTTGCACTATCTGGAGCTGTCTGTGTTGGAATGTGAGGACCCTTCTCAATTGATTTCCATAAGTCATTGTCAATAGAACACAAGTGATGTCTCAATCTGATGGTCCAGTTCTTGAAATCTGCACGATTCAAAAGTCTAGGAACACGGTTATCAGAATCATCATTAGGAGCCATTTTAACAATTTTTTTTAACGTTAATATTTTTGATTTTTGTTATTTTTTTTTTATTTTTATTTTTTAAAAGAAATGATCAAAATACTAAAATAAAGACAAGTAATTAAAGACAATATAAGAAACAAGTATTGAAAAACAACTAAAATGAGTCACACGGCAAAACAGTGAAAAATCCTTCTTCAACCGGCTAAACAGTGTCTTTGTTCTTCACCCGGCAGGAAAAAGTCTTTACACGGCTAAACAGTTACACGGCTCAACAGTTGTAATAATTTTGTTCTTCACCCGGATGAACAGTTACCCGGCAACAAGAAAAACTTCACACGGCAATAACTTTGACCCGGCAGAAACTTGACACGGCAAAAAGCTTTCCGGCTGAACAGTATACGATCACACGGCAGTTGTTAATCACCCGGCTACACAGTTGATGATTACCCGGCTGAATTTTCTTAATCACCCGGCGTAACAGTGTATCACCCGGCACTACAGTGTTTGATCCGGCTGAACAGTAACACCTTTTCAAGTCAAATTCTTCACCCGTCTAGAACAAATTCCCTTACACGGCAGCACAGGACCTAATTTCTTCTCAAATCTAAGTCCAAGGAAATTGTCTAAGTCAAAATAATCACCCGGCAAGTTAATCTTCAACCAAGTTCTTAATGTTCATCATTTTCTCCATGAGAATTTTCAGGGTTTTGTCTAAAACTTGTCCGATTTGTCCAAAATTCACACACAAGCTGTGAAATGGTCCGATTATCAATCCCTTATATCAATCAATCCAAAACATGATCAAATCTGATGAAATTGAGCAAAAATTTGATCGAACAGTAACTTCTTCTATTCTTCTTAATTCCTCAGATCTGATGATAATCTGATGGAATCTGCACAATCGTTGTGTATAGGAGTGATTATGATGATAAATCACAACTAAAAACACCAACAATTCATTCAGATCATGATATTTGAGCAATATTGATGTGTTTTGCTTAAGAACAGCGAAGAACACAATACCGAAAGCTCTGATACCAATTGATAGGTTCAATTGGATCGTTAATATCACTCAAATGATCAGAATAACACGCACAAACAAACAGTTCAATCACAAACACAATTCATACTAATAATTCTCTTTGTATATTGATGATCAAAGCAATTCGTAGTACAAGTGCAGGAGAAACAAAATCACACACAGTTAATTCTCTCTCTAACGTGTAAAAGTGATCTAGCCTCTCTCCTCACACTCTCTCACTACATGCTTATAGCAACAAAATACAAGTTTAAAGAATAACAAAATAGACCCTAAACTATTTACAAACATATAAACAAAAATACAAAGTAAATCTTAACTAGGAAATAACCCTAACAAACGTTTAGTACGGTGATGTTAGGTCTTCTTTGGAGTTGTAATGTGTGCTACATTATTCTAAATTGCTTTTCAAGTTGCTAATGTCTCATACAGAGTCGTAACAAGTCCTGAGTTGTCGTACGATGTTCAATGGACTCGGACGAATTCATTAGGTTTATTATGGAGTTTTAAGTTTACATACGGTATTGTAAGGTGTTTTTACGATTTGTAAGGAGTCCTACATTATAATAAAGTGCTTTTCAAGTTCTAAAATGGCATACATAGTCGTAATATGTTTTAAGTTACCGTACGATGTTTAAAGGACTCGAACGAATTCATTTGGTTTATTATGGAGATTTAACGTTTCGTACGGTGATGTAAGGTCTTCTTTGGAGTTGTAATGCGTCCTACGTTATTCTAAATTGCTTTTCAAGTTGCTAATGTCTCATACAGAGTCGTAACAAGTCCTGAGTTGTCGTACGATGTTCAATGGACTCGGACGAATTCATTAGGTTTATTATGGAGTTTTAAGTTTACATACGGTATTGTAAGGTGTTGTTACGATTTGTAAGGAGTCCTACATTATAATAAAGTGCTTTTCAAGTTCTAAAATGGCATACAGTCGTAATATGTTTTAAGTTGTCGTACGATGTTTAAAGGACTCGAACGAATTCATTTGGTTTATTATGGAGATTTAACGTTTAGTACGGTGATGTAAGGTCTTCTTTGGAGTTGTAATGCGTGCTACATTATTCTAAATTGCTTTTCAAGTTGCTAATGTCTCATACAGAGTCGTAACAAGTCCTGAGTTGTCTTACGATGTTCAATGGACTCGGACGAATTAATTAGGTTTATTATGGAGTTTTAAGTTTACATACGGTATTGTAAGGTGTTGTTACGATTTGTAAGGAGTCCTACATTATAATAAAGTGCTTTTCAAGTTCTAAAATGGCATACAGTCGTAATATGTTTTAAGTTGTTGTACGATGTTTAAAGGACTCGAACGAATTCATTTGGTTTATTATGGAGATTTAACGTTTAGTACGGTGATGTTAGGTCTTCTTTGGAGTTGTAATGCGTGCTACATTATTCTAAATTGCTTTTCAAGTTGCTAATGTCTCATAAATAGTCGTAACAAGTCCTGAGTTGTCTTACGATGTTCAATGGACTCGGACGAATTCATTAGGTTTATTATGGAGTTTTAAGTTTATATACGGTATTGTAAGGTGTTGTTACGATTTGTAAGGAGTCGTACATTATAATAAAGTGCTTTTCAAGTTCTAAAATGGCATACAGTCGTAATATGTTTTAAGTTGCCGTACGATGTTTAAAGGACTCGAACGAATTCATTTGGTTTATTATGGAGATTTAACGTTTCGTACGGTGATGTAAGGTCTTCTTTGGAGTTGTAATGTGTCCAACATTATTCTAAGAGTAAATTACATAAATGGTACCTAAGGTTTAATGAAATTCTCATGTTTAGGTACTAACTATATTTTTTCCCTATTTGAATACCTAATGTTTCATTTTTTCACGAGATTGGGTACTAATACTAATTTTTGTTAGTTTTTTTTGTTAAAATCAAATCAAAAGACTAAAATATTCTTTGAGAGAATAACACTAAAAAATAAATAAAATCAGGGGCCATGTATTCATATATCTTTAAAGTTGAATAAATTCAAACCCAACCCTCCACCCACCTTTTCTTTTGTTCTAGTGATTCCCTACCACCACCATCACTGATTAAAACCCACTACCATCATCATGACGTTAGGCCGTTAGGGTTTGAAGAGTATATTGAGCTGTGTTGAAAGTGAATTAACCTTAGTATTACCAAGAGTGAATTCAGAAGACGACGATTAGAAGACAATGCGAGAAGGATGAATCGTCGGAGGTGTTGGTGGAAGTGGTGTCGGTGTGAATTCAGACGGTGGTGGTTATGGTAATAATAACGTGGTGGAAGAGGGTTGCAAAGTAACGTGACGATGGGTCGGGTACATTGTAGTGATGGTGTAGGGTGGGAAAAGAGGAATCAATAATGGTGGTGTTGGGTTTTTAATCGATATGAATGGCCCATGATTTTATTTATTTTGGAGTTTTAGTCCCTCAAAGGGTAATTCAGTCTTTTGACTTGATTTTAACAAAAAAACTAATAGAAGTTAGTGTTAGTACCTAAGCTCGTGAAAAAATGAAACATCGGTATTCAAATAGGGAAAAAAGATAGTTAGTACCCAAATCTAATAATTCTGTTAAACCTTAGGTACCATTTGTGTAATTAACTCTTATTCTAAATTGCTTTTCAAGTTGCTAATGTCTCATAAATAGTCGTAACAAGTCCTGAGTTGTCGTACGATGTTCAATGGACTCGGACGAATTCATTAGGTTTATTATGATTTTTTAAGTTTACATACGGTATTGTAAGGTGTTATTACGATTTGTAAGGAGTCCTACATTATAATAAAGTGCTTTTCAAGTTCTAAAATGGCATACATAGTCGTAATATGTTTTAAGCTGCCGTACGATGTTTAAAGGACTCGAACGAATTCATTAGGTTTATTATGGAGATTTAATGTTTCGTACGGTGATGTAAGGTCTTCTTTGGAGTTGTAATGCGTGCTACGTTATTCTAAATTGCTTTTCAAGTTGCTAATGTCTCATACAGAGTCGTAACAAGTCCTGAGTTGTCGTACGATGTTCAATGGACTCGGACGAATTCATTAGGTTTATTATGGAGTTTTAAGTTTACATACGGTATTGTAAGGTGTTGTTACGATTTGTAAGGAGTCCTACATTATAATAAAGTGCTTTTCAAGTTCTAAAATGACATACAGTCGTAATATGTTTTAAGTTGTCGTACGATGTTTAAAGGACTCGAACGAATTCATTTGGTTTATTATGGAGATTTAACGTTTAGTACGGTAATGTTAGGTCTTCTTTGGAGTTGTAATGCGTGCTACACTATTCTAAATTGCTTTTCAAGTTGCTAATGTCTCATAAATAGTCGTAACAAGTCCTGAGTTGTCTTACGATGTTCAATGGACTCGGACAAATTCATTAGGTTTATTATGGAGTTTTAAGTTTATATACGGTATTGTAAGGTGTTGTTACGATTTGTAAGGAGTCCTACATTATAATAAAGTGCTTTTCAAGTTCTAAAATGGCATACAGTCGTAATATGTTTTAAGTTGCCGTACGATGTTTAAAGGACTCGAACGAATTCATTTGGTTTATTATGGAGATTTAACGTTTCGTACGGTGATGTAAGGTCTTCTTTGGAGTTGTAATGTGTCCAACATTATTCTAAGAGTAAATTACATAAATGGTACCTAAGGTTTAATGAAATTCTCATGTTTAGGTACTAACTATATTTTTTCCCTATTTGAATACCTAATGTTTCATTTTTTCACGAGATTGGGTACTAATACTAACTTTTGTTAGTTTTTTTTGTTAAAATCAAATCAAAAGACTAAAATACCCTTTGAGAGACTAACACTAAAAAATAAATAAAATCAGGGGCCATGTATTCATATATCTTTAAAGTTGAATAAATTCAAACCCAACCCTCCACCCACCTTTTCTTTTGTTCTAGTGATTCCCTACCACCACCATCACTGATTAAAACCCACTACCATCATCATGACGTTAGGCCGTTAGGGTTTGAAGAGTATATTGAGCTGTGTTGAAAGTGAATTAACCTTAGTATTACCAAGAGTGAATTCAGAAGACGACGATTAGAAGACAATGCGAGAAGGATGAATCGTCGAAGGTGTTGGTGGAAGTGGTGTCGGTGTGAATTCAGACGGTGGTGGTTATGGTAATAATAACGTGGTGGAAGAGGGTTGCAAAGTAACGTGACGATGGGTCGGGTACATTGTAGTGATGGTGTAGGGTGGGAAAAGAGGAATCAATAATGGTGGTGTTGGGTTTTTAATCGATATGAATGGCCCATGATTTTATTTATTTTGGAGTTTTAGTCCCTCAAAGGGTAATTCAGTCTTTTGACTTGATTTTAACAAAAAATCTAATAGAAGTTAGTGTTAGTACCTAGGCTCGTGAAAAAATGAAACATCGGTATTCAAATAGGGAAAAAAGATAGTTAGTACCCAAATCTAATAATTCTGTTAAACCTTAGGTACCATTTGTGTAATTAACTCTTATTCTAAATTGCTTTTCAAGTTGCTAATGTCTCATAAATAGTCGTAACAAGTCCTGAGTTGTCGTACGATGTTCAATGGACTCGGACGAATTCATTATGTTTATTATGATGTTTTAAGTTTACATACGGTATTGTAAGGTGTTATTACGATTTGTAAGGAGTCCTACATTATAATAAAGTGCTTTTCAAGTTCTAAAATGGCATACATAGTCGTAATATGTTTTAAGCTGCCGTACGATGTTTAAAGGACTCGAACGAATTCATTTGGTTTATTATGGAGATTTAATGTTTCGTACGGTGATGTAAGGTCTTCTTTGGAGTTGTAATGCGTGCTACGTTATTCTAAATTGCTTTTCAAGTTGCTAATGTCTCATACAGAGTCATAACAAGTCCTGAGTTGTCGTACGATGTTCAATGGACTCGGACGAATTCATTAAGTTTATTATGGAGTTTTAAGTTTACATACGGTATTGTAAGGTGTTGTTACGATTTGTAAGGAGTCCTACATTATAATAAAGTGCTTTTCAAGTTCTAAAATGACATACAGTCGTAATATGTTTTAAGTTGTCGTACGATGTTTAAAGGACTCGAACGAATTCATTTGGTTTATTATGGAGATTTAACGTTTAGTACGGTGATGTTAGGTCTTCTTTGGAGTTGTAATGCGTGCTACATTATTCTAAATTGCTTTTCAAGTTGCTAATGTCTCATAAATAGTCGTAACAAGTCCTGAGTTGTCTTACGATGTTCAATGGACTCGGACAAATTCATTAGGTTTATTATGGAGTTTTAAGTTTATATACGGTATTGTAAGGTGTTGTTACGATTTGTAAGGAGTCCTACATTATAATAAAGTGCTTTTCAAGTTCTAAAATGGCATACAGTCGTAATATGTTTTAAGTTGCCGTACGATGTTTAAAGGACTCGAACGAATTCATTTGGTTTATTATGGAGATTTAACGTTTCGTACGGTGATGTATGGTCTTCTTTGGAGTTGTAATGTGTCCAACATTATTCTAAGAGTAAATTACATAAATGGTACCTAAGGTTTAATGAAATTCTCATGTTTAGGTACTAACTATATTTTTTCCCTATTTAAATACCTAATGTTTCATTTTTTCACGAGATTGGGTACTAATACTAACTTTTGTTAGTTTTTTTTGTTAAAATCAAATCAAAAGACTAAAATACCCTTTGAGAGACTAACACTAAAAAATAAATAAAATCAGGGGCCATGTATTCATATATCTTTAAAGTTGAATAAATTCAAACCCAACCCTCCACCCACCTTTTCTTTTGTTCTAGTGATTCCCTACCACCACCATCACTGATTAAAACCCACTACCATCATCATGACGTTAGGCCGTTAGGGTTTGAAGAGTATATTGAGCTGTGTTGAAAGTGAATTAACCTTAGTATTACCAAGAGTGAATTCAGAAGACGACGATTAGAAGACAATGCGAGAAGGATGAATCGTCGAAGGTGTTGGTGGAAGTGGTGTCGGTGTGAATTCAGACGGTGGTGGTTATGGTAATAATAACGTGGTGGAAGAGGGTTGCAAAGTAACGTGACGATGGGTCGGGTACATTGTAGTGATGGTGTAGGGTGGGAAAAGAGGAATCAATAATGGTGGTGTTGGGTTTTTAATCGATATGAATGGCCCATGATTTTATTTATTTTGGAGTTTTAGTCCCTCAAAGGGTAATTCAGTCTTTTGACTTGATTTTAACAAAAAAACTAATAGAAGTTAGTGTTAGTACCTAGGCTCGTGAAAAAATGAAACATCGGTATTCAAATAGGGAAAAAAGATAGTTAGTACCCAAATCTAATAATTCTGTTAAACCTTAGGTACCATTTGTGTAATTAACTCTTATTCTAAATTGCTTTTCAAGTTGCTAATGTCTCATAAATAGTCGTAACAAGTCCTGAGTTGTCGTACGATGTTCAATGGACTCGGACGAATTCATTAGGTTTATTATGATGTTTTAAGTTTACATACGGTATTGTAAGGTGTTATTACGATTTGTAAGGAGTCCTACATTATAATAAAGTGCTTTTCAAGTTCTAAAATGGCATACATAGTCGTAATATGTTTTAAGCTGCCGTACGATGTTTAAAGGACTCGAACGAATTCATTTGGTTTATTATGGAGATTTAATGTTTCGTACGGTGATGTAAGGTCTTCTTTGGAGTTGTAATGCGTGCTACGTTATTCTAAATTGCTTTTCAAGTTGCTAATGTCTCATACAGAGTCGTAACAAGTCCTGAGTTGTCGTACGATGTTCAATGGACTCGGACGAATTCATTAGGTTTATTATGGAGTTTTAAGTTTACATACGGTATTGTAAGGTGTTGTTACGATTTGTAAGGAGTCCTACATTATAATAAAGTGTTTTTCAAGTTCTAAAATGACATACAGTCGTAATATGTTTTAAGTTGTCGTACGATGTTTAAAGGACTCGAACGAATTCATTTGGTTTATTATGGAGATTTAACGTTTAGTACGGTGATGTTAGGTCTTCTTTGGAGTTGTAATGCGTGCTACATTATTCTAAATTGCTTTTCAAGTTGCTAATGTCTCATAAATAGTCGTAACAAGTCCTGAGTTGTCTTACGATGTTCAATGGACTCGGACGAATTCATTAGGTTTATTATGGAGTTTTAAGTTTATATACGGTATTGTAAGGTGTTGTTACGATTTGTAAGGAGTCCTACATTATAATAAAGTGCTTTTCAAGTTCTAAAATGGCATACAGTCGTAATATGTTTTAAGTTGCCGTACGATGTTTAAAGGACTCGAACGAATTCATTTGGTTTATTATGGAGATTTAACGTTTCGTACGGTGATGTAAGGTCTTCTTTGGAGTTGTAATGTGTCCAACATTATTCTAAGAGTAAATTACATAAATGGTACCTAAGGTTTAATGAAATTCTCATGATTAGGTACTAACTATATTTTTTCCCTATTTGAATACCTAATGTTTCATTTTTTCACGAGATTGGGTACTAATACTAACTTTTGTTAGTTTTTTTTGTTAAAATCAAATCAAAAGACTAAAATACCCTTCGAGAGACTAACACTAAAAAATAAATAAAATCAGGGGCCATGTATTCATATATTTTTAAAGTTGAATAAATTCAAACCAAACCCTCCACCCACCTTTTCTTTTGTTCTAGTGATTCCCTACCACCACCATCACTGATTAAAACTGTAACGCCCGCCTTTCGGCAAGCACCACAATTGGCATTCATAAGCATAAAACAACCATAGTTTAAATAAAATCATAAATGCAGCGGAATACTTGTTTAAAAATATCATTACATCGTCATAATTGTCTTAATGCATCATTCAAACATTACAAAATGTAAGTTTAATCTTAAATGAATTTTCTTCAATGCCAGTCTTCAGTAATCCCTAGCTCTCGCCAAGCAGCTCTGTTGGTCCATAATGATCGTGATTTCAGTGCTTTGTTGACTTGTTTAACACCAATATGTCAAATACTTGAAGAACAAAGTGAATAAAGTCCAAATAACCCAATATCAAGATCTAACACATAATCGAGGTTAATAAGCTACAATGATGAAAGATATAAGCTCCTAGCACCTCAATTGAACGATTACACAACACAAAATGGTAAGAATTCGTCTGAGTAAAAGATGTGCAAAAGTTCTATAAAGTTGTAGATAAGGTTACAATATATAGTGATGTTAGGTTCGCTGATAGATTCGCTCTAGCGAATCTATCCAGCGAACCAACACAGGTTCGCTGGGCACATAGGTTCGCCCAGTCGATACCTAAACCAAAAGACATGTTGGCCTGCGGGCGAATCTATAGATTCGCCCGTAGGTTCGCTAGAACTAATACAATTACAATACAAACAATTACATACAAAAGTAGCACCGACAAGCCGGTGGGTCCAACCTATACATAGTAGACTATCAATACTCCCCCTAGGTTGGACCTCACCTGGGGAAGTCTTCAGATTAGCTCCTGTCTTGTTGGCTTCAAAGTTGTTCAATAAAAGCTCCTGCCCGTTCTTTGATCCCGGCCTTTGGATTTGTATAGTCTTCAATTCCGGCCTCATCTTCACTCAGATTTAACATAGAATCCACAAACTCTGTTTCTGCGACCTCTGTATCAGGCTCAGGATGAACTGTCGTTTCCGCCTGAATATCTGCAGTTGGCTCCTCGCATTCAACTTCCAAGTCTACAACTTCAACAGGTTTCTCAAACCTCTGCTCAATTGATCGATCTAGCTGTCGAGTTAGATCGTCCATTTCCAGTTGCAGATCATCTGACCTTCTCAACCTCTCATTCACTGCCTTCAGTTCTGCACGAATCCCTCGGGCTTTGTTAGCAACCTTCACAAACAGGTTTGCTTCAGCAGCAGTGTCATCACCAGCCCCGTGCTTAATTCTGTGCTCACATAGCACCTTCAAGTCCTCATCACAGAAGGAGAAGACCTCCATCGGATCAAACAATCGAATTTCTGGACGGTCATCTCCACTTAGTCTAATAATGGCCTCCCCAGTGCTATTATCATAGAACCACTTGTAGAAATCCTGCAATCTGGGTGGCTGAGTATCTGGGACTCTGACCCTCGTCATCACTTTTGGAGCAGCAATTTTCAAAACAATTTTGCCCTTCCACGATACCCAATGTTTATCCCTTTTCTGCCTCATCCTTCTAGGCTTTTGGTATCCGAATTCAACAAAGTTTGACTTAGCGGCCTCCCTGATCGCAGCTTCAAATGCACATGCCCTACCGCTATCCTCTTTCCCTAAAAGCGGCAGCTCTGCCAGTCTCCTCAAGTCCCATCGAGGAAAGGTGGCAAAGTGCTTTCGGTTCTTCACGTATGTAATGTCGCCACCCCTCCTTTTAATCATGTAAGCATCCACCAAACAGTTATATTTCCATGCTATAATCTGTCTATCTTGCTGTTTGGTGGTGGGTTCGTCTAGATTTTGGAATATCGGTACCTCGGGCACCACAGCTTCCTCTTTCCTGAACCACTCGGATTTGTCTAACTCAGCGTGTTCAAACTGGTAGCTCATCCCTTTTTCTTCAACTTTATATGCCTCAGGCTCATCCTCAATGTCCTCCTCACTTTCAGCATCAAAATCAGAGTCAGGTTCATCCACCAAAGTATAATCAACCCCAGATCCACCTACCACTTCCTCTCCTTCAAATACGTCCATGTCAATCCCCATATCCTCATCGAACTCTTCAACCACGCCTTTTCCCTTACTCTTGTCACCAAAGTCAACATCCATTAACGGATATCTTGTAATATCCGTTAAGGAGTCCAGTTCCGCCTCAGTCATCGCCGGTTCAGTCCCAGCATTCACCTTCAATTCGTTTAACTCTTTGAAGACCCTCACCAAAAGGCACTGCTGATCTTTCATCATTCGGCCCATCTCATATATCACAGTAGATTTTTCAGCATCCTGTTTCTCCAGTTCTTCATGTTTACCTGTCAGCTCAGCCAGATCAGCCTTTAACTTCTCAACCTCATCCTTCAACACATTCCCAGACCCAGCATATGTACCCCCGACATCATGCTTAGCCTTCTTTGATCCCTCAGCATGTGTATCAGCCCTTTTCTTTGTCCTCAGTTCTCTGCCAGCATCAATCTCGGCCTGGATCTCATCCACCTCTCTATCAAATGAATAATCTTTATCTTTCGCATAAGCCTTTCTCTTTCGGATCTTCTTCTCAACCTCCTCAATGTTTTCACCGCCCCGTTTCTTTTCTGACTCAATCATCCTTTGTATATAAACCCACCTATCCGCCGGATACATATTCTCCCACAAGTACGTAATCCTTCCCACACATTCCGGCCTTACTGATTTACAGTCCTTGAAGATTCGTGAATGCATATCCCATACCTTCAGCTCAGCACCAATAACCGGTAGACCCGGCAACTTGTCATTCAGTACCATTTGAATGAATCTTGGATACATTAACCACTTGGCTCCTTTTGAAGCATGGATGTTCTCGAGCATGTAGTTAAATATCAGCTTTGCCAGATTTGCTTTCTGCCCTCGGCAGAACAGCACCATGGCTCGAGCCCAATCCAGGTTCAGACCGTCAGTACCCCCTTTTCTGTGATCCAGGCACATAATAAATACATGGGCGATGTACCTCCACTCCTGGATCAGGTAGGACTTGACAAACTCCATCTTCTTTTCGCCGGGCATTGGCCCCTCATACCCGGCAGTCCGAAGTGCCCCATAAACTTCTTCAGCAGTCATACCAACCTCATCACCGACATCTTCTTCTAATCTTAGTATCCTAGCCAAATCAGCTTCAGTAAATGCTAAGTCGTGGCCACTGACATTGGCACATATTCGTGACGGCTGTACCGACACATTCATGACCGCAGTTCGCCAGAAATCCCGAACGTGCGTCTCGTATATGGTGGGTGAGTGAGAGATGGCATGATAAATGTGTGACGACTTCAGCCATATGATAGCGTCTCTATAGCTGCTGGCCTTTTCGAAGTTTTCATCGAGTAAAGCACACATATTGTGCTTCTTCTCGAAGAATAAAGTCGACATTTTGCCTGAAAAATAAACGGAGATTGATCAGAAATAAAGATTTGAAAATCAGAAAATAGATTCGCTGGAAATTAGGTTCGCTGGTATAGCGAACCTGAGATTTTGGCACAAGAACCTATAGATTCGCTGACAGAAAAATCAGTCATTGTTGTCGAGCGAATGTATAGGTTCGCTAGAAACAGTCGGGCGAATCTATGTTGTTGCGCGGGCAGCATAACGACATAGATTCGCTCGAAGACTTGAACTTTCGTTCAGATTCGCCAGACGAACACTTAGGTTCGCTGGAAACCCTAGCTTTTGAAAAACGGCCGAAATCACATACAGTTCATCATTTTCAGTCATTAAAGGCAACAAACAGGTAAACAAAACATTAAACAGGGCAATTATGATGAAAAACCCTAGTAACTAACAACAAAACAGTTGTTCAATCAACACTTATGCACAGATCGACAGTTAAAAACATGATAACGGTTCGATTTAGGGTTTAGATAGAGATTAGAGTGTAATCGATCACATACCGGACTATAACGTGATGTTTAATTTGTGAAAAAGACCGGAAATAGCGAGAATCGAACGTTGGTGTTAGGTTTTTGAAAAGTCGTGCTACAGTGCAATAACATGAGATAATACGCTGACACAGTATATATATACACCCATAGATTCGCTGGCAGACAGACCAGCGAACCTTAGGTTCGCCAGAAGACCAAAAGACAAAGTTTCTGACTGGTTCGCTACCAGGTTCGCTGACACATAAACAAGGCTGTTTCATGTCAGCGAAACAAAGAGAGACCGAGCGAACCTTAGAGACCGAGCGAATCTGTAGGTTCGCCATAGATTCGCTAGACAGAAGAAGAAAAAAAATATTTTTTGGATTTTCTTAAAATTTTAAAATCTTTGTAAATCCGTGAAAACGTCCCACGATGTCAACGCCCCAAAAATAAACATATATACATATAATCCTAAAAATTAAAATTTAAAATTTAAAATTAAAATAAAATAAAATAAGTAAAATAAAATAAAATAAATATAACAAGAGACGGTTTTAAACGCTAGAAAGGATATTTATTCTTCATGATGTTTTGAGTAGAATCCGGAGAATCATCGATTGGCGGGATTGCAGATATGTTTGTCCATTTAAACCCATGCCTTAGTCCTTTCAACAAGAGATCATCAGCTTCTTTTATCATGTTTTCGGTTTGATTGAAGAAACTCAGACAACTCGGTCCCCACAAACGTCTAGGTAAAAAGAACAAGTTCTGTTATCAGGGTATATCTGAGCAATACGATTTACTTTGCTTGAGTTTCATATAACAACTTTTGAATGTTGTCTTTTGACACATGTGCAATTTTTGCATCTTTTCTTTTGTGAGTGGAGCTTTGTCAGCAATTGATTCATTTTGAATACAATGCGACTTATTATTTGGGAAACTCAAATAGTCTAGAGCTCCAGGTCTATACTGACGTATAACAGAGGAGATAAACATTTGAGCATGCTCGGTGAATCTTCAGGTCAATACTTCCGTATAGCAGAGAAGATCCACCAACTCCAGGTCAATACTTTCGTATAGCAGAGGAGTTAAGCACTTGACTCAAAACGTTCTGAGGAGTTAACGAGTAACTCACTCAGAGGCTTTTCCGAAGAGCATCCCTAGCAGCTTTTTATTTTTATTTGTTTTGCATACTAGAAACTCGATTCGGGGATAGGGCGAGGGTGATTTGGGATGTTTGGGGAAATCAAGGCAAAGATTTGACGCTCTCAACCCATTTTTGACAGAACCATAATCTTTGTGCAATCCAATCACGTCAAGGGGATAATCCTTGCTGTCGAGATCTTGAGCGTTATGTTTGGCTGCACAATCACTGTTTACTTCGTTTTCGGGCTGAGCCTATCTGACATATCCCAAACGCAATACTTCTGACCTCCTTCAACGACTCTTCAACATCAATCAAAACGAAGATCCTGAAATAGCAAAATTTGAAAAACTATAAATAGTTTATCTTTTTATATCTCCCCCAAAATTTCTAGATAATAGCCGTCTAATTAAGAAATTTTTGTTTTTCAGATTTTCTAAATATATATATATACAGAATTTAAAAGAAAAAGAAAAGAAGATGAAATAAAATAAAGAAACGGAGCAAAGAATCGAGTGACCCACGGATTTTTCAAAGAAGATAAAGACCCGATTATTTACGAAGAACAGATTATTTACATATTTACAAAAGGATTCTCACAGAAAAAGGTTTTTCAAAAAGATATAAGTCCAAGCATGGAGATCAATTCATAAAAACGTGGTTTATCAAAAGTTTTCGTGAAAAGATCAGCTTTTTGCTTTCTGGTTTCGATAGGAATAATATCTATAAACCCTTTCTCCTGTGCATCCCGGATTGCATGAATTCTTGTTTCTATGTGCTTGGTTCGAGTGTGATGAATGGGATTCTTGGCGATTCCAACGGCAGCTTCATTGTCACAAAAGAGTGGCGTGTGAAGAAAGTTGATGCCATAATCCATCATCTGATGTTGAATCCACAGCACTTGGCAACAGCAACTTGACGCAGCTATGTATTCTGCTTCTCCTGTGGACAGGGAGACGGTTGTTTGCTTCTTGCTTTGCCATGAAACAAGACATTCTCCAAGGTATTGACATCCACCGGTGACCGATTTCCTGTTAATCCTGCAACCAGCATGATCACTATCAGAAAAAGCATGTAAATCAAAGTTCCCACCTTTTGGGTACCAAAGTCCCAAACGAGAGGAACCCTTAAGGTAACGGAAAATTCGTTTAACAGCTTTTTCATGCGATTCTTTTGGGTTTGCTTGGAAGCGAGCACAGTAACACACGGCAAATGTGATATCCGGACGACTTGCAGTCAGATACATGAGAGATCCGATCATCGAACGATACCGATGAGCATCCACAGGATTCCCATTATCATCGGAAGTAAGGCATGTTTGAGCAGTAAAAGGAATCAATTCAGGAGAAGAGTCATCCATGCCAAACTTCGTGAGGATTTCTTTGATATATTTCTCTTGGTGGATTAGAATCCCATCAGGCTTTTGCTCCACTTGCAGCCCCAAGAAGAAACACATCTCCCCCATTATGGTCATCTCAAAACGATCCATCATCACCTTCTCAAATTCTCTACACAACCCTTCATTAGTCGAACCAAAAATAATATCATCAACGTACACTTGAACGATCAGCAGCTCGCCATCCACCTCCTTCTTGAATAATGTCATATCTATAGCCCCACGTGAGAAACCTTTACTGAGGAGATACTGCGTCAGCGTTTCATACCAGATCCTTGGAGCTTGATGCAACCCATACAACGATTTGTCAAGCTTGTAAACCTTTGACGGGAAATCAGGATCCTCGAAGCCTGGTGGTTGGCACACGTAGATCTCCTCATCGATGTCTCCGTATAGAAATGCACATTTCACATCCATCTGATAAACCTTAAAGTTTTTGTTCGCGGCATGTGCAAGAAAGATTCTGATGGCTTCCAGGCGAGCGACTGGAGCAAAAACTTCGGTATAGTCAATTCCCTCCTCCTGAGCAAATCCCTGAACAACCAGTCTCGCTTTATTTCTAATTACCACACCACGATCATCTGGCTTGTTCCGAAAAACCCATTTAGTGCCGATTGGACACTTGTTAGGAGGAAGATCAACCAGTTCCCAAACTTTGAGCTTCCTGAATTGTTGCAGTTCCATCTGCATGGCATCCACCCAACTCGGATCTTCAAGTGCCTGTTTGTAATTCTTTGGAACGACTTGTGACAGAAAGGCAGCATAAAGACATTCATTTATCAAGCCGCTCTGACTCCGGGTCCGCACACCATCGGTAATAGATCCAATGATATAATCGTGAGGGTGGTTTTTCAGGGTTTTGAAGTCGGTGTGGAGTAGTAAAGGATTTTGATCGGTTGTGGGTGGTTGATTTGATGGTTGTGGAGGTGTAGGTGTAGGTGATGGAATGGTGTTGGATGTGGATGGAATATCTGTTGTGGAAGTTTGAACAGTTTGTGGTGATGGAATATTTGGTGGAGGTGATGGGATGTCAAATGATGTGGGAGGTAGTTGTGTAGCTGATGTGGAAGGTTGTGATTGTGATGGTATAGGTGTATGATTGAAAATAGAAACCGATGAGTGTGGAATGATGTCGTCATCGTCAGAGTCAGGAAGATTAAATGATTTGAAAATGGTGGTGGCATCATAAAACCAAGCTGGTTCACTACCGATACTGGTAGTGTTTGATTCTTGCCAATCAACATAGTAGGACTCTTGCACGATCCGCGTTCGCTTGTTGTAAACGCGATACGCCTTTTGCGTGTTAGAGTATCCCACAAAGAAGCATTCATCAGAGACAGCCCCAAACTTCGTCTTCTGGTCTTGAGTATTCAGAAGAGTGCAAGAACATCCAAAGGGGCGTAGAAAGTCAATCAGCGGCTTAATCCCTCGAAACAGTTGATATGAAGTCTTCATCTTTTCTTTGACTATCAGTACCCTGTTAAGAACATAAGCTGCACAATTAACCGCTTCAGCCCAGAAAATAATTGGAAGTTTTGACTCGATCAGCATAGTTCTAGCGGCCTCAACAAGAGTTCGGTTCTTTCTTTCAGCAACACCATTTTGTTGTGGTGTTCGGGCAGCGCTAAACTGTCTGAGAATACCCCGTTGTTCACAGAAGGAGTTGAAGATGTGGTTTCTGAATTCAGTTCCGTTATCGCTTCTGATGGCTTGAACCTTCTTCTTTCCAAGAACCTCTATTAGAGGTATCAGCTTCATCAATTCTTCTGCTGTCTCACTCTTGTTTGCCATGAATCTCACCCAGGTGTACCTAGAGTAATCATCTGTGACAACCAAGCAATAAGACTTTTTAGCAATTGATTTGACACTTATTGGTCCGAATAAATCAGTATGTAACAATTCGAGGGGTTCTGAGATAGTATTTGTAATTTTGAGTTTATGTGGCTTTTTGTGCTGTTTTCCTTTAGCACAAGCCATGCATTTCTCCACCACAGAAAAATCCTTTTGTGGTAAACCCCTGACCAAATTGTTCTTAACTAATTTATTCAGAATTTTAAAATTGATGTGTCCTAAACGTTTATGCCACAAAAATGATTCAAAGGATGATGCTTTAGACAGGAGACATGTCACGGTGGAATTTGATTCCTTTGAACCCATATTCAACATATAGGTGTCATTTCGTCTCGGAGCACGCATGATCACCATATTTTCTGGAATAGTAAACTCTGGCTTCAAGAACAGGCATTCATTTTGAAGGAACAGCACAGGAATATTCTTATCACAGATTTGTGATACACTCAGAAGGTTGAACGCCAGTTCAGGAACATAGTTGACATCTTCCAAAGTAAGTGAGCCATTTGAGACTTCTCCTTGACCTATCATCTTCCCGCCTTTCTTATCTCCCGCAAAAGCAACATAGCCTCCATTTATGATCCTATAGTTAGTAAGAAGATCCTTCAATCCAGTCATATGTCTGGAACATCCGCTGTCAATATGCCAATGACTATTTACAACGGCATTTGAATGTTCCTGACATTTATTAAACACAAAGAAAAGTTAGACCTTTGCAATAGGCACCCAAGTCTTTGTGTACCTGGGTGGTGAAGCAGATGAAGTATTACAAAAGAATTTATTTACAAAAGTGTTTAATCTTTTTCCCAAAGATTTTTGCTTTGTGCTATTTTGGATTAACTTAGGGCATTGCTTGACAGTGTGACCAGTATTTCCACATTTAAAACAGTGAGACTTCAAACCGGTTTTGGGAATTCTGTTGACAGGAATTTTATCCATTACAATTTCTTCATCACATTCAGACAGTTGTGAGTCACAGTCACTATAAGTGTCATAGAGTTCTTTTAACTTACTTGTTGTGACTTTAACTGTATCAGATTCAGGTTTTGGTTTAAGGATGTATGAAAAAGATGATTCCTTCCCTTTTGGTTTTGAAATTCTCACTGGTGTGAAAGATGGAATTTGGTGAGTGAAGAACTTTTGGAAACAGTTTGTTTTGGTTTGACTTTCAGAGATGTGACCTGAAAGTTTGTATTTGTCATTCACACACACATTTTCAGTCAAAACAGCATCATTAAACACATTAGGGCTTGAAGTGGAACACCCTAAATTACTATTGAACATGGAATTGTCTGAATATGTCACATTACTACAAACAGAATTATCTAAACAAATGTCTTCAAAAGACTTCTTGGAATCAGAACTACTGCAATCACTACTGCCAGAACACCCGAGCCCAACACTCGCACCATATGCGTACTCCTCTCTAACTTCCTTAAGGTTTACTTCACTTAAACCTGCAATGGAACTGTCAGTATCTTTCTGCATAATCTCTTGAATTAACTCATTTGAGGGATGAGGAATAGGTGTAGGAGAATAACAGAAAGTACTGGGTGGAGGATATGCATATGTTTCATTTTTACTAAAACCCAAACCTGTCTTGACCCTGGCCCCCCTTTGATTCTTGCAAAGTTCCTCCCTTTTCATACCAGATATGGTCCACTGCTGCAATTTGTTTTTGAGTTTTCTTGCTTCAAACTCAGCAAGTGTAACTTGCTCAGTCAAGTAATTAATCTCACAGTTCTTTTCTAAAAGAGTCCTTTTTAAGTGTTCATTTTCTTTTAAAGCTTCTCTTAACTTAACAAAGTATTTTGATTCACTTAATTTAAGCTCTTTGATGGTCCTTTTTAATTCGTTTTCGTTTGACATTAACAATTTGTTTGCTTTGTATATGCCAATTAAACGAATTTTACAAGCAGATGAACACATATCTTCTATAACATCATAAGGAAGACCAATTACCAGTTTTTCAGCGGCCAGAGCACGATCACATTGACAGTAGGGAGTGCTTCTTTTGAATTCATCAACTGCATCCAGCCTTGCTTTTTCAATCATTTCTTCCAAGCTAGCCTTTGACTCTTCCTCATGCTTCACTTCATTAACAGTGGCTTCACAAACTAACCCAGAATGATTCAGATGTCCTTGAGCAATAACATCTGATTGAACTTTGTCAACATTTTCCACCTTCTCCTCCTCTTCTTTTCCATAAAACTCTTTGAAGGGGTCAAAGAGATTTATATCATTGTCATCAAACTCAGTAATTTCAGCAATAAGAGCATGGTTGATCTCCTCCTTGGTTTCTTCAATTTCAGCGCTCCAGTCAAAGTTGGTAAGCAGTGCAGTTTCATTCTTTGACTTAGCTTCTTCAACCTTTTCTTGAATTGGAGCAGGTCTTGGAGATGCAGAGTTAACTGGCTCAGTAACGATTGGTAATGGGCATTCTCTCTTGAAGTGGCCCAGTTGCTTGCAGTTATAGCATCGTAACTTACCCTTGTCATATCCCAACTTAGCATTCTGTCCTTGATTTCCAAAGTTTCTTCTACCAGTCCTTTCCATGAATCGTCTGGCACGAAGAGTGAGCATAGCCATCTGCCATTGAATATCTGTTTCCTCCAGATCATCAGGATCCACCTGATACATGTCTTCCACTGTCATACCCTTCCCTTTTAACTCACCTGCAACAAGAGCTTCGTAACTGTGAACAAACATTCCAAATAATGCCATAGTGTCTGACGGAATCTGTGTGGTGACAGATGCATTTGAGCTTGAACCAGCGTTTGAAGATGCACCAGCAGACTTAGCAGATACATGACCTGAAGATCCTCTAGATGCTGCACTGTAAACATAAGAGTTTGCAGCGGATGAGATAAGTGCAGCATTTTGAGACGGAATGTTTGGAACCATCATTGACTGATTATACTCTCTTCTTTTCACGTCAAGGTCAAAAGACTTCAGCTTGTTGATGACGTCCATCAATTTGTAATCAGGAAAATTCCTTTCTTGTTTCAGTAGCTTGATTTGAAGGCTCCATTGTGGTGGAAGTGAATCTAACAATTTTGCTACTTGTTCGTGATTGCCCAGCTTTTCATCATATTTCTTCAGATTGCTTGACACAGATAGGAATCGATTTGTGATATCAGTCAAGTTTTCTTGTGAATATCCCACAAAAGAGTTGAATTCCTTTTCAGCCTGAGCTTTTCTATCCAGTTTCAGATCTTCATTGCCATCATAAAATTCACACAATGCATCATACAGACTCTTTGCAGTTGTGTGTTCTGCAAACCGGTTAAAGATGTCCTGATGTAAGCAAAGTATCAGTGCCCCTAATGCCTTCTTGTCACGATCCAGTAGCTTGATATCAGTTTCAGTAAAAGTAGTTGGATCTGTGTTTACTGAAGTGACAGTTCCTTCAACAGTTGTTGGCACGTGCGGGCCATTCACTATAGATTCCCATTGGTTGTAGTCGGTGTAGTAGAAGAATGCCTTCAAACATCTTTTCCAGTCTTCAAAGTTTTCACCACTAACAAGCCTCGGTGGCCTGTTAGGTTGAACGCTGTCTAGATCATTCATATTAAGTGTTGAAGAAGTCATAACTTTTAACAGACAACAGATTCGCTGAAAAATGACAGATTCGCTGGCTAGTTTCGCTAGAAGAACACAGCAGATTCGCTGGAAATTTCGCTGGTGACAGATTCGCTAGTCAGTCAAACAGATTCGCTGACGAGCAAGCACAGATTCGCTGGCCTGATTTTGGCAGCAGTTTCGCTTGCACAATCAGTCAAATAGATGAACTTTCGTTCGATGATATGCTAGATTCGCTGGCCACAACACAACCCAAACAGGACAAAATTTTGAATTTAGATTCGCTGGAAGAACTGCAGATTCGCTGGTTGAACACACAGTTTCGCTGGTAGCTCAACCACTCTGAAATAGTACGGAAACAGCTCGAAAACCCTCAAAACTTGACCATTTGCCTTCAGGTTTGTTTTAAAAGCTTTCTACGTCCAAATAACACAAAACCAGAGCAAAATACGACTCCAAAACACAACAAACAAGCTTCAAACAGAATCGAAAGAGTTTTGACCCAAAAACTTCAAAAATCAACACAAAAATCACTTGAATCAAACAATCAAGAGCACTAAGGCTCTGATACCATATTGTTGGTCCATAATGATCGTGATTTCAGTGCTTTGTTGACTTGTTTAACACCAATATGTCAAATACTTGAAGAACAAAGTGAATAAAGTCCAAATAACCCAATATCAAGATCTAACACATAATCGAGGTTAATAAGCTACAATGATGAAAGATATAAGCTCCTAGCACCTCAATTGAACGATTACACAACACAAAATGGTAAGAATTCGTCTGAGTAAAAGATGTGCAAAAGTTCTATAAAGTTGTAGATAAGGTTACAATATATAGTGATGTTAGGTTCGCTGATAGATTCGCTCTAGCGAATCTATCCAGCGAACCAACACAGGTTCGCTGGGCACATAGGTTCGCCCAGTCGATACCTAAACCAAAAGACATGTTGGCCTGCGGGCGAATCTATAGATTCGCCCGTAGGTTCGCTAGAACTAATACAATTACAATACAAACAATTACATACAAAAGTAGCACCGACAAGCCGGTGGGTCCAACCTATACATAGTAGACTATCAAGCTCCTTTAATCATCAAACCTGCACATCAATCTAACATGCATACAAAAGTCAGCTACGCTGAGTGAGTTCTAGTTTTATAACATCTTTAGAAACATTCCATTATCATTCATGTAATACACGTAAATTGCATCATCATACCGTACGTCACATTCGTATGACACACAATCATAATATCTTTATTTGTTAGTAAGTCATCATCGTATCCTCTTTGGTCATAAGAGACCCATTCTACGGTCTTAACTGGTTTTATATGATCCCCAGTAGGATTCTTGACTGGTTTTATATGATTCCCAGTAGGATGCTTGACTGGTTTTATATGATCCCCAGTAGGATGCTTGACTGGTTTTATATGATCCCCAGTAAGATTCTTGACTGGTTTTATATGATCCCCAGTAGGATGCTTGACTGGTTTTATATGATCCCAAGTAGGATGCTTGACTGGTTTTATATGATCCCCAGTAGGATGCTTGACTAGTTTTATATGATCCCCAGTAGGATGCTTGACTGGTTTTAAATGATCCCCAGTAGGATGCTTGTCTTCCGTTAAGGCATACATTCCTTTACATAATTATATATTTATATATATACAAGTATTTAATTACTTGTTTCTACATTATCATCATACATCACATAATAAAGTCCAACAGTCCAGGAAACATCTCGGTATGCATGTTAGCCTAAAAAAATGTGTTTGAAACGGAAGTGAGGTCTAGAACTCACCTGATTCTTAGGTGATCTTGCTTGTTTGGACAAGGTTATGGTAGTGGTAATGGTGCACGATCTGCAATTAAATTATTATAGAAAATAGTTATTTTTCTCTAGTGTCACAGCTAGTGTCGCAGCTAGTGTCGCAGCTAGTGTCGCAGCTAGTGTCGCAACTAGTGTCGCAGCTAGTGTCTCATGCAGTTTCGCATGGCTCATGCCCAACTTTCGTTGGGACTTATGCACACTCAGACACACAACTTCAGATTAACACTTGGATTACTAAAAATCTTGGTTTTCTTCTTCTTTGCCTTTCTTTCAAAACAAGGGTTTTGTGTGTGTGTGTGTTGTTGTTGTGATGGTGAAGAATGTGAATGGGGGCTGGAAAATGTTGTTTAAGTAGTAGGGTTTTAGGTGGGCTTGGGCTTTACTTAGGTAATTAGGCTATTTTAGGCAAGTATCTTAACTAAACCACTTACCATTTTGGGCCTAATTCATTCTTTCACCCTTAATGGCCCATAATTACATCATTAACATAACATATGTCGTAGACGTCACGCACCATTTTAATCACAGTTACTTAAATGCACATTCAGATAAGCATAAGCACGTAATTAAGTCTTACCATAAAAATCGGGGTGTTACAAGTCTCTCCTCCTTATATAGGTTTCGTCCCCGAAACCTTTAAATCAAGAAAATAACGCGGGGTAATTCTTTCTAATTTTGCTCTTTAACTCCCACGTAGCATCCAAATCTCTCCTATGTCTCCTTTGAACTTTTACCTTTTCACGGTTTTATTCCGTAAACGTTTTTCCTTTTCATCTAATATCGCTACATGCTGTTCTACGTAGTTCAGCCGCTCATAAATTTCTAGATCATCATTCGACACTGCCATACTTTCATCAGCTAAACATTTGCGCAAATGCGACACATGAAAGGTGGGGTGAATCCACTCAATTCTTCTGGGAGATCCAATCGATAAGCAACCTCTCCCACTCGTGCAATAATTCTAAACGGCCCGATAAATCGAGGGCTTAACTTTCCTCTCTTTCTGAATCGGATGATTCCCTTCCATGGGAACACTTTTAGCATGACTCTGTCCCCCACTTGGAACACAATATCCTTCCTTCTTTTGTCAGCGTAGGACTTTTGTCAGTCTTTAGCCGCTTTCATACACCCTTTAATCTTTTCTAACTTCTCCGTTGTAGCCTCGACTACCTCCAAACTTCGGAGCCTTCTCTGGCCAATATCTCCCCAGCATACGGGAGTCCTACATCTTCTTCCGTACAACAGTTCATACGGCGGCATCCTTATACTAGCATGATAACTGTTATTGTAAGAGAATTCTGCCAAGTGCAGATGGTTGTCCCAACTACCACCAAATTCGAGCACACAGGCTCTCAGCATATCTTCCAGCGTCTGGATCGTTCTTTCAGACTGCCTGTCCGTCTGTGGATGGATCGAGTACCGGGACTTATGCGCTTCATCAAGTATACCCTTCCGTATCTCCCTGAATCGGGGTACCCATATTTTACCGTATATCGTCTTCACACCGCAAGTGTCTTCGGTCAATTCTATCCCTTTCCCAACCATTCTTTCTGCCTTAATTTGGTTTTCCTTTAGAGCCTCTACTTGAGCCCTTCTAATCTCTTCCATAACTCTAGGTGTAATAATCAGCTGGCAAGCTTTAACCCGAATCGGTTCATGTTTCTCCTTTCTACTTAGAGCATCGGCCACCATGTTGGCCTTTCCTGGATGGTAATGAATTTCACAATCGTAATCCTTGATTAACTCCAACCACCTTCTCTGTCTCATATTTAGGTCCTTCTACTTAAAGAAATACTTCAAACTTTTATGGTCGGTGTACAATGTACACTTCGTTCCGTACAAATAATG
Organism: Tagetes erecta; assembly: GCA_030867185.1. Taxonomy (NCBI): domain Eukaryota; kingdom Viridiplantae; phylum Streptophyta; class Magnoliopsida; order Asterales; family Asteraceae; genus Tagetes; species Tagetes erecta. The sequence continues at coordinate 46,941,727 of CM061490.1, forward strand.
TCTCCATATTTTCAATGCGAAGACGACTGCTGCGAGCTCAAGATCATGAGTCGGGTAGTTCATCTCATTTTCCTTCAACTGCCTAGATGCGTAGGCAATTACTTCTCCTCGGTGCATAAGCACACATCCTAAACCTTGTCGTGACGCATCGGAATATACTACTAGATCATCATTCCCTTCAGGTAATGTTAGCACGGGGGCATCGGTTAACCTTTTTATTAGTTTATTAAATGCCTCCTGCTGATCTTTCCCCCAATCAAGTACAACCTTCTTTCTTGTCAACTTCGTTAGCGGGGAGGCTATTCTGGAGAAATCTTTGATGAATCTTCTATAATAACCCGCCAACCCAAGAAACTACGGATCTCGGACGGCGTCTTGGGAATTTCCCACTTCATAACTGCCTCAATCTTCGATGGGTCAACCATGATCCCCTCGTGGTTTATGACATGCCCCAAAAACTGAACTTCTAGTAACCAAAAGGCACACTTCGAGAACTTAGCATACAATTTCTCCTTCTGCAGCATCTCTAATACTTCCTTCCAATGGCACGCATGATCGCCTTCGTTCTTAGAGTAAATTAAAATGTTGTCGATAAATACAATCACAGACCTATCCAACATTGGTCTACACACGCGATTCATCAAATCCATAAACGCGGCTGGCGCGTTAGTCAGTCTGAAGGACATGACCAAAAACTCATAATGTCCGTATCTCGTGCGGAATGCTGTCTTCGGTATATCTTGTTGTCTAATCTTCAACTGATGATAACCGGAACGAAGGTCTATCTTTGAAAACCAACTTGCACCTTGCAGCTGATCGAATAAGTCATCTATCCTGGGCAAAGGGTAACGATTCTTCACAGTCAATTTGTTTAATTTCCTATAGTTGATACACATCCTCATGCTTCCATCTTTCTTTTTAGCAAACAACACTGGCGCTCCCCAGGGAGAAGTGCTCGGTCGGATAAAGCCTTTGTCTAGCAACTCCTTCAGTTGCGTCATCAATTCCTTTATTTCACTTGGGGCTAAACGATATGGTGCTTTCGCCACTGGCTGTGCTCCCGGCACTAGGTCAACTTGAAATTCAATCTCTCTGTCGGGTGGTGTTCCGGGTAAGTCTTCGGTAAATACATCAGGGAAATTGCAACTATCGGTACATCTGACAACTGTCTCGGTCCCTCCTCTACATCCTTAACATATGCTAGAAACGAGTTGCAGCCTTTGGTGAATTAGTCGGCTTGCTTTCATCATTGAGATCACTCGAGGAATCTTACTTTCTTGGTCACCATACACAGTTACGGGGCTTCCATCAGGAGCTTTCAAACGAACCACTCTCTCGCGACAACCTATGTTGGCATCAAACTTGGACAACCAATCCATCCCCAATATTACGTCGAAACTACCCAATGTCATAATGCATAAATCTGTAGGGAAACTACGCCCTAATAGAGTAATGGTACAACCTCCTATCATTTGATTTTACTCTAATGAGTTTACCCTCAGCTGTCTCTACGTCAAAAGACCGTTCTACTTTTCTAGAGGGAACTTTTAAGGCCGTATAAAATAAGGTAGATATAAAACTTCTACTAGCACCAGAATCAAATAACACAGATGCACAAATGTTGTTGACGAAAAACGTACCTGAATCGACCTCTGGCTCCTTCCTCGCCTCCTTCCTAGTCATAGTAAAAGCCCTAGCAGTAGCCTTCGACTTATCTTCCCCCTTGTTGTCTCCAATGTTCACACGACAATTCTTACTCATATGACCCTGCTTACCACATCGGCTGCATTTAACAGCCGCCTTACATTCAAAGGCACGATGGCCCGGCTTCCCACACTTGTAACACCGTCCTGACCCTATCCTACATTCCCCCGAGTGTGGTTTGCCACATTTTCCACAGTTGTCACTCCCATTCTGATTACGCACCATTGCCTGCTTTGCTTCAACCTTGACTCGCTTGCTATCATACTTCCTACCTTCATCACCCTCAACACCCTTCTTAGCGGGTTTATTCTTTTCAGCTTCCTTCATTTCTTTCATCATTTCCTTCAGAACCGCATGCATAACATCAATCAGGACCTGGTGCACTTCGTGTGCAATAGCGTCCTTCAAATTTTGTCCGAGTTCGGAGGCTGGTACAACCTCAGCTTCAATCTCAGGGTCATTCTCATCATTCTTTCTTGCGGGCTTTCTCCTGCGCTTCCCCTCAAGGGCTTTCGTTGCCTTAGCATTAACAGCCTCAGCAGAACTTCTAGTTACTCTTTTCGGTGCCATTTCTTACTCCCTATAAGATTCAAACACTCACGTTCGTCAGTCATGGCAATCCAGGACGTGATAAGTACTGTAAGTTTCTAATGACAGTGGCCAGCTGTAATTATCTACTTACTTTACTGCTCACGTTCTAAACATACCCCTCCTGAGTCCCGTCAGTATTCAAATCTAGTCTAGTGCACATAAAGCATACAAGAGCATTCTAACACACATAGGCACGTAACTTGTATAGGCACTAAACCTATTCTTCTACTCTTCTAACACTTGCTCATATCCTACAAACTTTCTACAAGCATCTTACTTATCGTCCTATTTCATATATGCACAGTTCATCATCATATTTATCATCATTACTATTTACATCCATATAAGATTCATGACTTCTTTCATTTGCAGTTGCATAAACATGTCATATACAGCCTGTTGCTGTTCATTCTTTACTTCTTGGCGTGGAGCTAGCAGACTGGCATTTTTACTTTGGTCCCATTTTCAGTTTAAGTATTAGGTTTTTCTTTGAAAACATTTTACCCATTTTCTCTTAAACTTTGGCTCTGATACCAACTTGTAACGCCCGCCTTTCGGCAAGCACCACAGTTGGCATTCATAAGCATAAAACAACCATAGTTTAAATAAAATCATAAATGCAGCGGAATACTTGTTTAAAAATATCATTACATCGTCATAATTGTCTTAATGCATCATTCAAACATTACAAAACGTAAGTTTAATCTTAAATGAATTTTCTTCAATGCCAGTCTTCAGTAATCCCTAGCTCTCGCCAAGCAGCTCCTTTAATCATCAAACCTGCACATCAATCTAACATGCATACAAAAGTCAGCTACGCTGAGTGAGTTCTAGTTTTATAACATCTTTAGAAACATTCCATTATCATTCATGTAATACACGTAAATTGCATCATCATACCGTACGTCACATTCGTATGACACACAATCATAATATCTTTATTTGTTAGTAAGTCATCATCGTATCCTCTTTGGTCATAAGAGACCCATTCTACGGTCTTAACTGGTTTTATATGATCCCCAGTAGGATTCTTGACTGGTTTTATATGATTCCCAGTAGGATGCTTGACTGGTTTTATATGATCCCCAGTAGGATGCTTGACTGGTTTTATATGATCCCCAGTAAGATTCTTGACTGGTTTTATATGATCCCCAGTAGGATGCTTGACTGGTTTTATATGATCCCCAGTAGGATGCTTGACTGGTTTTATATGATCCCCAGTAGGATGCTTGACTGGTTTTATATGATCCCCAGTAGGATGCTTGACTGGTTTTATATGATCCCCAGTAGGATGCTTGTCTTCCGTTAAGGCATACATTCCTTTACATAATTATATATTTATATATATACAAGTATTTAATTACTTGTTTCTACATTATCATCATACATCACATAATAAAGTCCAACAGTTCAGGAAACATCTCGGTATGCATGTTAGCCTAAAAAAATGTGTTTGAAACGGAAGTGAGGTCTAGAACTCACCTGATTCTTAGGTGATCTTGCTTGTTTGGACAAGGTTATGGTAGTGGTAATGGTGCACGATCTGCAATTAAATTATTATAGAAAATAGTTATTTTTCTCTAGTGTCACAGCTAGTGTCGCAGCTAGTGTCGCAGCTAGTGTCGCAGCTAGTGTCGCAACTAGTGTCGCAGCTAGTGTCTCATGCAGTTTCGCATGGCTCATGCCCAACTTTCGTTGGGACTTATGCACACTCAGACACACAACCTCAGATTAACACTTGGATTACTAAAAATCCTGGTTTTCTTCTTCTTTGCCTTTTCTTTCAAAACAAGGGTTTTGTGTGTGTGTGTTATTGTTGTGATGGTGAAGAATGTGAATGGGGGCTGGAAAATGTTGTTTAAGTAGTAGGGTTTTAGGTGGGCTTGGGCTTTACTTAGGTAATTAGGCTATTTTAGGCAAGTATCTTAACTAAACCACTTACCATTTTGGGCCTAATTCATTCTTTCACCCTTAATGGCCCATAATTACATCATTAACATAACATATGTCGTAGACGTCACGCACCATTTTAATCACAGTTACTTAAATGCACATTCAGATAAGCATAAGCACGTAATTAAGTCTTACCATAAAAATCGGGGTGTTACAAAAACCCACTACCATCATCATGACGTTAGGCCGTTAGGGTTTGAAGAGTATATTGAGCTGTGTTGAAAGTGAATTAACCTTAGTATTACCAAGAGTGAATTCAGAAGACGACGATTAGAAGACAATGCGAGAAGGATGAATCGTCGGAGGTGTTGGTGGAAGTGGTGTCGGTGTGAATTCAGACGGTGGTGGTTATGGTAATAATAACGTGGTGGAAGAGGGTTGCAAAGTAACGTGACGATGGGTCGGGTACATTGTAGTGATGGTGTAGGGTGGGAAAAGAGGAATCAATAATGGTGGTGTTGGGTTTTTAATCGATATGAATGGCCCATGATTTTATTTATTTTGGAGTTTTAGTCCCTCAAAGGGTAATTCAGTCTTTTGACTTGATTTTAACAAAAAAACTAATAGAAGTTAGTGTTAGTACCTAAGCTCGTGAAAAAATGAAACATCGGTATTCAAATAGGGAAAAAAGATAGTTAGTACCCAAATCTAATAATTCTGTTAAACCTTAGGTACCATTTGTGTAATTAACTCTTATTCTAAATTGCTTTTCAAGTTGCTAATGTCTCATAAATAGTCGTAACAAGTCCTGAGTTGTCGTACGATGTTCAATGGACTCGGACGAATTCAATAGGTTTATTATGATGTTTTAAGTTTACATACGGTATTGTAAGGTGTTATTATGATTTGTAAGGAGACCTACATTATAATAAAGTGCTTTTCAAGTTCTAAAATGGCATACATAGTCGTAATATGTTTTAAGCTGTCGTACGATGTTTAAAGGACTCGAAGGAATTCATTTGGTTTATTATGGAGATTTAATGTTTCGTACGGTGATGTAAGGTCTTCTTTGGAGTTGTAATGCGTCATGCATTATTCTAAATTGCTTTTCAAGTTGCTAATGTCTCATACAGAGTCGTAACAAGTCCTGAGTTGTCGTACGATGTTCAATGGACTCGGACGAATTCATTAGGTTTATTATGGAGTTTTATGTTTACATACGGTATTGTAAGGTGTTTTTACGATTTGTAAGGAGTCCTACATTATAATAAAGTGCTTTTCAAGTTCTAAAATGGCATACATAGTCGTAATATGTTTTAAGTTACCGTACGATGTTTAAAGGACTCGAACGAATTCATTTGGTTTATTATGGAGATTTAACGTTTCGTACGGTGATGTAAGGTCTTCTTTGGAGTTGTAATGCGTCCTACGTTATTCTAAATTGCTTTTCAAGTTGCTAATGTCTCATACAGAGTCGTAACAAGTCCTGAGTAGTCGTACGATGTTCAATGGACTCGGACGAATTCATTAGGTTTATTATGGAGTTTTAAGTTTACATACGGTATTGTAAGGTGTTGTTACGATTTGTAAGGAGTCCTACATTATAATAAAGTGCTTTTCAAGTTCTAAAATGACATACAGTCGTAATATGTTTTAAGTTGTCGTACGATGTTTAAAGGACTCGAACGAATTCATTTGGTTTATTATGGAGATTTAACGTTTAGTACGGTGATGTTAGGTCTTCTTTGGAGTTGTAATGCGTGCTACATTTTTCTAAATTGCTTTTCAAGTTGCTAATGTCTCATAAATAGTCGTAACAAGTCCTGAGTTGTCTTACGATGTTCAATGGACTCGGACGAATTCATTAGGTTTATTATGGAGTTTTAAGTTTATATTGTCACACCCCGATTTCCGGGTCACGTCATGATGATTGGATTTACACAAGTATGTAGCCGTTTTAAGTTTTACAGCGGAAGTCTTAAGGTCCAATTTTTACATTTACATTTACACGTGTATTCTACGGCTACATACTAAATTTTATTTATGCCAATGTAATTCCTTTGCCAAATAACCAGCCAATGCCTTCCAACTCGCCGCATAGCTTACTTGAGATAACTATTTTCTTACCTGAAATGCATACTAAAACAAGTCAGCTAACGCTGGTGAGTTCTAAGTTTATTTAGTAAGGGCAAAACTATTTCAAAGGACCTGTTATTAAGTTCAATAAAACAATATAATCAAACTTTTATGAAAAACACAGTCCTTTTTATAATATCATCTCCACGAGATATAAAACATTGGCTTATCAGGCACGCTTGTTCAAAAACACTTGTGCACATGAAAAATCCCTGTAAAACACACTAGCACATCCCATGCTATGTTAATACTTTAAGCCACATGTAATAAATCAGTTTTGCCATGCCATACGATATGATGTACTCGAGATAATGATATAACGATCATAGACTAGCTAGGTACTATGATAAACTTCGGGGCTCAACAATATATACACATACTGCTGACCCAACTTATACCGTCATAACACTATACATGATCCCGATTACCCATCATATCATCATATCATGCTTTTCCCCCAAAACAGTTAAATAAAACATTTATTTAAAACGGGGCGAAGAGCTCACGTATGTTAAAACAGTTTAACACAAAACCGTTACAAGTCTGCATTCCAGCCCAAAACGTATTCAAAACAATTTAAAGGAAGGGCTTCATAGAACTCACATAAGATAAAACAGTTTATCACAAAATCATTACGAGTATGCATTCCAGCCCAAAACGTATGTAAAAACGATTTAAAGAAAGGGCATCAAAGAACTCACATAAGATAAAGAGAGGGCGTCAAAGAACTCACCTTAGCCATGCACTTAAGTATTTCCTATTTGTTTTCAGATATAGTCTTGTCATAATTCCGAATCTTCGGCCTTAAGTTCCTGATCTATAATCATATATGTGTCCGAATTAGGATATGGAAGTAGACTATATCCTATTTGGCTTAACCGGCCATCTAACGTGTCGTCTCACACGTTACCATTTTATTGGATTCATGGTTTTATTATCCGTGTATCATACTTTTTAAATTGTTGACTGTTGGGGTTATTTGAAGATGTCACTTTCCAAATATAAGCGAGTGAAGATATCGAGCATCATCACGAGCAAGCACGGGTGAAGACGTTCATAATTTGTATTTGTCTTAGAATATTTGTGTAATCGTTTTGTGCTTAATTGCACGTCTTTTAGGTTACTTTGTAAGGTGAATGGTATGGACTATAAATACCATCACCTAGGTCATTTGTTAAGAGGGTTGCCTATTCTTGTTAGTCATATTCTCTTGTAACATCCATTGATCTAATACAATTCACCTATTCATATCATCATCATCTTCATCATACTTTGCATTGATCTTCATGAACATTCAAGCATCAATACGTGATCAGTGAGATTCCGCATCACTGATTGCAAACAACATCACCAAACAATCTCAGATCTAGATCCAAGCTCGCTCCCTCCCGAACTATCAATTGGTATCAGAGCTGTTGGGTGATCTTTGATTGTTGTTGTTATTGATGGAATTTTAGCTACCATTAGCTTTGATTCATGTTTGTGTAAAGAACTGCAAAGTTTGAGATCAATTGGTGAAGATTTGACTGAGTTTTTGAAGAAATTGTTCATGTTCGTGTTCTTCACTGCTCAAATTTGAGATCTGGAATTTGTTGATGTTATTGAGAAATTGATGATTGAGATGTGTTAGAAATCACTATCCTAAGCTTCGTCTGTGATCAAACCATTCAGATTTGTTGATTTCAATCCATATTTTGTCAATTTTGTCAAAACCCACTTGTTGTGTTCTTCATCAAAAATCCAGATCTGAATGAGATTTAGCTTGATTCAAGGAAGAAAAACTTTGAAGGAGTGTTAGAAACATCATTCCTCAGCTAATACAAGTGTTGATTGAACAAAAACAACAAAAATTGAAGAATTGATCTAGTGTTCATCACAATTTTGACTTTGAAAAGTCAATCTGATATGAAGATTTGAAGATCTGATTGATTTTTGCCCAGAAACTCATCATAACTTGGAGAAGAATTGAGTGGTTGATTGAAAGAAATTTTACTAAGTGTTGAGTTTTAGTCGGGTGAAGTTTGCTATACTATTCAGCCGGGTGATACACTATTCAGCCGGGTGAAGAAAGAAAAATTCACTGTTCAGACGGGTGAAGAAGTTTTTAGCCGGGTAAAGAAGAAATTTCACTGTTCAGCCGGGTAAAGAAGAAATTTCACTGTTCAGCCGGGTGAAGATACTATTCAGCCGTGTGAAGAAGGAAAAATTCACTGTTCAGCCGGGTGAAGAAGAAAAACACTGTTCAGCCGGGTGATTCACTGTTCAGCCGCGTGAACATTTCAGCCGGGTGAAAGAAGGAAAACACTATTTTGCCGGGTGAAGCACTGTTCTGCCGGGTGAAGTACTGTTCAGCCGTCCCAAGTTGTTTACCCGTCCCAACAGTGACCCGTATTTAAAAAAAAAAAAAAAAAAAGAGTCTGGAAAATCGAAAAATTCATTTTTCCAAAATTTCATATTAGTCATTTTTAGCCACCATGACTTCCCAGAAAAATTATCAAAATGACTTTGAAAATTCAGAAAAAATGTCAACGGGCATGTTTACCGTGATCCGAGAAGAAAATAAAAGAGAAGATATTAATGAATTTATTACAGAATTCAATCACATGTTTGAAACAACTTATCTTCAAGTTGCCAAAGCTTGTGATCAAAAGAAGAGAGACTTTCATGAACACACAAAACTTGTTCTTGTGAGTCAAGCAGATTCTCATGAAAATCATGATGAAGAAGAAGAATATGATTGGAGTGAAAACAATGATGTTGTTTCCATTCAAGAGATTGAAAAGAAAGATAAAGAAATTAGCAACTTGTCAGAAATCATTGCAAAGCAAGATGAGACAATTGCTCAATTGAAATCAGAAATGGAGAAATTGATGTCTGAAAAGGAAATCAAGAAAGATGAGAACAGTTCTTATGTTGAAATGCCAATTGAAGTCAGAGAAAAGATGTGCACCAAAGAATGTTTTCAACAAGTTGAACACTACAGAATATACTCTTTCAAGATTTGTGATAAACTCAAGAAGGAAGAGCAAATGCACAAGAATCTGAAAGAAGAGCATGAAATATCTGATCAAAGAATCACATCTCTTGAAGTTTCACTCAAACAAAAAGAAAAAGAAGCAATGAACATCAGAAACGAAGCTGCAAAATCAAATGAACACTCATCCAGTGTGATCAAAGATTTGCAAGAAGAGATTCTAAAGTTGAAGAAATTGTCTGAGATGTTTAATTCAGAGAACAACATTCTGAAAACCAAACTGCAAGAAGAACAAGAGAAGCATGCAAGTCTACAAAAAGATCACCAGTTGTGTGAAGATAGACTCAAATCTCTTACACATAATGTTGATTCAATGCTTACCGAAAAGCATAATTTGAACGTTCAACTCATGGAGCTCACTGATAAACTCAACAGATCACAATCTGATCTTGTGTTTATCAAAGAAGAAGTCGAAAAAGAAAAGTCTGTTGAAAAGAAAGATGAGAGATTAGTGCCAACCGGAATTGTTGGATCACTATCTTCTCAAGAAGAAGAAGAAAAGACACAAGAGTTTCAGTCGAAGAAGAAGAAGAAGGTTAGAAGAAAGAAGAGCAAAGCCAAGAAGAACAAGACAAAGGGCGCTTCATCTGATTCTACACCACAGATTCCTTCTACTTCAAAGTCTCAAGATTCCGAATCCCCGAGTGATTCAAACAGTGACGTATACTGTTTAATCTGTGACTCTGAAACTCATCATATCTCTGATTGTATTTACAGTCAAGGTGTCTTTCCTTTTGGGTCAAAAGGTGACAAGTTCAAGACTCCAGCTCCTTCAAGAAAGATTCAACAAGATTCAGAGGTCAAAGCTTCTCAGAAACAACAATCTTCAACAGCAAAGACTTCTCAGAAGAAAGGAATGAAGTCTCCCTTCAAGGCTCATCAGAAGTACTGCGAGATATGTGAAATGTACAATCACACGACAACAGAATGCTACTACAACAAGTACTGCACCAACTGTCAGATGTACAACCACGACACAATGGAATGTTATTACAACAAGTATTGTTCCTTCTGTGACATGGTAAATCACAACACATCCGAGTGCTACCACAAGCCGAGAAGGTCAGTCCAAAGAAGTTCATCATGTGCATACCCTTCCAGGTATTTTTCTAACTTTAAAAGATCTAATCATAGACATTCGTTTGATGAAAATCAACATGTCAATGATTCATGGACACCAAAGTTTGTCAAAAACAAACAGAGAAATCATGATTTAAATGATAAAATGATTCCAGTAGTGAATCAATCTTTGAATAAGAAATATAGTCAAGAAAACCTGTTTTTAAATGAAATTCAAAATTTGTTTGAAAATGACTATAATTACTCTTTTGACAAACAATCCATGAAAGAAGATGAAGGTACAAATTACATTGTATCATCAAAACCACCACCTGAAGGTACTCCTTGCACTTATGAGAATATCTCATATGTTGATGAATTTGGACGACCCAAAACAGAAATGGTTTAGGTCATTACCTCTAACTGATTTGTTAGTGTGTTAGGGACAGTTATGGAGGCCGGTCAAACAGAGAAAAGAAGACCGTGGCTGATCCCTTATCATGACAAGATACCGAATCTTGTTCATGATGTTTTCGATGCAACTGACACCAAATGGAGTTGGAAACAAAAAGGAATCATTGCAGGATTTTTTAAAAAACATTTTCGAAAATCAAACAATGATGGCAGTGCAAGAAACAACCGATGTTTCATTTCGTCTGTTTAGATTAAGTATATTGCATGCACTCTTCATACGTTGATAACATATCTGTCATTTTCTTTTCATTAAACTTTCAAGTTTCTTAGAAATTTAAAAGTTTAGGGGGAGAGGTCATTATTAAAAAAAAAATGATAAAATTAGAAAAATCCAAAAATATGTTGAATCTACTTGCACGTACATGAGAAATGATAGATACACTAGAGTTATTCGACACATCATTTTTTAAACAATAAAGATTGAAGCGTGAAAATTGATGTGCGAGACAGCTCAGACAATTATACTGAACAAGTATATTCTTTGATGATTTAACTAAATTCCAATGAGTTTTTGTGGTTGAAACGTCTTAGTGCATATGAAACGTTAATACAAATCAAATATATATCTTGTGACGCAACGATATACATCGGGTAATGATGCAATCTATTCAGTGTGATGAACCGCATCGTGAGCTTCTTTGTTGTGGTACCCACAGACCTGAAGTCTCACACGAAGTCTCTTTTGAGCTTCAAGATGCAGCAAAAGATTCCAAAATGGAACAAAAAGAGTCCCAAATGTGGACCGTCACCAATCAAATTCCAAAATGGAATTCAGAAGATTCCCAAGGGGAACAATAGGAAAAAGAAAAATTCCAAAAAGGAATTCAAAAGAAGTCCCAAAGTGGACCAAATCCAAATAGAACCCAAATTCCACACTGTTTATGATTGTAAGTGACCTGACGTGTTGAGTTGTTTTCAGGATATTTAGATGAGGTGTATAACTTTCTAATGTGCAAAGTATGGGTCACTCAAAACTTATTCCTAATCAACCTAATTGATCATCAAGAATAGAAAAAGTAAGTGTGTCACTTCGAGCTAATTGATTTGTTCAACAATTCATCACTCAATTACTTCACAATTCAAATGTCTATTCTCAAAATCTGCGAAACATGTGTTGGATAAATTGCTAGTATGATCTCATTGCAGGTTAAAGATTCAGAATGTAAAGAGAAAATTACAAAAATATATCAAAAAACATTGAAAAATTCAAAAAGAACAAAAAGATTTTCTTTTTTATTTTTCTTCTGTTTTGGCAGTTTAACATGTGTTATTGATGTAGGAGTTGTTCATCAAGCAATATCTCATCCGATTGAGAACTTAATCTTTACATTGATGATAAATGCACATTATTGCCTGAGTTTTAATGTTTTTCTTTGAGTTGCAGGAACAGTTTCCATTGTAGAACAAGCTTCCACGCGACTTGAAGATGTTCTTGTTCAAGCTTGATTCCAGTCCAAAGATCTCCAAGTCAGATTGTTGAGTGTTAAGAATCCTCCTCTTAATATCTCATACACAGATCCCATTAACCTCTAAAGCAAAAGTTGAGGGGGAGTATTCTAAGTCAAAGAAGTCTTCTCATTCTACTTCAACCGTTGAAGAAGATCCCGTTGCTGATATATAGATTCACCGGAATCTACTCTCTGCTTATTTCTTTCCATAGCCTCTGATGTTACTCAAAAGGGAGAGAAGGATGCAGATTGCTTGTTGAAAGACAGAGTTTTGGCAGCATCATCTTAGGGGGAGTACTGTTGGGTCCTCTTGAAGATAATGCATACCAAAACTTTAAGTTGCTCTCTATGCTCGTCACATGAAGATTTAAGCTGATATGTCGGATTTGTAAAGTGTCATCTTAGGGGGAGTACTGTTGGGGTTATTTGAAGATGTCACTTTCCAAATATAAGCGAGTGAAGATATCGAGCATCATCACGAGCAAGCACGGGTGAAGACGTTCATAATTTGTATTTGTCTTAGAATATTTGTGTAATCGTTTTGTGCTTAATTGCACGTCTTTTAGGTTACTTTGTAAGGTGAATGGTATGGACTATAAATACCATCACCTAGGTCATTTGTTAAGAGGGTTGCCTATTCTTGTTAGTCATATTCTCTTGTAACATCCATTGATCTAATACAATTCACCTATTCATATCATCATCATCTTCATCATACTTTGCATTGATCTTCATGAACATTCAAGCATCAATACGTGATCAGTGAGATTCCGCATCACTGATTGCAAACAACATCACCAAACAATCTCAGATCTAGATCCAAGCTCGCTCCCTCCCGAACTATCATTGACGAATACTATTACTTATAAAATACATATCAACTTCACTTAAATTGTGTATATAATTATCAATGTTTGATAAATAACATTTCTGGAAACAATAGATGTATTTTATTTACTAATGATTAATTTATATATATGTCTCTAATAAATTTTTATGGTGTTTTATGTTAATAAATCTTCTTTTCTAAATATACTTTGAAATCATTCTCAAAATTTTAAAATGTTTCACTTATGTATTTTTACAAAATACCCGACTTATCCATATATATAAATATATATAAGTCACCTATTACTTTTTAAAACATAACTATTTCGGGTTTTTAGATATTCATAAATCAAGATTGACTTTTACAAAAATTATACATATTATTTATTAGAGAATCCGTCAATTTTATATAAACATGCTTATATATATATATATGAAAATGTTTTGTTTCGTCACTTCGTATTTTTATTAAAGTCTAAGATTCGGCTTTTGTATTATAAAAATGAATCTCCAAGTATTCAATATATATAAATACATGTCTTTATTTAAATATCCGATTTCATCAATTTGATTGTTTTTATATAACAAATATCTTATTTATCGATCTCATTGGTACAAAATGCAAGTGTTGGTCTACTTTATATACAACTACATTTCCCATGTTCATTATTTGTATATCGTTAGTTACATTACCAATTTATCAATTTTTGTCAAATATAACTACATATTTATATTACGTCTTGTTTGGTTTATATAAGTTTTATAATGATATTAACAATAACTTTTTACTTATATAATTCGAACTCGTCTCACTCGTCTAACAAAATACAAAATGATAGCAAAACGTTCGGTTTATACCTTTCGCGTCCGATTCGCGTTTACGAATCTTCTCAAAACCGACATGCAACGAGACCCGATTACATCATTGTGTTCGTTTTTCCATTACGAACGTTTCTCCGGCCTCGGATCGTCCACGCAACCTTGTTTGTCCCACCATGCAACACCAACAAGTTTCCTAATTTCATTCAAGAAATTCGTACAAACTGATCAGTATAAACATCGGACTTCCGATCATCTGATCGTAATTTCCTTCGGTGGAAATGTTCACATACGTACAAGGAACATACAGTCCAAATTTCGTCAGTAACCAACGGTCGGATCTCCGGGAAAATGACGATCTTTGGGACTGGGTTTTCAGTGACGGAAATTACGAAACGTTACGTTTTTGGATATAAAAACCGTACCTCTGGGTAAGATATACAAAAACTGAACGGTAGATGTTAACTTCCATATGTTAGGCACAACCCGACCAAATTTTAGACGTATCCAACGGCTGGATGTTCGGGAATCCGTCCTAGAAAATCACTGCGTTTTTGTAACATCAACATGCAACCATGTTTACAACATTTCTCACGAATTTAATCGGTTTTAAAGAGGGATTCAGGCTAAAAGAAGCTTACCATTGCGTTCGGGACGTCGAGAAATGGTTCCGGGTCGAAAATGGCATCTCCGGCCGTCGTCGGACCACCGCGGACCGCCGCCGGACCACCACCGGAAGGTGGCCGGAATTTCTTTTCTCTCCAGAGTTCTCTCTCTCTAAAACACACTCATGTGTGTGTTTTGTGAGAAAAATGAGTTAAGTCTCATTTATATAGTGTTCGGTAATTTGCCAGTTGCTCCGTGCCAGCTTGTACCGCGTATATATCTGATCGATTTCTCGTTTTTATTAAATTTCGTTTCTCAATGTTAATTACTAATAGATATAATAAGTATTCTCGGAATATTTATTTCATCAAATATGACGTGTATGACGATAACGGCGCGTAACGCGTTAACATCGTGTATTTTGCACGCTTAACAGTTTTAAGCGTTTTCTCATACCGAATGTCAATATTATTCTTTCACCACTTATATTGAATCAAAACAAGTTTTGATAATATTTTTCACATCATTTTAGGCATCGAGACTGCTTCAGCAAATAACGTATACGTACGCACGTCTAACGCGGTTTTATTGATTTCCGCACATGAAATTTGCATTTTGGCGTTCGAATTGAGTTTCTGAATGATTATAAATGAGAATTATGATATTCTTCGTCATGACACCGGGCGTGTCACGGTTCCGATAGATACCGGTTATCTACCGCGTTTTCCATTTATTACTACGAATATTCATTTATGAGATTTAAAATCATTGCTATGACCTTTTTACATGATTTTAATTATTCATTGGACTTGAGATTATCGATTTGGGCTTCAGATGAACCTAGAATTTTTAATGGGCCTTGTTGGGCCTTGTGTGTCCATTTCGTTGGCCCACACTTTAAGTACCGAATTTTGACGGGTGTCACATTCTCCCCACCTTTTAGAAATTTCGTCCTCGAAATTAATCAAGTGTCATAATCCATTGTATGACATATTCTAAGATTTCACGGAAACCATATGGTTAAAACCATTGGTAAGCGTGGTTATGTGTTTCAATACGTGAAGTTGTACGCCTTGCTTCAATAGAATTTAGGGGTTTTAAAAATTATATCTCCTTTATTATCGTGAGATTTTCGAATCAATATAGAGATTTGTTTGTCAGGCCATCGAATAGGCCACGTAAGGAGTTCGGGCCAATTAATTAAAATGAGTTCAGCTCGTTCGAGGGTGTTAGAGAGTTTTCTTAGTTGTAAGACACAACTACAACTCAATCTAATACATATGTTTGTCGACCAGGCTTTATCTAGTTCGACTTTAATCGAGTTTTTGTTAGACTGAACAGATGTGCATGATTATTCAAGGTAGTAATCTTAAACTACCAACAGAGTATGGTTACTAATCTTTGCCATACTAGTAGCATGCACCTTAGTCTTTTGCCAATTGTTTATTCATTTTGCTTTTAATACGAATTCTTTCATCTAAACCATGAGTTTTCATGTCGACCTCATGTTGGTTAAAGTTTATAGTCGAGTTACTCCGACATGTTGCGTTTGTAGATGGTATAACGTTTCATGATATATATATACTTTTTTTTTGGTTCAAATCTTTAATACGGAGGATATGAATATAATTCCATTTATCGAGTGATTATTTTAGGATAAACAATCAACGTCTGAGATGACAAGTCATGTTTCATTCAGGAGTCATTCGTGGATAATTATCATTATTCTTCCACACTTATGAAAATCTAGTCGTCAAAGACAACTTTAACTTAGTTAATGAGGATGGAATACAAGTGTAATATTAACGAGAATATGTTTATTCAGGACAATCATTAAACTTGAAACGCCAATCTCAAGCACGTTTGAGAATGATAGTCGATTCATGTCCTGATCTGAGATGGATATTTTATTCAAAGATCTAAAGTCTACTAAGATTTGAGACACTCATCTGCCTTGAGTTGAGTTTTCTATTATAATAATCACCACGCGATTTGAGAACTCAAATTTCCATGTTTCACTTAAGAAGTCGCAACATTCGTAATTAGGAAAAATTCAATTTGAAGCGAATAATAAGCCACAAGACTTACCATCTTATTGGTATTAGTTAGAAACTGAAGGCTAAACAATGTATTTTACAAGAACCCATTAATAAGGTTTGCATACGTGTGCATCACCTTAAAATCTTACGGCTTCACTTACTGATAGCCATAAATATTCTTTCGAGAATGGTATTGATCTTTAAACTATACCAAATTGTAGAAATATAGATGGATCATTCGTGTAGAAAGAAATAAAGTTTACGTCTGGTGCTAAATCAAAGATTAGCACTTCTTGATCAAACAAGCCAAATAGAAGTAAGTGTTTAAACACTTGGCTGAAGAAATCAGAACTGATTATATTACCAAGAATAGTCACAAGGGAACTAGAATTTAGGAAAAAGTCATCCGAGTTAAATGACAGAAGAGGTCAAATTCGAATATTAGAACGTGCAATGAAAGCACTATTGAATAATTACAAGTTATTAAGGATAATCACAAGATGTCTGGAGTTTAAGGAGCCAGTTGAATTGGGGAGATACTTTATTATTGTTTTACGTTAATTCGTAGAATTCATTCGGATTTTTTTGAGTCATTCCCCTAATAGGTAAAAACGAATCATATTTCTCCGCTCTTCTCAGCTGTATGTTCTTCCGAGAGGCGTTTAGTTCAAGTATCTGACGACCATCAAGTCTCATATACATAAGTAATATATAAGTTATTCAAATTTATTTATTGAATTCTATTTCTTCATTTAAGCATTAATCAACACAACGGAATTTCCTAGAGTTCACAAGTATAATAATTCACAGTTACGTAGGCCAAAATGTAACTGCCAATTACTTTACTGGATCATCCTAGTATTCTCCCATCACAAATCATAATGCCAAATTTTATTTTGGGATTTTGTTGTTCTTGTCTGATTGTTCATTTCGTTCGGTCATTTTGTAACTATCAACTTTCCAATTTTTCCAATCATTAATAGTTTGTTGTTAACACCAACTACTTGTTAATTGTCTAACTATTCTTTTCGTCTAGAAGGGACGCATAAGGGAGGATTCAAGCTTCGTTCATTTGTAAGTTCGACTCAGCAATTATCCTAACGGTAATGCTTCTAAACTGTTGAGCAGGTTTAAATACCTCTACTAGTTGTTGAGTAGGCTATCAAACCTCTACCGCCTGTTGAGCACGTTATCAAAACCTCTACCAGTCGTTGAGAAAGTTTTCAAAACCTCTGCCAACCATTGAGCAGGTTATCATAACCTCTACCAGTTATTAAGCATCTTATCTAAACCTCTACCAATTGTTGAGCTAATTACATTCAAACTATTCTATTGTCTCAGCTAAGAGGTAAAAGTGAACTAATTGTTCATGGGAATTCTACTTAGTGCAGTAATGATATTCTTCAAACTAGATTTCCTAGTTAAGGCTAAACCAAACCTAGTTACTTTAGCTCATCATGTAATATGCATGATATATATACACACAATTACGCACACAAACTGCCTTTACAAGTGAGAAATTGTTTATTTAGACTCATTCAAACTTATGAATTATGAATGATATCCATATATTCCATGAATTTAATAAAAATGTCAATGTTGTATAAAAAAAAGATATACATTTCAACCAATAACCCGTGAAGTTGACATTTATAGCTACTCGTATTTTCCAAACGAGTAAAGATGTATCATTTATCGAAAACGACTAATATTAGTGAAATTCTTTTTTTTTTGTCGTATTAGAGTCTTTTCTTTACCAACACTTAGCACATATGTTTACATCATCATGTAATCTCATATTATAACTAATACTTAAAAAAAATCATTTTATTACATTTTCATAGAAACCCATTTTGTTATTTCGACCAAAGGCGTGACATTTTTCACAATTAATTGTTCACATAAGATAAGTTTGTAAACAAGACTTCTCATATATACTTAAATATGGTTTTAAACATTGAAAAATATATTTTTTTTATGCTAAAACCTATTTCATAGATTCGTTCGCTTTTCGTAGACATAGTATTTTTTTTTTACTGACTTTGCATACATAATTGACTACAAATTCAACAGTTAATCTATTTTTTTTTTTTATAAAAAAAAAATTCATCACTTTTCACATAAATACATATACCAAAGCTTGTCAAAACTTGACTTTTCATAAAATTACTATTTTAAGTAAGAAAAATAATAATACACATTTTTAACTAGTTTTTTTTTAGTTGTATTATCACATAACTAAATATTCATTTTTCACCTCTAATATTTCTTTATAAAATATTTAATTTCTGAAATTTTTCTTTAAACATGTAACTTCCATATATGTAATGATATTTTCACATATAATTTTATACATACATATCATATATATACATACACTTACTATCACCATATTTCTTAGACATTAACACGTGCATTATCATGTTTTCACTAATATACCCATATTATCATGATCATTTATAATTTTTTTTTACATACTTTGTTAATGATCAAGTATATGAATCATATAATTTAAATACTTTATTAAAAACTTATGTTTCTCTTCAAAATATATGTTTTTGAATGTGCCCTAATAAAATCATGCCAAAACATTTTATTTTTTTTAATGCATTTTAAGATTCTTTTTGTACATAGAATCAACAAGTAATCATTATCATGTGATCCGTTTTAATCATAAAAATACTTATTTTGTATGCAATAAAGCACTTCCAAAAATATATATTTCTAGATACTCAAATGTTAGTGACAAACACATATCAATTTTCTCAAAATTTTAACCTTTTTGAACGTGGTTAAGAAATAGACGATCCTTCGTCTTCACATAATCATATATACATCTAATGATAAAAGTTTATGTATTATAGTGATTTTTTTTTATAAAATTCCAATTATCATTTAATATAATCATAAAATAAATTGACCATAAAATATATGCAAACATCAAGTGACATATATAACACATACCTAGAACATGTTTTCATTTCATATTTTCATGATAAAGATGTAGTTTTAATGTTCTTGAAATCTTTTATAAATGATAATCACTAACTCATATATGTACGGTTACATATATACATACGTATTCACCATTTTTTTTATAAAATGATAGTATGTTCCGTTGATCGTTTTGCAAGTATAATTAAAACAATAATTTTTTTTTTTGAAATTTTGTCACTTTTGACACCAATATAATTGTTCTTTGTACACATTCAGGTATACACACATTTACAGGCAAATCACACACGTGCATATATATATCAAAATTTTCACTTATTTATTGGGCAAGTCATCTAACTAATCGCAGCTGTTGGCATCTGGCTATTTGGCTTCATTGGCTTTCCGCATTATTTCAAGTCTCGGTTTAAGACTAGACACTACTCGCTAGCGTCTAATTCACTTAAACTATGGCTCTGATACCAATCTGTCACACCCCGATTTCCGGGTCACGTCATGATGATTGGATTTACACAAGTATGTAGCCGTTTTAAGTTTTACAGCGGAAGTCTTAAGGTCCAATTTTTACATTTACATTTACACGTGTATTCTACGGCTACATACTAAATTTTATTTATGCCAATGTAATTCCTTTGCCAAATAACCAGCCAATGCCTTCCAACTCGCCGCACAGCTTACTTGAGATAACTATTTTCTTACCTGAAATGCATACTAAAACAAGTCAGCTAACGCTGGTGAGTTCTAAGTTTATTTAGTAAGGGCAAAACTATTTCAAAGGACCTGTTATTAAGTTCAATAAAACAATATAATCAAACTTTTATGAAAAACACAGTCCTTTTTATAATATCATCTCCACGAGATATAAAACATTGGCTTATCAGGCACGCTTGTTCAAAAACACTTGTGCACATGAAAAATCCCTGTAAAACACACTAGCACATCCCATGCTATGTTAATACTTTAAGCCACATGTAATAAATCAGTTTTGCCATGCCATACGATATGATGTACTCGAGATAATGATATAACGATCATAGACTAGCTAGGTACTATGATAAACTTCGGTCATAAGTACATAATCAAACCAAGAAACACGTTGTTGCCCCACAACAGTCCAAACATATAAACTCCCTCGCCAAATATCCTGACCAGAGCGACTGGTCGCGAGAGCGGGCCCTTCTAACCCGATAGATCTACCAATATAGTCTGTGGCCTCCCCGAGGTTAATGATTATGGGGGGATTTAGGGGCTCAACAATATATACACATACTGCTGACCCAACTTATACCGTCATAACACTATACATGATCCCGATTACCCATCATATCATCATATCATGCTTTTCCCCCAAAACAGTTAAATAAAACATTTATTTAAAACGGGGCGAAGAGCTCACGTATGTTAAAACAGTTTAACACAAAACCGTTACAAGTCTGCATTCCAGCCCAAAACGTATTCAAAACAATTTAAAGGAAGGGCTTCATAGAACTCACATAAGATAAAACAGTTTATCACAAAATCATTACGAGTATGCATTCCAGCCCAAAACGTATGTAAAAACGATTTAAAGAAAGGGCATCAAAGAACTCACATAAGATAAAGAGAGGGCGTCAAAGAACTCACCTTAGCCATGCACTTAAGTATTTCCTATTTGTTTTCAGATATAGTCTTGTCATAATTCCGAATCTTCGGCCTTAAGTTCCTGATCTATAATCATATATGTGTCCGAATTAGGATATGGAAGTAGACTATATCCTATTTGGCTTAACCGGCCATCTAACGTGTCGTCTCACACGTTACCATTTTATTGGATTCATGGTTTTATTATCCGTGTATCATACTTTTTAAATTGTTGACGAATACTATTACTTATAAAATACATATCAACTTCACTTAAATTGTGTATATAATTATCAATGTTTGATAAATAACATTTCTGGAAACAATAGATGTATTTTATTTACTAATGATTAATTTATATATATGTCTCTAATAAATTTTATGGTGTTTTATGTTAATAAATCTTCTTTTCTAAATATACTTTGAAATCATTCTCAAAATTTTAAAATGTTTCACTTATGTATTTTTACAAAATACCCGACTTATCCATATATATAAATATATATAAGTCACCTATTACTTTTTAAAACATAACTATTTCGGGTTTTTAGATATTCATAAATCAAGATTGACTTTTACAAAAATTATACATATTATTTATTAGAGAATCCGTCAATTTTATATAAACATGCTTATATATATATATATGAAAATGTTTTGTTTCGTCAGTTCGTATTTTTATTAAAGTCTAAGATTCGGCTTTTGTATTATAAAAATGAATCTCCAAGTATTCAATATATATAAATACATGTCTTTATTTAAATATCCGATTTCATCAATTTGATTGTTTTTATATAACAAATATCTTATTTATCGATCTCATTGGTACAAAATGCAAGTGTTGGTCTACTTTATATACAACTACATTTCCCATGTTCATTATTTGTATATCGTTAGTTACATTACCAATTTATCAATTTTTGTCAAATATAACTACATATTTATATTACGTCTTGTTTGGTTTATATAAGTTTTATAATGATATTAACAATAACTTTTTACTTATATAATTCGAACTCGTCTCACTCGTCTAACAAAATACAAAATGATAGCAAAACGTTCGGTTTATACCTTTCGCGTCCGATTCGCGTTTACGAATCTTCTCAAAACCGACATGCAACGAGACCCGATTACATCATTGTGTTCGTTTTTCCATTACGAACAATTTGGACAAATTCATCGATCAATTTTTGCTCAAATTCATCGAAAAATGATGATGTTTTGGATTGATTGATACAAGGGTTTGATAATCGGACTATTTCACAGCTTGTGTGTGAATTTTGGACAATTTGGACAAGTTTTAGACAAAACCCAGAAAATCTTCATGAAGAAGATGATGAACAGTTGATTTTTGGTTGAAGATTAACTTGCCGGGTGATATATTTGACTTAGACAATTTCCTTGGACTTAGAATTTGTGAAGAAATTAGGTCCTGTGCAGCCGTGTAAGGGAATTTGTTCTAGACGGGTAAAGAATTTGACTTGAAAAGTTGCTACTGTTCAGCCGGATCAGACACTGTTGTGCCGCGTGATACACTGTTGCGCCGGGTGATAGAGAAAATACAGCCGGGTAAACTTCAACTGTGTAGCCGGGTAATTAACAATTCTGTCGTGTGACCAAGTACTGTTCAGCCGGGGAAGCTCTTTGCCGTGTCAAGATTCTGCCGGGTCAAAGACTTATTGCCGTGTGAAGTTTTTCTTATTGCCGGGTAACTGTTCGTCCGGGTGAAGAAGAAAAACAATTACAACTATTGAGCCGTATAACTGTTTAGCCGTGTGAAGACTTATTCTGCCGGGTGAAGAACAAATACACTGTTTAGCCGGTTGAAGAAGGATTTTCACTGTTTTGCCGTTTGACTCATTTTAGTTGTTTTTCAATACTTGTTTCTTATCTTGTCTTTAATTTCTTGTCTTTATTTTAGTATTTTAATCACTTCTTTTCAAAAATTAACAAAAAACCAAAAATATTTTCTTTAAAATTGTTAAAAATGGCTCCTAATGATGATTCTGATAACCGTGTTCCTAGACTTTTGAATCGTGCAGATTTCAAGAACTGGACCATCAGGCTGAGACATCACTTGTGTTCTATTGACAATGACTTATGGAAATCCATTGAGAAGGGTCCTCACATTCCAACTCAGACACAACCAGATAGTGCCAGTACCTATACTAAAGATTCTACTACACCTTATCCAGAGGATAATTTGTCAGCTGAAGACTTGAGGAAGGTAAAGAATGATAGCAAGGCCTATTCGTTGATGTGCAAGGGGTTACCACTCCAAGTTTTGTCTAGATTGGATGCATATCAGACTGGTTATACATGCTTCAAGGCATTGAAGTCTATATGTGAAGGAGGAGAGCAGTTAAGAAGTTTGAAAAAATCAAAGCTCAAAAGACAACTGGAATTATTTGAACACATCAATGGAGAGACAGTTCACCAGATGATGAACAGGTTTGTTCACTTAACTACTGAGATGTCAAACCTCGGAGTTAAGACTGAACTTCAAGACTTGAATGATCGATTGTTATGTGCTTTACCATCATCATGGAAGCAGACTGTTACTCTTTTGAAGCATACTGAGAAATTCCCAATGGAATTAGATCTGCTTATTGGGAAAATTGAAGAAGTTGAGATTGATGAAGGATCAAGAAATTCTGATAGATCAACGTCACAAACTCAATACAAGTATGTGGTAAATCCTGCCAATACTGTGGATAATGCTTTTCTTGTACAAAATACAACAAAGTTTGAAGATGAGGATGACTTATTCGTTGGTGCAAGTTTCTATACTGATTCAGCATACTTTCCAAATTCACCAACTTATTCTCAACCTCAATCTCCGCCAAGAGCTCAAGTTCAAATCCCAAGTCAGAATATGAAGAATCAATCAGAAAACCAAAGTTCAAATGTTCAAGCCAAAGTGAAAGACGTCATGAATATTCTATTGCAAGATGACGAAACGAAAACTGCATTTACTGCTTTTATGGCAAGTTTTCAAGCGTACCAAGGTAGTCATTTAAGTCAAATGGACGTTGTTCTTCAAGACTTATTTGAAATGGATCCAGTGGATGTTGAGGAAATGGATCTTAACTGGCAGATGGTTATGGTAGCTTATCGTACTCAAAAGCATGCATATGTTAACCGAAGTTACAAACCTCATGCTAACAAGACTGTTGGATTTGACAAATCTAAGGCCAGATGCTTTAACTGTAACCAGTATGGTCATTTCTCAAGAGAATGTAAAGCTCCAAAGAATTTCAATGACCAAGCTAGTTCAAGCAATCAAGGTCAAGGTCAAAGTTCTCAACAATCAACGAGTTATCAAGGCAGAAATCAACGTTTCTTTCAGAAACCATACCAAAGTCTTCCTATGCCTGAATTAAAGGATGAAGGAAAGAAGCCAGAAGACCAAACAAAGGCGTTGGTTGTAAGTGTGAAAGACGGGTATGATTGGAGCGCTTATGCAGAACAATTCACGTCTGATCTTACATCAAGTCTGGCACTGGTATGTGAAGTAGAAGAAGATTGGTCAGAAGAAGGGGATTGTAAGATGATTGAAGATGTGAGTGAAGATTCAGAAGATTATGACTGGAGTGCAAAATCTGATCCTACTGAAGAATCTGAGTCTGAACTTGTGCTGATGGCTACTGCCAGTGAATCTTCATCATCTACAGAACAACCAAAGGTTAATACTGACCTACCCCCTAACTATGTTCCATTACCTGCTGATGTCAAGGAAAGGCTATGTTCTGAACAGTGCATTCAACAAGTAGAACATTATCGGACTCATTCATTTAAAATCGGTGACAAATTAAGCAAACATGAGAAAATTCATGAACAACTTAAAATTGATCACAAAATTGCTGATGAGAAGACTATGTCACTTAAAGAATCATGGAACAAAACCTTAAAGGAACTGGAATTGATAACCAAACAACTTGAAGAAATGACAAAGAACTTTGAACAAGAAAAAGTCGCACATGCTGTCACTCAAGTTGAATTAACAAAGGTTAAAAGCTGTAAAACCATGGTTAAACAACTCATCAAAGAAAGAGGTAACAAAACCAAAACCGGGTTGGGTTTTACACATGAACCGATGCCAAATTCAATCACTCAAACCTTACCGGAAAACTTTAATGAATTTGATCATTCACCTGAAAATGAACGAAAATTTAAAGAAATTCAAAGAAGTAAATCCGAGTCTGAAGGATCTAAGGTGTTGATTGAATGTTTGAGAGAAGAAGAAGGAATGACAACTGAAGCCGATGATGAAGCAAGCAACAAATCTGAAAACAAATTAGAACCTGTTCTTATCCAACTTGTTGAGTATCCAAAGCTTAATCCCGAACCAGAAACACCGGTGAAGGAAGAAGGTGAATTTTCAGGATACAATGATCCTGAGTACATCAAGTGGAAGAAAGAACAAAAGGCGCAAGTTGCTGCTCAGTTGGTCAAAAAGCCAGAAGTGAAAAAGACTGAAGTTTCAAATGTTAAGAAGCAAAAATCGAAAACAATGAACAATCAATCTGAAACAAAACAGTCAAAAGGCAAAAATGTCTTAAAATCGAATGATAACACAAAAGTTCAAAGTGTTAAAACTGACAAAGTTAAACCTGTCAAGAAAGTGTCAAAAGAAAAGAAAATCAAGTTTGTGTCTGCAGGAACGTTTGATTTAAATGGATCTTATGGTAAACCAATCAATTCTACAATCAAATCTAACTCTGGTCTGAAAACAGGTTCAAGTCCTAAGTCTTCCGCTGTCAATGAAAAGAGAATTGAAAACAAAAAGGTGACCAAACAGAACAGTTTAAAATCGAACCAAAGTCCCATGCAATCAAAAGCACAAACAATGACTCCACAGAAAAACGTTAATCTAAAACCGAACAACTATGATAACGAATCACGTTTTGGTTCAACATCAAGAGTTAACAATCGGCTCTTTAGGATTAGCAAGAAACATTGTGAAATTTGTGATAGATATAATCATGCAACTGCTGAATGTTTCTTTAACAGGTACTGCAGTTTCTGTGACAAAAGAAATCATTCTTCAGAAGAATGTTATTTTAACAAATTTTGTGATATCTGTGAGAGAAGAAACCATGACACAAAGGATTGTTTCTTTCGATCAAACTCGACTAGAGAAATGACTCCATATTCAAACTTTCAAAGAAATAATTCATATGGTTTTCAAAATATGAGTCAAAGTCATTCTCCGGTTTTGAGAAATTTCAATCGAAACAATTCTGTTTCTAACTTTTCAAGGAATGTGCAGGTTAACAGTTTTAAACCAAGAGCTTTAATGGTTAAGAATCAAAAGTTTGAAAATAACCTTGATCCTAAGCTAGAGGAAAGGTTTATTGCTTTGAGGAGAAAGCAATCATTGAACGCCAATGGGCGAAGTTATCAGCATCAAAATTTTTTAAACGAAACAAATTTTCAAAACGTTCAATACCAACAAGTTACTATTGCAGATAGATTCGGAAAACCCAAGACCGTGTGGGCCTGGGTTGACCAAACTAACTGAGTGTTTTTGTTGAAATGCAGGTACGCCCAAGAAGACCTATCAACTCATGGTTCGTTGATAGTGGGTGTAGCCGGCACATGACAGGCAACCATGCCTTGCTTCAGGATTTCAAGCTGAAAAATGGTACTCACGTAGCGTTTGGAGGTGATGCGGGTGGAAAGATAACAGGAGAAGGAACAGTATCCAATGGGGTCATTAGTTTTGATAAAGTCAACTACTGTGCACAGTTGAACTTTAACTTACTAAGTGTATCTCAAATTTGTGATAAATCTTATTCAACTTTATTTGATGATTCTTTCTGTTATATTCTTAAACCAGGTTTCAAGATTGAAAATGAGTGGGTAGTGGTGAAAGCTCCAAGAGATCGTGATGTATACAAGTTGGATATGTCGCAGATTGACGCTGAAACCGAAACAACCTGTCTCATTGCCCATGCTTCAAATGATGAGAGTCAGCTTTGGCATAGACGGCTGGGCCATTCCAACTTCAGAAACATGAACCGTTTGGTAACTGGAAATCACGCTGTGGGAATCCCATCGAAGAAATTCTCCACAACTGATCTCTGTCCAGCATATTTGAAGGGCAAACAGCATCGGATGTCTTTTAAGTCCAAGCTCGAGAACTCCATTTCAAAACCTTTGCAGATGCTACATATGGATCTTTTTGGACCGACAAACGTTCAAAGCATCGGCAGAAAATCATATTGTTTAGTTATCATAGATGACTTCACTAGATTTTCATGGGTTTATTTTTTGCATGCAAAATCTGAAACAGCTGAATTATTGAAAGAATTTATCATTAAAATTGAAAATCAATTGGAATGCAAAGTTAAAATTTTAAGAAGTGATAATGGAACTGAATTTAAGAATGCTAATGTTGATTTATTTTGTGCAGAAAAGGGGATTGCTCGTCAGTATAGTGCTCCAAGAACGCCTCAACAGAATGGGGTTGCGGAACGGAAAAACCGGACACTAATTGAAGCTGCAAGATCCATGCTCGCAGATGCCAAAATTCCTATCACTTTTTGGGATGAAGCTATTGCTACTGCGTGTTTTGTACAAAATAGAACATTATTAGTTCAAGATAAACAGAAAACTTCTTATGAGTTGTTGTTTGGAAGAAAACCAAATATTTCTTACTTGAAAGCATTTGGTTGTCCAGTTTCGATCCTTAATCTAAATGAACATCTCGGGAAGTTTGAGTCAAAATCTGACGATGGATTTTTCCTAGGATATTCGTCTGTTTCTAAAGCTTATCGAGTTTTTAATAGCAAAACAAATACTGTTATTGAAACTATCAACGTCAAGTTTTTAGAAAATTCGTTTCCGTTAGTGGCTCATGGTCCCGAATGGTTATTTGATTTGGATTCGTTATCTAGATCTTTCAATTCTAACTTATTTGATTTTTCAGGAAAAACAAGGAAGGAATCAGGTGACTTAGGAAGCTTTAGTGACGATTCTGATAATGACGAAGATGGAAATCTCAACTCTGAATATCCATTTATGTCTTTTCATAATCCTGATCATGTCAAATCCAGTCAAGCTCCGGGTCCTTCTGGTTCACAAGAAGATCAAGAATCAAACAATCATGAAGAAAATGTGAATTCACAAATGTTTCCTAATGATGGTGGATCCGTTCAAAATCAACCATCATCGGATCCGAATGTTGAAGTTATTCCTGAATCATTCGATTACTTCATCAATTCACCGGATCAAGTCCCGAATTTCACATCGCATACTTCAACTATACTACAAGATCTACCAAATCTGAATACTTCTAATCTAGAGACTCAAGTGCAAGGAGGTGATATTCCTATTCATCGAATTCACAAGAAACATCCTGTCTCTCAGATTATTGGGCCGTTGAATCAGAGAACTACAAGAAGTCAGACAGAGCAAGCAAATGTTTGTCTTTACTCGTGTTTTCTATCTCAAGTGGTGCCAAAGAACATTTCAGAGGCGTTGCAAGATAACAGCTGGATTGAAGCCATGCAAGAGGAATTGCTTCAGTTTCGCAAACAGGAAGTTTGGAAACTTGTGGACTTACCTGAAGAAGAGAATGCGATAGGTACAAGATGGTTGTACAAAAACAAGCCAGACGAACGTGGCATTGTTGTGAGAAACAAAGCAAGACTCATTGCACAGGGATACACTCAAGAAGAAGGCATTGATTATGAAGAAGTGTTTGCTCCGGTCGCAAGACTTGAAGCCATACGCGTTTTTCTTGCATATGCTTCCTTCATGAAATTTAAAGTATTCCAAATGGACGTGAAAGGTGCTTTTCTTTATGGACCAATTACAGATGACGTATATGTCAGACAACCTCCGGGTTTTGAAGATCCTGACTATCCTCATCGGGTATACAAGTTGAGTAAAGCTCTTTGCGGTCTACATCAAGCTCCTAGAATCTGGTATGAGACATTATCCAAGCATTTACTAGAACACGGATTTACAAGAGGTCAGATTGATCCAACTTTATTCATGAAGAGGGATAATGATGAACTATTGTGCGTTCAAGTTTATGTGGACGATATTATCTTCGGTTCAACCAGTGAGTCCATGTGCAAAGAATTTGAGGAAATCATGAAGTGCAGATTCCAGATGAGTTCTATGGGGGAGATTAATTTCTTTCTGGGATTACAAGTGAAACAGTCTGCTGACGGGATTTTTATCAGCCAATCAAAATTTGTTGAGAAGTTGCTGAAGAAGTTCAAGATGCAAGATTGTCAGACTATCCGAACTCCTTCTGACGTAAATTGCAAGATACAACCTGATCCAAAGGGCAAAGCAGTTGATCAGACACTATACAGATCAATGATCGGCTCTCTGATGTATCTTACTGCATCAAGACCAGACATCATGTACGCTGTGTGTGTATGCGCCAGATATCAGTCAGATTCGAAAGAGTCACATCTTATTGCTGTGAAGCGTATATTCAGATATCTCAAAGGGAAACCGAATCTTGGGTTATGGTATCCTTATGAAGGAAATTTTGAATTATATAGCTATTCTGACAGTGATTTTGGTGGTTGTGCTCTTGACAGGAAATCGACTACTGGTGGTTGTCAATTTCTGGGTCCTAGGCTTGTCTCTTGGCAATGCAAGAAGCAGACCAATGTTTCTGTATCCACTGCTGAAGCAGAGTATATCGCTGCATCTGCAGGATGTTCTCAGGTTTTATGGTTACAAAATCAATTGCTGGACTACGGGTTTAACTTTCTGAAAACTCCTATTTACATAGACAATACTGCTGCTATGTTTATAACTGCTAATCCTGTTCAACATTCTAAAACCAAACACATCGAAATTAGATATCACTTTTTAAGAGACAACTCTGAAAAAGGTTTAATAATCTTGATTAAAGTTCATACCGACAAACAACTGGCAGATCTTTTCACAAAATCATTTTTGTCAGGCCGGTTTGAATTTTTAATTCAATCCATAGGATTAATCAATCATGATTGATTCTATTTTTCGAAAATCAAAAGAAAAATCAGAAAATATAAAAGCCAAAAATATAATAAGTTGATGTTAAGTATTGATTCCTTTGTCTTTTATTTTATGTTTTGCATTGTGTGTGTGCATGAAAAAGAAAAGCAAATACAAAATATAAAATCAAAAAGGAAAGAAAATATCATGTCATAAGAATCTATATTGCAAAAAGTGAGAAATGATAGATACACTAGACATTATTTGTTACATCATTTTTAATAAAGACTGATGAATGTTAATTGATGTGCTAGACAGCTCAGGCAATTAGACTGAACAAGTAAGTTGATTGTTGACAAACATAAACTTAATGATCTTTGTGTTAAGTTCCATTGTTATACATGTCTAGATATATATCTTTTGAAACATTGCTTGTGATGATAGTTGTGCATGATCGGGTAACGATGCAGTGTATTCAGTGTGATGAACCGCATCGTGAGCTTCTTTGTTGTGGTACCCACAGACCTGAAGTCTCACACGAAGTCTCTTTTGAGCTTCAAGATGCAGCAAAAGATTCCAAAATGGAACAAAAAGAGTCCCAAATGTGGACCGACACCAAACAAATATTCCAAAATGGAATTCAGAAGATTCCCAAGGGGAACGATAGGAAAGAAAAATTCCCAAAGTTGGAATTAAAAAGAAGTCCCAAAGTGGACCAAATCCGAATAGAACCCAGATTCCACACTGTGTATGACTGTAAGTGACCAGGCTTTGTGCAATAAAGCATTCAGGTAGTGATTGATAAGGAAATATGTTGACATATGTATACATGTGGGTCACATAAGTCATTCTAATCGAACCTTAAATATCATCATGATACTGAAAAAGTAAGTGTGTCAACTCGAGCTAATTGGTATGTTTTCATATCATCACTCAATCAAGCATAAGTCAAATGTCTATTCAAAACTTGCAAAACATGTTCAGATAATGTGTGGTATGATCTCACTGCGATATTTTGATTCATTGCATTGCATATGTATTTATTTTAATGTGTGTGCTTTGTGTGTGCAGGCATATGGAATCATTATTGACACATCAACATCCTTGTTAAACTTAAAAATTTCAAGAAATTTCAAGTTTAGGGGGAGAATAAATTGAAGAAAAATATCTACAAAAATCCAAAAATATTTTGTTTTGAATAAGTGTGTTTTGAATGAACAAGATTATAAGTTATGAAAAGCAAAGGTATTGGATGTGTTAAAAACAAACCCAAGGTCTTGTAATTTGTTTTTAAGAAATTGCTTCGGGATATAGAGAAATTGGTTGTGCAAAAACATTTTTGAAAAAGAAAAAGAAAATTGATTTTTAAATGAAAATTAATTTGTTGCAATGTTTAATGTTGTTTGATAATTAATATGACAAACATTCTTTTTAAGGATAACTTGTCTAATTAATATGTCGGAGAATGTTGCAGGTGCAATAAATGATCGTTGAAAAAGTCAACAGACGAAGAAAATTGAAGAAATTGCTTAAGTGTTATAGCCGGGTAAAGATATCAGATACAACTGTACAGCCGGGTAAAGAACTGTTCAGCCGGGTAAAGTTGTAAGTCTGATACTTGCCGGGTGATTGAAGAAATGGTGAAGATATTATGACCACTGTACAGCCGGGCAATGATCATGTCAAATACAGCCGGGTGAAGGTCATAGATATCTTGCCGGGTGACAAGTGTATACTATACA
Organism: Tagetes erecta; assembly: GCA_030867185.1. Taxonomy (NCBI): domain Eukaryota; kingdom Viridiplantae; phylum Streptophyta; class Magnoliopsida; order Asterales; family Asteraceae; genus Tagetes; species Tagetes erecta. The sequence continues at coordinate 46,973,627 of CM061490.1, forward strand.
GCCGGGTAAATGAAGAAGTATTGTTGCCGTGTAAAGGTATGACACTATGTTGCCGGGTAATGAAGAAGTGTGTATGCCGTGTGAAGAAGGTTGTCAAAGGTTGCCGTGTAAAAAAGAAAGCAAGCCGGATGAAGAAGGAAAGCAACTGTGTTTCCGGGTGATAAAGAAAAGTTGCCGGGTGATGTTTTGATGATAACTATTCTGCCGGGTGATGTATAAAACCCATCAGGTGTAGTTGTTCCTTAGCCTTTACCCGTCACTACAGTGACTTACCCGTATCTACAGTGCTTGACCCGTCAAGTGAATTTCACATGTTGTTGACTTGTTTTATGTACTTGACCCGTATCTACAGTACATGACCCGTCACTACAGTACTTGACCCGGCAAGGTTTATTGGGCCTATTTTGCTTTTGTTGACCCGGCACTTAAAGTTTGACCTAAAATTTTTGACGATACAAAAGACCGCCTCTTCACATACACTTATCATTTCACACTTTCATCTTCACACAAACACTCTAAACCTCAAATCGCCTTGTTATCATATTCAATCTGTTGCTCTATAACAAGATTAATCGATTGAATAAGGTAGTTATTAAGTGTTTTTGACCTAAATCGACCTGCAAATCAACTGTTAAAAAGAAAAACGATGATGAACAGTGTTTTGAACTTGAATCGACACTTTGATTTTGAGCATTAAAACTTAAATAGAATGTTGTTTTAGGGTTAAAATCTGTCGATTATTAACATTCAATCACTCATTTGCACTAAAACACCTTAAAATCAACTGAATCAAGTGAAATGTTCTTAACTGATATAAATCGCCATTGTTGAACTTTGAAGCTTTTAAAAGTTAAACATAAAAACAATGAAATATCTGTTTAAAAGTGATTAAACTTGTTAAAACTGAACCAAAACATGTTGAACTTTTTCATCATAAATTTGTCAAAATTGTGCCTAAGTGAGTAACTGTTAAAAGCTTAAACAGAAAGTATAATCTTTAAAATTCAATGTTGTTTGATTAAAATGATGAAAATCAGGTTATTAGAACAATTTAGGATTTAAATTGATTATGTTAATGTTTTGCTTTCTAACTTTTAGTTAAACACTTATTAAAATTTTTGATATGTTTATGAAGAATCTAATACATTTGCCTTGTTTTGTGTTTGTGTGTGTTTTTAACAGATGGAGAATCTCAAATTTGAACCTAAACATAATCTAGTGGCATGTTTAGATGAATCACTTCCTGAGACAGAGGGTTATAGAGATATGATTAAGTTCATTAAGAGGACTAAGTATGTTTATGCTATATGTGCCAAACCGGTCATATATGCAAGGCTGATCAAGAGCTTCTGGAGATCAGCAGAGGTTGTGAGAGATGAGAATGGAGTTGCTATGGTTAGAGGGCATATCACTAGAGACTGGGTACTGAATGTTACAGAAGATGCTATTAGGCAGGCCCTAAGGATAGATGAGGATGAGGTTGGCATGATGGATGAACTGACAATGGAGGAATGCAAAACGTGTTTTGTGAACATGGGACATCCACCTGTGTTTCCAAAGTCACAGTTTTACAGAGCTAAGTTGGGAAGGAAATACAAGTTGCTGTGCTATGTAGTGCAACAATGCATGTCTAGAAAGAGTGCAGGGTTTGATAACTTTCCTTCAGACATTGCATCACCAATAGTAGCTATTGCAGAAAACAAACCATTCAACATGTCAAGATGGATAATGAATGGGTTTGTGTTTAACTTGGTGAAGGGCAAGAGGTTCAAATTTCTTATGTGCCCAAGGTTTCTGCAACTAATGATAAACATTGCCTATCCTATTATCAAAAGTGAAGGTTATGCTGGAGGCATGTTATATACTGAGGACATGAACGATCTCTCTTATCGAAAGATGAGTATCGGGAATGTGCCTGATGTTGAGTTGTTTGATTATATGAGAGATATAATCAACAATGAAGAAGATGTGGATGGAGTATATTATCACATATCTCATGGTGAGATTGTGAATCCACAGGATTTAGTGGATGAGGTGCCGGACAATCTATTGGATGATGACGAGTACTTTGCTCGTCATCCAGAGGATGAAGAAGATGAAGGTAATGATGGTAATGATGATGGTGACAATGATGAAGACAGTGATGGTGATGATGGTAATGTTGATGGTGGTAATGATGCTGAATCTGAATCTAATTCAGAGGAGGTTGAACCTATGGAAGTAGAGAATGTGATGATAGAAGAACCTGCTGAGGTTGCTTCTGTTGTTGAAGAAGTTGTTGCTGAGATTCAAAGAGATGTTAGTGTTCAATATGTTCGAAGAAAGAGATCAAAACCTGTGATTGTTGAACCTGAGAAGATTGATGTTCTCCAGATTGCTCAGACAGTAATGGCCGAAGCTGAATCTATTGCACAGATAGATGAAGTGGATGCTGGCGTTGCTGATACTATTGATGTTGATATTCCCACCGCATTACCACAAACTGCTGAAAATACTGGACAAGATTTGGAGTCTTCACCAAATGTTGTGCCAAGTGTTGATGAGATTTATGAGGAAAAAGAGAAACGGATTGCAGAGTTGGAAGAGATTGTTGAAAATTTGATCAAATCAAATGACTTGTTGAAAGCCTCAAACGAACGTAAAAAGAAAAGATTTGATGAATACTGGGATATTCATAATCAGAATCTGAAGATTTTCACAGAGTTAGATTCTGATCATTTGAAATTGAAGATTGAACATAATGATTTGAAGGCCGAACATGAAAAGTTGAAGGAGGAATATGAGAACTTGAAATATGATTATGCTGAGGTTAGAGCTGAATGCAATACACTGGAGGCTGAGAAAGAGATGTTGGAAAAAGAGTTGGAGGATATGAAACCGAAGAAATCTGATTCATCGTCTGATAAAGATTTTTCTGATAAAGTAGTCGAAGTGACTGGAGCTGAAGTGCCTAAAGTTTATTTGACTAGAGCTCGAGGTGTTGCGAATGCTGGTATTTTAGTTGAATCACCAATTATCATTCCCGATGAAGCTGCTGCTGAAACTGTCAAGATGGACAAAGCTGAGGGAAAGAGGAAAATAGATGCTATACCGGAGATATTTGGTGATGAAGAAAGTTCGAAAAGGGCAAAAACTGATGAAACAGTGCAGATTGAGCCTATTCAATCTGTAGTTGTGGCTGAGATTGAGAAAGTTGCTGAGACTGAGAGTGTGTATGAAGCTGAGACTGAGATTGTATCGGAAGCTGAAACCGAAGTATTTGAAGCAACAGATAGTGAGAAAGATGTTGGCTCTGGAGATACAGTTCAGATTGAGCCGATTCAATCTGAAGCTGTGGATGTGACTGAAACAGAAGCTGAAGTGGCTAGTCAGTTTGAGCCGGTTCAAACTGATGAAGCACCTATGATAGAGGCGTTGGATGATTTAGACATAGATTGGACTGAATCTGAAAATGAAGAGGAGCCAGAGCCTGTACAGAATGTTGTTGAAGAGTTACCAGATGATTTGGATCAGAGGTTTGCATATCTTGAGAGAATGAAGTATAACTCTGTATTTTTGAATGGTTTGACAGTAACTCAGATAAACGAAGAGTACGAAAAGTGCATTACTGCCCAAGATAAAGCTGATGCTGATCAAAAAGAGTTCGTGATTGAAATGGGTGAATGGACTCCGATGCAAGAAAGCTTGAATATCGAAGAATTACCTCCGACTGAGCTTTATCATCAAAATCCAGACGAAATGACTGCTTCTGATATGCGAAGTTGGTTGAGTTCGAGGAACTATCCGTATAAAACTTTGCAGAGGTTGAAATCAGAATCTTTGAGGAAGATTGTAGTCAGTTTCATGAAAACAGAAAAGATGTACAAGAGGATGTTTTACTTGGATTACAATAATCCTCAGTATTTTGAGCTGACAAAGAGATTCAAAGTGCTTGGTCCGAAGGAGATTCCAGTAATGGCACTTCCTGAAAATGCACACAAAAAGAAGCATTAACTAATGGATATGTTTCCTAGCGAAGTCAAATCTTACAACATTCCAATGGAGGTGCGTGAGACTTGGCATAAATCAGCAACAGCAGGTGATGTTGTTAGGTCACTGCTGAGTAAAGGACAATCAATTGCTGAGTTATTAGATTCGATGATTGTGCCTGAGAAAAATAAGAAGGTGAAGATAATCGCGTGGAAATATGATGAAGTTTTTGATGCGTTTATGATCAAGAGAGTAAATGGTTTATGTGACGTTTATCATTACTATTCAAGCATCTTCAAATTGGAAGTTCAGGATCTGAAAGAGTTGCACAAGCTGAAGTTAATTAATCACACGCATGCTGAGCGTGGTGATAAATGCGTGATACTTCTTGATGCTGGAATGAGTAGAACAGCTAAGTTTCTTGACTTTAGAGGCCAACAGGAAGATACAGCATATGTGCAAGCAAAGAAACAAAGAAAGAAGAAAAGATTGGTGGTGACCGAGGATATGTACTTAGAAGAGTTCTCGGATGAATACTTTGACAAGATTACAGATCCTGGATTGAAGGTAATAGATGGGTCACAAATGACGAAGCCAATACTGAGAGTGTTTTACAATCAGGAAACGTTTGAACTGAAGCTTGTTCGGAACTTGGAGGATTGGGATAAGGATATGATTACACTCTTTAGTACTTTTGAGTTGAAACTGCTGCATCCGTCATACATTGAGTTTTTGCGAAGTTACAAGATTGAAAAGTGCAAAGATAAACTTGCTGAAGCTGACAGAAATTTATTTACTGTGATGATAGAAGTGATTGCTGCTGCTTCGGAGAAGATTCGTGTGAGAAAGGCTTTACTCAATTCTAATCTCGTGAGGGTTGATATACCAGAGATAGAATATATGCGGATCAGTAGGAAGGGTACTTTGGAGGTGAAAGTTCAAGGCCAAGAGTTGCCATTTGAGTTTTATGCTAATATCGATTTTGCAGGTTTGAATTTGGACTCACTTAGACGCATGAATGCTTTGCCAATTCTGACGAATGAATCCAAGCCTCGACAAGCTAAGATCGCTGAAAAGTTCAAATCCTGTATTGAAGAAGCTTTGAAAGAACAAGAGGAGTATAAAGGTCGAGAATTGCTGAACGTGAAAGAAGAACCAGAAGAATGGTAGAAAAAGATTGAAGTTTGATGCTGATAAAAGAAGAAAAAGATTGAAGTTTTTGAAGATCCAAAGATAAATCTTAGGGGGAGTACTGTTAGGGTTATTTCCTTGTTAAGATTTACTTTGTATTTTGTTTATATGTTTGTATAGTTTAGGGTTTATTATGTATTTTCCTTAAACTTGCATTTTGTTTGTTATAGCATGTAGTGTGCGTGTGTTAGGAGAGAGGCTAGATCACTTTTACACTGTTAGAGAGAGAATTAACTGTGTGTGATTTATTTTCTCCTGCACATTGTACTACGAATTGCTTTGATCATCAATATACAAGAGAATTTATGAGTATGAACTGTGTTTGTGATTGAATCGTTTGTTTGTACGCTTTATTCTGATCATTTGAGTGATATTATCGATCCAATTGAACCTATCAAAGATAAAATAGTTTATCACAAAATCATTACGAGTATGCATTCCAGCCCAAAACGTATGTAAAAACGATTTAAAGAAAGGGCATCAAAGAACTCACATAAGATAAAGAGAGGGCGTCAAAGAACTCACCTTAGCCATGCACTTAAGTATTTCCTATTTGTTTTCAGATATAGTCTTGTCATAATTCCGAATCTTCGGCCTTAAGTTCCTGATCTATAATCATATATGTGTCCGAATTAGGATATGGAAGTAGACTATATCCTATTTGGCTTAACCGGCCATCTAACGTGTCGTCTCACACGTTACCATTTTATTGGATTCATGGTTTTATTATCCGTGTATCATACTTTTTAAATTGTTGACGAATACTATTACTTATAAAATACATATCAACTTCACTTAAATTGTGTATATAATTATCAATGTTTGATAAATAACATTTCTGGAAACAATAGATGTATTTTATTTACTAATGATTAATTTATATATATGTCTCTAATAAATTTTTATGGTGTTTTATGTTAATAAATCTTCTTTTCTAAATATACTTTGAAATCATTCTCAAAATTTTAAAATGTTTCACTTATGTATTTTTACAAAATACCCGACTTATCCATATATATAAATATATATAAGTCACCTATTACTTTTTAAAACATAACTATTTCGGGTTTTTAGATATTCATAAATCAAGATTGACTTTTACAAAAATTATACATATTATTTATTAGAGAATCCGTCAATTTTATATAAACATGCTTATATATATATATATGAAAATGTTTTGTTTCGTCACTTCGTATTTTTATTAAAGTCTAAGATTCGGCTTTTGTATTATAAAAATGAATCTCCAAGTATTCAATATATATAAATACATGTCTTTATTTAAATATCCGATTTCATCAATTTGATTGTTTTTATATAACAAATATCTTATTTATCGATCTCATTGGTACAAAATGCAAGTGTTGGTCTACTTTATATACAACTACATTTCCCATGTTCATTATTTGTATATCGTTAGTTACATTACCAATTTATCAATTTTTGTCAAATATAACTACATATTTATATTACGTCTTGTTTGGTTTATATAAGTTTTATAATGATATTAACAATAACTTTTTACTTATATAATTCGAACTCGTCTCACTCGTCTAACAAAATACAAAATGATAGCAAAACGTTCGGTTTATACCTTTCGCGTCCGATTCGCGTTTACGAATCTTCTCAAAACCGACATGCAACGAGACCCGATTACATCATTGTGTTCGTTTTTCCATTACGAACGTTTCTCCGGCCTCGGATCGTCCACGCAACCTTGTTTGTCCCACCATGCAACACCAACAAGTTTCCTAATTTCATTCAAGAAATTCGTACAAATTGATCAGTATAAACATCGGACTTCCGATCATCTGATCGTAATTTCCTTCGGTGGAAATGTTCACATACGTATAAGGAACATACAGTCCAAATTTCGTCAGTAACCAACGGTCGGATCTCCGGGAAAATGACGATCTTTGGGACTGGGTTTTCAGTGACGGAAATTACGAAACGTTACGTTTTTGGATATAAAAACCGTACCTCTGGGTAAGATATACAAAAACTGAACGGTAGATGTTAACTTCCATATGTTAGGCACAACCCGACCAAATTTTAGACGTATCCAACGGCTGGATGTTCGGGAATCCGTCCTAGAAAATCACTGCGTTTTTGTAACATCAACATGCAACCATGTTTACAACATTTCTCACGAATTTAATCGGTTTTAAAGAGGGATTCAGGCTAAAAGAAGCTTACCATTGCGTTCGGAACGTCGAGAAATGGTTCCGGGTCGAAAATGGCATCTCCGGCCGTCGTCGGACCACCGCGGACCGCCGCCGACCGCCACCGGACCGCCGCCGGACCACCACCGGAAGGTGGCCGGAATTTCTTTTCTCTCCAGAGTTCTCTCTCTCTAAAACACACTCATGTGTGTGTTTTGTGAGAAAAATGAGTTAAGTCTCATTTATATAGTGTTCGGTAATTTGCCAGTTGCTCCGTGCCAGCTTGTACCGCGTATATATCTGATCGATTTCTCGTTTTTATTAAATTTCGTTTCTCAATGTTAATTACTAATAGATATAATAAGTATTCTCGGAATATTTATTTCATCAAATATGACGTGTATGACGATAACGGCGCGTAACGCGTTAACATCGTGTATTTTGCACGCTTAACAGTTTTAAGCGTTTTCTCATACCGAATGTCAATATTATTCTTTCACCACTTATATTGAATCAAAACAAGTTTTTGATAATATTTTTCACATCATTTTAGGCATCGAGACTGCTTCAGCAAATAACGTATACGTACGCACGTCTAACGCGGTTTTATTGATTTCCGCACATGAAATTTGCATTTTGGCGTTCGAATTGAGTTTCTGAATGATTATAAATGAGAATTATGATATTCTTCGTCATGACACCGGGCGTGTCACGGTTCCGATAGATACCGGTTATCTACCGCGTTTTCCATTTATTACTACGAATATTCATTTATGAGATTTAAAATCATTGCTATGACCTTTTTACATGATTTTAATTATTCATTGGACTTGAGATTATCGATTTGGGCTTCAGATGAACCTAGAATTTTTAATGGGCCTTGTTGGGCCTTGTGTGTCCATTTCGTTGGCCCACACTTTAAGTACCGAATTTTGACGGGTGTCACATATATACGGTATTGTAAGGTGTTGTTACGATTTGTAAGGAGTCCTACATTATAATAAAGTGCTTTTCAAGTTCTAAAATGGCATACAGTCGTAATATGTTTTAAGTTGCCGTACGATGTTTAAAGGACTCGAACGAATTCATTTGGTTTATTATGGAGATTTAACGTTTCGTACGGTGATGTAAGGTCTTCTTTGGAGTCGTAATGTGTCCAACATTATTCTAAGAGTAAATTACATAAATGGTACCTAAGGTTTAATGAAATTCTCATGTTTAGGTACTAACTATATTTTTTCCCTATTTGAATACCTAATGTTTCATTTTTTCACGAGATTGGGTACTAATACTAACTTTTGTTTGTTTTTTTTGTTAAAATCAAATCAAAAGACTAAAATACCCTTTGAGAGACTAACACTAAAAAATAAATAAAATCAGGGGCCATGTATTCATATATCTTTAAAGTTGAATAAATTCAAACCCAACCCTCCACCCACCTTTTCTTTTGTTCTAGTGATTCCCTACCACCACCATCACTGATTAAAACCCACTACCATCATCATGACGTTAGGCCGTTAGGGTTTGAAGAGTATATTGAGCTGTGTTGAAAGTGAATTAACCTTAGTATTACCAAGAGTGAATTCAGAAGACGACGATTAGAAGACAATGCGAGAAGGATGAATCGTCGGAGGTGTTGGTGGAAGTGGTGTCGGTGTGAATTCAGACGGTGGTGGTTATGGTAATAATAACGTGGTGGAAGAGGATTGCAAAGTAACGTGAGGATGGGTCGGGTACATTGTAGTGATGGTGTAGGGTGGGGAAAGAGGAATCAATAATGGTGGTGTTGGGTTTTTAATCGATATGAATGGCCCATGATTTTATTTATTTTGGAGTTTTAGTCCCTCAAAGGGTAATTCAGTCTTTTGACTTGATTTTAACAAAAAAACTAATAGAAGTTAGTGTTAGTACCTAAGCTCGTGAAAAAATGAAACATCGGTATTCAAATAGGGAAAAAAGATAGTTAGTACCCAAATCTAATAATTCTGTTAAACCTTAGGTACCATTTGTGTAATTAACTCTTATTCTAAATTGCTTTTCAAGTTGCTAATGTCTCATAAATAGTCGTAACAAGTCCTGAGTTGTCGTACGATGTTCAATGGACTCGGACGAATTCATTAGGTTTATTATGATGTTTTAAGTTTACATACGGTATTGTAAGGTGTTATTACGATTTGTAAGGAGTCCTACATTAAAATAAAGTGCTTTTCAAGTTCTAAAATGGCATACATAGTCGTAATATGTTTTAAGTTGCCGTACGATGTTTAAAGGACTCGAAGGAATTCATTTGGTTTATTATGGAGATTTAATGTTTCGTACGGTGATGTAAGGTCTTCTTTGGAGTTGTAATGCGTGCTACATTATTCTAAATTGCTTTTCAAGTTGCTAATGTCTCATACAGAGTCGTAACAAGTCCTGAGTTGTCGTACGATGTTCAATGGACTCGGACGAATTCATTAGGTTTATTATGGAGTTTTATGTTTACATACGGTATTGTAAGGTGTTTTTACGATTTGTAAGGAGTCCTACATTATAATAAAGTGCTTTTCAAGTTCTAAAATGGCATACATAGTCGTAATATGTTTTAAGTTGCCGTACGATGTTTAAAGGACTCGAAGGAATTCATTTGGTTTATTATGGAGATTTAATGTTTCGTACGGTGATGTAAGGTCTTCTTTGGAGTTGTAATGCGTGCTACATTATTCTAAATTGCTTTTCAAGTTGCTAATGTCTCATACAGAGTCGTAACAAGTCCTGAGTTGTCGTACGATGTTCAATGGACTCGGACGAATTCATTAGGTTTATTATGGAGTTTTATGTTTACATACGTTATTGTAAGGTGTTTTTACGATTTGTAAGGAGTCCTACATTATAATAAAGTGCTTTTCAAGTTCTAAAATGGCATACATAGTCGTAATATGTTTTAAGTTACCGTACGATGTTTAAAGGACTCGAACGAATTCATTTGGTTTATTATGGAGATTTAACGTTTCGTACGGTGATGTAAGGTCTTCTTTGGAGTTGTAATGCGTCCTACGTTATTCTAAATTGCTTTTCAAGTTGCTAATGTCTCATACAGAGTCGTAACAAGTCCTGAGTTGTCGTACGATGTTCAATGGACTCGGACGAATTTATTAGGTTTATTATGGAGTTTTAAGTTTACATACGGTATTGTAAGGTGTTGTTACGATTTGTAAGGAGTCCTACATTATAATAAAGTGTTTTTCAAGTTCTAAAATGACATACAGTCGTAATATGTTTTAAGTTGTCGTACGATGTTTAAAGGACTCGAAAGAATTCATTTGGTTTATTATGGAGATTTAACGTTTAGTACGGTGATGTTAGGTCTTCTTTGGAGTTGTAATGCGTGCTACATTTTTCTAAATTGCTTTTCAAGTTGCTAATGTCTCGTAAATAGTCGTAACAAGTCCTGAGTTGTCTTACGATGTTCAATGGACTCGGACGAATTCATTAGGTTTATTATGGAGTTTTAAGTTTATATACGGTATTGTAAGGTGTTGTTACGATTTGTAAGGAGTCCTACATTATAATAAAGTGCTTTTCAAGTTCTAAAATGGCATACAGTCGTAATATGTTTTAAGTTGCCGTACGATGTTTAAAGGACTCGAACAAATTCATTTGGTTTATTATGGAGATTTAACGTTTCGTACGGTGATGTAAGGTCTTCTTTGGAGTTGTAATGTGTCCAACATTATTCTAAGAGTAAATTACATAAATGGTACCTAAGGTTTAATGAAATTCTCATGTTTAGGTACTAACTATATTTTTTCCCTATTTGAATACCTAATGTTTCATTTTTTCACGAGATTGGGTACTAATACTAACTTTTGTTAGTTTTTTTTGTTAAAATCAAATCAAAAGACTAAAATACCCTTTGAGAGACTAACACTAAAAAATAAATAAAATCAGGGGCCATGTATTCATATATCTTTAAAGTTGAATAAATTCAAACCCAACTCTCCACCCACATTTTCTTTTGTTCTAGTGATTCCCTACCACCACCATCACTGATTAAAACCCATTACCATCATCATGACGTTAGGCCGTTAGGGTTTGAAGAGTATATTGAGCTGTGTTGAAAGTGAATTAACCTTAGTATTACCAAGAGTGAATTCAGAAGACGACGATTAGAAGACAATGCGAGAAGGATGAATCGTCGGAGGTGTTGGTGGAAGTGGTGTCGGTGTGAATTCAGACGGTGGTGGTTATGGTAATAATAACGTGGTGGAAGAGGATTGCAAAGTAACGTGAGGATGGGTCGGGTACATTGTAGTGATGGTGTAGGGTGGGAAAAGAGGAATCAATAATGGTGGTGTTGGGTTTTTAATCGATATGAATGGCCCATGATTTTATTTATTTTGGAGTTTTAGTCCCTCAAAGGGTAATTCAGTCTTTTGACTTGATTTTAACAAAAAAACTAATAGAAGTTAGTGTTAGTACCTAAGCTCGTGAAAAAATGAAACATCGGTATTCAAATAGGGAAAAAAGATAGTTAGTACCCAAATCTAATAATTCTGTTAAACCTTAGGTACCATTTGTGTAATTAACTCTTATTCTAAATTGCTTTTCAAGTTGTTAATGTCTCATAAATAGTCGTAACAAGTCCTGAGTTGTCGTACGATGTTCAATGGACTCGGACGAATTCATTAGGTTTATTATGATGTTTTAAGTTTACATACGGTATTGTAAGGTGTTATTACGATTTGTAAGGAGTCCTACATTAAAATAAAGTGCTTTTCAAGTTCTAAAATGGCATACATAGTCGTAATATGTTTTAAGTTGCCGTACGATGTTTAAAGGACTCGAAGGAATTCATTTGGTTTATTATGGAGATTTAATGTTTCGTACGGTGATGTAAGGTCTTCTTTGGAGTTGTAATGCGTGCTACATTATTCTAAATTGCTTTTCAAGTTGCTAATGTCTCATACAGAGTCGTAACAAGTCCTGAGTTGTCGTACGATGTTCAATGGACTCGGACGAATTCATTAGGTTTATTATGGAGTTTTATGTTTACATACGGTATTGTAAGGTGTTTTTACGATTTGTAAGGAGTCCTACATTATAATAAAGTGCTTTTCAAGTTCTAAAATGGCATACATAGTCGTAATATGTTTTAAGTTGCCGTACGATGTTTAAAGGACTCGAAGGAATTCATTTGGTTTATTATGGAGATTTAATGTTTCGTACGGTGATGTAAGGTCTTCTTTGGAGTTGTAATGCGTGCTACATTATTCTAAATTGCTTTTCAAGTTGCTAATGTCTCATACAGAGTCGTAACAAGTCCTGAGTTGTCGTACGATGTTCAATGGACTCGGACGAATTCATTAGGTTTATTATGGAGTTTTATGTTTACATACGTTATTGTAAGGTGTTTTTACGATTTGTAAGGAGTCCTACATTATAATAAAGTGCTTTTCAAGTTCTAAAATGGCATACATAGTCGTAATATGTTTTAAGTTACCGTACGATGTTTAAAGGACTCGAACGAATTCATTTGGTTTATTATGGAGATTTAACGTTTCGTACGGTGATGTAAGGTCTTCTTTGGAGTTGTAATGCGTCCTACGTTATTCTAAATTGCTTTTCAAGTTGCTAATGTCTCATACAGAGTCGTAACAAGTCCTGAGTTGTCGTACGATGTTCAATGGACTCGGACGAATTTATTAGGTTTATTATGGAGTTTTAAGTTTACATACGGTATTGTAAGGTGTTGTTACGATTTGTAAGGAGTCCTACATTATAATAAAGTGTTTTTCAAGTTCTAAAATGACATACAGTCGTAATATGTTTTAAGTTGTCGTACGATGTTTAAAGGACTCGAAAGAATTCATTTGGTTTATTATGGAGATTTAACGTTTAGTACGGTGATGTTAGGTCTTCTTTGGAGTTGTAATGCGTGCTACATTTTTCTAAATTGCTTTTCAAGTTGCTAATGTCTCGTAAATAGTCGTAACAAGTCCTGAGTTGTCTTACGATGTTCAATGGACTCGGACGAATTCATTAGGTTTATTATGGAGTTTTAAGTTTATATACGGTATTGTAAGGTGTTGTTACGATTTGTAAGGAGTCCTACATTATAATAAAGTGCTTTTCAAGTTCTAAAATGGCATACAGTCGTAATATGTTTTAAGTTGCCGTACGATGTTTAAAGGACTCGAACAAATTCATTTGGTTTATTATGGAGATTTAACGTTTCGTACGGTGATGTAAGGTCTTCTTTGGAGTTGTAATGTGTCCAACATTATTCTAAGAGTAAATTACATAAATGGTACCTAAGGTTTAATGAAATTCTCATGTTTAGGTACTAACTATATTTTTTCCCTATTTGAATACCTAATGTTTCATTTTTTCACGAGATTGGGTACCAATACTAACTTTTGTTAGTTTTTTTTGTTAAAATCAAATCAAAAGACTAAAATACCCTTTGAGAGACTAACACTAAAAAATAAATAAAATCAGGGGCCATGTATTCATATATCTTTAAAGTTGAATAAATTCAAACTCAACTCTCCACCCACCTTTTCTTTTGTTCTAGTGATTCCCTACCACCACCATCACTGATTAAAACCCACTACCATCATCATGACGTTAGGCCGTTAGGGTTTGAAGAGTATATTGAGCTGTGTTGAAAGTGAATTAACCTTAGTATTACCAAGAGTGAATTCAGAAGACGACGATTAGAAGACAATGCGAGAAGGATGAATCGTCGGAGGTGTTGGTGGAAGTGGTGTCGGTGTGAATTCAGACGGTGGTGGTTATGGTAATAATAACGTGGTGGAAGAGGATTGCAAAGTAACGTGAGGATGGGTCGGGTACATTGTAGTGATGGTGTAGGGTGGGAAAAGAGGAATCAATAATGGTGGTGTTGGGTTTTTAATCGATATGAATGGCCCATGATTTTATTTATTTTGGAGTTTTAGTCCCTCAAAGGGTAATTCAGTCTTTTGACTTGATTTTAACAAAAAAACTAATAGAAGTTAGTGTTAGTACCTAAGCTCGTGAAAAAATGAAACATCGGTATTCAAATAGGGAAAAAAGATAGTTAGTACCCAAATCTAATAATTCTGTTAAACCTTAGGTACCATTTGTGTAATTAACTCTTATTCTAAATTTCTTTTCAAGTTGCTAATGTCTCATAAATAGTCGTAACAAGTCCTTAGTTGTCGTACGATGTTCAATGGACTCGGACGAATTCATTAGGTTTATTATGATGTTTTAAGTTTACATACGGTATTGTAAGGTGTTATTACGATTTGTAAGGAGTCCTACATTATAATAAAGTGCTTTTCAAGTTCTAAAATGGCATACATAGTCGTAATATGTTTTAAGCTGCCGTACGATGTTTAAAGGACTCGAAGGAATTCATTTGGTTTATTATGGAGATTTAATGTTTCGTACGGTGATGTAAGGTCTTCTTTGGAGTTGTAATGCGTGCTACATTATTCTAAATTGCTTTTCAAGTTGCTAATGTCTCATACAGAGTCGTAACAAGTCCTGAGTTGTCGTACGATGTTCAATGGACTCGGACGAATTCATTAGGTTTATTATGGAGTTTTATGTTTACATACGGTATTGAAAGGTGTTTTTACGATTTGTAAGGAGTCCTACATTATAATAAAGTGCTTTTCAAGTTCTAAAATGGCATACATAGTCGTAATATGTTTTAAGTTACCGTACGATGTTTAAAGGACTCGAACGAATTCATTTGGTTTATTATGGAGATTTAACGTTTCGTACGGTGATGTAAGGTCTTCTTTGGAGTTGTAATGCGTCCTACGTTATTCTAAATTGCTTTTCAAGTTGCTAATGTCTCATACAGAGTCGTAACAAGTCCTGAGTTGTCGTACGATGTTCAATGGACTCGGACGAATTCATTAGGTTTATTATGGAGTTTTAAGTTTACATACAGTATTGTAAGGTGTTGTTACGATTTGAAAGGAGTCCTACATTATAATAAAGTGCTTTTCAAGTTCTAAAATGGCATACAGTCGTAATATGTTTTATGTTGCCGTACGATGTTTAAAGGACTCGAACGAATTCATTTGGTTTATTATGGAGATTTAATGTTTCGTACGGTGATGTAAGGTCTTCTTTGGAGTTGTAATGCGTGCTACATTATTCTAAATAGCTTTTCAAGTTGCTAATGTCTCATACAGAGTCGTAACAAGTCCCGAGTTGTCGTACGATGTTCAATGGACTCGGACGAATTCATTAGGTTTATTATGGAGTTTTAAGTTTACATACGGTATTGTAAGGTGTTGTTACGATTTGTAAGGAGTCCTACATTATAATAAAGTGCTTTTCATGTTCTAAAATAGCATACAGTCGTAATATGTTTTAAGTTGTCGTACGATGTTTAAAGGACTCGAACGAATTCATTTGGTTTATTATGGAGATTTAACGTTTAATACGGTGATGTTAGGTCTTCTTTGGAGTTGTAATGCGTGCTACATTATTCTAAATTGCTTTTCAAGTTGCTAATGTCTCATACAGAGTCGTAACAAGTCCTGAGTTGTCTTACGATGTTCAATGGACTCGGACGAATTCATTAGGTTTGTTATGGAGTTTTAAGTTTACTTACGGTATTGTAAGGTGTTGTTACGATTTGTAAGGAGTCCTACATTATAATAAAGTGCTTTTCAAGTTCTAAAATGGCATACATAGTCGTAATATGTTTTAAGTTGCCGTACGATGTTTAAAGGACTCGAACGAATTCATTTGGTTTATTATGGAGATTTAATGTTTCGTACGGTGATGTAAGGTCTTCTTTGGAGTTGTAATGCGTGCTACATTATTCTAAATAGCTTTTCAAGTTGCTAATGTCTCATACAGAGTCGTAACAAGTCCCGAGTTGTCGTACGATGTTCAATGGACTCGGACGAATTCATTAGGTTTATTATGGAGTTTTAAGTTTACATACGGTATTGTAAGGTGTTGTTACGATTTGTAAGGAGTCCTACATTATAATAAAGTGCTTTTCATGTTCTAAAATAGCATACAGTCGTAATATGTTTTAAGTTTCCGAACGATGTTTAAAGGACTCGAACGAATTCATTTGGTTTATTATGGAGATTTAACGTTTAGTACGGTGATGTTAGGTCTTCTTTGGAGTTGTAATGCGTGCTACACTATTCTAAATTGCATTTCAAGTTGCTAATGTCTCATACAGAGTCGTAACAAGTCCCGAGTTGTCGTACGATGTTCAATGGACTCGGACGAATTCATTAGGTTTATCATGGAGTTTTAAGTTTACATACGGTATTGTAAGGTGTTGTTACGATTTGTAAGGAGTCCTACATTATAATAAAGTGCTTTTCAAGTTCTAAAATGGCATACAGTCGTAATATGTTTTAAGTTGCCGTACGATGTTTAAAGGACTCGAACGAATTCATTTGGTTTATTATGGAGATTTAACGTTTAGTACGGTGATGTTAGGTCTTCTTTGGAGTTGTAATGCGTGCTACATTATTCTAAATTGCTTTTCAAGTTGCTAATGTCTCATACAGATTCGTAACAATTCCTGAGTTGTCTTACGATGTTCAATGGACTCGGACGAATTCATTAGGTTTATTATGGAGTTTTAAGTTTACATACGGTATTGTAAGGTGTTGTTACGATTTGTAAGGAGTCCTACATTATAATAAAGTGCTTTTCATGTTCTAAAATAGCATACAGTCGTAATATGTTTTAAGTTGTCGAACGATGTTTAAAGGACTCGAACGAATTCATTTGGTTTATTATGGAGATTTAACGTTTAATACGGTGATGTTAGGTCTTCTTTGGAGTTGTAATGCGTGCTACATTATTCTAAATTGCTTTTCAAGTTTCTAATGTCTCATACAGAGTCGTAACAAGTCCTGAGTTGTCTTACGATGTTCAATGGACTCGGACGAATTTATTAGGTTTGTTATGGAGTTTTAAGTTTACTTACGGTATTGTAAGGTGTTGTTACGATTTGTAAGGAGTCCTACATTATAATAAAGTGCTTTTCAAGTTCTAAAATGGCATACATAGTCGTAATATGTTTTAAGTTGCCGTACGATGTTTAAAGGACTCGAACGAATTCATTTGGTTTATTATGGAGATTTAATGTTTCGTACGGTGATGTAAGGTCTTCTTTGGAGTTGTAATGCGTGCTACATTATTCTAAATAGCTTTTCAAGTTGCTAATGTCTCATACAGAGTCGTAACAAGTCCCGAGTTGTCGTACGATGTTCAATGGACTCGGACGAATTCATTAGGTTTATTATGGAGTTTTAAGTTTACATACGGTATTGTAAGGTGTTGTTACGATTTGTAAGGAGTCCTACATTATAATAAAGTGCTTTTCATGTTCTAAAATAGCATACAGTCGTAATATGTTTTAAGTTTCCGAACGATGTTTAAAGGACTCGAACGAATTCATTTGGTTTATTATGGAGATTTAACGTTTAGTACGGTGATGTTAGGTCTTCTTTGGAGTTGTAATGCGTGCTACACTATTCTAAATTGCATTTCAAGTTGCTAATGTCTCATACAGAGTCGTAACAAGTCCCGAGTTGTCGTACGATGTTCAATGGACTCGGACGAATTCATTAGGTTTATCATGGAGTTTTAAGTTTACATACGGTATTGTAAGGTGTTGTTACGATTTGTAAGGAGTCCTACATTATAATAAAGTGCTTTTCAAGTTCTAAAATGGCATACAGTCGTAATATGTTTTAAGTTGCCGTACGATGTTTAAAGGACTCGAACGAGTTCATTTGGTTTATTATGGAGATTTAACGTTTAGTACGGTGATGTTAGGTCTTCTTTGGAGTTGTAATGCGTGCTACATTATTCTAAATTGCTTTTCAAGTTGCTAATGTCTCATACAGAGTCGTAACAATTCCTGAGTTGTCTTACGATGTTCAATGGACTCGGACGAATTCATTAGGTTTATTATGGAGTTTTAAGTTTACTTACGGTATTGTAAGGTGTTGTTACGATTTGTAAGGAGTCCTACATAATAATAAAGTGCTTTTCAAGTTCTAAAATGGCATACATAGTCGTAATATGTTTTAAGTTGTCGTACGATGTTTAAAGGACTCGAACGAATTCATTTGGTTTATTATGGAGATTTAATGTTTCGTACGGTGATGTAAGGTCTTCTTTGGAGTTGTAATGCGTGCTACATTATTCTAAATAGCTTTTCAAGTTGCTAATGTCTCATACAGAGTCGTAACAAGTCCCGAGTTGGCGTACGATGTTCAATGGACTTGGACGAATTCATTAGGTTTATTATGGAGTTTTAAGTTTACATACGGTATTGTAAGGTGTTGTTACGATTTGTAAGGAGTCCTACATTATAATAAAGTGCTTTTCATGTTCTAAAATAGCATACAGTCGTAATATGTTTTAAGTTTCCGTACGATGTTTAAAGGACTCGAACGAATTCATTTGGTTTATTATGGAGATTTAACGTTTAGTACGGTGATGTTAGGTCTTATTTGGAGTTGTAATGCGTGCTACATTATTCTAAATTGCTTTTCAAGTTGCTAATGTCTCATACAGAGTCGTAACAAGTCCTGAGTTGTCTTACGATGTTCAATGGACTCGGACGAATTCATTAGGTTTATTATGGAGTTTTAAGTTTACTTACGGTATTGTAAGGTGTTGTTACGATTTGTAAGGAGTCCTACATTATAATAAAATGCTTTTCAAGTTCTAAAATGGCATACATAGTCGTAATATGTTTTAAGTTGCCGTACGATGTTTAAAGGACTCGAATGAATTCATTTGGTTTATTATGGAGATTTAATGTTTCGTACGGTGATGTAAGGTCTTCTTTGGAGTTGTAATGTGTGCTACATTATTCTAAATTGCTTTTCAAGTTGCTAATGTCTAATACAGAGTCGTAACAAGTCCTGAGTTGTCGTACGATGTTCAATGGACTTGGACGAATTCATTAGGTTTATTATGGAGTTTTAAGTTTACATACGGTATTGTAAGGTGTTGTTACGATTTGAAAGGAGTCCTACATTATAATAAAGTGCTTTTCAAGTTCTAAAATGGCATACAGTCGTAATATGTTTGATGTTGCCGTACGATGTTTAAAGGACTCGAACGAATTCATTTGGTTTATTATGGAGATTTAACGTTTAGTACGGTGATGTAAGGTCTTCTTTGGAGTTGTAATGCGTGCTACATTATTCTAAATTGCTTTTCAAGTTGCTAATGTCTCATACAGAGTCGTAACAAGTCCTGAGTTGTCTTACGATGTTCAATGGACTCGGACGAATTCATTAGGTTTATTATGGAGTTTTAAGTTTACATACGGTATTGTAAGGTGTTGTTACGATTTATAAGGAGTCCTACATTATAATAAAGTGCTTTTCAAGTTCTAAAATGGCATACAGTCGTAATATGTTTTAAGTTTCCGTACGATGTTTATAGGACTCGAACGAATTCATTTGGTTTATTAAGGAGATTTAACGTTTCGTACGGTGATGTAAGGTCTTCTTTGGAGTTGTAATGCGTCCTACATTATTCTAAATTGCTTTTCAAGTTGCTAATGTCTAAAAAATAGACGTAACAAGTCCCGAGTTGTCGTACGATGTTCAATGGACTCGGACGAATTCATTAGGTTTATTATGGAGTTTTAAGTTTACATACGGTATTGTAAGGTTTGTTACGATTTGTAAGGAGTCCTACATTATAATAAAGTGCTTTTCAAGTTCTAAAATGGCATACAGTCGTAATATGTTTTAAGTTGTCGTACGATGTTTAAAGGACTCAAACGAATTCATTTGGTTTATTATGGAGATTTAACGTTTAGTACGGTGATGTTAGGTCTTCTTTGGAGTTATAATGCGTGCTACAATATTCTAAATTGCTTTTCAAGTTGCTAATGTCTCATACAGAGTCGTAACAAGTCCTGAGTTGTCGTACGATGTTCAATGGACTTGGACGAATTCATTAGGTTTATTATGGAGTTTTAAGTTTACATACGGTATTGTAAGGTGTTGTTACGATTTGAAAGGAGTCCTACATTATAATAAAGTGCTTTTCAAGTTCTAAAATGGCATACAGTCGTAATATGTTTTATGTTGCCGTACGATGTTTAAAGGAATCGAACGAATTCATTTGGTTTATTATGGAGATTTAACGTTTAGTACGGTGATGTAAGGTCTTCTTTGGAGTTGTAATGCGTGCTACATTATTCTAAATTGCTTTTCAAGTTGCTAATGTCTCATACAGAGTCGTAACAAGTCCTGAGTTGTCGTACGATGTTCAATGGACTTGGACGAATTCATTAGGTTTATTATGGAGTTTTAAGTTTACATACGGTATTGTAAGGTGTTGTTACGATTTGAAAGGAGTCCTACATTATAATAAAGTGCTTTTCAAGTTCTAAAATGGCATACAGTCGTAATATGTTTTATGTTGCCGTACGATGTTTAAAGGAATCGAACGAATTCATTTGGTTTATTATGGAGATTTAACGTTTAGTACGGTGATGTAAGGTCTTCTTTGGAGTTGTAATGCGTGCTACATTATTCTAAATTGCTTTTCAAGTTGCTAATGTCTCATACAGAGTCGTAACAAGTCCTGAGTTGTCTTATGATGTTCAATGGACTCGGACGAATTCATTAGGTTTATTATGGAGTTTTAAGTTTACATACGGTATTGTAAGGTGTTGTTACGATTTATAAGGAGTCCTACATTATAATAAAGTGCTTTTCAAGTTCTAAAATGGCATACAGTCGTAATATGTTTTAAGTTTCCGTACGATGTTTAAAGGACTCGAACGAATTCATTTGGTTTATTATGGAGATTTAACGTTTCGTACGGTGATGTAAGGTCTTCTTTGGAGTTGTAATGCGTCCTACATTATTCTAAATTGCTTTTCAAGTTGCTAATGTCTAAAAAATAGACGTAACAAGTCCCGAGTTGTCGTACGATGTCCAATGGACTCGGACGAATTCATTAGGTTTATTATGGAGTTTTAAGTTTACATACGGTATTGTAAGGTGTTGTTACGATTTGTAAGGAGTCCTACATTATAATAAAGTGCTTTTCAAGTTCTAAAATGGCATACATAGTCGTAATATGTTTTAAGTTGTCGTACGATGTTTAAAGGACTCGAACGAATTCATTTGGTTTATTATGGAGATTTAATGTTTCGTACGGTGATGTAAGGTCTTCTTTGGAGTTGTAATGCGTGCTACATTATTCTAAATAGCTTTTCAAGTTGCTAATGTCTCATACAGAGTCGTAACAAGTCCCGAGTTGGCGTACGATGTTCAATGGACTCGGACGAATTCATTAGGTATATTATGGAGTTTTAAGTTTACATACGGTATTGTAAGGTGTTGTTACGATTTGTAAGGAGTCCTACATTATAATAAAGTGCTTTTCATGTTCTAAAATTGCATACAGTCGTAATATGTTTTAAGTTTCCGTACGATGTTTAAAGGACTCGAACGAATTCATTTGGTTTATTATGGAGATTTAACGTTTAGTACGGTGATGTTAGGTCTTCTTTGGAGTTGTAATGCGTGCTACATTATTCTAAATTGCTTTTCAAGTTGCTAATGTCTCATACAGAGTCGTAACAAGTCCCGAGTTGTCGTATGATGTTCAATGGACGAGGACGAATTCATTAGGTTTATTATGGAGTTTTAAGTTTACATACGGTATTGTAAGGTGTTGTTACGATTTGTAAGGAGTCCTACATTATAATAAAGTGCTTTTCAAGTTCTAAAATGGCATACAGTCGTAATATGTTTTAAGTTGCCGTACGATGTTTAAAGGACTCGAACGAATTCATCTGGTTTATTATGGAGATTTAACGTTTAGTACGGTGATGTTAGGTCTTTTTTGGAGTTGTAATGCGTGCTACATTATTCTAAATTGTTTTTCAAGTTGCTAATGTCTCATACAGAGTCGTAACAAGTCCTGAGTTGTCTTACGATGTTCAATGGACTCGGACGAATTCATTAGGTTTATTATGGAGTTTTAAGTTTACTTACGGTATTGTAAGGTGTTGTTACGATTTGTAAGGAGTCCTACATTATAATAAAGTGCTTTTCAAGTTCTAAAATGGCATACATAGTCGTAATATGTTTTAAGTTGCCGTACGATGATTAAAGGACTCGAACGAATTCATTTGGTTTATTATGGAGATTTAATGTTTCGTACGGTGATGTAAGGTCTTCTTTGGAGTTGTAATGTGTGGTACATTATTCTAAATTGCTTTTCAAGTTGCTAATGTCTAATACAGAGTCGTAACAAGTCCTGAGTTGTCTTACGATGTTCAATGGACTCGGACGAATTCATTAGGTTTATTATGGAGTTTTAAGTTTACATACGGTATTGTAAGGTGTTGTTACGATTTATAAGGAGTCCTACATTATAATAAAGTGCTTTTCAAGTTCTAAAATGGCATACATAGTTGTAATATGTTTTAAGTTGCCGTACGATGTTTAAAGGACTCGAACGAATTCATTTGGTTTATTATGGAGATTTAACGTTTCGTACGGTGATGTAAGGTCTTCTTTGGAGTTGTAATGCGTCCTACATTATTCTAAATTGCTTTTCAAGTTGCTAATGTCTAAAAAATAGACGTAACAAGTCCCGAGTTGTCGTACGATGTTCAATGGACTCGGACGAATTCATTAGGTTTATTATGGAGTTTTAAGTTTACATACGGTATTGTAAGGTGTTGTTACGATTTGTAAGGAGTCCTACATTATAATAAAGTGCTTTTCAAGTTCTAAAATGGCATACAGTCGTAATATGTTTTAAGTTGTCGTACGATGTTTAAAGGACTCGAACGAATTCATTTGGTTTATTATGGAGATTTAACGTTTAGTACGGTGATGTTAGGTCTTCTTTGGAGTTATAATGCGTGCTACAATATTCTAAATTGCTTTTCAAGTTGCTAATGTCTCATACAGAGTCGTAACAAGTCCTGAGTTGTCGTACGATGTTCAATGGACTTGGACGAATTCATTAGGTTTATTATGGAGTTTTAAGTTTACATACGGTATTGTAAGGTGTTGTTACGATTTGAAAGGAGTCCTACATTATAATAAAGTGCTTTTCAAGTTCTAAAATGGCATACAGTCGTAATATGTTTTAAGTTGTCGTACGATGTTTAAAGGACTCGAACGAATTCATTTGGTTTATTATGGAGATTTAACGTTTAGTACGGTGATGTTAGGTCTTCTTTGGAGTTATAATGCGTGCTACAATATTCTAAATTGCTTTTCAAGTTGCTAATGTCTCATACAGAGTCGTAACAAGTCCTGAGTTGTCGTACGATGTTCAATGGACTTGGACGAATTCATTAGGTTTATTATGGAGTTTTAAGTTTACATACGGTATTGTAAGGTGTTGTTACGATTTGAAAGGAGTCCTACATTATAATAAAGTGCTTTTCAAGTTCTAAAATGGCATACAGTCGTAATATGTTTTATGTTGCCGTACGATGTTTAAAGGACTCGAACGAATTCATTTGGTTTATTATGGAGATTTAACGTTTAGTACGGTGATGTAAGGTCTTCTTTGGAGTTGTAATGCGTGCTACATTATTCTAAATTGCTTTTCAAGTTGCTAATGTCTCATACAGAGTCGTAACAAGTCCTGAGTTGTCTTACGATGTTCAATGGACTCGGACGAATTCATTAGGTTTATTATGGAGTTTTAAGTTTACATACGGTATTGTAAGGTGTTGTTACGATTTATAAGGAGTCCTACATTATAATAAAGTGCTTTTCAAGTTCTAAAATGGCATACAGTCGTAATATGTTTTAAGTTTCCGTACGATGTTTAAAGGACTCGAACGAATTCATTTGGTTTATTATGGAGATTTAACGTTTCGTACGGTGATGTAAGGTCTTCTTTGGAGTTGTAATGCGTCCTACATTATTCTAAATTGCTTTTCAAGTTGCTAATGTCTAAAAAATAGACGTAACAAGTCCCGAGTTGTCGTATGATGTTCAATGGACTCGGACGAATTCATTAGGTTTATTATGGAGTTTTAAATTTACATACGGTATTGTAAGGTGTTGTTACGATTTATAAGGAGTCCTACATTATAATAAAGTGCTTTTCAAGTTCTAAAATGGCATACAGTCGTAATATGTTTTAAGTTTCCGTACGATGTTTAAAGGACTCGAACGAATTCATTTGGTTTATTATGGAGATTTAACGTTTCGTACGGTGATGTAAGGTCTTCTTTGGAGTTGTAATGCGTCCTACATTATTCTAAATTGCTTTTCAAGTTGCTAATGTCTCATAAATAGTCGTAACAAGTCCTGAGTTGTCATACGATGTTCAATGGACTCGGACGAAATCATTAGGTTTATTATGGAGTTTTAAGTTTACATACGGTATTGTAAGGTGTTGTTACGATTTGTAAGGAGTCCTACATTATAATAAAGTGCTTTTCAATTTCTAAAATGGCATACAGTCGTAATATGTTTTATGTTGCCGTACGATGTTTAAAGGAATCGAACGAATTCATTTGGTTTATTATGGAGATTTAACGTTTAGTACGGTGATGTAAGGTCTTCTTTGGAGTTGTAATGCGTGCTACATTATTCTAAATTGCTTTTCAAGTTGCTAATGTCTCATACAGAGTCGTAACAAGTCCTGAGTTGTCTTACGATGTTCAATAGATTCGGACGAATTCATTAGGTTTATTATGGAGTTTTAAGTTTACATACTGTATTGTAAGGTGTTGTTACGATTTATAAGGAGTCCTACATTATAATAAAGTGCTTTTCAAGTTCTAAAATGGCATACAGTCGTAATATGTTTTAAGTTTCCGTACGATGTTTAAAGGACTCGAACGAATTCATTTGGTTTATTATTGAGATTTAACGTTTCGTACGGTGATGTAAGGTCTTCTTTGGAGTTGTAATGCGTCCTACATTATTCTAAATTGCTTTTCAAGTTGCTAATGTCTCATAAATAGTCGTAACAAGTCCTGAGTTGTCATACGATGTTCAATGGACTCGGACGAAATCATTAGGTTTATTATGGAGTTTTAAGTTTACATACGGTATTGTAAGGTGTTGTTACGATTTTTAAGGAGTCCTACATTATAATAAAGTGCTTTTCAATTTCTAAAATGGCATACATAGTTGTAATATGTTTTAAGTTGCCGTACGATGTTTAAAGGACTCGAACGAATTCATTTGGTTTATTATGGAGATTTAACGTTTCGTACGGTGATGTAAGGTCTTCTTTGGAGTTGTAATGCGTCCTACATTATTCTAAATTGCTTTTCAAGTTGCTAATGTCTAAAAAATAGACGTAACAAGTCCCGAGTTGTCGTACGATGTTCAATGGACTTGGACGAATTCATTAGGTTTATTATGGAGTTTTAAGTTTACATACGGTATTGTAAGGTGTTGTTACGATTTGAAAGGAGTCCTACATTATAATAAAGTGCTTTTCAAGTTCTAAAATGGCATACAGTCGTAATATGTTTTATGTTGCCGTACGATGTTTAAAGGACTCGAACGAATTCATTTGGTTTATTATGGAGATTTAACGTTTAGTACGGTGATGTAAGGTCTTCTTTGGAGTTGTAATGCGTGCTACATTATTCTAAATTGCTTTTCAAGTTGCTAATGTCTTATACAGAGTCGTAACAAGTCCTGAGTTGTCTTACGATGTTCAATGGACTCGGACGAATTCATTAGGTTTATTATGGAGTTTTAAGTTTACATACGGTATTGTAAGGTGTTGTTACGATTTATAAGGAGTCCTACATTATAATAAAGTGCTTTTCAAGTTCTAAAATGGCATACAGTCGTAATATGTTTTAAGTTTCCGTACGATGTTTAAAGGACTCGAACGAATTCATTTGGTTTATTATGGAGATTTAACGTTTCGTACGGTGATGTAAGGTCTTCTTTGGAGTTGTAATGCGTCCTACATTATTCTAAATTGCTTTTCAAGTTGCTAATGTCTAAAAAATAGACGTAACAAGTCCCGAGTTGTCGTACGATGTTCAATGGACTCGGACGAATTCATTAGGTTTATTATGGAGTTTTAAGTTTACATACGGTATTGTAAGGTGTTGTTACGATTTATAAGGAGTCCTACATTATAATAAAGTGCTTTTCAAGTTCTAAAATGGCATACAGTCGTAATATGTTTTAAGTTTCCGTACGATGTTTAAAGGACTCGAACGAATTCATTTGGTTTATTATGGAGATTTAACGTTTCGTACGGTGATGTAAGGTCTTCTTTGGAGTTGTAATGCGTCCTACATTATTCTAAATAGCTTTTCAAGTTGCTAATGTCTCATAAATAGTCGTAACAAGTCCTGAGTTGTCATACGATGTTCAATGGACTCGGACGAAATCATTAGGTTTATTATGGAGTTTTAAGTTTACATACGGTATTGTAAGGTGTTGTTACGATTTGTAAGGAGTCCTACATTATAATAAAGTGCTTTTCAATTTCTAAAATGGCATACAGTCGTAATATGTTTTATGTTGCCGTACGATGTTTAAAGGAATCGAACGAATTCATTTGGTTTATTATGGAGATTTAACGTTTAGTACGGTGATGTAAGGTCTTCTTTGGAGTTGTAATGCGTGCTACATTATTCTAAATTGCTTTTCAAGTTGCTAATGTCTCATACAGAGTCGTAACAAGTCCTGAGTTGTCTTACGATGTTCAATGGACTCGGACGAATTCATTAGGTTTATTATGGAGTTTTAAGTTTACATACGGTATTGTAAGGTGTTGTTACGATTTATAAGGAGTCCTACATTATAATAAAGTGCTTTTCAAGTTCTAAAATGGCATACAGTCGTAATATGTTTTAAGTTTCCGTACGATGTTTAAAGGACTCGAACGAATTCATTTGGTTTATTATGGAGATTTAACGTTTCGTACTGTGATGTAAGGTCTTCTTTGGAGTTGTAATGCGTCCTACATTATTCTAAATTGCTTTTCAAGTTGCTAATGTCTCATAAATAGTCGTAACAAGTCCTGAGTTGTCATACGATGTTCAATGGACTAGGACGAAATCATTAGGTTTATTATGGAGTTTTAAGTTTACATACGGTATTGTAAGGTGTTGTTACGATTTGTAAGGAGTCCTACATTATAATAAAGTGCTTTTCAATTTCTAAAATGGCATACATAGTTGTAACATGTTTTAAGTTGCCGTACGATGTTTAAAGGCCTCGAACGAATTCATTTGGTTTATTATGGAGATTTAACGTTTCGTACGGTGATGTAAGGTCTTCTTTGGTGTTGTAATGCGTGCTACATTATTCTAAATTGCTTTTCAAGTTGCTAATGTCTCATACAGAGTCGAAACAAGTCCTGAGTTATCTTACGATGTTCAATGGACTTGACGAATTCATTAGGTTTATTATGGAGTTTTAAGTTTACATACGGTATTGTATGGTGTTATTACGATTTGTAAGGAGTCCTACATTATAATAAAGTGCTTTTCAAGTTCTAAAATGGCATACATAGTCGTAATATGTTTTAAGTTGCCGTACGATATTTAAAGGACTCGAACGAATTCATTTGGTTTATTATGGAGATTTAATGTTTCGTACGGTGATGTAAGGTCTTCTTTGGAGTTGTAATGTGTGCTACATTATTCTAAATTGCTTTTCAAGTTGCTAATGTCTCATACAGAGTCGTAACAAGTCCTGAGTTGTCTTACGATGTTCAATGGACTTGGACGAATTCATTAGGTTTATTATGGAGTTTTAAGTTTACATACGGTATTGTAAGGTGTTGTTACGATTTGTAAGGAGTCCTACATTATAATAAAGTGCTTTTCAAGTTCTAAAATGGCATACAGTCGTAATATGTTTTAAGTTGTCGTACGATGATTAAAGGACTCGAACGAATTCATTTGGTTTATTATGGAGATTTAACGTTTAGTACGGTGATGTTAGGTCTTCTTTGGAGTTATAATGCGTGCTACAATATTCTAAATTGCTTTTCAAGTTGCTAATGTCTCATACAGAGTCGTAACAAGTCCTGAGTTGTCGTACGATGTTCAATGGACTTGGATGAATTCATTAGGTTTATTATGGAGTTTTAAGTTTACATACGGTATTGTAAGGTGTTGTTACGATTTGTAAGGAGTCCTACATTATAATAAAGTGCTTTTCAAGTTCTAAAATGGCATACAGTCGTAATATGTTTTATGTTGCCGTACGATGTTTAAAGGACTCGAACGAATTCATTTGGTTTATTATGGAGATTTAACGTTTCGTACGGTGATGTAAGGTCTTCTTTGGAGTTGTAATGCGTCCTACATTATTCTAAATTGCTTTTCAAGTTGCTAATGTCTCATAAATAGTCGTAACAAGTCCTGAGTTGTCATACGATGTTCAATGGACTCGGACGAAATCATTAGGTTTATTATGGAGTTTTAAGTTTACATACGGTATTGTAAGGTGTTGTTACGATTTGTAAGGAGTCCTACATTATAATAAAGTGCTTTTCAATTTCTAAAATGGCATACATAGTTGTAATATGTTTTAAGTTGCCGTACGATGTTTAAAGGCCTCGAACGAATTCAGTTGGTTTATTATGGAGATTTAACGTTTCGTACGGTGATGTAAGGTCTTCTTTGGAGTTGTAATGCGTGCTACATTATTCTAAATTGCTTTTCAAGTTGCTAATGTCTCATACAGAGTCGAAACAAGTCCTGAGTTATCTTACGATATTCAATGCACTTGACGAATTCATTAGGTTTATTATGGAGTTTTAAGTTTACATACGGTATTGTATGGGGTTATTACGATTTGTAAGGAGTCCTACATTATAATAAAGTGCTTTTCAAGTTCTAAAATGGCATACATAGTCGTAATATGTTTTAAGTTGCCGTACGATATTTAAAGGACTCGAACGAATTCATTTGGTTTATTATGGAGATTTAATGTTTCGTACGGTGATGTAAGGTCTTCTTTGGAGTTGTAATGTGTGCTACATTATTCTAAATTGCTTTTCAAGTTGCTAATGTCTCATACAGAGTCGTAACAAGTCCTGAGTTGTCTTACGATGTTCAATGGACTTGGACGAATTCATTAGGTTTATTATGGAGTTTTAAGTTTACATACGGTATTGTAAGGTGTTGTTACGATTTGTAAGGAGTCCTACATTATAATAAAGTGCTTTTCAAGTTCTAAAATGGCATACAGTCGTAATATGTTTTAAGTTGTCGTACGATGATTAAAGGACTCGAACGAATTCATTTGGTTTATTATGGAGATTTAACGTTTAGTACGGTGATGTTAGGTCTTCTTTGGAGTTATAATGCGTGCTACAATATTCTAAATTGCTTTTCAAGTTGCTAATGTCTCATACAGAGTCGTAACAAGTCCTGAGTTGTCGTACGATGTTCAATGGACTTGGATGAATTCATTAGGTTTATTATGGAGTTTTACGTTTACATACGGTATTGTAAGGTGTTGTTACGATTTGTAAGGAGTCCTACATTATAATAAAGTGCTTTTCAAGTTCTAAAATGGCATACAGTCGTAATATGTTTTATGTTGCCGTACGATGTTTAAAGGACTCGAACGAATTCATTTGGTTTATTATGGAGATTTAACGTTTAGTACGGTGATGTAAGGTCTTCTTTGGAGTTGTAATGCGTGCTACATTATTCTAAATTGCTTTTCAAGTTGCTAATGTCTCATACAGAGTCGTAACAAGTCCTGAGTTGTCTTACGATGTTCAATGGACTCGGACGAATTCATTAGGTTTATTATGGAGTTTTAAGTTTACATACGGTATTGTAAGGTGTTGTTACGATTTATAAGGAGTCCTACATTATAATAAAGTGCTTTTCAAGTTCTAAAATGGCATACAGTCGTAATATGTTTTAAGTTTCCGTACGATGTTTAAAGGACTCGAACGAATTCATTTGGTTTATTATGGAGATTTAACGTTTCGTACGGTGATGTAAGGTCTTCTTTGGAGTTGTAAAGCGTGCTACATTATTCTAAATTGCTTTTCAAGTTGCTAATGTCTCATACAGAGTCGAAACAAGTCCTGAGTTGTCTTACGATGTTCAATGGACTTGGACGAATTCATTAGGTTTATTATGGAGTTTTAAGTTTACATACGGTATTGTATGGTGTTATTACGATTTGTAAGGAGTCCTACATTATAATAAAGTGCTTTTCAATTTCTAAAATGGCATACATAGTTGTAATATGTTTTAAGTTGCCGTACGATGTTTAAAGGCCTCGAACGAATTCATTTGGTTTATTATGGAGATTTAACGTTTCGTACGGTGATGTAAGGTCTTCTTTGGAGTTGTAATGCGTGCTACATTATTCTAAATTGCTTTTCAAGTTGCTAATGTCTCATACAGAGTCGAAACAAGTCCTGAGTTATCTTACGATGTTCAATGGACTTGACGAATTCATTAGGTTTATTATGGAGTTTTAAGTTTACATACGGTATTGTATGGTGTTATTACGATTTGTAAGGAGTCCTACATTATAATAAAGTGCTTTTCAAGTTCTAAAATGGCATACATAGTCGTAATATGTTTTAAGTTGTCGTACGATATTTAAAGGACTCGAACGAATTCATTTGGTTTATTATGGAGATTTAATGTTTCGTACGGTGATGTAAGGTCTTCTTTGGAGTTGTAATGTGTGCTACATTATTCTAAATTGCTTTTCAAGTTGCTAATGTCTCATACAGAGTCGTAACAAGTCCTGAGTTGTCTTACGATGTTCAATGGACTTGGACGAATTCATTAGGTTTATTATGGAGTTTTAAGTTTACATACGGTATTGTAAGGTGTTGTTACGATTTGTAAGGAGTCCTACATTATAATAAAGTGATTTTCAAGTTCTAAAATGGCATACAGTCGTAATATGTTTTAAGTTGTCGTACGATGATTAAAGGACTCGAACGAATTCATTTGGTTTATTATGGAGATTTAACGTTTAGTACGGTGATGTTAGGTCTTCTTTGGAGTTATAATGCGTGCTACAATATTCTAAATTGCTTTTCAAGTTGCTAATGTCTCATACAGAGTCGTAACAAGTCCTGAGTTGTCGTACGATGTTCAATGGACTTGGATGAATTCATTAGGTTTATTATGGAGTTTTAAGTTTACATACGGTATTGTAAGGTGTTGTTACGATTTGTAAGGAGTCCTACATTATAATAAAGTGCTTTTCAAGTTCTAAAATGGCATACAGTCGTAATATGTTTTATGTTGCCGTACGATGTTTAAAGGACTCGAACGAATTCATTTGGTTTATTATGGAGATTTAACGTTTAGTACGGTGATGTAAGGTCTTCTTTGGAGTTGTAATGCGTGCTACATTATTCTAAATTGCTTTTCAAGTTGCTAATGTCTCATACAGAGTCGTAACAAGTCCTGAGTTGTCTTACGATGTTCAATGGACTCGGACGAATTCATTAGGTTTATTATGGAGTTTTAAGTTTACATACGGTATTGTAAGGTGTTGTTACGATTTATAAGGAGTCCTACATTATAATAAAGTGCTTTTCAAGTTCTAAAATGGCATACAGTCGTAATATGTTTTAAGTTTCCGTACGATGTTTAAAGGACTCGAACGAATTCATTTGGTTTATTATGGAGATTTAACGTTTCGTACGGTGATGTAAGGTCTTCTTTGGAGTTGTAAAGCGTGCTACATTATTCTAAATTGCTTTTCAAGTTGCTAATGTCTCATACAGAGTCGAAACAAGTCCTGAGTTGTCTTACGATGTTCAATGGACTTGGACGAATTCATTAGGTTTATTATGGAGTTTTAAGTTTACATACGGTATTGTATGGTGTTATTACGATTTGTAAGGAGTCCTACATTATAATAAAGTGCTTTTCAAGTTCTAAAATGGCATACATAGTCGTAATATGTTTTAAGTTGCCGTACGATGTTTAAAGGACTCGAACGAATTCATTTGGTTTATTATGGAGATTTAACGTTTCGTACGGTGATGTAAGGTCTTCTTTGGAGTTGTAATGCGTCCTACATTATTCTAAATTGCTTTTCAAGTTGCTAATGTCTCATAAATAGTCGTAACAAGTCCTGAATTGTCATACGATGTTCAATGGACACGGACGAAATCATTAGGTTTATTATGGAGTTTTAAGTTTACATACGGTATTGTAAGGTGTTGTTACGATTTGTAAGGAGTCCTACATTGTAATAAAGTGCTTTTCAATTTCTAAAATGGCATACATAGTTGTAATATGTTTTAAGTTGCCGTACGATGTTTAAAGGCCTCGAACGAATTCATTTGGTTTATTATGGAGATTTAACGTTTCGTACGGTGATGTAAGGTCTTCTTTGGAGTTGTAATGCGTGCTACATTATTCTAAATTGCTTTTCAAGTTGCTAATGTCTCATACAGAGTCGAAACAAGTCCTGAGTTATCTTACGATGTTCAATGGACTTGACGAATTCATTAGGTTTATTATGGAGTTTTAAGTTTACATACGGTATTGTATGGTGTTATTACGATTTGTAAGGAGTCCTACATTATAATAAAGTGCTTTTCAAGTTCTAAAATGGCATACATAGTCGTAATATGTTTTAAGTTGCCGTACGATGTTTAAAGGACTCGAACGAATTCATTTGCTTTATTATGGAGATTTAATGTTTCGTACGGTGATGTAAGGTCTTCTTTGGAGTTGTAATGTGTGCTACATTATTCTAAATTGCTTTTCAAGTTGCTAATGTGTAACATTTGCCCCGTTTCAATTATGACCCGAACCCGATTCATTTTCTAAGTAAACCCGAGCCATTTAATAAAATTACAATCGCTCGAATTTTTATGAAATAAAAATTTACGTTGCTATAATCTCTTTATATTAATCATTTAGTTACCAAGTAAAAGTTATAAAATGATTTTTATAAGATGTACTTAAATTAATAACAAGAAACGATTTATATAAATGATATAAATTGTTAGTTAGTTGGTTAGTTAAAGTTAAAGTTAAGGGTTAAAAGAGTAAACAATGAAATTATATTAAAACTTAACAACCCAAAATAAAACACATTACAAACAACAGGGACTGAAAATGTAAGATGTGAATCATACTTGAAACAAAACCCAGTCCCCCCGCCCCCCGCGTTTCCGGCGAATTTTTCCGGCCAATCCCCGGCGACTCCGGCAACGACCAAAATTCAACAAATTTACATCCTTTTAATCCGATTAAACCGTCCATTATCTTTATCTAATAGTTTCGAAACCAAGTCTGTAACAAAATTGTGTTGAAAACTTCCTCAACATCAAACAAATCTCTCCCACACATCTCGGCAACTTGAAATTTCAAATTTCTTCCAATCTGCAACGATAACCAAATCATACTAATCACAAAGCTCCTTTTAGTCTGTTAGAATCTAATCACCAGTTCAACTTCAAAGATAAGTCACGAAATCACAGGGAATCATGCTAATTCACCTCCGAAACCAACTCGAACTCGTTACAATACTTTGACCACAATTCAGTCGATTATAAATCATCATAAACCCACGTTCGACTTCGTATCAGCTTTCAGTAACAACAATCTCACTTCCAAACACACACAGCAACCGGTTTAAGTCCTCTGTTCTTCGTGTTATGCTCGGTAGTCGACGACATACTTTGACTCTGTTTCAAGTTTCAAGTTCATAGGGCTTTCATTCGTAATCTAACATCAAGTGAATCTTCATCCTCCTTTTCATCGCATCAATCTCCTGGATCGCAAATTTAATCACGCAACAGTACACTTTGTTTCTTATTAATCTTCATCGACCAAACACCAATTCAGGTAATTAAATACATAACTATACTCGTGATTAGGTACTGATCATCGTGGTTGTGTTCAATTTCAATTACAGATTCAGAGTTGGGTTCGATTTTTGTGATTTGGAAACTAGGGTTTATGTAGGAATGGGTTTAAGTTAAAATAAAATGGTTTAAGTAATTTGGTTTCGAAAACCATAACAACAAGTTGCAATTGATCTAGTGGTTTGCTGTAGTATAAATAAACCAAAGGTCTACGGTTCGAGTCCTTTGGTCTGTTTTGAGTTCTTCTAGTTTTTAAGTTTTACAAATTTAAATTCTTTTATTAACTTCCTATAATTATTTTAACACTACTATCGGATTATTTATAAAGCTATTTATAAAAGTTTTATAAGTCAATAACAACAAAAATAATAATAATAATAATAATAAAAATTATAATAATAAATATGTTTTGTTAAATTAAAAGATTAAAATTCTCGTACGGGAGGTTTTGAGACGTTTAGATTTTATAAGTCTACTTACAGATTCTTGTACTGAGTACTCCTGAGATTTTTATTTTAACTTAAACGTATTTGAGCATTAGTTATTTACGGATATAATCATGGTATTACTTTAAAGATTAATTTTTATAAATAAATATTTAAGTAATCATATCGGTAATGTCCTTAAATGATCTAGTGATTTTCATTATTTCGTGAAGAGTTACACTTTATCTACAAATTAATCATTTTGTTACTTATTAAATCATGGTTATAAAACCTATTACTATTACATCATTACTTCATTTTATTCTTACCAATTAATTACTTAAACCCATATTCCGATTTGAACCCTAGATACCTAGATTCGTCTAGTTATCATTTTAACATAAGCCGACATTTCTTAGGTGACCCTTAAGGAGATTCTCGATGCCCTCTTTTCAAGTTTTACTTTTATTTCGTTTTCATCGAACCAGTTATCAGGTGAGTATTCATAGCCCCTTTTCTTGTTTTCAATTTGGGGTGATATCATGTGACCTATTAAATCAGATTTCAGTTGTTCAGTTATTTCATTTATCAGATTTCAGTTTATCAGATTTCATGTTATCATTAAACAATTCATGTTATGTCTTTACTTGCAAATTATGTGTTCATAGCCTGATAGCAATTTTTGTGCAAGCGTAATCATTAATTTGTAGAAACCGACAGTTACTAATGGTAGATCTATTGGTCGAAAGGACCCACCCCCCTGATTCTTGGGTGATTATAACTGAGTATCATTATCAAGTAGACCCCCCTTATCATTGTTCAAGGTTTGATTATGCGTTGTTATCTTGTATGTACATGTTTTGCATTTATAAGTTCTGACATAACAACATGAATTGACTTTTTAACAGTGTATCTATATGTATTTCAAACCTATGTTTACTCACCAGCTAATTCGTTAGCTGATCAGTTATTTTTCACATGATTTCAGGAATTGCAGTTAGTTGGACTATTCAGGATGCTTCACATCTAGGGCTTTCTTGGACCTAGTTAAATAAATTAAATCAAGTAGACTTTTTCATTTGTTTCTGTTTGGATTATTTGTTTGGGTTTATCATTTAGTCTTGTATGAATAATTGGATTTTAATAATATTTAAACTATTTTGAGTACCATGAGCTATGAGCAATCATTCACTTACGTCCGCCTCGATGATTCCGCCATCGGTCGGGGTGTGACAGATTGGTATCAGAGCCATGGTTATAGGGAATTAGGTTATTAGAAATGGATGACCTAGTCTATAACTAAGCACCCTAAACATGAGTCATCTCATGTTACTATTAAGTCTCGTTTAGCATTTCATAATATAAACATGAGTCCTCTCATGTTAGTATTCATCAACCGTTAGCACATCACCGTTAGCATATCATAATACAAACATGAGTCCTCTCATGTTATCATTAATCTTTTAAGCAGTTCCTAATATAAACATGAGTCCTCTCATGTTATTATTCAATATATTTTAGCACTTCATAAAATGCTACATGAATACCTAAGTGTTAACTTTATCTTCTTGATTTTTATACACATATAGCTCAATGAAAAATCAAATATCTAAATTCAATTTCTAATGCATAATGCCTAGCCTCAATTGAATAATCAAATTCGAAATCAAAGATTTATGCTTGGTTTTCAAATTCTCGTCAAAGTCTAAGTCCCAAAACTGAACACGTGCAATACTGGAAGGGTGGACACCTGTACTTTCGAGATGTTCTGGCTAAGGCAAGTATTCGTATAAATCCAAACCTACCGCTGGATCTGTTACTTACCTGGGAACTCTCAAAAGTGAGTGTCAACTTATAGGTAGTCACGTCTTCATAAAAGTTAACGGACATACTACTTTGATAAGTCAATGTAATCGTTTGATTAGCCAATCGAACGTTTACTCTCAAAGTATCTCTACACAATCTCATTACCTCAACTGTTTCAAAATGTTCATCAAAATGTGATGTTATTATCAAATCGTATCAACAAATCATAAACTTGTTATCAAATCAAGAAAGTCTTCATCATAACAATCAACTTAATAATTACAGATTCATAATCGTATCAAAAGTTTAACATCAAATCATGAACTCATTAAGCAACTTCGATGTGTTTAACACTTAGTAATCTAAAATTGATTTATACATAAAATTGATATTTAAATTACAGTGTGATCTCGTTTCAGAATTCCATCATACTATGAATACATACATTCACTAATCGAATTGAATACACTTCGTTTTTCATAAACGTATTCAAACCCATTGCGGTTATTTATAAACTTTCTCATCATATAATGTTTTATCAACCAAGGATTTTTGAGAAATTTTTTTTAATTATTATAAAAAAAAAGAAAAGAGAATTTACAGACCAATAACTAATTCCATTGAGGATGATTTCCTTATTGGGTCAAACCATACCTTTAAGTTTTGATAATTTTCAAAATTTACTAAGCCTCCTAACAAACGATTTCGTAAATAAATATTTTTTTTTTAAAATAAATTTGTCACATGTCAATTTTCTCAAACATTATCTAAGAAGTTATAACATGAACCATACTTGGATTCTCTTAAAATACAAAGATCAAACTGAATCACGTTTTCAAGAAAACAACCCTATGGTAAGATTAAAATTCTCAAACTTGTTACCATTTTAAAACCTCATCATATACAAACAACATCTTACCATGTAACATTGATTACCTTTATTGTCTATACATCTATTGTCTTAAAATATGTTTTCACATGAATACTGATGTCTCAAACTGAATCGATTAAGAATTTGGTAACCCTTGTAATTGATATGTTAATTGGATCATCCATACCCATAAATATTCATGAAGTTGATTTTCCATCATTTTAAGAAACTAAATTCTTACATACACGCCACCATACTCTAATACTAATAAACGCGACTCATCACAAACATTGTTTTCACATGCATATTTTTATAAAAATTTGATCCATGAACTTGGTTTTTCTACAACTACGATTTATGAACTTAAATATCTACAAACTTGATTTCCCGCACCTTTGATCCAGAAAAATCAATTTATATGAACCAAAAGACTATCTAGCGAACTCAACTCTACATAATTATCATCTTGAACAAGATTCCACGAAACAGTTGAACATGAAATCACATTCTATATGTATCATCATATTAGTTTAGAAGTTTAGGTACCCTTGACCCGCACGTGATCGAGTGAGCTATGTGGTTCATGCAAAAGCTAAAGTAATTA
Source organism: Tagetes erecta (assembly GCA_030867185.1). Taxonomy (NCBI): domain Eukaryota; kingdom Viridiplantae; phylum Streptophyta; class Magnoliopsida; order Asterales; family Asteraceae; genus Tagetes; species Tagetes erecta. The sequence goes on from CM061490.1 coordinate 47,011,469, forward strand.
CGGGTGCACACGAAATTATGAAAGCTGGTGCATGGAAACCATAGTAAATTTTGTCATGTGTTTGAGGGCAAAGCGACAGATGAGGTATGATAAGGGCATGGTGGATACGCCGCCGGTACATCCTATATATAAGTGTACTTATCATACTATCAAATGAAGCGTTGTCTGCGACCTAAGATATTTGTGTTATTCTTTTGCTCTTCCATAAAGCTAGACCGATTGTACACCATTCAAAGTTAATCTCAAATAACAGTTAATCACTATCTTAACCTATGCTCTGAAATCAAGAACCGTTTCGTATCATATGCAATTCGAAACTTAACAATTGTTTTTGTGTGTTTCATTTTCATCATCATCATCTAGTGCTCATGTTGATCTATTTCTAATCAACTTCTCAGAGTTGACGTATTCTTGTTCAACTCAAGAGAGCTAGATAACGTTAGTACGTTTATAATGGAACGCGTATCATCATGGACAACTTTTGGAGTTGTGCCACATTTATTCCTTTTATCAATCTCGTTTTATCATTTAATCACTCGTTTTATTCAACGTATTTATTCACTTGATTTCTCAATTCATTTTATTTATGACGTTTATTCATTGGGTTTGCTTCATTTTATTTCCCTTTTAATCCATTGACCATACTTATCAATTTTATTCATTTATTGTTCCCTTAACCGCGTTCATGTAGTTACTCTTTTAAAGCATCCTACTATAATCGAGTTATTTAACTCATTGTATTTACAGATTGAACTCTAAGAATGTCTGTTGATCATCTTAGATCATATTCTATCCTTATTCTAAGTAGCAATTAATTACTATCTGAATCTTTGCTCAATTAAGCTCCTTTGAACACCTGAAGATCTGAGTCATGATAAATAGAACAAAACTCTATATGATTCAAATCAAAATAAAGAAAGTAATTCTTAACAAGCTTCATCACTAAATCTTGAGACGGTGTAAATGGGTCATGAAACATGTTTTCGCATGCAATCAAGATACAGCTAGGAATATATTACCAAATAAAATTTTAATACATCAATTCTTTTATCTAAGTCAACGTAAATAAAATTTCGGGACGAAATTTCCTAAAGGAGGGGAGACTGTAACATTTGCCCCGTTTCAATTATGACCCGAACCCGATTCATTTTCTATGTAAACCCGAGCCATTTAATAAAATTACAATCGCTCGAATTTTTATGAAATAAAAATTTACGTTGCTATAATCTCTTTATATTAATCATTTAGTTACCAAGTAAAAGTTATAAAATGATTTTTATAAGATGTACTTAAATTAATAACAAGAAACGATTTATATAAATGATATAAATTGTTAGTTAGTTGGTTAGTTAAAGTTAAAGTTAAGGGTTAAAAGAGTAAACAATGAAATTATATTAAAACTTAACAACCCAAAATAAAACACATTACAAACAACAGGGACTGAAAATGTAAGATGTGAATCATACTTGAAACAAAACCCAGTCCCCCCGCCCCCCCCCCCGCGTTTCCGGCGAATTTTTCCGGCCAATCCCCGGCGACTCCGGCAACGACCAAAATTCAACAAATTTACATCCTTTTAATCCGATTAAACCGTCCATTATCTTTATCTAATAGTTTCGAAACCAAGTCTGTAACAAAATTGTGTTGAAAACTTCCTCAACATCAAACAAATCTCTCCCACACATCTCGGCAACTTGAAATTTCAAATTTCTTCCAATCTGCAACGATAACCAAATCATACTAATCACAAAGCTCCTTTTAGTCTATTAGAATCTAATCACTAGTTCAATTTCAAAGATAAGTCACGAAATCACAGGGAATCATGCTAATTCACCTCCGAAACCAACTCGAACTCGTTACAATACTTTGACCACAATTCAGTCGATTATAAATCATCATAAACCCACGTTCGACTTCGTATCAGCTTTCAGTAACAACAATCTCACTTCCAAACACACACAGCAACCGGTTTAAGTCCTCTGTTCTTCGTGTTATGCTCGGTAGTCGACGACATACTTTGACTCTGTTTCAAGTTTCAAGTTCATAGGGCTTTCATTCGTAATCTAACATCAAGTGAATCTGCATCCTCCTTTTCATCGCATCAATCTCCTGGATCGCAAATTTAATTAAACGCAACAGTACACTTTGTTTCTTATTAATCTTCATCGACCAAACACCAATTCAGGTAATTAAATACATAACTATACTCGTGATTAGGTACTGATCATCGTGGTTGTGTTCAATTTCAATTACAGATTCAGAGTTGGGTTCGATTTTTGTGATTTGGAAACTAGGGTTTATGTAGGAATGGGTTTAAGTTAAAATAAAATGGTTTAAGTAATTTGGTTTCGAAAACCATAACAACAAGTTGCAATTGATCTAGTGGTTTGCTGTAGTATAAATAAACCAAAGGTCTACGGTTCGAGTCCTTTGGTCTGTTTTGAGTTCTTCTAGTTTTTAAGTTTTACAAATTTAAATTCTTTTATTAACTTCCTATAATTATTTTAACACTACTATCGGATTATTTATAAAGCTATTTATAAAAGTTTTATAAGTCAATAACAACAAAAATAATAATAATAATAATAATAAAAATTATAATAATAAATATGTTTTGTTAAATTAAAAGATTAAAATTCTCGTACGGGAGGTTTTGAGACGTTTAGATTTTATAAGTCTACTTACAGATTCTTGTACTGAGTACTCCTGAGATTTTTATTTTAACTTAAACGTATTTGAGCATTAGTTATTTACGGATATAATCATGGTATTACTTTAAAGATTAATTTTTATAAATAAATATTTAAGTAATCATATCGGTAATGTCCTTAAATGATCTAGTGATTTTCATTATTTCGTGAAGAGTTACACTTTATCTACAAATTAATCATTTTGTTACTTATTAAATCATGGTTATAAAACCTATTACTATTACATCATTACTTCATTTTATTCTTACCAATTAATTACTTAAACCCATATTCCGATTTGAACCCTAGATACCTAGATTCGTCTAGTTATCATTTTAACATAAGCCGACATTTCTTAGGTGACCCTTAAGGAGATTCTCGATGCCCTCTTTTCAAGTTTTACTTTTATTTCGTTTTCATCGAACCAGTTATCAGGTGAGTATTCATAGCCCCTTTTCTTGTTTTCAATTTGGGGTGATATCATGTGACCTATTAAATCAGATTTCAGTTGTTCAGTTATTTCATTTATCAGATTTCAGTTTATCAGATTTCATGTTATCATTAAACAATTCATGTTATGTCTTTACTTGCAAATTATGTGTTCATAGCCTGATAGCAATTTTTGTGCAAGCGTAATCATTAATTTGTAGAAACCGACAGTTACTAATGGTAGATCTATTGGTCGAAAGGACCCACCCCCCTGATTCTTGGGTGATTATAACTGAGTATCATTATCAAGTAGACCCCCCTTATCATTGTTCAAGGTTTGATTATGCGTTGTTATCTTGTATGTACATGTTTTGCATTTATAAGTTCTGACATAACAACATGAATTGACTTTTTAACAGTGTATCTATATGTATTTCAAACCTATGTTTACTCACCAGCTAATTCGTTAGCTGATCAGTTATTTTTCACATGATTTCAGGAATTGCAGTTAGTTGGACTATTCAGGATGCATCACATCTAGGGCTTTCTTGGACCTAGTTAAATAAATTAAATCAAGTAGACTTTTTCATTTGTTTCTGTTTGGATTATTTGTTTGGGTTTATCATTTAGTCTTGTATGAATAATTGGATTTTAATAATATTTAAACTATTTTGAGTACCATGAGCTATGAGCAATCATTCACTTACGTCCGCCTCGATGATTCCGCCATCGGTCGGGGTGTGACATAATGTCTCATACAGAGTCGTAACAAGTCCTGAGTTGTCTTACGATGTTCAATGGACTTGGACGAATTCATTAGGTTTATTATGGAGTTTTAAGTTTACATACGGTATTGTAAGGTGTTGTTACGATTTGTAAGGAGTCCTACATTATAATAAAGTGCTTTTCAAGTTCTAAAATGGCATACAGTCGTAATATGTTTTAAGTTGTCGTACGATGATTAAAGGACTCGAACGAATTCATTTGGTTTATTATGGAGATTTAACGTTTAGTACGGTGATGTAAGGTCTTCTTTGGAGTTGTAATGCGTGCTACATTATTATAAATTGCTTTTCAAGTTGCTAATGTCTCATACAGAGTCGAAACAAGTCCTGAGTTATCTTACGATGTTCAATGGACTTGACGAATTCATTAGGTTTATTATGGAGTTTTAAGTTTACATACGGTATTGTATGGTGTTATTACGATTTGTAAGGAGTCCTACATTATAATAAAGTGATTTTCAAGTTCTAAAATGGCATACATAGTCGTAATATGTTTTAAGTTGTCGTACGATGTTTAAAGGACTCGCACGAATTCATTTGGTTTATTATGGAGATTTAATGTTTCGTACGGTGATATAAGGTCTTCTTTGGAGTTGTAATACGTCCTACATTATTCTAAATAGCTTTTCAAGTTGCTAATGTCTCAAAAATAGTCGTAACAAGTCCTGAGTTGTCGTATGATGTTCAATGGACTTGGACGAATTCATTAGGTTTATTATGGAGTTTTAAGTTTACATACGGTATTGTAAGGTGTTGTTACGATTTCTAAGGAGTCCTACATTATAATAAAGTGCTTTTCAAGTTCTAAAATGGCATACAGTCGTAATATGTTTTAAGTTGCCGTACGATGTTTAAAGGACTCGAACGAATTCATTTGGTTTATTATGGAGATTTAACGTTTAGTACTGTGATGTAAGGTCTTCTTTGGAGTTGTAATGCGTGCTACATTATTATAAATTGCTTTTCAAGTTGCTAATGTCTCATACAGAGTCGTAACAAGTCCTGAGTTGTCTTACGATGTTCAATGGACTCGGACGAAATCATTAGGTTTATTATGGAGTTTTAAGTTTACATACGGTATTGTAAGGTGTTGTTACGATTTGTAAGGAGTCCTACATTATAATAAAGTGCTTTTCAAGTTCTAAAATCGCATAAATAGTTGTAATATGTTTTAAGTTGCCGTACGATGTTTAAAGGACTCGAACGAATTCATTTGGTTTATTATGGAGATTTAACGTTTCGTACGGTGATGTAAGGTATTCTTTGGAGTTGTAATACGTGCTACATTAATCTAAATTGCTTTTCAAGTTTCTAATATCTCATACAGAGTCGAAACAAGTCCTGAGTTGTCTTACAATGTTCAATGGACTTGGACGAATTCATTAGGTTTATTATGGAGTTTTAAGTTTACATACGGTATTGTATGGTGTTATTACGATTTGTAAGGAGTCCTACATTATAATAAAGTGCTTTTCAAGATCTAAAATGGCATACATAGTCGTAATATGTTTTAAGTTGCCGTACGATGTTTAAAGGACTCGAACGAATTGATTTGGTTTATTATGGAGATTTAATGTTTCGTACGGTGATGTAAGGTCTTCTTTGGAGTTGTAATACGTCCTACATTATTCTAAATTGCTTTTCAAGTTGCTAATGTCTCAAAAATAGTCGTAACAAGTCCTGAGTTGTTGTACGATGTTCAATGGACTTGGACGAATTCATTAGGTTTATTATGGAGTTTTAAGTTTACATACGGTATTGTAAGGTGTTGTTACGATTTGTAAGGAGTCCTACATTATAATAAAGTGCTTTTCAAGTTCTAAAATGGCATACAGTCGTAATATGTTTTAAGTTGCCGTACGATGTTTAAAGGACTCGAAAGAATTCATTTGGTTTATTATGGAGATTTAACGTTTAGTACGGTGATGTAAGGTCTTCTTTGGAGTTGTAATGCGTGCTACATTATTATAAATTGCTTTTCAAGTTGCTAATGTCTCATACAGAGTCGTAACAAGTCCTGAGTTGTCTTACGATGTTCAATGGACTCGGACGAATTCATTAGGTTTATTATGGAGTTTTAAGTTTACATACGGTATTGTAAGGTGTTGTTACGATTTGTAAGGAGTCCTACATTATAATAAAGTGCTTTTCAAGTTCTAAAATGGCATACATAGTCATAATATGTTTTAAGTTGCCGTACGATGATTAAAGGACTCGAACGAATTCATTTGGTTTATTATGGAGATTTAACGTTTCGTACGGTGATGTAAGGTCTTCTTTGGAGTTGTAATGCGTCCTACATTATTCTAAATTGCTTTTCAAGTTGCTAATGTCTCAAAAATAGTCGTAACAAGTCCTGAGTTGTCGTACGATGTTCAATGGACTCGGACGAATTCATTAGGTTTATTATGGAGTTTTAATTTTACATACGGTATTGTATGGTGTTATTACGATTTGTAAGGAGTCCTACATTATAATAAAGTGCTTTTCAAGTTCTAAAATGGCATACATAGTCGTAATATGTTTTAAGTTGTCGTACGATGTTTAAAGGACTCGAACGAATTCATTTGGTTTATTATGGAGATTTAGTGTTTCGTACGGTGATGTAAGGTCTTCTTTGGAGTTGTAATACGTCCTACATTATTCTAAATAGCTTTTCAAGTTGCTAATGTCTCAAAAATAGTCGTAACAAGTCCTGAGTTGTCGTACGATGTTCAATGGACTTGGACGAATTCATTAGGTTTATTATGGAGTTTTAAGTTTACATACGGTATTGTAAGGTGTTGTTACGATTTCTAAGGAGTCCTACATTATAATAAAGTGCTTTTCAAGTTTTAAAATGGCATACAGTCGTAATATGTTTTAAGTTGTCGTACGATGTTTAAAGGACTCGAACGAATTCATTTGGTTTTTTATGGAGATTTAACGTTTAGTACGGTGATGTAAGGTCTTCTTTGGAGTTGTAATGCGTGCTACATTATTATAAATTGCTTTTCAAGTTGCTAATGTCTCATACAGAGTCGTAACAAGTCCTGAGTTGTCTTACAATGTTCAATGGACTCGGACGAATTCATTAGGTTTATTATGGAGTTTTAAGTTTACATACGGTATTGTAAGGTGTTGTTACGATTTGTAAGGAGTCCTACATTATAATAAAGTGCTTTTCAAGTTCTAAAATGGCATACATAGTCGTAATATGTTTTAAGTTGTCGTACGATGTTTAAAGGACTCGAACGAATTCATTTGGTTTATTATGGAGATTTTGATAGGTTCAATTGGATCGTGAAAATCGCTCAATGATCAGAATAACATAAACACAAACACAGTTTAATCATTAACACAGTTCATACTAATAATTCTCTTTGTATATTGATGATCAAAGCAGTATTGTGATACAAGGTGCAGGTGAAAATAAATCACACACACAAGTTCTCTCTCTTACGTGAATATTGTGATCTAGCCTCTCTCCTCACACTCTCTCACTACATGCTTTAAAGCAAACAAATACAAGTTTAAGGAATATAACAAAATAGACCCTAAACTATATACAAACATATAAACAAAATACAAAGTAAATCTTAACAAGGAAATAACCCTAACAGTACTCCCCCTAAGATTTATCTTTGAATCTTCAGCAAAATCTTCAATCTTTTTCTTCTTTGTTCAGCATCAATCTCTTTCTACCAATCTTCCGGTTCATCTTTGACATTCAGCAGCTCTTTTCCTTTGTACTCTTCTTGTTCTTTCAGAGCTTCTTCTATACAGGACTTGAACTTTTCAGCAATTTTGGCTTGTCTCGGCTTGGACTCATTTGTCAGAATTGGACAGGCATTCATGCGTCTAAGTGAATCCAGATTTAAACCTGCAAAGTCAATATTAGCATAAAATTCAAACGGCATCTCTTGTCCTTTGACTTGCACCTCCAAGGTTCCTCTTCTAGATATTCTCATATACTCTATCTCTGGTAAATCAACCCTCACGAGATTAGAGTTCAGCAATGCCTTTCTCACTCGTATCTTTTCAGTTGCCGCAGCTATTACTTCAATCATCACAACAAACAACTTCCTATCAGCTTCAGCAAGTGCATCTTTACACTTCTCCATTCTGTAGCTTCTCAAAAAGTCTATGTATGACGGATGTAGCAGCTTCAACTCAAAAGTACTAAACAGTGTAATCATGTCTTTGTCCCAATCATCCAAATTCCGAACAAGCTTCAACTCAAAGGTTTCTTGATTATAGAAAACTCTAAGTATAGGCTTTGTCATTTGTGAACCATCTATCACCTTCAATCCAGGATTTGTCACCTTGTCAAAATATTCATCTGAAAATTCTTCAAGATACATATCTTCAGTCACAACCAATCGTTTCTTCTTTCTTTCTTTCTTGGCTTGCACATAAGCAGTATCTTCTTGTTGGCCTCTGAAATCAAGATACTTCGGTGGTCTAGCAATCCCTGCATCAAGAAGCATTGCACATTTATCACCACGCTCAGCATGCGTGTGATTTATCAACCTGAGTTTGTGCAGCTCCTTCAAATCTTGAACTTCTAGTTTGAAAATGCTCGAGTAATAATGGTATACGTCACATAATCCATTAACTCTCTTTATCATAAAAGCATCAAACACTTCATCGTATTTCCATGCAATTATCTTCACCTTCTTATTCTTTTCTGGCACAATCATCGAATCAAGTAATTCAGCGATTGACTGACCTTTACTCAACAGTGACCTCACCACGTCACCTGCTGTGGCTGACTTATGCCATGATTCCCGAACATCCATCGGTATGTTATAAGATTTGACTTCGCTTGGAAACGTATCTATCAATTCGTGTCGTTTCTTGTGAGCATTTTCAGGTAGAGCCATCACCGGAATCTCCTTCGGTCCAAGAACTTTGAATCTCTTTGTCAGCTCGAAATACTGAGGATTGTGGTAGTCCAAATAAAACATCCGGTTGTACATTTTCTCCGTCTTCATAAAACTAGTAACAATCTTCCTCAGTGACTCAGATTTCAACCTCTTCAAAGTTCTATATGGATAGTTCCTTGAGCTTAGCCAACTTCGCATATCTGTACTCGACATTTCTTCCGGATTTTGATGATAAAGTTCAGTTGGAGGCAAGTCTTCTATGTTTAGGCTTTCTTGCATTGGAGTCCATTCACCCATCTCAATGACAAATTCTTTCTTATCAGCAGCAGCTTTGTCTTGGGCAATCATACACTTTTCATATTCTTCATTTATCTGGCTCACAGTCAACCCATTCAAGAACACAGCATTGTATTTCATTTTCTCAAGATATGCAAATCTTTGATCCAAATCATCCGGAATCTCTTCAACTACATTAGTTACTGGCTCAGCTTCATCTTCAGATTCAGTAAAGTCTATATCGTCTAAATCATCCAAAGCTTCAATCATAGGTGCATTGTCAGTTTGAACCGGCTCAAACTGACTTGCAACTTCAGGTACAATTTCAGCAATTTCAGCAGTTTCAGGCACTTCTTCAATAACAGCAGCTTCAGATTGAATCGGCTCAATCTGAACTGGTTTAGCAATTTCAGCTTCAGTCATATTCACCTCAACTTTCTCGTCTCAACTACAGCTACAGATTGAATCGGCTCAATCTGCACTGTTTCATCTATCTTCGCCCTTTTTGAACTGCTTTCATCTCCCATAATCTCTGGAACTGCACCTAGCTTCCTTTTTCCCTCAGCTTTGTCAGAGATGACAGTTTCAGCAACAGCTTCATCGGGAATGATGATTGGAGATTCCACCCTTATCCCAACATTCGTAGTACCTCTTGCTCTGGTTAGATAAACTTTTGGAACTTGAGCCGCTTCATCTATTTCAACCACTTCATCTGAAAAATCTTTATCAGATGACGAACCAGCTTTCTTTGGTTTTGTTTCCTCCAGCCATTTTTCTAACATTTCTTTCTCATCCTCCAACGTATTGCATTCAGCTTTCAGTTCGTTGTAATCATATTTCAGATTCTCATGCTCCTCCTTCAGTTTTTCATAATCGTCCTTCAATTTCACATGTTCATCAACAAGCTTGACATGATCCTCATCCAACTTTTTGAAGGTTTTCAAATTCTGATTATGAATATTCCAAAACTCTTCAAATCTTTTCTTTTTCCGTTCATTCGATGCTTTCAACAACTCATTCGCTTCTACCAACTTTGCAACCATCTCCTCTAACTCAACAATTCTTTTCTCATTCTCTGTTTGATCAACACTTGGCACAAAATTTGGTGAAGACTCCAAACCTTGTCCAATGTTTTCTTCAGCAGGGGATGATGTGGTTGGTATATCAACAAGAATAGGATCAGCAATGCCAGCATCAGCTTCCTCAACTATCTGTGCCATAGTTTCAGCTTCGGCAATTACTTCCTGAGCAATCTGAATTACATCAATCTCGTCAGGCTCTACAATCACAGGCTCTATTACAGGTTTTGATCTTTTTCTTCTAACATACTGAACATTAATATCCTTTGGAATTTCAGCAACTACTTCTTCTTCAACAGAAGCAACCTCAATAGGTTCTTCTATCACACTTTGTTCAACAACTTCAACATTCACAGTCTCTAATTCCATAGGTTCAGCTGTTTCAACAATCTCTGCCTCCTCTGAATCAGATTCAGATTCAGCACCATCATTACCACTATCATTTCCACCATCATCTCCACTATCATCATTACCATCATCATCTTGACCATCATCACTTTCATCAATCTCTCTATCAACAAGATCCACTGGATTCACAATCTCTCCATTCGAAATATGATGATAAATACCTTCAACATCTTCTTCATTGTTGGCTATATCTCTCATATAGTCAAATAACTCCACATTAGGCACATTCCCGATACTCATCTTTCTGTAAGATATATCGTTCATGTCCTCAGTGTATAAGATACCTCCAGCATAACCTTCAGTTCTGATGATAGGATAGGCAATGTTGATCACCAATTGTAAGAATCTTAGGTACATAAGAAACTTAAACCTCTTGCCCTTCACCAAGTTAAAAACAAAGCCATTCATGATCCATCTCGACATATTAAATGGCTTATTCTCTGCTATTGCAACAATCGGTGATGCAATGTCTGATGGGAAATTATCAAAGCCTGCACTCCTCCTGGACATGCACTGTTGCACAACATAGCATAATAGCTTATACTTCTTTCCCAATTTTGCCCTATAAAACTGTGATTTTGGAAATATAGGTGGATGCCCCATATTAACAAAACACGATTTGCACTCGTCCATTGTCAACTCATCATTCATCCCCACTTCATCTTCATCTATTCTCAGGGCATTTCCGATAGCTTCTTCAGAAACTGTCAGTGCCATATCTCTAGTTATGTTGCCTCGAACAACAGTAACACCATTCTCTTCTCTAATGACCTCTGCTGTCCTCCAAAAACTTTTAATCAACCTTTCATATATGACCGGTTTGGCACATATAGCATACACATATTTGGTCCTTTTGATAAACTTGATCATATCTCTGTAACCATCTGTTTCAGGGATTGATTCATCCAAACATGCCACCAGGTTGTGTTTAGGTTCAAACTTGAGATTCTCCATCTGTTAAAACACAAACAAACACAAAAACAAGACAAATGTGTTAGATTCTTCATTAAATCATATCAAAATTTTCATAAAAGTTAGAAAGCAAAACATTCACATAATCATTTTAAATTCTAAATTGTTCTAATAACCTGATTTTCATCATTTTAATCAAACAACTTTGAATCTTAAAGATTATACTTCATGTTTCAATTTTAACAGTTAAACACTTAAGACATAATTTTGACATTTTTATGATAAAATTGTTTATCATGTTTTGGTTCGGTTTTAACAAGTATTGATCATTTTTAAACAGATATTTCATCATTTTGATGTTTAACTTTTAAGAACTTCAAAGTTCATCAATGGCGATTTTAACAGTTGTTACAATTTTAATTGATTCAGTTGATTTTAAGGTGTTTTGGTGCAAATGAGTGATTGAATGTTGATGATCGACAGATTTTAACCTTAAAACAACATTCGATTTTGGTTTTAACACACAAAATCAAAGTGTCGATTCAATGCTCAAAACACTGTTCATCATCGTTTTTCTTTTTAACAGTTGATTTGCAGGTCTATCAAGGTCAAAAACACTTAATCACTACCTTATTCAATCGATCAACCTTGTTACAGAGCAAAACGATTGAATATGATAACAAAGGATTTGAGTGTACATAGTGTTTGCTTGAATGTGAATGTGAAAAATGACAAGTGTTTGTGAAGAGGCGGGTTTTTGTATCGTTAAAAATTTAGGTCAAACTTGAGGTGCCGGGTCAACAAAAGGGACAGGTAAACATAAAAAGGCCCAATAAGCTTTGCCGGGTCAAGCACTGTTGATCCGTGTCATACACTGTAGTGACGGGTCAAGTACATGAGACAAGTCACAAACATATGAAAAACACTTGACGGGTCAACCACTGTAGACGGGTAAGTCACTGTAGTGACGGGTAAAGGTTAGGAACAACTACACCTGATGGGTTTTATTCATCACCCGGCAGAATAATAGTCTTCAAACATCACCCGGCAAACTTTCTTCATCACCCGGCAACACAGTTGCTTTCCTTCTTCATCCGGCTTGCTTTTCTTCATCACCCGGCAACACAGTGTCATACACTTTACACGGCAAGAAGATTTCTCTTTTACCCGGCTGTATAGTGAACACTTGTCACCCGGCAGATATCTATGACCTTCACCCGGCTGTATTTGACATGATCTTTGCCCGGCTGTACAGTGGTCATAATATCTTCCTTTTTCTCAATCACCCGGCTGTATCAACACACAACATTACCCGGCTAAACAGTTCATTACCCGGCAGAATAGTTGCATCTGATATCTTTGCCCGGTTATAACACTTTGCGATTTTTCTTCACTTTTCTTGTCTGTTGACTTTTTCAACGGCATTAATTGCACCTGCAAACATTCTCGACACATTAATTAGACAAGATATCCTTAAAAAGAATTTGTCACATTAATTATCAACAATATTTAAACAAGTCAATAATCATTAATTCCACTTAAAATCATTTTTCTTTTTCTTGTAAAAAAAATGGTTTTGCACAACCAATTTTTCTATATCCCGAAGCAATTTCTTAAAAACAATTTGCAAGACCTTGGGTTTGTTTTTAACACATCCAATACCTTTGCTTTTCATACCACATAATCTTGTTCATTCAAAACACACTTATTCAAAACAAAATATTTTTGGATTTTTGTAGATATTTTTCTTCAATTTTATTCTCCCCCTAAACTTGAAATTTCTTGAAATTTTAAGTTTATCAAGGATGTTGATGTATCAATAAAGATTCCAAATGCCTGCACACACAAAGCACACACATTAAAATAAAGACATATGCAATGCAATGAATCATAATATCGCAGTGAGATCATACCACACATTATCTGAACATGTTTTGCAAGTTTTGAATAGACATTGACTTATGCTTGATTGAGTGATGATATGAGAACATACCAATTAGCTCGAATTGACACACTTACTTTTTCAGTATCATTAAGATGTTTAAGGTTCGATTAGAATGACTTATGTGACCCACATGTATACATATGTCAACATATTTCCTTATCAATCACTACCTGAATGCATATTGTACACAACTTGGTCACTTACAGTCATACACAGTGTGGAATCTGGGTTCTATTCGAATTTGGTCCACTTTGGGACTTCTTTTTAATTCCATCTTTGGGAATTTTTCTTTCCTATCGTTCCCCTTGGGAATCTTCTGAATTCCTTTTTGGAATTTTGTTTGGTGTTGGTCCACATTTGGGACTCTTTTTGTTCCATTTTGGAATCTTTTGTTGCATCTTGAAGCTCAAAAGAGACTTCGTGTGAGACTTCAGGTCTGTGGGTACCACAACAAAGAAGCTCACGATGCGGTTCATCACACTGAATAGACTACATCGTTACCCAATCATGCACAACTATCATCACAAGCAATGTATCAAAAGATATATATCTAGACATGTATAACAATGGAACTTAACACAAAGATCATTAAGTTTATGTTTGTCAACAATCAACTTACTTTTTCAGTCTAATTGCCTGAGCTGTCTAGCACATCAATTAACATTCATCAGTCTTTATTTAAAAATGATGTAACAAATAATGTCTAGTGTAACTATCATATCTCACTTTGTGCAATATAGATTCTTATGACATGATATTTTCTTTTCTTTTTGCTTTTATATTTTGTTTTTGCTTTTCTTTTTCATGCACACACACAATGCAAAACAATAAAATTAAAAGACAAAGGAATCAATACTTGACATCAACTTATTATATTTTTGGCTTTTATATTTTTCTGATTTTTGTTTGTTTTTACGAAAAATAGAATCAATCATGATTGATTAATCCTATGGATTGAATTAAGAATTCAAACCGGCCTGACAAAAAAGATTTTGTGAAAAGATCTGCCAGTTGTTTGTCGGTATGAACCTTAATCAAAATTATTAAACCCTTTTCAGAGTTGTCTCTTAAAAAGTGATATCGGATTTCGATATGTTTGGTTTTTGAGTGTTGAACAGGATTAGCAGTAATAAACATAGCAGCAGTATTGTCTATGTAAATAGGAGTTTTTAGAAAGTTAAACCCGTAGTCAAGCAACTGATTTTGTAACCACAAAACCTGAGAACATCCTGCAGATGCAGCGATATACTCTGCTTCAGCTGTGGATACAGAAACGTTGGTCTGCTTCTTGCATTGCCAAGACACAAGCCTAGGACCCAAAAATTGACATCCACCAGTAGTTGATTTCCTGTCAAGAGCACAACCACCAAAATCACTGTCAGAATAGCTATATAATTCAAAATTTCCTTCGTAAGGATACCATAACCCAAGATTTGGTTTCCCTTTAAGATATCTGAATATACGCTTCACAGCAACAAGGTGCGACTCTTTCGGATCAGACTGATATCTGGCGCACACACAAACAGCGTACATGATGTCTGGTCTTGATGCAGTAAGGTACATCAGAGAACCGATCATTGATCTGTATAGTGTTTGATCAACTGCTTTGCCCTTTGGATCAGGTTGAATCTTGCAGTTCACATCAGATGGAGTTCGAATTGTCTGACAATCTTGCATCTTGAACTTCTTCAACAACTTCTCGACAAATTTTGATTGATTGATGAAAATTCCGTCAGCTGATTGTTTCACTTGTAATCCAAGAAAGAAATTAATCTCCCCCATTGAACTCATCTGGAATCTAGACTTCATGATTTCTTCAAATTCTTTGCACATTGACGCACTGGTCGATCCGAAGATAATATCGTCCACATATACTTGAACGCACAACAAATCGTCATTCTCCCTCTTCATAAACAAAGTTGGATCAATCTGACCTCTTGTAAATCCATGTTCTAGTAAATGCTTGGATAATGTCTCATACCAGATTCTTGGAGCTTGGTGTAGACCATATAGAGCTTTACTCAACTTGTATACACGATGAGGATAGTCAGGATCTTCAAAACCCGGAGGCTGTCTGACATAAACATCATCTGTAATAGGTCCATACAGGAAAGCACCTTTAACGTCCATTTGGAATACTTTAAACTTCATGAAGGAAGCATATGCAAGAAAAACGCGTATGGCTTCAAGTCTTGCGACCGGAGCAAACACCTCTTCATAATCAATGCCTTCTTCCTGAGTGTATCCCTGTGCAATGAGTCTTGCTTTGTTTCTCACTACAATGCCACGTTCGTCTGGCTTGTTTTTGTACAACCATCTTGTACCAATTTCATTCTCTCCTTCAGGTAAGTCCACAAGTTTCCAAACTTCTTGTTTGCGAAACTGAAGCAATTCCTCTTGCATCGCTTCAATCCAACTGTTATCTTGCAGCGCCTCTGAAATGTTCTTTGGCACCACTTGAGATAGAAAACACGAATAAAGACAGACATTTGCTTGCTCAGTCTGACTTCTTGTAGTTCTCTGATTCAACGGCCCAATAATCTGAGAGACAGGATGTTTCTTGTGAATTCGATGAATTGGTATGTCACCTCCTTGCACTTGACTCTCCAGATTAGAAGTATTTAGATTTGGTAGATCTTGTAGTATGGTCGAAGTATGCGGTGTGAAATTCGGGACTTGATCCGGTGAATTGATGAAGTAATCAAAAGATTCTGGAATAACTTCAACATTCGGATCGGATGATGGTTGATTCTGAACAGATCCACCATCATTAGAAGAAATTTGCTGATTCACATCTTCTTCTTGATCTTCATGAGAACCAGAAGGACCCGGATCTTGACTGGATTTGACATGATCAGGATTGTGAAATGACATGAACGGATATTTAGTGTTGAGATTTCCATCCTCGTCATTATCAGAATCGTCACTGAAGCATCCTAAGTCACCTGATTCTTTTCTTGCTTTTCCAAACGGTTCATGTTTCTGAAGTTTGAATGGCCCAACCGTCTATGCCAAAGCTGACTCTCATCATTTGAAGCATGTGCAATGAGACAGGTTGTTTCGGTTTCGGCATCAATCTGCGACATATCCAATTTGTATACATCACGATCTCTTGGAGCTTTAACCACTACCCACTCATTGTCAATCTTGAAACCTGGTTTAAGAATATAACAGAAAGAATCATCAAAAAGAGTTGAATAAGATTTATCACAGATTTGAGATACACTTAGTAAGTTAAAGTTCAACTGTGCACAGTAGTTGACTTTATCAAAACTAATGACCCCATTCGAAACAGTTCCTTCTCCTGTGATTTTACCACCCGCATCACCTCCAAATGCAACGTGTGTACCATTTTTCAGCTTGAAATCCTGAAGCAAGGCATGGTTGCCTGTCATGTGCCGGCTACACCCACTATCAACGAACCATGAGTTGATAGGTCTTCTTGGGCGTACCTGCAATTCAACAATCACTTAGTTAGTTTGGTCAACCCAGGCCCACACGGTCTTGGGTTTTCCGAATCTATCTGCAATAGTAACTTGTTGATATTGAACATTTTGAAAATTTGTTTCATTTAAGAGATTTTGATGCTGATAACTATTGTTTTGCCCATTGGCATTCATGGACTGCTTTCTCCTCAAAGCACTAAACCTTTCCTCTAACTTAGGATCAAGGTTATTTTCAAACTTTTGATTTCTCACCATCAAAGCTCTTGGTTTAAAACTGTTAACCTGCACATTTCTTGTTGAAAAGTTAGTAACAGAATTGTTTTGATTGAAATTTCTCAAAACCGGAGAATGACTTTGATTCATAATTTGAAAACCAATTGAGTGATTTCTTTGAAAATTTGAAAACGGAGTCATTTCTCTTGTTGAGTTTGATCGAAAGAAACAATCCTTTGTGTCATGGTTTCTCCTCTCACAAATTTC
Organism: Tagetes erecta; assembly: GCA_030867185.1. NCBI lineage: Eukaryota > Viridiplantae > Streptophyta > Magnoliopsida > Asterales > Asteraceae > Tagetes > Tagetes erecta. The sequence goes on from CM061490.1 coordinate 47,028,787, forward strand.
ACAAAATTTGTTATAAAAACATTCTTCTGAAGAATGATTTCTTTTGTTACAGAAACTGCAGTACCTGTTAAAGAAACATTCAGCAGTTACATGATTATATCTATCACAAATTTCACAATGTTTCTTGCTAATCCTAAAGAGCCGATTGTTAACTTTTGATGTTGAACCAAAACGTGATTCATTATCATGGTTGTTCGGTTTTAGATTAACATTCTTTTGTGGAGACTTGGTTTGAGATTTTGATTGCATGGGACTTTGGTTCGATTTTAAACTGTTCTGTTTGGTTACCTTTTTGTTTTCAATTCTTTTATCAATGACAGCGGAAGACTTAGGACCTGAACCTGTTTTCAGACCAGAGTTAGATTTGATTTGAGAATTGATTTGGTTACCATAAGAACCGTTCATGTCGAAAGTACCTGCAGACACAAACTTGATTGTCTTACCTTTTGTTACTTTCTTTTTGACAGGTTTAACATTTTGAGCTTTGTTGTTGTCATCTGATTTCATGACACTTTTACCTTTCGATTCTTTTGTTTCAGATTGATTGTTCATTGTTTTTGATTTCTGCTTCTTTGCAGTTGAAACTTCAGCCTTCTTCACAGCATTCTTCTTGAGCAGTTGATCAGCAACTTTCGCCTTTTGTTCTTTCTTCCACCTGATGTACTCAGGATCATTGAATCCTGAAAATTCACCTTCTTCCTTCACCGTTTCTGGCTCGGGATTAAGCTTTGGATATTCAACGAGTTGAATTAGAACAGGCTCCAGTTTGTTTTCGGATTTGTTGCTTGCTTCATCATCTGCTTCAATTGTCACGTCATCTTCCTCTTTCAAGCTTTCAATCAACACCTCAGATCCTTCGGACTCGGATTTACTTCTTTGAATTTCTTTAAATTTACGTTCATTTTCAGGTGAATGATCAAATTCATTAAAGTTTTCCGGTAAGGTTTGAGTGATTGAATTTGGCGTTGGTTCATGAGTAAAACCCAATCCAGTTTTGTTTTTGTTACCTCTTTCATTAACAAGTTGTTCAACCATTGTTTTACAACTTTTAACCTTTTTCAATTCAACTTGAGTGACTGCATGTGCAACTTTTTCTTGTTCAAAGTTCTTTGTCATTTCTTCAAGTTGTTTGGTAACAAGTTCCAGTTCCTTTAAAGTTTTGTTCCATGATTCAGTTAGTGACAAAATCTTCTCATCAGAAATTTTATGATCAATTTTAAGTTGTTCATGAAGTTTTTCATGTTTACTTAATTTATCACCAATTTTAAATAAATGAGTTCGATAATGTTCTACTTGTTGAATGCATTGTTCAGAACACAACCTTTCCTTCACATCAGCAGGTAATGGAACATAGTTAGGAGGTAAGTCATTACTAACCTTTGGTTGTTCGGTAGATGATGAAAACTCATTGGATGTAGCCATTACCGCAACTTCAGATTCAGATTCTTCAGTAGGATCAGACTTTGCACTCCAATCATAATCTTCAGCATCTTCACTATCATCATCAACCATTTTTCCATCCCCTTCTTCAGACCAGTCTTCTTCAATTTCACACACCAGTGCCAGATTTGATGTAAGATCAAATGTAAATTGTTCTGCATAAGCACTCCAATCATATCCGTCTTTTACACTAACTACCAGTGCCTTTGTTTGATCTTCTGGTTTCTTTCCTTCATCTTTCAGTTCTGGCATGGGAAGACTTTGATATGGTTTCTGAAAAGAACGTTGATTTCTGCTTTGGTAGCTTGAACACTGTTGTGAGCTTTGACCTTGACCTTGATTACTTGAACTAGCTTGGTCATTGAAATTTTGATTCTTGGGAGCTTTGCATTCTCTTGAGAAATGACCATACTGATTACAGTTAAAGCATCTGGCCTTTGATTTGTCAAAACCAACCGTCTTGTTTGCATGAGGCTTGTAGTTTCGGTTAACATATGCATGTTTTTGCGTCCTATATGCAACCATAACCATTTGCCAATTTAAATCCATTTCCTCAACGTCAACTGGATCCATCTCAAATAAGTCTTGAAGGACCACGTCCATTTGACTTAAGTGACTTCCTTGATATGCTTGAAAACTTGCCATAAAAGCAGTAAAGGCAGTTTTAGTTTCGTCATCTTGCAACAGAATATTCATTACATCTTTCACCTTAGCTTGAACATTTGAACTTTGATTTTCTGATTGATTCTTCAAATTCTGACTTTGAACTTGATTTCTTGGTGGAGATTGAGGTTGAGAATAAGTTGGTGAATTTGGAAAGTATGCTGAATCAGTATAAAAACTCGCACCAACGAATAAATCACCATCTTCTTCAAACTTCATTGCATCTTGTGCAAGAAATGCATTCTCCACAGTATTGGCAGGATTTACCACATACTTATACTGAGTTTGTGACCTTGATCTATCAGTATTTCTTGATCCTTCGTCAATCTCAACTTCTTCAATCTTTCCAATAAGCAAATCTAATTCCATTGGAAATTTCTCAGTATGTTTCAACAAAGTAACAGTTTGCTTCCATGATGATGGTAAAGCACATAACAATCGATCATTCAAGTCTTGAAGTTCAGTCTTAACTCCGAGGTTTGACATCTCAGTAATTAAGTGAACAAACCTGTTCATCATCTGGTGTACTGTTTCTCCATTAATGTGTTCAAACAATTCCAGTTGTCTTTTCAGCTTTGATTTCTTCAAACTTCTCAATTGCTCTCCTCCTTCACATATCGACTTTAATGCCTTGAAACATGTATAACCAGTCTGATATGCATCCAATCTAGACAGAACTTGGAGTGGCAACCCCTTGCACATTAAAGAATAGGCCTTGCTATCATTCTTTACCTTTCTTAGATCTTCTCCTGACAAATTATCCTCTGGATAAGGTGTAGTAGAATCTTTAGTATAGGTGCTTGCACTATCTGGCGCTGTCTGAGTTGGAATGTGAGGACCCTTTTCAATTGACTTCCATAAGTCTTTGTCAATAGAACACAAGTGATGTCTCAACCTGATTGTCCAGTTCTTGAAATCTGCACGATTGACAAGTCTAGGAACACGGTTATCAGAATCATCAGTAGGAGCCATTTTTAACAATTTTTAAAGAAAATATTTTTGGTTTTTGTTAGTTTTTGAAAAGAAATGATTAAAATACTAAAATAAAGACAAGTAATTAAAGACAAGATAAGAAACAGGTATTAAAAACAACTAAAGTGAGTCACACGGCAAAACAGTGAAAATCCTTCTTCAACCGGCTAAACAGTGTCTTTGTTCTTCACCCGGCAGGAAAAAGTCTTTACACGGCCAAACAGTTACCCGGCTCAACAGTTGTAAAACTTTTGTTCTTGACCCGGCTGAACAGTTACCCGGCAACAAGAAAAACTTCACACGGCAGATAAACTTGACCCGGCAGAATCTTGACACGGCAAAAGCTTTGTCCGGCTGAACAGTACTCGATCACACGGCAGTTGTTAATCACCCGGCTACACAGTTGATGATTACCCGGCTGAAATCTCTTAATCACCCGGCGTAACAGTGTATCACCCGGCACAACAGTTGTTGATCCGGCTGAACAGTAACACTTTTTCACGTCAAATTCTTTACCCGTCTAGAACAATTCCCTTACACGGCTGCACAGGACCTAATTTGTTCTTCAATCTAAGTCCAAGGAAAATTGTCTAAGTCAAATTAATCACCCGGCAAGTTAATCTTCAACCAAATTCATACTGTTCATCATCTTCTCCATGAGAATTTTCTGGGTTTTGTCTAAAACTTGTCCAATTTGTCAAAAATTCACACACAAGCTGTGAAACACTCCGATTAACAATCTCTTATATCAATCAATCTAAAACATGTCCAATTTTTGATGAATTTATGAAAAATTCGATCGAACAGTAGTTTCTTAATTTCTCAGATCTGATGATGATCTGATGGAATCTGCACAATCGTTGTGAATTAGGAGTGATTATGATGATGAATCACAACTAAAAACACGAACAATTCATTCAGAGCATTGTATTTGAGCAATTTTGATGTGTTTTTGCTTAAGAACAGCGAAAAACACAGTACCAACGCTCTGATACCAATTGATAGGTTCAATTGGATCGTGAAAATCGCTCAATGATCAGAATAACATAAACACAAACACAGTTTAATCATTAACACAATTCATACTAATAATTCTCTTTGTATATTGATGATCAAAGCAGTATTGTGATACAAGGTGCAGGTGAAAATAAATCACACACACAAGTTCTCTCTCTTACGTGAATATTGTGATCTAGCCTCTCTCCTCAAACTCTCTCACTACATGCTTTAAAGCAAACAAATACAAGTTTAAGGAATATAACAAAATAGACCCTAAACTATATACAAACATATAAACAAAATACAAAGTAAATCTTAACAAGGAAATAACCCTAACAGATTTAACGTTTCGTACGGTGATGTAAGGTCTTCTTTGGAGTTGTAATGCGTGCTACATTATTCTAAATTGCTTTTCAAGTTGCTAATGTCTCATACAGAGTCGAAACAAGTCCTGAGTTATCTTACGATGTTCAATGGACTTGGACGAATTCATTAGGTTTATTATGGAGTTTTAAGTTTACATACGGTATTGTATGGTGTTATTACGATTTGTAAGGAGTCCTACATTATAATAAAGTGCTTTTCAAGATCTAAAAAGGCATACATAGTCGTAATATGTTTTAAGTTGCCGTACGATGTTTAAAGGACTCGAACGAATTGATTTGGTTTATTATGGAGATTTAATGTTTCGTACGGTGATGTAAGGTCTTCTTTGGAGTTGTAATACGTCCTACATTATTCTAAATTGCTTTTCAAGTTGCTAATGTCTCAAAAATAGTCGTAACAACTCCTGAGTTGTTGTACGATGTTCAATGGACTTGGACGAATTCATTAGGTTTATTATGGAGTTTTAAGTTTACATACGGTATTGTAAGGTGTTGTTACGATTTGTAAGGAGTCCTACATTAGAGAACCAGCACGTGTTCATTCCATTTGCCTTCGACACTTTTGGATCCCTAGCCCCCGAGGCGGTACGCTTTTTGGAGCGGGTGCAGAAGGTGGTCCACAGCGACTCGCAGAGCCCGAGAAACCAAGGATTTGTATTTAGTAGAATAGGCTTTGCGATTCAAAAGGGGATAGCGGCGCAGCTTGTTGCTCGCTTACCCATTATCCGGATGTAGTTTGGTTTGTGATCTAATATAATTGCCTTATAATGTTAGATATAAAAAAAAAAAAATGGCATACAGTCGTAATATGTTTTAAGTTGCCGTACGATGTTTAAAGGACTCGAACGAATTCATTTGGTTTATTATGGAGATTTAACGTTTGGTACGGTGATGTAAGGTCTTCTTTGGAGTTGTAATGCGTGCTACATTATTATAAATTGCTTTTCAAGTTGCTAATGTCTCATACAGAGTCGTAGCAAGTCCTGAGTTGTCTTACGATGTTCAATGGACTCGGACGAATTCATTAGGTTTATTATGGAGTTTTAAGTTTACATACGGTATTGTAAGGTGTTGTTATGATTTCTAAGGAGTCCTACATTATAATAAAGTGCTTTTCAAGTTCTAAAATGGCATACAGTCGTAATATGTTTTAAGTTGCCGTACGATGTTTAAAGGACTCGAACGAATTCATTTGGTTTATTATGGAGATTTAACGTTTAGTACTGTGATGTAAGGTCTTCTTTGGAGTTGTAATGCGTGCTACATTATTATAAATTGCTTTTCAAGTTGCTAATGTCTCATACAGAGTCGTAACAAGTCCTGAGTTGTCTTACGATGTTCAATGGACTCGGGCGAAATCATTAGGTTTATTATGGAGTTTTAAGTTTACATACGGTATTGTAAGGTGTTGTTACGATTTGTAAGGAGTCCTACATTATAATAAAGTGCTTTTCAAGTTCTAAAATCGCATAAATAGTTGTAATATGTTTTAAGTTGCCGTACGATGTTTAAAGGACTCGAACGAATTCATTTGGTTAATTATGGAGATTTAACGTTTCGTACGGTGATGTAAGGTATTCTTTGGAGTTGTAATGCGTGCTACATTATTCTAAATTGCTTTTCAAGTTGCTAATGTCTCATACAGAGTCGAAACAAGTCCTGAGTTGTCTTACGATGTTCAATGGACTTGGACGAATTCATTAGGTTTATTATGGAGTTTTAAGTTTACATACGGTATTGTATGGTGTTACTACGATTTGTAAGGAGTCCTACATTATAATAAAGTGCTTTTCAAGATCTAAAATGGCATACATAGTCGTAATATGTTTTAAGTTGCCGTACGATGTTTAAAGGACTCGAACGTGATAGGTTCAATTGGATCGTTAATATCACTCACAATGATCAGAATAATGCGCACAAACAAACGGTTCAATCACAAACACAATTCATACTAATAATTCTCTTTGTATATTGATGATCAAAGCAATTCGTAGTACAAGTGCAGGAGAAATAAATCACACACAGTTAATTCTCTCTCTAACGTGTAAAAGTGATCTAGCCTCTCTCCCAACACTCTCTCACTACATGCTTATAGCAACAATTACAAGTTTAAGGAATATAACAAAATAGACCCTAAACTATTTACAAACATATAAACAAAATACAAAGTAAATCTTAACTAGGAAATAACCCTAACAGTACTCCCCCTAAGATTTATCTTTGAATCTTCAGCAAAATCTTCTATCTTTTTCATCTTTGATCAGCATCAATCTCTTTTACCATTCTTCTGGTTCGTCTTTAACATTCAGCATCTCTTTTCCTTTATACTCTTCTTGTTCCTTCAAAGCTTCATCAATACATGATTTGAACTTTTCGGCAATCTTGGCTTGTCGAGGCTTGGACTCATTTGTCAGAATTGGGCAGGCATTCATGCGTCTAAGTGAATCCAGATTTAAACCTGCAAAATCAATATTAGCATAAAATTCGAATGGCATTTCCTGGCCTTTGACTTTCACCTCCAAAGTACCCTTTCTACTAATCCTCATATACTCTATCTCTGGCAAATCAACCCTCACGAGATTAGAGTTCAGCAATGCTTTCCTCACTCGAATCTTTTCAGTTGCCGCTGCTATCACTTCAATCATTACAACAAACAACTTCCGATCAGCTTCAGCAAGTGCATCTTTACACTTCTCCATTCTATAACTTCTCAAAAAGTCTATGTATGACGGATGTAACAGCTTCAACTCAAAAGTACTAAAAAGTGTAATCATGTCTTTGTCCCAATCCTCCAAGTTTCGAACAAGCTTCAATTCAAAAGTTTCTTGATTATAAAACACTCTGAGTATGGGCTTTGTCATTTGCGAACCATCTATCACCTTTAATCCAGGATTTGTCACTTTATCAAAGTACTCATCCGAAAACTCTTCAAGATACATGTCTTCAGTCACAACCAATCGTTTCTTCTTTCTTTCTTTCTTTGCTTGCACATATGCAGTATCTTCCTGTTGTCCTCGAAAATCAAGATACTTTGGCGGTCTAGCAATCCCGGCATCTAATAGCATAACACATTTATCACCACGCTCAGCATGCGTGTGATTTATCAACCTTAGTTTGTGCAGCTCCTTTAAATCCTGAACTTCCAGTTTAAAAATGCTCGAGTAGTAATGGTATACATCACATAAACCATTTACTCTCTTAATCATGAAAGCATCAAAGACTTCATCGTATTTCCAAGCTATTATTTTCACCTTCTTATTCTTCTCCGGCACTATCATCGAGTCAAGTAATTCAGCAATCGACTGCCCTTTACTCAGCAGCGACCTAACGACATCACCTGCTGTTGCTGATTTATGCCAAGATTCCCTAACATCCATTGGAATGTTGTAAGATTTAACTTCGCTTGGAAACATATCCATTAATTCGTGCCTCTTTTAGTGAGCATCTTCAGGTAACGCCATCACTGGAATTTCTTTTGGTCCAAGCACTTTGAATCTCTTTGTCAGCTCGAAGTATTGTGGATTGTTATAGTCCAAATAAAACATTCTGTTGTACATTTTCTCCGTCTTCATAAAACTAACCACAATCTTCCTTAGTGACTCAGACTTCAATCTCTTCAAAGTCTTGTACGGATAGTTTCTCGAACTCAACCAACTACGCATATCTGAAGCTGATATTTCTTCTGGATTTTGGTGATACAGTTCTGTTGGAGGCAAATCTTCTATATTTAAACTCTCTTGCATTGGAGTCCATTCACCCATCTCAGTAACAAACTCCTTTTTGTCGGCTTCGGCTTTATCTTGATGAATCATACACTTTTCATATTCTTCGTTTATCTGGCTCACAGTCAAACCATTCAAAAACACAGCATTGTACTTCATGTTTTCAAGGTATGCAAATCTCTGATCCAAATCATCCGGAATCTCCTCAACAACATTCGGTACTGGTTCAGCTTCATCATCAGATTCAGTGAAATCTATGTCATCCAGATCATCCAATGCTTCAATCATAGGTGCATCGTCAGTTTGAACCGGCTCAAACTGACTTGCCACTTCAGATACAGTTTCAGGCATACTTTCAATGTTAGGGTTATTTCCTAGTTAAGATTTACTTTGTATTTTTGTTTAGGGGAAATGTCATAGAAACATAATCAAGTTTCAGTTTTGTTCTAATTAGGTCACTCAAGCATATTTTGCTTAAAAAGGGTGTCTAAACCTTCAAATCGAGCAATTGTTAGATTTTGTTTGTGTCAAGAAATGAATTTAGGATAGAATGTGGGGGTTGGAATATTTAATATATGTAATTATATTTAAAAAATTAAAAAAATGTTAATTATAATAAAAAATAAAAAAATAAACTTACAATTCACATTACCACTTCACATTAGCATCAAAAAATGTAAAAAATAATTCTTAACTAAAACGTAAAGAAAAACATGTGAAAACAACATGTTAAAACCTCTAATTTGAATAAAATATGAAAGTGAGTGACCTAATTGGAACAATTTTTAAACTTAAGTGACTTAATTAGAACAAAATTGAAACTTGGTTATGTTTTTACAAAGTTACCCCGTTTGTTTATATGTTTGTATAGTTTAGGGTTTATTGTGTATTTTCCTTAAACTTGTATTTTGTTTGTTATAAGCATGTAGTGTGTGTGTGTGAGGAGAGAGGCTAGATCACTTTTACACTATTAGAGAGAGAATTAACTGTGTGTGATTTTGTTTCTCCTGCACTTGTACTACGAATTGCTTTGATCATCAATATACATCGAGAATTATTAGTATGAATTGCGTTTGTGATTGAATCGTTTGTTTGTACTTGTTATTCTGATCATTTGAGTGATATTAACGATCCAATTGAACCTATCAATTGGTATCAGAGCTTTCGGTATTGTGTTCTTCGCTGTTCTTAAGCAAAACACATCAATATTGCTCAAAATATCATGATCTGAATGAATTGTTGGTGTTTTTAGTTGTGATTTATCATCATAATCACTTCTATACACAACGATTGTGCAGATTCCATCAGATCATCATCAGATCTGAGGAATTAAGAAGAATAGAAGAGTTACTGTTTGATCAAATTTTTGCTCAATTTCATCAGATTTGATCATGTTTTGGATTGATTGATATAAGGGATTGATAATCGGACCATTTCACAGCTTGTGTGTGAATTTTAGACAAATCGGACAAGTTTTAGACAAAACCCAGAAAAATCTCACGAAGAAGATGATGAACAGTTAAGACTTGGTTGAAGATTAACTTGCCGGGTGATTATTTTTGACTTAGACAATTTCCTTGGACTTAGATTTGAGAAGAAATTAGGTCCTGTGCTGCCGTGTAAGGGATTTTGTTCTAGACGGGTGAAGAATTTGACTTAGAAAAAGTGCTACTGTTCAGTCGGGTGATACACTGTTGTGCCGGGTAAAACACTGTTACGCCGGGTGATTAAGAAAATACAGCCGGGTAATCATCAACTGTGTTGCCGGGTAAACAACTCTGCCGTGTGATCAAGTACTGTTCAGCCGGACAAAGACTTTTGTCGTGTCAAGATTCTGCCGGGTCAAGATTATTGCCATGTGAAGTTTTTCTGTTGCCGGGTAACTGTTCATCCGGGTGAAGAACAAAAGTATTACAACTGTTGAGCCGTGTAACTGTTTAGCCGTGTAAAGACTTATTTCTGCCGGGTGAAGAACAAAGACACTGTTTAGCCGGTTGAAGAAGGATTTTTCACTGTTTTGCCGTGTGACTCATTTTAGTTGTTTTTCAATACTTGTTTCTTATATTGTCTTTAATTTCTTGTCTTTATTTTAGTATTTTAATCACTTCTTTTCAAAAATTAACAAAAACCAAAAATATTTTCTTTAAAAAAAATTGTTAAAATGGCTCCTAATGATGATTCTGATAACCGTGTTCCTAGACTTTTGAATCGTGCAGATTTCAAGAACTGGACTATCAGGTTGAGACATCACTTGTGTTCTATTGACAATGACTTATGGAAATCCATTGAGAAGGGTCCTCACATTCCAACTCAGACAGCACCAGATAGTGCAAGTACCTACACCAAAGACTCTACTACACCTTATCCAGAGGATAATCTGTCAGCAGAAGATTTGAGGAAAGTAAAGAATGATAGCAAGGCTTATTCTTTAATGTGCAAGGGGTTGCCACTTCAAGTTCTGTCTAGATTGGATGCATATCAGACTGGTTATACATGCTTCAAGGCATTGAAATCGATATGTGAAGGAGGAGAACAATTGAGAAGCTTGAAGAAATCTAAATTGAAAAGGCAATTGGAACTTTTTGAACATATTAATGGAGAAACAGTACACCAGATGATGAACAGGTTTGTTCACTTAACTACTGAGATGACTAACCTCGGAGTTAAAACTGAACTTCAAGACTTGAATGATCGATTGTTATGTGCTTTACCATCATCTTGGAAACAAACTGTTACCTTGTTGAAACATACTGAGAAGTTTCCAATGGAACTTGATTTGCTTATTGGAAAGATTGAAGAAGTCGAGATTGATGAAGGATCTAGAAACACTGATAGATCAAGCTCACAAACTCAGTATAAGTATGTGGTAAATCATGCCAATACTGTGGATAATGCTTTTCTTGCACAAGATGCAACGAAGTTTGAAGATGAGGGTGACTTATTTGTTGGTGCAAGTTTCTTTACTGATTCAGCATACTTTCCAAATTCACCAACTTATTCTCAACCTCAATCTCCACCAAGAGCTCAAGTTCAAAATCAGGAAAATCAGAGTTCAAATGTTCAAGCCAAAGTGAAAGACGTCATGAACATTCTACTGCAAGATGACGAAACTAAAACTGCCTTCACTGCGTTTATGGCAAGTTTTCAAGCGTATCAAGGAAGTCACTTAAGTCAAATGGACGTTGTTCTTCAAGACTTATTTGAAATGGATCCAGTTGATGTTGAAGAAATGGATCTGAATTGGCAAATGGTTATGGTTGCATATCGAACTCAAAAGCATGCATATGTTAACCGAAGTTACAAACCTCATGCTAACAAGACAGTTGGTTTTGACAAATCTAAGGCCAGGTGCTTTAACTGTAACCAGTATGGTCATTTCTCAAGAGAATGCAAAGCTCCTAAAAATTTCAATGATCAAGCTAGTTCAAGCAATCAAGGTCAAGGTCAAAGTTCTCAACAATCTTCGAGTTATCAAGGCAGAAATCAACGTTTCTTTCAGAAACCATATCAAAGTCTTCCCATGCCTGAATTGAAGGATGAAGGAAAGAAGCCAGAAGATCAGACTAAAGCGTTGGTTGTAAGTGTACAAGACGGATACGACTGGAGTGCATATGCAGAACAGTTTACATCTGATCTTACATCAAATCTGGCACTGGTATGTGAAATAGAAGAAGATTGGTCAGAAGAAGGGGATGATAAGATGATTGAAGATGTTAGTGAAGATTCTGAAGATTATGACTGGAGTGCAAAGTCTGATCCTACTGAAGAAACTGAATCTGAAGTTGCGTTAATGGCTACATCCAGTGAGTCTTCTTCATCTACTGAACAACCAAAGGTTAGTACTGATTTACCCCCTAACTATGTTCCATTACCTGTTGATGTTAAGGAAAGGTTGTGTTCTGAACAGTGTATTCAACAAGTAGAACATTATCGAACTCATTCATTTAAAATAGGTGACAAATTAAGCAAACATGAAAAGATTCATGAACAACTTAAAATTGATCACAAAATTTCTGATGAGAAGATATTGTCACTAACTGAATCATGGAACAAAACTTTAAAAGAATTGGAACTTGTTACCAAACAACTTGAAGAAATGACAAAGAACTTTGAACAAGAAAAAGTTGAACATGCTGTCACACAAGTTGAATTGAAAAAGGTTAAAAGTTGTAAAACAATGGTTGAACAACTCATTAATGAAAGAGGTAACAAAAACAAAACCGGGTTGGGTTTTACTCATGAACCGATGCCAAATTCAATCACTCAAACTTTACCGGAAAACTTTAATGAATTTGATCATTCACCTGAAAATGAACGTAAATTCAAAGAAATTCAAAGAAGTAAATCCGAGTCTGAAGGATCTGAGGTGTTGATTGAAAGTTTGAGAGAAGAAGATCGTATGACAACTGAAGCTGATGATGAAGCAAGCAACAAGTCTGATAACAAACTGGAGCCTGTTCTAATTCAACTTGTTGAGTATCCAAAACTTAATCCAGAATCAGAATCAACGGTGAAGGATGAAGGTGAATTTTCAGGATACAATGATCCTGAATACATCAGGTGGAAGAAAGAACAAAAGGCGCAAGTTGCTGCTCAGTTGATCAAGAAAACCGAAGTGAAAAAGACTGATGTTTTAACTGCAAAGAAGCAGAAATCGAAAACACTGAACAATCAATCTGAAACGAAACAGTCAAAAGACAAAAGTGTCTTAAAATCAAATGAAAACACAAAAGTTCAAAGTGTTAAAACTGACAAAGTTAAACCTGTCAAGAAAGTGTCAAAAGGTAAGACAATCAAATTTGTGTCTGCAGGTACTTTCGACATGAACAGTTCTTATGGTAACCAAATCAATGCTCAAATCAAATCTAACTCTGGTCTGAAAACAGGTTCAGGTCCTATGTTTTCCGCTGTCAATGATAAGAGAATTGAAAACAAAAAGGTAACCAAACAGAACAGTTTAAAATCGAACCAAAGTCCCATGCAATCAAAATCTCAAACCAAGTCTCCACAAAAGAATGTTAATCTAAAACCGAACAACCATGATAATGAATCACGTTTTGGTTCAACATCAAAAGTTAACAATCGGCTCTTTAGGATTAGCAAGAAACATTGTGAGAACTGTGATCGTTATAACCATACAACTGCTGAATGTTTCTTTAACAGGTACTGCAGTTTCTGTGACAAAAGAAACCATTCTTCAGAAGAATGTTATTATAACAAGTTTTGTGATATTTGTGAAAGAAGAAACCATGACACAAAGGATTGTTTCTTTCGATCAAACTCAACAAGAGAAATGACTCCGTTTTCAAACTTTAACAGAAATCATTCATTTGGTTTTCAAAATATGAGTCAAAGTCATTCTCCAGTTTTGAGAAATTTCAATCGAAACAATTCTGTTTCTAACGTGTCAAGAAGTGTGCAGGTTAACAATTTTAAGCCGAGAGCTTTGTTGGTAAGAAACCAAAATTTTGAAAATAACCTTGATCCTCAGTTGGAGGAAAGGTTCAGGGCTTTAAGAAGAAAGCAGTCAATGAACGCCAATGGGCGAAACAACAGTTATCAGCATCAAAATCTCATGAATGAAACAAATTTTCAAAATATTCAATATAAGCAAGTTACAATTGCAGATAAATTCGGTAAACCCAAGACCGTGTGGGCCTGGGTTGACCAAACTAACTAGAAAATGTTTGAATTGCAGGTACGCCCAAGAAGACCTATCAACTCGTGGTTTGTTGATAGTGGGTGTAGCCGGCACATGACAGGCAACCATGCCTTGCTTCAGGATTTCAAGCTGAAAAATGGTACACACGTTGCATTTAGAGGTGATGCGGGTGGTAAAATCACAGGAGAAGGAACTGTTTCGAATGGAGTCATTAGTTTTGATAAAGTCAACTACTGTGCACAGTTGAACTTTAACTTACTAAGTGTCTCGCAAATTTGTGATAAATCTTATTCAACTCTTTTTGATGATTCTTTCTGTTATATTCTTAAACCAGGTTTCAAGATAGACAATGAGTGGGTAGTGGTTAAAGCTCCAAGAGATCGTGATGTATACAAGTTGGATATGTCGCAGATTGATGCTGAAACCGAAACTACTTGTCTCATTGCCCATGCTTCAAATGATGAGAGTCAGCTTTGGCATAGACGGCTGGGCCATTCAAACTTCAGAAATATGAATCGTTTGGTGACTGGAAATCACGCTGTGGGAATCCCATCGAAGAAATTCTCTACAACTGATCTCTGTCCTGCGTGTTTGAAGGGAAAACAGCATCGAATGTCTTTTAAGTCCAAGCTAGAAAACTCCATTTCAAAACCCTTGCAGATGCTACATATGGATCTTTTTGGACCAACAAATGTGCAAAGCATCGGAAAGAAGTCTTATTGTTTTGTCATTATTGACGATTTCACTAGATTTTCTTGGGTTTATTTCTTGCATGCAAAATCTGAAACTGCTGTGTTATTAAAAGAATTTATCATCAAAGTTGAAAATCAGTTGGATTGCAAAGTTAAAGTGTTAAGAAGCGATAATGGTACAGAATTTAAAAATGCTAATGTTGATTTGTTTTTTGCAGAAAAAGGAATTGCTAGACAATTTAGTGCTCCAAGAACGCCTCAACAAAATGGGGTTGCGGAACGGAAAAACCGGACACTAATTGAAGCAGCAAGATCCATGCTCGCAGATGCCAAAATCCCTATCACATTCTGGGATGAAGCTATTGCTACTGCGTGTTTTGTACAAAACAGGACATTATTAGTGCAAGACAAACAAAAAACATCTTATGAGTTGTTATTTGGAAGAAAGCCGAATATTTCTTATTTGAAAGCATTTGGTTGTCCTGTAACGATTCTGAATTTAAGTGATCATATCGGGAAATTTGAGTCAAAATCTGACGATGGATTTTTCCTAGGTTATTCGTCTGTTTCTAAAGCTTATCGGGTTTTTAATAGCAAAACAAATACTGTTATTGAAACTATTAACGTAAAGTTTTTAGAAAATTCGTTTCCGTCAGTGGCGCATGGTCCCGAATGGTTATTTGATTTAGATTCGTTATCAAAATCTTTCAATTCTAACTTGTTTGATTTTTCAGGAAAAGCAAAGAAGGAATCAGGTGACTTAGGAAGCTTTAGTGACGATTCTGATAATGACGAGGATGGCAATATCAATTCTGAATATCCATTCATGTCTTTTCACAATCCTGATCATGTCAAATCCAGTCAAGCTCCGGGTCCTTCTGGTTCTCATGAAGATCAAGAATCGAACAATCTTGAAGAAGATGTGAATCCGCAATTTTCTCCTAATGATGGTGGATCTGTTCAGAATCAACCATCATCAGATCCGAATGCTGAAGTTATTCCAGAATCTTTTGATTACTTCATCAATTCACCGGATCAAGTCCCGAATTTCACACCGCATACTTCAACCATACTACAAGATCTACCAAATCTGAATACTTCTAATCTAGAGACTCAAGTGCAAGGAGGTGATATTCCTATTCATCGAATTCACAAGAAACATCCTGTCTCTCAGATTATTGGGCCGTTGAATCAGAGAACTACAAGAAGTCAGACAGAGCAAGCAAATGTTTGTCTTTATTCTTGTTTTCTATCTCAAGTGGTGCCAAAGAATATTTCAGAGGCGCTGAAAGATAATAGTTGGATTGAAGCCATGCAAGAGGAATTGCTTCAGTTTCGCAAACAAGAGGTTTGGAAACTTGTGGACTTACCTGAAGGAGAGAATGCAATAGGTACAAGATGGTTGTACAAAAACAAGCCAGACGAACGTGGCATTGTTGTGAGAAACAAAGCAAGACTCATTGCACAGGGATACACTCAAGAAGAAGGCATTGATTATGAAGAAGTGTTCGCTCCGGTCGCAAGACTTGAAGCCATACGCGTTTTTCTTGCATATGCTTCCTTCATGAAGTTTAAAGTACTCCAAATGGACGTTAAAGGTGCTTTTCTGTATGGACCGATTACAGATGACGTATATGTCAGACAACCTCCGGGTTTTGAAGATCCTGACTATCCTCATCGTGTATACAAGTTAAGTAAAGCTCTTTACGGTCTACATCAAGCTCCTAGAATCTGGTATGAGACACTATCTAAGCATTTACTAGAACATGGATTCATAAGAGGACAGATTGATCCAACTTTGTTTATGAAGAGGGAGAATGACGATCTCTTATGTGTTCAAGTTTATGTGGACGATATTATCTTCGGATCAACTAGTGAGTCAATGTGCAAAGAATTTGAAGAAATCATGAAGTGCAGATTCCAGATGAGTTCTATGGGGGAGATTAACTTCTTTCTTGGATTACAAGTGAAACAATCAGCTGACGGAATTTTCATCAATCAATCAAAATTTGTTGAGAAGTTGTTGAAGAAGTTCAAGATGCAAGATTGTCAAACAATTCGAACTCCATCTGATGTGAACTGCAAGATACAACCGGATCCGAAAGGCAAATCCGTGGATCAAACACTATACAGATCAATGATCGGTTCACTGATGTATCTTACTGCATCAAGACCAGACATCATGTATGCTGTATGTGTATGCGCAAGATATCAGTCTGATCCAAAGGAGTCGCACCTTGTTGCTGTGAAGCGTATATTCAGATATCTTAAAGGGAAACCAAATCTTGGGTTATGGTATCCTTATGAAGGAAATTTTGAATTATATAGCTATTCTGACAGTGATTTTGGTGGTTGTGCTCTTGACAGGAAATCGACTACTGGTGGTTGTCATTTTCTGGGTCCTAGACTTGTCTCTTGGCAATGCAAGAAGCAGACCAATGTTTCTGTATCCACAGCTGAAGCAGAGTATATCGCTGCATCTGCAGGATGTTCTCAAATTTTGTGGCTACAAAATCAATTGCTGGACTACGGGTTTAACTTTCTGAAAACTCCTATTTACATAGACAATACTGCTGCTATGTTTATTACTGCTAATCCTGTTCAACACTCAAAAACCAAACATATCGAAATTCGATATCACTTTTTAAGAGACAACTCTGAAAAAGGATTAATAATTTTGATTAAAGTTCATACCGACAAACAACTGGCAGATCTTTTCACAAAATCATTTTTGTCAGGCCGGTTTGAATTTTTAATTCAATCCATAGGATTAATCAATCATGATTGATTCTATTTTTCAAAAACAAAAGAAAAATCAGAAAATATAATAGCCAAAAATATAATAAGTGGATGTTAAGTATTGATTCCTTTGTTTTTTATTTTATGTTTTGCATTGTGTGTGTGCATGAAAAAGAAAAGCAAAAACAAAATATAAAAGCAAAAAGAAAACAAAATATCATGTCATAAGAATCTATATTGCAAAAAGTGAGAAATGATAGTTACACTAGACATTATTTGTTACATCATTTTTCATAAAGACTGATGAATGTTAATTGATGTGCTAGACAGCTCAGGCAATTAGACTGAAAAAGTAAGTTGATTGTTGATAAACATAAACTTAATGATCTTTGTGTTAAGTTCCATTGCTATACATATCTAGATATATATCTTTTGATACATTGCTTGTGATGATAGTTGTGCATGATCGGGTAACGATGCAGTGTATTCAGTGTGATGAACCGCATCGTGAGCTTCTTTGTTGTGGTACCCACAGACCTGAAGTCTCACACGAAGTCTCTTTTGAGCTTCAAGATGCAGCAAAAGATTCCAAAATGGAACGAAAAGAGTCCCAAATGTGGACCAACACCAAACAAAAAATTCCAAAATGGAATTCAGAAGATTCCCAAGGGGAACGATAGGAAAGAAAAATTCCTAAAGATGGAATTAAAAAGAAGTCCCAAAGTGGACCAAATCCGAATAGAACCCAGATTCCACACTGTGTATGACTGTAAGTGACCAGGTTTTGTGCAATATGCATTCAGGTAGTGGTTGATAAGGAAATATGTTGACATATGTATACATGTGGGTCACATAAGTCATTCTAATCGAACCTTAAATATCATCATGATACTGAAAAAGTAAGTGTGTCAATTCGAGCTAATTGGTATGTTTTCATATCATCACTCAATCAAGCATAAGTCAAATGTCTATTCAAAACTTGCAAAACATGTTCAGATAATGTGTGGTATGATCTCACTGCGATATTTTGATTCATTGCATTGCATATGTATTTATTTTAGTGTGTGTGCTTTGTGTGTGCAGGCATATGGAATCTTTATTGACACATCAACATCCTTGTTAAACTTAAAAATTTCAAGAAATTTCAAGTTTAGGGGGAGAATAAATTTGAAGAAAAATATCTACAAAAATCCAAAAATATCTTTGAATAAGTGTGTTTTGAATGAACAAGATTATGTAGTATGAAAAGCAAAGGTATTGGATGTGTTAAAAACAAACCCAAGGTCTTGTAATTTGTTTTTAAGAAATTGCTTCGGGATATAGAAAAATTGGTTGTGCAAAAACATTTTTGAAAAAGAAAAAGAAAAATGATTTTAATTGAAATTAATGTTATTGTCTTGATTTAATGTTGTTTGATAATTAATATGACAAACATTCTTTTTAAGGATATCTTGTCTAATTAATATGTCGGAGAATGTTTACAGGTACAATTAATGCCGTTGAAAAAGTCAACAGACAAAGAAAAGTGAAGAAAATCGCAAAGTGTTATAGCCGGGCAAAGATATCAGATGCAACTATTCTGCCGGGTAACGAACTGTTCAGCCGGGTAAAGTTGTAAGTCTGATAAATGCCGGGTGATTGAGAAAATGGTGAAGATATTATGACCACTGTACAGCCGGGCAATGATCATGTCAAATACAGCCGGGTGAAGGTCATAGATATCTTGCCGGGTGACAAGTGTTTACTATACAGCCGGGTAAAAGAGGAATCTTCCTGCCGTGTAAAGGTATGACACTGTGTTGCCGGGTAATGAAGAAGAAAGCATGCCGGGTGATATAGAAGACAACTATGTTGCCGTGTAATGAACAAATGCATGCCGTATGAAGAAGGTTGCCGTGTGAAGAAGGTTGCCGTGTAATGAAGAAAGCAAGCCGGATGAAGAAGGAAAGCAACTGTGTTGCCGGGTGATGAAGAAATATTGCCGGGTGATGTTTTGATGACAACTATTCTGCCGGGTGATGAATAAAAACCATCAGGTGTAGTTGTTCCTTAACCTTTACCCGTCACTACAGTAACTTACCCGTCTCTACAGTGCTTGGCCCGTCAAGTGTGTTTCACATGTTGGTGACGTCACTTATGTACTTGACCCGTCACTACAGTACGTGACCCGTCACTACAGTACATGACCCGTCACTACAGTACTTGACCCGGCAAGGTTTATTGGGCTTATCTTGTTGACCCGGCACTTAAAGTTTGACCTAAAATTTTTGACGATACAAAAACCCGCCTCTTCACACACTTATCATTTCACACTTTCACTTTCACACAAACACTCTGAACTTAAAATCGCCGTAATATCATATTCAATCGTTTGCTCTGTAACAAGGTTGATCGATTGAATAAGGTAGTTATTAAGTGTTTTTGACCTAAATAGACCTGCAAATTAACTGTTTAAAAGAAAAACGATGATGAACAGTGTTTTGGACTTTGAATCGACACTTTGATTTTGTGTGTTAAAACTTAAATCGAATGTTGTTTTAGGGTTAAAATCTGTCGATTATCAACATTTAATCACTCATTTGCATCAAAACACCTTAAAATCAACTGAATCACTCAAAATGTTCTTAACTGATAAAATCGCCATTAATGAACTTTGAAGCTTTTAAAAGTTAAACATCAAAACGATGGAATATCTGTTTAAAAAGTGATTAAACTTATTAAAACTGAACCAAAACATGATAAATATTTTCATCATTACATTGTCAAAATTTTGCCTAATGTGATTAACAGTTAAAATTGAAACATGATGTATAATCTTTAAGATTCAAAGTTGTTTAATTAATATGATGAAAATCAGGTTATTAGAACAATTTAGGATTTAAAATGATAATGTGAATGTTTTACTTTCTAACTTTTATTTAAACACTTATGAAAATTTTGATATGTTTAATGAAGAATCTAACACATGTGTCTTGTTTTGTGTTTGTTTGTGTTTTTAACAGATGGAGAATCTTAAGTTTGAGCCTAAACATAATCTAGTGGCATGTTTAGATGAATCAATTCCTGAAACAGATGGTTACAGGGATATGATTAAGTTCATCAAGAGGACTAAATATGTATATGCTATATGTGCCAAACCGGTCATATATGCAAGGCTGATCAAGAGCTTTTGGAGAACAGCAGAGGTTGTGAGAAATGAGAATGGTGTTGCTGTGGTGAGAGGGCATATTACCAGAGATTGGGTACTTACTGTTTCAGAAGAAGCTATTAGACAGGCCCTGAGGATTGATGAGGATGAAGTTGGCATGATGGATGAACTGACTATGGATGAATGTAAATCGTGTTTTGTGAATATGGGCCATCCACCTGTGTTTCCAAAGTCACAATTTTATCGGGCTAAGTTGGGGAAGAAGTACAAGTTACTGTGTTATGTTGTACAACAATGCATGTCCAGGAGGAGTGCAGGGTTTGACAACTTCCCATCTGATATTGCATCACCAATTTGTGCCATAGCAGAGAACAAGCCATTCAACATGTCAAGATGGATAATGAATGGATTTGTATTCAACTTGGTCAAGGGCAAAAGGTTTAAGTTCCTCATGTACCCGAGGTTCTTACAACTAATGATCAATGTTGCATATCCTGTCATCAGAAGTGAAGGATATTCTGGAGGTATTCTATATACTGAGGACATGAACGATCTATCTTATCGAAAGATGAGTATCGGGAATGTGCCTGATGTAGAATTGTTTGACTATATGAGAGATATAGTCAACAATGAAGAAGATGTGGAAGGAGTGTATTATCACATATCTCATGGAGAGATTGTTGATCCACAGGACCTTGTAGATGAGGTGCCTGATAATTTGTTGGATGATGACGAGTACTTTGCTCGTCATCCAGAAAATGAAGAAGATGATGGAAATGGTGATGGTGATAATGATGAGGATGATGATAGTAATAATGATGGTGGTGATGATGCTGAATCTGAATCTAATTCAGAGGAGGTTGAACCAATGGAGACTGAGAATGTTGAGTTGATTGAGCCTATGGTTATAGAAGAACCTGTTGAGGTTGCTTCAGGTGTTGAAGAAGTTACTGCTGAAATTCCAAAGGACGTTAGTGTTCAGTATGTCAGAAGAAAGAGGTCGAAACTAGTAGAAAAGCCTGTGATTGTTGAGCCTGAAGAGATTAATGTTATAGAGATTGCTCAGACAGTAATGGCCGAAGCTGAATCTATTGCACAGATAGATGAAGTGGATGCTGGCATTACTGATTCTATTTTTGTTGATATTCCCACCACATCTCCACAAATTGCTGAAAACATTGGACAAGGTTTGGAGTCTTCACCAAATGTTGTGCCAAGTGTTGATGAAATTGATGATGAGAAAGAGAAACGAATTGTAGAATTGGAGGAGATAGTTGAAAATTTGATTAAAGCGAATGATTTGTTGAAAGCTTCAAATGAACGCAAAAAGAAAAGGTTTGATGAATATTGGGATATTCACAATCAGAATTTGAAAATCTTCAAAGAGTTGGATTCTGATCATTTGAGTGATATTAACGATCCAATTGAACCTATCATTCAACTTCAACAGCTTCAGATTGAATCGGCTCAACCTGAACTGTGTCTTCAGAACCAGCTTCTTTCTCACTCTCTGTGGCCTCAAAAACTTCATTCTCAGCTACAGATTCAGATTGAATCGGCTCAATCTGAACTGTTTTAGCAATTTCAGCTTCAGTCATATCAACTTCCTTAGCCATTTCAACTACAGCTACAGATTGAATCGGCTCAATCTGCACTGTTTCATCTATCTTTGCCCTTTTTGAACTGTTTTCATCTCCAAATATCTCAGGTACAGCGTCTATCTTCCTTTTTCCCTCAGCTTTGTCCATATTGACAGTGTCAGCAACAGCTTCATCGGGAATAATGATTGGTGATTCCACCCTAATCCCAACATTCGTAGTACCTCGTGCTCTAGTCAAATAAACTTTAGGTACTTGAGGTTCAGTCACTTCAACTATCTCTTCTGAAAAATCTTTATCTGATGATGAGCCAGCTTTCTTCGGTTTTGTTTCCTCCAACCATTTTTCTAACATTTCTTTTTCAGCCTCCAACGTATTGCATTCAGCTTTAAGTTCTTTGTAATCATATTTCAAATTCTCATGCTCCTCCTTCAGTTTTTCATAATCTTCCTTCAAGTTCACATGTTCATCAACCAATTTGACATGATCCTCATCCAACTTCTTGAAGGTTTTCAAATTCTGATTATGTATATCCCAGTACTCATCAAATCTTTTCTTTTTCCGTTCATTTGAAGCTTTCAACAAATCATTCTCTTCTATTAATTTTGCCACCATATTTTCTAACTCAGCAATTCTTTTCTCCTTCTCATTTTCATCAACTTTTGACACAAAATTTGGTGAAGACTCCAAATCTTGTTCAATCCTTTCAGCAATTTGGGATGATGTGATGGGAATATCAACAGTAATAGGATCAGTAGCGCCAGCATCAGCTTCTTCAACTATCTGTGCCATAGTTTCAGCTTCGGCCACTACCTCCTGAGCAATCTGAAGTACATCAATCTCTTCAGTCTCAATCACATCCGGTTCTTCTACAATCACAGACTCTATCACTGGTTTCGACCTCTTCCTTCTAACATACTGAACAGAGATATCTTTTGCAATTTCATCTACAACTTCTTCAGCAGCAGAAGCAACCTCAACAGGTTCTTCTATTACAACATTCTCAATCTCTACTTCCATAGGTTCGGTCATTTCAACAATCTCTGCCTCCTCTGAATTAGATTCAGATTCAGCACCATCATTACCATCATCATCTTGTTCATCATCACTATCGCTATCCTCATCATTATCACCATCATCATTACCATCATCTTCTTCATCTTCTGGATGACGAGCAAAGTACTCGTCATCATCTAACAAATTGTCAGGCACCTCATCCACTAGGTCCTGTGGATCAACAATCTCACCGTGAGATATATGATAATAAACACCTTCTACATCTTCTTCATTGTTGGCTATATCTCTCATATAGTCAAACAATTCCACATCAGGCACATTCCCGATACTCATCTTTCTGTAAGATAGATCGTTCATGTCCTCAGTGTATAAAATACCTCCAGAATATCCTTCATTTCTGATGATAGGATAGGCAATGTTAGTCATCATTTGTAAGAATCTCGGGTACATGAGAAACTTAAACCTCTTGCCCTTCACCAAATTGAACACAAACCCATTCATTATCCATCTTGACATGTTGAATGGTTTGTTCTCTGCAATGGCAACAATTGGTGATGCAATGTCTGATGGGAAATTGTCGAAGCCTGCACTCCTCCTAGACATGCATTGTTGCACAACATAGCATAACAACTTATATTTCTTTCCCAACTTTGCCCTATAAAACTGTGATTTTGGAAATATAGGTGGATGACCCATATTAACAAAACACGATTTGCATTCATCCATAGTCAACTCATCCATCATACCAACTTCATCTTCATCAATCCTTAGGGCATTTCTAATAACATCTTCTGAAACAGTCAACACCATATCTCTAGTTATGTTGCCTCGAACAACAGTAACACCATGATCATCTCTAACAACCTCTGCTGTTCTCCAAAAGCTCTTAATCAGCCTTGCATATATGACCGGTTTGGCACACATAGCATACACATATTTGGTCCTTCTGATAAACTTGATCATATCCCTGTAACCATCTGTTTCAGGGATTGATTCATCCAAACATGCTACCAAATTGTGTTTAGGCTCAAACTTGAGATTCTCCATCTGTTAAAACACAAACAAACACAAAACAAGACAAATGTGTTAGATTCTTTATCATAATTTTCATAAGTGTATGAATAAAAGTTAGAAAACAAAACATTTACATAATCCTTTTAAATTCTAAATTGTTCTAATAACCTGATTTTCATCATTTTAATCAAACAACTTTGAATCTTAAAGATTATACTTATGTTTTAATTTTTAACAGTTAACACTTAAGACATAATTTTTTGACAATTTTTATGATAAAATGTTTATCATGTTTTGGTTTAGTTTTAACAAGTATTAATCACTTTTAAACAGATATTTCATCATTTTGATGTTTAACTTTTAAGAGCTTCAAAGTTCATCAATGGCGATTTTATCAGTTGTCACAATTTTAACTGATTCGGTTGATTTTAAGGTGTTTTGATGCAAATGAGTGATTGATTGTTGATGATCGACCGATTTTAACCTTAAAACAACATTCGATTTAAGTTTTAACACACACCATCAAAGTGTCGATTCAAAGTCCAAAACACTGTTCATCATCGTTTTTCTTTTTAACAGTTGATTTTTAGGTCTATCAAGGTCAAAAACACTAAATCTCTACCTTATTCAATCGATCAACCTTGTTACAGAGTAAACGATTGAATATGATAACAAGGCGATTTAAGTTCAGAGGATTTGTGTAAAAGTGAATGTGAAAAATGATAAGTGTTTGTGAAGAGGCGGGTTTTTGTATTGTCAAAAATTTAGGTCAAACTTTAAGTGCCGGGTCAACAAAAGGGACGGGTAAACAAAATAGGCCCAATAAGCTTTGCCGGGTCAAGTACTGTAGTGACGGGTCATGTACTGTAGTGACGGGTCAAGTACATATGACAAGTCGCAAACATCTGAAAAACACTTGACGGGTCAAACACTGTAGAGACGGGTAAGTCACTATAGTGACGGGTAAAGGTTAGGAACAACTACACCTGATGGGTTTTATCAATCACCCGGCAGAATAGTAGTCTTCAAAACATCACCCGGCAATTTTTCTTCATCACCCGGCAACACAGTTGCTTTCCTTCTTCATCCGGCTTGCTTTCTTCATCACCCGGCAACATAGTTGCTTTCTCTTTCACACTGCATGCTTTTCTTCATTACACGGCAACACAGTTGTATCACCCGGCATGCTTTTACTTCTTCACACGGCAACATAGTGACTCTTTTACACGGAAAGATAAAGGACTTTTACCCGGCTGTATAGTGAATACTTGTCACCCGGCTTGATATCTATGACCTTCACCCGGCAGTATTTGACATGATCATTGCCCGGCTGTACAGTGGTCATAACATCTTCACCTTTTCCTCAATCACCCGGCATGTATCAACTTTACAACATTACCCGGCTGAACAGTATGTTCATTACCCGGCCAAACAGTTGTATTTGATATATTTGCCCGGCTATAACACTTTGAGCAATTTTCTTCATTTTTCTCATCTGTTGACTTTTTCAACGGCATTTATTGCACCTGCAAACATTCTCCGACATATTAATTAGACAAGATATCCTTAAAAAGAATGTTTGTCATATTAATTATCAAACAACATTAAACAAGACAATAACATTAATTCCAATTAAAGTCATTTTTCTTTTTCTTTTTCAAAAATGTTTTTGCACAATCAATTTTTCTATATCCCGAAGCATTTTCTTAAAAACATATTACAAGACCTTGGGTTTGTTTTTAACACATCCAATACTTTTGCTTTTCATACTACATAATCTTGTTCATTCAAAACACACTTATTCAAAAGATATTTTTGGATTTTTGTAGATATTTTTCTTCAATTTATTCTCCCCCTAAACTTGAAATTTCTTGAAATTTTTAAGTTTAACAAGGATGTCGATGTGTCAATAAAGATTCCATATGCCTGCACACACAAAGCACACACATTAAAATAAATACATATGCAATGCAATGAATCAAAATATTGCAGTGAGATCATACCACACATTATCTGAACATGTTTTGCAAGTTTTGAATAGACATTTGACTTATGCTTGATTGAGTGATGATATGAAAACATATCAATTAGCTCGAGTTGACACACTTACTTTTTCAGTATCATGATGATATTTAAGGTTTGATTAGAATGACTTATGTGACCCACATGTATACATATGTCAACATATTTCCTTATCAATCACTACCTGAATGCATATTGCACAAAACCTGGTCACTTACAGTCATACACAGTGTGGAATCTGGGTTCTATTCGGATTTGGTCCATTTTGGGACTTCTTTTTAATTCCATCTTTGGGAATTTTTCTTTCCTATCGTTCCCCTTGGGAATCTTCTGAATTCCATTTCGGAATTTTTGTTTGGTGTTGGTCCACATTTGGGACTCTTTTCGTTCCTTTTGGAATCTTTTGCTGCACCTTGAAGCTCAAAAGAGACTTCTTGTGAGACTTCAGGTCTGTGGGTACCACAACAAAGAAGCTCACGATGCGGTTCATCACACTGAATACACTGCATCGTTACCCGATCATGCACAACTATCATCACAAGCAATGTTTCAAAAGACATATATCTAGACATGTATAACAATGGAACTTAACACAAAGATCATTAAGTTTATGTTTGTCAACAATCAACTTACTTTTTCAGTCTAATTGCCTGAGCTGTCTAGCACATCAATTAACATTCATCAGTCTTTATTTAAAAAAGATGTAACAAATAATGTCTAGTGTAACTATCATTTCTCACTTTTTGCAATATAGATTCTTATGACATGATATTTTCTTTTCTTTTTGCTTTTATATTTTGTTTTTGCTTTTCTTTTTCATGCACACACACAATGCAAAACATAAAATAAAAGACAAAGGAATCAATACTTAACATCAACTTATTATATTTTTGGCTTTTATATTTTCTGATTTTTCTTTTGTTTTCGAAAAATAGAATCAATCATGATTGATTAATCATATGGATTGAATTAAAAATTCAAACCGGCCTGACAAAAATGATTTTGTGAAAAGATCTGCCAGTTGTTTGTCGGTATGAACTTTAATCAAAATTATTAAACCTTTTTCAGAGTTGTCTCTTAAAAAGTGATATCGAATTTCGATATGTTTGGTTTTTGAGTGTTGAACAGGATTAGCAGTAATGAACATAGCAGCAGTATTGTCTATGTAAATAGGAGTTTTCAGAAAGTTAAACCCGTAGTCCAGCAATTGATTTTGTAACCACAAAACTTGAGAACATCCTGCAGATGCAGCGATATACTCTGCTTCAGCTGTGGATACAGAAACGTTGGTCTGCTTCTTGCATTGCCAAGAAACAAGTCTAGGACCCAGAAATTGACAACCACCAGTAGTCGATTTCCTGTCAAGAGCACAACCACCAAAATCACTGTCAGAATAACTATATAATTCAAAATTTCCTTCATAAGGATACCATAACCCAAGATTTGGTTTCCCTTTAAGATATCTGAATATACGCTTCACAGCAACAAGGTGCGACTCCTTTGGATCAGACTGATATCTTGCGCATACACATACAGCATACATGATGTCTGGCCTTGATGCAGTAAGATACATCAGTGAACCGATCATTGATCTGTATAGTGTTTGATCCACGGATTTGCCTTTCGGATCCGGTTGTATCTTGCAATTCACATCAGATGGAGTTCGAATTGTTTGACAATCTTGCATCTTGAACTTCTTCAACAACTTCTCAACAAATTTTGATTGATTGATGAAAATTCCGTCAGCTGATTGTTTCACTTGTAATCCAAGAAAGAAGTTAATCTCCCCCATAGAACTCATCTGGAATCTGCACTTCATGATTTCCTCAAATTCTTTGCACATTGACTCACTGGTTGATCCGAAGATAATATCGTCCACATAAACTTGAACACATAAGAGATCATCATTCTCCCTCTTCATAAACAAAGTTAGATCAATCTGTCCTCTTGTGAATCCATGTTCTAGTAAATGCTTGGATAATGTCTCATACCAGATTCTAGGGGCTTGATGTAGACCGTAAAGAGCTTTACTCAACTTGTATACACGATGAGGATAGTCAGGATCTTCAAAACCCGGAGGTTGTCTGACATATACGTCATCTGTAATCGGTCCATACAGAAAAGCACCTTTCACGTCCATTTGGAATACTTTAAACTTCATGAAGGAAGCATATGCAAGAAAAACGCGTATGGCTTCAAGTCTTGCGACCGGAGCAAACACCTCTTCATAATCAATGCCTTCTTCTTGAGTGTATCCTTGTGCAATGAGTCTTGCTTTGTTTCTTACAACAATGCCACGTTCATCTGGCTTGTTTTTGTACAACCATCTTGTACCAATCGCATTCTCTCCTTCAGGTAAGTCCACAAGTTTCCAAACCTCTTGTTTGCGAAACTGAAGTAATTCCTCTTGCATGGCTTCAATCCAACTGTTATCTTGCAGTGCCTCTGAAATGTTCTTTGGCACCATTTGAGATAGAAAACACGAATAAAGACAAACATTTGCTTGTTCAGTCTGACTTCTTGTAGTTCTCTGATTCAACAGCCCAATAATCTGAGAGACAGGATGTTTCTTGTGAATTCGATGAATAGGAATATCACCTCCTTGCACTTGAGTCTCCAGATTAGACGTATTCAGATTTGGTAGATCTTGTAGTATGGTTGAAGTATGCGGTGTGAAATTCGGGACTTGTTCCGGTGAATTGATGAAGTAATCAAATGATTCTGGAATAACTTCAACATTCGGATCTGATGATGGTTGATTTTGAACAGATCCACCATCATTAGGAGAAACTTGCGGATTCACATCTTCTTCAAGATTGTTCGATTCTTGATCTTCTTGCGAACCAGAAGGACCCGGAGCTTGACTGGATTTGACATGATCAGGATTATGAAATGACATGAACGGATATTCAGAGTTGAGATTTCCATCCTCGTCATTATCAGAATCGTCACTAAAGCATCCTAAGTCACCTGATTCTTTCCTTGTTTTTCCTGAAAAATCAAACAAGTTAGAATTGAAAGATTTTGATAACGAATCTAAATCAAATAACCATTCGGGACCATGTGCCACTGACGGAAACGAATTTTCTAAAAACTTTACGTTAATAGTTTCAATAACAGTATTTGTTTTGCTATTAAAAACCCGATAAGCTTTAGAAACAGACGAATAACCTAGGAAAAATCCATAGTCAGATTTTGACTCAAATTTCCCGATATGATCACTTAAATTCAGAATCGTTACAGGACAACCAAATGCTTTCAAATAAGAAATATTCGGTTTTCTTCCAAACAACAACTCATAAGATGTTTTCTGTTTATCCTGAACCAATAATGTTCTGTTTTGTACAAAACACGCAGTAGCAATAGCTTCGTCCCAAAAAGTGATAGGGATTTTGGCATCTGCGAGCATGGATCTTGCTGCTTCAATCAGTGTCCGGTTTTTCCGTTCCGCAACCCCATTCTGTTGAGGCGTTCTTGGAGTACTAAACTGACGCGCAATTCCTTTTTCTGCACAAAACAAATCAACATTAGCGTTTTTGAATTCAGTACCATTATCACTTCTTAAAACTTTCACTTTACAATCCAATTGGTTTTCAACTTTGATGATAAATTCTTTTAATAACTCCGCAGTTTCAGATTTAGCATGCAAGAAATAAACCCAAGAAAATCTAGTGAAATCGTCAATGATGACAAAACAATAAGACTTCTTTCCGATGCTTTGCACATTTGTTGGTCCGAAGAGATCCATATGTAGCATCTGCAAGGGTTTTGAAATGGAGTTTTCTAACTTGGACTTAAAAGACATTCGATGTTGTTTTCCCTTCAAACACGCAGGACAGAGATCAGTTGTAGAGAATTTCTTCGATGGAATTCCTACAGCGTGATTTCCAGTCACCAGTCGATTCATGTTTCTGAAGTTTGAATGACCCAGCCGTCTATGCCATAGCTGACTCTCATCATTTGAAGCATGTGCAATGAGACAAGTAGTTTCGGTTTCAGCGTCAATCTGCGACATATCCAACTTGTATACATCACGACCTCTTGGAGCTTTCACCACTACACATTCATTGTCAACCTTAAAACCTGGTTTGAGTATATAACAGAAAGAATCATCAAATAAAGTTGAATAAGATTTATCACAAATTTGAGATACACTTAGTAAGTTAAAGTTCAACTGTGCACAGTAGTTGACTTTATCAAAACTAATGACCCCATTGGATACGGTTCCTTCTCCTGTTATCTTTCCACCCGCATCACCTCCAAATGCAACATGTGTACCATTTTTCAGCTTGAAATCCTGAAGCAAGGCATGGTTGCCTGTCATATGTCGGCTACACCCACTATCAACGAACCATGAGTTGATAGGTCTTCTTGGGCGTACCTGCATTTCAACAATCACTTAGTTAGTTTGGTCAACCCAGGCCCACACGGTCTTGGGTTTTCCGAATCTATCAGCAATAGTAACTTGTTGATATTGAACATTTTGAAAATTTGTTTCATTCAAGAGATTTTGATGCTGATAACTGTTGTTTCGCCCATTGGCATTCATTGATTGCTTTCTCCTCAAAGCACTAAACCTTTCCTCTAGCTTAGGATCAAGGTTATTTTCAAACTTTTGATTTCTTACCATTAAAGCTCTTGGTTTAAAATTGTTAACCTGCATATTTCTTGAAAAGTTAGAAACAGAATTGTTTCGATTGAAATTTCTCAAAACTGGAGAATGACTTTGACTCATATTTTGAAAACCAAATGAATTATTTCTTTGAAAGTTTGAATATGGAGTCATTTCTCTAGTTGAGTTTGATCGAAAGAAACAATCCTTTGTGTCATGGTTTCTTCTTCCACAAATATCACAAAATTTGTTATAATAACATTCTTCTGAAGAATGATTTCTCTTGTTACAGAAACTGCAGTACCTGTTAAAGAAACATTAAGCAGTAGTATGGTTATAACGATCACAGTTCTCACAATGTTTCTTGCTAATTCTAAAGAGCCGATTGTTAACTTTTGATGTTGAACCAAAACGTGATTCATTATCTTGGTTGTTCGGTTTTAGATTAACGATCTTTTGTGGAGACATTGTTTGTGATTTTGATTGCATGGGACATTGGTTCGATTTTAAACTGTTCTGTTTGGTTACCTTTTTGTTTTCAATTCTCTTATCATTGACAGCGGAAGACTTAGGACCTGAACCTGTTTTCAGACCAGAGTTAGATTTGATTTGAGCATTGATTTGGTTACCATAAGAACCGTTCATGTCGAAAGTACCTGCAGACACAAACTTGATGGTTTTACCTTTTGACACTTTCTTAACAGATTTAACTTTGTCAGTTTTAACATTTTGAACTTTGGTGTTATCATTTGATTTCAAGACACTTTTGCCTTTTGATTCTTTTGTTTCAGATTGATTGTTCTTTGATTTCGATTTCTGCTTCTTTGCAGTTGAAACTTCGACTTTCTTCACTTCTTGCTTCTTAATCAGTTCAGCAGCAACTTTTGCCTTCTGCTCATTCTTCCATTTGATATACTCCGGATCATTATATCCTGAAAATTCACCTTCTTCCTTCACCGTTTCTGGTTTCGGATTCAGTTCCGGATACTCAACTAGTTGCTAGCTTCATCATCAGCTTCAGTTGTCACACCATCTTCTTTCAAACTTTCCATCAAAACTTCAGAACCTTCAGACTCGGATTTGCTTCTTTGAATTTCTTTGAATTTTCTTTCATTTTCAGGTGAATGATCAAATTCATTAAAGTTTTCCGGTAAGGTTTGAGTGATAGAATTTGGCATCGGTTCATGAGTAAAACCCAACCCGGTTTTGTTTTTGTTACCTCTTTCATTAACGAGTTGTTCAACCATTGTTTTACAACTTTTAACTTTCTTTAATTCAACTTGTGTGACAGCATGTTCAACTTTTTCTTGTTCAAAGTTCTTTGTCATTTCTTCAAGTTGTTTAGTTACAAGTTCCAGTTCTTTTAAAGTTTTGTTCCATGATTCAGTTAGTGACAAAATCTTCTCATCAGAAATTTTGTGATCAATTTTAAGTTGTTCATGAATCTTTTCATGTTTGCTTAATTTGTCACCGATTTTAAATGAATGAGTTCGATAATGTTCTACTTGTTGAATGCATTGATCAGAACACAACCTTTCCTTAACATCAGCAGGTAATGGAACATAATTAGGGGGTAAGTCAGAACTAACCTTTGGTTGTTCGGTAGATGATGAAGACTCACTGGATGTAGCCATTAATGCAACTTCAGATTCAGATTCTTCAGTAGGATCAGACTTTGCACTCCAGTCATAATCTTCAGAATCTTCAGACACAGCTTCATTCTGTTCAATATCTCCTTCTTCTGACCAATCTTCTTCAATCTCACATACCAAAGCCAGATTTGATGTAAGATCAGACGTAAATTGTTCTGCATAAGCGCTCCAATCATAACCGTCTTTTACACTTACTACCAGCGCCTTTGTTTGGTCTTCTGGTTTCTTTCCTTCATCTTTCAATTCAGGCATAGGAAGACTTTGGTACGGTTTCTGAAAGAAACGTTGATTTCTTTGTTGATAACTTGAAGACTGTTGTGAACTTTGACCTTGACTGCTTGAACTAGCTTGGTCATTGAAATTCTTAGGAGCTTTGCATTCTCTTGAGAAATGACCATACTGGTTACAATTAAAACATCTGGCCTTTGATTTGTCAAATCCAACGGTTTTGTTTGCATGAGGTTTGTAGCTTCGGTTAACATATGCATGCTTTTGTGTACGATAAGCTACCATAACCATTTGCCAATTAAGATCCATTTCCTCAACATCAACTGGATCCATCTCAAATAAGTCTTGAAGGACAACGTCCATTTGACTTAAGTGACTTCCTTGATACGCTTGAAAACTTGCCATAAAAGCAGTAAAGGCAGTTTTAGTTTCGTCATCTTTCAGTAGAATGTTCATCACATCTTTCACCTTGGCTTGAACATTTGAATTTTGACTTTCTGGTTGATTCTGATTTTGACTTTGAACTTGAGCTCTTGGTGGAGATTGAGGTTGAGAATAAGTTGGTGAATTTGGAAAGTATGATGAATCAGTAAAGAAACTTGCACCAACAAATAAGTCACCCTCATCTTCAAATTTCGTTGCATCTTGTGCAAGAAAAGCGTTATCCACAGTATTGGCAGGATTTACCACATACTTATATTGAGTTTGTGAGCTTGATCTATCAGTGTTTCTAGATCCTTCATCAATCTCGACTTCTTCAATCTTTCCAATAAGCAAGTCTAATTCCATTGGAAATTTCTCAGTATGCTTTAACAGAGTAACAGTCTGCTTCCAAGATGATGGTAAAGCACATAACAATCGATCATTCAAGTCTTGAAGGTCAGTCTTAACTCCGAGGTTTGACATCTCAGTAGTTAAGTGAACAAACCTGTTCATCATCTGGTGTACTGTTTCTCCATTGATGGGTTCAAATAATTCCAGTTGCCTTTTCAGCTTTGATTTCTTCAAACTTCTCAATTGTTCTCCTCCTTCACATATAGACTTCAATGCCTTGAAGCATGTATAACCAGTCTGATATGCATCCAATCTAGACAGAACTTGGAGTGGCAATCCCTTGCACATTAAAGAATAAGCCTTGCTATCATTCTTTACCTTCCTCAAATCTTCAGCTGACAAATTATCCTCTGGATAAGGTGTAGTAGAATCTTTAGTGTAGGTACTTGCACTATCTGGAGCTGTCTGTGTTGGAATGTGAGGACCTTTTTCAATGGACTTCCATAAGTCATTGTCAATAGAACACAAGTGATGTCTCAACCTGATGGTCCAATTCTTGAAATCTGCACGATTCAAAAGTCTAGGAACACGGTTATCAGAGTCATCATTAGGAGCCATTTTAACAATTTTTTTTAAAGAAAATATTTTTGGTTTCTGTTAATTTTTGAAAAGAAATGATCAAAATACTAAAATAAAGACAAGTAATTAAAGACAATATAAGAAACAAGTATCGAAAAACAACTAAAATGAGTCACACGGCAAAACAGTGAAAAATCCTTCTTCAACCGGCTAAACAGTGTCTTTGTTCTTCACCCGGCAGGAAAAAGTCTTTACACGGCCAAACAGTTACACGGCTCAACAGTTGTAATAATTTTGTTCTTCACCCGGATGAACAGTTACCCGGCAACGAAAAACTTTGACACGACAATAATCTTGACCCGGCAGAAACTTGACACGGCAAAAAGCTTTGTCCGGCTGAACAGTATACGATCACACGGCAGTTGTTAATCACCCGGCTACACAGTTGATGATTACCCGGCTGAATTTTCTTAATCACCCGGCGTAACAGTGTATCACCCGGCACTACAGTGTTTGATCCGGCTGAATAGTAACACTTTTTCAAGTCAAATTCTTCACCCGTCTAGAACAAATTCCCTTACACGGCAGCACAGGACCTAATTTCTTCTCAAATCAAAGTCCAAGGAAATTGTCTAAGTCAAAATAATCACCCGGCAAGTTAATCTTCAACCAAGTTCTTACTGTTCATCATCTTCTCCATGAGAATTTTCTGGGTTTTGTCTAAAACTTGTCCAATTTATCTAAAATTCACACACAAGCTGTGAAATAGTACGATTATCAATCCCTTATATCAATCAATCCAAAACATGATCAAATCTGATGAAATTGAGCAAAAATTTGATCAAACAGTAACTTCTTCTATTCTTCTTAATTCCTCAGATCTGATGATAATCTGATGGAATTTGCACAATCGTTGTGAATTAGAAGTGATTGCGATGATAAATCACAACTAGAAACAACAACAATTCATTCAGATCATGATATTTGAGCAATATTGATGTGTTTTGCTTAAGAACAGCGAAGAACACGATACAGAAAGCTCTGATACCAATTGATAGGTTCAATTGGATCGTTAATATCACTCACAATGATCAGAATAATGCGCACAAACAAACGGTTCAATCACAAACACAATTCATACTAATAATTCTCTTTGTATATTGATGATCAAAGCAATTCGTAGTACAAGTGCAGGAGAAATAAATCACACACAGTTAATTCTCTCTCTAACGTGTAAAAGTGATCTAGCCTCTCTCCTAACACTCTCTCACTACATGCTTATAGCAACAATTACAAGTTTAAGGAATATAACAAAATAGGCCCTAAACTATTTACAAACATATAAACAAAATACAAAGTAAATCTTAACTAGGAAATAACCCTAACAGAACGAATTGATTTGGTTTATTATGGAGATTTAATGTTTCGTACGGTGATGTAAGGTCTTCTTTGGAGTTGTAATACGTCCTACATTATTCTAAATTGCTTTTCAAGTTGCTAATGTCTCAAAAATAGTCGTAACAAGTCCTGAGTTGTTGTACGATGTTCAATGGACTTGGACAAATTCATTAGGTTTATTATGGAGTTTTAAGTTTACATACGGTATTGTAAGGTGTTGTTACGATTTGTAAGGAGTCCTACATTATAATAAAGTGCTTTTCAAGTTCTAAAATGGCATACAGTCGTAATATGTTTTAAGTTGCCGTACGATGTTTAAAGGACTCGAACGAATTCATTTGGTTTATTATGGAGATTTAACGTTTGGTACGGTGATGTAAGGTCTTCTTTGGAGTTGTAATGCGTGCTACATTATTATAAATTGCTTTTCAAGTTGCTAATGTCTCATACAGAGTCGTAACAAGTCCTGAGTTGTCTTACGATGTTCAATGGACTCGGACGAATTCATTAGGTTTATTATGGAGTTTTAAGTTTACATACGGTATTGTAAGGTGTTGTTACGATTTGTAAGGAGTCCTACATTATAATAAAGTGCTTTTCAAGTTCTAAAATGGCATACATAGTCGTAATATGTTTTAAGTTGCCGTACGATGTTTAAAGGACTCGAACGAATTCATTTGGTTTTGTTATGGAGATTTAACGTTTCGTACGGTGATGTAAGGTCTTCTTTGGAGTTGTAATGCGTCCTACATTATTCTAAATTGCTTTTCAAGTTGCTAATGTCTCAAAAATAGTCGTAACAAGTCCTGAGTTGTCGTACGATGTTCAATGGACTCGGACGAATTCATTAGGTTTATTATGGAGTTTTAAGTTTACATACGGTATTGTATGGTGTTATTACGATTTGTAAGGAGTCCTACATTATAATAAAGTGCTTTTCAAGTTCTAAAATGGCATACATAGTCGTAATATGTTTTAAGTTGTCGTACGATGTTTAAAGGACTCGAACGAATTCATTTGGTTTATTATGGAGATTTAATGTTTCGTACGGTGATATAAGGTCTTCTTTGGAGTTGTAATACGTCCTACATTATTCTAAATAGCTTTTCAAGTTGCTAATGTCTCAAAAATAGTCGTAACAAGTCCTGAGTTGTCGTATGATGTTCAATGGACTTGGACGAATTCATTAGGTTTATTATGGAGTTTTAAGTTTACATACGGTATTGTAAGGTGTTGTTATGATTTCTAAGGAGTCCTACATTATAATAAAGTGCTTTTAAAGTTCTAAAATGGCATACAGTCGTAATATGTTTTAAGTTGCCGTACGATGTTTAAAGGACTCGAACGAATTCATTTGGTTTATTATGGAGATTTAACGTTTAGTACTGTGATGTAAGGTCTTCGTTGGAGTTGTAATGCGTGCTACATTATTATAAATTGCTTTTCAAGTTGCTAATGTCTCATACAGAGTCGTAACAAGTCCTGAGTTGTCTTACGATGTTCAATGGACTCGGACGAAATCATTAGGTTTATTATGGAGTTTTAAGTTTACATACGGTATTGTAAGGTGTTGTTACGATTTGTAAGGAGTCCTACATTATAATAAAGTGCTTTTCAAGTTCTAAAATCGCATAAATAGTTGTAATATGTTTTAAGTTGCCGTACGATGTTTAAAGGACTCGAACGAATTCATTTGGTTTATTATGGAGATTTAACGTTTCGTACGGTGATGTAAGGTATTCTTTGGAGTTGTAATGCGTGCTACATTAATCTAAATTGCTTTTCAAGTTTCTAATGTCTCATACAGAGTCGAAACAAGTCCTGAGTTGTCTTACGATGTTCAATGGACTTGGACGAATTCATTAGGTTTATTATGGAGTTTTAAGTTTACATACGGTATTGTATGGTGTTATTACAATTTGTAAGGAGTCCTACATTATAATAAAATGCTTTTCAAGATCTAAAATGGCATACATAGTCGTAATATGTTTTAAGTTTCCGTACGATGTTTAAAGGACTCGAACGAATTGATTTGGTTTATTATGGAGATTTAATGTTTCGTACGGTGATGTAAGGTCTTCTTTGGAGTTGTAATACGTCCTACATTATTCTAAATTGCTTTTCAAGTTGCTAATGTCTCAAAAATAGTCGTAACAAGTCCTGAGTTGTTGTACGATGTTCAATGGACTTGGACGAATTCATTAGGTTTATTATGGAGTTTCAAGTTTACATACGGTATTGTAAGGTGTTGTTACGATTTGTAAGGAGTCCTACATTATAATAAAGTGCTTTTCAAGTTCTAAAATGGCATACAGTCGTAATATGTTTTAAGTTGCCGTACGGTGTTTAAAGGACTCGAACGAATTCATTTGGTTTATTATGGAGATTTAACGTTTAGTACGGTGATGTAAGGTCTTCTTTGGAGTTGTAATGCGTGCTACATTATTATAAATTGCTTTTCAAGTTGCTAATGTCTCATACAGAGTCGTAACAAGTCCTGAGTTGTCTTACGATGTTCAATGGACTCGGACGAATTCATTAGGTTTATTATGGAGTTTTAAGTTTACATACGGTATTGTAAGGTGTTGTTACGATTTGTAAGGAGTCCTACATTATAATAAAGTGCTTTTCAAGTTCTAAAATGGCATACATAGTCGTAATATGTTTTAAGTTGTCGTACGATGATTAAAGAACTCGAACGAATTCATTTGGTTTATTATGGAGATTTAACGTTTCGTACGGTGATGTAAGGTCTTCTTTGGAGTTGTAATGCGTCCTACATTATTCTAAATTGCTTTTCAAGTTGCTAATGTCTCAAAAATAGTCGTAACAAGTCCTGAGTTGTCGTACGATGTTCAATGGACTCGGACGAATTCATTAGGTTTATTATGGAGTTTTAAGTTTACATACGGTATTGTATGGTGTTATTACGATTTGTAAGGAGTCCTACATTATAATAAAGTGCTTTTCAAGTTCTAAAATGGCATACATAGTCGTAATATGTTTTAAGTTGTCGTACGATGTTTAAAGGACTCGAACGAATTCATTTGGTTTATTATGGAGATTTAGTGTTTCGTACGGTGATGTAAGGTCTTCTTTGGAGTTGTAATACGTCCTACATTATTCTAAATAGCTTTTCAAGTTGCTAATGTCTCAAAAATAGTCGTAACAAGTCCTGAGTTGTCGTACGATGTTCAATGGACTTGGACGAATTCATTAGGTTTATTATGGAGTTTTAAGTTTACATACGGTATTGTAAGGTGTTGTTACGATTTCTAAGGAGTCCTACATTATAATAAAGTGCTTTTCTAGTTCTAAAATGGCATACAGTCGTAATATGTTTTAAGTTGCCGTACGATGTTTAAAGGACTCGAACGAATTCATTTAGTTTTTTATGGAGATTTAACGTTTAGTACGGTGATGTAAGGTCTTCTTTGGAGTTGTAATGCGTGCTACATTATTATAAATTGCTTTTCAAGTTGCTAATGTCTCATACAGAGTCGTAACAAGTCCTGAGTTGTCTTACGATGTTCAATGGACTCGGACGAATTCATTAGGTTTATTATGGAGTTTTAAGTTTACATACGGTATTGTAAGGTGTTGTTACGATTTGTAAGGAGTCCTACATTAAAATAAAGTGCTTTTCAAGTTCTAAAATGGCATACATAGTCGTAATATGTTTTAAGTTGCCGTACGATGTTTAAAGGACTCGAACGAATTCATTTCGTTTATTATGGAGATTTAACGTTTCGTACGGTGATGTAAGGTCTTCTTTGGAGTTGTAATGCGTCCTACATTATTCTAAATTGCTTTTCAAGTTGCTAATTTTTTAAAAATAGTCGTAACAAGTCCTGAGTTGTCGTACGATGTTCAATGGACTCGGACGAATTCATTAGGTTTATTATGGAGTTTTAAATTTACATACGGTATTGTATGGTGTTATTACGATTTGTAAGTAGTCCTACATTATAATAAAGTGCTTTTCAAGTTCTAAAATGGCATACATAGTTGTAATATGTTTTAAGTTGTCGTACGATGTTTAAAGGACTCGAACAAATTCATTTGGTTTATTATGGAGATTTAATGTTTCGTACGGTGATGTAAGGTCTTCTTTGGTGTTGTAATGCGTCCTACATTATTCTAAATTGCTTTTCAAGTTGCTAATGTCTCAAAAATAGTCGTAACAAGTCCTGAGTTGTCGTACGATGTTCAATGGACTCGAACGAATTCATTAGGTTTATTATGGATTTTTAAGTTTACATACGGTATTGTATGGAGTTATTACGATTTGTATGGAGTCCTACATTATAATAAAGTGCTTTTCAAGTTCTAAAATGGCATACATAGTCGTAATATGTTTTAAATTGCCGTACGATGTTTAAAGGACTCGAACGAGTTCATTTGGTTTATTATGGAGATTTAACGTTTCGTACGGTGATGTAAGGTCTTCTTTGGAGTTGTAATGCGTCCTACATTATTCTAAATTGCTTTTCAAGTTGCTAATTTTTTAAAAATAGTCGTAACAAGTCCTGAGTTGTCGTACGATGTTCAATGGACTCGGACGAATTCATTAGGTTTATTATGGAGTTTTAAATTTACATACGGTATTGTATGGTGTTATTACGATTTGTAAGGAGTCCTACATTATAATAAAGTGCTTTTCAAGTTCTAAAATGGCATACATAATTGTAATATGTTTTAAGTTGTCGTACGATGTTTAAAGGACTCGAACGAATTCATTTGGTTTATTATGGAGATTTAATGTTTCGTACGGTGATGTAAGGTCTTCTTTGGTGTTGTAATGCGTCCTACATTATTCTAAATTGCTTTTCAAGTTGCTAATGTCTCAAAAATAGTCGTAACAAGTCCTGAGTTGTCGTACGATGTTCAATGGACTCGGACGAATTCATTAGGTTTATTATGGAGTTTTAAGTTTACATACGGTATTGTATGGTGTTATTACGATTTGTAAGGAGTCCTACATTATAATAAAGTGCTTTTCAAGTTCTAAAATGGCATACATAGTCGTAATATGTTTTAAGTTGCCGTACGATGTTTAAAGGACTCGAACGAATTCATTTGGTTTATTATGGAGATTTAATGTTTCGTACGGTGATGTAAGGTCTTCTTTGGAGTTGTAATACGTCCTACATTATTCTAAATTGCTTTTCAAGTTGCTAATGTCTCAAAAATAGTCGTAACAAGTCCTGAGTTGTCGTACGATGTTCAATGGACTTGGACTAATTCATTAGGTTTATTATGGAGTTTTAAGTTTACATACGGTATTGTAAGGTGTTGTTACGATTTGTAAGGAGTCCTACATTATAATAAAGTGCTTTTCAAGTTCTAAAATGGCATACAGTCGTAATATGTTTTACGTTGTCGTACGATGTTTAAAGGACTCGAACGAATTCATTTGGTTTATTATGGAGATTTAACGTTTAGTACGGTGATGTAAGGTATTCTTTGGAGTTGTAATGTGTGCTACATTATTATAAATTGCTTTTCAATTTGCTAATGTCTCATACAGAGTCGTAACAAGTCCTGAGTTGTCTTACGATGTTCAATGGTCTCGGAAGAATTCATTAGGTTTATTATGGAGTTTTAAGTTTATATATGGTATTGTAAGGTGTTGTTACGATTTGTAAGGAGTCCTACATTATAATAAATTGCTTTTCAAGTTCTAAAATGGTATACAGTCGTAATATGTTTTAAGTTGCCGTACGGTGTTTAAAGGACTCGAACGAATTCATTTGGTTTATTATGGAGATTTAACGTTTTGTACGGTGATGTAAGGTCTTCTTTGGAGTTGTAATGCGTCCTACATTATTCTAAATTGCTTTTCAAGTTGCTAATGTCTCATAAATAGTCGTAACAAGTCCTGAGTTGTCGTACGATGTTCAATGGACTAGGACGAAATCATTAGGTTTATTATGGAGTTTTAAGTTTACATACGGTATTGTAAGGTGTTGTTACGATTTGTAAGGAGTCCTACATTATAATAAAGTTCTTTTCAAGTTCTAAAATGGCATACATAGTCGTAATATGTTTTAAGTTGCCGTACGGTGTTTAAAGGACTCGAACGAATTCATTTGGTTTATTATGGAGATTTAACATTTCGTACGGTGATGTAAGGTCTTCTTTGGAGTTGTAATGCGTCCTACATTATTCTAAATTGCTTTTCAAGTTGCTAATTTTTCAAAAATAGTCGTAACAAGTCCTGAGTTGTCTTACGATGTTCAATGGTCTCGGAAGAATTCATTAGGTTTATTATGGAGTTTTAAGTTTATATATGGTATTGTAAGGTGTTGTTACGATTTGTAAGGAGTCCTACATTATAATAAATTGCTTTTCAAGTTCTAAAATGGTATACAGTCGTAATATGTTTTAAGTTGCCGTACGGTGTTTAAAGGACTCGAACGAATTCATTTGGTTTATTATGGAGATTTAACGTTTTGTACGGTGATGTAAGGTCTTCTTTGGAGTTGTAATGCGTCCTACATTATTCTAAATTGCTTTTCAAGTTGCTAATGTCTCATAAATAGTCGTAACAAGTCCTGAGTTGTCGTACGATGTTCAATGGACTAGGTCGAAATCATTAGGTTTATTATGGAGTTTTAAGTTTACATACGGTATTGTAAGGTGTTGTTACGATTTGTAAGGAGTCCTACATTATAATAAAGTTCTTTTCAAGTTCTAAAATGGCATACATAGTCGTAATATGTTTTAAGTTGCCGTACGATGTTTAAAGGACTCGAACGAATTCATTTGGTTTATTATGGAGATTTAACGTTTCGTACGGTGATGTAAGGTCTTCTTTGGAGTTGTAATGCGTCCTACATTATTCTAAATTGCTTTTCAAGTTGCTAATGTCTCAAAAATAGTCGTAACAAGTCCTGAGTTGTCGTACGATGTTCAATGGACTCGGACGAATTAATTAGGTTTATTATGGAGTTTTAAGTTTACATACGGTATTGTAAGGTGTTGTTACGATTTGTAAGGAGTCCTACATTATAATAAAGTGCTTTTCAAGTTCTAAAATGGCATACAGTCGTAATATGTTTTAAGTTGCCGTACGATGTTTAAAGGACTCGAACGAATTCATTTGGTTTATTATGGAGATTTAACGTTTAGTACGGTGATGTAAGGTCTTCTTTGGAGTTGTAATGCGTGCTACATTATAATAAATTGCTTTTCAAGTTGCTAATGTCTCATACAGAGTCGTAACAAGTCCTGAGTTGTCTTACGATGTTCAATGGACTCGGACGAATTCATTAGGTTTATTATGGAGTTTTAAGTTTACATACGGTATTGTAAGGTGTTGTTACGATTTGTAAGGAGTCCTACATTATAATAAAGTGCTTTTCAAGTTCTAAAATGGCATACATAGTCGTAATATGTTTTAAGTTGTCGTACGATGTTTAAAGGACTCGAACGAATTCATTTGGTTTATTATGGAGATTTAACGTTTCGTACGGTGATGTAAGGTCTTCTTTGGAGTTGTAATGCGTCCTACATTATTCTAAATTGTTTTTCAAGTTGCTAATGTCTCAAAAATAGTCGTAACAAGTCCTGAGTTGTCGTACGATGTTCAATGGACTCGGACGAATTCATTAGGTTTATTATGGAGTTTTAAGTTTACATACGGTATTGTATGGTGTTATTACGATTTGTAAGGAGTCCTACATTATAATAAAGTGCTTTTCAAGTTCTAAAATGGCATACATAGTCGTAATATGTTTTAAGTTGTCGTACGATGTTTAAAGGACTCGAACGAATTCATTTGGTTTATTATGGAGATTTAGTGTTTCGTACGGTGATGTAAAGTCTTCTTTGGAGTTGTAATACGTCCTACATTATTCTAAATAGCTTTTCAAGTTGCTAATGTCTCAAAAATAGTCGTAACAAGTCCTGAGTTGTCGTACGATGTTCAATGGACTTGGACGAATTCATTAGGTTTATTATGTAGTTTTAAGTTTACATACGGTATTGTAAGGTGTTGTTACGATTTCTAAGGAGTCCTACATTATAATAAAGTGCTTTTCAAGTTCTAAAATGGCATACAGTCGTAATATGTTTTAAGTTGCCGTACGATGTTTAAAGGACTCGAACGAATTCATTTGGTTTTTTATGGAGATTTAACGTTTAGTACGGTGATGTAAGGTCTTCTTTGGAGTTGTAATGCGTGCTACATTATTATAAATTGCTTTTCAAGTTGCAAATGTCTCATACAGAGTCGTAACAAGTCCTGAGTTGTCTTACGATGTTCAATGGACTCGGACGAATTCATTAGGTTTATTATGGAGTTTTAAGTTTACATACGATATTGTAAGGTGTTGTTACGATTTGTAAGGAGTCCTACATTATAATAAAGTGCTTTTCAAGTTCTAAAATGGCATACATAGTCGTAATATGTTTTAAGTTGCCGTACGATGTTTAAAGGACTCGAACGAATTCATTTGGTTTTTTATGGAGATTTAACGTTTAGTACGGTGATGTAAGGTCTTCTTTGGAGTTGTAATGCGTGCTACATTATTATAAATTGCTTTTCAAGTTGCTAATGTCTCATACAGAGTCGTAACAAGTCCTGAGTTGTCTTACGATGTTCAATGGACTCGGACGAATTCATTCGGTTTATTATGGAGTTTTAAGTTTACATACGGTATTGTAAGGTGTTGTTACGATTTGTAAGGAGTCCTACATTATAATAAAGTGCTTTTCAAGTTCTAAAATGGCATACATAGTCGTAATATGTTTTAAGTTGCCGTACGATGTTTAAAGGACTCGAACGAATTCATTTGGTTTATTATGGAGATTTAACGTTTCGTACGGTGATGTAAGGTCTTCTTTGGAGTTGTAATGCGTCCTACATTATTCTAAATTGCTTTTCAAGTTGCTAATTTTTCAAAAATAGTCGTAACAAGTCCTGAGTTGTCGTACGATGTTCAATGGACTCGGACGAATTCATTAGGTTTATTATGGAGTTTTAAATTTACATACGGTATTGTATGGTGTTATTACGATTTGTAAGGAGTCCTACATTATAATAAAGTGCTTTTCAAGTTCTAAAATGGCATACATAGTTGTAATATGTTTTAAGTTGTCGTACGATGTTTAAAGGACTCGAACAAATTCATTTGGTTTATTATGGAGATTTAATGTTTCGTACGGTGATGTAAGGTCTTCTTTGGTGTTGTAATGCGTCCTACATTATTCTAATTGCTTTTCAAGTTGCTAATGTCTCAAAAATAGTCGTAACAAGTCCTGAGTTGTCGTACGATGTTCAATGGACTCGGACGAATTCATTAGGTTTATTATGGAGTTTTAAGTTTACATACG
The DNA here is from genome assembly GCA_030867185.1 of Tagetes erecta. Lineage (NCBI taxonomy): Eukaryota > Viridiplantae > Streptophyta > Magnoliopsida > Asterales > Asteraceae > Tagetes > Tagetes erecta. The sequence goes on from CM061490.1 coordinate 47,073,443, forward strand.
GTATTGTAAGGTGTTGTTACGATTTGTAAGGAGTCCTACATTATAATAAAGTGCTTTTCAAGTTCTAAAATGGCATACATAGTCGTAATATGTTTTAAGTTGCCGTACGATGTTTAAAGGACTCGAACGAATTCATTTGGTTTATTATGGAGATTTAACGTTTCGTACGGTGATGTAAGGTCTTCTTTGGAGTTGTAATGCGTCCTACATTATTCTAAATTGCTTTTCAAGTTGCTAATTTTTCAAAAATAGTCGTAACAAGTCCTGAGTTGTCGTACGATGTTCAATGGACTCGGACGAATTCATTAGGTTTATTATGGAGTTTTAAATTTACATACGGTATTGTATGGTGTTATTACGATTTGTAAGGAGTCCTACATTATAATAAAGTGCTTTTCAAGTTCTAAAATGGCATACATAGTCGTAATATGTTTTAAGTTGTCGTACGATGTTTAAAGGACTCGAACGAATTCATTTGGTTTATTATGGAGATTTAATGTTTCGTACGGTGATGTAAGGTCTTCTTTGGAGTTGTAATACGTCCTACATTATTCTAAATTGCTTTTCAAGTTGCTAATGTCTCAAAAATAGTCGTAACATGTGACACCCGGCAAATTTCCAGGTCAATTTTCGTACTAGCTTAAAACGTGCATAGTTTTTAAATTGCGTCATTTGAATTAATTATGATAATTAAGGTTTTATTAAAGTTAGATAAGCCCATTTTGTGCATTGTGTGACAATTTGTGATTTTTGAAATTGCTTAAATCGCGTAGCGGTTAAATACCCGGTAATGAACGTTGGTGACTGCCTGATGAATTTTAACAGTCCAATAATTGGTATAATGCTCGAAATAGCATCAAATAATATATTTTGGGTGTGTATAAGTGAAAACATAATAAAAACTAAAAGCGATATATTTTATCCGTTGTTTGTCCGGTTATCGCGTGTGTTTCAGTTTTTGCCCGGTTTTACTACCAGTACACTACCCGGAATACATTAAAATATTTATTTCCATATTTTTACTATTTTAAGAGTAAAATAATAATATTGGAAGTATTATGGCAAATATGGTGTTAAAAGTTACAAGACTTGAAATTTTATACAAGATTTAAGTGTGTAATGTGTTTAAATAAAAAGTTTATAAAATTTCTTTTTTTTTTTATAAAAAAAACCGGCCCAAGGCCCTAAACCCACCTCAAATCCCACAAAATCTCTTTATTACACTCCTCACATCTTCCCAACATCCATTACAACACTCAACCTTCTTCTACACTTCCACACACAAACCTTTACTATCCCAACACTCCTCTTCTTCTTCTCTCTTCTTCCAAAACCGAAAATCCACCACCCCACTCTCAAAAATCTCGGCCATAACACTCTACACACTCTCCACAACCATTTCTTGCATCTTGTTGCAAAGACTTGAGTATTTTGTGGCCTTGGAAGCAAGAGTGTGTGTTCAAGAGGTGTTTAAGGCTAAAATCCATTCTCTTCATCTTTTCTAGTGTTCATCTAAGGTAGGAACACTTTTCATTTTGATTTTTATGATTTAAAAGTGTTCAAGATGGTGTTTTTGAAGTGTTGTTCACCAAATCCGAAACCGAAAGATGAATGTTTTTGAAATGAAAATGGGTTTTTCAAATGGGTGTGTGTGTGTTTGTCATGTCCGTATGTATGTATGTATGAGTGTGTGGGTATGTTTTTGAGTTTGGAAAACAAGATTTCATAAGTGTTAAATGCATGGTTTTGAAAGTTGATAATGGAAAAGGGAAGAAATGAACAACTATATGTTATGTGTGGTTATCAAAACATGATTTTGAGTATGAATATATATAGATCCGTAGGTATATGTGTGTGTGTGAGTATTTACATGCTAGTGAAATGATGTTAATGTTGTGTTCTTGCATTGATGATGTTTAAGTCTAAGTGTTGAAAGTTGTTTGGTTGGAAATGAGATTAAATGAACACATGTATGATAAGTGTGGGTATTGAAAATATGATTTTATACATGTATGTATGTATGGCCGTAGCTTATATGTATGTATGTATATATGTATGTTGTTTGAAATCATGTAAGATTTGTTGAAAGATGCATATAAAAAGGTTGGATCTTGACATGCAATTAGATGTAAATGGAAATATGATAATAATGTCACTAGATGATTTTTTTTGAAAAACTTGAAAAGTGTTATGAATATTACTTGCAAGAAATATGTTCATATGTTGTAAAGTTGAAAGATGTTATTTTGTGCAAACTTGCTATATGTTGTTTTATGAAATTTCTAGATGAAGGTATGTTAAGTGTTTTGCTATGCTAAGTATGACATGAGAAAATAAGTGATTTCACTAAGTGTAAAAATGTTTATACATATGTTAAGTGTTGATATATGATACTTGATGATTAAAAATGTTTAAATGTAACTTTTATGTATTTTTGAACAAATATAAAAACTAAAATATATTCTGAGTTAAAACATATTTTTAAATATTTATAAACTTTATAAAATAAGTATTTTAAAAGTATTATAACAAAGAAATGATTTAAACCTTATAAATAATGATTTTTGGTACAAAAATACGCGTAAAACGCACCGATTTTTGCTTAAAAATGTAAAATATGACAAAATGATATTTTAACAGATTCTTAAGTGTATTTTTATGTAAAAATATGATATTTAAAGTTTGGTACAAAAACTTGGAGTTTTGAGCCCAAAAACAAGCAAACTATGTACCCGGCAAAGCCGAAAACGACGATTTTCGACTCTAAAACGCAATAATTTTTGTAAACTGTTTTGAATCAGAAACTTTGGACTTATTTTGAAGGAAACATACTGATCTAAAAGTGATTAAAAAGAAATGACAAAAATGCGGGTATTGGGTTGCTTTCCGTGACCCGAAAACGTGCCCGGATTTGTAAGAAATTGACACGTTGGACTTGTATTGTGACTTGTATGAATAATATGTGAAACATGATTTATGTGGTATAATACTATGCTTTGTTGTAGATTTATATATGATTAAGTAAGTTGCTTGAGAAAACGTGGTTAAATATCTCGTTAAGTGTTAACCGTCATGTTTAGAAAATGCATGCTAGTTAACTAGGAATAATGTGTATTTCTACTAAGTATTATAAATAGTGATCATGTCATGAATATGATAAATGTATTTTCCTAAGTTATGTATGATATTGTGTAAGTGTATACTACTTAGGTAAGTGTTGGACTAAATGTGACTTTTACATGTTACTTATGTGTAAGTGTGTGTTACTATATATATAACACTTTAAAGGCATGGGTCACCAACGGGTCATTAAAATGAAAGGGTTGTTTTTGTAAATGAAATGTTTTCACATAAGTCTAGTTAGGTTTTGGTGAACAACCTACATGGTTTTAGACTTTGTATTTGTGTGCATCTTTTGAACGGGTCCTTGAGTATAGGGCATTCTTAAGTGGTGTTTTCATTGGGCTTATATTTGCTAGCTTTTGGCGTATTCAATGTGAGTTCTTCGGCCCCTTTTTAAATAATGTTTTATTTAACTGTTTTGGGGGAAAAACATGTATTTTGTTTATGATAATTTGATGTGAATTGGGAGACATATTGTGTTTGACCAAAATGATGGCATGGGTGTTTGTTGTGAAAGTGTACACATTGCCCTCTCGTAATCATTTATTTATCTTGGAGTGAGAAACCACAGGTTATATTGGTAGATCTATCGGGATTGGAATTCCGCCCCTCGTGATCAGTCGCTCTGATCGTGTTGACATGCGGGGGAATATAAGTTGAATGTTGTGAGGGAACCTCGTTTCTTGGTTGATTATGAACCCATGACTTGATGATTCATTTGTCTTTGGGCCTTGCAAACTCTTTGACGTATGGTCTTGTTGACGTCTCAAAGCCAAGCATATCAATTGTGAATGAAAAATGATTTTATTTATGATTAAACCCGAAAACTCACCAACTTTATGTTGACTTAGTTTTTACATGTTTTTCAGGTACGAAATGATAAGCTCCGGGTATATGTGGAAGGACAGTTTTGGACTGCAAACTCCACATGTGTTTTAGTTGTTTCTGGGACCGCTTTATTAAAAATTCCGCTTAAGTTCTTATTTCAAACAATTATGCTTTGTTAAGACAATTGATGTTTTTCTTAATGAACATGGTGGATGTTGACGTGTCAACGTTAACATTATCAACTATTTTAAATTAATGTGGATGTTTGCTTTATAATTAATGGGTGCCAACTTCGCTCATTACACCATAATATCGTTTATTTCCGCTGTGACGATTTTTGGGGTGTGACAGAAGTTGGTATCAGAGCCATTGGTTATAGCGAACTGGAAAAGTTTTTGAAAATAATTCTAGACTATAACTGAAAGTTTTTGAAAATTTTAAAAGTCCCAAAACACTTCCATAAATTCCCGAGCACTTTTGGCGTGCGTTTTTATTTATTGGATTGCATATCTAAACTTACTTTGTGTGGTTTAAAATTGTTGCATACCTATGTGTACCTTATGTGATTTATATGCATTTGATTACCTTTCAAGCTATGAGTTAAGTACGAATATGCCTTTTGTGTCACAGATGTCTTCTTATCATGATGGTTTTAATTTCTTTGCTGCCTCTTTTATGCCCGGCTCGGAGCATACGAGCAACGGGTGGATTGAGGAAGACATAAAGCCTGATGTTAGCGCTTTGTCTCATGTTGGACCGACCATTACCCCCAAGTCACCTTTTGTGACAAGGGAGTTACTTCCCTTACCCCCATCTCTTTTAGACCGACCTACCCCTGTGATCCGTCATGTATATACTAGGCAAAGGAAGAGGAAGACCAAAGTGGTTTTGAGTGACAGGGAGAGGATAGAGGCTCTAGAGAAAGAGCTAGCAGAAGTGAAGATGAAGCTCAACGATGCGTTTGACTCGGTCAAAATCATGATGGACATTTATGAGTCGTGCCATTAGAGTTGCGATGAGAAGTTGCATTGCATTACATTTTATTTACTTTTGAACTTTGGTTGAATTGTTTGTTCTTCTTTTGTTGTATGTTGGATATGGTTTACACTTTGGTGACCGTTTTTGGTCAAAATTTTGGGGCCGTTTTGGCAAAAACTTTTATTTTGGCAAAAACTTTATTTTGGGAAAATCTTTTGGTAATTTATGACTATCTATGTTCAATTGCATGATTGATTATTTGCATTATGTGGTAATAGGTTAAGTACGCGAACGTTAGAATTAAAACGTGAAACCTCCTCATTAATATATATACATAAATATATTCATGCATATACTTACTAATAATATTTTGATTCTTAGAACTAAGTCATGCCTCTGAGAACCCTATAGATAGTGGTAAGAAAGTGTTTGAGTCTGAGAAACAGTTTGGTAGTAGTGATGGAAAATCCTCTGATGGAAAGAGGAAGTGGGCTGGAGCACCCAAAGGTCGTGCAGGCAATAAGAAAGGATCCAACTTTAGCTCTGGCAAGATGTACACCGCCAATGCAAGTAGGGATGGTGCGTACCCAAAGTGCAATAAGTGCGGGTACAACCATGGTGGTGCGTGTAATGTGTGTTCGAGATGTCAGAAGTTTGGACATCAAGCTCAAGCTTGTAGGGTTAAGTTAGATGAGAGGACTGGGAAGCCGTATAGGAATTGTTTTGAGTGTGGATCAGTGGGACATATCAAGAGGGATTGTCCTAAGTTGAAGGGGACGAATGCTAAGGGAAAAGCATTCGAGATGAACGCGAAGGATGCGCGACAGGAGCCGACTGTGGTTACGGGTACGTTCCTTGTTAATAACCATTACGCATCAGTGTTATTTGATACCGGCGCCGACTTGAGTTTTGTGTCTAAAGATTTTGAATCGTTGCTTAATGCTAAGGTGGATAAGTTAGATAAGAAATATATTATCGAAATAGCTAATGGTAAGAAAATCATAGCTGATTCTGTCTATAGAGGTTGTACCTTATGCTTAGGTGATCAATCCTTTAGTATAGATCTTATGCCTGTTATACTTGGTAGTTTTGATGTCGTGATTGGTATGGATTGGCTATCCAAAAATCGTGCCGAAGTTGTGTGTCACGAGAAGGTTGTCCGCCTTCTAAGTTCCAGCGGCGAAACGATAACGATTCATGGTGAGAAAGAGAACTCCTACTTGAAGGTCATCAATGTTAAGCAAGCGTACGCGTGTCTGTGTGAAGGACTTCCTGCGTTTCTAGTGAAAGCTATTGACACCGATGTTAAGGAGCTGAAATTACAAGAGATTCCGGTAGTTTGCGATTTTCAAGATGTTTTTCCTGAGGATTTACCAGGATTGCCTTCGTCTAGGCAAATTGAATTTAGAATCGATTTAGTTCCTGGTGCAGCCCCCATTGCTCGATCGCCATATCGATTAGCTCCATATGAACTTCAAGAGTTGTCGAAGCAATTGCAAGAATTGCTTGATAAAGGATTCATTCGACCAAGTTTTTCCCCGTGGGGAGCACCCGTGTTATTTGTTAAAAAGAAAGATGGATCGTTTAGGATGTGTATTGACTATCGTGAATTGAATAAGCTTACCATTAAGAATAGATATCCGTTGCCTAGGATAGATGATCTGTTTGACCAACTGCGAGGATCTAGTTTCTATTCCAAGATTGATTTGCGATCCAGCTATCATCAGTTGCAAATAGCGGAAGAAGATGTTCCGAAAACCGCTTTTAGGACACGTTACGGTCATTACGAGTTCTTGGTAATGCCATTTGGATTAACGAATGCGCCTGCTGTGTTCATGGATCTTATGAATAGGGTGTGTAAACCTTACTTAGATAAATTTGTGATAGTATTCATAGATGATATTCTGATCTACTCGCGATCGAAGGAAGATCATGAGCAGCACCTTAAGCTAATCTTAGAAACTTTAAGAAATGAGAAGTTGTATGCGAAGTTTTCCAAGTGCGAGTTTTGGCTTAGGGAGGTTCATTTTCTTGGTCATGTGATCAATATGGAAGGAATCCACGTGGATCCCACGAAAATAGAGGCTATCAAAAATTGGGAAGCACCGAGAAGCCCTACGGAAGTGCGTCAATTCTTAGGATTGGCAGGATACTATCGTAGATTCATTGAAAACTTCTCCAAAATAGCCCAGCCCCTAACCTTGTTGACTAGTAAGGATCGAAAGTATGAATGGTGTGAGAAGCAGGAGGAAGCGTTCCAGACGCTAAAGCAGAAATTGTGTAGTGCACCGATCCTATCTCTTCCCGAGGGAAATGATGATTTCATAGTTTATTGTGACGCCTCGCGTCTAGGTCTCGGGTGTGTCTTGATGCAGAGAGATAAGGTGATAGCGTATGCGTCTAGACAACTCAAAGTGCATGAAAAGAATTACACCACGCATGACTTGGAGTTAGGTGCGGTGGTGTTTGCACTAAAGATATGGAGACATTATCTTTACGGTACTAAGTGTGTCGTGTACACTGACCATAAGAGTCTTCAGCATATCTTTGAGCAGAAAGAGCTCAACATGAGACAGCGACGTTGGGTCGAGTTATTGAATGACTACGACTGTGATATCCGTTATCACCCGGGAAAAGCCAACGTTGTTGCTGACGCACTCAGTAAAAAGGAAAGGGAGAAACCTTTGCGAGTGCGAGCCCTAGAAATGACTGTCCAATCGAATCTCACCTCTCGAGTATGTGATGCTCAGAGAGAAGCTTTAAAGGAGGAAAATTTGAAAAGTGAAAGTATGCAGGGCATGGTTAAGAATTTGGTGCCTAATTCCGAGAACGTGATGTACTTCGCGAACCGAATTTGGATACCTCGTTTTGGAAACTTACGGGAGCTTATCTTAGATGAAGCTCACAAGTCTAGGTATTCAATTCACCCTGGTTCGGATAAGATGTACAAAGATGTGAAGGAACTTTATTGGTGGCCCAATATGAAGCGAGAGATAGCATCCTATGTAAGTAAATGTATAACTTGTTCTAAGGTTAAGGCTGAATATCAAAAGCCTTCAGGACTCTTGCAACAACCTGAAATTCCTCAATGGAAATGGGAGCGAATTGCGATGGATTTCATAACGAAGTTGCCCCGCACATCTAGTGGTAATAACGCTATTTGGGTAATCGTTGATCGTTTGACGAAATCTGCTCACTTTTTGCCCATTAAGGAGTCTTATAAAGTAGGGAAGTTGTCAAAGATCTATCTTAAGGAAGTCGTGTCTCGTCATGGTGTGCCAGTTTCAATCATCTCTGATAGAGATAGCCGCTTTACCTCTAGGTTTTGGAAAGCCTTGCATAGAGCCCTAGGTACTCGTCTAGATATGAGCACTGCTTATCATCCTCAAACGGACGGCCAAAGTGAACGTACAATCCAAACGCTGGAGGATTTGTTACGAGCTTGCGTGATTGATTTTGGTGGTAATTGGGATACCCACCTTCCTTTAGCTGAATTTTCTTATAACAACAGTTATCACGCTAGTATTAAAGCCGCCCCTTTTGAAGCCTTGTATGGTAGAAAATGTCGTTCACCCCTTTGTTGGGCTGAAATTGGTGAAAAAGAGCTAACTGGTCCTGAGATTATCCAGGAAACGACTGATAAAGTTTCCCAAGTTAGGAAAAGGTTAGAAGCCGCAGCCAGTCGGCAAAAGAGTTATGCGGATAACCGAAGGAAACCCTTAGAGTTTCAAGTAGGTGATCGTGTGTTTTTGAAAGTCTCACCCTGGAAAGGTGTGGCTAGGTTTGGCAACCAGGGGAAGCTTAGTCCCCGATATATAGGACCTTTTGAAATTTTAAAAAGGATAGGCCCAGTTGCTTATAGACTTAAGTTGCCTAGCGAACTTAGTAACGTGCATGACGTGTTCCACGTTTCGAACTTGAAAAAGTGTTTGTCCGATGAAACCTTGGTGATACCGCCCGATGAAGTCCGTGTTGATGATAAACTTCATTTCATTGAGAGACCCGTTGAGGTCATGGATTCGAAGGTCCAAAATCTTAGACGAAGCCGTATTAAATTGGTCAAAGTTAGATGGAACTCTAAGCGTGGACCAGAGTATACGTGGGAGCGTGAAGACCAGATGAAGCAAAAGTACCCCTATTTGTTCCTATCTAAATCTTAATTGAATTCGTCCATGTAAAATTTCGGGACGAAATTTCCTAAACGGGGGAAGACTGTGACACCCGGCAAATTTCCAGGTCAATATTCGTACTAGCTTAAAACGTGCATAGTTTTTAAATTGCGTCATTTGAATTAATTATGATAATTAAGGTTTTATTAAAGTTAGATAAGCCCATTTTGTGCATTGTGTGACAATTTGTGATTTTTGAAATTGCTTAAATCGCGTAGCGGTTAAATACCCGGTAATGAACGTTGGTGACTGCCTGATGAATTTTAACAGTCCAATAATTGGTATAATGCTCGAAATAGCATCAAATAATATATTTTGGGTGTGTATAAGTGAAAACATAATAAAAACTAAAAGCGATATATTTTATCCGTTGTTTGTCCGGTTATCGCGTGTGTTTCAGTTTTTGCCCGGTTTTACTACCAGTACACTACCCGGAATACATTAAAATATTTATTTTCATATTTTTACTATTTTAAGAGTAAAATAATAATATTGGAAGTATTATGGCAAATATGGTGTTAAAAGTTACAAGACTTGAAATTTTATACAAGATTTAAGTGTGTAATGTGTTTAAATAAAAAGTTTATAAAATTTCTTTTTTTTTATAAAAAAAACCGGCCCAAGGCCCTAAACCCACCTCAAATCCCACAAAATCTCTTTATTACACTCCTCACATCTTCCCAACATCCATTACAACACTCAACCTTCTTCTACACTTCCACACACAAACCTTTACTATCCCAACACTCCTCTTCTTCTTCTCTCTTCTTCCAAACCGAAAGTCCACCACCCCACTCTCAAAAATCTCGGCCATAACACTCTACACACTCTCCACAACCATTTCTTGCATCTTGTTGCAAAGACTTGAGTATTTTGTGGCCTTGGAAGCAAGAGTGTGTGTTCAAGAGGTGTTTAAGGCTAAAATCCATTCTCTTCATCTTTTCTAGTGTTCATCTAAGGTAGGAACACTTTTCATTTTGATTTTTATGATTTAAAAGTGTTCAAGATGGTGTTTTTGAAGTGTTGTTCACCAAATCCGAAACCGAAAGATGAATGTTTTTGAAATGAAAATGGGTTTTTCAAATGGGTGTGTGTGTGTTTGTCATGTCCGTATGTATGTATGTATGAGTGTGTGGGTATGTTTTTGAGTTTGGAAAACAAGATTTCATAAGTGTTAAATGCATGGTTTTGAAAGTTGATAATGGAAAAGGGAAGAAATGAACAACTATATGTTATGTGTGGTTATCAAAACATGATTTTGAGTATGAATATATATAGATCCGTAGGTATATGTGTGTGTGTGAGTATTTACATGCTAGTGAAATGATGTTAATGTTGTGTTCTTGCATTGATGATGTTTAAGTCTAAGTGTTGAAAGTTGTTTGGTTGGAAATGAGATTAAATGAACACATGTATGATAAGTGTGGGTATTGAAAATATGATTTTATACATGTATGTATGTATGGCCGTAGCTTATATGTATGTATGTATATATGTATGTTGTTTGAAATCATGTAAGATTTGTTGAAAGATGCATATAAAAAGGTTGGATCTTGACATGCAATTAGATGTAAATGGAAATATGATAATAATGTCACTAGATGATTTTTTTGAAAAACTTGAAAAGTGTTATGAATATTACTTGCAAGAAATATGTTCATATGTTGTAAAGTTGAAAGATGTTATTTTGTGCAAACTTGCTATATGTTGTTTTATGAAATTTCTAGATGAAGGTATGTTAAGTGTTTTGCTATGCTAAGTATGACATGAGAAAATAAGTGATTTCACTAAGTGTAAAAATGTTTATACATATGTTAAGTGTTGATATATGATACTTGATGATTAAAAATGTTTAAATGTAACTTTTATGTATTTTTGAACAAATATAAAAACTAAAATATATTCTGAGTTAAAACATATTTTTAAATATTTATAAACTTTATAAAATAAGTATTTTAAAAGTATTATAACAAAGAAATGATTTAAACCTTATAAATAATGATTTTTGGTACAAAAATACGCGTAAAACGCACCGATTTTTGCTTAAAAATGTAAAATATGACAAAATGATATTTTAATAGATTCTTAAGTGTATTTTTATGTAAAAATATGATATTTAAAGTTTGGTACAAAAACTTGGAGTTTTGAGCCCAAAAACAAGCAAACTATGTACCCGGCAAAGCCGAAAACGACGATTTTCGACTCTAAAACGCAATAATTTTTGTAAACTGTTTTGAATCAGAAACTTTGGACTTATTTTGAAGGAAACATACTGATCTAAAAGTGATTAAAAAGAAATGACAAAAATGCGGGTATTGGGTTGCTTTCCGTGACCCGAAAACGTGCCCGGATTTGTAAGAAATTGACACGTTGGACTTGTATTGTGACTTGTATGAATAATATGTGAAACATGATTTATGTGGTATAATACTATGCTTTGTTGTAGATTTATATATGATTAAGTAAGTTGCTTGAGAAAACGTGGTTAAATATCTCGTTAAGTGTTAACCGTCATGTTTAGAAAATGCATGCTAGTTAACTAGGAATAATGTGTATTTCTACTAAGTATTATAAATAGTGATCATGTCATGAATATGATAAATGTATTTTCCTAAGTTATGTATGATATTGTGTAAGTGTATACTACTTAGGTAAGTGTTGGACTAAATGTGACTTTTACATGTTACTTATGTGTAAGTGTGTGTTACTATATATATAACACTTTAAAGGCATGGGTCACCAACGGGTCATTAAAATGAAAGGGTTGTTTTTGTAAATGAAATGTTTTCACATAAGTCTAGTTAGGTTTTGGTGAACAACCTACATGGTTTTAGACTTTGTATTTGTGTGCATCTTTTGAACGGGTCCTTGAGTATAGGGCATTCTTAAGTGGTGTTTTCATTGGGCTTATATTTGCTAGCTTTTGGCGTATTCAATGTGAGTTCTTCGGCCCCTTTTTAAATAATGTTTTATTTAACTGTTTTGGGGGAAAAACATGTATTTTGTTTATGATAATTTGATGTGAATTGGGAGACATATTGTGTTTGACCAAAATGATGGCATGGGTGTTTGTTGTGAAAGTGTACACATTGCCCTCTCGTAATCATTTATTTATCTTGGAGTGAGAAACCACAGGTTATATTGGTAGATCTATCGGGATTGGAATTCCGCCCCTCGTGATCAGTCGCTCTGATCGTGTTGACATGCGGGGGAATATAAGTTGAATGTTGTGAGGGAACCTCGTTTCTTGGTTGATTATGAACCCATGACTTGATGATTCATTTGTCTTTGGGCCTTGCAAACTCTTTGACGTATGGTCTTGTTGACGTCTCAAAGCCAAGCATATCAATTGTGAATGAAAAATGATTTTATTTATGATTAAACCCGAAAACTCACCAACTTTATGTTGACTTAGTTTTTACATGTTTTTCAGGTACGAAATGATAAGCTCCGGGTATATGTGGAAGGACAGTTTTGGACTGCAAACTCCACATGTGTTTTAGTTGTTTCTGGGACCGCTTTATTAAAAATTCCGCTTAAGTTCTTATTTCAAACAATTATGCTTTGTTAAGACAATTGATGTTTTTCTTAATGAACATGGTGGATGTTGACGTGTCAACGTTAACATTATCAACTATTTTAAATTAATGTGGATGTTTGCTTTATAATTAATGGGTGCCAACTTCGCTCATTACACCATAATATCGTTTATTTCCGCTGCGACGATTTTTGGGGTGTGACAGAAGTTGGTATCAGAGCCATTGGTTATAGCGAACTGGAAAAGTTTTTGAAAATAATTCTAGACTATAACTGAAAGTTTTTGAAAATTTTAAAAGTCCCAAAACACTTCCATAAATTCCCGAGCACTTTTGGCGTGCGTTTTTATTTATTGGATTGCATATCTAAACTTACTTTGTGTGGTTTAAAATTGTTGCATACCTATGTGTACCTTATGTGATTTATATGCATTTGATTACCTTTCAAGCTATGAGTTAAGTACGAATATGCCTTTTGTGTCACAGATGTCTTCTTATCATGATGGTTTTAATTTCTTTGCTGCCTCTTTTATGCCCGGCTCGGAGCATACGAGCAACGGGTGGATTGAGGAAGACATAAAGCCTGATGTTAGCGCTTTGTCTCATGTTGGACCGACCATTACCCCCAAGTCACCTTTTGTGACAAGGGAGTTACTTCCCTTACCCCCATCTCTTTTAGACCGACCTACCCCTGTGATCCGTCATGTATATACTAGGCAAAGGAAGAGGAAGACCAAAGTGGTTTTGAGTGACAGGGAGAGGATAGAGGCTCTAGAGAAAGAGCTAGCAGAAGTGAAGATGAAGCTCAACGATGCGTTTGACTCGGTCAAAATCATGATGGACATTTATGAGTCGTGCCATTAGAGTTGCGATGAGAAGTTGCATTGCATTACATTTTATTTACTTTTGAACTTTGGTTGAATTGTTTGTTCTTCTTTTGTTGTATGTTGGATATGGTTTACACTTTGGTGACCGTTTTTGGTCAAAATTTTGGGGCCGTTTTGGCAAAAACTTTTATTTTGGCAAAAACTTTATTTTGGGAAAATCTTTTGGTAATTTATGACTATCTATGTTCAATTGCATGATTGATTATTTGCATTATGTGGTAATAGGTTAAGTACGCGAACGTTAGAATTAAAACGTGAAACCTCCTCATTAATATATATACATAAATATATTCATGCATATACTTACTAATAATATTTTGATTCTTAGAACTAAGTCATGCCTCTGAGAACCCTATAGATAGTGGTAAGAAAGTGTTTGAGTCTGAGAAACAGTTTGGTAGTAGTGATGGAAAATCCTCTGATGGAAAGAGGAAGTGGGCTGGAGCACCCAAAGGTCGTGCAGGCAATAAGAAAGGATCCAACTTTAGCTCTGGCAAGATGTACACCGCCAATGCAAGTAGGGATGGTGCGTACCCAAAGTGCAATAAGTGCGGGTACAACCATGGTGGTGCGTGTAATGTGTGTTCGAGATGTCAGAAGTTTGGACATCAAGCTCAAGCTTGTAGGGTTAAGTTAGATGAGAGGACTGGGAAGCCGTATAGGAATTGTTTTGAGTGTGGATCAGTGGGACATATCAAGAGGGATTGTCCTAAGTTGAAGGGGACGAATGCTAAGGGAAAAGCATTCGAGATGAACGCGAAGGATGCGCGACAGGAGCCGACTGTGGTTACGGGTACGTTCCTTGTTAATAACCATTACGCATCAGTGTTATTTGATACCGGCGCCGACTTGAGTTTTGTGTCTAAAGATTTTGAATCGTTGCTTAATGCTAAGGTGGATAAGTTAGATAAGAAATATATTATCGAAATAGCTAATGGTAAGAAAATCATAGCTGATTCTGTCTATAGAGGTTGTACCTTATGCTTAGGTGATCAATCCTTTAGTATAGATCTTATGCCTGTTATACTTGGTAGTTTTGATGTCGTGATTGGTATGGATTGGCTATCCAAAAATCGTGCCGAAGTTGTGTGTCACGAGAAGGTTGTCCGCCTTCTAAGTTCCAGCGGCGAAACGATAACGATTCATGGTGAGAAAGAGAACTCCTACTTGAAGGTCATCAATGTTAAGCAAGCGTACGCGTGTCTGTGTGAAGGACTTCCTGCGTTTCTAGTGAAAGCTATTGACACCGATGTTAAGGAGCTGAAATTACAAGAGATTCCGGTAGTTTGCGATTTTCAAGATGTTTTTCCTGAGGATTTACCAGGATTGCCTTCGTCTAGGCAAATTGAATTTAGAATCGATTTAGTTCCTGGTGCAGCCCCCATTGCTCGATCGCCATATCGATTAGCTCCATCTGAACTTCAAGAGTTGTCGAAGCAATTGCAAGAATTGCTTGATAAAGGATTCATTCGACCAAGTTTTTCCCCGTGGGGAGCACCCGTGTTATTTGTTAAAAAGAAAGATGGATCGTTTAGGATGTGTATTGACTATCGTGAATTGAATAAGCTTACCATTAAGAATAGATATCCGTTGCCTAGGATAGATGATCTGTTTGACCAACTGCGAGGATCTAGTTTCTATTCCAAGATTGATTTGCGATCCAGCTATCATCAGTTGCAAATAGCGGAAGAAGATGTTCCGAAAACCGCTTTTAGGACACGTTACGGTCATTACGAGTTCTTGGTAATGCCATTTGGATTAACGAATGCGCCTGCTGTGTTCATGGATCTTATGAATAGGGTGTGTAAACCTTACTTAGATAAATTTGTGATAGTATTCATAGATGATATTCTGATCTACTCGCGATCGAAGGAAGATCATGAGCAGCACCTTAAGCTAATCTTAGAAACTTTAAGAAATGAGAAGTTGTATGCGAAGTTTTCCAAGTGCGAGTTTTGGCTTAGGGAGGTTCATTTTCTTGGTCATGTGATCAATATGGAAGGAATCCACGTGGATCCCACGAAAATAGAGGCTATCAAAAATTGGGAAGCACCGAGAAGCCCTACGGAAGTGCGTCAATTCTTAGGATTGGCAGGATACTATCGTAGATTCATTGAAAACTTCTCCAAAATAGCCCAGCCCCTAACCTTGTTGACTAGTAAGGATCGAAAGTATGAATGGTGTGAGAAGCAGGAGGAAGCGTTCCAGACGCTAAAGCAGAAATTGTGTAGTGCACCGATCCTATCTCTTCCCGAGGGAAATGATGATTTCATAGTTTATTGTGACGCCTCGCGTCTAGGTCTCGGGTGTGTCTTGATGCAGAGAGATAAGGTGATAGCGTATGCGTCTAGACAACTCAAAGTGCATGAAAAGAATTACACCACGCATGACTTGGAGTTAGGTGCGGTGGTGTTTGCACTAAAGATATGGAGACATTATCTTTACGGTACTAAGTGTGTCGTGTACACTGACCATAAGAGTCTTCAGCATATCTTTGAGCAGAAAGAGCTCAACATGAGACAGCGACGTTGGGTCGAGTTATTGAATGACTACGACTGTGATATCCGTTATCACCCGGGAAAAGCCAACGTTGTTGCTGACGCACTCAGTAGAAAGGAAAGGGAGAAACCTTTGCGAGTGCGAGCCCTAGAAATGACTGTCCAATCGAATCTCACCTCTCGAGTATGTGATGCTCAGAGAGAAGCTTTAAAGGAGGAAAATTTGAAAAGTGAAAGTATGCAGGGCATGGTTAAGAATTTGGTGCCTAATTCCGAGAACGTGATGTACTTCGCGAACCGAATTTGGATACCTCGTTTTGGAAACTTACGGGAGCTTATCTTAGATGAAGCTCACAAGTCTAGGTATTCAATTCACCCTGGTTCGGATAAGATGTACAAAGATGTGAAGGAACTTTATTGGTGGCCCAATATGAAGCGAGAGATAGCATCCTATGTAAGTAAATGTATAACTTGTTCTAAGGTTAAGGCTGAATATCAAAAGCCTTCAGGACTCTTGCAACAACCTGAAATTCCTCAATGGAAATGGGAGCGAATTGCGATGGATTTCATAACGAAGTTGCCCCGCACATCTAGTGGTAATAACGCTATTTGGGTAATCGTTGATCGTTTGACGAAATCTGCTCACTTTTTGCCCATTAAGGAGTCTTATAAAGTAGGGAAGTTGTCAAAGATCTATCTTAAGGAAGTCGTGTCTCGTCATGGTGTGCCAGTTTCAATCATCTCTGATAGAGATAGCCGCTTTACCTCTAGGTTTTGGAAAGCCTTGCATAGAGCCCTAGGTACTCGTCTAGATATGAGCACTGCTTATCATCCTCAAACGGACGGCCAAAGTGAACGTACAATCCAAACGCTGGAGGATTTGTTACGAGCTTGCGTGATTGATTTTGGTGGTAATTGGGATACCCACCTTCCTTTAGCTGAATTTTCTTATAACAACAGTTATCACGCTAGTATTAAAGCCGCCCCTTTTGAAGCCTTGTATGGTAGAAAATGTCGTTCACCCCTTTGTTGGGCTGAAATTGGTGAAAAAGAGCTAACTGGTCCTGAGATTATCCAGGAAACGACTGATAAAGTTTCCCAAGTTAGGAAAAGGTTAGAAGCCGCAGCCAGTCGGCAAAAGAGTTATGCGGATAACCGAAGGAAACCCTTAGAGTTTCAAGTAGGTGATCGTGTGTTTTTGAAAGTCTCACCCTGGAAAGGTGTGGCTAGGTTTGGCAACCAGGGGAAGCTTAGTCCCCGATATATAGGACCTTTTGAAATTTTAAAAAGGATAGGCCCAGTTGCTTATAGACTTAAGTTGCCTAGCGAACTTAGTAACGTGCATGACGTGTTCCACGTTTCGAACTTGAAAAAGTGTTTGTCCGATGAAACCTTGGTGATACCGCCCGATGAAGTCCGTGTTGATGATAAACTTCATTTCATTGAGAGACCCGTTGAGGTCATGGATTCGAAGGTCCAAAATCTTAGACGAAGCCGTATTAAATTGGTCAAAGTTAGATGGAACTCTAAGCGTGGACCAGAGTATACGTGGGAGCGTGAAGACCAGATGAAGCAAAAGTACCCCTATTTGTTCCTATCTAAATCTTAATTGAATTCGTCCATGTAAAATTTCGGGACGAAATTTCCTAAACGGGGGAAGACTGTGACACCCGGCAAATTTCCAGGTCAATATTCGTACTAGCTTAAAACGTGCATAGTTTTTAAATTGCGTCATTTGAATTAATTATGATAATTAAGGTTTTATTAAAGTTAGATAAGCCCATTTTGTGCATTGTGTGACAATTTGTGATTTTTGAAATTGCTTAAATCGCGTAGCGGTTAAATACCCGGTAATGAACGTTGGTGACTGCCTGATGAATTTTAACAGTCCAATAATTGGTATAATGCTCGAAATAGCATCAAATAATATATTTTGGGTGTGTATAAGTGAAAACATAATAAAAACTAAAAGCGATATATTTTATCCGTTGTTTGTCCGGTTATCGCGTGTGTTTCAGTTTTTGCCCGGTTTTACTACCAGTACACTACCCGGAATACATTAAAATATTTATTTTCATATTTTTACTATTTTAAGAGTAAAATAATAATATTGGAAGTATTATGGCAAATATGGTGTTAAAAGTTACAAGACTTGAAATTTTATACAAGATTTAAGTGTGTAATGTGTTTAAATAAAAAGTTTATAAAATTTCTTTTTTTTTATAAAAAAAACCGGCCCAAGGCCCTAAACCCACCTCAAATCCCACAAAATCTCTTTATTACACTCCTCACATCTTCCCAACATCCATTACAACACTCAACCTTCTTCTACACTTCCACACACAAACCTTTACTATCCCAACACTCCTCTTCTTCTTCTCTCTTCTTCCAAACCGAAAGTCCACCACCCCACTCTCAAAAATCTCGGCCATAACACTCTACACACTCTCCACAACCATTTCTTGCATCTTGTTGCAAAGACTTGAGTATTTTGTGGCCTTGGAAGCAAGAGTGTGTGTTCAAGAGGTGTTTAAGGCTAAAATCCATTCTCTTCATCTTTTCTAGTGTTCATCTAAGGTAGGAACACTTTTCATTTTGATTTTTATGATTTAAAAGTGTTCAAGATGGTGTTTTTGAAGTGTTGTTCACCAAATCCGAAACCGAAAGATGAATGTTTTTGAAATGAAAATGGGTTTTTCAAATGGGTGTGTGTGTGTTTGTCATGTCCGTATGTATGTATGTATGAGTGTGTGGGTATGTTTTTGAGTTTGGAAAACAAGATTTCATAAGTGTTAAATGCATGGTTTTGAAAGTTGATAATGGAAAAGGGAAGAAATGAACAACTATATGTTATGTGTGGTTATCAAAACATGATTTTGAGTATGAATATATATAGATCCGTAGGTATATGTGTGTGTGTGAGTATTTACATGCTAGTGAAATGATGTTAATGTTGTGTTCTTGCATTGATGATGTTTAAGTCTAAGTGTTGAAAGTTGTTTGGTTGGAAATGAGATTAAATGAACACATGTATGATAAGTGTGGGTATTGAAAATATGATTTTATACATGTATGTATGTATGGCCGTAGCTTATATGTATGTATGTATATATGTATGTTGTTTGAAATCATGTAAGATTTGTTGAAAGATGCATATAAAAAGGTTGGATCTTGACATGCAATTAGATGTAAATGGAAATATGATAATAATGTCACTAGATGATTTTTTTGAAAAACTTGAAAAGTGTTATGAATATTACTTGCAAGAAATATGTTCATATGTTGTAAAGTTGAAAGATGTTATTTTGTGCAAACTTGCTATATGTTTGTTTTATGAAATTTCTAGATGAAGGTATGTTAAGTGTTTTGCTATGCTAAGTATGACATGAGAAAATAAGTGATTTCACTAAGTGTAAAAATGTTTATACATATGTTAAGTGTTGATATATGATACTTGATGATTAAAAATGTTTAAATGTAACTTTTATGTATTTTTGAACAAATATAAAAACTAAAATATATTCTGAGTTAAAACATATTTTTAAATATTTATAAACTTTATAAAATAAGTATTTTAAAAGTATTATAACAAAGAAATGATTTAAACCTTATAAATAATGATTTTTGGTACAAAAATACGCGTAAAACGCACCGATTTTTGCTTAAAAATGTAAAATATGACAAAATGATATTTTAACAGATTCTTAAGTGTATTTTTATGTAAAAATATGATATTTAAAGTTTGGTACAAAAACTTGGAGTTTTGAGCCCAAAAACAAGCAAACTATGTACCCGGCAAAGCCGAAAACGACGATTTTCGACTCTAAAACGCAATAATTTTTGTAAACTGTTTTGAATCAGAAACTTTGGACTTATTTTGAAGGAAACATACTGATCTAAAAGTGATTAAAAAGAAATGACAAAAATGCGGGTATTGGGTTGCTTTCCGTGACCCGAAAACGTGCCCGGATTTGTAAGAAATTGACACGTTGGACTTGTATTGTGACTTGTATGAATAATATGTGAAACATGATTTATGTGGTATAATACTATGCTTTGTTGTAGATTTATATATGATTAAGTAAGTTGCTTGAGAAAACGTGGTTAAATATCTCGTTAAGTGTTAACCGTCATGTTTAGAAAATGCATGCTAGTTAACTAGGAATAATGTGTATTTCTACTAAGTATTATAAATAGTGATCATGTCATGAATATGATAAATGTATTTTCCTAAGTTATGTATGATATTGTGTAAGTGTATACTACTTAGGTAAGTGTTGGACTAAATGTGACTTTTACATGTTACTTATGTGTAAGTGTGTGTTACTATATATATAACACTTTAAAGGCATGGGTCACCAACGGGTCATTAAAATGAAAGGGTTGTTTTTGTAAATGAAATGTTTTCACATAAGTCTAGTTAGGTTTTGGTGAACAACCTACATGGTTTTAGACTTTGTATTTGTGTGCATCTTTTGAACGGGTCCTTGTGTATAGGGCATTCTTAAGTGGTGTTTTCATTGGGCTTATATTTGCTAGCTTTTGGCGTATTCAATGTGAGTTCTTCGGCCCCTTTTTAAATAATGTTTTATTTAACTGTTTTGGGGGAAAACATGTATTTTGTTTATGATAATTTGATGTGAATTGGGAGACATATTGTGTTTGACCAAAATGATGGCATGGGTGTTTGTTGTGAAAGTGTACACATTGCCCTCTCGTAATCATTTATTTCTCTTGGAGTGAGAAACCACAGGTTATATTGGTAGATCTATCGGGATTGGAATTCCGCCCCTCGTGATCAGTCGCTCTGATCGTGTTGACATGCGGGGGAATATAAGTTGAATGTTGTGAGGGAACCTCGTTTCTTGGTTGATTATGAACCCATGACTTGATGATTCATTTGTCTTTGGGCCTTGCAAACTCTTTGACGTATGGTCTTGTTGACGTCTCAAAGCCAAGCATATCAATTGTGAATGAAAAATGATTTTATTTATGATTAAACCCGAAAACTCACCAACTTTATGTTGACTCAGTTTTTACATGTTTTTCAGGTACGAAATGATAAGCTCCGGGTATATGTGGAAGGACAGTTTTGGACTGCAAACTCCACATGTGTTTTAGTTGTTTCTGGGACCGCTTTATTAAAAATTCCGCTTAAGTTCTTATTTCAAACAATTATGCTTTGTTAAGACAATTGATGTTTTTCTTAATGAACATGGTGGATGTTGACGTGTCAACGTTAACATTATCAACTATTTTAAATTAATGTGGATGTTTGCTTTATAATTAATGGGTGCCAACTTCGCTCATTACACCATAATATCGTTTATTTCCGCTGCGACGATTTTTGGGGTGTGACATAACAAGTCCTGAGTTGTCGTACGATGTTCAATGGACTTGGACTAATTCATTAGGTTTATTATGGAGTTTTAAGTTTACATACGGTATTGTAAGGTGTTGTTACGATTTGTAAGGAGTCCTACATTATAATAAAGTGCTTTTCAAGTTCTAAAATGGCATACAGTCGTAATATGTTTTACGTTGTCGTACGATGTTTAAAGGACTCGAACGAATTCATTTGGTTTATTATGGAGATTTAACGTTTAGTACGGTGATGTAAGGTATTCTTTGGAGTTGTAATGCGTGCTACATTATTATAAATTGCTTTTCAATTTGCTAATGTCTCATACAGAGTCGTAACAACTCCTGAGTTGTCTTACGATGTTCAATGGACTCGGAAGAATTCATTAGGTTTATTATGGAGTTTTAAGTTTATATACGGTATTGTAAGGTGTTGTTACGATTTGTAAGGAGTCCTACATTATAATAAATTGCTTTTCAAGTTCTAAAATGGTATACAGTCGTAATATGTTTTAAGTTGCCGTACGGTGTTTAAAGGACTCGAACGAATTCATTTGGTTTATTATGGAGATTTAACGTTTTTGTACGGTGATGTAAGGTCTTCTTTGGAGTTGTAATGCGTCCTACATTATTCTAAATTGCTTTTCATGTTGCTAATGTCTCATAAATAGTCGTAACAAGTCCTGAGTTGTCTTACGATGTTCAATGGACTCGGACGAATTCATTAGGTTTATTATGGAGTTTTAAGTTTACATACGGTATTGTAAGGTGTTGTTACGATTTGTAAGGAGTCCTACATTATAATAAAGTGCTTTTCAAGTTCTAAAATGGCATACATAGTCGTAATATGTTTTAAGTTGTCGTACGATGTTTAAAAGACTCGAACGAATTCATTTGGTTTATTATGAAGATTTAACGTTTCGTACGGTGATGTAAGGTCTTCTTTTGAGTTGTAATGCGTCCTACATTATTCTAAATTGCTTTTCAAGTTGCTAATGTCTAAAAAATAGTCGTAACAAGTCCTGAGTTGTCATACGATGTTCAATGGACTCGGACGAATTCATTAGGTTTATTATGGAGTTTTAAGTTTACATACGGTATTGTATGGTGTTATTACGATTTGTAAGGAGTCCTACATTATAATAAAGTGCTTTTCAAGTTCTAAAATGGCATACATAGTTGTAATATGTTTTAAGTTGTCGTACGATGTTTAAAGGACTCGAACGAATTCATTTGGTTTATTATGGAGATTTAATGTTTCGTACGGTGATGTAAGGTCTTCTTTGGTGTTGTAATGCGTCCTACATTATTCTAAATTGCTTTTCAAGTTGCTAATGTCTCAAAAATAGTCGTAACAAGTCCTGAGTTGTCGTACGATGTTCAATGGACTCGGACGAATTCATTAGGTTTATTATGGAGTTTTAAGTTTACATACGGTATTGTATGGTGTCATTACGATTTGTAAGGAGTCCTACATTATAATAAAGTGCTTTTCAAGTTCTAAAATGGCATACATAGTCGTAATATGTTTTAAGTTGCCGTACGATGTTTAAAGGACTCGAACGAATTCATTTGGTTTATTATGGAGATTTAATGTTTCGTACGGTGATGTAAGGTCTTCTTTGGAGTTGTAATACGTCCTACATTATTCTAAATTGCTTTTCAAGTTGCTAATGTCTCAAAAATAGTCGTAACAAGTCCTGAGTTGTCGTACGATGTTCAATGGACTTGGACTAATTCATTAGGTTTATTATGGAGTTTTAAGTTTACATACGGTATTGTAAGGTGTTGTTACGATTTGTAAGGAGTCCTACATTATAATAAAGTGCTTTTCAAGTTCTAAAATGGCATACAGTCGTAATATGTTTTACGTTGTCGTACGATGTTTAAAGGACTCGAACGAATTCATTTGGTTTATTATGGAGATTTAACGTTTAGTACGGTGATGTAAGGTATTCTTTGGAGTTGTAATGCGTGCTACATTATTATAAATTGCTTTTCAATTTGCTAATGTCTCATACAGAGTCGTAACAAGTCCTGAGTTGTCTTACGATGTTCAATGGACTCGGAAGAATTCATTAGGTTTATTATGGAGTTTTAAGTTTATATACGGTATTGTAAGGTGTTGTTACGATTTGTAAGGAGTCCTACATTATAATAAATTGCTTTTCAAGTTCTAAAATGGTATACAGTCGTAATATGTTTTAAGTTGCCGTACGGTGTTTAAAGGACTCCAACGAATTCATTTGGTTTATTATGGAGATTTAACGTTTTGTACGGTGATGTAAGGTCTTCTTTGGAGTTGTAATGCGTCCTACATTATTCTAAATTGCTTTTCAAGTTGCTAATGTCTCATAAATAGTCGTAACAAGTCCTGAGTTGTCGTACGATGTTCAATGGACTCGGACGAAATCATTAGGTTTATTATGGAGTTTTAAGTTTACATACGGTATTGTAAGGTGTTGTTACGATTTGTAAGGAGTCCTACATTATAATAAAGTTCTTTTCAAGTTCTAAAATGGCATACATAGTCGTAATATGTTTTAAGTTGCCGTACAATGTTTAAAGGACTCGAACGAATTCATTTGGCTTATTATGGAGATTTAACGTTTCGTACGGTGATGTAAGGTCTTCTTTGGAGTTGTAATGCGTCCTACATTATTCTAAATTGCTTTTCAAGTTGCTAATGTCTCAAAAATAGTCGTAACAAGTCCTGAGTTGTCGTACGATGTTCAATGGACTCGGAAGAATTAATTAGGTTTATTATGGAGTTTTAAGTTTACATACGGTATTGTAAGGTGTTGTTACGATTTGTAAGGAGTCCTACATTATAATAAAGTGCTTTTCAAGTTCTAAAATGGCATACAGTCGTAATATGTTTTAAGTTGCCGTACGATGTTTAAAGGACTCGAACGAATTCATTTGGTTTATTATGGAGATTTAACGTTTAGTACGGTGATGTAAGGTCTTCTTTGGAGTTGTAATGCGTGCTACATTATTATAAATTGCTTTTCAAGTTGCTAATGTCTCATACAGAGTCGTAACAAGTCCTGAGTTGTCTTACGATGTTCAATGGTCTCGGACGAATTCATTAGGTTTATTATGGAGTTTTAAGTTTACATACGGTATTGTAAGGTGTTGTTACGATTTGTAAGGAGTCCTACATTATAATAAAGTGTTTTCAAGTTCTAAAATGGCATACATAGTCGTAATATGTTTTAAGTTGTCGTACGATGTTTAAAGGACTCGAACGAATTCATTTGGTTTATTATGGAGATTTAACGTTTCGTACGGTGATGTAAGGTCTTCTTTTGAGTTGTAATGCGTCCTACATTATTCTAAATTGCTTTTCAAGTTGCTAATGTCTCAAAAATAGTCGTAACAAGTCCTGAGTTGTCATACGATGTTCAATGGACTCGGACGAATTCATTAGGTTTATTATGGAGTTTTAAGTTTACATACGGTATTGTATGGTGTTATTACGATTTGTAAGGAGTCCTACATTATAATAAAGTGCTTTTCAAGTTCTAAAATGGCATACATAGTTGTAATATGTTTTAAGTTGTCGTACGATGTTTAAAGGACTCGAACGAATTCATTTGGTTTATTATGGAGATTTAATGTTTCGTACGGTGATGTAAGGTCTTCTTTGGTGTTGTAATGCCTCCTACATTATTCTAAATTGCTTTTCAAGTTGCTAATGTCTCAAAAATAGTCGTAACAAGTCCTGAGTTGTCGTACGATGTTCAATGGACTCGGACGAATTCATTAGGTTTATTATGGAGTTTTAAGTTTACATACGGTATTGTATGGTGTTATTACGATTTGTAAGGAGTCCTACATTATAATAAAGTGCTTTTCAAGTTCTAAAATGGCATACATAGTCGTAATATGTTTTAAGTTGCCGTACGATGTTTAAAGGACTCGAACGAATTCATTTGGTTTATTATGGAGATTTAATGTTTCGTACGGTGATGTAAGGTCTTCTTTGGAGTTGTAATACGTCCTACATTATTCTAAATTGCTTTTCAAGTTGCTAATGTCTCAAAAATAGTCGTAACAAGTCCTGAGTTGTCGTACGATGTTCAATGGACTTGGACTAATTCATTAGGTTTATTATGGAGTTTTAAGTTTACGTACGGTATTGTAAGGTGTTGTTACGATTTGTAAGGAGTCCTACATTATAATAAAGTGTTTTCAAGTTCTAAAATGGCATACATAGTCGTAATATGTTTTAAGTTGTCGTACGATGTTTAAAGGACTCAAACGAATTCATTTGGTTTATTATGGAGATTTAACGTTTCGTACGGTGATGTAAGGTCTTCTTTTGAGTTGTAATGCGTCCTACATTATTCTAAATTGCTTTTCAAGTTGCTAATGTCTCAAAAATAGTCGTAACAAGTCCTGAGTTGTCATACGATGTTCAATGGACTCGGACGAATTCATTAGGTTTATTATGGAGTTTTAAGTTTACATACGGTATTGTATGGTGTTATTACGATTTGTAAGGAGTCCTACATTATAATAAAGTGCTTTTCAAGTTCTAAAATGGCATACATAGTTGTAATATGTTTTAAGTTGTCGTACGATGTTTAAAGGACTCGAACGAATTCATTTGGTTTATTATGGAGATTTAATGTTTCGTACGGTGATGTAAGGTCTTCTTTGGTGTTGTAATGCCTCCTACATTATTCTAAATTGCTTTTCAAGTTGCTAATGTCTCAAAAATAGTCGTAACAAGTCCTGAGTTGTCGTACGATGTTCAATGGACTCGGACGAATTCATTAGGTTTATTATGGAGTTTTAAGTTTACATACGGTATTGTAAGGTGTTTTTACGATTTGTAAGGAGTCCTACATTATAATAAAGTGCTTTTCAAGTTCTAAAATGGCATACAGTCGTAATCTGTTTTACGTTGTCGTACGATGTTTAAAGGACTCGAACGAATTCATTTGGTTTATTATGGAGATTTAACGTTTAGTACGGTGATGTAAGGTATTCTTTGGAGTTGTAATGCGTGCTACATTATTATAAATTGCTTTTCAATTTGCTAATGTCTCATACAGAGTCGTAACAAGTCCTGAGTTGACTTACGATGTTCAATGGACTCGGAAGAATTCATTAGGTTTATTATGGAGTTTTAAGTTTACATACGGTATTGTAAGGTGTTGTTACGATTTGTAAGGAGTCCTACATTATAATAAATTGCTTTTCAAGTTCTAAAATGGTATACAGTCGTAATATGTTTTAAGTTGTCGTACGGTGTTTAAAGGACTCGAACGAATTCATTTGGTTTATTATGGAGATTTAACGTTTTGTACGGTGATGTAAGGTCTTCTTTGGAGTTGTAATGCGTCCTACATTATTCTAAATTGCTTTTCAAGTTGCTAATGTCTCATAAATAGTCGTAACAAGTCCTGAGTTGTCGTACGATGTTCAATGGACTCGGACGAAATCATTAGGTTTATTATGGAGTTTTAAGTTTACATACGGTATTGTAAGGTGTTGTTACGATTTGTAAGGAGTCCTACATTATAATAAAGTTCTTTTCAAGTTCTAAAGTGGCATACATAGTCGTAATATGTTTTAAGTTGCCGTACGATGTTTAAAGGACTCGAACGAATTCATTTGGTTTATTATGGAGATTTAACGTTTCGTACGGTGATGTAAGGTCTTCTTTGGAGTTGTAATGCGTCCTACATTATTCTAAATGGCTTTTCAAGTTGCTAATGTCTCAAAAATAGTCGTAACAAGTCCTGAGTTGTCGTACGATGTTCAATGGACTCGGACGAATTCATTAGGTTTATTATGGAGTTTTAAGTTTACATACGGTATTGTATGGTGTTATTACGATTTGTAAGGAGTCCTTCATTATAATAAAGTGCTTTTCAAGTTCTAAAATGGCATACATAGTTGTAATATGTTTTAAGTTGTCGTACGATGTTTAAAGGACTCGAACGAATTCATTTGGTTTATTATGGAGATTTAATGTTTCGTAAGGTGATGTAAGGTCTTCTTTGGTGTTGTAATGCGTCCTACATTATTCTAAATTGCTTTTCAAGTTGCTAATGTCTCAAAAATAGTCATAACAAGTCCTGAGTTGTCGTACGATGTTCAATGGACTCGGACGAATTCATTAGGTTTATTATGGTGTTTTAAGTTTACATACGATATTGTATGGTGTTATTACGATTTGTAAGGAGTCCTACATTATAATAAAGTGCTTTTCAAGTTCTAAAATGGCATACATAGTTGAAATATGTTTTAAGTTGCCGTACGATGTTTAAAGAACTCGAACGAATTCATTTGGTTTATTATGGAGATTTAACGTTTCGTACGGTGATGTAAGGTCTTCTTTGGAGTTGTAATGCGTGCTACATTATTCTAAATTGCTTTTCAATTTGCTAATGTCTCATACAGAGTCGTAACAAGTCCTGAGTTGTCTTACGATGTTCAATGGACTCGGAAGAATTCATTAGGTTTATTATGGAGTTTTAAGTTTACATACGGTATTGTAAGGTGTTGTTACGATTTGTAAGGAGTCCTACATTATAATAAATTGCTTTTCAAGTTCTAAAATGGTATACAGTCGTAATATGTTTTAAGTTGCCGTACGGTGTTTAAAGGACTCGAACGAATTCATTTGGTTTATTATGGAGATTTAACGTTTTGTACGGTGATTTAAGGTCTTCTTTGGAGTTGTAATGCGTCCTACATTATTCTAAATTGCTTTTCAAGTTGCTAATGTCTCATAAATAGTCGTAACAAGTAATGAGTTGTCGTACGATGTTCAATGGACTCGGACGAATTCATTAGGTTTATTATGGAGTTTTAAGTTTACATACGGTATTGTAAGGTGTTGTTACGATTTGTAAGGAGTCCTACATTATAATAAAGTCCTTTTCACGTTCTAAAATGGCATACATAGTTGTAATATGTTTTAAGTTGTTGTACGATGTTTAAAGGACTCGAACGAATTCATTTGGTTTATTATGGAGATTTAACGTTTCGTACGGTGATGTAAGGTCTTCTTTGGAGTTGTAATGCGTGCTACATTATTCTAAATTGCTTTTCAAGTTGCTAATGTCTCATACAGAGTCGAAACAAGTCCTGAGTTGTCTTACGATGTTCAATGGACTTGGACGAATTCATTAGGTTTATTATGAAGTTTTAAGTTTACATACGGTATTGTAAGGTGTTGTTACGATTTGTATAGGGTCCTACATTATAATAAATTGCTTTTCAAGTTATAAAATGGCATACAGTCGTAATATGTTTTATGTTGCCGTACGGTGTTTAAAGGACTCGAACGAATTCATTTGGTTTATTATGGAGATTTAGCGTTTCGTACGGTGATGTAAGGTCTTCTTTGGAGTTGTAATGCGTGCTACATTACTCTAAATTGCTTTTCAAGTTGCTAATGTCTCATACAGAGTCGAAACAAGTCCTGAGTTGTCTTACGATGTTCAATGGACATGGACGAATTCATTAGGTTTATTATGGAGTTTTAAGTTTACATACGGTATTGTAAGGTGTTGTTACGATTTGTAAGGAGTCCTACATTATAATAAATTGCTTTTCAAGTTATAAAATGGCATACAGTCGTAATATGTTTTAAGTTGCCGTACGGTGTTTAAAGGACTCGAACGAATTCATTTGGTTTATTATGGAGATTTAACGTTTCGTACGGTGCTGTAAGGTCTTCTTTGGAGTTGTAATGCGTCCTACATTATTCTAAATTGCTTTTCAAGTTGCTAATGTCTCATAAATAGTCTTAACAAGTCCTGAGTTGTCGTACGATGTTCAATGGACTCGGACGAAATCATTAGGTTTATTATGGAGTTTTAAGTTTACATACGGTATTGTAAGGTGTTGTTACGATTTGTAAGGAGTCCTACATTATAATAAATTGCTTTTCAAGTTATAAAATGGCATACAGTCGTAATATGTTTTAAGTTGCCGTACGGTGTTTAAAGGACTCGAACGAATTCATTTGGTTTATTATGGAGATTTAGCGTTTCGTACGGTGATGTAAGGTCTTCTTTGGAGTTGTAATGCGTGCTACATTACTCTAAATTGCTTTTCAAGTTGCTAATGTCTCATACAGAGTCGAAACAAGTCCTGAGTTGTCTTACGATGTTCAATGGACATGGACGAATTCATTAGGTTTATTATGGAGTTTTAAGTTTACATACGGTATTGTAAGGTGTTGTTACGATTTGTAAGGAGTCCTACATTATAATAAATTGCTTTTCAAGTTATAAAATGGCATACAGTCGTAATATGTTTTAAGTTGCCGTACGGTGTTTAAAGGACTCGAACGAATTCATTTGGTTTATTATGGAGATTTAACGTTTCGTACGGTGCTGTAAGGTCTTCTTTGGAGTTGTAATGCGTCCTACATTATTCTAAATTGCTTTTCAAGTTGCTAATGTCTCATAAATAGTCGTAACAAGTCCTGAGTTGTCGTACGATGTTCAATGGACTCGGACGAAATCATTAGGTTTATTATGGAGTTTTAAGTTTACATACGGTATTGTAAGGTGTTGTTACGATTTGTAAGGAGTCCTACATTATAATAAATTGCTTTTCAAGTTATAAAATGGCATACAGTCGTAATATGTTTTAAGTTGCCGTACGGTGTTTAAAGGACTCGAACGAATTCATTTAGTTTATTATGGAGATTTAGCGTTTCGTACGGTGATGTAAGGTCTTCTTTGGAGTTGTAATGCGTGCTACATTACTCTAAATTGCTGTTAGGGTTATTTCCTTGTTAAGATTTACTTTGTATTTTTGTTTATATGTTTGTATAGTTTAGGGTTTATTATGTATTTTCCTTAAACTTGCAATTTGTTTGTTATAGGCATGTAGTGTGCGTGTGTTAGGAAGAGGCTAGATCACTTTTACACTGTTAGAGAGAGAATTAACTGTGTGTGATTTGTTTTCTCCTGCACATTGTACTACGAATTGCTTTGATCATCAATATACAAGAGAATTTATGAGTATGAACTGTGTTTGTGATTAAATCGTTTGTTTGTATGCTTTATTCTGATCATTTGAGTGATATTATCGATCCAATTGAACCTATCAATTGGTATCAGAGCTTTCGGTATCGTGTTCTTCGCTGTTTCTAAGCAAAACACATCAATATTGCTCAAAATATCATGATCTGAATGAATTGTTGGTGTTTTTAGGTGTGATTCATCATCATAATCACTCTAATACTCAGCGATTGTGCAGATTCTATCAGATTATCATCAGATCTGAAGAATTAAGAAGAATTGAAAAAGTTACGGTTCGATCAATTTTTGCTCAAATTCATCGAAAAAATGATGATGTTTTGGATTGATTGATACAAGGGTTTGATAATCGGACTATTTCACAGCTTGTGTGTGAATTTTGGACAATTTGGACAAGTTTTAGACAAAACCCAGAAAATCTTCATGAAGAAGATGATGAACAGTTAAGTCTTGCTTGAAGATTAACTTGCCGGGTGATATATTTGACTTAGACAATTTCCTTGGACTTAGAATTTGTGAAGAAATTAGGTCCTGTGCAGCCGTGTAAGGGAATTTGTTCTAGACGGGTAAAGAATTTGACTTGAAAAAGTGCTACTGTTCAGCCGGATCAGACACTGTTGTGCCGCGTGATACACTGTTACGCCGGGTGATAGAGAAAATACAGCCGGGTAAACTTCAACTGTGTAGCCGGGTAATTAACAACTGTCGTGTGACCAATTACTGTTCAGCCGGGGAAGCTCTTTGCCGTGTCAAGATTCTGCCGGGTCAAAGACTTGTTGCCGTGTGAAGTTTTTCTTATTGCCGGGTAACTGTTCATCCGGGTGAAGAAGAAAAACAATTACAACTGTTTAGCCGTCTAACTGTTTAGCCGTGTGAAGACTTATTTCTGCCGGGTGAAGAACAAATACACTGTTTAGCCGGTTGAAGAAGGATTTTCACTGTTTTGCCGTTTGACTCATTTTAAGTTGTTTTTCAATACTTGTTTCTTATCTTGTCTTTAATTTCTTGTCT
This sequence comes from Tagetes erecta, assembly GCA_030867185.1. Classification (NCBI taxonomy): domain Eukaryota; kingdom Viridiplantae; phylum Streptophyta; class Magnoliopsida; order Asterales; family Asteraceae; genus Tagetes; species Tagetes erecta. Next base: position 47,104,854 of record CM061490.1, read on the forward strand.
TAATTTTAGTATTTTAATCACTTCTTTTCAAAATTAACAAAAACCAAAAATATTTTCTTTAAAAAATTGTTAAAATGGCTCCTAATGATGATTCTGATAACCGTGTTCCTAGACTTTTGAATCGTGCAGATTTCAAGAATTGGACCATCAGGCTGAGACATCACTTGTGTTCTATTGACAATGACTTATGGAAATCTATTGAGAAGGGTCCTCACATTCCAACTCAGACACAACCAGATAGTGCCAGTACCTATACTAAAGATTCTACTACACCTTATCCAGAGGATAATCTGTCAGCTGAAGACTTGAGAAAGGTAAAGAATGATAGCAAGGCCTATTCGTTGATGTGCAAGGGGTTGCCATTACAAGTTTTGTCTAGATTGGATGCATATCAGACTGGTTATACATGCTTCAAGGGATTGAAGTCTATATGTGAAGGAGGAGAACAATTGAGAAGTTTGAAGAAATCTAAACTCAAAAGACAACTGGAACTATTTGAACATATTAATGGAGAGACAGTTCACCAGATGATGAATAGGTTTGTTCACTTAACTACTGAGATGTCAAACCTCGGAGTTAAGACTGAACTTCAAGACTTGAATGATCGATTGTTATGTGCTTTACCATCATCCTGGAAGCAGACTGTTACTCTTTTGAAGCATACTGAGAAATTCCCAATGGAATTAGATCTGCTGATTGGGAAAATTGAAGAAGTTGAGATTGATGAAGGATCGAGAAATTCTGATAGATCGACCTCACAAACTCAATATAAGTATGTGGTAAATCCTGCCAATACTGTGGACAATGCATTTCTTGTGCAAAATACAACAAAGTTTGAGGAAGAGGATGACTTATTCGTTGGTGCCAGTTTTTATACTGATTCAGCATATTTTCCAAATTCACCAACTTATTCTCAACCTCAATCTCCGCCAAGAGCTCAAGTTCAAATCCCAAGTCAGAATGTGAAGAATCAATCAGAAAACCAAAGTTCAAATGTTCAAGCCAAAGTGAAAGACGTCATGAATATTCTGTTGCAAGATGACGAAACAAAAACTGCATTTACTGCTTTTATGGCAAGTTTTCAAGCGTACCAAGGTAGTCATTTAAGTCAAATGGACGTTGTTCTTCAAGACTTATTTGAAATGGATCCAGTGGATGTTGAGGAAATGGATCTTAACTGGCAAATGGTTATGGTAGCTTATCGTACTCAAAAGCATGCATATGTTAACCGAAGCTACAAACCTCATGCAAACAAAACCGTTGGATTTGACAAATCTAAGGCCAGATGCTTTAACTGTAACCAGTATGGTCATTTCTCAAGAGAATGTAAAGCTCCAAAGAATTTCAATGACCAAGCTAGTTCAAGCAATCAAAGTCAAGGTCAAAATTCTCAACAATCAACGAGTTATCAAGGCAGAAATCAACGTTTCTTTCAGAATCCATACCAAAGTCTTCCTATGCCTGAATTGAAGGATGAAGGAAAGAAGCCAGAAGACCAAACAAAGGCGTTGGTTGTAAGTGTGAAAGACGGGTATGATTGGAGCGCTTATGCAGAACAATTCACGTCTGATCTTACATCGAGTCTGGCACTGGTATGTGAAGTAGAAGAAGATTGGTCAGAAGAAGGGGATTGTAAGATGACTGAAGATGTGAGTGAAGATTCAGAAGACTATGACTGGAGTGCAAAATCTGATCCTACTGAAGAATCTGAGTCTGAACTTGTGCTGATGGCTACTGCCAGTGAATCTTCATCATCTACCGAACAACCAAAGGTTAATACTGACTTACCCCCTAACTATGTTCCATTACCTGCTGATGTCAAGGAAAGGCTATGTTCTGAACAGTGCATTCAACAAGTAGAACATTATCGGACTCATTCATTTAAAATCGGTGACAAATTAAGCAAACATGAGAAAATTCATGAACAACTTAAAATTGATCACAAAATTGCTGATGAGAAGATTTTGTCACTTAAAGAATCATGGAACAAAACCTTAAAGGAACTGGAATTGATAACCAAACAACTTGAAGAAATGACAAAGAACTTTGAACAAGAAAAAGTCGCACATGCTGTCACTCAAGTTGAATTAACAAAGGTTAAAAGCTGTGAAACAATGGTTAAACAACTCATCAAAGAAAGAGGTAACAAAACCAAAACCGGGTTGGGTTTTACACATGAACCGATGCCAAATTCAATCACTCAAACCTTACCGGAAAACTTTAATGAATTTGATCATTCACCTGAAAATGAACGAAAATTTAAAGAAATTCAAAGAAGTAAATCCGAGTCTGAAGGATCTGAGGTGTTGATTGAAAGTTTGAGGGAAGAAGAAGGTTTGACAACTGAAGCTGATGATGAAGCAAGCAACAAATCTGAAAACAAAGTAGAGCCTGTTCTTATCCAACTTGTTGAGTATCCAAAGCTTAATCCCGAACCAGAAACACCGGTGAAGGAAGAAGGTGAATTTTCAGGATACAATGATCCTGAGTACATCAAATGGAAGAAAGAACAAAAGGCGCAAGTTGCTGCTCAGTTGGTCAAAAAGCCAGAAGTGAAAAAGACTGAAGTTTCGAATGCTAAGAAGCAAAAATCAAAAACAATGAACAATCAATCTGAAACGAAACAGTCAAAAGGCAAAAATGTCTTAAAATCGAATGATAACACAAAAGTTCAAAGTGTTAAAACTGACAAAGTTAAACCTGTCAAGAAAGTGTCAAAAGAAAAGAAAATCAAGTTTGTGTCTGCAGGAACGTTTGATTTGAACGGATCTTATGGTAATCCAATCAATTCTCCAATCAAATCTAACTCTGGTCTGAAAACAGGTTCAGGTCCTAAGTCTTCCGCTGTCAATGAAAAGAGAATTGAAAACAAAAAGGTGACCAAACAGAACAGTTTAAAATCGAACCAAAGTCCCATGCAATCAAATTCACAAACAAAATCTCCACAGAAAACTGTTAATCTAAAACCGAATAACCAAGATAACGAATCACATTTTGGTTCAACATCAAAAGTTAACAATCGGCTCTTTAGGATTAGCAAGAAACATTGTGAAATTTGTGATAGATATAATCATGCAACTGCTGAATGTTTCTTTAACAGGTATTGCAGTTTCTGTGACAAAAGAAATCATTCTTCAGAAGAATGTTATTTTAACAAATTTTGTGATATCTGTGAGAGAAGAAACCATGACACAAAGGATTGTTTCTTTCGATCAAACTCGACTAGAGAAATGACTCCATATTCAAACTTTCAAAGAAATAATTCATATGGTTTTCAAAATATGAGTCAAAGTCATTCTCCGGTTTTGAGAAATTTCAATCGAAACAATTCTGTTTCTAACTTTTCAAGGAATGTGCAGGTTAACAGTTTTAAACCAAGAGCTTTAATGGTTAGAAATCAAAAGTTTGAAAATAACCTTGATCCTAAGCTAGAGGAAAGGTTTATTGCTTTGAGGAGAAAGCAATCATTGAACGCCAATGGGCGAAGTTATCAGCATCAAAATCTTTTGAATGAAACAAATTTTCAAAATGTTCAATATCAACAAGTTACAATTGCAGATAGATTCGGAAAACCCAAGACCGTGTGGGCCTGGGTTGACCAAACTAACTGAGTGTTTTTGTTGAAATGCAGGTACGCCCAAGAAGACCTATCAACTCATGGTTCGTTGATAGTGGGTGTAGCCGGCATATGACAGGCAACCATGCCTTGCTTCAGGATTTCAAGCTGAAAAATGGTACACATGTTGCGTTTGGAGGTGATGCGGGTGGAAAGATAACAGGAGAAGGAACAGTATCCAATGGGATCATTAGTTTTGATAAAGTCAACTACTGTGCACAGTTGAACTTTAACTTACTAAGTGTATCTCAAATTTGTGATAAATCTTATTCAACTTTATTTGATGATTCTTTCTGTTATATTCTTAAACCAGGTTTCAAGATTGACAATGAGTGGGTAGTGGTTAAAGCTCCAAGAGATCGTGATGTATACAAGTTGGATATGTCGCAGATTGATGCTGATACCGAAACAACCTGTCTCATTGCCCATGCTTCAAATGATGAGAGTCAGCTTTGGCATAGACGGCTGGGCCACTCCAACTTCAGAAACATGAACCGTTTGGTAACTGGAAATCACGCTGTGGGAATCCCATCGAAGAAATTCTCCACAACTGATCTTTGTCCAGCATGTTTGAAGGGCAAACAGCATCGGATGTCTTTTAAGTCCAAGCTCGAGAACTCCATTTCAAAACCTTTGCAGATGCTACATATGGATCTTTTTGGACCGACAAACGTTCAAAGCATCGGCAGAAAATCATATTGTTTAGTTATCATAGATGACTTCACTAGATTTTCATGGGTTTATTTTTTGCATGCAAAATCTGAAACAGCTGAATTATTGAAAGAATTTATCATTAAAATTGAAAATCAATTGGAATGCAAAGTTAAAATTTTAAGAAGTGATAATGGAACTGAATTTAAGAATGCTAATGTTGATTTATTTTGTGCAGAAAAGGGGATTGCTCGTCAGTATAGTGCTCCAAGAACGCCTCAACAAAATGGGGTTGCGGAACGGAAAAACCGGACACTAATTGAAGCTGCAAGATCCATGCTCGCAGATGCCAAAATTCCTATCACTTTTTGGGATGAAGCTATTGCTACTGCGTGTTTTGTACAAAATAGAACATTATTAGTTCAAGATAAACAGAAAACTTCTTATGAGTTGTTGTTTGGAAGAAAACCAAATATTTCTTACTTAAAAGCATTTGGTTGTCCAGTTTCGATCCTTAATCTAAATGAACATCTCGGGAAGTTTGAGTCAAAATCTGACGATGGATTTTTCCTAGGATATTCGTCTGTTTCTAAAGCTTATCGGGTTTTTAATAGCAAAACAAATACTGTTATTGAAACTATCAACGTCAAGTTTTTAGAAAATTCGTTTCCGTTAGTGGCTCATGGTCCCGAATGGTTATTTGATTTGGATTCGTTATCTAGATCTTTCAATTCTAACTTATTTGATTTTTCAGGAAAAACAAGGAAGGAATCAGGTGACCTAGGAAGCTTTAGTGACGATTCTGATAATGACGAAGATGGAAATGTCAACTCTGAATATCCATTTATGTCTTTTCACAATCCTGATCATGTCAAATCCAGTCAAGCTCCGGGTCCTTCTGGTTCACAAGAAGATCAAGAATCAAATAATCATGAAGAAAATGTGAATTCGCAAATGTCTCCTAATGATGGTGGATCCGTTCAAAATCAACCATCATCGGATCTGAATGTTGAAGTTATTCCAGAATCATTTGATTACTTCATCAATTCACCGGATCAAGTCCCGAATTTCACACCGCATACTTCATCCATACTACGAGATCTACCAAATCTGAATACTTCTAATCTAGAAACTCAAGTGCAAGGAGGTGACATTCCTATTCATCGAATTCACAAGAAACATCCTGTTTCTCAGATTATTGGGCCGTTGAATCAGAGAACTACAAGAAGTCAGACAGAGCAAGCAAATGTTTGTCTTTACTCGTGTTTTCTCTCTCAAGTGGTGCCAAAGAACATTTCAGAGGCGTTGCAAGACAACAGTTGGATTGAAGCCATGCAAGAGGAATTGCTTCAGTTTCGCAAACAGGAAGTTTGGAAACTTGTGGACTTACCTGAAGGAGAGAATGCAATAGGTACAAGATGGTTGTACAAAAACAAGCCAGACGAACGTGGCATTGTTGTAAGAAATAAAGCAAGACTCATTGCACAGGGATACACTCAAGAAGAAGGCATTGATTATGAAGAAGTGTTTGCTCCGGTCGCAAGACTTGAAGCCATACGCGTTTTTCTTGCATATGCTTCCTTCATGAAGTTTAAGGTATTCCAAATGGACGTAAAAGGTGCTTTTCTATATGGACCGATTACAGATGACGTATATGTCAGACAACCTCCGGGTTTTGAAGATCCTGACTATCCTCATCGGGTATACAAGTTGAGTAAAGCTCTTTACGGTCTACATCAAGCTCCTAGAATCTGGTATGAGACATTATCCAAGCATTTACTAGAACACGGATTTACAAGAGGTCAGATTGATCCAACTTTGTTTATGAAGAGGGATAATGATGATTTGTTGTGCGTTCAAGTTTATGTGGACGATATTATCTTCGGATCCACTAGTGAGTCAATGTGCAAAGAATTTGAGGAAATCATGAAGTGCAGATTCCAGATGAGTTCTATGGGGGAGATTAATTTCTTTCTTGGATTACAAGTGAAACAATCAGCTGACGGAATCTTCATCAATCAATCAAAATTTGTTGAGAAGTTGTTGAAGAAGTTCAAGATGCAAGATTGTCAAACAATTCGAACTCCTTCTGATGTGAACTGCAAGATACAACCGGATCCGAAAGGCAAATCCGTGGATCAAACACTATACAGATCAATGATCGGTTCACTGATGTATCTTACTGCATCAAGGCCAGACATCATGTATGCTGTATGTGTGTGCGCAAGATATCAGTCTGATCCAAAGGAGTCGCACCTGATTGCTGTGAAGCGTATATTCAGATATCTCAAAGGGAAACCGAATCTTGGGTTATGGTATCCTTATGAAGGAAATTTTGAATTATATAGTTATTCTGACAGTGATTTTGGTGGTTGTGCTCTTGACAGGAAATCGACTACTGGTGGTTGTCAATTTCTGGGTCCTAGGCTTGTCTCTTGGCAATGCAAGAAGCAGACCAATGTTTCTGTATCCACTGCTGAAGCAGAGTATATCGCTGCATCTGCAGGATGTTCTCAGGTTTTATGGTTACAAAATCAGTTGCTGGACTACGGGTTTAACTTTCTGAAAACTCCTATTTACATAGACAATACTGCTGCTATGTTCATAACTTCTAATCCTGTTCAACATTCTAAAACCAAACACATCGAAATTAGATATCACTTTTTAAGAGACAACTCTGAAAAAGGTTTAATAATTTTGATTAAAGTTCATACCGACAAACAACTGGCAGATCTTTTCACAAAATCATTCTTGTCAGGCCGGTTTGAATTTTTAATTCAATCCATAGGATTAATCAATCATGATTGATTCTATTTTTCGAAAATCAAAAGAAAAATCAGAAAATATAAAAGCCAAAATTATAATAAGTTGATGTTAAGTTTTGATTCCTTTGCCTTTTATTTTATGTTTTGCATTGTGTGTGTGCATGAAAAAGAAAATAGAAAAGCTAAAACAAAATATAAAAGCAAAAAGAAAAGAAAATATCATGTCATAAGAATCTATATTGCGAAAAGTGAGAAATGATAGATACACTAGACATTATTTGTTACATCATTTTTTTTAATAAAGACTGATGAATGTTAATTGATGTGCTAGACAGCTCAGGCAATTAGACTGAACAAGTAAGTTGATTGTTGACAAACATAAACTTAATGATCTTTGTGTTAAGTTCCATTGTTATACATGTCTAGATATATGTCTTTTGATACATTGCTTGTGATGATAGTTGTGCATGATCGGGTAACGATGCAGTGTATTCAGTGTGATGAACCGCATCGTGAGCTTCTTTGTTGTGGTACCCACAGACCTGAAGTCTCACACGAAGTCTCTTTTGAGCTTCAAGATGCAGCAAAAGATTCCAAAATGGAACAAAAAGAGTCCCAAATGTGGACCAACACCAAACAAAAATTCCAAAAAGGAATTCAGAAGATTCCCAAGGGGAACGATAGGAAAGAAAAATTCCCAAAGATGGAATTAAAAAGAAGTTCCAAAGAGAACCAAATCCGAATAGAACCCAGATTCCACACTGTGTATGACTGTAAGTGACCAGGTTTTGTGCAATATGCATTCAGGTAGTGATTGATAAGGAAATATGTTGACATATGTATACATGTGGGTCACATAAGTCATTCTAATCGAACCTTAAATATCATCATGATACTGAAAAAGTAAGTGTGTCAACTCGAGCTAATTGGTATGTTTTCATATCATCACTCAATCAAGCATAAGTCAAATATCTATTCAAAACTTGCAAAACATGTTCAAATAATGTGTGGTCTGATCTCACTGTGATACTTTGATTCATTGCATTGCATATGTATTTACTTTAATGTGTGTGCTTTGTGTGTGCAGGCATATGGAATCATTATTGACATATCAACATCCTTGTTAAACTTAAAAATTTCAAGAAATTTCAAGTTTAGGGGGAGAATAAATTGAAGAAAAATATCTACAAAAATCCAAAAATATTTTGTTTTGAATAAGTGTGTTTTGAATGAACAAGATTATAAGTTATGAAAAGCAAAGGTATTGGATGTGTTAAAAACAAACCCAAGGTCTTGTAATTTGTTTTTAAGAAATTGCTTCGGGATATAGAAAAATTGGTTGTGCAAAAACATTTTTGAAAAAGAAAAAGAAAAATGAATTTTTATTGAAAATTAATTTGTTGCAATGTTTAATGTTGTCTTGATAATTAATATGACAAACATTCTTTTTAAGGATATCTTGTCTAATTAATATGTCGGAGAATGTTGCAGGTGCAATAAATGACGTTGATAAAGTCAACAGACGAGGAAAATTAAAGAAATTGTTCAAGTGTTAATAGCCGGGTAAAGATATCAGATACAACTGTGCAGCCGGGTAAAGAACTGTTCAGCCGGGTAAAGTTGTAAGTCTGATACTTGCCGGGTGATTAAGGAAAAAGGTGAAGATATTATGACCACTGTACAGCCGGGCAATGATCATGTCAAATACAGCCGGGTGAAGGTCATAGATATCTTGCCGGGTGACAAGTGTATACTATACAGCCGGGTAATGAAGAAGTCTTGTTGCCGTGTAAAGATGGAGAATCTCAAATTTGAACCTAAACATAATCTAGTGGCATGTTTAGATGAATCACTTCCTGAGACAGAGGGTTATAGAGATATGATTAAGTTCATTAAGAGGACTAAGTATGTTTATGCTATATGTGCCAAACCGGTCATATATGCAAGGCTGATCAAGAGCTTCTAGAGATCAGCAGAGGTTGTGAGAGATGAGAATGGAGTTGCTATGGTTAGAGGGCATATCACTAGAGACTGGGTACTAAATGTTACTGAAGAAGCTATTAGGCAAGCTCTGAGAATAGATGAGGATGAGGTTGGCATGATGGATGAACTGAAAATGGAGGAATGCAAAACGTGTTTTGTGAACATGGGACATCCACCTGTGTTTCCAAAGTCACAGTTTTACAGAGCTAAGTTGGGAAGGAAATATAAGTTGCTGTGTTATGTAGTGCAACAATGCATGTCGAGGAGGAGTGCAGGGTTTGATAACTTTCCTTCAGACATAGCATCACCAATTGTGGCAATTGCAGAGAACAAGCCATTCAATATGTCGAGGTGGATTATGAATGGTTTCATTTTCAACTTGGTGAAAGGAAAAAGATTTAAGTTCCTCATGTACCCGAGGTTCTTACAGCTGATGATAAACATTGCTTATCCTATCATCAGATCTGAGGGTTATGCTGGAGGCATTCTATATACTGAGGACATGAACGATCTCTCTTACCGAAAGATGAGTATCGGGAATGTGCCTGACATTGATTTGTTTGACTATATGAGAGATATAGTAAACAATGAAGAGGATGTAGAAGGTATTTACTATCATATATCTCATGGTGAGATTGTTGATCCAATGGACCTTGTGGATGAGGTGCCAGATGATTTGTTAGATGATGACGAGTACTTTGCTCGTCATCCAGAAGATGAAGAAGATGATGGTAATGATGAAGATAGTGATGGTGATGATGGTAATGATGATGGTGGTGATGATACTGAATCTGAATCTAATTCAGAGGAGGTTGAACCAATGGAGACTGAGGAGGTTATGGAGACTACTGAGATAGAAGAACCTGCTGAGGTTGCTTCTGTGATTGAAGAAGTTATTTCTGAGATTCCTAAAGAAGTATCTGTTCAGTATGTTAGACGAAAGAAGTCGAAACCAGTGGTTGAACCTGAGAAGATTGATGTTCTCCAGATTGCTCAGACAGTAACGGCCGAAGCTGAATCTATTGCACAGATAGATGAAGTGGATGCTGGCGTTGCTGATACTATTGATGTTGATATTCCCACCGCATTACCACAAACTGCTGAAAACATTGGACAAGATTTGGAGTCTTCACCAAATGTTGTGCCAAGTGTTGATGAGATTTATGAGGAAAAAGAGAAACGGATTGCAGAGTTGGAAGAGATTGTTGAAAATTTGATCAAATCAAATGACTTGTTAAAAGCCTCAAATGAACGTAAAAAGAAAAGATTTGATGAATATTGGGATATTCATAATCAGAATCTGAAGATTTTCAAAAAGTTAGATTCTGATCATTTGAAATTGAAGATTGAACATAATGATTTGAAGGCCGAACATGAAAAGTTGAAGGAGGAATATGAGAACTTGAAATATGACTACACTGATCTGAAGGCTGAGTGTAATACATTAGAGGCAGAAAAAGAGATGCTTGAAAAAGAGTTGGAGGAAATTAGACCGAAGAAGGCTGGCTCATCATCAGACAAAGACTTTTCTGAAGAAATTGTCGAAGTGGCTGAATCTGAAGTTCCAAAAGTGTATTTGACTAGAGCTCGAGGAACTACGAATGCTGGTATTTTGGTTGAATCACCAATTATCATTCCCGATGAAGCTGTTGCTGAAACTGTCAAAATGGACAAAGCTGAGGGAAAGAGAAAGATAGATGCTATTCCGGAGATATTTGGTGATGAAGAAAGCTCGAAAAAGGCGAAAATAGATGAAACAGTGCAGATTGAGCCGATTCAATCTGTAGCTGTGATTGAGAGTGAAAAAGTGACTGAAGCTGAGACTGCTAAAACAGGTCAGATTGAGCCGATTCAATCTGATTCTGTAGCTAAGACTGAAGAGTTTGTTGTGACTGATAGTGAAAAAGAAGCTGGTTCTGAGGATACAGTTCAGATTGAGCCGTTTCAATCTGAAGCTGTGGATGCGCCTGAAATAGAAGCTGAAGTTTCTAGTCAGCCTGAGCCGGTTCAAGCTGATGATGCACCTATGATAGAGGCGTTGGATGATTTAGATATAGATTGGACTGAGTCTGAAAATGAAGAGGAGCCAGAGCCTGTATAGAATACTGTTGAAGAGTTACCAGATGATTTAGATCAGAGGTTTGCTTATCTTGAAAGGATGAAGTACAATTCGGTATTTTTGAATGGTTTGACAGTGAGTCAGATTAATGAGGAGTATGAGAAATGCATTACTGCCCAAGATAAAGCCGAAGCTGATCAAAAAGAGTTCGTGATTGAAATGGGTGAATGGACTCTGATGCAAGAAAGCTTAAATATAGAAGACTTACCTCCAACTGAGCTTTATCATCAAAACCCAGATGAAATGACTGCATCAAACATGCGTAGTTGGTTGAGATCGAGGAACTATCCATACAAGACGCTGCAGAGGTTGAAGTCTGAATCTCTGAGGAAGATAGTGGTCAGCTTTATGAAAACAGAGAAGATGTACAACAGAATGTTTTACTTGGATTACAACAATCCACAGTACTTCGAGTTGACCAAAAGATTCAAGGTGTTAGGACCAAAGGAGATTCCAGTTATGGCTTTACCTGAAGATGCACATAAGAAAAGACATGAACTGATGGACATGTTTCCAAGCGAAGCTAAATCTTACAATATACCAATGGAGGTACGTGAATCCTGGCACAAAGCAGCAACAGCAGGTGATATTGTTAGATCACTGCTGAGTAAAGGACAATCGATTGCTGAATTACTGAATTCGATGATTGTGCCTGAAAAGAATAAGAAAGTGAAGATAATAGCGTCGAAATATGATGAAGTTTTCGATGCGTTTATGATTAAGAGGGTAAATGGTTTATGTGACGTTTATCATTACTACTCAAGTATCTTCAAACTCGAGGTTCAGGATTTGAAAGAGCTGCACAAGCTGAGGTTAATTAATCACACGCATGCTGAGCGTGGTGAGAAATGCGTGATGCTTCTTGATGCTGGATTGAGTAGAACTGCAAAGTTTCTCGACTTCAGAGGGCAACAGGAAGATACCGCATATGTGCAAGCTAAGAAACAAAGAAAGAAGAAAAGGTTGGTGGTGACCGAGGATATGTACTTAGAAGAGTTCTCGGACGAATACTTTGACAAGGTAACTGATCCTGGATTGAAGGTGATAGACGGTTCACAGATGACAAAGCCAATACTCAAAGTGTTTTACAATCAGGAAACATTTGAACTGAAGCTTGTTCGGAATTTGGAGAATTGGGATGAAGACATGATTACACTTTTCAGTACCTTTGAGTTGAAACTGCTGCATCCTTCATATATCGAATTTCTGAGAAGTTATAGAATGGAGAAATGTAAGGATAAATTAGCTGAAGCTGACAGGAATTTGTTTGTTGTTATGATTGAAGTGATCGCTGCAGCAACTGAGAAGATTCGGATCAGGAAAGCATTACTAAACTCTAATCTTGTGAGGATGGATTTACCAGAGATAGAGTACATGAGGATATCCAGAAAAGGAACGTTGGAAGTGAAAGTCAAAGATCAAGAGCTGCCGTTTGAGTTTTACGCTAATATCGATTTTGCAGGTTTGAATTTGGACTCACTTAGACGAATGAATGCTTTGCCAATTCTGACGAATGAATCCAAGCCTCGACAAGCTAAGATCGCTGAAAAGTTCAAATCCTGTATTGAAGAAGCTTTGAAAGAACAAGAGGAGTATAAAGGCCGAGAATTGCTGAACGTGAAAGAAGAACCAGAAGAATGGTAGAAAAAGATTGAAGATTGATGCTGATAAAAGAAGAAAAAGGTTGAAGTTTTTGAAGATCCAAAGATAAATCTTAGGGGGAGTACTGTTAGGGTTATTTCCTTGTTAAGATTTACTTTGTATTTTTGTTTATATGTTTGTATAGTTTAGGGTTTATTATGTATTTTCCTTAAACTTGCAATTTGTTTGTTATAGGCATGTAGTGTGCGTGTGTTAGGAAGAGGCTAGATCACTTTTACACTGTTAGAGAGAGAATTAACTGTGTGTGATTTGTTTTCTCCTGCACATTGTACTACGAATTGCTTTGATCATCAATATACAAGAGAATTTATGAGTATGAACTGTGTTTGTGATTAAATCGTTTGTTTGTACGCTTTATTCTGATCATTTGAGTGATATTATCGATCCAATTGAACCTATCAATTGCTTTTCAAGTTGCTAATGTCTCATACAGAGTCGAAACAAGTCCTGAGTTGTCTTACGATGTTCAATGGACATGGACGAATTCATTAGGTTTATTATGGAGTTTTAAGTTTACATACGGTATTGTAAGGTGTTGTTACGATTTGTAAGGAGTCCTACATTATAATAAATTGCTTTTCAAGTTATAAAATGGCATACAGTCGTAATATGTTTTAAGTTGTCGTACGGTGTTTAAAGGACTCGAACGAATTCATTTGGTTTATTATGGAGATTTAACGTTTTGTACGGTGATGTAAGGTCTTCTTTGGAGTTGTAATGTGTCCTACATTATTCTAAATTGCTTTTCAAGTTGCTAATGTCTCATAAATAGTCGTAACAAGTCATGAGTTGTCGTACGATGTTCAATGGACATGGACGAATTCATTAGGTTTATTATGGAGTTTTAAGTTTACATACGGTATTGTAAGGTGTTGTTACGATTTGTAAGGAGTCCTACATTATAATAAATTGCTTTTCAAGTTATAAAATGGCATACAGTCGTAATATGTTTTAAGTTTCCGTACGGTGTTTAAAGGACTCGAACGAATTCATTTGGTTTATTATGGAGATTTAACGTTTCGTACGGTGATGTAAGGTCTTCTTTGGAGTTGTAATGTGTCCTACATTATTCTAAATTGCTTTTCAAGTTGCTAATGTCTCATAAATAGTCGTAACAAGTCATGAGTTGTCGTACGATGTTCAATGGACTCGGACGAATTCATTAGGTTTATTATGGAGTTTTAAGTTTACATACGGTATTGTAAGGTGTTGTTACGATTTGTAAGGAGTCCTACATTATAATAAAGTCCTTTTCACGTTCTAAAATGGCATACATAGTTGTAATATGTTTTAAGTTGTTGTACGATGTTTAAAGGACTCGAACGAATTCATTTGGTTTAATATGGAGATTTAACGTTTCGTACGGTGATGTAAGGTCTTCTTTGGAGTTGTAATGCGTGCTACATTATTCTAAATTGCTTTTCAAGTTGCTAATGTCTCATACAGAGTCGAAACAAGTCCTGAGTTGTCTTACGATGTTCAATGGACTTGGACGAATTCATTAGGTTTATTATGGAGTTTTAAGTTTACATACGGTATTGTAAGGTGTTGTTACGATTTGTAAGGAGTCCTACATTATAATAAATTGCTTTTCAAGTTATAAAATGGCATACAGTCGTAATATGTTTTAAGTTGCCGTACGGTGTTTAAAGGACTCGAACGAATTCATTTGGTTTATTATGGAGATTTAACGTTTCGTACGGTGATGTAAGGTTTTCTTTGGAGTTGTAATGTGTCCTACATTATTCTAAATTGCTTTTCAAGTTGCTAATGTCTCATAAATAGTCGTAACAAGTCCTGAGTTGTCGTACGATGTTCAATGGACTCGGACGAATTCATTAGGTTTATTATGGAGTTTTAAGTTTACATACGGTATTGTAAGGTGTTGTTACGATTTGTAAGGAGTCCTAAATTATAATAAATTGCTTTTCAAGTTCTAAAATGGCATACAGTCGTAATATGTTTTAAGTTGCCGTACGGTGTTTAAAGGACTCGAACGAATTCATTTGGTTTATTATGGAGATTTAACGTTTCGTACGGTGATGTAAGGTCTTCTTTGGAGTTGTAATGCGTCCTACATTATTCTAAATTGCTTTTCAAGTTGCTAATGTCTCATAAATAGTCGTAACAAGTCCTGAGTTGTCGTACGATGTTCAATGGACTCGGACGAATTCATTAGGTTTATTATGGAGTTTTAAGTTTACATACGGTATTGTAAGGTGTTGTTACGATTTGTAAGGAGTCCTACATTAGAATAAATTGCTTTTCAAGTTCTAAAATGGCATACAGTCGTAATATGTTTTAAGTTGCCGTACGGTGTTTAAAGGACTCGAACGAATTCATTTGGTTTATTATGGAGATTTAACGTTTCGTACGGTGATGTAAGGTCTTCTTTGGAGTTGTAATGCGTCCTACATTATTCTAAATTGCTTTTCAAGTTGCTAATGTCTCATAAATAGTCGTAACAAGTCCTGAGTTGTCGTACGATGTTCAATGGACTCGGACGAAATCATTAGGTTTATTATGGAGTTTTAAGTTTACATACGGTATTGTAAGGTGTTGTTACGATTTGTAAGGAGTCCTACATTATAATAAATTGCTTTTCAAGTTATAAAATGGCATACAGTCGTAATATGTTTTAAGTTGCCGTACGGTGTTTAAAGGACTCGAACGAATTCATTTGGTTTATTATGGAGATTTAGCGTTTCGTACGGTGATGTAAGGTCTTCTTTGGAGTTGTAATGCGTGCTACATTACTCTAAATTGCTTTTCAAGTTGCTAATGTCTCATACAGAGTCGAAACAAGTCCTGAGTTGTCTTACGATGTTCAATGGACATGGACGAATTCATTAGGTTTATTATGGAGTTTTAAGTTTACATACGGTATTGTAAAGTGTTGTTACGATTTGTAAGGAGTCCTACATTATAATAAATTGCTTTTCAAGTTATAAAATGGCATACAGTCGTAATATGTTTTAAGTTGCCGTACGGTGTTTAAAGGACTCGAACGAATTCATTTGGTTTATTATGGAGATTTAACGTTTCGTACGGTGATGTAAGGTCTTCTTTGGAGTTGTAATGCGTCCTACATTATTCTAAATTGCTATTCAAGTTGCTAATGTCTCATAAATAGTCGTAACAAGTCCTGAGTTTTCGTACGATGTTCAATGGACTCGGACGAAATCATTAGGTTTATTATGGAGTTTTAAGTTTACATACGGTATTGTAAGGTGTTGTTACGATTTGTAAGGAGTCCTACATTATAATAAAGTGCTTTTCACGTTCTAAAATGACATACATAGTTGTAATATGTTTTAAGTTGTTGTACGATGTTTAAAGGACTCGAACGAATTCATTTGGTTTATTATGGAGATTTAACGTTTCGTACGGTGATGTAAGGTCTTCTTTGGAGTTGTAATGCGTGCTACATTATTCTAAATTGCTTTTCAAGTTGCTAATGTCTCATACAGAGTCGAAACAAGTCCTGAGTTGTCTTACGATGTTCAATGGACATGGACGAATTCATTAGGTTTATTATGGAGTTTTAAGTTTACATACGGTATTGTAAGGTGTTGTTACGATTTGTAAGGAGTCCTACATTATAATAAAGTCCTTTTCACGTTCTAAAATGGCATACATAGTTGTAATATGTTTTAAGTTGTTGTACGATGTTTAAAGGACTCGAACGAATTCATTTGGTTTAATATGGAGATTTAACGTTTCGTACGGTGATGTAAGGTCTTCTTTGGAGTTGTAATGCGTGCTACATTATTCTAAATTGCTTTTCAAGTTGCTAATGTCTCATACAGAGTCGAAACAAGTCCTGAGTTGTCTTACGATGTTCAATGGACTTGGACGAATTCATTAGGTTTATTATGGAGTTTTAAGTTTACATACGGTATTGTAAGGTGTTGTTACGATTTGTAAGGAGTCCTACATTATAATAAATTGCTTTTCAAGTTATAAAATGGCATACAGTCATAATATGTTTTAAGTTGCCGTACGGTGTTTAAAGGACTCGAACGAATTCATTTGGTTTATTATGGAGATTTAACGTTTCGTACGGTGATGTAAGGTCTTCTTTGGAGTTGTAATGTGTCCTACATTATTCTAAATTGCTTTTCAAGTTGCTAATGTCTCATAAATAGTCGTAACAAGTCCTGAGTTGTCGTACGATGTTCAATGGACTCGGACGAATTCATTAGGTTTATTATGGAGTTTTTAGTTTACATACGGTATTGTAAGGTGTTGTTACGATTTGTAAGGAGTCCTAAATTATAATAAATTGCTTTTCAAGTTCTAAAATGGCATACAGTCGTAATATGTTTTAAGTTGCCGTACGGTGTTTAAAGGACTCGAACGAATTCATTTGGTTTATTATGGAGATTTAACGTTTCGTACGGTGATGTAAGGTCTTCTTTGGAGTTGTAATGCGTCCTACATTATTCTAAATTGCTTTTCAAGTTGCTAATGTCTCATAAATAGTCGTAACAAGTCCTGAGTTGTCGTACGATGTTCAATGGACTCGGACGAATTCATTAGGTTTATTATGGAGTTTTAAGTTTACATACGGTATTGTAAGGTGTTGTTACGATTTGTAAGGAGTCCTACATTATAATAAATTGCTTTTCAAGTTCTAAAATGGCATACAGTCGTAATATGTTTTAAGTTGCCGTACGGTGTTTAAAGGACTCGAACGAATTCATTTGGTTTATTATGGAGATTTAACGTTTCGTACGGTGATGTAAGGTCTTCTTTGGAGTTGTAATGCGTCCTACATTATTCTAAATTGCTTTTCAAGTTGCTAATGTCTCATAAATAGTCGTAACAAGTCCTGAGTTGTCGTACGATGTTCAATGGACTCGGACGAATTCATTAGGTTTATTATGGAGTTTTAAGTTTACATACGGTATTGTAAGGTGTTGTTACGATTTGTAAGGAGTCCTACATTATAATAAATTGCTTTTCAAGTTATAAAATGGCATACAGTCATAATATGTTTTAAGTTGCCGTACGGTGTTTAAAGGACTCGAACGAATTCATTTGGTTTATTATGGAGATTTAACGTTTCGTACGGTGATGTAAGGTCTTCTTTGGAGTTGTAATGTGTCCTACATTATTCTAAATTGCTTTTCAAGTTGCTAATGTCTCATAAATAGTCGTAACAAGTCCTGAGTTGTCGTACGATGTTCAATGGACTCGGACGAATTCATTAGGTTTATTATGGAGTTTTTAGTTTACATACGGTATTGTAAGGTGTTGTTACGATTTGTAAGGAGTCCTAAATTATAATAAATTGCTTTTCAAGTTCTAAAATGGCATACAGTCGTAATATGTTTTAAGTTGCCGTACGGTGTTTAAAGGACTCGAACGAATTCATTTGGTTTATTATGGAGATTTAACGTTTCGTACGGTGATGTAAGGTCTTCTTTGGAGTTGTAATGCGTCCTACATTATTCTAAATTGCTTTTCAAGTTGCTAATGTCTCATAAATAGTCGTAACAAGTCCTGAGTTGTCGTACGATGTTCAATGGACTCGGACGAATTCATTAGGTTTATTATGGAGTTTTAAGTTTACATACGGTATTGTAAGGTGTTGTTACGATTTGTAAGGAGTCCTACATTATAATAAATTGCTTTTCAAGTTCTAAAATGGCATACAGTCGTAATATGTTTTAAGTTGCCGTACGGTGTTTAAAGGACTCGAACGAATTCATTTGGTTTATTATGGAGATTTAACGTTTCGTACGGTGATGTAAGGTCTTCTTTGGAGTTGTAATGCGTCCTACATTATTCTAAATTGCTTTTCAAGTTGCTAATGTCTCATAAATAGTCGTAACAAGTCCTGAGTTGTCGTACGATGTTCAATGGACTCGGACGAAATCATTAGGTTTATTATGGAGTTTTAAGTTTACATACGGTATTGTAAGGTGTTGTTACGATTTGTAAGGAGTCCTACATTATAATAAATTGCTTTTCAAGTTATAAAATGGCATACAGTCGTAATATGTTTTAAGTTGCCGTACGGTGTTTAAAGGACTCGAACGAATTCATTTGGTTTATTATGGAGATTTAGCGTTTCGTACGGTGATGTAAGGTCTTCTTTGGAGTTGTAATGCGTGCTACATTACTCTAAATTGCTTTTCAAGTTGCTAATGTCTCATACAGAGTCGAAACAAGTCCTGAGTTGTCTTACGATGTTCAATGGACATGGACGAATTCATTAGGTTTATTATGGAGTTTTAAGTTTACATACGGTATTGTAAAGTGTTGTTACGATTTGTAAGGAGTCCTACATTATAATAAATTGCTTTTCAAGTTATAAAATGGCATACAGTCGTAATATGTTTTAAGTTGCCGTACGGTGTTTAAAGGACTCGAACGAATTCATTTGGTTTATTATGGAGATTTAACGTTTCGTACGGTGATGTAAGGTCTTCTTTGGAGTTGTAATGCGTCCTACATTATTCTAAATTGCTATTCAAGTTGCTAATGTCTCATAAATAGTCGTAACAAGTCCTGAGTTTTCGTACGATGTTCAATGGACTCGGACGAAATCATTAGGTTTATTATGGAGTTTTAAGTTTACATACGGTATTGTAAGGTGTTGTTACGATTTGTAAGGAGTCCTACATTATAATAAAGTGCTTTTCACGTTCTAAAATGACATACATAGTTGTAATATGTTTTAAGTTGTTGTACGATGTTTAAAGGACTCGAACGAATTCATTTGGTTTATTATGGAGATTTAACGTTTCGTACGGTGATGTAAGGTCTTCTTTGGAGTTGTAATGCGTGCTACATTATTCTAAATTGCTTTTCAAGTTGCTAATGTCTCATACAGAGTCGAAACAAGTCCTGAGTTGTCTTACGATGTTCAATGGACATGGACGAATTCATTAGGTTTATTATGGAGTTTTAAGTTTACATACGGTATTGTAAGGTGTTGTTATGATTTGTAAGGAGTCCTACATTATAATAAATTGCTTTTCAAGTTATAAAATGGCATACAGTCGTAATATGTTTTAAGTTGTCGTACGGTGTTTAAAGGACTCGAACGAATTCATTTGGTTTATTATGGAGATTTAACGTTTCGTACGGTGATGTAAGGTCTTCTTTGGAGTTGTAATGCGTGCTACATTACTCTAAATTGCTTTTCAAGTTGCTAATGTCTCATAAATAGTCGTAACAAGTCCTGAGTTGTCGTACGATGTTCAATGGACTTGGACGAATTCATTAGGTTTATTATGGAGTTTTAAGTTTACATACGGTATTGTAAGGTGTTGTTACGATTTGTAAGGAGTCCTACATTATAATAAATTGCTTTTCAAGTTATAAAATGGCATACAGTCGTAATATGTTTTAAGTTGCCGTACGGTGTTTAAAGGACTCGAACGAATTCATTTGGTTTATTATGGAGATTTAACGTTTCGTACGGTGATGTAAGGTCTTCTTTGGAGTTGTAATGCGTCCTACATTATTCTAAATTGCTTTTCAAGTTGCTAATGTCTCATAAATAGTCGTAACAAGTCCTGAGTTGTCGTACGATGTTCAATGGACTCGGACGAATTCATTAGGTTTATTATGGAGTTTTAAGTTTACATACGGTATTGTAAGGTGTTGTTACGATTTGTAAGGAGTCCTACATTATAATAAATTGCTTTTCAAGTTCTAAAATGGCATACAGTCGTAATATGTTTTAAGTTGCCGTACGGTGTTTAAAGGACTCGAACGAATTTATTTGGTTTATTATGGAGATTTAACGTTTCGTACGGTGATGTAAGGTCTTCTTTGGAGTTGTAATGCGTCCTACATTATTCTAAATTGCTTTTCAAGTTGCTAATGTCTCATAAATAGTCGTAACAAGTCCTGAGTTGTCGTACGATGTTCAATGGACTCGGACGAATTCATTAGGTTTATTATGGAGTTTTAAGTTTACATACGGTATTGTAAGGTGTTGTTACGATTTGTAAGGAGTCCTACATTATAATAAATTGCTTTTCAAGTTATAAAATGGCATACAGTCATAATATGTTTTAAGTTGCCGTACGGTGTTTAAAGGACTCGAACGAATTCATTTGGTTTATTATGGAGATTTAACGTTTCGTACGGTGATGTAAGGTCTTCTTTGGAGTTGTAATGTGTCCTACATTATTCTAAATTGCTTTTCAAGTTGCTAATGTCTCATAAATAGTCGTAACAAGTCCTGAGTTGTCGTACGATGTTCAATGGACTCGGACGAATTCATTAGGTTTATTATGGAGTTTTTAGTTTACATACGGTATTGTAAGGTGTTGTTACGATTTGTAAGGAGTCCTAAATTATAATAAATTGCTTTTCAAGTTCTAAAATGGCATACAGTCGTAATATGTTTTAAGTTGCCGTACGGTGTTTAAAGGACTCGAACGAATTCATTTGGTTTATTATGGAGATTTAACGTTTCGTACGGTGATGTAAGGTCTTCTTTGGAGTTGTAATGCGTCCTACATTATTCTAAATTGCTTTTCAAGTTGCTAATGTCTCATAAATAGTCGTAACAAGTCCTGAGTTGTCGTACGATGTTCAATGGACTCGGACGAATTCATTAGGTTTATTATGGAGTTTTAAGTTTACATACGGTATTGTAAGGTGTTGTTACGATTTGTAAGGAGTCCTACATTATAATAAATTGCTTTTCAAGTTCTAAAATGGCATACAGTCGTAATATGTTTTAAGTTGCCGTACGGTGTTTAAAGGACTCGAACGAATTCATTTGGTTTATTATGGAGATTTAACGTTTCGTACGGTGATGTAAGGTCTTCTTTGGAGTTGTAATGCGTCCTACATTATTCTAAATTGCTTTTCAAGTTGCTAATGTCTCATAAATAGTCGTAACAAGTCCTGAGTTGTCGTACGATGTTCAATGGACTCGGACGAAATCATTAGGTTTATTATGGAGTTTTAAGTTTACATACGGTATTGTAAGGTGTTGTTACGATTTGTAAGGAGTCCTACATTATAATAAATTGCTTTTCAAGTTATAAAATGGCATACAGTCGTAATATGTTTTAAGTTGCCGTACGGTGTTTAAAGGACTCGAACGAATTCATTTGGTTTATTATGGAGATTTAGCGTTTCGTACGGTGATGTAAGGTCTTCTTTGGAGTTGTAATGCGTGCTACATTACTCTAAATTGCTTTTCAAGTTGCTAATGTCTCATACAGAGTCGAAACAAGTCCTGAGTTGTCTTACGATGTTCAATGGACATGGACGAATTCATTAGGTTTATTATGGAGTTTTAAGTTTACATACGGTATTGTAAAGTGTTGTTACGATTTGTAAGGAGTCCTACATTATAATAAATTGCTTTTCAAGTTATAAAATGGCATACAGTCGTAATATGTTTTAAGTTGCCGTACGGTGTTTAAAGGACTCGAACGAATTCATTTGGTTTATTATGGAGATTTAACGTTTCGTACGGTGATGTAAGGTCTTCTTTGGAGTTGTAATGCGTCCTACATTATTCTAAATTGCTATTCAAGTTGCTAATGTCTCATAAATAGTCGTAACAAGTCCTGAGTTTTCGTACGATGTTCAATGGACTCGGACGAAATCATTAGGTTTATTATGGAGTTTTAAGTTTACATACGGTATTGTAAGGTGTTGTTACGATTTGTAAGGAGTCCTACATTATAATAAAGTGCTTTTCACGTTCTAAAATGACATACATAGTTGTAATATGTTTTAAGTTGTTGTACGATGTTTAAAGGACTCGAACGAATTCATTTGGTTTATTATGGAGATTTAACGTTTCGTACGGTGATGTAAGGTCTTCTTTGGAGTTGTAATGCGTGCTACATTATTCTAAATTGCTTTTCAAGTTGCTAATGTCTCATACAGAGTCGAAACAAGTCCTGAGTTGTCTTACGATGTTCAATGGACATGGACGAATTCATTAGGTTTATTATGGAGTTTTAAGTTTACATACGGTATTGTAAGGTGTTGTTATGATTTGTAAGGAGTCCTACATTATAATAAATTGCTTTTCAAGTTATAAAATGGCATACAGTCGTAATATGTTTTAAGTTGCCGTACGGTGTTTAAAGGACTCGAACGAATTCATTTGGTTTATTATGGAGATTTAACGTTTCGTACGGTGATGTAAGGTCTTCTTTGGAGTTGTAATGCGTGCTACATTACTCTAAATTGCTTTTCAAGTTGCTAATGTCTCATAAATAGTCGTAACAAGTCCTGAGTTGTCGTACGATGTTCAATGGACTTGGACGAATTCATTAGGTTTATTATGGAGTTTTAAGTTTACATACGGTATTGTAAGGTGTTGTTACGATTTGTAAGGAGTCCTACATTATAATAAATTGCTTTTCAAGTTATAAAATGGCATACAGTCGTAATATGTTTTAAGTTGCCGTACGGTGTTTAAAGGACTCGAACGAATTCATTTGGTTTATTATGGAGATTTAACGTTTCGTACGGTGATGTAAGGTCTTCTTTGGAGTTGTAATGCGTCCTACATTATTCTAAATTGCTTTTCAAGTTGCTAATGTCTCATAAATAGTCGTAACAAGTCCTGAGTTGTCGTACGATGTTCAATGGACTTGGACGAATTCATTAGGTTTATTATGGAGTTTTAAGTTTACATACGGTATTGTAAGGTGTTGTTACGATTTGTAAGGAGTCCTACATTATAATAAAGTGCTTTTCACGTTCTAAAATGGCATACATAGTTGTAATATGTTTTAAGTTGTTGTACGATGTTTAAAGGACTCGAACGAATTCATTTGGTTTATTATGGAGATTTAACGTTTCGTACGGTGATGTAAGGTCTTCTTTGGAGTTGTAATGCGTGCTACATTACTCTAAATTGCTTTTCAAGTTGCTAATGTCTCATACAGAGTCGAAACAAGTCCTGAGTTGTCTTACGATGTTCAATGGACATGGACGAATTCATTAGGTTTATTATGGAGTTTTAAGTTTACATACGGTATTGTAAGGTGTTGTTACGATTTGTAAGGAGTCCTACATTATAATAAATTGCTTTTCAAGTTATAAAATGGCATACAGTCGTAATATGTTTTAAGTTGCCGTACGTTGTTTAAAGGACTCGAACGAATTCATTTGGTTTATTATGGAGATTTAACGTTTCGTACGGTGATGTAAGGTCTTCTTTGGAGTTGTAATGCGTCCTACATTATTCTAAATTGCTATTCAAGTTGCTAATGTCTCATAAATAGTCGTAACAAGTCCTGAGTTGTCGTACGATGTTCAATGGACTCGGACGAAATCATTAGGTTTATTATGGAGTTTTAAGTTTACATACGGTATTGTAAGGTGTTGTTACGATTTGTAAGGAGTCGTACATTATAATAAAGTGCTTTTCACGTTCTAAAATGGCATACATAGTTGTAATATGTTTTAAGTTGTTGTACGATGTTTAAAGGACTCGAACGAATTCATTTGGTTTATTATGGAGATTTAACGTTTCGTACGGTGATGTAAGGTCTTCTTTGGAGTTGTAATGCGTGCTACATTATTCTAAATTGCTTTTCAAGTTGCTAATGTCTCATACAGAGTCGAAACAAGTCCTGAGTTGTCTTACGATGTTCAATGGACATGGACGAATTCATTAGGTTTATTATGGAGTTTTAAGTTTACATACGGTATTGTAAGGTGTTGTTACGATTTGTAAGGAGTCCTACATTATAATAAATTGCTTTTCAAGTTATAAAATGGCATACAGTCGTAATATGTTTTAAGTTGCCGTACGGTGTTTAAAGGACTCGAACGAATTCATTTGGTTTATTATGGAGATTTAACGTTTCGTACGGTGATGTAAGGTCTTCTTTGGAGTTGTAATGCGTGCTACATTACTCTAAATTGCTTTTCAAGTTGCTAATGTCTCATAAATAGTCGTAACAAGTCCTGAGTTGTCGTACGATGTTCAATGGACTTGGACGAATTCATTAGGTTTATTATGGAGTTTTAAGTTTACATACGGTATTGTAAGGTGTTGTTACGATTTGTAAGGAGTCCTACATTATAATAAATTGCTTTTCAAGTTATAAAATGGCATACAGTCGTAATATGTTTTAAGTTGCCGTACGGTGTTTAAAGGACTCGAACGAATTCATTTGGTTTATTATGGAGATTTAACGTTTCGTACGGTGATGTAAGGTCTTCTTTGGAGTTGTAATGCGTCCTACATTATTCTAAATTGCTTTTCAAGTTGCTAATGTCTCATAAATAGTCGTAACAAGTCCTGAGTTGTCGTACGATGTTCAATGGACTTGGACGAATTCA
This sequence comes from Tagetes erecta, assembly GCA_030867185.1. Classification (NCBI taxonomy): domain Eukaryota; kingdom Viridiplantae; phylum Streptophyta; class Magnoliopsida; order Asterales; family Asteraceae; genus Tagetes; species Tagetes erecta. The sequence continues at coordinate 47,129,947 of CM061490.1, forward strand.
TTAGGTTTATTATGGAGTTTTAAGTTTACATACGGTATTGTAAGGTGTTGTTACGATTTGTAAGGAGTCCTACATTATAATAAAGTGCTTTTCACGTTCTAAAATGGCATACATAGTTGTAATATGTTTTAAGTTGTTGTACGATGTTTAAAGGACTCGAACGAATTCATTTGGTTTATTATGGAGATTTAACGTTTCGTACGGTGATGTAAGGTCTTCTTTGGAGTTGTAATGCGTGCTACATTACTCTAAATTGCTTTTCAAGTTGCTAATGTCTCATACAGAGTCGAAACAAGTCCTGAGTTGTCTTACGATGTTCAATGGACATGGACGAATTCATTAGGTTTATTATGGAGTTTTAAGTTTACATACGGTATTGTAACGTGTTGTTACGATTTGTAAGGAGTCCTACATTATAATAAATTGCTTTTCAAGTTATAAAATGGCATACAGTCGTAATATGTTTTAAGTTGCCGTACGGTGTTTAAAGGACTCGAACGAATTCATTTGGTTTATTATGGAGATTTAACGTTTCGTACGGTGATGTAAGGTCTTCTTTGGAGTTGTAATGCGTCCTACATTATTCTAAATTGCTTTTCAAGTTGCTAATGTCTCATAAATAGTCGTAACAAGTCCTGAGTTGTCGTACGATGTTCAATGGACTCGGACGAATTCATTAGGTTTATTATGTAGTTTTAAGTTTACATACGGTATTGTAAGGTGTTGTTAAGATTTGTAAGGAGTCATACATTATAATAAATTGCTTTTCAAGTTCTAAAATGGCATACAGTCGTAATATGTTTTAAGTTGCCGTACGGTGTTTAAAGGACTCGAACGAATTCATTTGGTTTATTATGGAGATTTAACGTTTCGTACGGTGATGTAAGGTCTTCTTTGGAGTTGTAATGCGTCCTACATTATTCTAAATTGCTTTTCAAGTTGCTAATGTCTCATAAATAGTCGTAACAAGTCCTGAGTTGTCGTACGATGTTCAATGGACTCGGACGAAATCATTAGGTTTATTATGGAGTTTTAAGTTTACATACGGTATTGTAAGGTGTTGTTACGATTTGTAAGGAGTCCTACATTATAATAAATTGCTTTTCAAGTTATAAAATGGCATACAGTCGTAATATGTTTTAACTTGCCGTACGGTGTTTAAAGGACTCGAACGAATTCATTTGGTTTATTATGGAGATTTAGCGTTTCGTACGGTGATGTAAGGTCTTCTTTGGAGTTGTAATGCGTGCTACATTACTCTAAATTGCTTTTCAAGTTGCTAATGTCTCATACAGAGTCGAAACAAGTCCTGAGTTGTCTTACGATGTTCAATGGACATGGACGAATTCATTAGGTTTATTATGGAGTTTTAAGTTTACATACGGTATTGTAAGGTGTTGTTACGATTTGTAAGGAGTCCTACATTATAATAAATTGTTTTTCAAGTTATAAAATGGCATACAGTCGTAATATGTTTTAAGTTGCCGTACGGTGTTTAAAGGACTCGAACGAATTCATTTGGTTTATTATGGAGATTTAACGTTTCGTACGGTGATGTAAGGTCTTCTTTGGAGTTGTAATGCGTCCTACATTATTCTAAATTGCTTTTCAAGTTGCTAATGTCTCATAAATAGTCGTAACAAGTCCTGAGTTGTCGTACGATGTTCAATGGACTCGGACGAAATCATTAGGTTTATTATGGAGTTTTAAGTTTACATACGGTATTGTAAGGTGTTGTTACGATTTGTAAGGAGTCCTACATTATAATAAAGTGCTTTTCACGTTCTAAAATGGCATACATAGTTGTAATATGTTTTAAGTTGTTGTACGATGTTTAAAGGACTCGAACGAATTCATTTGGTTTATTATGGAGATTTAACGTTTCGTACGGTGATGTAAGGTCTTCTTTGGAGTTGTAATGCGTGCTACATTATTCTAAATTGCTTTTCAAGTTGCTAATGTCTCATACAGAGTCGAAACAAGTCCTGAGTTGTCTTACGATGTTCAATGGACTTGGACGAATTCATTAGGTTTATTATGGAGTTTTAAGTTTATATACGGTATTGTAAGGTGTTGTTACGATTTGTAAGGAGTCCTACATTATAATAAATTGCTTTTCAAGTTATAAAATGGCATACAGTCGTAATATGTTTTAAGTTGCCGTACGGTGTTTAAAGGACTCGAACGAATTCATTTGGTTTATTATGGAGATTTAACGTTTCGTACGGTGATGTAAGGTCTTCTTTGGAGTTGTAATGTGTCCTACATTATTCTAAATTGCTTTTCAAGTTGCTAATGTCTCATAAATAGTCGTAACAAGTCCTGAGTTGTCGTACGATGTTCAATGGACTCGGACGAATTCATTAGGTTTATTATGGAGTTTTAAGTTTACATACGGTATTGTAAGGTGTTGTTACGATTTGTAAGGAGTCCTACATTATAATAAATTGCTTTTGAAGTTCTAAAATGGCATACAGTCGTAATATGTTTTAAGTTGCCGTACGGTGTTTAAAGGACTCGAACGAATTCATTTGGTTTATTATGGAGATTTAACGTTTCGTACGGTGATGTAAGGTCTTCTTTGGAGTTGTAATGCGTCCTACATTATTCTAAATTGCTTTTCAAGTTGCTAATGTCTCATAAATAGTCGTAACAAGTCCTGAGTTGTCGTAAGATGTTCAATAGACTCGGACGAAATCATTAGGTTTATTATGGAGTTTTAAGTTTACATACGGTATTGTAAGGTGTTGTTACGATTTGTAAGGAGTCCTACATTATAATAAAGTGCTTTTCACGTTCTAAAATGGCATACATAGTTGTAATATGTTTTAAGTTGCTGTACGATGTTTAAAGGACTCGAACGAATTCATTTGGTTTATTATGGAGATTTAACGTTTCGTACGGTGATGTAAGGTCTTCTTTGGAGTTGTAATGCGTGCTACATTACTCTAAATTGCTTTTCAAGTTGCTAATGTCTCATACAGAGTCGAAACAAGTCCTGAGTTGTCTTACGATGTTCAATGGACATGGACGAATTCATTAGGTTTATTATGGAGTTTTAAGTTTACATACGGTATTGTAACGTGTTGTTACGATTTGTAAGGAGTCCTACATTATAATAAATTGCTTTTCAAGTTATAAAATGGCATACAGTCGTAATATGTTTTAAGTTGCCGTACGGTGTTTAAAGGACTCGAACGAATTCATTTGGTTTATTATGGAGATTTAACGTTTCGTACGGTGATGTAAGGTCTTCTTTGGAGTTGTAATGCGTCCTACATTATTCTAAATTGCTTTTCAAGTTGCTAATGTCTCATAAATAGTCGTAACAAGTCCTGAGTTGTCGTACGATGTTCAATGGACTCGGACGAATTCATTAGGTTTATTATGTAGTTTTAAGTTTACATACGGTATTGTAAGGTGTTGTTAAGATTTGTAAGGAGTCATACATTATAATAAATTGATTTTCAAGTTCTAAAATGGCATACAGTCGTAATATGTTTTAAGTTGCCGTACGGTGTTTAAAGGACTCGAACGAATTCATTTGGTTTATTATGGAGATTTAACGTTTCGTACGGTGATGTAAGGTCTTCTTTGGAGTTGTAATGCGTCCTACATTATTCTAAATTGCTTTTCAAGTTGCTAATGTCTCATAAATAGTCGTAACAAGTCCTGAGTTGTCGTACGATGTTCAATGGACTCGGACGAAATCATTAGGTTTATTATGGAGTTTTAAGTTTACATACGGTATTGTAAGGTGTTGTTACGATTTGTAAGGAGTCCTACATTATAATAAATTGCTTTTCAAGTTATAAAATGGCATACAGTCGTAATATGTTTTAAGTTGCCGTACGGTGTTTAAAGGACTCGAACGAATTCATTTGGTTTATTATGGAGATTTAGCGTTTCGTACGGTGATGTAAGGTCTTCTTTGGAGTTGTAATGCGTGCTACATTACTCTAAATTGCTTTTCAAGTTGCTAATGTCTCATACAGAGTCGAAACAAGTCCTGAGTTGTCTTACGATGTTCAATGGACATGGACGAATTCATTAGGTTTATTATGGAGTTTTAAGTTTACATACGGTATTGTAAGGTGTTGTTACGATTTGTAAGGAGTCCTACATTATAATAAATTGTTTTTCAAGTTATAAAATGGCATACAGTCGTAATATGTTTTAAGTTGCCGTACGGTGTTTAAAGGACTCGAACGAATTCATTTGGTTTATTATGGAGATTTAACGTTTCGTACGGTGATGTAAGGTCTTCTTTGGAGTTGTAATGCGTCCTACATTATTCTAAATTGCTTTTCAAGTTGCTAATGTCTCATAAATAGTCGTAACAAGTCCTGAGTTGTCGTACGATGTTCAATGGACTCGGACGAAATCATTAGGTTTATTATGGAGTTTTAAGTTTACATACGGTATTGTAAGGTGTTGTTACGATTTGTAAGGAGTCCTACATTATAATAAAGTGCTTTTCACGTTCTAAAATGGCATACATAGTTGTAATATGTTTTAAGTTGTTGTACGATGTTTAAAGGACTCGAACGAATTCATTTGGTTTATTATGGAGATTTAACGTTTCGTACGGTGATGTAAGGTCTTCTTTGGAGTTGTAATGCGTGCTACATTATTCTAAATTGCTTTTCAAGTTGCTAATGTCTCATACAGAGTCGAAACAAGTCCTGAGTTGTCTTACGATGTTCAATGGACTTGGACGAATTCATTAGGTTTATTATGGAGTTTTAAGTTTATATACGGTATTGTAAGGTGTTGTTACGATTTGTAAGGAGTCCTACATTATAATAAATTGCTTTTCAAGTTATAAAATGGCATACAGTCGTAATATGTTTTAAGTTGCCGTACGGTGTTTAAAGGACTCGAACGAATTCATTTGGTTTATTTTGGAGATTTAACGTTTCGTACGGTGATGTAAGGTCTTCTTTGGAGTTGTAATGTGTCCTACATTATTCTAAATTGCTTTTCAAGTTGCTAATGTCTCATAAATAGTCGTAACAAGTCCTGAGTTGTCGTACGACGTTCAATGGACTCGGACGAATTCATTAGGTTTATTATGGAGTTTTAAGTTTACATACGGTATTGTAAGGTGTTGTTACGATTTGTAAGGAGTCCTACATTATAATAAATTGCTTTTGAAGTTCTAAAATGGCATACAGTCGTAATATGTTTTAAGTTGCCGTACGGTGTTTAAAGGACTCGAACGAATTCATTTGGTTTATTATGGAGATTTAACGTTTCGTACGGTGATGTAAGGTCTTCTTTGGAGTTGTAATGCGTCCTACATTATTCTAAATTGCTTTTCAAGTTGCTAATGTCTCATAAATAGTCGTAACAAGTCCTGAGTTGTCGTAAGATGTTCAATGGACTCGGACGAAATCATTAGGTTTATTATGGAGTTTTAAGTTTACATACGGTATTGTAAGGTGTTGTTACGATTTGTAAGGAGTCCTACAATATAATAAAGTGCTTTTCACGTTCTAAAATGGCATACATAGTTGTAATATGTTTTAAGTTGCTGTACGATGTTTAAAGGACTCGAACGAATTCATTTGGTTTATTATGGAGATTTAACGTTTCGTACGGTGATGTAAGGTCTTCTTTGGAGTTGTAATGCGTGCTACATTACTCTAAATTGCTTTTCAAGTTGCTAATGTCTCATACAGAGTCGAAACAAGTCCTGAGTTGTCTTACGATGTTCAATGGACATGGACGAATTCATTAGGTTTATTATGGAGTTTTAAGTTTACATACGGTATTGTAAGGTGTTGTTACGATTTGTAAGGAGTCCTACATTATAATAAATTGCTTTTCAAGTTATAAAATGGCATACAGTCGTAATATGTTTTAAGTTGCCGTACGGTGTTTAAAGGACTCGAACGAATTCATTTGGTTTATTATGGAGATTTAACGTTTCGTACGGTGATGTAAGGTCTTCTTTGGAGTTGTAATGCGTCCTACATTATTCTAAATTGCTTTTCAAGTTGCTAATGTCTCATAAATAGTCGTAACAAGTCCTGAGTTGTCGTACGATGTTCAATGGACTTGGACGAATTCATTAGGTTTATTATGGAGTTTTAAGTTTACATACGGTATTGAAAGGTGTTGTTACGATTTGTAAGGAGTCCTACATTATAATAAATTGCTTTTCAAGTTATAAAATGGCATACAGTCGTAATATGTTTTAAGTTGCCGTACGGTGTTTAAAGGACTCGAACGAATTCATTTGGTTTATTATGGAGATTTAACGTTTCGTACGTTTATGTAAGGTCTTCTTTGGAGTTGTAATGCGTCCTACATTATTCTAAATTGCTTTTCAAGTTGCTAATGTCTCATAAATAGTCGTAACAAGTCCTGAGTTGTCGTACGATGTTCAATGGACTCGGACGAAATCATTAGGTTTATTATGGAGTTTTAAGTTTACATACGGTATTGTAAGGTGTTGTTACGATTTGTAAGGAGTCCTACATTATAATAAAGTGCTTTTCACGTTCTAAAATGGCATACATAGTTGTAATATGTTTTAAGTTGCTGTACGATGTTTAAAGGACTCGAACGAATTCATTTGGTTTATTATGGAGATTTAACGTTTCGTACGGTGATGTAAGGTCTTCTTTGGAGTTGTAATGCGTGCTACATTACTCTAAATTGCTTTTCAAGTTGCTAATGTCTCATACAGAGTCGAAACAAGTCCTGAGTTGTCTTACGATGTTCAATGGACATGGACGAATTCATTAGGTTTATTATGGAGTTTTAAGTTTACATACGGTATTGTAAGGTGTTGTTACGATTTGTAAGGAGTCCTACATTATAATAAATTGCTTTTCAAGTTATAAAATGGCATACAGTCGTAATATGTTTTAAGTTGCCGTACGGTGTTTAAAGGACTCGAACGAATTCATTTGGTTTATTATGGAGATTTAACGTTTCGTACGGTGATGTAAGGTCTTCTTTGGAGTTGTAATGCGTCCTACATTATTCTAAATTGCTTTTCAAGTTGCTAATGTCTCATAAATAGTCGTAACAAGTCCTGAGTTGTCGTACGATGTTCAATGGACTTGGACGAATTCATTAGGTTTATTATGGAGTTTTAAGTTTACATACGGTATTGTAAGGTGTTGTTACGATTTGTAAGGAGTCCTACATTATAATAAATTGCTTTTCAAGTTCTAAAATGGCATACAGTCGTAATATGTTTTAAGTTGCCGTACGGTGTTTAAAGGACTCGAACTAATTCATTTGGTTTATTATGGAGATTTAACGTTTCGTACGGTGATGTAAGGTCTTCTTTGGAGTTGTAATGCGTGCTACATTATTCTAAATTGCTTTTCAAGTTGCTAATGTCTCATACAGAGTCGAAACAAGTCCTGAGTTGTCTTACGATGTTCAATGGACTTGGACGAATTCATTAGGTTTATTATGGAGTTTTAAGTTTACATACGGTATTGTAAGGTGTTGTTACGATTTGTAAGGAGTCCTACATTATAATAAATTGCTTTTCAATTTATAAAATGGCATACAGTCGTAATATGTTTTAAGTTGCCGTACGGTGTTTAAAGGACTCGAACGAATTCATTTGGTTTATTATGGAGATTTAACGTTTCGTACGGTGATGTAAGGTCTTCTTTGGAGTTGTAATGCGTCCTACATTATTCTAAATTGCTTTTCAAGTTGCTAATGTCTCATAAATAGTCGTAACAAGTCCTGAGTTGTCGTACGATGTTCAATGGACTCGGACGAAATCATTAGGTTTATTATGGAGTTTTAAGTTTACATACGGTATTGTAAGGTGTTGTTACGATTTGTAAAGAGTCCTACATTATAATAAAGTGCTTTTCACGTTCTAAAATGGCATACATAGTTGTAATATGTTTTAAGTTGCTGTACGATGTTTAAAGGACTCGAACGAATTCATTTGGTTTATTATGGAGATTTAACGTTTCGTACGGTGATGTAAGGTTTTCTTTGGAGTTGTAATGCGTGCTACATTACTCTAAATTGCTTTTCTAGTTGCTAATGTCTCATACAGAGTCGAAACAAGTCCTGAGTTGTCTTACGATGTTCAATGGACTTGGACGAATTCATTAGGTTTATTATGGAGTTTTAAGTTTACATACGGTATTGTAAGGTGTTGTTACGATTTGTAAGGAGTCCTACATTATAATAAATTGCTTTTCAAGTTATAAAATGGCATACAGTCGTAATATGTTTTAAGTTGCCGTACGGTGTTTAAAGGACTCGAACGAATTCATTTGGTTTATTATGGAGATTTAACGTTTCGTACGGTGATGTAAGGTCTTCTTTGGAGTTGTAATGCGTCCTACATTATTCTAAATTGCTTTTCAAGTTGCTAATGTCTCATAAATAGTCGTAACAAGTCCTGAGTTGTCGTACGATGTTCAATGGACTTGGACGAATTCATTAGGTTTATTATGGAGTTTTAAGTTTACATACGGTATTGTAAGGTGTTGTTACGATTTGTAAGGAGTCCTACATTATAATAAATTGCTTTTCAAGTTCTAAAATGGCATACAGTCGTAATATGTTTTAAGTTGCCGTACGGTGTTTAAAGGACTCGAACGAATTCATTTGGTTTATTATGGAGATTTAACGTTTCGTACGGTGATGTAAGGTCTTCTTTGGAGTTGTAATGCGTCCTACATTATTCTAAATTGCTTTTCAAGTTGCTAATGTCTCATAAATAGTCGTAACAAGTCCTGAGTTGTCGTATGATGTTCAATGGACTCGGACGAAATCATTAGGTTTATTATGGAGTTTTAAGTTTACATACGGTATTGTAAGGTGTTGTTACGATTTGTAAGGAGTCCTACATTATAATAAAGTGCTTTTCACGTTCTAAAATGGCATACATAGTTGTAATATGTTTTAAGTTGCTGTACGATGTTTAAAGGACTCGAACGAATTCATTTGGTTTATTATGGAGATTTAACGTTTCGTACGGTGATGTAAGGTCTTCTTTGGAGTTGTAATGCGTGCTACATTACTCTAAATTGCTTTTCAAGTTGCTAATGTCTCATACAGAGTCGAAACAAGTCCTGAGTTGTCTTACGATGTTCAATGGACTTGGACGAATTCATTAGGTTTATTATGGAGTTTTAAGTTTACATACGGTATTGTAAGGTGTTGTTACGATTTGTAAGGAGTCCTACATTATAATAAATTGCTTTTCAAGTTATAAAATGGCATACTGTCGTAATATGTTTTAAGTTGCCGTACGGTGTTTAAAGGACTCGAACGAATTCATTTGGTTTATTATGGAGATTTAACGTTTCGTACGGTGATGTAAGGTCTTCTTTGGAGTTGTAATGCGTCCTACATTATTCTAAATTGCTTTTCAAGTTGCTAATGTCTCATAAATAGTCGTAACAAGTCCTGAGTTGTCGTACGATGTTCAATGGACTTGGACGAATTCATTAGGTTTATTATGGAGTTTTAGGTTTACATACGGTATTGTAAGGTGTTGTTACGATTTGTAAGGAGTCCTACATTATAATAAATTGCTTTTCAAGTTCTAAAATGGCATACAGTCGTAATATGTTTTAAGTTGCCGTACGGTGTTTAAAGGACTCGAACGAATTCATTTGGTTTATTATGGAGATTTAACGTTTCGTACGGTGATGTAAGGTCTTCTTTGGAGTTGTAATGCGTCCTACATTATTCTAAATTGCTTTTCAAGTTGCTAATGTCTCATAAATAGTCGTAACAAGTCCTGAGTTGTCGTACGATGTTCAATGGACTCGGACGAAATCATTAGGTTTATTATGGAGTTTTAAGTTTACATACGGTATTGTAAGGTGTTGTTACGATTTGTAAGGAGTCCTACATTATAATAAAGTGCTTTTCACGTTCTAAAATGGCATACATAGTTGTAATATGTTTTAAGTTGCTGTACGATGTTTAAAGGACTCGAACGAATTCATTTGGTTTATTATGGAGATTTAACGTTTCGTACGGTGATGTAAGGTCTTCTTTGGAGTTGTAATGCGTGCTACATTACTCTAAATTGCTTTTCAAGTTGCTAATGTCTCATACAGAGTCGAAACAAGTCCTGAGTTGTCTTACGATGTTCAATGGACTTGGACGAATTCATTAGGTTTATTATGGAGTTTTAAGTTTACATACGGTATTGTAAGGTGTTGTTACGATTTGTAAGGAGTCCTACATTATAATAAATTGCTTTTCAAGTTATAAAATGGCATACAGTCGTAATATGTTTTAAGTTGCCGTACGGTGTTTAAAGGACTCGAATGAATTCATTTGGTTTATTATGGAGATTTAACGTTTCGTACGGTGATGTAAGGTCTTCTTTGGAGTTGTAATGCGTCCTACATTATTCTAAATTGCTTTTCAAGTTGCTAATGTCTCATAAATAGTCGTAACAAGTCCTGAGTTGTCGTACGATGTTCAATGGACTTGGACGAATTCATTAGGTTTATTATGGAGTTTTAGGTTTACATACGGTATTGTAAGGTGTTGTTACGATTTGTAAGGAGTCCTACATTATAATAAATTGCTTTTCAAGTTCTAAAATGGCATACAGTCGTAATATGTTTTAAGTTGCCGTACGGTGTTTAAAGGACTCGAACGAATTCATTTGGTTTATTATGGAGATTTAACGTTTCGTACGGTGATGTAAGGTCTTCTTTGGAGTTGTAATACGTCCTACATTATTCTAAATTGCTTTTCAAGTTGCTAATGTCTCATAAATAGTCGTAACAAGTCCTGAGTTGTCGTACTATGTTCAATGGACTCGGACGAAATCATTAGGTTTATTATGGTGTTTTAAGTTTACATACTGTATTGTAAGGTGTTGTTACGATTTGTAAGGATTCCTACATTATAATAAAGTGCTTTTCACGTTCTAAAATGGCATACATAGTTGTAATATGTTTTAAGTTGTCGTACGATGTTTAAAGGACTCGAACGAATTCATTTGGTTTATTATTGAGATTTAACGTTTCGTACGGTGATGTAAGGTCTTCTTTGGAGTTGTAATGTGTCCTACATTATTCTAAATTGCTTTTCAAGTTGCTAATGTCTCATAAATAGTCGTAACAAGTCCTGAGTTGTCGTACGATGTTCAATGGACTCGGACGAATTCATTAGGTTTATTATGGAGTTTTAAGTTTACATACGGTATTGTAAGGTGTTGTTACGATTTGTAAGGAGACCTACATTATAATAAAGTGCTTTTCAAGTTCTAAAATGGCATACATAGTCGTATTATGTTTTAAGTTGTCGTACGATGTTTAAAGGACTCGAACGAATTCATTTGGTTTATTATGGAGATTTAACGTTTCATACTGTGATGTAAGGTCTTCTTTGGAGTTGTAATGCGTCCTACAATATTCTAAATTGCTTTTCAAGTTGCTAATGTCTCAAAAATAGTCGTAACAAGTCCTGAGTTGTCGTACGATGTTCAATGGACTCGGACGAATTCATTAGGTTTATTATGGAGTTTTAAGTTTACATACGATATTGTAAGGTGTTGTTACGATTTGTAAGGAGTCCTACATTATAATAAAGTGCTTTTCACGTTCTAAAATGGCATACATAATTGTAATATGTTTTAAGTTGCCGTACGGTGTTTAAAGGACTCGAACGAATTCATTTGGTTTATTATGGAGATTTAACGTTTCGTACGGTGATGTAAGGTCTTCTTTGGAGTTGTAATACGTCCTACATTATTCTAAATTGCTTTTCAAGTTGCTAATGTCTCATAAATAGTCGTAACAAGTCCTGAGTTGTCGTACGATGTTCAATGGACTCGGACGAAATCATTAGGTTTATTATGGAGTTTTAAGTTTACATACTGTATTGTAAGGTGTTGTTACGATTTGTAAGGAGTCCTACATTATAATAAAGTGCTTTTCACGTTCTAAAATGGCATACATAGTTGTAATATGTTTTAAGTTGTCGTACGATGTTTAAAGGACTCGAACGAATTCATTTGGTTTATTATTGAGATTTAACGTTTCGTACGGTGATGTAAGGTCTTCTTTGGAGTTGTAATGTGTCCTACATTATTCTAAATTGCTTTTCAAGTTGCTAATGTCTCATAAATAGTCGTAACAAGTCCTGAGTTGTCGTACGATGTTCAATGGACTCGGACGAATTCATTAGGTTTATTATGGAGTTTTAAGTTTACATACGGTATTGTAAGGTGTTGTTACGATTTGTAAGGAGACCTACATTATAATAAAGTGCTTTTCAAGTTCTAAAATGGCATACATAGTCGTATTATGTTTTAAGTTGCCGTACGATGTTTAAAGGACTCGAACGAATTCATTTGGTTTATTATGGAGATTTAACGTTTCATACTGTGATGTAAGGTCTTCTTTGGAGTTGTAATGCGTCCTACATTATTCTAAATTGCTTTTCAAGTTGCTAATGTCTCAAAAATAGTCGTAACAAGTCCTGAGTTGTCGTACGATGTTCAATGGACTCGGACGAATTCATTAGGTTTATTATGGAGTTTTAAGTTTACATACGATATTCTAAGGTGTTGTTACGATTTGTAAGGAGTCCTACATTATAATAAAGTGCTTTTCACGTTCTAAAATGGCATACATAGTTGTAATATGTTTTAAGTTGCCGTACGGTGTTTAAAGGACTCGAACGAATTCATTTGGTTTATTATGGTGATTTAACGTTTCGTACGGTGATGTAAGGTCTTCTTTGGAGTTGTAATGTGTCCTACATTATTCTAAATTGCTTTTCAAGTTGCTAATGTCTCATAAATAGTCGTAACAAGTCCTGAGTTGTCGTACGATGTTCAATGGACTCGGACGAATTCATTAGGTTTATTATGGAGTTTTAAGTTTACATACGGTATTGTATGGTGTTATTACGATTTGTAAGGAGTCCTACATTATAATAAAGTGCTTTTCAAGTTCTAAAATGGCATACATAGTCGTAATATGTTTTAAGTTGTCGTACGATGTTTAAAGGACTCGAACGAATTCATTTGGTTTATTATGGAGATTTAATGTTTCGTACGGTGATGTAAGGCCTTCTTTGGTGTTGTAATGCGTCCTACATTATTCTAAATTGCTTTTCAAGTTGCTAATGTCTCAAAAATAGTCGTAACAAGTCCTGAGTTGTCGTACGATGTTCAATGGACTTGGACGAATTCATTAGGTTTATTATGGAGTTTTAAGTTTACATACGGTATTGTAAGGTGTTGTTACGATTTGTAAGGAGTCCTACATTATAATAAAGTGCTTTTCAAGTTCTAAAATGGCATACAGTCGTAATATGTTTTATGTTGCCGTACGATGTTTAAAGGACTCGAACGAATTCATTTGGTTTATTATGGAGATTTAACGTTTCGTACGGTGATGTAAGGTCTTCTTTGGAGTTATAATGCGTCCTACATTATTCTAAATTGCTTTTCAAGTTGCTAATGTCTCATAAATAGTCGTAACAAGTCCTGAGTTGTCGTACGATGTTCAATGGACTCGGACGAAATCATTAGGTTTATTATGGAGTTTTAAGTTTACATACGGTATTGTAAGGTGTTGTTACGATTTGTAAGGAGTCCTACATTATAATAAAGTGCTTTTCACGTTCTAAAATGGCATACATAGTTGTAATATGTTTTAAGTTGCCGTACGGTGTTTAAAGGACTCGAACGAATTCATTTGGTTTATTATGGAGATTTAACGTTTCGTACGGTGATGTAAGGTCTTCTTTGGAGTTGTAATGTGTCCTACATTATTTTAAATTGCTTTTCAAGTTGCTAATGTCTCATAAATAGTCGTAACAAGTCCTGAGTTGTCGTACGATGTTCAATGGACTCGGACGAATTCATTAGGTTTATTATGGAGTTTTAAGTTTACATACGGTATTGTATGGTGTTATTACGATTTGTAAGGAGTCCTACATTATAATAAAGTGCTTTTCAAGTTCTAAAATGGCATACATAGTCGTAATATGTTTTAAGTTGTCGTACGATGTTTAAAGGACTCGAACGAATTCATTTGGTTTATTATGGAGATTTAATGTTTCGTACGGTGATGTAAGGTCTTCTTTGGTGTTGTAATGCGTCCTACATTATTCTAAATTGCTTTTCAAGTTGCTAATGTCTCAAAAATAGTCGTAACAAGTCCTGAGTTGTCGTACGATGTTCAATGGACTTGGACGAATTCATTAGGTTTATTATGGATTTTTAAGTTAAATACGGTATTGTAAGGTGTTGTTACGATTTGTAAGGAGTCCTACATTATAATAAAGTGCTTTTCAAGTTCTAAAATGGCATACAGTCGTAATATGTTTTATGTTGCCGTACGATGTTTAAAGGACTCGAACGAATTCATTTGGTTTATTATGGAGATTTAACGTTTCGTACGGTGATGTAATGTGACACCCCGTAATTTTAGGTTAACACCATTACCTATTTTCTATCTATTCCGTTACGTTTTATATAAGTTAAGGGTTCAGTTTGTAATTAACTAAACTAGTATTAACTTTGTAACCTAAATTAAATAACCTTTTAAAATGTAAGGACCTAAGTGTAACTTAAATTTAAGTCACCCAACCCTAGCCGACCCCCCCTTTATATCGTCATCTTCATCGCCAAGAGCTCGGTGACATTGCAAAAACGCAGCAGCAACAAAACTCGATCGGAAAACCCTCGTTGATCTCTCCGGCGGCCGCAACCAGCATCACTATACGCATCGAACCCATCTCCCTCGCTTTCGTGTCTCGTTTCTTGCTCCGAATCTTTTGTTCGCGGTGTTTCGGTTCGGATTACCGGGTAACCGGAGAATGTCTCGAACAACAGCTGCAACGCTTTGCTCCGAATCTTCTGTTCGCAGTGTTTCGGTGAGTTCTCTTGACCCGTAGATGTGATTAAGTTAACCGGTTTGATTGTACGTGTTCTAGTGTGTATATACATATAGCTATATATAGGTGCATCGGCTTGTTTGATATATGTATATGCGCACATGAATCAGTATGTATATATATATATGTGGTAAGACAGCAGCATGATTGTATGTTTGTATGTGGTGTATGATCATGTATTTAATGTGTGCGTGATTATATGTACTGTGCATGTGTATATGTAGTTTGGACATGAACATCAAGCATATGTAAGTATGTATATATATGCGCAGCTGTAACATTATGTATGTATGAATTTGGTAGCAGCCATGTAGTCGGTCATGTACTGTTGTATGTATGTAACAGCCGCATGATATAATATATATGTATAAATTCTGCCATAGATGTGTATGTATGTTAACCAGTTGCATGTATGCGTGTATATATAACATCAATTAGAAGTCAAACTTGTAAACATATGTGTATGCGTACAAGAAGCAAAAGACCAACAAACGACGTGTGTACGTATGAAATAAGTATGTAGGTATGATTTGCAATAGCATGCACGTGTATTGTACGTTGATTAAATGAATGTAGAATCACAGTAGGTGGGTATGGTATGCTTATTATGTGTGAACATGTGGTAAGTATAGTGTGCGCAAGTGTGGATTGCATAAGTAGCTAGACGAGTGAGGGTAGTTGTTTTGTGTGAATACACGACATGAAGTGCAAGTGTGAAAAGTATATGAGTCGTGCAATGATAATGTGAGTCGGATCAAATTAGTTATAGGATGCATTATATGTGCTACATGAGTATGTGTATAAAGTATATATGTATTCGTATAAACATAAATAAATAACTAATAATTAATAATTAACTATTAAGCAGGTCGTAAGATGGTTTAGTTTCTCTTGTTGCATTCAAGTTGATTTAGTTGCTGTGTGCTTCAAAGGTGAGTCTCTTTGCCCGCTTTAAATCCTTTCAGGGAGAAAACATACAAACTATTTTATACAGCCTTGGGCTGCATTTTTATACCTTCGGGTAGGGCCTTCGGGCAAGATTTCATACGGCCTTGGGCTGCATTTTAAGCCTTCGGGCAGGGCCTTCGGGCAACTATTTTGATAAACTAATTTCTATTGTCTAATGGCTTATTTTACTTGAGCATAAACGTTCCAACAAAAGTCCTTTCCTTTAGTTGAGATTATTTATATACAGTGGGTATAACGGGGAAATTTGAGTAGTACTACCGGGTTCGGCAGACCCCATCACGCTGGTAGGGATCCAGGTGGTGCAGATTGTCCTTGGAACTTTTGGTCATCTAGTTTGATGGCAGTAAGGCACAACACAACGTTCAGTTTAATCTCAACGTGCTCATGTAGTAAGCGAGGTGGTCTTGCAAACCAGCAATAGCAAATGAAATTTATCAGTTAAACTGTTTTGATATTTAAATACTTTTGTTAAATATCTCATTGAGCTCACCAACCATGTGTTGACCATTTTCAGTATGTTTTCTCAGGTGGCTAGGAGCTGTGCACGTAGGACATATCATGCATGAGTCGTTTTACTTTGTTTTGAACATTTATTTACCTTGTGGTTTTATGAAAACAATTACCGGTTTTGTGCTAGACTATTGAGCACATGTTTTAACTCGGTATTGTGCTAGACTATTGAGCACATGTTTTATACTGGAATTGTGCTAGACTATTGAGCACAAGTTTTAGTGGTTTTGTACTAAACTGTTGAGTACAAGTTTATTTAAATAATGAGTTTGTTTGAAAGCTTCCGCTAAACTTTGATTACTTACATTTTTATACCCTGAGTTTTGGCTTAATGTCTAAGTTAAACTTTTATTTAAAACGTTGAGTCAGTGTTACTGTAACTAATGGCTTGAGATCCTGGTATGTCACACGCCTAACGGATACCCCGTTTGTGGAAAATTGAGGGTGTGACAGATTGGTATCAGAGCCATAAGTTATAGGGAACTAGCATTTCATTGCATATAGTCTATAACTTTAAGCATTTGCATTAGTTACACTCACACTGCACAGTAGAATCATAGTTAGAAACTAGAGTTTGTTTGCCTATACGTGCTACATTTTACGTGCTTACCTGATATAAGATCTTTGTAGTCTAAGAATCCTTATACGAAATACTGTGTCTATATCCAAAACATGAATTTAAATTTTCCGCCTAAATCTAATTCTTGTTCGCGCAATATGGGTGAGACATCTTCTCGAGGCGTTTGGAGGCCAAGAATATGAGCATGACGATTACGACTATTTTGACCCATTTGAGGCTATCCCTCCTAGAGTACGTGAAGTGGAGCATAAGTTATTCGGCAATCCATTCCTTGTCAGAATACATTGAATCTTGTAATCCCAGAAAACCGATTTTTTTTTAATTCATATTTTCTCACTCTGTTGAACTCATGTTGACAACAAAAGCGCGCTATGTAATGAACACTTAAATCATAAACACTAAGACGTTGAAGTTATCCTTAATGATTTTCTTTCGTTAAGTATTCCGATCTATTATATTAAACCTCCTCCATATTGTCACACTTATCTTATTTCATCAAGTTGGTGCTTGTTGCTCTCGTGAAAATTATTGACTCGAAAAGGCACCTCGTGAAGATGAAGACTGATGGTATTCTCGTTCTACACAAAGATTGTTTTTGAATACTAACACAAACACAACCTACAGTTCGTAAATGAGCAAGTATTATAAGAATACCATACACATCCTATATTCGGAATGATATAAATTATCATATAAATAAGCATAAAACAATAAGCATGATGAAACTTAAGACTAAAGCCCATGATGGGAGACAAACTAGGGTGATTGTGTAAGGTAAATTGACGATTACGGGTGCGCAACGTAATGGTGAATTTACAGGTACACGATGATCCTGGCAAAACTTGTCATGTGAGTTGCAACCAAAAACCCAAAAGTGAAGAACCAAACAACACAGATTCACCTGAAACAAAACTCCATCTCTAAGTAACATACTGGTGTCAAGTTTATCCTTGTGTAATAAAACAATTATAATACCACCTTCCAATATGAACTTTTACCATACTAATGCCACAAACTCGTGATACGATGGAATGCTTTAAATTTTGGTTAGTGTGTTATGACCTTTTACCCAACGTCGATGACAACTTAATATCATGGTTTCCTCAATCGAGCACTAAGCAAATCTTATAATAGTAAGGGTTACTAGGAGGAGCCCTATATAACTACGACTTATTTGAAAAACTCGTTCATGTCAGAATAAACCCACCACATAAAATGCTTTGGATCTAAAAGTTTATTTATCCATCAAGAACATCTAAATTCATAAACATTATCTATATTCGGTACATCGAAAAATATATTCAAATTTCTCTACCAAATAGTTTGCGTAACAGTAACTCAGCTAAGCGTTATTAATGTTGCGAGTCTATAATCGATTACCTTCAAACTTCTTACGGATGCGTGTTTTCTATGAACCCTATTTCATCTATCATTCATATGGCAATTCGCTATATATCAAGACACTTATAACTTTCAGGTATCTATTGCCCATAGTGATAATGAAAAGCTAAGTGAAGTTTATAACTGACCCCCCGGCGGGTATAGAACTCTGAACATTGAATATGTTCTGTGACTCTAAGGATTCATTTGATGAATAGTATAGCCCACAATAAACAATTGATGCCAACTAGCGTTCTGCTTGAACCTCATCCATTAAAGTTCAGAATAACAAACTTTTATTTCGTTCATCCCAATACACATTGTATTTGCTAAGAAAGATAATAAGTGATGCTCTCATTGTCATTTGACACTCTAATCGTGCAATATATTCTTTCAAAGATCTGGTTTATTCAAGAGATCCCTACCATGTGTGAAAATTAACTTCCTTGATCACAACTATTTGATCCGCAATGTATGCAATAGTCAGCTAATATAGAATAAATTAAATGCTTAATGAAACTATTTATGTTACATGACCCAAGTAATGAATTAACATGACATCATTATCTGACCTATTAGTAAACTTAGAACTCGAGATCTTAAACACTCTAAAGGTTTAAACACTATCACCCAATGAAGCTTAATATCCAAATTCTTGTTAGCATCTTATTGGTTAAACTCTTTTATAATCCATGCGTACTAAAACCCGCATTTTAAAAGAAATATGGTTAGGCCACCCTAAAACAGCTACACGATTGAAACAAATCTGTTATTCAAACAGAAAAATAAGATTCTTGAAAACTTTCTATATGAGAAAATGTTGGGCGTATCATATAGCCCCCCCCCCGCGCAAACTTCTAACCGTAACACTCAGATTCTATCAAAGAGAAAACCCATTATACTCCAACGGATTAGGAACAACTCATGTAACACATACACATTTATTTTAACACTACTTCAGTAAGTAAACTTTAATAACATTTTACCTTATGTCATACAACCACTTGTTCTATCGTTCACAACAATTAATAAATACTTAATAAATTCCTTGATCATTCTTGCTTAAAACATGTACTTCCGAACACATAAGTAGTATCAAAATTCATTCTTCATCTGTTTTTAGAATGTCTATGACATCCTTGATGACCGGTTTTGACAACCCTTCGTAAATAAAGTAGAGTACCTACACACGGTTGAGTCAATTTAATGATCTCTAAACAACTCGAACAACAACGCTTCTTTAATATAGATCCTTTAGTTAAGACTCAATCCTTGAAAATCTGAATCACGACTCGAAGCTCAGCGATCTAAAATTTCTGAAACATTCTACATACAAATCGTGTTTATAAATCTTAAGAGTGGATCCCAAAGAAACTTTTAAATCTCCTCAAACCCGCGATATATTAGACAAGTTGAAATCTTACAAATGATTAATCCGGATGGTTTAAACCTAATGAAGTGGCTACCTAATGAAACACAAATGCCATCTTTCTTAGCTATTTAAGTAACAATGTCTAACACCAAAGGTACGATTTAATTTTCGGGACGAAATTTCTTTTAACAAGGGGATGATGTGACAACTCGATTTTTTTTTACTTTTCGTCTGTTTCATTTCGTTGCAGAAAACCAATAACATGACGTAATTTTCGGGACGAAAATTCATTTAACAAGGGGATAATGTGACAACCTGAAAAAAAAAATTATTTTCTTTTCTTCTGTCCCATTTCGTTGCAGAGAACTAGTGACGCAGCGTAATTTTCGGGACGAAAATTCATTTAACAAGGGGATGATGTGACACCCCGTAATTTTAGGTTAACACCATTACCTATTTTCTATCTATTCCGTTACGTTTTATATAAGTTAAGGGTTCAGTTTGTAATTAACTAAACTAGTATTAACTTTGTAACCTAAATTAAATAACCTTTTAAAATGTAAGGACCTAAGTGTAACTTAAATTTAAGTCACCCAACCCTAGCCGACCCCCCCTTTATATCGTCATCTTCATCGTCAAGAGCTCGGTGACATTGCAAAAACGCAGCAGCAACAAAACTCGATCGGAAAACCCTCGTTGATCTCTCCGGCAGCCGCAACCAGCATCACTATACGCATCGAACCCATCTCCCTCACTTCCGTGTCTCGTTTCTTGCTCCGAATCTTTTGTTCGCGGTGTTTCGGTTCGGATTACCGGGTAACCGGAGACTGTCTCGAACAACAGCTGCAACGCTTTGCTCCGAATCTTCTGTTCGCAGTGTTTCGGTGAGTTCTCTTGACCCGTAGATGTGATTAAGTTAACCGGTTTGATTGTACGTGTTCTAGTGTGTATATACATATAGCTATATATAGGTGCATCGGCTTGTTTGATATATGTATATGCGCGCATGAATCAGTATGTATATATATATATGTGGTAAGACAGCAGCATGATTGTATGTTTGTATGTGGTGTATGATCATGTATTTAATGTGTGCGTGATTATATATGTACTGTGCATGTGTATATGTAGTTTGGACATGAACATCAAGCATATGTAAGTATGTATATATATGCGCAGCTGTAACATTATGTATGTATGAATTTGGTAGCAGCCATGTAGTCGGTCATGTACTGTTGTATGTATGTAACAGCCGCATGATATAATATATATGTATAAGTTCTGCCATAGATGTGTATGTATGTTAACCAGTTGCATGTATGCGTGTATATATAACATCAATTAGAAGTCAAACTTGTAAACATATGTGTATGCGTACAAGAAACAAAAGACCAACAAACGACGTGTGTACGTATGAAATAAGTATGTAGGTATGATTTGCAATAGCATGCACGTGTATTGTACGTTGATTAAATGAATGTAGAATCACAGTAGGTGGGTATGGTATGCTTATTATGTGTGAACATGTGGTAAGTATAGTGTGCGCAAGTGTGGATTGCATAAGTAGCTAGACGAGTGAGGGTAGTTGTTTTGTGTGAATACACGACATGAAGTGCAAGTGTGAAAAGTATATGAGTCGTGCAATGATAATGTGAGTCGGATCAAATTAGTTATAGGATGCATTATATGTGCTACATGAGTATGTGTATAAAGTATATATGTATTCGTATAAACATAAATAAATAACTAATAATTAATAATTAACTATTAAGCAGGTCGTAAGATGGTTTAGTTTCTCTTGTTGCATTCAAGTTGATTTAGTTGCTGTGTGCTTCAAAGGTGAGTCTCTTTGCCCGCTTTAAATCCTTTCAGGGAGAAAACATACAAACTATTTTATACAGCCTTGGGCTGCATTTTTATACCTTCGGGTAGGGCCTTCGGGCAAGATTTCATACGGCCTTGGGCTGCATTTTATGCCTTCGGGCAGGGCCTTCGGGCAACTATTTTGATAAACTAATTTCTATTGTCTAATGGCTTATTTTACTTGAGCATAAACGTTCCAACAAAAGTCCTTTCCTTTAGTTGAGATTATTTATATACAGTGGGTATAACGGGGAAATTTGAGTAGTACTACCGGGTTCGGCAGACCCCATCACGCTGGTAGGGATCCAGGTGGTGCAGATTGTCCTTGGAACTTTTGGTCATCTAGTTTGATGGCAGTAAGGCACAACACAACGTTCAGTTTAATCTCAACGTGCTCATGTAGTAAGCGAGGTGGTCTTGCAAACCAGCAATAGCAAATGAAATTTATCAGTTAAACTGTTTTGATATTTAAATACTTTTGTTAAATATATCATTGAGCTCACCAACCATGTGTTGACCATTTTCAGTATGTTTTCTCAGGTGGCTAGGAGCTGTGCACGTAGGACATATCATGCATGAGTCGTTTTACTTTGTTTTGAACATTTATTTACCTTGTGGTTTTATGAAAACAATTACCGGTTTTGTGCTAGACTATTGAGCACATGTTTTAACTCGGTATTGTGCTAGACTATTGAGCACATGTTTTATACTGGAATTGTGCTAGACTATTGAGCACAAGTTTTAGTGGTTTTGTACTAAACTGTTGAGTACAAGTTTATTTAAATAATGAGTTTGTTTGAAAGCTTCCGCTAAACTTTGATTACTTACATTTTTATACCCTGAGTTTTGGCTTAATGTCTAAGTTAAACTTTTATTTAAAACGTTGAGTCAGTGTTACTGTAACTAATGGCTTGAGATCCTGGTATGTCACACGCCTAACGGATACCCCGTTTGTGGAAAATTGAGGGTGTGACATGTAAGGTCTTCTTTAGAGTTGTAAGGCGTCCTACATTATTCTAAATTGCTTTTCAAGTTGCTAATGTCTCATAAATAGTCGTAACAAGTCCTGAGTTATCTTACGATGTTCAATGGACTTGGACGAATTCATTAGGTTTATTATGGAGTTTTAAGTTTACATACGGTATTGTAAGGTGTTGTTACGATTTGTAAGGAGTCCTACATTATAATATGATAGTCACATGTATAGGTTGGACTCACCGGTGTGTCGGTGTTACTTTTGTATGTATTTTGTATGTAATTTGTAAGCTTTTGTACTAGCGAAACTACGGGCGAATCTATAGATTCGCCCGTAGCACAGTTTAGTGATTATGAAGGTGTCGACTGGGCGAACCTGTTTGTGCCCAGCGAACCTGTGTGGTTCGCTAGATAGATTCGCTACAGCGAATCTATCAGCGAACCTAACACTGATATATAATGTAACCTTATCTACAAGTGAATACAACTTTTGCACATCTTTAACCAAAACTCTTATCTACTGATTGTGTTGTGTAATTGTTCACCTAAGGTGCTAGGAGCATATTCTACTTATCTTTGTAGCTTATATACCTCAGTTGTGTGGTGTAATCTTGTTATTGGGTTTATTGGGTTATTATACACTTAGTTTGTTTGAGTCAAAAGTGTTTGTTGTTAAACAAGTCAATATAACACTGAAATCACGATCTTTATGGACCAACAATATGGTATCAGAGCCTTAGTGCTCTTGATTGTTTGATTCTAGTGATTTTTGTGTTGATTTTGGGATTTTTGGGTCGAAACACTATTTGATTCTGTTCTGGGCTTGTTTTGGTGTTTTGGAGTTGTATTTTGCTCAAGTATTGTGTTATTTGGTCATAGGAAGCTTTTAAAACAAACGTGTCTGCAAATGGTCAAGTTTTGAAGGTGTTCGGGTTGTTTTCGTACTGTTACAGGTTGGTTCGTAACCCAGCGAATCTATCTGTTCTTCCAGCGAATCTAGCTGTTCGTCCAGCGAATCTATTTCAAATTTTTGTACTGTTGGTTTGTGTTGTGGCTAGCGAATCTGACATTTCATCGAACGAAAGTTCACTTGTTTGGCTCATTGTGCAAGCAAAACTGCTGCCAAAATCAGACGAGCGAAACTGTGCTTGCTTGTCAGCGAATCTGTTTTGTTTGTCTAGCAAATCTGTCTTCAACGAATCTACCAGCGAATCTGCTGTGTTCTTTGAGCGAATCTAGCCAGCGACTCTATTTGTCTTCAGCGAATTTGTAATCTGTTCAAAATTATGACTTCATCAACACTGAATATGAATGATCTGGATAGTGTTCAACCTAACAGGCCACCGAGGCTTGTTAGTGGTGAAAACTTTGAAGACTGGAAAAGATGTTTGAAAGCCTTTTTCTACTACACGGACTACAACCAATGGGAATCTATTGTAAATGGTCCGCACGTGCCAACAACAGTTGAAGGAACTGTCACTTCAATAAACAAAGATCCAAGTACTTTCACTGAAGCAGATACCAAGTTACTTGATCGTGACAAAAAGGCACTCGGGGCATTGATACTTTGCTTGCATCAGGATATCTTCAACATGTTTGCTGAACACACAACTGCAAAAAGCTTGTATGATGCATTGTGCGAGTTCTATGATGGTAATGAGGATCTGAAACTGGATAGAAAAGCTCAAGCTGAAAAAGAGTTTAACTCTTTCGTGGGGTATTCGCAAGAGAACCTGACTGATATTACAAATCGATTCCTATCTGTATCAAGTAATCTGAAGAAGTACGATGATAAGCTGGGCAATCATGAACAAGTCGCAAAACTGTTAGATTCTCTTCCTCCTCAGTGGAGTCTTCAAATCAAGCTGTTGAAACAAGAGAGAAACTTTCCTGACTACAAGCTGATGGATGTCATAAACAAGCTGAAGTCATTCGATCTTGATGTGAAGAGAAGAGAATATAATCAGTCTATGATGGTTCCAAATATTCCTTCTCAGAATGCTGCACTTATCTCATCCGCTGCAAACTCTTATATCTACAGTGCTGCACCTGGAGGATCATCAAGTCATGTGTCTGCCAAATTTGTTGGTGCATCCACAAATGCTGGTTCAAGCTCAAATGCATCTGTCACCACTCAGATTTCATCTGACACTATGGCTTTATTTGGAATGTTTGTTCATAGCTATGAAGCTCTTGTTGCTGGTGAGTTGAAGGGAAAAGGGATGACTGTAGAAGATATGTATCAGGTGGATCCTGATGATCTGGAAGAAACTGACATCCAATGGCAAATGGCCATGCTTACTCTTCGTGCCAGACGATTTATGGAAAGAACAGGTAGAAGAAACTTTGGAAATCAGGGACAAAATAGCAAGCTGGGGTATGACAAGGGAAAGCTGAGGTGTTATAACTGCAAACAATTGGGTCACTTCAAAAGGGAATGTCCTTTACCAATTGTTACTGAACCAGTAAACTCTGCAAATCCAAGATCTGCTCCAAATCAAGAAAGGCTTGAGGAAGCAAAATCAAAGAATGAAACTGCACTGCTCACCAACTTTGATTGGAGTGCAGAAATTGAAGAAACCAAGGAGGAGATTAATCATGCCCTTGTTGCTGAGATTGTTGAGATTGATGACAACGATATAAATTGCTTTGATCCGTTCAAAGAATTTTATGGTAATGATGAGGAAGAGAAAGTGGAGAATGTTGATAAAGATCAATCAGATGCTATTGTTCAAGGGCATCTGAATCATTCAGGATTGGTTTGTGAAGCTGCTGTTAATGAAGTGAAGAATGAGGAGGAGTCAAAACTCAACTTGGAAGCAATGATCGAGAAGGCGAGGCTTGATGCAGTTGATGAATTCAAAAGAAGCACTCTCTACTGCCAGTGTGATCGTGCTCTTGCTGCCGAAAAACTGGTAATTGGTCTTCCTTATGATGTTATTGAAGATATGTGTTCATCTGCTTGCAAAATTCGTTTAATTGGCATATACAAAGCTAATAAATTGTTAATGTCAAACGAAAACGAATTAAAAAGAACCATCAAAGAGCTTAAATTAAGTGAATCAAAATATTTTGTCAAATTAAGAGAAGCTTTAAAAGAAAATGAACACTTAAAAAGAACTCTTTTGGAAAAGAACTGTGAAATAAACTACTTGACTGAGCAAGTTACACTTGCTGAATTTGAAGCAAGAAAACTTAAAAACAAATTGCAGCAGTGGACAATATCTAGTATGAAAAGGGAGGAACTCTGCAAGAAACAAAGGGGGGCCAGAGTCAAGACAGGTTTGGGTCTTAGTAACAATGAAACATATGCATATCCTCCACCTAGTACTTTCTGTTACTCTCCAACACCTATTCCTCATCCATCAAATGAGTTGATACAAGAGATTATACAGAATGATACTAACAGTTCCATTGCAGGTTTAAGTGGAGAAAATCTTAAGGAGGTTAGAGAGGATTACGCATATGGTGGGAGTGTTGGGCTCGGTTGTTCTAGCAGTAGTGATTGCTCTAGTTCTGATTCCAAGAAGTCTTTTGAAGACATTAGTTTAATTAATTCTGTTTGTAGTAATATGTCATATTCAGACAATTCCATGTTTAATAGTAATTTAGGGTGCTCTACTTCAAACTCTAATATGTTGAATGATGTTTTGTTTGAAAATGCGTGTGAGAATGGCAAAGACAAACTTTCAGGTCATGTCTCTGAAAGTCAAACCAAAACAAACTGTTTTCAAAAGTTCTTCACTCATCAAATTCCAACCTTCACACCAGTGAGAATTTCAAAACCAAAAGACAAGGAATCATCTTTTTCATACATTCTTAAACCTAAATCTGAATTTGAAAAAATAAAAGTCACAACAGTTAAGTTAAAAGAACCTTATGACTCTTACAGTGACTGCAACTCTCAACTGTCTGAATGTGATGAGGAAATTGAGATGGATAAGATTCCTGTTAACAGAGTTTCCAAAACTGGTTTGAAGTCTCATTGCTTTAAATGTGGGAATACTGGTCATACTTTTAAGCAATGCCCTAAATTAATCCAAAACAGCTCAAAGCAAAAATCTTTCGGAAAAAGATTAAACACTTTTGTAAATAATTTCTTTTGTAATTCTTCATCTGCTTCACCACCCAAGCACACAAAGGCTTGGGTGCCCATTTCAAAGGTCTAACTTTCTATTTTTTTAATAAATGTCAGGAACATTCAAATGCAGTTGTAAATAGTCATTGGCATATTGACAGCGGATGTTCCAGACATATGACAGGATTGAAGGACCTACTGACTAACTATCAGATCATCAATGGCGGATATGTTGCTTTCGCGGGAGACGAGAAAGGTGGCAAGATGATTGGTCAAGGAGAAGTCTCAAATGGTTCACTTACTTTGGAAGACGTGAACTATGTTCCTGAACTGACATTCAATCTTCTCAGTGTATCACAAATCTGTGATAAGAATATTCCAGTGATGTTTCTTCCAAATGAATGTTTGTTCTTGAAGCCAGAGTTTACTATTCCTGAAGAAATGGTGATCATGCGAGCTCCGAGACGAAATGATACCTATATGCTGAATATGGGATCAAAAGAATCAAATTCCACCGTGACCTGTCTCCTGTCTAAGGCTTCATCTTTTGAATCGTTTCAGTGGCATAGACATTTAGGGCACATTAATTTTAAAATTCTGAATAAATTGGTTAAGAACAATTTGGTTAGGGGTTTACCACTCAAAGATTTTTCAGTGGTTGAGAAATGCATGGCTTGTGCTAAAGGAAAACAGCACAAAAAGCCACATAAACTTAAAATTACAAATACCATCTCAGAACCCCTCGAATTGTTACATACTGATTTATTTGGTCCAATAAGTGTCAAATCTATTGCTAAGAAGTCTTATTGCTTGGTTGTCACAGATGATTACTCTAGGTACACCTGGGTGAGATTCATGGCATTCAAGAGTGAGACTGCTGAAGAGTTGATAAAGCTGATCCCTCAAATCGAGGTTCTTGGAAAGAGAAAGGTTCAAGCCATCAGAAGCGATAACGGAACTGAATTCAGAAACCACATCTTCAACTCTTTCTGTGAACAAAGGGGTATTCTCAGACAGTTTAGCGCCGCAAGAACACCACAACAAAATGGTTTTGCTGAAAGGAAGAATCGAACCCTTGTGGAGGCTGCTAGAACTATGCTGATTGAGTCAAAGCTTCCAATTATTTTCTGGGCAGAGGCAGTTAATTGTGCAGCTTATGTTCTGAACAGGATACTGATTGTCAAAGAAAAGATGAAGACTTCATATCAGCTGTTTCGAGGGATTAAGCCGCTGATTGACTTTCTGCGCCCCTTTGGATGTTCTTGTACTCTTTTGAATACTCAAGATCAGAAGACGAAGTTTGGTGCTGTTTCTGATGAATGCTTCTTTGTAGGATACTCGAACACACAAAAGGCGTATCGTGTTTACAACAAGCGAACGCGGATTGTGCAAGAGTCCTACTATGTTGACTGGCAAGAGTCAAACACCACCAGTATTGGCAGTGAACCGGCATGGTTTTATGATTCCACCACTATTTTCAAATCATTTAATCTTCCTGACTCGGACGATGATGACATCCTTCCACACACATCAGTTTCTATCTTTAACCATCCACCTGTACAACAACCACCACCTTCAACTACACAACCACCACCTTCAACTACACAACTACCTCCCACTTCATTTGAGATTCCACCACCTCCACCACCTCAAACTGTTCAAACTTCTCCATCAGATATCCCATCCTCATCTACTACCATTCAATCACCTTCCACTAATTCAATTCCTACAACATCACATACACCTTCACAACCATCTAATCCAACACCCTCAACCGAAACCAATCCTTTACTCCTCAACACTGACTTCAAAACCTTGAAAAACCATCCTCATGATTATATAATAGGATCTATTACTGATGGTGTGCGAACTCGGAGTCAGAGTGGTTTGATTAATGAATGTCTCTATGCTGCCTTTCTGTCTTAAGTTGTTCCAAAGAATTATAAAGAAGCACTTGAAGATCCAAGTTAGGTAGATGCCATGCAAATGGAACTGCAACAATTTAGGAAGCTCAAAGTTTGGGAACTGGTTGATCTTCCTCCTAATAAGTGTCCAATCGGCACTAAATGGGTTTTCCGAAACAAGCCAGATGATCGCGGTGTTGTTATCAGAAACAAGGCGAGATTGGTTGTTCAGGGATTTGCTCAAGAAGAGTGGATTGACTACACCGAAGTTTTTGCTCCAGTCGCTCGCCTGGAAGCCATCAGAATCTTTCTTGCTCATGCTGCGAACAAAAACTTTAAAGTTTATCAGATGGATGTGAAATGTGCATTTCTATATGGAGATATCGATGAGGAGATCTACGTATGTCAACCACCAGGTTTCGAGGATCCAGATTTCTCGTCAAAGGTTTACAAGCTTGATAAATCCTTGTATGGGCTGCATCAAGCTCCACGTATCTGGTATGAAACCTTGACACAGTATCTTCTCAGCAAAGGTTTCTCTCGTGGGACTATAGATATGACATTGTTCAAGAAGGAGGTGAATGGTGAGCTGCTGATCGTTCAAGTGTATGTGATGATATCATTTTTGGTTCGACTAATGAAGGGCTGTGTAGAGAATTTGAGAAGGTGATGATGGATCGCTTTGAGATGACAATAATGGGGGAGATGTGTTTCTTCTTGGGGCTGCAAGTGGAACAAAAGCCTGATGGAATTCTGATCCACTAAGAGAAATATATCAAAGAGATCCTCACGAAGTTTGGCATGGATGATTCTTCTCCTGAATTGATTCCTTTTACAGCTCAAACATGCCTTACTTCCGATGATAATGGGAATCCTGTGGATGCTCATCGGTACCGCTCGATGATCGGATCTCTCATGTATCTGACTGCAAGCCGACCAGATATTACATTTGCCGTGTGTTACTGTGCTCGTTTCCAAGCCAACCCAAAAGAATCACATGAGAAAGCTGTCAAACGCATTTTTCGCTACCTTAAGGGTTCCTCTCGTTTGGCACTTTGGTACCCAAAAGGTGGGAACTTTGACTTACATGCTTTTTCTGATAGTGATCATGCTGGTTGCAGGATTAACAGAAAATCAGTCACTGGCGGATGTCAATACCTCAGAGAATGTCTTGTTTCCTGGCAAAGCAAGAAGCAAACAACCGTCTCTCTGTCCACAGGAGAAGCAGAATACATTGCTGCTTCAAGTTGCTGTTGCCAAGTGCTCTGGATTCAGCATCAGATGATGGATTATGGCATCCTATTCATCACACTCGCACCAAGCACATTGAAACAAGAATTCATGCAATCCGGGATGCACAGGAAAAGGGGTTCATTGATATTATTCCTATTGAAACACGAAAGCAAAAAGCTGATCTTTTCACAAAAACTTTTGACAAACCACGTTTTTATGAACTGATCTCCATGCTGGGACTTATATCTTTTTGAAAACCTTTTTCTGTGAGAATCAATTTGTAAATATGTAAATAACCTTTTCTTTTTCTTCTTTGCAAATTCCGTGGGTCACTCAATTCATCGCTCCGTTTCTTTATTTTATCTTTATTTTCTTTAATTTCCTTCTATCTTTCTTTTATTCTGTACATATATATATATTAAGAAAATCTGAAAAACAAAAATTTCTTATTAGATAGCTATAATATAGAAATTTTGGGGGAGATATAAAAGATTAAGTATTTATAGTTTTTCAAATTTTGCTATTTCAGGATCTCCGTTTTGATTGATGTTGAAGGGACGTTGAAGGAGGTCAGAAGCATTGCGTTTGGGATATGTCAGATAGGCTCAGCCCGAAAACAAAGTAAACAGTGGTTGTGCAGCTAAACATAACGTTCAAGATTTCGACAACAAGGATTATCTCCTTGACATGATCGGATTGCACAAAGATAAGGGTTCTGTCAAAAATGGGTTGAGAGCGTCAAATCTTTGCATTGATTTCCCTAAACATCCCAAATCACCCTCGCCCTATCCCCGAATCGAGTTTCTAGTTTGCTAAAAGCTGCTAGTGATGCTCTTCGGAAAAGCCTCTGAGTGAGTTACTTGTTAACTCCTCAGAACGAATTGAGTCAAAGTGCTTAACTCCTCTGCTATACGGAAGTATTGACCTGGAGTTGGTGAATCTTCTCTGCTATACGGAAGTATTGACCTGAAGATTCACCGAGCATGCTCAAATGTTTATCTCCTCTGTTATACGTCGGTATAGACCTGGAGCTCTGAACTATTTGAGTTTCCCAAATAATAAGTCGCATTGTGTTCAAAAGAATCAATCGCTGACAAGCTCCACTCACAATGAAAAGAAGCTGCTGTCTTGTTGGGACCGAGTTGTTTGTGGGGACCGAGTTGTCTGAGCTTCTTCAATCAAACCAAAAACATGATAAAAGAAGCTGCTGATGTCTTGTTGAAAGGACTAAGGCATGGGTTTAAATGGACAAACATATCTGCAATCCCGCCAATCGATGACTCTCCGGATTTTGCTCAAAACATCATGATAAATATATATCCTTCTTTAGCGTTTAAAATTTCTTGTCCTTTTATTTCATTTTATTTTATTTTTTCTAAATTCTATCTTGTTTTTATTTGTATTTTTAGGAATTTTAGGATAATATGTTTATTTTTGGAGCGTTGATATCGTGGGACGTTTTCATGGTTTTACAAAGAATTTAAAATTGAGAAAAACCAAAAATATTTTCATTTGTGTGCTAGCGAACCTGCTAGCGAACCTACAGGTTCGCCCGCAACCACTTTGCACCGCCGCCGCAGGCTGTCTTGACTTTTGGATGTCGGGCGAATCTAAAGTTCGCTGGTCTGTTTGCCAGCGAACCTGTGTCTGTATATATATGCAGTGACAGCGAAGCATTTCACACATTCGCTGTCACTATTACTGTAGCAAGATTTTCAAAATCCAACCGCCGCACGTTCGATTCTCACTATTTCACCGCTTTTTCACACTTAAACATCACAAATATTGTCCGGTATGTGATCGCCTTCATCTTAATCTCTGTTTTAAACTCTTAATCGCATCTTAAACCTCTTAAATCTGTCGATCTGTGATTGTGTGTAAATTAAACGACTGATTTGGTGTTTATTGTTAGGAATCTACTTCATAAATCCCCGTTTAATGTTTATATTACTTGATTGTTGCCTTGTTTGGTTATTTATGTTGTATCGTGTGTGATTCTGGCCGTTTTTCAGAAACTAGGGTTTCCAGCGAACCTACGTGTTCGTCTGGCGAATCTGAACGAAAGTTCAAAACTTCGAGCGAACCTATGTCGTTATGCTGCCCGCGCATCAACATAGATTCGCCCGACTGTTTCTAGCGAACCTATACATTCGCTCGACCAAAATGACTGATTTTTCATGTCAGCGAATCTATAGGTTCTGGCGCCAAATCTTAGGTTCGCTCTTCAAGCGAACCTAATTTCCAGCGAATCTATTAACTGTTTTCAAATCTTCGTTTCTGATCAATCTCCGTTTATTTTTCAGGCACAATGTCGACATTATTCTTCGAAAGAAAGCACAATATGTGTGCTTTGCTTGACGAGAACCACGAAAAGGCCGGTGGCTATAGAGATTGCATCAAATGGCTGAAGTCCTCTCACATACATTATGCCATTTCTCACTCACCTACCATATACGAGCTGCATGTTCGAGACTTTTGGAGAACTGTAGTGATGAATGTGTCTACACAGCCATCACGTATATGTGCCAAAGTCGGTGGCTATGATTTGGAGTTTACTGAAGCCGATCTGGCTAGAATCTTTAGGTTAGAAGAGGATGTGGGTGAGGAGGTCAGTATGACTGCTGAAGAAGTGTATGGGGCATTCCGAACTGCGGGTTATGAGGGACCGATGCCCGGTGAGAAGAAGATGGAGTTTGTGAAGTCCTATCTGATCCAGGAATGGAGGTACATTGCACACGTATTTATTATGTGCCTGGATCATAGGAAAGGGGGAACAGACGGACTGAATTTGGACTGGGCACGGGCTATGATGCTGTTTTGCCGAGGGCAGAAAGCAAATCTTTCGAAGCTGATCTTCAATTACATTCTCAAGAACATCCATGCTACCAAAGCCGCTAAGTGGTTGATGTATCCAAGATTCATTCAGATGGTGCTGAATGACAAACTGCCGAATCTGCCGGTAGTTGGAGACGTACTGAAGATTTGGGAGATGCATCCGAGGATATTCCGTGACTGTAAATCGGTAAAGGCTGATTGTGTGGGGAGGCCTTCGTTTTTATGGGAAAACATGTACCCGGTAGATAGATGGGTACAGATACAGAGGTTAATGGAGTCTGAGAGAAAACGTGGTGGTGAGAATATTGAGGAGGTTGAGAAGAGAATAAAGAAGAGGAAGGCGTACGCAAAAGAGAAAGATTATTCGTTTGAACGAGAGGTTGATGAGATACAGGCAGAAATCGATGCTGGTAGGGAACAGCGAACCAAGAGGAAATCTGATGCACAAGCTGAAGGGTCAAAGAAGGCAAGGCACGATACTGGGGGTACATCTGCCGAATCTGGAAATGAATTAAAGGGTGAAGTTGAGCGGTTGAAGGCAGAACTGGTGGAACTGAAAGGCAAATATGAAGAGTTGGAGACACAGGATGCTGAGAAGTCGACAGTCATTTATGAAATGGGAAGAATGATGAAGGATCAGCAGTGTTTGATGGTCAGAATCTTCAAAGAACTGAACAATTTGAAGGAAAAGGAGGGGACTGAACCTGCTATGACTGAAGCCGAACTGAACTCCTTAACGGATGCTGCAAGGTATCCGTTAATGGATGTTGATTTTGGAGACAAAGGAAAGGGCAAAGCAGTTGAGGAGGAGTTTGACGAGGAAATGGGGATTGATTTGGATGTTTTTGAAGGAGATGAAGTGGTCGGAGGATCTGGCGTGAATTTCACATTGATAGATGAACCAGAGTTAGACGTAAATGCTGATAGTGAGGAGGATCTGGATGATGAGCCGGAAATGTATAAGGTGGAAGAAAAGGGGGTGAGTTACCAGTTTGAGCACGTTGAATTAGACAAATCTGAGTGGTTCCGAAAGGAAGAAGAAGCCGTCCCAGAGGTGCCCATATTTCAACATCTGGATGAACCCAACACCAAACAAATGGATAGACAAATCATAGCATGGAAGTACAACAGTTTGGTAGACGCGTATATGCTTAAGCGAAGGGGCGGTGATATTTATTACATCAAGAATAGAAAGCATTTCGCCACTCTACCAAGGTGGGATTTGCGTAGGCTGGCAGAGCTACCGTTATTGGGTAAAGAAGAAAGCGGAAGGGCTTGTGCGTTCGAGGTTACTATCAGGGAGGCTGCAAAGACAAATTTTGCTGATTTTGGATACTAGAAACCGAGAAGAATGAGGCAGAAAAGGGATAGGCATTGGATCTCGTGGAAAGGAAAGATTGTTCTGAAGATCGAAGCGCCGAAAGTAATGACCAGGGTCAGGCTTCCGGATACACAGCCACCGAGACTACAGGATTTCCTCAAATGGTTTTACGATAACACTACGGGTGAAGCTGTTATCAGATTAAAAGGGGAAGACCGTCCAGAGATTCGCTTGTTTGACCCAATGGAGGTCTTCTCTTTTTGTGATGAGGATCTGAGAGTTTTATGCGAGAACATGATAAAGCACAGGGCTGGAGATGATACAAGGATCGAGGCGAACCTGTTTGTGAAGGTCGCAAACAAAGCCCGAGGAATCTGTGCAGAATTGAAATCGGTGAATGAACGATTAAGGAGGACTGATGATCAGCAGTTGGAGATGGATGATTTATCTCAACAGCTGGATCAAACCATTGAAAGGAGGTTCGAGAAACCGGTGGAGGTTATAGATTTGGATGTAATGGGCGAGGAGCACACTACAGAGATACAGGCGGAAACGACTGTTCAACAAATGCCTGATGCTGATGTCGCTGATGCTGAATTCGTAGAGTCGATGCTGAATTTTAGTGAAGATGAGGCCGGATCAGAAGATGTTACAAATCCGTTGGCCGGAATTGAAGACAGGGCAGGAGCTTTCATTGAAAACCTTTGAAGCCAAGACAAAGACGGAGCTTAATCAGAAGACTTTCCCAGGTGAGGTCCAACCTAGGGGGAGTATTGATAGTCACATGTATAGGTTGGACTCACCGGTGTGTCGGTGTTACTTTTGTATGTATTTTGTATGTAATTTGTAAGCTTTTGTACTAGCGAAACTACGGGCGAATCTATAGATTCGCCCGTAGCACAGTTTAGTGATTATGAAGGTGTCGACTGGGCGAACCTGTTTGTGCCCAGCGAACCTGTGTGGTTCGCTAGATAGATTCGCTACAGCGAATCTATCAGCGAACCTAACACTGATATATAATGTAACCTTATCTACAAGTGAATACAACTTTTGCACATCTTTAACCAAAACTCTTATCTACTGATTGTGTTGTGTAATTGTTCACCTGAGGTGCTAGGAGCATATTCTACTTATCTTTGTAGCTTATATACCTCAGTTGTGTGGTGTAATCTTGTTATTGGGTTTGTTGGGTTATTATACACTTAGTTTGTTTGAGTCAAAAGTGTTTGTTGTTAAACAAGTCAATATACCACTGAAATCACGATCTTTATGGACCAACATAATAAATTGCTTTTCAAGTTCTAAAATGGCATACAGTCGTAATATGTTTTAAGTTGCCGTACGGTGTTCAAAGGACTCAAACGAATTCATTTGGTTTATTATGAAGATTTAACGTTTCGTACGGTGATGTAAGGTCTTCTTTGGAGTTGTAATGTGTCCTACATTATTCTAAATTGCTTTTCAAGTTGCTAATGTCTCATAAATAGTCGTAACAGGTCCTGAGTTGTCGTACGATGTTCAATGGACTCGGACGAATTCATTAGGTTTATTATGGAGTTTTAAGTTTACATACAGTATTGTAAGGTGTTGTTACGATTTGTAAGGAGTCCTACATTATAATAAATTGCTTTTCAAGTTCTAAAATGGCATACAGTCGTAATATGTTTTAAGTTGCCGTACGGTGTTTAAAGGACTCGAACGAATTCATTTGGTTTATTATGGAGATTTAACGTTTCGTACGGTGATGTAAGGTCTTCTTTGGAGTTGTAATGTGTCCTACATTATTCTAAATTGCTTTTCAAGTTGCTAATGTCTCATAAATAGTCGTAACAAGTCCTGAGTTGTCGTACGATGTTCAATGGACTCGGACGAATTCATTAGGTTTATTATGGAGTTTTAAGTTTACATACGGTATTGTAAGGTGTTGTTACGATTTGTAAGGAGTCCTACATTATAATAAATTGCTTTTCAAGTTCTAAAATGGCATGCAGTCGTAATATGTTTTAAGTTGCCGTACGGTGTTTAAAGGACTCGAACGAATTCATTTGGTTTATTATGGAGATTTAACGTTTCGTACGGTGATGTAAGGTCTTCTTTGGAGTTGTAATGCGTCCTACATTATTCTAAATTGCTTTTCAAGTTGCTAATGTCTCATAAATAGTCGTAACAAGTCCTGAGTTGTCGTACGATGTTCAATGGACTCGGACGAAATCATTAGGTTTATTATGGAGTTTTAAGTTTACATACGGTATTGTAAGGTGTTGTTACGATTTATAAGGAGTCCTATATTATAATAAAGTGCTTTTCACGTTCTAAAATGGCATACAGTCGTAATATGTTTTAAGTTGCCGTACGGTGTTTAAAGGACTCGAACGAATTCATTTGGTTTATTATGGAGATTTAACGTTTCGTACGGTGATGTAAGGTCTTCTTTGGAGTTGTAATGCGTCCTACATTATTCTAAATTGCTTTTCAAGTTGCTAATGTCTCATAAATAGTCGTAACAAGTCCTGAGTTGTCGTACGATGTTCAATGGACCCGGACAAAATCATTAGGTTTATTATGGAGTTTTAAGTTTACATACGGTGTTGTTACGATTTGTAAGGAGTCCTATATTATAATAAAGTGCTTTTCACGTTCTAAAATGGCATACATAGTTGTAATATGTTTTAAGTTGCCGTACGATGTTTAAAGGACTTGAACGAATTCATTTGGTTTATTATGGAGATTTAACGTTTCGTACGGTGATGTAAGGTCTTCTTTGTAGTTGTAATGCGTGCTACATTATTCTAAATTGCTTTTTCACGTTGCTAATGTCTCATACAGAGTCGAAACAAGTCCTGAGTTGTCTTATGATGTTCAATGGACTTGGACGAATTCATTAGGTTTTTTATGGAGTTTTAAGTTTACATACGGTATTGTAAGGTGTTGTTACGATTTGTAAGGAGTCCTACATTATAATAAATTGCTTTTCAAGTTCTAAAATGGCATACCGTCGTAATATGTTTTAAGTTGCCGTACGGTGTTTAAAGGACTCGAACGAATTCATTTGGTTTATTATGGAGATTTAACGTTTCGTACGGTGATGTAATGTCTTCTTTGG
Source organism: Tagetes erecta (assembly GCA_030867185.1). NCBI lineage: Eukaryota > Viridiplantae > Streptophyta > Magnoliopsida > Asterales > Asteraceae > Tagetes > Tagetes erecta. The sequence continues at coordinate 47,166,956 of CM061490.1, forward strand.
AGTTGTAATGCATCCTACATTATTCTAAATTGCTTTTCAAGTTGCTAATGTCTCATAAATAGTCGTAACAAGTCCTGAGTTGTCGTACGATGTTCAATGGACTCGGACGAAATCATTAGGTTTATTATGGAGTTTTAAGTTTACATACGGTATTGTAAGGTGTTGTTACGATTTGTAAGGAGTCCTACATTATAATAAAGTGCTTTTCACGTTCTAAAATGGCATACATAGTTGTAATATGTTTTAAGTTGCCGTACGATGTTTAAAGGACTCGAACGAATTCATTTGGTTTATTATGGAGATTTAACGTTTCGTACGGTGATGTAAGGTCTTCTTTGGAGTTGTAATGCGTGCTACATTATTCTAAATTGCTTTTCACGTTGCTAATGTCTCATACAGAGTCGAAACAAGTCCTGAGTTGTCTTACGATGTTTAATGGACTTGGACGAATTCATTAGGTTTATTATGGAGTTTTAAGTTTACATACGGTATTGTAAGGTGTTGTTACGATTTGTAAGGAGTCCTACATTATAATAAATTGCTTTTCAAGTTCTAAAATGGCATACAGTCGTAATATGTTTTACGTTGCCGTACGGTGTTTAAAGGACTCGAACGAATTCATTTTGTTTATTATGGAGATTTAACGTTTCGTACGGTGATGTAAGGTCTTCTTTGGAGTTGTAATGTGTCCTACATTATTCTAAATTGCTTTTCAAGTTGCTAATGTCTCATAAATAGTCGTAACAAGTCCTGAGTTGTCGTACGATGTTCAATGGACTCGGACGAAATCATTAGGTTTATTATGGAGTTTAAAGTTTACATACGGTATTGTAAGGTGTTGTTACGATTTGTAAGGAGTCCTACATTATAATAAATTGCTTTTCAAGTTCTAAAATGGCATACAGTCGTAATATGTTTTAAGTTGCCGTACGGTGTTTAAAGGACTCGAACGAATTCATTTGGTTTATTATGGAGATTTAACGTTTCGTACGGTGATGTAAGGTCTTCTTTGGAGTTGTAATGCGTCCTACATTATTCTAAATTGCTTTTCAAGTTGCTAATGTCTCAAAAATAGTCGTAACAAGTCCTGAGTTGTCGTACGATGTTCAATGGACTCGGACGAATTCATTAGGTTTATTATGGAGTTTTAAGTTTACATACGGTATTGTAAGGTGTTGTTACGATTTGTAAGGAGTCCTACATTATAATAAAGTGCTTTTCAAGTTCTAAAATGGCATACATAGTCGTAATATGTTTTAAGTTGACGTACGATGTTTAAAGGACTCGAACGAATTCATTTGGTTTATTATAGAGATTTAACGTTTCGTACTATGATGTAAGGTCTTCTTTGGAGTTGTAATGCGTCCTACATTATTCTAAATTGATTTTCAAGTTGCTAATGTCTCAAAAATAGTCGTAACAAGTCCTGAGTTGTCGTACGATGTTCAATGGACTCGGACGAATTCATTAGGTTTATTATGGAGTTTTAAGTTTACATACGGTATTGTAAGGTGTTGTTACGATTTGTAAGGAGTCATACATTATAATAAATTGCTTTTCAAGTTCTAAAATGGCATACAGTCGTAATATGTTTTAAGTTGCCGTACGGTGTTTAAAGGACTCGAACGAATTCATTTGGTTTATTATGGAGATTTAACGTTTCGTACGGTGATGTAAGGTCTTCTTTGGAGTTGTAATGTGTCCTACATTATTCTAAATAGCTTTTCAAGTTGCTAATGTCTCATAAATAGTCGTAACAAGTCCTGAGTTGTCGTACGATGTTTAATGGACTCGGACGAATTCATTAGGTTTATTATGGAGTTTTAAGTTTACATACGGTATTGTAATGTGTTGTTACGATTTGTAAGGAGTCCTACATTATAATAAATTGCTTTTCAAGTTCTAAAATGGCATACAGTCGTAATATGTTTTAAGTTGTCGTACGGTGTTTAAAGGACTCGAACGAATTCATTTGGTTTATTATGGAGATTTAACGTTTCGTACGGTGATGTAAGGTCTTCTTTGGAGTTGTAATGCGTCCTACATTATTCTAAATTGCTTTTCAAGTTGCTAATGTCTCTTAAATAGTCGTAACAAGTCCTGAGTTGTCGTACGATGTTCAATGGACTCGGACGAAATCATTAGGATTATTATGGAGTTTTAAGTTTACATACGGTATTGTAAGGTGTTGTTACGATTTGTAAGGAGTCCTATATTATAATAAAGTGCTTTTCACGTTCTAAAATGGCATACAGTCGTAATATGTTTTAAGTTGCCGTACGGTGTTTAAAGGACTCGAACGAATTCATTTGGTTTATTATGGAGATTTAACGTTTCGTACGGTGATGTAAGGTCTTCTTTGTAGTTGTAATGTGTCCTACATTATTCTAAATTGCTTTTCAAGTTGCTAATGTCTCATAAATAGTCGTAACAAGTCCTGAGTTGTCGTACGATGTTCAATGGACTCGGACGAAATCATTAGGTTTATTATGGAGTTTTAAGTTTACATACGGTATTGTAAGGTGTTGTTACGATTTGTAAGGAGTCCTATATTATAATAAAGTGCTTTTCACGTTCTAAAATGGCATACATAGTTGTAATATGTTTTAAGTTGCTGTACGATGTTTAAAGGACTCGAACGAATTCATTTGGTTTATTATGGAGATTTAACGTTTCTTACGGTGATGTAAGGTCTTCTTTGGAGTTGTAATGTGTCATACATTATTCTAAATTGCTTTTCAAGTTGCTAATGTCTCATAAATAGTCGTAACAAGTCCTGAGTTGTCATACGATGTTCAATGGACTCGGACGAATTCATTAGGTTTATTATGGAGTTTAAAGTTTACATATGGTATTGTAAGGTGTTGTTACGATTTGTAAGGAGTCCTACATTATAATAAATTGCTTTTAAAGTTCTAAAATGGCATACATTCGTAATATGTTTTAAGTTGTCGTACGGTGTTTAAAGGACTCGAACGAATTCATTTGGTTTATTATGGAGATTTAACGTTTCTTACGGTGATGTAAGGTCTTCTTTGGAGTTGTAATATGTCCTACATTATTCTAAATAGCTTTTCAAGTTGCTAATGTCTCATAAATAGTTGTAACAAGTCCTGAGTTGTCGTACGATGTTCAATGGACTCGGACGAATTCATTAGGTTTATTATGGAGTTTTAAGTTTACATACGGTATTGTAAGGTGTTGTTACGATTTGTAAGGAGTCCTACATTATAATAAATTGCTTTTCAAGTTCTAAAATGGCATACAGTCGTAATATGTTTTAAGTTGCCGTACGGTGTTTAAAGGACTCGAACGAATTCATTTGGTTTATTATGGAGATTTAACGTTTCGTACGGTGATGTAAGGTCTTCTTTGGAGTTGTAATGCGTCCTACATTATTCTAAATTGCTTTTCAAGTTGCTAATGTCTCTTAAATAGTCGTAACAAGTCCTGAGTTGTCGTACAATGTTCAATGGACTCGGACGAAATCATTAGGTTTATTATGGAGTTTTAAGTTTACATACGGTATTGTAAGGTGTTGTTACGATTTGTAAGGAGTCCTATATTATAATAAAGTGCTTTTCACGTTCTAAAATGGCATACAGTCGTAATTTGTTTTAAGTTGCCGTACGGTGTTTAAAGGACTCGAACGAATTCATTTGGTTTATTATGGAGATTTAACGTTTCGTACGGTGATGTAAGGTCTTCTTTGGAGTTGTAATGCGTCCTACATTATTCTAAATTGCTTTTCAAGTTGCTAATGTCTCATAAATAGTCGTAAGAAGTCCTGAGTTGTCGTACGATGTTCAATGGACTCGGACGAAATCATTAGGTTTATTATGGAGTTTTAAGTTTACATACGGTATTGTAAGGTGTTGTTACGATTTGTAAGGAGTCCTATATTATAATAAAATGCTTTTCACGTTCTAAAATGGCATACATAGTTGTAATATGTTTTAAGTTGCCGTACGATGTTTAAAGGACTCGAACGAATTCATTTGGTTTATTATGGAGATTTAACGTTTCTTACGGTGATGTAAGGTCTTCTTTGTAGTTGTAATGCATGCTACATTATTCTAAATTGCTTTTCACGTTGCTAATGTCTCACACAGAGTCGAAACAAGTCCTGAGTTGTCTTACGATGTTCAATGGACTTGGACAAATTCATTAGGTTTATTATGTTGTTTTAAGTTTACATACGGTATTGTAAGGTGTTGTTACGATTTGTAAGGAGTCCTACATTATAATAAATTGCTTTTCAAGTTCTAAAATGGCATACAGTCGTAATATGTTTTAAGTTGCCGTACGGTGTTTAAAGGACTCGAACGAATTCATTTGGTTTATTATGGAGATTTAACGTTTCGTACGGTGATGTAAGGTCTTCTTTGGAGTTGTAATGCGTCCTACATTATTCTAAATTGCTTTTCAAGTTGCTAATGTCTCATAAATAGTCGTAAGAAGTCCTGAGTTGTCGTACGATGTTCAATGGACTCGGACGAAATCATTAGGTTTATTATGGAGTTTTAAGTTTACATACGGTATTGTAAGGTGTTACGATTTGTAAGGAGTCCTATATTATAATAAAGTGCTTTTCACGTTCTAAAATGGCATACATAGTTGTAATATGTTTTAAGTTGCCGTACGATGTTTAAAGGACTCGAATGAATTCATTTGGTTTATTATGGAGATTTAACGTTTCGTACGGTGATGTAAGGTCTTCTTTGTAGTTGTAATGCATGCTACATTATTCTAAATTGCTTTTCACGTTGCTAATGTCTCATACAGAGTCGAAACAAGTCCTGAGTTGTCTTACGATGTTCAATGGACTTGGACAAATTCATTAGGTTTATTATGTTGTTTTAACTTTACATACGGTATTGTAAGGTGTTGTTACGATTTGTAAGGAGTCCTACATTATAATAAATTGCTTTTCAAGTTCTAAAATGGCATACAGTCGTAATATGTTTTAAGTTGCCGTACGGTGTTTAAAGGACTCGAACGAATTCATTTGGTTTATTATGGAGATTTAACGTTTCGTACGGTGATGTAAGGTCTTCTTTGGAGTTGTAATGTGTCCTACATTATTCTAAATTGCTTTTCAAGTTGCTAATGTCTCATAAATAGTCGTAACAAGTCCTGAGTTGTCGTACCATGTTCAATGGACTCGGACGAATTCATTAGGTTTATTATGGAGTTTTAAGTTTACATACGGTATTGTAAGGTGTTGTTACGATTTGTAAGGAGTCATACATTATAATAATTTGCTTTTCAAGTTCTAAAATGGCATACAGTCGTAATATGTTTTAAGTTGCCGTACGGTATTTAAAGGACTCGAACGAATTCATTTGGTTTATTATGGAGATTTAACGTTTCGTACGGTGATGTAAGGTCTTCTTTGGAGATGTAATGTGTCCTACATTATTCTAAATAGCTTTTCAAGTTGCTAATGTCTCATAAATAGTCGTAACAAGTCCTGAGTTGTCGTACGATGTTTAATGGACTCGGACGAATTCATTAGGTTTTTTATGGAGTTTTAAGTTTACATACGGTATTGTAATGTGTTGTTACGATTTGTAAGGAGTCCTACATTATAATAAATTGCTTTTCAAGTTCTAAAATGGCATACAGTCGTAATATGTTTTAAGTTGCCGTACGGTGTTTAAAGGACTCGAACGAATTCATTTGGTTTATTATGGAGATTTAACGTTTCGTACGGTGATGTAAGGTCTTCTTTGGAGTTGTAATGCGTCCTACATTATTCTAAATTGCTTTTCAAGTTGCTAATGTCTCATAAATAGTTGTAAGAAGTCCTGAGTTGTCGTACGATGTTCAATGGACTCGGACGAAATCATTAGGTTTATTAAGGAGTTTTAAGTTTACATACGGTATTGTAAGGTGTTGTTACGATTTGTAAGGAGTCCTATATTATAATAAAGTGCTTTTCACGTTCTAAAATGGCATACATAGTTGTAATATGTTTTAAGTTGCCGTACGATGTTTAAAGGACTCGAACGAATTCATTTGGTTTATTATGGAGATTTAACGTTTCGTACGGTGATGTAAGGTCTTCTTTGTAGTTGTAATGCATGCTACATTATTCTAAATTGCTTTTCACGTTGCTAATGTCTCATACAGAGTCGAAACAAGTCCTGAGTTGTCTTACGATGTTCAATGGACTTGGACAAATTCATTAGGTTTATTATGTTGTTTTAACTTTACATACGGTATTGTAAGGTGTTGTTACGATTTGTAAGGAGTCCTACATTATAATAAATTGCTTTTCAAGTTCTAAAATGGCATACAGTCGTAATATGTTTTAAGTTGCCGTACGGTGTTTAAAGGACTCGAACGAATTCATTTGGTTTATTATGGAGATTTAACGTTTCGTACGGTGATGTAAGGTCTTCTTTGGAGTTGTAATGTGTCCTACATTATTCTAAATTGCTTTTCAAGTTGCTAATGTCTCATAAATTGTCGTAACAAGTCCTGAGTTGTCGTACGATGTTCAATGGACTCGGACGAATTCATTAGGTTTATTATGGAGTTTTAAGTTTACATACGGTATTGTAAGGTGTTGTTACGATTTGTAAGGAGTCATACATTATAATAATTTGCTTTTCAAGTTCTAAAATGGCATACAGTCGTAATATGTTTTAAGTTGCCGTACGGTGTTTAAAGGACTCGAACGAATTCATTTGGTTTATTATGGAGATTTAACGTTTCGTACGGTGATGTAAGGTCTTCTTTGGAGATGTAATGTGTCCTACATTATTCTAAATAGCTTTTCAAGTTGCTAATGTCTCATAAATAGTCGTAACAAGTCCTGAGTTGTCGTACGATGTTTAATGGACTCGGACGAATTCATTAGGTTTTTTATGGAGTTTTAAGTTTACATACGGTATTGTAATGTGTTGTTATGATTTGTAAGGAGTCCTACATTATAATAAATTGCTTTTCAAGTTCTAAAATGGCATACAGTCGTAATATGTTTTAAGTTGCCGTACGGTGTTTAAAGGACACGAACGAATTCATTTGGTTTATTATGGAGATTTAACGTTTCGTACGGTGATGTAAGGTCTTCTTTGGAGTTGTAATGCGTCCTACATTATTCTAAATTGCTTTTCAAGTTGCTAATGTCTCTTAAATAGTCGTAACAAGTCCTGAGTTGTCGTACGATGTTCAATGGACTCGGACGAAATCATTAGGTTTATTATGGAGTTTTAAGTTTACATACGGTATTGTAAGGTGTTGTTACGATTTGTAAGGAGTCCTATATTATAATAAAGTGCTTTTCACGTTCTAAAATGGCATACAGTCGTAATATGTTTTAAGTTGCCGTACGGTGTTTAAAGGACTCGAACGAATTCATTTGGTTTATTATGGAGATTTAACGTTTCGTACGGTGATGTAAGGTCTTCTTTGGAGTTGTAATGCGTCCTACATTATTCTAAATTGCTTTTCAAGTTGCTAATGTCTCATAAATAGTCGTAACAAGTCCTGAGTTGTCGTACGATGTTCAATGGACTCGGACGAAATCATTAGGTTTATTATGGAGTTTTAAGTTTACATACGGTATTGTAAGGTGTTGTTACGATTTGTAAGGAGTCCTATATTATAATAAAGTGCTTTTCACGTTCTAAAATGGCATACATAGTTGTAATATGTTTTAAGTTGTTGTACGATGTTTAAAGGACTCGAACGAATTCATTTGGTTTATTATGGAGATTTAACGTTTCTTACGGTGATGTAAGGTCTTCTTTGGAGTTGTAATGTGTCATACATTATTCTAAATTGCTTTTCAAGTTGCTAATGTCTCATAAATAGTCGTAACAAGTCCTGAGTTGTCATACGATGTTCAATGGACTCGGACGAATTTATTAGGTTTATTATGGAGTTTAAAGTTTACATACGGTATTGTAAGGTGTTGTTACGATTTGTAAGGAGTCCTACATTATAATAAATTGCTTTTAAAGTTCTAAAATGGCATACATTCGTAATATGTTTTAAGTTGTCGTACGGTGTTTAAAGGACTCGAACGAATTCATTTGGTTTATTATGGAGATTTAACGTTTCGTACGGTGATGTAAGGTCTTCTTTGGAGTTGTAATGCGTCCTACATTATTCTAAATTGCTTTTCAAGTTGCTAATGTCTCAAAAATAGTCGTAACAAGTCCTGAGTTGTCGTACGATGTTCAATGGACTCGGACGAATTCATTAGGTTTATTATGGAGTTTTAAGTTTACATACGGTATTGTAATTTGTTGTTACGATTTGTAAGGAGTCCTACATTATAATAAAGTGCTTTTCAAGTTCTAAAATGGCATACATAGTCGTAATATGTTTTAAGTTGACGTACGATGTTTAAAGGACTCGAACGAATTCATTTGGTTTATTATAGAGATTTAACGTTTCGTACTGTGATGTAAGGTCTTCTTTGGAGTTGTAATGCGTCCTACATTATTCTAAATTGATTTTCAAGTTGCTAATGTCTCAAAAATAGTCTTAACAAGTCCTGAGTTGTCGTACGATGTTCAATGGACTAGGACGAATTCATTAGGTTTATTATGGAGTTTTAAGTTTACATACGGTATTGTAAGGTGTTGTTACGATTTGTAAGGAGTCATACATTATAATAAATTGCTTTTCAAGTTCTAAAATGGCATACAGTCGTAATATGTTTTAAGTTGCCGTACGGTGTTTAAAGGACTCGAACGAATTCATTTGGTTTATTATGGAGATTTAACGTTTCGTACGGTGATGTAAGGTCTTCTTTGGAGTTGTAATGTGTCCTACATTATTCTAAATTGCTTTTCAAGTTGCTAATGTCTCATAAATAGTCGTAACAAGTCCTGAGTTGTCGTACGATGTTCAATGGACTCGGACGAAATCATTAGGTTTATTATGGAGTTTTAAGTTTACATACGATATTGTAAGGTGTTGTTACGATTTGTAAGGAGTCCTATATTATAATAAAGTGCTTTTCACGTTCTACAATGGCATACAATCGTAATATGTTTTAAGTTGCCGTACGGTGTTTAAAGGACTCGAACGAATTCATTTGGTTTATTATGAAGATTTAACGTTTCGTACGGTGATGTAAGGTCTTCTTTGGAGTTGTAATGCGTCCTACAATATTCTAAATTGCTTTTCAAGTTGCTAATGTCTCATAAATAGTCGTAACAAGTCCTGAGTTGTCGTACGATGTTCAATGGACTCGGACGAAATCATTAGGTTTATTATGGAGTTTTAAGTTTACATACGGTATTGTAAGGTGTTGTTACGATTTGTAAGGAGTCCTATATTATAATAAAGTGCTTTTCACGTTCTAAAATGGCATACAGTCGTAATATGTTTTAAGTTGCCGTACGGTGTTTAAAGGACTCGAACGAATTCATTTGGTTTATTATGAAGATTTAACGTTTCGTACGGTGATGTAAGGTTTTCTTTGGAGTTGTAATGCGTCCTACATTATTCTAAATTGCTTTTCAAGTTGCTAATGTCTCATAAATAGTCGTAACAAGTCCTGAGTTGTCGTACGATGTTCAATGGACTCGGACGAAATCATTAGGTTTATTATGGAGTTTTAAGTTTACATACGGTATTGTAAGGTGTTGTTACGATTTGTAAGGAGTCCTATATTATAATAAAGTGCTTTTCACGTTCTAAAATGGCATACAGTCGTAATATGTTTTAAGTTGTCGTACGGTGTTTAAAGGACTCGAACGAATTCATTTGGTTTATTATGGAGATTTAACGTTTCGTACGGTGATGTAAGGTCTTCTTTGGAGTTGTAATGCGTCCTACATTATTCTAAATTGCTTTTCAAGTTGCTAATGTCTCATACAGAGTCGAAACAAGTCCTGAGTTGTCTTACGATGTTCAATGGACTTGGACGAATTCATTAGGTTTATTATGGAGTTTTAAGTTTACATACGGTATTGTAAGGTGTTATTACGATTTGTAAGGAGTCCTACATTATAATAAAGTGCTTTTCAAGTTCTAAAATGGCATACATAGTCGTAATATGTTTTAAGTTGACGTACGATGTTTAAAGGACTCGAACGAATTCATTTGGTTTATTATAGAGATTTAACGTTTCGTACGGTGATGTAAGGTCTTCTTTGGAGTTGTAATGTGTCCTACATTATTCTAAATTGCTTTTCAAGTTGCTAATGTCTCATAAATAGCCGTAACAAGTCCTGAGTTGTCGTACGATGTTCAATGGACTCGGACGAATTCATTTGGTTTATTATATAGTTTTAAGTTTACATACGGTATTGTAAGGTGTTGTTACGATTTGTAAGGAGTCCTACATTATAATAAATTGCTTTTCAAGTTCTAAAATGGCATACAGTCGTAATATGTTTTAAGTTTCCGTACGGTGTTTAAAGGACTCGAACGAATTCATTTGGTTTATTATGGGGATTTAACGTTTCGTACGGTGATGTAAGGTCTTCTTTGGAGTTGTAATGCGTCCTACATTATTCTAAATTGCTTTTCAAGTTGCTAATGTCTCATAAATAGTCGTAACAAGTCCTGAGTTGTCGTACGATGTTCAATGGACTCGGACGAAATCATTAGGTTTATTATGGAGTTTTAAGTTTACATACGGTATTGTAAGGTGTTGTTACGATTTGTAAGGAGTCCTATATTATAATAAAGTGCTTTTCACGTTCTAAAATGGCATACAGTCGTAATATGTTTTAAGTTGTCGTACGGTGTTTAAAGGACTCGAACGAATTCATTTGGTTTATTATGAAGATTTAACGTTTCGTACGGTGATGTAAGGTCTTCTTTGGAGTTGTAATGCGTCCTACATTATTCTAAATTGCTTTTCAAGTTGCTAATGTCTCATAAATAGTCGTAACAAGTCCTGAGTTGTCGTACGATGTTCAATGGACTCGGACGAAATCATTAGGTTTATTATGGAGTTTTCAGTTTACATACGGTATTGTAAGGTGTTGTTACGATTTGTAAGGAGTCCTGTATTATAATAAAGTGCTTTTCACGTTCTAAAATGGCATACATAGTCGTAATATGTTTTAAGTTGCCGTACGGTGTTTAAAGGACTCGAACGAATTCATTTGGTTTATTATGAAGATTTAACGTTTCGTACGGTGATGTAAGGTCTTCTTTGGAGTTGTAATGCGTCCTACATTATTCTAAATTGCTTTTCAAGTTGCTAATGTCTCATAAATAGTCGTAACAAGTCCTGAGTTGTCGTACGATGTTCAATGGACTCGGACGAAATCATTAGGTTTATTATGGAGTTTTAAGTTTACATACGGTATTGTAAGGTGTTGTTACGATTTGTAAGGAGTCCTATATTATAATAAAGTGCTTTTCACGTTCTAAAATGGCATACAGTCGTAATATGTTTTAAGTTGCCGTACGGTGTTTAAAGGACTCGAACGAATTCATTTGGTTTATTATGGAGATTTAACGTTTCGTACGGTGATGTAAGGTCTTCTTTGGAGTTGTAATGCGTCCTACATTATTCTAAATTGCTTTTCAAGTTGCTAATGTCTCATACAGAGTCGAAACAAGTCCTGAGTTGTCTTACGATGTTCAATGGACTTGGACGAATTCATTAGGTTTATTATGGAGTTTAAAGTTTACATACGGTATTGTAAGGTGTTGTTACGATTTGTAAGGAGTCCTACATTATAATAAATTGCTTTTAAAGTTCTAAAATGGCATACATTCGTAATATGTTTTAAGTTGTCGTACGGTGTTTAAAGGACTCGAACGAATTCATTTGGTTTATTATGGAGATTTAACGTTTCGTACGGTGATGTAAGGTCTTCTTTGGAGTTGTAATGCGTCCTACATTATTCTAAATTGCTTTTCAAGTTGCTAATGTCTCAAAAATAGTCGTAACAAGTCCTGAGTTGTCGTACGATGTTCAATGGACTCGGACGAATTCATTAGGTTTATTATGGAGTTTTAAGTTTACATACGGTATTGTAATTTGTTGTTACGATTTGTAAGGAGTCCTACATTATAATAAAGTGCTTTTCAAGTTCTAAAATGGCATACATAGTCGTAATATGTTTTAAGTTGACGTACGATGTTTAAAGGACTCGAACGAATTCATTTGGTTTATTATAGAGATTTAACGTTTCGTACTGTGATGTAAGGTCTTCTTTGGAGTTGTAATGCGTCCTACATTATTCTAAATTGATTTTCAAGTTGCTAATGTCTCAAAAATAGTCTTAACAAGTCCTGAGTTGTCGTACGATGTTCAATGGACTAGGACGAATTCATTAGGTTTATTATGGAGTTTTAAGTTTACATACGGTATTGTAAGGTGTTGTTACGATTTGTAAGGAGTCATACATTATAATAAATTGCTTTTCAAGTTCTAAAATGGCATACAGTCGTAATATGTTTTAAGTTGCCGTACGGTGTTTAAAGGACTCGAACGAATTCATTTGGTTTATTATGGAGATTTAACGTTTCGTACGGTGATGTAAGGTCTTCTTTGGAGTTGTAATGTGTCCTACATTATTCTAAATTGCTTTTCAAGTTGCTAATGTCTCTTAAATAGTCGTAACAAGTCCTGAGTTGTCGTACGATGTTCAATGGACTCGGACGAAATCATTAGGTTTATTATGGAGTTTTAAGTTTACATACGGTATTGTAAGGTGTTGTTACGATTTGTAAGGAGTCCTATATTATAATAAAGTGCTTTTCACGTTCTAAAATGGCATACAGTCGTAATTTGTTTTAAGTTGTCGTACGGTGTTTAAAGGACTCGAACGAATTCATTTGGTTTATTATGGAGATTTAACGTTTCGTACGGTGATGTAAGGTCTTCTTTGGAGTTGTAATGCGTCCTACATTATTCTAAATTGCTTTTCAAGTTGCTAATGTCTCATAAATAGTCGTAAGAAGTCCTGAGTTGTCGTACGATGTTCAATGGACTCGGACGAAATCATTAGGTTTATTATGGAGTTTTAAGTTTACATACGGTATTGTAAGGTGTTGTTACGATTTGTAAGGAGTCCTATATTATAATAAAGTGCTTTTCACGTTCTAAAATGGCATACATAGTTGTAATATGTTTTAAGTTGCCGTACGATGTTTAAAGGACTCGAACGAATTCATTTGGTTTATTATGGAGATTTAACGTTTCGTACGGTGATGTAAGGTCTTCTTTGTAGTTGTAATGCATGCTACATTATTCTAAATTGCTTTTCACGTTGCTAATGTCTCATACAGAGTCGAAACAAGTCCTGAGTTGTCTTACGATGTTCAATGGACTTGGACAAATTCATTAGGTTTATTATGTTGTTTTAAGTTTACATACGGTATTGTAAGGTGTTGTTACGATTTGTAAGGAGTCCTACATTATAATAAATTGCTTTTCAAGTTCTAAAATGGCATACAGTCGTAATATGTTTTAAGTTGCCGTACGGTGTTTAAAGGACTCGAACGAATTCATTTGGTTTATTATGGAGATTTAACGTTTCGTACGGTGATGTAAGGTCTTCTTTGGAGTTGTAATGTGTCCTACATTATTCTAAATTGCTTTTCAAGTTGCTAATGTCTCATAAATAGTCGTAACAAGTCCTGAGTTGTCGTACGATGTTCAATGGACTCGGACGAAATCATTAGGTTTATTATGGAGTTTTAAGTTTACATACGATATTGTAAGGTGTTGTTACGATTTGTAAGGAGTCCTATATTATAATAAAGTGCTTTTCACGTTCTACAATGGCATACAATCGTAATATGTTTTAAGTTGCCGTACGGTGTTTAAAGGACTCGAACGAATTCATTTGGTTTATTATGAAGATTTAACGTTTCGTACGGTGATGTAAGGTCTTCTTTGGAGTTGTAATGCGTCCTACATTATTCTAAATTGCTTTTCAAGTTGCTAATGTCTCATAAATAGTCGTAACAAGTCCTGAGTTGTCGTACGATGTTCAATGGACTCGGACGAAATCATTAGGTTTATTATGGAGTTTTAAGTTTACATACGGTATTGTAAGGTGTTGTTACGATTTGTAAGGAGTCCTATATTATAATAAAGTGCTTTTCACGTTCTAAAATGGCATACAGTCGTAATATGTTTTAAGTTGCCGTACGGTGTTTAAAGGACTCGAACGAATTCATTTGGTTTATTATGAAGATTTAACGTTTCGTACGGTGATGTAAGGTTTTCTTTGGAGTTGTAATGCGTCCTACATTATTCTAAATTGCTTTTCAAGTTGCTAATGTCTCATAAATAGTCGTAACAAGTCCTGAGTTGTCGTACGATGTTCAATGGACTCGGACGAAATCATTAGGTTTATTATGGAGTTTTAAGTTTACATACGGTATTGTAAGGTGTTGTTACGATTTGTAAGGAGTCCTATATTATAATAAAGTGCTTTTCACGTTCTAAAATGGCATACAGTCGTAATATGTTTTAAGTTGCCGTACGGTGTTTAAAGGACTCGAACGAATTCATTTGGTTTATTATGGAGATTTAACGTTTCGTACGGTGATGTAAGGTCTTCTTTGGAGTTGTAATGCGTCCTACATTATTCTAAATTGCTTTTCAAGTTGCTAATGTCTCATACAGAGTCGAAACAAGTCCTGAGTTGTCTTACGATGTTCAATGGACTTGGACGAATTCATTAGGTTTATTATGGAGTTTTAAGTTTACATACGGTATTGTAAGGTGTTATTACGATTTGTAAGGAGTCCTACATTATAATAAAGTGCTTTTCAAGTTCTAAAATGGCATACATAGTCGTAATATGTTTTAAGTTGACGTACGATGTTTAAAGGACTCGAACGAATTCATTTGGTTTATTATAGAGATTTAACGTTTCGTACGGTGATGTAAGGTCTTCTTTGGAGTTGTAATGTGTCCTACATTATTCTAAATTGCTTTTCAAGTTGCTAATGTCTCATAAATAGTCGTAACAAGTCCTGAGTTGTCGTACGATGTTCAATGGACTCGGACGAATTCATTTGGTTTATTATATAGTTTTAAGTTTACATACGGTATTGTAAGGTGTTGTTACGATTTGTAAGGAGTCCTACATTATAATAAATTGCTTTTCAAGTTCTAAAATGGCATACAGTCGTAATATGTTTTAAGTTTCCGTACGGTGTTTAAAGGACTCGAACGAATTCATTTGGTTTATTATGGGGATTTAACGTTTCGTACGGTGATGTAAGGTCTTCTTTGGAGTTGTAATGCGTCCTACATTATTCTAAATTGCTTTTCAAGTTGCTAATGTCTCATAAATAGTCGTAACAAGTCCTGAGTTGTCGTACGATGTTCAATGGACTCGGACGAAATCATTAGGTTTATTATGGAGTTTTAAGTTTACATACGGTATTGTAAGGTGTTGTTACGATTTGTAAGGAGTCCTATATTATAATAAAGTGCTTTTCACGTTCTAAAATGGCATACAGTCGTAATATGTTTTAAGTTGCCGTACGGTGTTTAAAGGACTCGAACGAATTCATTTGGTTTATTATGAAGATTTAACGTTTCGTACGGTGATGTAAGGTCTTCTTTGGAGTTGTAATGCGTCCTACATTATTCTAAATTGCTTTTCAAGTTGCTAATGTCTCATAAATAGTCGTAACAAGTCCTGAGTTGTCGTACGATGTTCAATGGACTCGGACGAAATCATTAGGTTTATTATGGAGTTTTCAGTTTACATACGGTATTGTAAGGTGTTGTTACGATTTGTAAGGAGTCCTGTATTATAATAAAGTGCTTTTCACGTTCTAAAATGGCATACATAGTCGTAATATGTTTTAAGTTGCCGTACGGTGTTTAAAGGACTCGAACGAATTCATTTGGTTTATTATGAAGATTTAACGTTTCGTACGGTGATGTAAGGTCTTCTTTGGAGTTGTAATGCGTCCTACATTATTCTAAATTGCTTTTCAAGTTGCTAATGTCTCATAAATAGTCGTAACAAGTCCTGAGTTGTCGTACGATGTTCAATGGACTCGGACGAAATCATTAGGTTTATTATGGAGTTTTAAGTTTACATACGGTATTGTAAGGTGTTGTTACGATTTGTAAGGAGTCCTATATTATAATAAAGTGCTTTTCACGTTCTAAAATGGCATACAGTCGTAATATGTTTTAAGTTGCCGTACGGTGTTTAAAGGACCTGAACGAATTCATTTGGTTTATTATGGAGATTTAACGTTTCGTACGGTGATGTAAGGTCTTCTTTGGAGTTGTAATGCGTCCTACATTATTCTAAATTGCTTTTCAAGTTGCTAATGTCTCATACAGAGTCGAAACAAGTCCTGAGTTGTCTTACGATGTTCAATGGACTTGGACGAATTCATTAGGTTTATTATGGAGTTTTAAGTTTACATACGGTATTGTAAGGTGTTATTACGATTTGTAAGGAGTCCTACATTATAATAAAGTGCTTTTCAAGTTCTAAAATGGCATACATAGTCTTAATATGTTTTAAGTTGACGTACGATGTTTAAAGGACTCGAACGAATTCATTTGGTTTATTATAGAGATTTAACGTTTCGTACGGTGATGTAAGGTCTTCTTTGGAGTTGTAATGTGTCCTACATTATTCTAAATTGCTTTTCAAGTTGCTAATGTCTCATAAATAGTCGTAACAAGTCCTGAGTTGTCGTACGATGTTCAATGGACTCGGACGAATTCATTTGGTTTCTTATGGAGTTTTAAGTTTACATACGGTATTGTAAGGTGTTGTTACGATTTGTAAGGAGTCCTACATTATAATAAATTGCTTTTCAAGTTCTAAAATGGCATACAGTCGTAATATGTTTTAAGTTTCCGTACGGTGTTTAAAGGACTCGAACGAATTCATTTGGTTTATTATGGGGATTTAACGTTTCGTACGGTGATGTAAGGTCTTCTTTGGAGTTGTAATGCGTCCTACATTATTCTAAATTGCTTTTCAAGTTGCTAATGTCTCATAAATAGTCGTAACAAGTCCTGAGTTGTCGTACGATGTTCAATGGACTCGGACGAAATCATTAGGTTTATTATGGAGTTTTAAGTTTACATACGGTATTGTAAGGTGTTGTTACGATTTGTAAGGAGTCCTATATTATAATGAAGTGCTTTTCACGTTCTAAAATGGCATACAGTCGTAATATGTTTTAAGTTGCCGTACGGTGTTTAAAGGACTCGAACGAATTCATTTGGTTTATTATGGAGATTTAACGTTTCGTACGGTGATGTAAGGTCTTCTTTGGAGTTGTAATGCGTCCTACATTATTCTAAATTGCTTTTCAAGTTGCTAATGTCTCATAAATAGTCGTAACAAGTCCTGAGTTGTCGTACGATGTTCAATGGACTCGGACGAAATCATTAGGTTTATTATGGAGTTTTAAGTTTACATACGGTATTGTAAGGTGTTGTTACGATTTGTAAGGAGTCCTATATTATAATAAAGTGCTTTTCACGTTCTAAAATGGCATACATAGTTGTAATATGTTTTAAGTTGCCGTACGATGTTTAAAGGACTCGAACGAATTCATTTGGTTTATTATGGAGATTTAACGTTTCGTACGGTGATGTAAGGTCTTCTTTGTAGTTGTAATGCGTGCTACATTATTCTCAATTGCTTTTCACGTTGCTAATGTCTCATACAGAGTCGAAACAAGTCCTGAGTTGTCTTACGATGTTCAATGGACTTGGACGAATTCATTAGGTTTATTATGGAGTTTTAAGTTTACATACGGTATTGTAAGGTGTTGTTACGATTTGTAAGGAGTCCTACATTATAATAAATTGCTTTTCAAGTTCTAAAATGGCATACAGTCGTAATATGTTTTAAGTTGCCGTACGGTGTTTAAAGGACTCGAACGAATTCATTTGGTTTATTATGGAGATTTAACGTTTCGTACGGTGATGTATGGTCTTCTTTGGAGTTGTAATGCGTCCTACATTATTCTAAATTGCTTTTCAAGTTGCTAATGTCTCATAAATAGTCGTAACAAGTCCTGAGTTGTCGTACGATGTTCAATGGACTCGGACGAAATCATTAGGTTTATTATGGAGTTTTAAGTTTACATACGGTATTGTAAGGTGTTGTTACGATTTGTAAGGAGTCCTATATTATAATAAAGTGCTTTTCACGTTCTAAAATGGCATACAGTCGTAATATGTTTTAAGTTGCCGTACGGTGTTTAAAGGACTCGAACGAATTCATTTGGTTTATTATGGAGATTTAACGTTTCGTACGGTGATGTAAGGTCTTCTTTGGAGTTGTAATGCGTCCTACATTATTCTAAATTGCTTTTCAAGTTGCTAATGTCTCATAAATAGTCGTAACAAGTCCTGAGTTGTCGTACGATGTTCAATGGACTCGGACGAAATCATTAGGTTTAATATGGAGTTTTAAGTTTACATACGGTATTGTAAGGTGTTGTTACGATTTGTAAGGAGTCCTATATTATAATAAAGTGCTTTTCACGTTCTAAAATGGCATACATAGTTGTAATATGTTTTAAGTTGCCGTACGATGTTTAAAGGACTCGAACGAATTCATTTGGTTTACTATGGAGATTTAACGTTTCTTACGGTGATGTAAGGTCTTCTTTGTAGTTGTAATGCGTGCTACATTATTCTAAATTGCTTTTCACGTTGCTAATGTCTCATACAGAGTCGAAACAAGTCCTGAGTTGTCTTACGATGTTCAATGGACTTGGACGAATTCATTAGGTTTATTATGGAGTTTTAAGTTTACATACGGTATTGTAAGGTGTTGTTACGATTTGTAAGGAGTCCTACATTATAATAAATTGCTTTTCAAGTTCTAAAATGGCATACAGTCGTAATATGTTTTAAGTTGCCGTACGGTGTTTAAAGGACTCGAACGAATACATTTGGTTTATTATGGAGATTTAACGTTTCGTACGGTGATGTAAGGTCTTCTTTGGAGTTGTAATGTGTCCTACATTATTCTAAATTGCTTTTCAAGTTGCTAATGTCTCATAAATAGTCGTAACAAGTCCTGAGTTGTCGTACGATGTTCAATGGACTCGGACGAAATCATTAGGTTTATTATGGAGTTTTAAGTTTACATACGGTATTGTAAGGTGTTGTTACAATTTGTAAGGAGTCCTATATTATAATAAAGTGCTTTTCACGTTCTAAAATGGCATACAGTCGTAATATGTTTTAAGTTGCCGTACGGTGTTTAAAGGACTCGAACGAATTCATTTGGTTTATTATGGAGATTTAACGTTTCGTACGGTGATGTAAGGTCTTCTTTGGAGTTGTAATGCGTCCTACATTATTCTAAATTGCTTTTCAAGTTGCTAATGTCTCATAAATAGTCGTAACAAGTCCTGAGTTGTCGTACGATGTTCAATGGACTCGGACGAAATCATTAGGTTTATTATGGAGTTTTAAGTTTATATACGGTATTGTAAGGTGTTGTTACGATTTGTAAGGAGTCCTATATTATAATAAAGTGCTTTTCACGTTCTAAAATGGCATACATAGTTGTAATATGTTTTAAGTTGTCGTACGATGTTTAAAGGACTCGAACGAATTCATTTGGTTTATTATGGAGATTTAACGTTTCGTACGGTGATGTAAGGTCTTCTTTGTAGTTGTAATGCGTGCTACATTATTCTCAATTGCTTTTCACGTTGCTAATGTCTCATACAGAGTCGAAACAAGTCCTGAGTTGTCTTACGATGTTCAATGGACTTGGACGAATTCATTAGGTTTATTATGGAGTTTTAAGTTTATATACGGTATTGTAAGGTGTTGTTACGATTTGTAAGGAGTCCTACATTATAATAAATTGCTTTTCAAGTTCTAAATGGCATACAGTCGTAATATGTTTTAAGTTGCCGTACGGTGTTTAAAGGACTCGAACGAATTCATTTGGTTTATTATGGAGATTTAACGTTTCGTACGGTGATGTATGGTCTTCTTTGGAGTTGTAATGCGTCCTACATTATTCTAAATTGCTTTTCAAGTTGCTAATGTCTCATAAATAGTCGTAACAAGTCCTGAGTTGTCGTACGATGTTCAATGGACTCGGACGAAATCATTAGGTTTATTATGGAGTTTTAAGTTTACATACGGTATTGTAAGGTGTTGTTACGATTTGTAAGGAGTCCTACATTATAATAAGGTGCTTTTCAAGTTCTAAAATGGCATACATAGTCGTAATATGTTTTAAGTTGACGTACGATGTTTAAAGGACTCGAACGAATTCATTTGGTTTATTATAGAGATTTAACGTTTCGTACGGTGATGTAAGGTCTTCTTTGGAGTTGTAATGTGGCCTACATTATTCTAAATTGCTTTTCAAGTTGCTAATGTCTCATAAATAGTCGTAACAAGTCCTGAGTTGTCGTACGATGTTCAATGGACTCGGACGAATTCATTAGGTTTATTATGGAGTTTTAAGTTTACATACGGTATTGTAAGGTGTTGTTACGATTTGTTATGAGTCCTACATTATAATAAATTGCTTTTCAAGTTCTAAAATGGCATACAGTCGTAATATGTTTTAAGTTGCCGTACGGTGTTTAAAGGACTCGAACGAATTCATTTGGTTTATTATGGGGATTTAATGTTTCGTACGGTGATGTAAGGTCTTCTTTGGAGTTGTAATGCGTCCTACATTATTCTAAATTGCTTTTCAAGTTGCTAATGTCTCATAAATAGTCGTAACAAGTCCTGAGTTGTCGTACGATGTTCAATGGACTCGGACGAAATCATTAGGTTTATTATGGAGTTTTAAGTTTACATACGGTATTGTAAGGTGTTGTTACGATTTGTAAGGAGTCCTATATTATAATAAAGTGCTTTTCACGTTCTAAAATGGCATACAGTCGTAATATGTTTTAAGTTGCCGTACGGTGTTTAAAGGACTCGAACGAATTCATTTGGTTTATTATGGAGATTTAACGTTTCGTACGGTGATGTAAGGTCTTCTTTGGAGTTGTAATGCGTCCTACATTATTCTAAATTGCTTTTCAAGTTGCTAATGTCTCATAAATAGTCGTAACAAGTCCTGAGTTGTCGTACGATGTTCAATGGACTCGGACGAAATCATTAGGTTTAATATGGAGTTTTAAGTTTACATACGGTATTGTAAGGTGTTGTTACGATTTGTAAGGAGTCCTATATTATAATAAAGTGCTTTTCACGTTCTAAAATGGCATACATAGTTGTAATATGTTTTAAGTTGCCGTACGATGTTTAAAGGACTCGAACGAATTCATTTGGTTTACTATGGAGATTTAACGTTTCGTACGGTGATGTAAGGTCTTCTTTGTAGTTGTAATGCGTGCTACATTATTCTAAATTGCTTTTCACGTTGCTAATGTCTCATACAGAGTCGAAACAAGTCCTGAGTTGTCTTACGATGTTCAATGGACTTGGACGAATTCATTAGGTTTATTATGGAGTTTTAAGTTTACATACGGTATTGTAAGGTGTTGTTACGATTTGTAAGGAGTCCTACATTATAATAAATTGCTTTTCAAGTTCTAAAATGGCATACAGTCGTAATATGTTTTAAGTTGCCGTACGGTGTTTAAAGGACTCGAACGAATACATTTGGTTTATTATGGAGATTTAACGTTTCGTACGGTGATGTAAGGTCTTCTTTGGAGTTGTAATGTGTCCTACATTATTCTAAATTGCTTTTCAAGTTGCTAATGTCTCATAAATAGTCGTAACAAGTCCTGAGTTGTCGTACGATGTTCAATGGACTCGGACGAAATCATTAGGTTTATTATGGAGTTTTAAGTTTACATACGGTATTGTAAGGTGTTGTTACAATTTGTAAGGAGTCCTATATTATAATAAAGTGCTTTTCACGTTCTAAAATGGCATACAGTCGTAATATGTTTTAAGTTGCCGTACGGTGTTTAAAGGACTCGAACGAATTCATTTGGTTTATTATGGAGATTTAACGTTTCGTACGGTGATGTAAGGTCTTCTTTGGAGTTGTAATGCGTCCTACATTATTCTAAATTGCTTTTCAAGTTGCTAATGTCTCATAAATAGTCGTAACAAGTCCTGAGTTGTCGTACGATGTTCAATGGACTCGGACGAAATCATTAGGTTTATTATGGAGTTTTAAGTTTATATACGGTATTGTAAGGTGTTGTTACGATTTGTAAGGAGTCCTATATTATAATAAAGTGCTTTTCACGTTCTAAAATGGCATACATAGTTGTAATATGTTTTAAGTTGTCGTACGATGTTTAAAGGACTCGAACGAATTCATTTGGTTTATTATGGAGATTTAACGTTTCGTACGGTGATGTAAGGTCTTCTTTGTAGTTGTAATGCTTGCTACATTATTCTCAATTGCTTTTCACGTTGCTAATGTCTCATACAGAGTCGAAACAAGTCCTGAGTTGTCTTACGATGTTCAATGGACTTGGACGAATTCATTAGGTTTATTATGGAGTTTTAAGTTTACATACGGTATTGTAAGGTGTTGTTACGATTTGTAAGGAGTCCTACATTATAATAAATTGCTTTTCAAGTTCTAAATGGCATACAGTCGTAATATGTTTTAAGTTGCCGTACGGTGTTTAAAGGACTCGAACGAATTCATTTGGTTTATTATGGAGATTTAACGTTTCGTACGGTGATGTATGGTCTTCTTTGGAGTTGTAATGCGTCCTACATTATTCTAAATTGCTTTTCAAGTTGCTAATGTCTCATAAATAGTCGTAACAAGTCCTGAGTTGTCGTACGATGTTCAATGGACTCGGACGAAATCATTAGGTTTATTATGGAGTTTTAAGTTTACATACGGTATTGTAAGGTGTTGTTTCGATTTGTAAGGAGTCCTACATTATAATAAGGTGCTTTTCAAGTTCTAAAATGGCATACATAGTCGTAATATGTTTTAAGTTGACGTACGATGTTTAAAGGACTCGAACGAATTCATTTGGTTTATTATAGAGATTTAACGTTTCGTACGGTGATGTAAGGTCTTCTTTGGAGTTGTAATGTGGCCTACATTATTCTAAATTGCTTTTCAAGTTGCTAATGTCTCATAAATAGTCGTAACAAGTCCTGAGTTGTCGTACGATGTTCAATGGACTCGGACGAATTCATTAGGTTTATTATGGAGTTTTAAGTTTACATACGGTATTGTAAGGTGTTGTTACGATTTGTTATGAGTCCTACATTATAATAAATTGCTTTTCAAGTTCTAAAATGGCATACAGTCGTAATATGTTTTAAGTTGCCGTACGGTGTTTAAAGGACTCGAACGAATTCATTTGGTTTATTATGGGGATTTAACGTTTCGTACGGTGATGTAAGGTTTTCTTTGGAGTTGTAATGCGTCCTACATTATTCTAAATTGCTTTTCAAGTTGCTAATGTCTCATAAATAGTCGTAACAAGTCCTGAGTTGTCGTACGATGTTCAATGGACTCGGACGAAATCATTAGGTTTATTATGGAGTTTTAAGTTTACATACGGTATTGTAAGGTGTTGTTACGATTTGTAAGGAGTCCTATATTATAATAAAGTGCTTTTCACGTTCTAAAATGGCATACAGTCGTAATATGTTTTAAGTTGCCGTACGGTGTTTAAAGGACTCGAACGAATTCATTTGGTTTATTATGGAGATTTAACGTTTCGTACGGTGATGTAAGGTCTTCTTTGGAGTTGTAATGCGTCCTACATTATTCTAAATTGCTTTTCAAGTTGCTAATGTCTCATAAATAGTCGTAACAAGTCCTGAGTTGTCGTACGATGTTCAATGGACTCGGACGAAATCATTAGGTTTAATATGGAGTTTTAAGTTTACATACGGTATTGTAAGGTGTTGTTACGATTTGTAAGGAGTCCTATATTATAATAAAGTGCTTTTCACGTTCTAAAATGGCATACATAGTTGTAATATGTTTTAAGTTGCCGTACGATGTTTAAAGGACTCGAACGAATTCATTTGGTTTACTATGGAGATTTAACGTTTCGTACGGTGATGTAAGGTCTTCTTTGTAGTTGTAATGCGTGCTACATTATTCTAAATTGCTTTTCACGTTGCTAATGTCTCATACAGAGTCGAAACAAGTCCTGAGTTGTCTTACAATGTTCAATGGACTTGGACGAATTCATTAGGTTTATTATGGAGTTTTAAGTTTACATACGGTATTGTAAGGTGTTGTTACGATTTGTAAGGAGTCCTATATTATAATAAAGTGCATTTCACGTTCTAAAATGTCATACAGTCGTAATATGTTTTAAGTTGCCGTACGGTGTTTAAAGGACTCGAACGAATTCATTTGGTTTATTATGGGGATTTAACGTTTCGTACGGTGATGTAAGGTTTTCTTTGGAGTTGTAATGCGTCCTACATTATTCTAAATTGCTTTTCAAGTTGCTAATGTCTCATAAATAGTCGTAACAAGTCCTGAGTTGTCGTACGATGTTCAATGGACTCGGACGAAATCATTAGGTTTATTATGGAGTTTTAAGTTTACATACGGTATTGTAAGGTGTTGTTACGATTTGTAAGGAGTCCTATATTATAATAAAGTGCTTTTCACGTTCTAAAATGGCATACAGTCGTAATATGTTTTAAGTTGCCGTACGGTGTTTAAAGGACTCGAACGAATTCATTTGGTTTATTATGGAGATTTAACGTTTCGTACGGTGATGTAAGGTCTTCTTTGGAGTTGTAATGCGTCCTACATTATTCTAAATTGCTTTTCAAGTTGCTAATGTCTCATAAATAGTCGTAACAAGTCCTGAGTTGTCGTACGATGTTCAATGGACTCGGACGAAATCATTAGGTTTAATATGGAGTTTTAAGTTTACATACGGTATTGTAAGGTGTTGTTACGATTTGTAAGGAGTCCTATATTATAATAAAGTGCTTTTCACGTTCTAAAATGGCATACATAGTTGTAATATGTTTTAAGTTGCCGTACGATGTTTAAAGGACTCGAACGAATTCATTTGGTTTACTATGGAGATTTAACGTTTCGTACGGTGATGTAAGGTCTTCTTTGTAGTTGTAATGCGTGCTACATTATTCTAAATTGCTTTTCACGTTGCTAATGTCTCATACAGAGTCGAAACAAGTCCTGAGTTGTCTTACAATGTTCAATGGACTTGGACGAATTCATTAGGTTTATTATGGAGTTTTAAGTTTACATACGGTATTGTAAGGTGTTGTTACGATTTGTAAGGAGTCCTATATTATAATAAAGTGCATTTCACGTTCTAAAATGTCATACAGTCGTAATATGTTTTAAGTTGCCGTACGGTGTTTAAAGGACTCGAACGAATTCATTTGGTTTATTATGGAGATTTAACGTTTCGTACGGTGATGTAAGGTCTTCTTTGGAGTTGTAATGCGTCCTACATTATTCTAAATTGCTTTTCAAGTTGCTAATGTCTCATAAATAGTCGTAACAAGTCCTGAGTTGTCGTACGATGTTCAATGGACTCGGACGAAATCATTAGGTTTAATATGGAGTTTTAAGTTTACATACGGTATTGTAAGGTGTTGTTACGATTTGTAAGGAGTCCTATATTATAATAAAGTGCTTTTCACGTTCTAAAATGGCATACATAGTTGTAATATGTTTTAAGTTGCCGTACGATGTTTAAAGGACTCGAACGAATTCATTTGGTTTACTATGGAGATTTAACGTTTCGTACGGTGATGTAAGGTCTTCTTTGTAGTTGTAATGCGTGCTACATTATTCTAAATTGCTTTTCACGTTGCTAATGTCTCATACAGAGTCGAAACAAGTCCTGAGTTGTCTTACAATGTTCAATGGACTTGGACGAATTCATTAGGTTTATTATGGAGTTTTAAGTTTACATACGGTATTGTAAGGTGTTGTTACGATTTGTAAGGAGTCCTACATTATAATAAATTGCTTTTCAAGTTCTAAAATGGCATACAGTCGTAATATGTTTTAAGTTGCCGTACGGTGTTTAAAGGACTCGAACGAATTCATTTGGTTTATTATGGAGATTTAACGTTTCGTACGGTGATGTAAGGTCTTCTTTGGAGTTGTAATGTGTCCTACATTATTCCAAATTGCTTTTCAAGTTGCTAATGTCTCATAAATAGTCGTAACAAGTCCTGAGTTGTCGTACGATGTTCAATGGACTCGGACGAAATCATTAGGTTTAATATGGAGTTTTAAGTTTACATACGGTATTGTAAGGTGTTGTTACGATTTGTAAGGAGTCCTATATTATAATAAAGTGCTTTTCACGTTCTAAAATGGCATACAGTCGTAATATGTTTTAAGTTGCCGTACGATGTTTAAAGGACTCGAACGAATTCATTTGGTTTACTATGGAGATTTAACGTTTCGTAAGGTGATGTAAGGTCTTCTTTGTAGTTGTAATGCGTGCTACATTATTCTAAATTGCTTTTCACGTTGCTAATGTCTCATACAGAGTCGAAACAAGTCCTGAGTTGTCTTACGATGTTCAATGGACTTGGACGAATTCATTAGGTTTATTATGGAGTTTTAAGTTTACATACGGTATTGTAAGGTGTTGTTACGATTTGTAAGGAGTCCAACATTATAATAAATTGCTTTTCAAGTTCTAAAATGGCATACAATCGTAATATGTTTTAAGTTGCCGTACGGTGTTTAAAGGACTCGAACGAATACATTTGGTTTATTATGGAGATTTAACGTTTCGTACGGTGATGTAAGGTCTTCTTTGGAGTTGTAATGTGTCCTACATTATTCTAAATTGCTTTTCAAGTTGCTAATGTCTCATAAATAGTCGTAACAAGTCCTGAGTTGTCGTACGATGTTCAATGGACTCGGACGAAATCATTAGGTTTATTATGGAGTTTTAAGTTTACATACGGTATTGTAAGGTGTTGTTACGATTTGTAAGGAGTCCTATATTATAATAAAGTGCTTTTCACGTTCTAAAATGGCATACAGTCGTAATATGTTTTAAGTTGCCGTACGGTGTTTAAAGGACTCGAACGAATTCATTTGGTTTATTATGGAGATTTAACGTTTCGTACGGTGATGAAAGGTCTTCTTTGGAGTTGTAATGCGTCCTACATTATTCTAAATTGCTTTTCAAGTTGCTAATGTCTCATAAATAGTCGTAACAAGTCCTGAGTTGTCGTACGATGTTCAATGGACTCGGACGAAATCATTAGGTTTATTATGGAGTTTTAAGTTTACATACGGTATTGTAAGGTGTTGTTACGATTTGTAAGGAGTCCTATATTATAATAAAGTGCTTTTCACGTTCTAAAATGGCATACATAGTTGTAATATGTTTTAAGTTGCCGTACGATGTTTAAAGGACTCGAACGAATTCATTTGGTTTATTACGGAGATTTAACGTTTCGTACGGTGATGTAAGGTCTTCTTTATAGTTGTAATGCGTGCTACATTATTCTCAATTGCTTTTCACGTTGCTAATGTCTCATACAGAGTCGAAACAAGTCCTGAGTTGTCTTACGATGTTCAATGGACTTGGACGAATTCATTAGGTTTATTATGGAGTTTTAAGTTTACATACGGTATTGTAAGGTGTTGTTACGATTTGTAAGGAGTCCTACATTATAATAAATTGCTTTTCAAGTTCTAAAATGGCATACAGTCGTAATATGTTTTAAGTTGTCGTACGGTGTTTAAAGGACTCGAACGAATTCATTTGGTTTATTATGGAGATTTAACG
This sequence comes from Tagetes erecta, assembly GCA_030867185.1. Classification (NCBI taxonomy): domain Eukaryota; kingdom Viridiplantae; phylum Streptophyta; class Magnoliopsida; order Asterales; family Asteraceae; genus Tagetes; species Tagetes erecta. The sequence goes on from CM061490.1 coordinate 47,194,607, forward strand.
TTTCGTACGGTGATGTATGGTCTTCTTTGGAGTTGTAATGCGTCCTACATTATTCTAAATTGCTTTTCAAGTTGCTAATGTCTCATAAATAGTCGTAACAAGTCCTGAGTTGTCGTACGATGTTCAATGGACTCGGACGAAATCATTAGGTTTATTATGGAGTTTTAAGTTTACATACGATATTGTAAGGTGTTGTTACGATTTGTAAGGAGTCCTACATTATAATAAAGTGCTTTTCACTTTCTAAAATGGCATACATAGTTGTAATATGTTTTAAGTTGCCGTACGATGTTTAAAGGACTCGAACGAATTCATTTGGTTTATTATAGAGATTTAACGTTTCGTACTGTGATGTAAGGTCTTCTTTGGAGTTGTAATGCGTCCTACATTATTCTAAATTGATTTTCAAGTTGCTAATGTCTCAAAAATAGTCGTAACAAGTCCTGAGTTGTCGTACGATGTTTAATGGACTAGGACGAATTCATTAGGTTTATTATGGAGTTTTAAGTTTACATACGGTATTGTAAGGTGTTGTTAGGATTTGTAAGGAGTCCTACATTATAATAAAGTGCTTTTCAAGTTCTAAAATGGCAGACATAGTAGTAATATGTTTTAAGTTGACGTACGATGTTTAAAGGACTCGAACGAATTCATTTGGTTTATTATAGAGATTTAACGTTTCGTACTGTGATGTAAGGTCTTCTTTGGAGTTGTAATGCGTCCTACATTATTCTAAATTGATTTTCAAGTTGCTAATGTCTCAAAAATAGTCGTAACAAGTCCTGAGTTGTCGTACGATGTTCAATGGACTCGGACGAATTCATTAGGTTTATTATGGAGTTTTAAGTTTACATACGGTATTGTAAGGTGTTGTTACGATTTGTAAGGAGTCCTACATTATAATAAATTGCATTTCAAGTTCTAAAATGGCATACATAGTTGTAATATGTTTTAAGTTGCCATACGATGTTTAAAGGACTCGAACGAATTCTTTTGGTTTATTATGGAGATTTAACGTTTCGTACGGTGATGTAAGGTCTTCTTTGGAGTTGTAATGCGTGCTACATTTTTCTAAATTGCTTTTCAAGTTGCTAATGTCTCATACAGAGTCGAAACAAGTCCTGAGTTGTCTTACGATGTTCAATGGACTTGGACGAATTCATTAGGTTTATTATGGAGTTTTAAGTTTACATACGGTATTGTAAGGTGTTATTACGATTTGTAAGGAGTCCTACATTATAATAAAGTGCTTTTCAAGTTCTAAAATGGCATACATAGTCGTAATATGTTTTAAGTTGTCGTACGATGTTTAAAGGACTCGAACGAATTCATTTGGTTTATTTTGGAGATTTAATGTTTCGTACGGTGATGTAAGGTCTTCTTTGGTGTTGTAATGCGTCCTACATTAATCTAAATTGCTTTTCAAGTTGCTAATGTCTCAAAAATAGTCGTAACAAGTCCTGAGTTGTCGTACGATGTTCAATGGACTTGGACGTATTCATTAGGTTTATTATGGAGTTTTAAGTTTACATACGGTATTGTAAGGTGTTGTTACGATTTGTAAGGAGTCCTACATTATAATAAAGTGCTTTTCAAGTTCTAAAATGGCATACAGTCGTAATATGTTTTAATTTTCCGTACGGTGTTTAAAGGACGTGAACGAATTCATTTGGTTTATTATGGAGATTTAACGTTTCGTACGGTGATGTAAGGTCTTCTTTGGAGTTGTAATGTGTGCTACATTATTCTAAATTGCTTTTCAAGTTGCTAATGTCTCATAAATAGTCGTAACAAGTCCTGAGTTGTCGTACGATGTTCAATGGACTTGGACGAATTCATTAGGTTTATTATGGAGTTTTAAGTTTACATACGATATTGTAAGGTGTTGTTACGATTTGTAAGGAGACCTACATTATAATAAAGTGCTTTTCAAGTTCTAAAATGGCATACATAGTCGTAATATGTTTTAAGTTGACGTACGATGTTTAAAGGACTCGAACGAATTCATTTGGTTTATTATAGAGATTTAACGTTTCGTACTGTGATGTAAGGTCTTCTTTGGAGTTGTAATGCGTCCTACATTATTCTAAATTGATTTTCAAGTTGCTAATGTCTCAAAAATAGTCGTAACAAGTCCTGAGTTGTCGTACGATGTTCAATGGACTCGGACTAATTCATTAGGTTTATTATGGAGTTTTAAGTTTACATACGGTATTGTAAGGTGTTGTTACGATTTGTAAGGAGTCCTACATTATAATAAATTGCTTTTCAAGTTCTACAATGGCATACAGTCGTAATATGTTTTAATTTTCCGTACGGTGTTTAAAGGACTCGAACGATTTCATTTGGTTTATTATGGAGATTTAACGTTTCGTACGGTGATGTAAGGTCTTCTTTGTAGTTGAAATGCGTGCTACATTATTCTAAATTGCTTTTCAAGTTGCTAATGTCTCATACAGAGTCGAAACAAGTCCTGAGTTGTCTTACGATGTTCAATGGACTTGGACGAATTCATTAGGTTTATTATGGAGTTTTAAGTTTACATACGGTATTGTAAGGTGTTATTACGATTTGTAAGGAGTTCTACATTATAATAAAGTGCTTTTCAAGTTCTAAAATGGCATACATAGTCGTAATATGTTTTAAGTTGACGTACGATGTTTAAAGGACTCGAACGAATTCATTTGGTTTATTATGGAGATTTAATGTTTCGTACGGTGATGTAAGGTCTTCTTTGGAGTTGTAATACGTCCTACATTATTCTAAATTGCTTTTCAAGTTGCTAATGTCTCTAAAATAGACGTATCAAGTCCTGAGTTGTCGTACGATGTTCAATGGACTCGGACGAATTCATTAGGTTTATTACGGAGTTTTAAGTTTACATACGGTATTGTAAGGTGTTGTTACGATTTGTAAGGAGTCCTACATTATAATAAAGTGCTTTTCAAGTTTTAAAATGGCATACAGTCGTAATATGTTTTAAGTTGCCGTACGATGTTTAAAGGACTCGAACGAATTCATTTGGTTTATTATGGAGATTTAACGTTTGGTACGGTGATGTAAGGTCTTCTTTGGAGTTGTAATGCGTCCTACATTATTCTAAATTGCTTTTCAAGTTGCTAATGTCTCATAAATAGTCGTAACAAGTCCTGAGTTGTCGTACGATGTTCAATGGACTCGGACGAAATCATTAGGTTTATTATGGAGTTTTAAGTTTACATACGGTATTGTAAGGTGTTGTTAGGATTTGTAAGGAGTCCTACATTATAATAAAGTGCTTTTCAAGTTCTAAAATGGCAGACATAGTCGTAATATGTTTTAAGTTGACGTACGATGTTTAAAGGACTCGAACGAATTCATTTGGTTTATTATAGAGATTTAACGTTTCGTACTGTGATGTAAGGTCTTCTTTGGAGTTGTAATGCGTCCTACATTATTCTAAATTGATTTTCAAGTTGCTAATGTCTCAAAAATAGTCGTAACAAGTCCTGAGTTGTCGTACGATGTTTAATGGACTAGGACGAATTCATTAGGTTTATTATGGAGTTTTAAGTTTACATACGGTATTGTAAGGTGTTGTTAGGATTTGTAAGGAGTCCTACATTATAATAAAGTGCTTTTCAAGTTCTAAAATGGCAGACATAGTCGTAATATGTTTTAAGTTGACGTACGATGTTTAAAGGACTCGAACGAATTCATTTGGTTTATTATAGAGATTTAACGTTTCGTACTGTGATGTAAGGTCTTCTTTGGAGTTGTAATGCGTCCTACATTATTCTAAATTGATTTTCAAGTTGCTAATGTCTCAAAAATAGTCGTAACAAGTCCTGAGTTGTCGTACGATGTTCAATGGACTCGGACGAATTCATTAGGTTTATTATGGAGTTTTAAGTTTACATACGGTATTGTAAGGTGTTGTTACGATTTGTAAGAAGTCCTACATTATAATAAATTGCTTTTCAAGTTCTAAAATGGCATACATAGTTGTAATATGTTTTAAGTTGCCATACGATGTTTAAAGGACTCGAACGAATTCTTTTGGTTTATTATGGAGATTTAACGTTTCGTACGGTGATGTAAGGTCTTCTTTGGAGTTGTAATGCGTGCTACATTATTCTAAATTGCTTTTCAAGTTGCTAATGTCTCATACAGAGTCGAAACAAGTCCTGAGTTGTCTTACGATGTTCAATGGACTTGGACGAATTCATTAGGTTTATTATGGAGTTTTAAGTTTACATACGGTATTGTAAGGTGATATTACGATTTGTAAGGAGTCCTACATTATAATAAAGTGCTTTTCAAGTTCTAAAATGGCATACATAGTCGTAATATGTTTTAAGTTGTCGTACGATGTTTAAAGGACTCGAACGAATTCATTTGGTTTATTTTGGAGATTTAATGTTTCGTACGGTGATGTAAGGTCTTCTTTGGTGTTGTAATGCGTCCTAAATTAATCTAAATTGCTTTTCAAGTTGCTAATGTCTCAAAAATAGTCGTAACAAGTCCTGAGTTGTCGTACGATGTTCAATGGACTTGGACGTATTCATTAGGTTTATTATGGAGTTTTAAGTTTACATACGGTATTGTAAGGTGTTGTTACGATTTGTAAGGAGTCCTACATTATAATAAAGTGCTTTTCAAGTTCTAAAATGGCATACAGTCGTAATATGTTTTAATTTTCCGTACGGTGTTTAAAGGACTTGAACGAATTCATTTGGTTTATTATGGAGATTTAACGTTTCGTACGGTGATGTAAGGTCTTCTTTGGAGTTGTAATGTGTCCTACATTATTCTAAATTGCTTTTCAAGTTGCTAATGTCTCATAAATAGTCGTAACAAGTCCTGAGTTGTCGTACGATGTTCAATGGACTTGGACGAATTCATTAGGTTTATTATGGAGTTTTAAGTTTACATACGATATTGTAAGGTGTTGTTACGATTTGTAAGGAGTCCTACATTATAATAAAGTGCTTTTCAAGTTCTAAAATGGCATACATAGTCGTAATATGTTTTAAGTTGACGTACGATGTTTAAAGGACTCGAACGAATTCATTTGGTTTATTATAGAGATTTAACGTTTCGTACTGTGATGTAAGGTCTTCTTTGGAGTTGTAATGCGTCCTACATTATTCTAAATTGATTTTCAAGTTGCTAATGTCTCAAAAATAGTCGTAACAAGTCCTGAGTTGTCGTACGATGTTCAATGGACTCGGACTAATTCATTAGGTTTATTATGGAGTTTTAAGTTTACATACGGTATTGTAAGGTGTTGTTACGATTTGTAAGGAGTCCTACATTATAATAAAGTGCTTTTCAAGTTCTAAAATGGCATACATAGTCGTAATATGTTTTAAGTTGTCGTACGATGTTTAAAGGACTCGAACGAATTCATTTGGTTTATTTTGGAGATTTAATGTTTCTGACGGTGATGTAAGGTCTTCTTTGGTGTTGTAATGCGTCCTACATTAATCTAAATTGCTTTTCAAGTTGCTAATGTCTCAAAAATAGTCGTAACAAGTCCTGAGTTGTCGTACGATGTTCAATGGACTTGGACGTATTCATTAGGTTTATTATGGAGTTTTAAGTTTACATACGGTATTGTAAGGTGTTGTTACAATTTGTAAGGAGTCCTACATTATAATAAAGTGCTTTTCAAGTTCTAAAATGGCATACAGTCGTAATATGTTTTAAGTTGCCGTACGATGTTTAAAGGACTCGAACGAATTCATTTGGTTTATTATGGAGATTTAACGTTTGGTACGGTGATGTAAGGTCTTCTTTGGAGTTGTAATGCGTGCTACATTATTATAAATTGCTTTTCAAGTTGCTAATGTCTCATACTGAGTCGTAACAAGTCCTGCGTTGTCTTACGATGTTCAATGGACTCGGACGAATTCATTAGGTTTATTATGGAGTTTTAAGTTTACATACGGTATTGTAAGGTGTTGTTACGATTTGTAAGGAGTCCTAGATTATAATAAATTGCTTTTCAAGTTCTAAAATGGCATACATAGTCATAATATGTTTTAAGTTGCCGTACGATGTTTAAAGGACTCGAACGAATTCATTTGGTTTTGTTATGGAGATTTAACGTTTCGTACCGTGATGTAAGGTCTTCTTTGGAGTTGTAATGCGTCCTACATTATTCTAAATTGCTTTTCAAGTTGCTAACGTCTCTAAAATAGTCGTAACAAGTCCTGAGTTGTCGTATTATGTTCAATGGACTCGGACGAATTCATTAGGTTTATTATGGAGTTTTAAGTTTACATACGGTATTGTATGGTGTTATTACGATTTGTAAGGAGTCCTACATTATAATAAAGTGCTTTTCAAGTTCTAAAATGGCATACATAGTCGTAATATGTTTTAAGTTGTCGTACGATGTTTAAAGGACTCGAACGAATTCATTTGGTTTATTATGGAGATTTAATGTTTCGTACGGTGATGTAATGTCTTCTTTGGAGTTGTAATACGTCCTACATTATTCTAAATTGCTTTTCAAGTTGCTAATGTCTCTAAAATAGACGTAACAAGTCCTGAGTTGTCGTACGATGTTCAATGGACTCGGACGAATTCATTAGGTTTATTATGGAGTTTTAAGTTTACATACGGTATTGTATGGTGTTATTACGATTTGTAAGGAGTCCTACATTATAATAAAGTGCTTTTCAAGTTCTAAAATGGCATACATAGTCGTAATATGTTTTAAGTTGCCGTATGATGTGTAAAGGACTCGAACGAATTCATTTGGTTTATTATGGAGATTTAATGTTTCGTACGTTGATGTAAGGTCTTCTTTGGTGTTGTAATGCGTCCTACATTATTCTAAATTGCTTTTCAAGTTGCTAATGTCTCAAAAATAGTCGTAACAAGTCCTGAGTTGTCATACGATGTTCAATGGACTTGGACGAATTCATTAGGTTTATTATGGAGTTTTAAGTTTACATACGGTATTGTAAGGTGTTGTTACAATTTGTAAGGAGTCCTACATTATAATAAAGTGCTTTTCAAGTTCTAAAATGGCATACAGTCGTAATATGTTTTAAGTTGCCGTACGATGTTTAAAGGACTCGAACGAATTCATTTGGTTTATTATGGAGATTTAACGTTTGGTACGGTGATGTAAGGTCTTCTTTGGAGTTGTAATGCGTGCTACATTATTATAAATTGCTTTTCAAGTTGCTAATGTCTCATACTGAGTCGTAACAAGTCCTGAGTTGTCTTACGATGTTCAATGGACTCGGACGAATTCATTAGGTTTATTATGGAGTTTTAAGTTTACATACGGTATTGTAAGGTGTTGTTACGATTTGTAAGGAGTTCTACATTATAATAAAGTGCTTTTCAAGTTCTAAAATGGCATACATAGTCGTAATATGTTTTAAGTTGCCGTACGATGTTTAAAGGACTCGAACGAATTCATTTGGTTTTGTTATGGAGATTTAACGTTTTGTACGGTGATGTAAGGTCTTCTTTGGAGTTGTAATGCGTCCTACATTATTCTAAATTGCTTTTCAAGTTGCTAATGTCTCATAAAGAGTCGTAACAAGTCCTGAGTTATCTTACGATGTTCAATGGACTAGGACGAATTCATTAGGTTTATTATGGAGTTTTAAGTTTACATATGGTATTGTATGGTGTTATTACGATTTGTAAGGAGTCCTACATTATAATAAAGTGCTTTTCAAGTTCTAAAATGGCATACATAGTCATAATATGTTTTAAGTTGTCGTACGATGTTTAAAGGACTCGAACGAATTCATTTGGTTTATTATGGAGATTTAATGTTTCGTACGGTGATGTAAGGTCTTCTTTGGAGTTGTAATACGTCCTACATTATTCTAAATAGCTTTTCAAGTTGCTAATGTCTCAAAAATAGTCGTAACAAGTCCTGAGTTGTCGTACGATGTTCAATGGACTTGGACGAAATCATTAGGTTTATTATGGAGTTTTAAGTTTACATACGGTATTGTAAGGTGTTGTTACGATTTCTAAGGAGTCCTACATTATAATAAAGTGCTTTTCAAGTTCTAAAATGGCATACAGTCGTAATATGTTTTAAGTTGCCGTACGATGTTTAAAGGACTCGAACGAATTCAATTTGGTTTATTATGGAGATTTAACGTTTAGTACTGTGATGTAAGGTCTTCTTTGGAGTTGTAATGCGTGCTACATTACTCTAAATTGCTTTTCAAGTTGCTAATGTCTCATAAAGAGTCGAAACAAGTCCTGAGTTGTCTTACGATGTTCAATGGACTTGGACGAATTCATTAGGTTTATTATGGAGTTTTAAGTTTACATACGGTATTGTATGGTGTTATTACGATTTGTAAGGAGTCCTACATTATAATAAAGTGCTTTTCAAGATCTAAAATGGCATACATAGTCGTAATATGTTCTAAGTTGCCGTACGATGTTTAAAGGACTCGAACGAATTCATTTGGTTTATTATGGAGATTTAATGTTTCGTACGGTGATGTAAGGTCTTCTTTGGAGTTGTAATACGTCCTACATTATTCTAAATAGCTTTTCAAGTTGCTAATGTCTCAAAAATAGTCGTAACAAGTCCTGAGTTGTCGTACGATGTTCAATGGACTTGGACGAAATCATTAGGTTTATTATGGAGTTTTAAGTTTACATACGGTATTGTAAGTGTTGTTACGATTTCTAAGGAGTCCTACATTATAATAAAGTGCTTTTCAAGTTCTAAAATGGCATACAGTCGTAATATGTTTTAAGTTGGCGTACGAAGTTTAAAGGACTCGAACGAATTCATTTGGTTTATTATGGAGATTTAACGTTTGGTACGGTGATGTAAGGTCTTCTTTGGAGTTGTAATGCGTGCCAAATTATTATAAATTGCTTTTCAAGTTGCTAATGTCTCATACAGAGTCGTAACAAGTCCTGAGTTGTCTTACGATGTTCAATGGACTCGGACGAATTCATTAGGTTTATTATGGAGTTTTAAGTTTACATACGGTATTGTAAGGTGTTGTTACGATTTGTAAGGAGTCCTACATTATAATAAAGTGCTTTTCAAGTTCTAAAATGGCATACATAGTCGTAATATGTTTTAAGTTGCCGTACGATGTTTAAAGGACTCGAACGAATTCATTTGGTTTATTATGGAGATTTAACGTTTGGTACGGTGATGTAAGGTCTTCTTTGGAGTTGTAATGCGTGCTACATTATTATAAATTGCTTTTCAAGTTGCTAATGTCTCACACAGAGTCGTAACAAGTCCTGAGTTGTCTTACGATGTTCAATGGACTCGGACGAATTCATTAGGTTTATTATGGAGTTTTAAGTTTACATACTGTATTGTAAGGTGTTGTTAAGATTTGTAAGGAGTCCTACATTATAATAAAGTGCTTTTCAAGTTCTAAAATGGCATACATAGTCGTAATATGTTTTAAGTTGCCGTACGATGTTTAAAGGACTCGAACGAATTCATCTGGTTTTGTTATGGAGATTTAACGTTTCGTACGGTGATGTAAGGTCTTCTTTGGAGTTGTAATGCGTCCAACATTATTCTAAATTGCTTTTCAAGTTGCTAACGTCTCTAAAATAGTCGTAACAAGTCCTGAGTTGTCGTATTATGTTCAATGGACTCGGACGAATTCATTAGGTTTATTATGGAGTTTTAAGTTTACATACGGTATTGTATGGTGTTATTACGATTTGTAAGGAGTCCTACATTATAATAAAGTGCTTTTCAAGTTCTAAAATGGCATACATAGTCGTAATATGTTTTAAGTTGTCGTACGATGTTTAAAGGACTCGAACGAATTCATTTGGTTTATTATGGAGATTTAATGTTTCGTACGGTGATGTAAGGTCTTCTTTGGAGTTGTAATGCGTGCTACATTATTATAAATTGCTTTTCAAGTTGCTAATGTCTCATACAGAGTCGTAACAAGTCCTGAGTTGTCTTACGATGTTCAATGGACTCGGACGAATTCATTAGGTTTATTATGGAGTTTTAAGTTTACATACTGTATTGTAAGGTGTTGTTAAGATTTGTAAGGAGTCCTACATTATAATAAAGTGCTTTTCAAGTTCTAAAATGGCATACATAGTCGTAATATGTTTTAAGTTGCCGTACGATGTTTAAAGGACTCGAACGAATTCATTTGGTTTTGTTATGGAGATTTAACGTTTCGTACGGTGATGTAAGGTCTTCTTTGGAGTTGTAATGCGTCCTACATTATTCTAAATTGCTTTTCAAGTTGCTAACGTCTCTAAAATAGTCGTAACAAGTCCTGAGTTGTCGTATTATGTTCAATGGACTCGGACGAATTCATTAGGTTTATTATGGAGTTTTAAGTTTACATACGGTATTGTAAGGTGTTGTTACGATTTGTAAGGAGTCCTACATTATAATAAAGTGCTTTTCAAGTTCTAAAATGGCATACATAGTCGTAATATGTTTTAAGTTGTCGTACGATGTTTAAAGGACTCGAACGAATTCATTTGGTTTTGTTATGGAGATTTAACGTTTCGTACGGTGATGTAAGGTCTTCTTTGGAGTTGTAATGCGTCCTACATTATTCTAAATTGCTTTTCAAGTTGCTAATGTCTCATAAAGAGTCGAAACAAGTCCTGAGTTGTCTTACGATGTTCAATGGACTCGGATGAATTCATTAGGTTTATTATGGAGTTTTAAGTTTACATACTGTATTGTAAGGTGTTGTTAAGATTTGTAAGGAGTCCTACATTATAATAAAGTGTTTTTCAAGTTCTAAAATGGCATACATAGTCGTAATATGTTTTAAGTTGCCGTACGATGTTTAAAGGACTCGAACGAATTCATTTGGTTTTGTTATGGAGATTTAACGTTTCGTACGGTGATGTAAGGTCTTCTTTGGAGTTGTAATGCGTCCTACATTATTCTAAATTGCTTTTCAAGTTGCTAATGTCTCAAAAATAGTCGTAACAAGTCCTGAGTTGTCATACGATGTTCAATGGACTTGGACGAATTCATTAGGTTTATTATGGAGTTTTAAGTTTACATACGGTATTGTAAGGTGTTGTTACAATTTGTAAGGAGTCCTACATTATAATAAAGTGCTTTTCAAGTTCTAAAATGGCATACAGTCGTAATATGTTTTAAGTTGCCGTACGATGTTTAAAGGACGCGAACGAATTCATTTGGTTTATTATGGAGATTTAACGTTTGGTACGGTGATGTAAGGTCTTCTTTGGAGTTGTAATGCGTGCTACATTATTATAAATTGCTTTTCAAGTTGCTAATGTCTCATACTGAGTCGTAACAAGTCCTGAGTTGTCTTACGATGTTCAATGGACTCGGACGAATTCATTAGGTTTATTATGGAGTTTTAAGTTTACATACGGTATTGTAAGGTGTTGTTACGATTTGTAAGGAGTCCTACATTATAATAAAGTGCTTTTCAAGTTCTAAAATGGCATACATAGTCGTAATATGTTTTAAGTTGCCGTACGATGTTTAAAGGACTCGAACGAATTCATTTGGTTTTGTTATGGAGATTTAACGTTTCGTACGGTGATGTAAGGTCTTCTTTGGAGTTGTAATGCGTCCTACATTATTCTAAATTGCTTTTCAAGTTGCTAATGTCTCATAAAGAGTCGTAACAAGTCCTGAGTTATCTTACGATGTTCAATGGACTAGGACGAATTCATTAGGTTTATTATGGAGTTTTAAGTTTACATATGGTATTGTATGGTGTTATTACGATTTGTAAGGAGTCCTACATTATAATAAAGTGCTTTTCAAGTTCTAAAATGGCATACATAGTCGTAATATGTTTTAAGTTGTCGTACGATGTTTAAAGGACTCGAACGAATTCATTTGGTTTATTATGGAGATTTAATGTTTCGTACGGTGATGTAAGGTCTTCTTTGGAGTTGTAATACGTCATACATTATTCTAAATAGCTTTTCAAGTTGCTAATGTCTCAAAAATAGTCGTAACAAGTCCTGAGTTGTCGTACGATGTTCAATGGACTTGGACGAAATCATTAGGTTTATTATGGAGTTTTAAGTTTACATACGGTATTGAAAGGTGTTGTTACGATTTCTAAGGAGTCCTACATTATAATAAAGTGCTTTTGAAGTTCTAAAATGGCATACAGTCGTAATATGTTTTAAGTTGCCGTACGATGTTTAAAGGACTCGAACGAATTCATTTGGTTTATTATGGAGATTTAACGTTTGGTACGGTGATGTAAGGTCTTCTTTGGTGTTGAAATGCGTGCTACATTATTATAAATTGCTTTTCAAGTTGCTAATGTCTCATACAGAGTCGTAACAAGTCCTGAGTTGTCTTACGATGTTCAATGGACTCGGACGAATTCATTAGGTTTATTATGGAGTTTTAAGTTTACATACGGTATTGTAAGGTGTTGTTACGATTTGTAAGGAGTCCTACATTATAATAAAGTGCTTTTCAAGTTCTAAAATGGCATACATAGTCGTAATATGTTTTAAGTTGCCGTACGATGTTTAAAGGACTCGAACGAATTCATTTGGTTTTGTTATGGAGATTTAACGTTTCGTACGGTGATGTAAGGTCTTCTTTGGAGTTGTAATGCGTCCTACATTATTCTAAATTGCTTTTCAAGTTGCTAATGTCTCATAAAGAGTCGTAACAAGTCCTGAGTTATCTTACGATGTTCAATGGACTAGGACGAATTCATTAGGTTTATTATGGAGTTTTAAGTTTACATATAGTATTGTATGGTGTTATTACGATTTGTAAGGAGTCCTACATTATAATAAAGTGCTTTTCAAGTTCTAAAATGGCATACATAGTCGTAATATGTTTTAAGTTGTCGTACGATGTTTAAAGGACTCGAACGAATTCATTTGGTTTATTATGGAGATTTAATGTTTCGTACGGTGATGTAAGGTCTTCTTTGGAGTTGTAATACGTCCTACATTATTCTAAATAGCTTTTCAAGTTGCTAATGTCTCAAAAATAGTCGTAACAAGTCCTGAGTTGTCGTACGATGTTCAATGGACTTGGACGAATTCATTAGGTTTATTATGGAGTTTTAAGTTTACATACGGTATTGTAAGGTGTTGTTACGATTTCTAAGGAGTCCTACATTATAATAAAGTGCTTTTCAAGTTCTAAAATGGCATACAGTCGTAATATGTTTTAAGTTGCCGTACGATGTTTAAAGGACTCGAACGAATTATATTTGGTTTATTATGGAGATTTAACGTTTAGTACGGTGATGTAAGGTCTTCTTTGGAGTTGTAATGCATGCTACATTATTATAAATTGCTTTTCAAGTTGCTAATGTCTCATACAGAGTCGTAACAAGTCCTGAGTTGTCTTACGATGTTCAATGGACTCGGACGAAATCATTAGGTTTATTATGGAGTTTTAAGTTTACATACGGTATTGTAAGGTGTTGTTACGATTTGTAAGGAGTCCTACATTATAATAAAGTGCTTTTCAAGTTCTAAAATCGCATAAATAGCTGTAATATGTTTTAAGTTGCCGTACGATGTTTAAAGGACTCGAACGAATTCATTTGGTTTATTATGGAGATTTAGCGTTTCGTACGGTGATGTAAGGTATTCTTTGGAGTTGTAATGCGTGCTACATTATTCTAAATTGCTTTTCAAGTTGCTAATGTCTCATACAGAGTCGAAACAAGTCCTGAGTTGTCTTACGATGTTCAATGGACTTGGACGAATTCATTAGGTTTATTATGGAGTTTTAAGTTTACATACGGTATTGTATGGTGTTATTACGATTTGTAAGGAGTCCTACATTATAATAAAGTGCTTTTCAAGATCTAAAATGGCATACATAGTCGTAATATGTTTTAAGTTGCCGTACGATGTTTAAAGGACTCGAACGAATTGATTTGGTTTATTATGGAGATTTAATGTTTCGTACGGTGATGTAAGGTCTTCTTTGGAGTTGCAATACGTCCTACATTATTCTAAATTGCTTTTCAAGTTGCTAATGTCTCAAAAATAGTCGTAACAAGTCCTGAGTTGTTGTACGATGTTCAATGGACTTGGACGAATTCATTAGGTTTATTATGGAGTTTTAAGTTTACATACGGTATTGTAAGGTGTTGTTACGATTTGTAAGGAGTCCTACATTATAATAAAGTGCTTTTCAAGTTCTAAAATGGCATACAGTCGTAATATGTTTTAAGTTGCCGTACGATGTTTAAAGGACTCGAACGAATTGATTTGGTTTATTATGGAGATTTAATGTTTCGTACGGTGATGTAAGGTCTTCTTTGGAGTTGCAATACGTCCTACATTATTCTAAATTGCTTTTCAAGTTGCTAATGTCTCAAAAATAGTCGTAACAAGTCCTGAGTTGTTGTACGATGTTCAATGGACTTGGACGAATTCATTAGGTTTATTATGGAGTTTTAAGTTTACATACGGTATTGTAAGGTGTTGTTACGATTTGTAAGGAGTCCTACATTATAATAAAGTGCTTTTCAAGTTCTAAAATGGCATACAGTCGTAATATGTTTTAAGTTGCCGTACGATGTTTAAAGGACTCGAACGAATTCATTTGGTTTATTATGGAGATTTAACGTTTAGTACGGTGATGTAAGGTCTTCTTTGGAGTTGTAATGCGTGCTACATTATTATAAATTGCTTTTCAAGTTGCTAATGTCTCATACAGAGTCGTAACAAGTCCTGAGTTTTCTTACGATGTTCAATGGACTCGGACGAATTCATTAGGTTTATTATGGAGTTTTAAGTTTACATACGGTATTGTAAGGTGTTGTTACGATTTGTAAGGAGTCCTACATTATAATAAAGTGCTTTTCAAGTTCTAAAATGGCATACATAGTCGTAATATGTTTTAAGTTGCCGTACGATGTTTAAAGGACTCGAACGAATTCATTTGGTTTATTATGGAGATTTAACGTTTCGTACGGTGATGTAAGGTCTTCTTTGGAGTTGTAATGCGTCCTACATTATTCTAAATTGCTTTTCAAGTTGCTAATGTCTCAAAAATAGTCGTAACAAGTCCTGAGTTGTCGTACGATGTTCATTGGACTCGGACGAATTCATTAGGTTTATTATGGAGTTTTAAGTTTACATACGGTATTGTATGGTGTTATTACTATTTGTAAGGAGTCCTACATTATAATAAAGTGCTTTTCAAGTTCTAAAATGGCATACATAGTCGTAATATGTTTTAAGTTGTCGTACGATGTTTAAAGGACTCGAACGAATTCATTTGGTTTATTATGGAGATTTAATGTTTCGTACGGTGATGTAAGGTCTTCTTTGGAGTTGTAATACGTCCTACATTATTCTAAATAGCTTTTCAAGTTGCTAATGTCTCAAAAATAGTCGTAACAAGTCCTGAGTTGTCGTACGATGTTCAATGGACTTGGACGAATTCATTAGGTTTATTATGGAGTTTTAAGTTTACATACGGTATTGTAAGGTGTTGTTACGATTTCTAAGGAGTCCTACATTATAATAAAGTGCTTTTCAAGTTCTAAAATGGCATACAGTCGTAATATGTTTTAAGTTGCCGTACGATGTTTAAAGGACTCGAACGAATTATATTTGGTTTATTATGGAGATTTAACGTTTAGTACGGTGATGTAAGGTCTTCTTTGGAGTTGTAATGCATGCTACATTATTATAAATTGCTTTTCAAGTTGCTAATGTCTCATACAGAGTCGTAACAAGTCCTGAGTTGTCTTACGATGTTCAATGGACTCGGACGAAATCATTAGGTTTATTATGGAGTTTTAAGTTTACATACGGTATTGTAAGGTGTTGTTACGATTTGTAAGGAGTCCTACATTATAATAAAGTGCTTTTCAAGTTCTAAAATCGCATAA
Organism: Tagetes erecta; assembly: GCA_030867185.1. Classification (NCBI taxonomy): domain Eukaryota; kingdom Viridiplantae; phylum Streptophyta; class Magnoliopsida; order Asterales; family Asteraceae; genus Tagetes; species Tagetes erecta. The sequence continues at coordinate 47,210,440 of CM061490.1, forward strand.
ATAGTTGTAATATGTTTTAAGTTGCCGTACGATGTTTAAAGGACTCGAACGAATTCATTTGGTTTATTATGGAGATTTAGCGTTTCGTACGGTGATGTAAGGTATTCTTTGGAGTTGTAATGCGTGCTACATTATTCTAAATTGCTTTTCAAGTTGCTAATGTCTCATACAGAGTCGAAACAAGTCCTGAGTTGTCTTACGATGTTCAATGGACTTGGACGAATTCATTAGGTTTATTATGGAGTTTTAAGTTTACATACGGTATTGTATGGTGTTATTACGATTTGTAAGGAGTCCTACATTATAATAAAGTGCTTTTCAAGATCTAAAATGGCATACATAGTCGTAATATGTTTTAAGTTGCCGTACGATGTTTAAAGGACTCGAACGAATTGATTTGGTTTATTATGGAGATTTAATGTTTCGTACGGTGATGTAAGGTCTTCTTTGGAGTTGCAATACGTCCTACATTATTCTAAATTGCTTTTCAAGTTGCTAATGTCTCAAAAATAGTCGTAACAAGTCCTGAGTTGTTGTACGATGTTCAATGGACTTGGACGAATTCATTAGGTTTATTATGGAGTTTTAAGTTTACATACGGTATTGTATGGTGTTATTACGATTTGTAAGGAGTCCTACATTATAATAAAGTGCTTTTCAAGTTCTAAAATGGCATACATAGTCGTAATATGTTTTAAGTTGTCGTACGATGTTTAAAGGACTCAAACGAATTCATTTGGTTTATTATGGAGATTTAATGTTTCGTACGGTGATTTAAGGTCTTCTTTGGAGTTGTAATACGTCCTACATTATTCTAAATAGCTTTTCAAGTTGCTAATGTCTCAAAAATAGTCGTAACAAGTCCTGAGTTGTCGTACGATGTTCAATGGACTTGGACGAATTCATTAGGTTTATTATGGAGTTTAAGTTTACATACGGTATTGTAAGGTGTTGTTACGATTTCTAAGGAGTCCTACATTATAATAAAGTGCTTTTCAAGTTCTAAAATGGCATACAGTCGTAATATGTTTTAAGTTGCCGTACCATGTTTAAAGGACTCGAACGAATTATATTTGGTTTATTATGGAGATTTAACGTTTAATACGGTGATGTAAGGTCTTCTTTGGAGTTGTAATGCGTGCTACATTATTATAAATTGCTTTTCAAGTTGCTAATGTCTCATATAGAGTCGAAACAAGTCCTGAGTTGTCTTACGATGTTCAATGGACTTGGACGAATTCATTAGGTTTATTATGGAGTTTTAAGTTTACATACGGTATTGTATGGTGTTATTACGATTTGTAAGGAGTCCTACATTATAATAAAGTGCTTTTCAAGATCTAAAATGGCATACATAGTCGTAATATGTTTTAAGTTGCCGTACGATGTTTAAAGGACTCGAACGAATTGATTTGGTTTATTATGGAGATTTAATGTTTCGTACGGTGATGTAAGGTCTTCTTTGGAGTTGCAATACGTCCTACATTATTCTAAATTGCTTTTCAAGTTGCTAATGTCTCAAAAATAGTCGTAACAAGTCCTGAGTTGTTGTACGATGTTCAATGGACTTGGACGAATTCATTAGGTTTATTATGGAGTTTTAAGTTTACATACGGTATTGTATGGTGTTATTACGATTTGTAAGGAGTCCTACATTATAATAAAGTGCTTTTCAAGTTCTAAAATGGCATACATAGTCGTAATATGTTTTAAGTTGTCGTACGATGTTTAAAGGACTCAAACGAATTCATTTGGTTTATTATGGAGATTTAATGTTTCGTACGGTGATTTAAGGTCTTCTTTGGAGTTGTAATACGTCCTACATTATTCTAAATAGCTTTTCAAGTTGCTAATGTCTCAAAAATAGTCGTAACAAGTCCTGAGTTGTCGTACGATGTTCAATGGACTTGGACGAATTCATTAGGTTTATTATGGAGTTTAAGTTTACATACGGTATTGTAAGGTGTTGTTACGATTTCTAAGGAGTCCTACATTATAATAAAGTGCTTTTCAAGTTCTAAAATGGCATACAGTCGTAATATGTTTTAAGTTGCCGTACCATGTTTAAAGGACTCGAACGAATTATATTTGGTTTATTATGGAGATTTAACGTTTAGTACGGTGATGTAAGGTCTTCTTTGGAGTTGTAATGCGTGCTACATTATTATAAATTGCTTTTCAAGTTGCTAATGTCTCATACAGAGTCGTAACAAGTCCTGAGTTGTCTTACGATGTTCAATGGACTCGGACGAAATCATTAGGTTTATTATGGAGTTTTAAGTTTACATACGGTATTGTAAGGTGTTGTTACGATTTGTAAGGAGTCCTACATTATAATAAAGTGCTTTTCAAGTTCTAAAATCGCATAAATAGTTGTAATATGTTTTAAGTTGAAGTACGATGTTTAAAGGACTCGAACGAATTCATTTGGTTTATTATGGAGATTTAACGTTTCGTACGGTGATGTAAGGTATTCTTTGGAGTTGTAATGCGTATTCTTTGGAGTTGTAATGCGTGCTACATTATTCTAAATTGCTTTTCAAGTTGCTAATATCTCATACAGAGTCGAAACAAGTCCTAAGTTGTCTTACGATGTTCAATGGACTTGGACTAATTCATTAGGTTTATTATGGAATTTTAAGTTTACATACGGTATTGTATGGTGTTATTACGAATTGTAAGGAGTCCTACATTATAATAAAGTGCTTTTCAAGATCTAAAATGGCATACATAGTCGTAATATGTTTTAAGTTGCCGTACGATGTTTAAAGGACTCGAACGAATTGATTTGGTTTATTATGGAGATTTAATGTTTCGTACGGTGATGTAAGGTCTTCTTTGGAGTTGTAATACGTCCTACATTATTCTAAATTGCTTTTCAAGTTGCTAATGTCTCAAAAATAGTCGTAACAAGTCCTGAGTTGTTGTACGATGTTCAATGGACTTGGACGAATTCATTAGGTTTATGATGGAGTTTTAAGTTTACATACGGTATTGTAAGGTGTTGTTACGATTTGTAAGGAGTCCTACATTATAATAAAGTGCTTTTCAAGTTCTAAAATGGCATACATAGTTGTAATATGTTTTAAGTTGTCGTACGGTGTTTAAAGGACTCGAACGAATTCATTTGTTTTATTATGGAGATTTAACGTTTCGTACGGTGATGTAAGGTCTTCTTTGGAGTTGTAATGTGTCCTACATTATTCTAAATTGCTTTTCAAGTTGCTAATGTCTCATAAATAGTCGTAACAAGTCCTGAGTTGTCGTACGATGTTCAATGGACTCGGACGAAATCATTAGGTTTATTATGGAGTTTTAAGTTTACATACGGTATTGTAAGGTGTTGTTACGATTTGTAAGGAGTCCTACATTATAATAAAGTGATTTTCACGTTCTAAAATGGCATACATAGTTGTAATATGTTTTAAGTTGCCGTACGATGTTTAAAGGACTCGAACGAATTCATTTGGTTTATTATGGAGATTTAACGTTTCGTACGGTGATGTAAGGTCTTCTTTGGAGTTGTAATGCGTCCTACATTATTCTAAATTGCTTTTCAAGTTGCTAATGTCTCATACAGAGTCGAAACAAGTCCTGAGTTGTCTTACGATGTTCAATGGACTTGGACGAATTCATTAGGTTTATTATGGAGTTTTAAGTTTACATACGGTATTGTAAGGTGTTGTTACGATTTGTAAGGAGTCCTACATTATAATAAATTGCTTTTCAAGTTCTAAAATGGCATACAATCGTAATATGTTTTAAATTGCCGTACGGTGTTTAAAGGACTCGAACGAATTCATTTGGTTTATTATGGAGATTTAACGTTTCGTACGGTGATGTAAAGTGTTCTTTGGAGTTGTAATGTGTCCTACATTATTCTAAATTGCTTTTCAAGTTGCTAATGTCTCATAAATAGTCGTAACAAGTCCTGAGTTGTCGTACGATGTTCAATGGACTCGGACGAATTCATTAGGTTTATTATGGAGTTTTAAGTTTACATACGGTATTGTAAGGTGTTGTTACGATTTGTAAGGAGTCCTACATTATAATAAATTGCTTTTCAAGTTCTAAAATGGCATACAGTCGTAATATGTTTTAAGTTGCCGTACGGTGTTTAAAGGACTCGAACGAATTCATTTGGTTTATTATGGAGATTTAACGTTTCGTACGGTGATGTAAGGTCTTCTTTGGAGTTGTAATGCGTCCTACATTATTCTAAATTGCTTTTCAAGTTGCTAATGTCTCATAAATAGTCGTAACAAGTCCTGAGTTGTCGTACGATGTTCAATGGACTCGGACGAAATCATTAGGTTTATTATGGAGTTTTAAGTTTACATACGGTATTGTAAGGTGTTGTTACGATTTGTAAGGAGTCCTACATTATAATAAAGTGCTTTTCACGTTCTAAAATGGCATACATAGTTGTAATATGTTTTAAGTTGCTGTACGATGTTTAAAGGACTCGAACGAATTCATTTGGTTTATTATGGAGATTTAACGTTTCGTACTGTGATGTAAGGTCTTCTTTGGAGTTCTAATGCGTGCTACATTATTCTAAATTGCTTTTCAAGTTGCTAATGTCTCATACAGAGTCGAAACAAGTCCTGAGTTGTCTTACGATGTTCAATGGACTTGGACGAATTCATTAGGTTTATTATGGAGTTTTAAGTTTACATACGGTATTGTAAGGTGTTGTTACGATTTGTAAGGAGTCCTACATTATAATAAATTGCTTTTCAAGTTCTAAAATGGCATACAGTCGTAATATGTTTTAAGTTGTCGTACAGTGTTTAAAGGACTCGAACGAATTCATTTGGTTTATTATGGAGATTTAACGTTTCGTACGGTGATGTAAGGTCTTCTTTGGAGTTGTAATGCGTCCTACATTATTCTAAATTGCTTTTCAAGTTGCTAATGTCTCATAAATAGTCGTAACAAGTCCTGAGTTGTCGTACGATGTTCAATGGACTCGGACGAAATCATTAGGTTTATTATGGAGTTTTAAGTTTACATACGGTATTGTAAGGTGTTGTTACGATTTGTAAGGAGTCCTACATTATAATAAAGTGCTTTTCACGTTCTAAAATGGCATACATAGTTGTAATATGTTTTAAGTTGCTGTACGATGTTTAAAGGACTCGAACGAATTCATTTGGTTTATTATGGAGATTTAACGTTTCGTACTGTGATGTAAGGTCTTCTTTGGAGTTGTAATGCGTGCTACATTATTCTAAATTGCTTTTCATGTTGCTAATGTCTCATACAGAGTCGAAACAAGTCCTGAGTTGTCTTACGATGTTCAATGGACTTGGACGAATTCATTAGGTTTATTATGGAGTTTTAAGTTTACATACGGTATTGTAAGGTGTTGTTACGATTTGTAAGGAGTCCTACATTATAATAAATTGCTTTTCAAGTTCTAAAATGGCATACAGTCGTAATATGTTTTAAGTTGCCGTACGGTGTTTAAAGGACTCGAACGAATTCATTTGGTTTATTATGGAGATTTAACGTTTCGTACGGTGATGTAAGGTCTTCTTTGGAGTTGTAATGCGTCCTACATTATTCTAAATTGCTTTTCAAGTTGCTAATGTCTCATAAATAGTCGTAACAAGTCCTGAGTTGTCGTACGATGTTCAATGGACTCGGACGAAATCATTAGGTTTATTATGGAGTTTTAAGTTTACATACGGTATTGTAAGGTGTTGTTACGATTTGTAAGGAGTCCTACATTATAATAAAGTGCTTTTCACGTTCTAAAATGGCATACATAGTTGTAATATGTTTTAAGTTGCTGTACGATGTTTAAAGGACTCGAACGAATTCATTTGGTTTATTATGGAGATTTAACGTTTCGTACTGTGATGTAAGGTCTTCTTTGGAGTTCTAATGCGTGCTACATTATTCTAAATTGCTTTTCAAGTTGCTAATGTCTCATACAGAGTCGAAACAAGTCCTGAGTTGTCTTACGATGTTCAATGGACTTGGACGAATTCATTAGGTTTATTATGGAGTTTTAAGTTTACATACAGTATTGTAAGGTGTTGTTACGATTTGTAAGGAGTCCTACATTATAATAAATTGCTTTTCAAGTTCTAAAATGGCATACAGTCGTAATATGTTTTAAGTTGTCGTACAGTGTTTAAAGGACTCGAACGAATTCATTTGGTTTATTATGGAGATTTAACGTTTCGTACGGTGATGTAAGGTCTTCTTTGGAGTTGTAATGCGTGCTACATTATTCTAAATTGCTTTTCAAGTTGCTAATGTCTCATACAGAGTCGAAACAAGTCCTGAGTTGTCTTACGATGTTCAATGGACTTGGACGAATTCATTAGGTTTATTATGGAGTTTTAAGTTTACATACGGTATTGTAAGGTGTTGTTACGATTTGTAAGGAGTCCTACATTATAATAAATTGCTTTTCAAGTTATAAAATGGCATACAGTCGTAATATGTTTTAAGTTGCCGTACGGTGTTTAAAGGACTCGAACGAATTCATTTGGTTTATTATGGAGATTTAACGTTTCGTACGGTGATGTAAGGTCTTCTTTGGAGTTAAAATGTGTCCTACATTATTCTAAATTGCTTTTCAAGTTGCTAATGTCTCATAAATAGTCGTAACAAGTCCTGAGTTGTCGTACGATGTTCAATGGACTCGGACGAATTCATTAGGTTTATTATGGAGTTTTAAGTTTACATGCGGTATTGTAAGGTGTTGTTACGATTTGTAAGGAGTCCTACATTATAATAAATTGCTTTTCAAGTTATAAAATGGCATACAGTCGTAATATGTTTTAAGTTGCCGTACGGTGTTTAAAGGACTCGAACGAATTCATTTGGTTTATTATGGAGATTTAACGTTTCGTACGGTGATGTAAGGTCTTCTTTGGAGTTAAAATGCGTCCTACATTATTCTAAATTGCTTTTCAAGTTGCTAATGTCTCATAAATAGTCGTAACAAGTCCTGAGTTGTCGTACGATGTTCAATGGACTCGGACGAATTCATTAGGTTTATTATGGAGTTTTAAGTTTACATACGGTATTGTAAGGTGTTGTTACGATTTGTAAGGAGTCCTACATTATAATAAATTGCTTTTCAAGTTCTAAAATGGCATACAGTCGTAATATGTTTTAAATTGCCGTACGGTGTTTAAAGGACTCGAACGAATTCATTTGGTTTATTATGGAGATTTAACGTTTCGTACGGTGATGTAAGGTCTTCTTTGGAGTTGTAATGCGTCCTACATTATTCTAAATTGCTTTTCAAGTTGCTAATGTCTCATAAATAGTCGTAACTAGTCCTGAGTTGTCGTACGATGTTCAATGGACTCGGACGAAATCATTAGGTTTATTATGGAGTTTTAAGTTTACATACGGTATTGTAAGGTGTTGTTACGATTTGTAAGGAGTCCTACATTACAATAAAGTGCTTTTCAAGTTCTAAAATGGCATACAGTCGTAATATGTTTTAAACTGCCGTACGGTGTTTAAAGGACTCGAACGAATTCATTTGGTTTATTATGGAGATTTAACGTTTCGTACTGTAATGTAAGGTCTTCTTTGGAGTTCTAATGCGTGCTACATTATTCTAAATTGCTTTTCAAGTTGCTAATGTCTCATACAGAGTCGAAACAAGTCCTGAGTTGTCTTACGATGTTCAATGGACTTGGACGAATTCATTAGGTTTATTATGGAGTTTTAAGTTTACATACGGTATTGTAAGGTGTTGTTACGATTTGTAAGGAGTCCTACATTATAATAAATTGCTTTTCAAGTTCTAAAATGGCATACAGTCGTAATATGTTTTAAACTGCCGTACGGTGTTTAAAGGACTCGAACGAATTCATTTGGTTTATTATGGAGATTTAACGTTTCGTACGGTGATGTAAAGTGTTCTTTGGAGTTGTAATGTGTCCTACATTATTCTAAATTGCTTTTCAAGTTGCTAATGTCTCATAAATAGTCGTAACAAGTCCTGAGTTGTCGTACGATGTTCAATGGACTCGGACGAATTCATTAGGTTTATTATGGAGTTTTAAGTTTACATACGGTATTGTAAGGTGTTGTTACGATTTGTAAGGAGTCCTACATTATAATAAATTGCTTTTCAAGTTCTAAAATGGCATACAGTCGTAATATGTTTTAAGTTGTCGTACAGTGTTTAAAGGACTCGAACGAATTCATTTGGTTTATTATGGAGATTTAACGTTTCGTACGGTGATGTAAGGTCTTCTTTGGAGTTGTAATGCGTCCTACATTATTCTAAATTGCTTTTCAAGTTGCTAATGTCTCATAAATAGTCGTAACAAGTCCTGAGTTGTCGTACGATGTTCAATGGACTCGGACGAAATCATTAGGTTTATTATGGAGTTTTAAGTTTACATACGGTATTGTAAGGTGTTGTTACGATTTGTAAGGAGTCCTACATTATAATAAAGTGCTTTTCACGTTCTAAAATGGCATACATAGTTGTAATATGTTTTAAGTTGCTGTACGATGTTTAAAGGACTCGAACGAATTCATTTGGTTTATTATGGAGATTTAACGTTTCGTACTGTGATGTAAGGTCTTCTTTGGAGTTGTAATGCGTGCTACATTATTCTAAATTGCTTTTCAAGTTGCTAATGTCTCATACGGAGTCGAAACAAGTCCTGAGTTGTCTTACGATGTTCAATGGACTTGGACGAATTCATTAGGTTTATTATGGAGTTTTAAGTTTACATACGGTATTGTAAGGTGTTGTTACGATTTGTAAGGAGTCCTACATTATAATAAATTGCTTTTCAAGTTATAAAATGGCATACAGTCGTAATATGTTTTAAGTTGCCGTACGGTGTTTAAAGGACTCGAACGAATTCATTTGGTTTATTATGGAGATTTAACGTTTCGTACGGTGATGTAAGGTCTTCTTTGGAGTTAAAATGTGTCCTACATTATTCTAAATTGCTTTTCAAGTTGCTAATGTCTCATAAATAGTCGTAACAAGTCCTGAGTTGTCGTACGATGTTCAATGGACTCGGACGAATTCATTAGGTTTATTATGGAGTTTTAAGTTTACATGTGGAATTGTAAGGTGTTGTTACGATTTGTAAGGAGTCCTACATTATAATAAATTGCTTTTCAAGTTATAAAATGGCATACAGTCGTAATATGTTTTAAGTTGCCGTACGGTGTTTAAAGGACTCGAACGAATTCATTTGGTTTATTATGGAGATTTAACGTTTCGTACGGTGATGTAAGGTCTTCTTTGGAGTTAAAATGAGTCCTACATTATTCTAAATTGGTTTTCAAGTTGCTAATGTCTCATAAATAGTCGTAACAAGTCCTGAGTTGTCGTACGATGTTCAATGGACTCGGACGAATTCATTAGGTTTATTATGGAGTTTTAAGTTTACATACGGTATTGTAAGGTGTTGTTACGATTTGTAAGGAGTCCTACATTATAATAAATTGCTTTTCGAGTTCTAAAATGGCATACAGTCGTAATATGTTTTAAATTGCCGTACGGTGTTTAAAGGACTCGAACGAATTCATTTGGTTTATTATGGAGATTTAACGTTTCGTACGGTGATGTAAGGTCTTCTTTGGAGTTGTAATGCGTCCTACATTATTCTAAATTGCTTTTCAAGTTGCTAATGTCTCATAAATAGTCGTAACTAGTCCTGAGTTGTCGTACGATGTTCAATGGACTCGGACGAAATCATTAGGTTTATTATGGAGTTTTAAGTTTACATACGGTATTGTAAGGTGTTGTTACGATTTGTAAGGAGTCCTACATTATAATAAAGTGCTTTTCACGTTCTAAAATGGCATACATAGTTGTAATATGTTTTAAGTTGCTGTACGATGTTTAAAGGACTCGAACGAATTCATTTGGTTTATTATGGAGATTTAACGTTTCGTACTGTGATGTAAGGTCTTCTTTGGAGTTCTAATGCGTGCTACATTATTCTAAATTGCTTTTCAAGTTGCTAATGTCTCATACAGAGTCGAAACAAGTCCTGAGTTGTCTTACGATGTTCAATGGACTTGGACGAATTCATTAGGTTTATTATGGAGTTTTAAGTTTACATACGGTATTGTAAGGTGTTGTTACGATTTGTAAGGAGTCCTACATTATAATAAATTGCTTTTCAAGTTCTAAAATGGCATACAGTCGTAATATGTTTTAAGTTGTCGTATAGTGTTTAAAGGACTCGAACGAATTCATTTGGTTTATTATGGAGATTTAACGTTTCGTACGGTGATGTAAGGTCTTCTTTGGAGTTGTAATGCGTCCTACATTATTCTAAATTGCTTTTCAAGTTGCTAATGTCTCATAAATAGTCGTAACAAGTCCTGAGTTGTCGTACGATGTTCAATGGACTCGGACGAAATCATTAGGTTTATTATGGAGTTTTAAGTTTACATACGGTATTGTAAGGTGTTGTTACGATTTGTAAGGAGTCCTACATTATAATAAAGTGCTTTTCACGTTCTAAAATGGCATACATAGTTGTAATATGTTTTAAGTTGCTGTACGATGTTTAAAGGACTCGAACGAATTCATTTGGTTTATTATGGAGATTTAACGTTTCGTACTGTGATGTAAGGTCTTCTTTGGAGTTGTAATGCGTGCTACATTATTCTAAATTGCTTTTCAAGTTGCTAATGTCTCATACAGAGTCGAAACAAGTCCTGAGTTATCTTACGATCGGAAGTTACGGAAGTTGGTTACCATCGGATTATAGTCAAACAACCATTTCAAAAGTTACGGAAAGTTAAAACGTCATAATATTATTACAAACATTGTTGTAAAGATCCTTTTTATGACATAGTTTTTCACTTTATAAAAGTGATTATTTAAAAGTCGGTCCCAAAACAACATTTCCGTAGCATGGCGTTTGACACCAAAAACCATTCCATTCCATAGCACACAACAAGCATTTTAGTCACCTGAAAAACATGTTAAAAACGTTTATCAGTACAAGACTGGTGAGTTCACAGGTTTAGGATACGTAGTCCATAACAAAACCAATTATGATTGTACTAATAAGAGACAATATTTATCCAATCTTGTTGACTTAAAGTTGCAAAGTTTAAGTCATATGAAACAACCATAAACCCGTAATCAATCCATGACATTTACCCTCCGACATTGCAATTATATAATCTCCCGTCGTCATTGACCGGAGCTACCGGTACGGGAGTGGGCTGTCAGTACACCCGATAGATCTACCAATATAATCCAAGGACCCCTGTCACCGAGGCTAATGATTACGTTATTTTTGTGGGTTTTTCCCGCGAGAACATCTTGTAAACTTATGGTTTTTCATATAAATCAAATATTTTCCATCTCTTACTTTAAATCATAATCATTTATATTTCACATGTTTTTCCCCCAAGTTTGAAATCAAAACGTATTGAAAATGGGGCCGTGAAACTCACCTTTGCTTTCCGTCAAGTGTTTGCTAGCACTTACGAGCCCAAAATTTATATGTTCCCGACCTACTAACACCCTATATATATCCAAGGGTTCCCGTTAATAGTCGTATAATGGTCATCCAAGTTGTTCATCAACTCTAGACACTTTTATGAAATGATTTATCATTTCGATCTAACGACACGTTGGTGATTCCGTTTACAACCCGTTTCCAAATAATATTTATATAAGTCATATCTTTATATAAATATATTTCAAACAATATTTATATGAGTGATCTCTTCATATAAATATATCTTAAAGACAATCATTAGTCTTTAAACACTTACAAAACTTTACATATATGATTTATCATATATATATATATATATATCTTTCGGTTTCGTTTTTATAAAATTCACATTTTTAATATTTATACAAAATAAATATTATTATTCTCAAATTGTTAAGTTTTCTTAAAAACCAGTATCTTGAATGAAAACTTATGAGATTAACACTTTGTCCATTTCACTTCGAGACCGAGTGGAAATACGAATTTTTAAGCAACCGACTAACTTTATTTTTAGTCGTTTTTGGTGTTTTGATTTTATAACTTTAAGTATCTCTTTTCATACTTTTTTTTTTATGTCAAAACACTGATTCAAGTTCACTTTTTAACTCTTGCAACTTGAATCAAAACCGTTCACATAAAACACGTAATTTCGGTCATAACCGAAGCATTTTTCGTAACTAGTTATTCATATAACTAATTTTTTTTTATTCATACCACTTTAGTCACACGTAATCATGCTTATACACACTGATTATACATCAAAAGTTGCTGGTCTAAAAATTATTTTACACATGCTTACGGTTTAAGCCGAAATAGTCGGTTTTACCGTTATTTCGTACATAGTTTGTTACCAAACAATGCTTAAACCACCAAATTTCATCATGTAACGATCATACATGTATTTTCACATAAATAAACATATGAAAGCTGTGAAAATAATATTCTCAAGTTAAAACTCATTTTCGAGCCGAAAACGATGTATTTTTACTAATAAAACGCCTAGTTTTATTATAGCATTTTTCCACAACTTACTTCCACTTTTACATAGAACATATGTATTTTTCTACACTCTCATAACATGATTATATTCACAAAATATCCAGAATTTTACTTAATCATTTTAGAGCATGTAATTGTATCATTTTTCTAACTTGATCAAATTTGACAATTTCATGTGTCATGCTCATATGACAATTGATGCTAGCATTTTTAACACTTTTTCCACTCATATTCATACATATACATATTTTGACTTTTTAAAGTCAAAATTACTATTTTCAACTAATCAATTCTAAATTACTATATATATTGGCTTATTACCACATTTTTACACCATAATCACCAAAATACTTATTTACTACCATATTTCATTAACCATAACTTTCATTAAACCAAATATTTATCCAACAATAATAACATTTAATCACATAATACTTAGTCTAATAACCTATTTTCTCACAATATCATCCTCTTACACTAATATTTTCATCATCATGTTAGTCAAATTTACCAAGACTCCTATATCACATAACCCACATTTTGACATTATCATACTCATTAACATACTCTCATCATCATCATCATACGTATATACACATCATACGTATACACATACACGTATTCATTTGATCACAAAATAACACTTTCCATGTATGATCAAATCACAAATTTCATATTTTTACATCATCTTAACATCAAACCCATAACTTTTATTTATCAAAAATACATTTTTGACACACCCACATACATATACACGTTCGTATATATGTATGTATACACACGTTTCTCGTTTGATTCTTTTGATTGTTAGAAGTGCTTGATTTGATGAACAACTTTATGATTCAAGGATGAATCATTCTTTTTAAAACAAGAAATCAATATTTGAGTTTATACCTTGATGAACTCTAATTTGCAAGTATGTATTTCTTTGATTTCTTGGCTTGTTCATGTTCAAAGCATCTTCAATTTCACTTCTTTATCATCAATTTTGCTTGAATCATCTTGTGTGTTCTTGATTTTTGGGTGTTATTGGTATTGAAATTTGTTGAAGATGAGAGAATTAGTGAGTGTGTATGTGTCGTAAGAAACAAAGAGAATGTAGGTTGTGTCTTGTTATTTGTAAGTTGCATGTGATGATGAGGATGGATTGTTGTCAAGTGGTGGTGCATATAGGTGAGTAGGATGTTGAATCATCCAAAAATTCTATAATAGGTTGATGACTAGTGATGTTTTAATAAAAATTGTGGTATTGGGTAGTATTTTGAGTGTAAGGTGGTATAATATTAATGTGTAGTGTTAATTGGTTTATGTTAAAAATCTTTGTAAGTGTTAATGGGTAATATCACAAATAATATTTGTGTCAATGGTAATGGTTTTAGCCGTGATTTTTGGTTAAAAAGGATATTACGATGTAGTGTGGTATTTATTTGGTTGAGTGGTATTAAATTTGGAATGTAATTTTGTAGTTTGTAGGCATTAATAATTATGATGATTAATGAGTAAATTTCTAGTAGAAATAATATTTATTGAGTTTTAACTAGTAGGATACATAGTATCCATTTATAAAAACTCTTTGTCCAAATCCCATGGATTTAAAAGTTGTACTCCTTAGTATTAATCATAATACTTACAACTTATTTTTATGAGTTTCTTATGTCCATATTATAATTATGAACTACTCAAAATTATATTTTTCTGAAAACAGGCAAAATCTGAAATGTACGCGCTTGTCAGCAGTACAAATCGTAAACTAATATTTTTAGATTTTTACCTTTGTTTTCCTTTGTAATACTTTTACACATGCTAATATAGCATAAAATCCATTCTAGGATTTTTAAAGTTTTCCCGGGTCATCACCAACGTTCGTCTCAGTACTACACTGTGACTCCACACAGTATTTTCTTGATATTTTTAAATGCAATAGCATTTATTACTTGGGCTTGGCTAGACTCAAATGACATATTTTAAATTTACTACTAATAATGCTATAATACATAATTTAGTTTTTGTCTTAGTACGGATATTAAACTGGAATTTTGCCGGGTGTCACAGTAATATGTTTTAAGTTGCCGTACGGTGTTTAAAGGACTCGAACGAATTCATTAGGTTTATTATGGAGATTTAACGTTTCGTACGGTGATGTAAGGTCTTCTTTGGAGTTAAAATGTGTCCTACATTATTCTAAATTGCTTTTCAAGTTGCTAATGTCTCATAAATAGTCGTAACAAGTCCTGAGTTGTCGTACGATGTTCAATGGACTCGGACAAATTCATTAGGTTTATTATGGAGTTTTAAGTTTACATGCGGTATTGTAAGGTGTTGTTACGATTTGTAAGGAGTCCTACATTATAATAAATTGCTTTTCAAGTTATAAAATGGCATACAGTCGTAATATGTTTTAAGTTGCCGTACGGTGTTTAAAGGACTCGAATGAATTCATTTGGTTTATTATGGAGATTTAACGTTTCGTACGGTGATGTAAGGTCTTCTTTGGAGTTAAAATGTGTCCTACATTATTCTAAATTGCTTTTCAAGTTGCTAATGTCTCATAAATAGTCGTAACAAGTCCTGAGTTGTCGTACGATGTTCAATGGACTCGGACGAATTCATTAGGTTTATTATGGAGTTTTAAGTTTACATATGGTATTGTAAGGTGTTGTTACGATTTGTAAGGAGTCCTACATTATAATAAATTGCTTTTCAAGTTCTAAAATGGCATACAGTCGTAATATGTTTTAAATTGCCGTACGGTGTTTAAAGGACTCGAACGAATTCATTTGGTTTATTATGGAGATTTAACGTTTCGTACGGTGATGTAAGGTCTTCTTTGGAGTTGTAATGCGTCCTACATTATTCTAAATTGCTTTTCAAGTTGCTAATGTCTCATAAATAGTCGTAACTAGTCCTGAGTTGTCGTACGATGTTCAATGGACTCGGACGAAATCATTAGGTTTATTATGGAGTTTTAAGTTTACATACGGTATTGTAAGGTGTTGTTACGATTTGTAAGGAGTCCTACATTATAATAAAGTGCTTTTCACGTTCTAAAATGGCATACATAGTTGTAATATGTTTTAAGTTGCTGTACGATGTTTAAAGGACTCGAACGAATTCATTTGGTTTATTATGGAGATTTAACGTTTCGTACTGTGATGTAAGGTCTTCTTTGGAGTTGTAATGCGTGCTACATTATTCTAAATTGCTTTTCAAGTTGCTAATGTCTCATACAGAGTCGAAACAAGTCCTGAGTTGTCTTACGATGTTCAATGGACTTGGACGAATTCATTAGGTTTATTATGGAGTTTTAAGTTTACATACGGTATTGTAAGGTGTTGTTACGATTTGTAAGGAGTCCTACATTATAATAAATTGCTTTTCAAGTTATAAAATGGCATACAGTCGTAATATGTTTTAAGTTGCCGTACAGTGTTTAAAGGACTCGAACGAATTCATTTGGTTTATTATGGAGATTTAACGTTTCGTACGGTGATGTAAGGTCTTCTTTGGAGTTAAAATGTGTCCTACATTATTCTAAATTGCTTTTCAAGTTGCTAATGTCTCATAAATAGTCGTAACAAGTCCTGAGTTGTCGTACGATGTTCAATGGACTCGGACGAATTCATTAGGTTTATTATGGAGTTTTAAGTTTACATACGGTATTGTAAGGTGTTGTTACGATTTGTAAGGAGTCCTACATTATAATAAATTGCTTTTCAAGTTCTAAAATGGCATACAGTCGTAATATGTTTTAAATTGCCGTACGGTGTTTAAAGGACTCGAACGAATTCATTTGGTTTATTAGGGAGATTTAACGTTTCGTACGGTGATGTAAAGTGTTCTTTGGAGTTGTAATGTGTCCTACATTATTCTAAACTGCTTTTCAAGTTGCTAATGTCTCATAAATAGTCGTAACAAGTCCTGAGTTGTCGTACGATGTTCAATGGACTCGGACGAATTCATTAGGTTTATTATGGAGTTTTAAGTTTACATACGGTATTGTAAGGTGTTGTTACGATTTGTAAGGAGTCCTACATTATAATAAATTGCTTTTCAAGTTCTAAAATGGCATACAGTCGTAATATGTTTTAAGCTGTCGTACAGTGTTTAAAGGACTCGAACGAATTCATTTGGTTTATTATGGAGATTTAACGTTTCGTACGGTGATGTAAGGTCTTCTTTGGAGTTGTAATGCGTCCTACATTATTCTAAATTGCTTTTCAAGTTGCTAATGTCTCATAAATAGTCGTAACAAGTCCTGAGTTGTCGTACGATGTTCAATGGACTCGGACGAAATCATTAGGTTTATTATGGAGTTTTAAGTTTACATACGGTATTGTAAGGTGTTGTTACGATTTGTAAGGAGTCCTACATTATAATAAAGTGCTTTTCACGTTCTAAAATGGCATACATAGTTGTAATATGTTTTAAGTTGCTGTACGATGTTTAAAGGACTCGAACGAATTCATTTGGTTTATTATGGAGATTTAACGTTTCGTACTGTGATGTAAGGTCTTCTTTGGAGTTGTAATGCGTGCTACATTATTCTAAATTGCTTTTCAAGTTGCTAATGTCTAATACAGAGTCGAAACAAGTCCTGAGTTGTCTTACGATGTTCAATGGACTTGGACGAATTCATTAGGTTTATTATGGAGTTTTAAGTTTACATACGGTATTGTAAGGTGTTGTTACGATTTGTAAGGAGTCCTACATTATAATAAATTGCTTTTCAAGTTATAAAATGGCATACAGTCGTAATATGTTTTAATTTGCCGTACGGTGTTTAAAGGACTCGAACGAATTCATTTGGTTTATTATGGAGATTTAACGTTTCGTACGGTGATGTAAGGTCTTCTTTGGAGTTAAAATGTGTCCTACATTATTCTAAATTGCTTTTCAAGTTGCTAATGTCTCATAAATAGTCGTAACAAGTCCTGAGTTGTCGTACGATGTTCAATGGACTCGGACGAATTCATTAGGTTTATTATGGAGTTTTAAGTTTACATGCGGTATTGTAAGGTGTTGTTACGATTTGTAAGGAGTCCTACATTATAATAAATTGCTTTTCAAGTTATAAAATGGCATACAGTCGTAATATGTTTTAAGTTGACGTACGGTGTTTAAAGGACTCGAACGAATTCATTTGGTTTATTATGGAGATTTAACGTTTCGACGGTGATGTAAGGTCTTCTTTGGAGTTAAAATGTGTCCTACATTATTCTAAATTGCTTTTCAAGTTGCTAATGTCTCATAAATAGTCGTAACAAGTCCTGAGTTGTCGTACGATGTTCAATGGACTCGGACGAATTCATTAGGTTTATTATGGAGTTTTAAGTTTACATGCGGTATTGTAAGGTGTTGTTACGATTTGTAAGGAGTCCTACATTATAATAAATTGCTTTTCAAGTTCTAAAATGGCATACAGTCGTAATATGTTTTAAGTTGCCGTACGGTGTTTAAAGGACTCGAACGAATTCATTTGGTTTATTATGGAGATTTAACGTTTCGTACGGTGATGTAAGGTCTTCTTTGGAGTTGTAATGCGTCCTACATTATTCTAAATTGCTTTTCAAGTTGCTAATGTCTCATAAATAGTCGTAACAAGTCCTGAGTTGTCGTACGATGTTCAATGGACTCGGACGAAATCATTAGGTTTATTATGGAGTTTTAAGTTTACATACGGTATTGTAAGGTGTTGTTACGATTTGTAAGGAGTCCTACATTATAATAAAGTGCTTTTCACGTTCTAAAATGGCATACATAGTTGTAATATGTTTTAAGTTGCTGTACGATGTTTAAAGGACTCGAACGAATTCATTTGGTTTATTATGGAGATTTAACGTTTCGTACTATGATGTAAGGTCTTCTTTGGAGTTCTAATGCGTGCTACATTATTCTAAATTGCTTTTCAAGTTGCTAATGTCTCATACAGAGTCGAAACAAGTCCTGAGTTGTCTTACGATGTTCAATGGACTTGGACGAATTCATTAGGTTTATTATGGAGTTTTAAGTTTACATACGGTATTGTAAGGTGTTGTTACGATTTGTAAGAAGTCCTACATTATAATAAATTGCTTTTCAAGTTCTAAAATGGCATACAGTCGTAATATGTTTTAAATTGCCGTACGGTGTTTAAAGGACTCGAACGAATTCATTTGGTTTATTATGGAGATTTAACGTTTCGTACGGTGATGTAAAGTGTTCTTTGGAGTTAAAATGTGTCCTACATTATTCTAAATTGCTTTTCAAGTTGCTAATGTCTCATAAATAGTCGTAACAAGTCCGGAGTTGTCGTACGATGTTCAATGGACTCGGACGAATTCATTAGGTTTATTATGGAGTTTTAAGTTTACATGCGGTATTGTAAGGTGTTGTTACGATTTGTAAGGAGTCCTACATTATAATAAATTGCTTTTCAAGTTCTAAAATGGCATACATAGTTGTAATATGTTTTAAGTTGCTGTACGATGTTTAAAGGACTCGAACGAATTCATTTGGTTTATTATGGAGATTTAACGTTTCGTACTGTGATGTAAGGTCTTCTTTGGAGTTGTAATGCGTGCTACATTATTCTAAATTGCTTTTCAAGTTGCTAATGTCTAATACAGAGTCGAAACAAGTCCTGAGTTGTCTTACGATGTTCAATGGACTTGGACGAATTCATTAGGTTTATTATGGAGTTTTAAGTTTACATACGGTATTGTAAGGTGTTGTTACGATTTGTAAGGAGTCCTACATTATAATAAATTGCTTTTCAAGTTATAAAATGGCATACAGTCGTAATATGTTTTAAGTTGCCGTACGGTGTTTAAAGGACTCGAACGAATTCATTTGGTTTATTATGGAGATTTAACGTTTCGTACGGTGATGTAAGGTCTTCTTTGGAGTTAAAATGTGTCCTACATTATTCTAAATTGCTTTTCAAGTTGCTAATGTCTCATAAATAGTCGTAACAAGTCCTGAGTTGTCGTACGATGTTCAATGGACTCGGACGAATTCATTAGGTTTATTATGGAGTTTTAAGTTTACATGCGGTATTGTAAGGTGTTGTTACGATTTGTAAGGAGTCCTACATTATAATAAATTGCTTTTCAAGTTATAAAATGGCATACAGTCGTAATATGTTTTAAGTTGACGTACGGTGTTTAAAGGACTCGAACGAATTCATTTGGTTTATTATGGAGATTTAACGTTTCGTACGGTGATGTAAGGTCTTCTTTGGAGTTAAAATGTGTCCTACATTATTCTAAATTGCTTTTCAAGTTGCTAATGTCTCATAAATAGTCGTAACAAGTCCTGAGTTGTCGTACGATGTTCAATGGACTCGGACGAATTCATTAGGTTTATTATGGAGTTTTAAGTTTACATGCGGTATTGTAAGGTGTTGTTACGATTTGTAAGGAGTCCTACATTATAATAAATTGCTTTTCAAGTTCTAAAATGGCATACAGTCGTAATATGTTTTAAGTTGCCGTACGGTGTTTAAAGGACTCGAACGAATTCATTTGGTTTATTATGGAGATTTAACGTTTCGTACGGTGATGTAAGGTCTTCTTTGGAGTTGTAATGCGTCCTACATTATTCTAAATTGCTTTTCAAGTTGCTAATGTCTCATAAATAGTCGTAACAAGTCCTGAGTTGTCGTACGATGTTCAATGGACTCGGACGAAATCATTAGGTTTATTATGGAGTTTTAAGTTTACATACGGTATTGTAAGGTGTTGTTACGATTTGTAAGGAGTCCTACATTATAATAAAGTGCTTTTCACGTTCTAAAATGGCATACATAGTTGTAATATGTTTTAAGTTGCTGTACGATGTTTAAAGGACTCGAACGAATTCATTTGGTTTATTATGGAGATTTAACGTTTCGTACTGTGATGTAAGGTCTTCTTTGGAGTTCTAATGCGTGCTACATTATTCTAAATTGCTTTTCAAGTTGCTAATGTCTCATACAGAGTCGAAACAAGTCCTGAGTTGTCTTACGATGTTCAATGGACTTGGACGAATTCATTAGGTTTATTATGGAGTTTTAAGTTTACATACGGTATTGTAAGGTGTTGTTACGATTTGTAAGAAGTCCTACATTATAATAAATTGCTTTTCAAGTTCTAAAATGGCATACAGTCGTAATATGTTTTAAATTGCCGTACGGTGTTTAAAGGACTCGAACGAATTCATTTGGTTTATTATGGAGATTTAACGTTTCGTACGGTGATGTAAAGTGTTCTTTGGAGTTGTAATGTGTCCTACATTATTCTAAATTGCTTTTCAAGTTGCTAATGTCTCATAAATAGTCGTAACAAGTCCTGAGTTGTCGTACGATGTTCAATGGACTCGGACGAATTCATTAGGTTTATTATGGAGTTTTAAGTTTACATACGGTATTGTAAGGTGTTGTTACGATTTGTAAGGAGTCCTACATTATAATAAATTGCTTTTCAAGTTCTAAAATGGCATACAGTCGTAATATGTTTTAAGTTGTCGTACGGTGTTTAAAGGACTCGAACGAATTCATTTGGTTTATTATGGAGATTTAACGTTTCGTACGGTGATGTAAGGTCTTCTTTGGAGTTGTAATGCGTCCTACATTATTCTAAATTGCTTTTCAAGTTGCTAATGTCTCATAAATAGTCGTAACAAGTCCTGAGTTGTCGTACGATGTTCAATGGACTCGGACGAAATCATTAGGTTTATTATGGAGTTTTAAGTTTACATACGGTATTGTAAGGTGTTGTTACGATTTGTAAGGAGTACTACATTATAATAAAGTGCTTTTCACGTTCTAAAATGGCATACATAGTTGTAATATGTTTTAAGTTGCTGTACGATGTTTAAAGGACTCGAACGAATTCATTTGGTTTATTATGGAGATTTAACGTTTCGTACTGTGATGTAAGGTCTTCTTTGGAGTTGTAATGCGTGCTACATTATTCTAAATTGCTTTTCAAGTTGCTAATGTCTCATACAGAGTCGAAACAAGTCCTGAGTTGTCTTACGATGTTCAATGGACTTGGACGAATTCATTAGGTTTATTATGGAGTTTTAAGTTTACATACGGTATTGTAAGGTGTTGTTACGATTTGTAAGGAGTCCTACATTATAATAAATTGCTTTTCAAGTTATAAAATGGCATACAGTCGTAATATGTTTTAAGTTGCCGTACGGTGTTTAAAGGACTCGAACGAATTCATTTGGTTTATTATGGAGATTTAACGTTTCGTACGGTGATGTAAGGTCTTCTTTGGAGTTAAAATGTGTCCTACATTATTCTAAATTGCTTTTCAAGTTGCTAATGTCTCATAAATAGTCGTAACAAGTCCTGAGTTGTCGTACGATGTTCAATGGACTCGGACGAATTCATTAGGTTTATTATGGAGTTTTAAGTTTACATGCGGTATTGTAAGGTGTTATTACGATTTGTAAGGAGTCCTACATTATAATAAATTGCTTTTCAAGTTCTAAAATGGCATACAGTCGTAATATGTTTTAAGTTGCCGTACGGTGTTTAAAGGACTCGAACGAATTCATTTGGTTTATTATGGAGATTTAACGTTTCGTACGGTGATGTAAGGTCTTCTTTGGAGTTGTAATGCGTCCTACATTATTCTAAATTGCTTTTCAAGTTGCAAATGTCTCATAAATAGTCGTAACAAGTCCTGAGTTGTCGTACGATGTTCAATGGACTCGGACGAAATCATTAGGTTTATTATGGAGTTTTAAGTTTACATACGGTATTGTAAGGTGTTGTTACGATTTGTAAGGAGTCCTACATTATAATAAAGTGCTTTTCACGTTCTAAAATGGCATACATAGTTGTAATATGTTTTAAGTTGCTGTACGATGTTTAAAGGACTCGAACGAATTCATTTGGTTTATTATGGAGATTTAACGTTTCGTACTGTGATGTAAGGTCTTCTTTGGAGTTGTTATGCGTGCTACATTATTCTAAATTGCTTTTCAAGTTGCTAATGTCTCATACAGAGTCGAAACAAGTCCTGAGTTGTCTTACGATGTTCAATGGACTTGGACGAATTCATTAGGTTTATTATGGAGTTTTAAGTTTACATACGTTATTGTAAGGTGTTGTTACGATTTGTAAGGAGTCCTACATTATAATAAATTGCTTTTCAAGTTATAAAATGGCATACAGTCGTAATATGTTTTAAGTTGCCGTACGGTGTTTAAAGGACTCGAACGAATTCATTTGGTTTATTATGGAGATTTAACGTTTCGTACGGTGATGTAAGGTCTTCTTTGGAGTTAAAATGTGTCCTACATTATTCTAAATTGCTTTTCAAGTTGCTAATGTCTCATAAATAGTCATAACAAGTCCTGAGTTGTCGTACGATGTTCAATGGACTCGGACGAATTCATTAGGTTTATTATGGAGTTTTAAGTTTACATACGGTATTGTAAGGTGTTGTTACGATTTGTAAGGAGTCCTACATTATAATAAATTGCTTTTCAAGTTCTAAAATGGCATACAGTCGTAATATGTTTTAAGTTGCCGTACGATGTTTAAAGGACTCGAACGAATTCATTTGGTTTATTATGGAGATTTAACGTTTCGTACGGTGATGTAAGGTCTTCTTTGGAGTTGTAATGCGTCCTACATTATTCTAAATTGCTTTTCAAGTTGCTAATGTCTCATAAATAGTCGTAACAAGTCCTGAGTTGTCGTACGATGTTCAATGGACTCGGACGAAATCATTAGGTATATTATGTAGTTTTAAGTTTACATACGGTATTGTAAGGTGTTGTTACGATTTGTAAGGAGTCCTACATTATAATAAAGTGCTTTTGACGTTCTAAAATGGCATACATAGTTGTAATATGTTTTAAGTTGCCGTACGATGTTTAAAGGACTCGAACGAATTCATTTGGTTTATTATGGAGATTTAAAGTTTCGTACGGTGATGTAAGGTCTTCTTTGGAGTTGTAATGCGTGCTAAATTATTCTAAATTGCTTTTCAAGTTGCTAATGTCTTATACAGAGTCGAAACAAGTCCTGAGTTGTCTTACGATGTTCAATGGACTTGGACGAATTCATTAGGTTTATTATGGAGTTTTAAGTTTACTTACGGTATTGTAAGGTGTTGTTACGATTTGTAAGGAGTCCTACATTATAATAAATTGTTTTTCAAGTTCTAAAATGGCATACAGTCGTAATATGTTTTAAGTTATCGTACGGTGTTTAAAGGACTCGAACGAATTCATTTGGTTTATTATTGAGATTTAACGTTTCGTACGGTGATGTAAGGTCTTCTTTGGAGTTGTACTGTGTCCTACATTATTCTAAATTACTTTTCAAGTTGCTAATGTCTCATAAATAGTCGTAACAAGTCCTGAGTTGTCGTACGATGTTCAATGGACTCGGACGAATTCATTAGGTTTATTATGGAGTTTTAAGTTTACATACGGTATTGTAAGGTGTTGTTACGATTTGTAAGGAGACCTACATTATAATAAAGTGCTTTTCAAGTTCTAAAATGGCATACATAGTCGTATTATGTTTTAAGTTGTCGTACGATGTTTAAAGGACTCGAACGAATTCATTTGGTTTATTATGGAGATTTAACGTTTCATACTGTGATGTAAGGTCTTCTTTGGAGTTGTAATGCGTCCTACATTATTCTAAATTGCTTTTCAAGTTGCAAATGTCTCAAAAATAGTCGTAACAAGTCCTGAGTTGTCGTACGATGTTCAATGGACTCGGACGAATTCATTAGGTTTATTATGGAGTTTTAAGTTTACATACGGTATTGTAAGGTGTTGTTACGATTTGTAAGGAGTCCTACATTATAATAAAGTGCTTTTCACGTTCTAAAATGGCATACATAGTTGTAATATGTTTTAAGTTGCCGTACGGTGTTTAAAGGACTCGAACGAATTCATTTGGTTTATTATGGAGATTTAACGTTTCGTACGGTGATGTAAGGTCTTCTTTGGAGTTGTAATGTGTCCTACATTATTCTAAATTGCTTTTCAAGTTGCTAATGTCTCATAAATAGTCGTAACAAGTCCTGAGTTGTCGTACGATGTTCAATGGACTCGGACGAATTCATTAGGTTTATTATGGAGTTTTAAGTTTACATACGGTATTGTATGGTGTTATTACGATTTGTAAGGAGTCCTACATTATAATAAAGTGCTTTTCAAGTTCTAAAATGGCATACAGTCGTAATATGTTTTATGTTGCCGTACGATGTTTAAAGGACTCGAACGAATTCATTTGGTTTATTAGGGAGATTTAACGTTTCGTACGGTGATGTAAGGTCTTCTTTGGAGTTGTAATGCGTCCTACATTATTCTAAATTGCTTTTCAAGTTGCTAATGTCTCATAAATAGTCGTAACAAGTCTTGAGTTGTCGTACGATGTTCAATGGACTCGGACGAATTTATTAGGTTTATTATGGAGTTTTAAGTTTACATACGGTATTGTATGGTGTTATTACGATTTGTAAGGAGTCCTACATTATAATAAAGTGCTTTTCAAGTTCTAAAATGGCATACATAGTCGTAATATGTTTTAAGTTGTCGTACGATGTTTAAAGGACTCGAACGAATTCATTTGGTTGATTATGGAGATTTAATGTTTCGTACTGTGATGTAAGGCCTTCTTTGGTGTTGTAATGCGTCCTACATTATTCTAAATTGCTTTTCAAGTTGCTAATGTCTCAAAAATAGTCGTAACAAGTCCTGAGTTGTCGTACGATGTTCAATGGACTCGGACGAAATCATTAGGTTTATTATGGAGTTTTAAGTTTACATACGGTATTGTAAGGTGTTGTTACGATTTGTAAGGAGTCCTACATTATAATAAAGTGCTTTTGACGTTCTAAAATGGCATACATAGTTGTAATATGTTTTAAGTTGCCGTACGATGTTTAAAGGACTCGAACGAATTCATTTAGTTTATTATGGAGATTTAAAGTTTCGTACGGTGATGTTAGGTCTTCTTTGGAGTTGTAATGCGTGCTACATTATTCTAAATTGCTTTTCAAGTTGCTAATGTCTTATACAGAGTCGAAACAAGTCCTGAGTTGTCTTACGATGTTCAATGGACTTGGACGAATTCATTAGGTTTATTATGGAGTTTTAAGTTTACATACGGTATTGTAAGGTGTTGTTACGATTTGTAAGGAGTCATACATTATAATAAATTGCTTTTCAAGTTCTAAAATGGCATACAGTCGTAATATGTTTTAAGTTTCCATACGGTGTTTAAAGGACTCGAACGAATTCATTTGGTTTATTATTGAGATTTAACGTTTCGTACGGTGATGTAAGGTCTTCTTTGGAGTTGTACTGTGTCCTACATTATTCTAAATTGCTTTTCAAGTTGCTAATGTCTCATAAATAGTCGTAACAAGTCCTGAGTTGTCGTACGATGTTCAATGGACTCGGACGAATTCATTAGGTTTATTATGGAGTTTTAAGTTTACATACGGTATTGTAAGGTGTTGTTACGATTTGTAAGGAGACCTACATTATAATAAAGTGCTTTTCAAGTTCTAAAATGGCATACATAGTCGTATTATGTTTTAAGTTGTCGTACGATGTTTAAAGGACTCGAACGAATTCATTTGGTTTATTATGGAGATTTAACGTTTCATACTGTGATGTAAGGTCTTCTTTGGAGTTGTAATGAGTCCTACATTATTCTAAATTGCTTTTCAAGTTGCAAATGTCTCAAAAATAGTCGTAACAATTCCTGAGTTGTCGTACGATGTTCAATGGACTCGGACGAATTCATTAGGTTTATTATGGAGTTTTAAGTTTACATACGGTATTGTAAGGTGTTGTTACGATTTGTAAGGAGTCCTACATTATAATAAAGTGCTTTTCACGTTCTAAAATGGCATACATAGTTGTAATATGTTTTAAGTTGCCGTACGGTGTTTAAAGGACTCGAACGAATTCATTTGGTTTATTATGGAGATTTAACGTTTCGTACGGTGATGTAAGGTCTTCTTTGGAGTTGTAATGTGTCCTACATTATTCTAAATTGCTTTTCAAGTTGCTAATGTCTCATAAATAGTCGTAACAAGTCCTGAGTTGTCGTACGATGTTCAATGGACTCGGACGAATTCATTAGGTTTATTATGGAGTTTTAAGTTTACATACGGTATTGTATGGTGTTATTACGATTTGTAAGGAGTCCTACATTATAATAAAGTGCTTTTCAAGTTCTAAAATGGCATACATAGTCGTAATATGTTTTAAGTTGTCGTACGATGTTTAAAGGACTCGAACGAATTCATTTGGTTTATTATGGAGATTTAATGTTTCGTACGGTGATGTAAGGCCTTCTTTGGTGTTGTAATGCGTCCTACATTATTCTAAATTGCTTTTCAAGTTGCTAATGTCTCAAAAATAGTCATAACAAGTCCTGAGTTGTCGTACGATGTTCAATGGACTTGGACGAATTCATTAGGTTTATTATGGAGTTTTAAGTTTACATACGGTATTGTAAGGTGTTGTTACGATTTGTAAGGAGTCCTACATTATAATAAAGTGCTTTTCAAGTTCTAAAATGGCATACAGTCGTAATATGTTTTATGTTGCCGTACGATGTTTAAAGGACTCGAACGAATTCATTTGGTTTATTATGGAGATTTAACGTTTCGTACGGTGATGTAAGGTCTTCTTTGGAGTTGTAATGCGTCCTACATTATTCTAAATTGCTTTTCAAGTTGCTAATGTCTCATAAATAGTCGTAACAAGTCTTGAGTTGTCGTACGATGTTCAATGGACTCGTACGAATTTATTAGGTTTATTATGGAGTTTTAAGTTTACATACGGTATTGTATGGTGTTATTACGATTTGTAAGGAGTCCTACATTATAATAAAGTGCTTTTCAAGTTCTAAAATGGCATACATAGTCGTAATATGTTTTAAGTTGTCGTACGATGTTTAAAGGACTCGAACGAATTCATTTGGTTGATTATGGAGATTTAATGTTTCGTACTGTGATGTAAGGCCTTCTTTGGTGTTGTAATGCGTCCTACATTATTCTAAATTGCTTTTCAAGTTGCTAATGTCTCATAAATAGTCGTAACAAGTCCTGAGTTGTCGTACGATGTTCAATGGACTCGGACGAATTCATTAGGTTTATTATGGAGTTTTAAGTTTACATACGGTATTGTATGGTGTTATTACGATTTGTAAGGAGTCCTACATTATAATAAAGTGCTTTTCAAGTTCTAAAATGGCATACATAGTCGTAATATGTTTTAAGTTGTCGTACGATGTTTAAAGGACTCGAACGAATTCATTTGGTTTATTATGGAGATTTAATGTTTCGTACGGTGATGTAAGGCCTTCTTTGGTGTTGTAATGCGTCCTACATTATTCTAAATTGCTTTTCAAGTTGCTAATGTCTCAAAAATAGTCATAACAAGTCCTGAGTTGTCGTACGATGTTCAATGGACTTGGACGAATTCATTAGGTTTATTATGGAGTTTTAAGTTTACATACGGTATTGTAAGGTGTTGTTACGATTTGTAAGGAGTCCTACATTATAATAAAGTGCTTTTCAAGTTCTAAAATGGCATACAGTCGTAATATGTTTTATGTTGCCGTACGATGTTTAAAGGACTCGAACGAATTCATTTGGTTTATTATGGAGATTTAACGTTTCGTACGGTGATGTAAGGTCTTCTTTGGAGTTGTAATGCGTCCTACATTATTCTAAATTGCTTTTCAAGTTGCTAATGTCTCATAAATAGTCGTAACAAGTCTTGAGTTGTCGTACGATGTTCAATGGACTCGTACGAATTTATTAGGTTTATTATGGAGTTTTAAGTTTACATACGGTATTGTATGGTGTTATTACGATTTGTAAGGAGTCCTACATTATAATAAAGTGCTTTTCAAGTTCTAAAATGGCATACATAGTCGTAATATGTTTTAAGTTGTCGTACGATGTTTAAAGGACTCGAACGAATTCATTTGGTTGATTATGGAGATTTAATGTTTCGTACTGTGATGTAAGGCCTTCTTTGGTGTTGTAATGCGTCCTACATTATTCTAAATTGCTTTTCAAGTTGCTAATGTCTCAAAAATAGTCGTAACAAGTCCTGAGTTGTCGTACGATGTTCAATGGACTCGGACGAAATCATTAGGTTTATTATGGAGTTTTAAGTTTACATACGGTATTGTAAGGTGTTGTTACGATTTGTAAGGAGTCCTACATTATAATAAAGTGCTTTTGACGTTCTAAAATGGCATACATAGTTGTAATATGTTTTAAGTTGCCGTACGATGTTTAAAGGACTCGAACGAATTCATTTAGTTTATTATGGAGATTTAAAGTTTCG
The DNA here is from genome assembly GCA_030867185.1 of Tagetes erecta. Lineage (NCBI taxonomy): Eukaryota > Viridiplantae > Streptophyta > Magnoliopsida > Asterales > Asteraceae > Tagetes > Tagetes erecta. The sequence continues at coordinate 47,239,242 of CM061490.1, forward strand.
TACGGTGATGTTAGGTCTTCTTTGGAGTTGTAATGCGTGCTACATTATTCTAAATTGCTTTTCAAGTTGCTAATGTCTTATACAGAGTCGAAACAAGTCCTGAGTTGTCTTACGATGTTCAATGGACTTGGACGAATTCATTAGGTTTATTATGGAGTTTTAAGTTTACATACGGTATTGTAAGGTGTTGTTACGATTTGTAAGGAGTCCTACATTATAATAAATTGCTTTTCAAGTTCTAAAATGGCATACAGTCGTAATATGTTTTAAGTTTCCGTACGGTGTTTAAAGGACTCGAACGAATTCATTTGGTTTATTATTGAGATTTAACGTTTCGTACGGTGATGTAAGGTCTTCTTTGGAGTTGTACTGTGTCCTACATTATTCTAAATTGCTTTTCAAGTTGCTAATGTCTCATAAATAGTCGTAACAAGTCCTGAGTTGTCGTACGATGTTCAATGGACTCGGACGAATTCATTAGGTTTATTATGGAGTTTTAAGTTTACATACGGTATTGTAAGGTGTTGTTACGATTTATAAGGAGACCTACATTATAATAAAGTGCTTTTCAAGTTCTAAAATGGCATACATAGTCGTATTATGTTTTAAGTTGTCGTACGATGTTTAAAGGACTCGAACGAATTCATTTGGTTTATTATGGAGATTTAACGTTTCATACTGTGATGTAAGGTCTTCTTTGGAGTTGTAATGCGTCCTACATTATTCTAAATTGCTTTTCAAGTTGCAAATGTCTCAAAAATAGTCGTAACAAGTCCTGAGTTGTCGTACGATGTTCAATGGACTCGGACGAATTCATTAGGTTTATTATGGAGTTTTAAGTTTACATACGGTATTGTAAGGTGTTGTTACGATTTGTAAGGAGTCCTACATTATAATAAAGTGCTTTTCACGTTCTAAAATGGCATACATAGTTGTAATATGTTTTAAGTTGCCGTACGGTGTTTAAAGGACTCGAACGAATTCATTTGGTTTATTATGGAGATTTAACGTTTCGTACGGTGATGTAAGGTCTTCTTTGGAGTTGTAATGTGTCCTACATTATTCTAAATTGCTTTTCAAGTTGCTAATGTCTCATAAATAGTCGTAACAAGTCCTGAGTTGTCGTACGATGTTCAATGGACTCGGACGAATTCATTAGGTTTATTATGGAGTTTTAAGTTTACATACGGTATTGTATGGTGTTATTACGATTTGTAAGGAGTCCTACATTATAATAAAGTGCTTTTCAAGTTCTAAAATGGCATACATAGTCGTAATATGTTTTAAGTTGTCGTACGATGTTTAAAGGACTCGAACGAATTCATTTGGTTTATTATGGAGATTTAATGTTTCGTACGGTGATGTAAGGCCTTCTTTGGTGTTGTAATGCGTCCTACATTATTCTAAATTGCTTTTCAAGTTGCTAATGTCTCAAAAATAGTCATAACAAGTCCTGAGTTGTCGTACGATGTTCAATGGACTTGGACGAATTCATGAGGTTTATTATGGAGTTTTAAGTTTACATACGGTATTGTAAGGTGTTGTTACGATTTGTAAGGAGTCCTACATTATAATAAAGTGCTTTTCAAGTTCTAAAATGGCATACAGTCGTAATATGTTTTATGTTGCCATACGATGTTTAAAGGACTCGAACGAATTCATTTGGTTTATTATGGAGATTTAACGTTTCGTACGGTGATGTAAGGTCTTCTTTGGAGTTGTAATGCGTCCTACATTTTTCTAAATTGCTTTTCAAGTTGCTAATGTCTCATAAATAGTCGTAACAAGTCTTGAGTTGTCGTACGATGTTCAATGGACTCGGACGAATTCATTAGGTTTATTATGGAGTTTTAAGTTTACATACGGTATTGTAAGGTGTTGTTACAATTTGTAAGGAGTCCTACATTATAATAAATTGCTTTTCAAGTTCTAAAATGGCATACAGTCGTAATATGTTTTAAGTTTCCGTACGGTGTTTAAAGGACTCGAACGAATTCATTTGGTTTATTATTGAGATTTAACGTTTCGTACGGTGATGTAAGGTCTTCTTTGGAGTTGTACTGTGTCCTACATTATTCTAAATTGCTTTTCAAGTTGCTAATGTCTCATAAATAGTCGTAACAAGTCCTGAGTTGTCGTACGATGTTCAATGGACTCGGACGAATTCATTAGGTTTATTATGGAGTTTTAAGTTTACATACGGTATTGTAAGGTGTTGTTACGATTTATAAGGAGACCTACATTATAATAAAGTGCTTTTCAAGTTCTAAAATGGCATACATAGTCGTATTATGTTTTAAGTTGTCGTACGATGTTTAAAGGACTCGAACGAATTCATTTGGTTTATTATGGAGATTTAACGTTTCATACTGTGATGTAAGGTCTTCTTTGGAGTTGTAATGCGTCCTACATTATTCTAAATTGCTTTCCAGTTGCAAATGTCTCAAAAATAGTCGTAACAAGTCCTGAGTTGTCGTACGATGTTCAATGGACTCGGACGAATTCATTAGGTTTATTATGGAGTTTTAAGTTTACATACGGTATTGTAAGGTGTTGTTACGATTTGTAAGGAGTCCTACATTATAATAAAGTGCTTTTCACGTTCTAAAATGGCATACATAGTTGTAATATGTTTTAAGTTGCCGTACGGTGTTTAAAGGACTCGAACGAATTCATTTGGTTTATTATGGAGATTTAACGTTTCGTACGGTGATGTAAGGTCTTCTTTGGAGATGTAATGTGTCCTACATTATTCTAAATTGCTTTTCAAGTTGCTAATGTCTCATAAATAGTCGTAACAAGTCCTGAGTTGTCGTACGATGTTCAATGGACTCGGACGAATTCATTAGGTTTATTATGGAGTTTTAAGTTTACATACGGTATTGTATGGTGTTATTACGATTTGTAAGGAGTCCTACATTATAATAAAGTGCTTTTCAAGTTCTAAAATGGCATACATAGTCGTAATATGTTTTAAGTTGTCGTACGATGTTTAAAGGACTCGAACGAATTCATTTGGTTTATTATGGAGATTTAATGTTTCGTACGGTGATGTAAGGCCTTCTTTGGTGTTGTAATGCGTCCTACATTATTCTAAATTGCTTTTCAAGTTGCTAATTTCTCAAAAATAGTCATAACAAGTCCTGAGTTGTCGTACGATGTTCAATGGACTTGGACGAATTCATTAGGTTTATTATGGAGTTTTAAGTTTACATACGGTATTGTTAGGTGTTGTTACGATTTGTAAGGAGTCCTACATTATAATAAAGTGCTTTTCAAGTTCTAAAATGGCATACAGTCGTAATATGTTTTATGTTGCCGTACGATGTTTAAAGGACTCGAACGAATTCATTTGGTTTATTATGGAGATTTAACGTTTCGTACGGTGATGTAAGGTCTTCTTTGGAGTTGTAATGCGTCCTACATTATTCTAAATTGCTTTTCAAGTTGCTAATGTCTCATAAATAGTCGTAACAAGTCTTGAGTTGTCGTACGATGTTCAATGGACTCGGACGAATTCATTAGGTTTATTATGGAGTTTTAAGTTTACATACGGTATTGTAAGGTGTTGTTACGATTTGTAAGGAGTCCTACATTATAATAAAGTGCTTTTCACGTTCTAAAATGGCATACATAGTTGTAATATGTTTTAAGTTGCCGTACGGTGTTTAAAGGACTCGAACGAATTCATTTGGTTTATTATGGAGATTTAACGTTTCGTACGGTGATGTAAGGTCTTCTTTGGAGTTGTAATGTGTCCTACATTATTCTAAATTGCTTTTCAAGTTGCTAATGTCTCATAAATAGTCGTAACAAGTCCTGAGTTGTCGTACGATGTTCAATGGACTCGGACGAATTCATTAGGTTTATTATGGAGTTTTAAGTTTACATACGGTATTGTATGGTGTTATTACGATTTGTAAGGAGTCCTACATTATAATAAAGTGCTTTTCAAGTTCTAAAATGGCATACATAGTCGTAATATGTTTTAAGTTGTCGTACGATGTTTAAAGGACTCGAACGAATTCATTTGGTTTATTATGGAGATTTAATGTTTCGTACGGTGATGTAAGGCCTTCTTTGGTGTTGTAATGCGTCCTACATTATTCTAAATTGCTTTTCAAGTTGCTAATGTCTCAAAAATAGTCATAACAAGTCCTGAGTTGTCGTACGATGTTCAATGGACTTGGACGAATTCATTAGGTTTATTATGGAGTTTTAAGTTTACATACGGTATTGTAAGGTGTTGTTACGATTTGTAAGGAGTCCTACATTATAATAAAGTGCTTTTCAAGTTCTAAAATGGCATACAATCGTAATATGTTTTATGTTGCCATACGATGTTTAAAGGACTCGAACGAATTCATTTGGTTTATTATGGAGATTTAACGTTTCGTACGGTGATGTAAGGTCTTCTTTGGAGTTGTAATGCGTCATACATTATTCTAAATTGCTTTTCAAGTTGCTAATGTCTCATAAATAGTCGTAACAAGTCTTGAGTTGTCGTACGATGTTCAATGGACTCGGACGAATTCTTTAGGTTTATTATGGAGTTTTAAGTTTACATACGGTATTGTATGGTGTTATTACGATTTGTAAGGAGTCCTACATTATAATAAAGTGCTTTTAAAGTTCTAAAATGCCATACATAGTCGTAATATGTTTTAATTTGTCGTACGATGTTTAAAGGACTCGAACGAATTCATTTGGTTGATTATGGAGATTTAATGTTTCGTACGGTGATGTAAGGCTTTCTTTGGTGTTGTAATGCGTCCTACATTATTCTAAATTGCTTTTCAAGTTGCTAATGTCTCAAAAATAGTCGTAACAAGTCCTGAGTTGTCGTACGATGTTCAATGGACTCGGAAGAAATCATTAGGTTTATTATGGAGTTTTAAGTTTACATACGGTATTGTAAGGTGTTGTTACGATTTGTAAGGAGTCCTACATTATAATAAAGTGCTTTTCAAGTTCTAAAATGGCATACATAGTTGTAATATGTTTTAAGTTGCCGTACGATGTTTAAAGGACTCGAACGAATTCATTTGGTTTATTATGGAGATTTAAAGTTTCGTACGGTGATGTAAGGTCTTCTTTGGAGTTGTAATGCGTGCTACATTATTCTAAATTGCTTTTCAAGTTGCTAATGTCTCATAAATAGTCGTAACAAGTCCTGAGTTGTCTTACGATGTTCAATGGACTTGGACGAATTCATTAGGTTTATTATGGAGTTTTAAGTTTACATACGGTATTGTAAGGTGTTGTTACAATTTGTAAGGAGTCCTACATTATAATAAATTGCTTTTCAAGTTCTAAAATGGCATACAGTCGTAATATGTTTTAAGTTTCCGTACGGTGTTTAAAGGACTCGAACGAATTCATTTGGTTTATTATTGAGATTTAACGTTTCGTACGGTGATGTAAGGTCTTCTTTGGAGTTGTACTGTGTCCTACATTATTCTAAATTGCTTTTCAAGTTGCTAATGTCTCATAAATAGTCGTAACAAGTCCTGAGTTGTCGTACGATGTTCAATGGACTCGGACGAATTCATTAGGTTTATTATGGAGTTTTAAGTTTACATACGGTATTGTAAGGTGTTGTTACGATTTATAAGGAGACCTACATTATAATAAAGTGCTTTTCAAGTTCTAAAATGGCATACATAGTCGTATTATGTTTTAAGTTGTCGTACGATGTTTAAAGGACTCGAACGAATTCATTTGGTTTATTATGGAGATTTAACGTTTCATACTGTGATGTAAGGTCTTCTTTGGAGTTGTAATGCGTCCTACATTATTCTAAATTGCTTTCCAGTTGCAAATGTCTCAAAAATAGTCGTAACAAGTCCTGAGTTGTCGTACGATGTTCAATGGACTCGGACGAATTCATTAGGTTTATTATGGAGTTTTAAGTTTACATACGGTATTGTAAGGTGTTGTTACGATTTGTAAGGAGTCCTACATTATAATAAAGTGCTTTTCACGTTCTAAAATGGCATACATAGTTGTAATATGTTTTAAGTTGCCGTACGGTGTTTAAAGGACTCGAACGAATTCATTTGGTTTATTATGGAGATTTAACGTTTCGTACGGTGATGTAAGGTCTTCTTTGGAGTTGTAATGTGTCCTACATTATTCTAAATTGCTTTTCAAGTTGCTAATGTCTCATAAATAGTCGTAACAAGTCCTGAGTTGTCGTACGATGTTCAATGGACTCGGACGAATTCATTAGGTTTATTATGGAGTTTTAAGTTTACATACGGTATTGTATGGTGTTATTACGATTTGTAAGGAGTCCTACATTATAATAAAGTGCTTTTCAAGTTCTAAAATGGCATACATAGTCGTAATATGTTTTAAGTTGTCGTACGATGTTTAAAGGACTCGAACGAATTCATTTGGTTTATTATGGAGATTTAATGTTTCGTACGGTGATGTAAGGCCTTCTTTGGTGTTGTAATGCGTCCTACATTATTCTAAATTGCTTTTCAAGTTGCTAATGTCTCAAAAATAGTCATAACAAGTCCTGAGTTGTCGTACGATGTTCAATGGACTTGGACGAATTCATTAGGTTTATTATGGAGTTTTAAGTTTACATACGGTATTGTAAGGTGTTGTTACGATTTGTAAGGAGTCCTACATTATAATAAAGTGCTTTTCAAGTTCTAAAATGGCATACAGTCGTAATATGTTTTATGTTGCCGTACGATGTTTAAAGGACTCGAACGAATTCATTTGGTTTATTATGGAGATTTAACGTTTCGTACGGTGATGTAAGGTCTTCTTTGGAGTTGTAATGCGTCCTACATTATTCTAAATTGCTTTTCAAGTTGCTAATGTCTCATAAATAGTCGTAACAAGTCTTGAGTTGTCGTACGATGTTCAATGGACTCGGACGAATTCATTAGGTTTATTATGGAGTTTTAAGTTTACATACGGTATTGTATGGTGTTATTATGATGTTAGGGTTATTTCCTTGTTAAGATTTACTTTGTATTTTGTTTATATGTTTGTATAGTTTAGGGTTTATTATGTATTTTCCTTAAACTTGCATTTTGTTTGTTATAGCATGTAGTGTGCGTGTGTTAGGAGAGAGGCTAGATCACTTTTACACTGTTAGAGAGAGAATTAACTGTGTGTGATTTATTTTCTCCTGCACATTGTACTACGAATTGCTTTGATCATCAATATACAAGAGAATTTATGAGTATGAACTGTGTTTGTGATTGAATCGTTTTGTTTGTACGCTTTATTCTGATCATTTGAGTGATATTATCGATCCAATTGAACCTATCAATTGGTATCAGAGCTATCGGTATCGTGTTCTTCGCTGTTTCTAAGCAAAACACATCAATATTGCTCAAAATATCATGATCTGAATGAATTGTTGGTGTTTTTAGGTGTGATTTATCATCATAATCACTCTAATTCGCAACGATTGTGCAGATTCTATCAGATCATCATCAGATCTGAAGAATTAAGAAGAATAGAAAAAGTTACTGTTCGATCAATTTTTGCTCAAATTCATCGAAAAATGATGATGTTTTGGATTGATTGATACAAGGGTTTGATAATCGGACTATTTCACAGCTTGTGTGTGAATTTTGGACAATTTGGACAAGTTTTAGACAAAACCCAGAAAATCTTCATGAAGAAGATGATGAACAGTTGATTTTTGGTTGAAGATTAACTTTGTTGGGGTTATTTGAAGATGTCACTTTCCAAATATAAGCGAGTGAAGATATCGAGCATCATCACGAGCAAGCACGGGTGAAGACGTTCATAATTTGTATTTGTCTTAGAATATTTGTGTAATCGTTTCGTGCTTAAATGCGCGTTTGTGCTTAACTGCACGTGTTTAGGTTACATTGTAAGGTGAATGGTATAGACTATAAATACCATCACCTAGGTCATTTGTTATAGAGAGTTGCCTATTCTTGTTAGTCATATTCTCTTGTAACATCCTTTGATCTAATACAATTCACCTATTCTAATTATCATCATCTTCATCATACTTTGCATTGATCTTCATGAACATTCAAGCATCAATACGTGATCAGTGAGTTTCCGCATCACTGATTGCAAACAACATCACCAAACAATCTCAGATCTAGATCCAAGCTCGCTCCCTCTAGAACTATCATATGATTTGTAAGGAGTCCTACATTATAATAAAGTGCTTTTCAAGTTCTAAAATGGCATACATAGTCGTAATATGTTTTAAGTTGTCGTACGATGTTTAAAGGACTCGAACGAATTCATTTGGTTTATTATGGAGATTTAATGTTTCGTACGGTGATGTAAGGCCTTCTTTGGTGTTGTAATGCGTCCTACATTATTCTAAATTGCTTTTCAAGTTGCTAATGTCTCAAAAATAGTCGTAACAAGTCCTGAGTTGTCGTACGATGTTCAATGGACTTGGACGAATTCATTAGGTTTATTATGGAGTTTTAAGTTTACATACGGTATTGTAAGGTGTTGTTACGATTTGTAAGGAGTCCTACATTATAATAAAGTGCTTTTCAAGTTCTAAAATGGCATACAGTCGTAATATGTTTTATGTTGCCGTATGATGTTTAAAGGACTCGAACGAATTCATTTGGTTTATTATGGAGATTTAACGTTTCGTACGGTGATGTAAGGTCTTCTTTGGAGTTGTAATGCGTCCTACATTATTCTAAATTGCTTTTCAAGTTGCTAATGTCTCATAAATAGTCGTAACAAGTCCTGAGTTGTCGTACGATGTTCAATGGACTCGGACGAAATCATTAGGTTTATTATGGAGTTTTAAATTTACATACGGTATTGTAAGGTGTTGTTACGATTTGTAAGGAGTCCTACATTATAATAAAGTGCTTTTCACGTTCTAAAATGGCATACATAGTTGTAATATGTTTTAAGTTGTCGTACGGTGTTTAAAGGACTCGAACGAATTCATTTGGTTTATTATGGAGATTTAACGTTTCGTAAGGTGATGTAAGGTCTTCTTTGGAGTTGTAATGTGTCCTACATTATTCTAAATTGTTTTTCAAGTTGCTAATGTCTCATAAATAGTCGTAACAAGTCCTGAGTTGTCGTACGATGTTCAATGGACTCGGACGAATTCATTAGGTTTATTATGGAGTTTTAAGTTTACATACGGTATTGTATGGTGTTATTACGATTTGTAAGGAGTCCTACATTATAATAAAGTGCTTTTCAAGTTCTAAAATGGCATACATAGTCGTAATATGTTTTAAGTTGTCGTACGATGTTTAAAGGACTCGAACGAATTCATTTGGTTTATTATGGAGATTTAATGTTTCGTACGGTGATGTAAGGCCTTCTTTGGTGTTGTAATGCGTCCTACATTATTCTAAATTGCTTTTCAAGTTGCTAATGTCTCAAAAATAGTCATAACAAGTCCTGAGTTGTCGTACGATGTTCAATGGACTTGGACGAATTCATTAGGTTTATTATGGAGTTTTAAGTTTACATACGGTATTGTAAGGTGTTGTTACGATTTGTAAGGAGTCCTACATTATAATAAAGTGCTTTTCAAGTTCTAAAATGGCATACAGTCGTAATATGTTTTATGTTGCCGTACGATGTTTAAAGGACTCGAACGAATTCATTTGGTTTATTATGGAGATTTAACGTTTCGTACGGTAATGTAAGGTCTTCTTTGGAGTTGTAATGCGTCCTACATTATTCTAAATTGCTTTTCAAGTTGCTAATGTCTCATAAATAGTCGTAACAAGTCTTGAGTTGTCGTACGATGTTCAATGGACTCGGACGAATTCATTAGGTTTATTATGGAGTTTTAAGTTTACATACGGTATTGTATGGTGTTATTACGATTTGTAAGGAGTCCTACATTATAATAAAGTGCTTTTCAAGTTCTAAAATGGCATACATAGTCGTAATATGTTTTAAGTTGTCGTACGATGTTTAAAGGACTCGAACGAATTCATTTGGTTGATTATGGAGATTTAATGTTTCGTACTGTGATGTAAGGCCTTCTTTGGTGTTGTAATGCGTCCTACATTATTCTAAATTGCTTTTCAAGTTGCTAATGTCTCAAAAATAGTCGTAACAAGTCCTGAGTTGTCGTACGATGTTCAATGGACTTGGACGAATTCATTAGGTTTATTATGGAGTTTTAAGTTTACATACGGTATTGTAAGGTGTTGTTACGATTTGTAAGGAGTCCTACATTATAATAAAGTGCTTTTCAAGTTCTAAAATGGCATACAGTCGTAATATGTTTTATGTTGCCGTATGATGTTTAAAGGACTCGAACGAATTCATTTGGTTTATTATGGAGATTTAACGTTTCGTACGGTGATGTAAGGTCTTCTTTGGAGTTGTAATGCGTCCTACATTATTCTAAATTGCTTTTCAAGTTGCTAATGTCTCATAAATAGTCGTAACAAGTCCTGAGTTGTCGTACGATGTTCAATGGACTCGGACGAAATCATTAGGTTTATTATGGAGTTTTAAATTTACATACGGTATTGTAAGGTGTTGTTACGATTTGTAAGGAGTCCTACATTATAATAAAGTGCTTTTCACGTTCTAAAATGGCATACATAGTTGTAATATGTTTTAAGTTGTCGTACGGTGTTTAAAGGACTCGAACGAATTCATTTGGTTTATTATGGAGATTTAACGTTTCGTAAGGTGATGTAAGGTCTTCTTTGGAGTTGTAATGTGTCCTACATTATTCTAAATTGTTTTTCAAGTTGCTAATGTCTCATAAATAGTCGTAACAAGTCCTGAGTTGTCGTACGATGTTCAATGGACTCGGACGAATTCATTAGGTTTATTATGGAGTTTTAAGTTTACATACGGTATTGTATGGTGTTATTACGATTTGTAAGGAGTCCTACATTATAATAAAGTGCTTTTCAAGTTCTAAAATGGCATACATAGTCGTAATATGTTTTAAGTTGTCGTACGATGTTTAAAGGACTCGAACGAATTCATTTGGTTTATTATGGAGATTTAATGTTTCGTACGGTGATGTAAGGCCTTCTTTGGTGTTGTAATGCGTCCTACATTATTCTAAATTGCTTTTCAAGTTGCTAATGTCTCAAAAATAGTCATAACAAGTCCTGAGTTGTCGTACGATGTTCAATGGACTTGGACGAATTCATTAGGTTTATTATGGAGTTTTAAGTTTACATACGGTATTGTAAGGTGTTGTTACGATTTGTAAGGAGTCCTACATTATAATAAAGTGCTTTTCAAGTTCTAAAATGGCATACAGTCGTAATATGTTTTATGTTGCCGTACGATGTTTAAAGGACTCGAACGAATTCATTTGGTTTATTATGGAGATTTAACGTTTCGTACGGTAATGTAAGGTCTTCTTTGGAGTTGTAATGCGTCCTACATTATTCTAAATTGCTTTTCAAGTTGCTAATGTCTCATAAATAGTCGTAACAAGTCTTGAGTTGTCGTACGATGTTCAATGGACTCGGACGAATTCATTAGGTTTATTATGGAGTTTTAAGTTTACATACGGTATTGTATGGTGTTATTACGATTTGTAAGGAGTCCTACATTATAATAAAGTGCTTTTCAAGTTCTAAAATGGCATACATAGTCGTAATATGTTTTAAGTTGTCGTACGATGTTTAAAGGACTCGAACGAATTCATTTGGTTGATTATGGAGATTTAATGTTTCGTACTGTGATGTAAGGCCTTCTTTGGTGTTGTAATGCGTCCTACATTATTCTAAATTGCTTTTCAAGTTGCTAATGTCTCAAAAATAGTCGTAACAAGTCCTGAGTTGTCGTACGATGTTCAATGGACTTGGACGAATTCATTAGGTTTATTATGGAGTTTTAAGTTTACATACGGTATTGTAAGGTGTTGTTACGATTTGTAAGGAGTCTGATAGGTTCAATTGGATCGATAATATCACTCAAATGATCAGAATAAAGCGTACAAACAAACGATTCAATCACAAACACAGTTCATACTCATAAATTCTCTTGTATATTGATGATCAAAGCAATTCGTAGTACAATGTGCAGGAGAAAATAAATCAGACACAGTTAATTCTCTCTCTAACAGTGTAAAAGTGATCTAGCCTCTCTCCTAACACACGCACACTACATGCTATAACAAACAAAATGCAAGTTTAAGGAAAATACATAATAAACCCTAAACTATACAAACATATAAACAAAATACAAAGTAAATCTTAACAAGGAAATAACCCTAACAAATTCATCGAACAGTAACTTTTTCTATTCTTCTTAATTCTTCAGATCTGATGATGATCTGATAGAATCTGCACAATCGTTGCGAATTAGAGTGATTATGATGATAAATCACACCTAAAAACACCAACAATTCATTCAGATCATGATATTTTGAGCAATATTGATGTGTTTTGCTTAGAAACAACGAAGAACACGATACCGATAGCTCTGATACCAATTGATAGGTTCAATTGGATCGATAATATCACTCAAATGATCAGAATAAAGCGTACAAACAAACGATTCAATCACAAACACAGTTCATACTCATAAATTCTCTTGTATATTGATGATCAAAGCAATTCGTAGTACAATGTGCAGGAGAAAATAAATCACACACAGTTAATTCTCTCTCTAACAGTGTAAAAGTGATCTAGCCTCTCTCCTAACACACGCACACTACATGCTATAACAAACAAAATGCAAGTTTAAGGAAAATACATAATAAACCCTAAATTATACAAACATATAAACAAAATACAAAGTAAATCTTAACAAGGAAATAACGCTAACAGTACTCCCCCTAAGATTTATCTTTGGATCTTCAAAAACTTCAATCTTTTTCTTCTTTTATCAGCATCAAACTTCAATCTTTTTCTACCATTCTTCTTGTTCTTCTTTCACGTTCAGCAATTCTCGACCTTTATACTCCTCTTGTTCTTTCAAAGCTTCTTCAATACAGGATTTGAACTTTTCAGCGATCTTAGCTTGTCGAGGCTTGGATTCATTCGTCAGAATTGGCAAAGCATTCATGCGTCTAAGTGAGTCCAAATTCAAACCTGCAAAATCGATATTAGCATAAAACTCAAATGGCAGCTCTTGGCCTTGAACTTTCACCTCCAAAGTACCCTTCCTACTGATCCGCATATATTCTATCTCTGGTATATCAACCCTCACGAGATTAGAATTGAGTAAAGCCTTTCTCACACGAATCTTCTCCGAAGCAGCAGCAATCACTTCTATCATCACAGTAAATAAATTTCTGTCAGCTTCAGCAAGTTTATCTTTGCACTTTTCAATCTTGTAACTTCGCAAAAACTCAATGTATGACGGATGCAGCAGTTTCAACTCAAAAGTACTAAAGAGTGTAATCATATCCTTATCCCAATCCTCCAAGTTCCGAACAAGCTTCAGTTCAAACGTTTCCTGATTGTAAAACACTCTCAGTATTGGCTTCGTCATTTGTGACCCATCAATTACCTTCAATCCAGGATCTGTAATCTTGTCAAAATATTCGTCCGAGAACTCTTCTAAGTACATATCCTCGGTCACCACCAATCTTTTCTTCTTTCTTTGTTTCTTTGCTTGCACATATGCTGTATCTTCCTGTTGGCCTCTAAAGTCAAGAAACTTAGCTGTTCTACTCATTCCAGCATCAAGAAGTATCACGCATTTATCACCACGCTCAGCATGCGTGTGATTAATTAACTTCAGCTTGTGCAACTCTTTCAGATCCTGAACTTCCAATTTGAAGATGCTTGAATAGTAATGATAAACGTCACATAAACCATTTACCCTCTTGATCATAAACGCATCAAAAACTTCATCATATTTCCACGCGATTATCTTCACCTTCTTATTTTTCTCAGGCACAATCATCGAATCTAATAACTCAGCAATTGATTGTCCTTTACTCAGCAGTGACCTAACAACATCACCTGCTGTTGCTGATTTATGCCAAGTCTCACGCACCTCCATTGGAATGTTGTAAGATTTGACTTCGCTAGGAAACATATCCATTAGTTCATGCCTCTTTTTGTGTGCATTTTCAGGAAGTGCCATTACTGGAATCTCCTTCGGACCAAGCACTTTGAATCTCTTTGTCAGCTCAAAATACTGAGGATTATTGTAATCCAAGTAAAACATCCTCTTGTACATCTTTTCTGTTTTCATGAAATTGACCACAATCTTCCTCAAAGATTCTGATTTCAACCTCTGCAAAGTTTTATACGGATAGTTCCTCGAACTCAACCAACTTCGCATATCAGAAGCAGTCATTTCGTCTGGATTTTGATGATAAAGCTCAGTCGGAGGTAATTCTTCGATATTCAAGCTTTCTTGCATCGGAGTCCATTCACCCATTTCAATCACGAACTCTTTTTGATCAGCATCAGCTTTATCTTGGGCAGTAATGCACTTTTCGTACTCTTCGTTTATCTGAGTTACTGTCAAACCATTCAAAAATACAGAGTTGTACTTCATTCTCTCAAGATATGCAAACCTCTGATCCAAATCATCTGGTAACTCTTCAACAACATTCTGTACAGGCTCTGGCTCCTCTTCATTTTCAGATTCAGTCCAATCTATGTCTAAATCATCCAACGCCTCTATCATAGGTGCTTCATCAGTTTGAACCGGCTCAAACTGACTAGCCACTTCAGCTTCTGTTTCAGTCACATCCACAGCTTCAGATTGAATCGGCTCAATCTGAACTGTATCTCCAGAGCCAACATCTTTCTCACTATCTGTTGCTTCAAATACTTCGGTTTCAGCTTCCGATACAATCTCAGTCTCAGCTTCATACACACTCTCAGTCTCAGCAACTTTCTCAATCTCAGCCACAGCTACAGATTGAATAGGCTCAATCTGCACTGTTTCATCAGTTTTTGCCCTTTTCGAACTTTCTTCATCACTAAATATCTCCGGTATAGCATCTATTTTCCTCTTTCCCTCAGCTTTGTCCATCTTGACAGTTTCAGCAGTAGCTTCATCGGGAATGATAATTGGTGATTCAACTAAAATACCAGCATTCGCAACACCTCGAGCTCTAGTCAAATAAACTTTAGGCACTTCAGCTCCAGTCACTTCGACTACTTTATCAGAAAAATCTTTATCAGACGATGAATCAGATTTCTTCGGTTTCATATCCTCCAACTCTTTTTCCAACATCTCTTTCTCAGCCTCCAGTGTATTGCATTCAGCTCTAACCTCAGCATAATCATATTTCAAGTTCTCATATTCCTCCTTCAACTTTTCATGTTCGGCCTTCAAATCATTATGTTCAATCTTCAATTTCAAATGATCAGAATCTAACTCTTTGAAAATCTTCAGATTCTGATTATGAATATCCTAGTATTCATCAAATCTTTTCTTTTTACGTTCGTTTGAGGCTTTCAACAAGTCATTTGATTTGATCAAATTTTCAACAATCTCTTCCAACTCTGCAATCCGTTTCTCTTTTTCCTCATAAATCTCATCAACACTTGGCACAACATTTGGTGAAGACTCCAAATCTTGTCCAATGTTTTCAGCAGTTTGTGGTAATGCGGTGGGAATATCAACATCAATAGAATCAGCAACGCCAGCATCCACTTCATCTATCTGTGCAATAGATTCAGCTTCGGCCATTACTGTCTTAGCAATCTGGAGAACATCAATCTTCTCAGGTTCAACCACTGGTTTCGACTTCTTTCGTCTAACATACTGAACATATACTTCTTTAGGAATCTCAGAAATAACTTCTTCAATCACAGAAGCAACCTCAGCAGGTTCTTCTATCTCAGTAGTCTCCATAACCTCCTCAGTCTCCATTGGTTCAACCTCCTCTGAATTAGATTCAGATTCAGTATCATCACCACCATCGTCATTACCATCATCACCATCACTATCTTCATCATTACCATCATCTTCTTCATCTTCTGGATGACGAGCAAAGTACTCGTCATCATCCAATAGATTGTCCGGCACCTCATCCACTAAATCCTGAGGATTCACAATCTCACCATGAGATATGTGATAATATACTCCATCCACATCTTCTTCATTGTTGATTATATCTCTCATATAATCAAACAACTCAACATCAGGCACATTCCCGATACTCATCTTTCGATAAGAGAGATCGTTCATGTCCTCAGTATATAACATGCCTCCAGCATAACCCTCAGATCTGATGATAGGATAGGCAATGTTTATCATCAGTTGCAGAAACCTTGGGTACATAAGAAATTTGAACCTCTTGCCCTTCACCAAGTTAAACACAAATCCATTCATTATCCACCTTGACATGTTGAATGGTTTGTTTTCTGCAATTGCCACAATTGGTGATGCAATGTCTGAAGGAAAGTTATCAAACCCTGCACTCCTTCTAGACATGCATTGTTGCACTACATAGCATAGCAACTTGTACTTCCTTCCCAACTTAGCTCTGTAAAACTGTGACTTTGGAAACACAGGTGGATGTCCCATGTTCACAAAACACGTTTTGCATTCCTCCATTGTCAGTTCATCCATCATGCCAACCTCATCCTCATCTATTCTTAGGGCCTGCCTAATAGCATCTTCTGTAACATTCAGTACCCAGTCTCTAGTGATATGCCCTCTAACCATGGCAACTCCATTCTCATCTCTCACAACCTCTGCTGATCTCCAGAAGCTCTTGATCAGCCTTGCATATATGACCGGTTTGGCACATATAGCATAAACATACTTAGTCCTCTTAATGAACTTAATCATATCTCTATAACCCTCTGTCTCAGGAAGTGATTCATCTAAACATGCCACTAGATTATGTTTAGGTTCAAATTTGAGATTCTCCATCTGTTAAAAACACACACAAACACAAAACACGGCAAATATGTTAGATTCTTTATTAAAACATGTCAAAAATTTTAATAAGTGTTTAACTAAAAGTTAGAAAGCAAAACATTAACATAATCAATTTAAATCCTAAATTGTTCTAATAACCTGATTTTCATCATTTTAATCAAACAACATTGAATTTTTAAAGATTATACTTTCTGTTTAAGCTTTTAACAGTTACTCACTTAGGCACAATTTTGACAAATTTATGATGAAAAAGTTCAACATGTTTTGGTTCAGTTTTAACAATTTTAATCACTTTTAAACAGATATTTCATTGTTTTTATGATTAACTTTTAAAAGCTTCAAAGTTCAACAATGGCGATTTATATCAGTTAAGAACATTTCACTTGATTTAGTTGATTTTAAGGTGTTTTAGTGCAAATGAGTGATTGAATGTTGATAATCGACAGATTTTAACCCTAAAACAACATTCGATTTAAGTTTTAATGCTCAAAATCAAAGTGTCGATTCAAGTTCAAAACACTGTTCATCATCGTTTTTCTTTTTAACAGTTGATTTGCAGGTCGATTTAGGTCAAAAACACTTAATCACTACCTTATTCAATCGATTAATCTTGTTATAGAGCAACAGATTGAATATGATAACAAGGCGATTTGAGGTTCAGAGTGTTTGTGTGAAGATGAAAGTGTGAAATGATAAGTGTATGTGAAGAGGCGGTCTTTTGTATCGTCAAAAATTTTAGGTCAAACTTTAAGTGCCGGGTCAACAAAAGCAAAATAGGCCCAATAAACCTTGCCGGGTCAAGTACTGTAGTGACGGGTCATGTACTGTAGATACGGGTCAAGTACATAAAACAAGTCAACAACATGTGAAATTCACTTGACGGGTCAAGCACTGTAGATACGGGTAAGTCACTGTAGTGACGGGTAAAGGCTAAGGAACAACTACACCTGATGGTTTTATTCATCACCCGGCAGAATAGTTGTTATCAAAACATCACCCGGCAACCTTCTTCATCACCCGGCAACACAGTTGCTTTCCTTCTTCATCCGGCTTGCTTTCTTCTTTACACGGCAACCTTCTTCACACGGCATACACACTTCTTCATTACCCGGCAACATAGTGTCATACCTTTACACGGCAACAAGACTTCTTCATTACCCGGCTGTATAGTACACACTTGTCACCCGGCAAGATATCTATGACCTTCACCCGGCTGTATTTGACATGATCATTGCCCGGCTGTACAGTGGTCATAACATCTTCACCTTTTTCCTTAATCACCCGGCAAGTATCAGACTTACAACTTTACCCGGCTGAACAGTTCTTTACCCGGCTGTACAGTTGTATCTGATATCTTTGCCCGGCTACAACACTTGAGCAATTTCTTCACTTTTTCTCTTCTATTGACTTTTTCAACGGCATTAATTGTACCTGCAAACATTCTCCGACATATTAATTAGACAAGATATCCTTAAAAAGAATGTTTGTCATATTAATTATCAAACAACATTAATCAAGACAATAACATTAATTCCAATTAAAATCATTTTTCTTTTTCTTTTTCAAAAATGTTTTTGCACAACCAATTTTTCTATATCCCGAAGCAATTTCTTAAAAACAAATTACAAGACCTTGGGTTTGTTTTTAACACATCCAATACCTTTGCTTTTCATAACTTATAATCTTGTTCATTCAAAAACACACTTATTCAAAACAAAATGTTTTTGGATTTTTGTAGATATTTTTCTTCAATTTATTCTCCCCCTAAACTTGAAATTTCTTGAAATTTTTAAGTTTAACAAGGATGTTGATGTGTCAATAATGATTCCATATGCCTGCACACACAAAGCACACACATTAAAATAAAGACATATGCAATGCAATGAATCAAAATATCGCAGTGAGATCATACCACACATTATCTGAACATGTTTTGCAAGTTTTGAATAGACATTTGACTTATGCTTGATTGAGTGATGATATGAAAACATACCAATTAGCTCGAATTGACACACTTACTTTTTCAGTATCATGATGATATTTAAGGTTCGATTAGAATGACTTATGTGACCCACATGTATACATATGTCAACATATTTCCTTATCAATCACTACCTGAATGCATATTGCACAAAATCTGGTCACTTACAGTCATACACAGTGTGGAATCTGGGTTCTATTCGGATTTGGTCCACTTTGGGACTTCTTTTTAATTCCATCTTTGGGAATTTTTCTTTCCTATCGTTCCCCTTGGGAATCTTCTGAATTCCTTTTTGGAATTTTTGTTTGGTGTTGGTCCACATTTGGGACTCTTTTTGTTCCATTTTGGAATCTTTAGCTGCATCTTGAAGCTCAAAAGAGACTTCGTGTGAGACTTCAGGTCTGTGGATACCACAACAAAGAAGCTCACGATGCGGTTCATCACACTGAATATACTGCATCGTTACCCGATCATGCACAACTATCATCACAAGCAATGTTTCAAAAGATATATATCTAGACATGTATAACAATGGAACTTAACACAAAGATCATTAAGTTTATGTTTGTCAACAATCAACTTACTTGTTCAGTCTAATTGCCTGAGCTGTCTAGCACATCAATTAACATTCATCAGTCTTTATTAAAAATGATGTAACAAATAATGTCTAGTGTATCTATCATTTCTCACTTTTTTGCAATATAGATTCTTATGACATGATATTTTCTTTCCTTTTTGATTTTATATTTTGTATTTGCTTTTCTTTTTCATGCACACACACAATGCAAAACATAAAATAAAAGACAAAGGAATCAATACTTAACATCAACTTATTATATTTTTGGCTTTTATATTTTCTGATTTTTCTTTTGATTTTCGAAAAATAGAATCAATCATGATTGATTAATCCTATGGATTGAATTAAAAATTCAAACCGGCCTGACAAAAATGATTTTGTGAAAAGATCTGCCAGTTGTTTGTCGGTATGAACTTTAATCAAGATTATTAAACCTTTTTCAGAGTTGTCTCTTAAAAAGTGATATCTAATTTCGATGTGTTTGGTTTTAGAATGTTGAACAGGATTAGCAGTTATAAACATAGCAGCAGTATTGTCTATGTAAATAGGAGTTTTCAGAAAGTTAAACCCGTAGTCCAGCAACTGATTTTGTAACCATAAAACCTGAGAACATCCTGCAGATGCAGCGATATACTCTGCTTCAGCAGTGGATACAGAAACATTGGTCTGCTTCTTGCATTGCCAAGAGACAAGCCTAGGACCCAGAAATTGACAACCACCAGTAGTCGATTTCCTGTCAAGAGCACAACCACTAAAATCACTGTCAGAATAGCTATATAATTCAAAATTTCCTTCATAAGGATACCATAACCCAAGATTCGGTTTCCCTTTGAGATATCTGAATATACGCTTCACAGCAATAAGATGTGACTCTTTCGGATCTGACTGATATCTGGCGCATACACACACAGCGTACATGATGTCTGGTCTTGATGCAGTAAGATACATCAGAGAGCCGATCATTGATCTGTATAGTGTCTGATCAACTGCTTTGCCCTTTGGATCAGGTTGTATCTTGCAATTTACGTCAGAAGGAGTTCGGATAGTCTGACAATCTTGCATCTTGAACTTCTTCAGCAACTTCTCAACAAATTTTGATTGGTTGATAAAAATCCCGTCAGCAGACTGTTTCACTTGTAATCCCAGAAAGAAATTAATTTCCCCCATAGAACTCATCTGGAATCTGCACTTCATGATTTCCTCAAATTCTTTGCACATGGACTCACTGGTTGAACCGAAGATAATATCGTCCACATAAACTTGAACGCACAATAGTTCATCATTATCCCTCTTCATGAATAAAGTTGGATCAATCTGACCTCTTGTAAATCCGTGTTCTAGTAAATGCTTGGATAATGTCTCATACCAGATTCTAGGAGCTTGATGTAGACCGTAAAGAGCTTTACTCAACTTGTATACCCGATGAGGATAGTCAGGATCTTCAAAACCCGGAGGTTGTCTGACATATACGTCATCTGTAATCGGTCCATACAGAAAAGCACCTTTCACGTCCATTTGGAATACTTTAAATTTCATGAAGGAAGCATATGCAAGAAAAACGCGTATGGCTTCAAGTCTTGCGACCGGAGCAAACACTTCTTCATAATCAATGCCTTCTTCTTGAGTGTATCCCTGTGCAATGAGTCTTGCTTTGTTTCTCACAACAATGCCACGTTCGTCTGGCTTGTTCTTGTACAACCATCTTGTACCTATCGCATTCTCTCCTTCAGGTAAGTCCACAAGTTTCCAAACTTCCTGTTTGCGAAACTGAAGCAATTCCTCTTGCATGGCTTCAATCCAACGGTTGTCTTGCAACGCCTCTGAAATGTTCTTTGGCACCACTTGAGATAGAAAACACGAGTAAAGACAAACATTTGCCTGCTCTGTCTGACTTCTTGTAGTTCTCTGATTCAACGGCCCAATAATCTGAGAGACAGGATGTTTCTTGTGAATTCGATGAATAGGAATATCACCTCCTTGCACTTGAGTCTCTAGATTAGAAGTATTCAGATTTGGTAGATCTTGTAGTATAGTTGAAGTATGCGGTGTGAAATTCGGGACTTGATCCGGTGAATTGATGAAGTAATCGAATGATTCAGGAATAACTTCAACATTCGGATCCGATGATGGTTGATTTTGAATGGATCCACCATCATTAGGAGACATTTGCGAATTCACATTTTCTTCATGATTATTTGATTCTTGATCTTCTTGTGAACCAGAAGGACCCGGAGCTTGACTGGATTTGACATGATCAGGATTATGAAAAGACATAAATGGATATTCAGAGTTGAGATTTCCATCTTCGTCATTATCAGAATCGTCACTAAAGCTTCCTAAGTCACCTGATTCCTTCCTTGTTTTTCCTGAAAAATCAAATAAGTTAGAATTGAAAGATCTAGATAACGAATCCAAATCAAATAACCATTCGGGACCATGAGCCACTAACGGAAACGAATTTTCTAAAAACTTGACGTTGATAGTTTCAATAACAGTATTTGTTTTGCTATTAAAAACTCGATAAGCTTTAGAAACAGACGAATATCCTAGGAAAAATCCATCGTCAGATTTTGACTCAAACTTCCCGAGATGTTCATTTAGATTAAGGATCGAAACTGGACAACCAAATGCTTTCAAGTAAGAAATATTTGGTTTTCTTCCAAACAACAACTCATAAGAAGTTTTCTGTTTATCTTGAACTAATAATGTTCTATTTTGTACAAAACTCGCAGTAGCAATAGCTTCATCCCAAAAAGTGATAGGAATTTTGGCATCTGCGAGCATGGATCTTGCAGCTTCAATTAGTGTCCGGTTTTTCCGTTCCGCAACCCCATTTTGTTGAGGCGTTCTTGGAGCACTAAACTGACGAGCAATCCCCTTTTCTGCACAAAATAAATCAACATTAGCATTCTTAAATTTAGTTCCATTATCACTTCTTAAAGTTTTAACTTTGCATTCCAATTGATTTTCAATTTTAATGATAAATTCTTTCAATAATTCAGCTGTTTCAGATTTTGCATGCAAAAAATAAACCCATGAAAATCTAGTGAAGTCATCTATGATAACTAAACAATATGATTTTCTGCCGATGCTTTGAACGTTTGTCGGTCCAAAAAGATCCATATGTAGCATCTGCAAAGGTTTTGAAATGGAGTTCTCGAGCTTGGACTTAAAAGACATCCGATGCTGTTTGCCCTTCAAACATGCTGGACAGAGATCAGTTGTGGAGAATTTCTTCGATGGGATTCCCACAGCGTGATTTCCAGTTACCAAACGGTTCATGTTTCTGAAGTTGGAGTGGCCCAGCCGTCTATGCCAAAGCTGACTCTCATCATTTGAAGCATGGGCAATGAGACAGGTTGTTTCGGTTTCAGCGTCAATCTGCGACATATCCAACTTGTATACATCACGATCTCTTGGAGCTTTCACCACTACCCACTCATTGTCAATCTTGAAACCTGGTTTAAGAATATAACAGAAAGAATCATCAAATAAAGTTGAATAAGATTTATCACAAATTTGAGATACACTTAGTAAGTTAAAGTTCAACTGTGCACAGTAGTTGACTTTATCAAAACTAATGACCCCATTGGATACTGTTCCTTCTCCTGTTATCTTTCCACCCGCATCACCTCCAAACGCTACGTGAGTACCATTTTTCAGCTTGAAATCCTGAAGCAAGGCATGGTTGCCTGTCATGTGCCGGCTACACCCACTATCAACGAACCATGAGTTGATAGGTCTTCTTGGGCGTACCTGCATTTCAACAAAAACACTCAGTTAGTTTGGTCAACCCAGGCCCACACGGTCTTGGGTTTTCCGAATCTATCTGCAATAGTAACTTGTTGGTATTGAACGTTTTGAAAATTTGTTTCGTTTAAAAGATTTTGATGCTGATAACTTCGCCCATTGGCGTTCAATGATTGCTTTCTCCTCAAAGCAATAAACCTTTCCTCTAGCTTAGGATCAAGGTTATTTTCAAACTTTTGATTTCTAACCATTAAAGCTCTTGTTTAAAATTGTTAACCTGCACATTCCTTGAAAAGTTAGAAACAGAATTGTTTCGATTGAAATTTCTCAAAACCGGAGAATGACTTTGACTCATATTTTGAAAGCCATATGAATCATTTCTTTGAAAGTTTGAATATGGAGTCATTTCTCTAGTCGAGTTTGATCGAAAGAAACAATCTTTTGTGTCATGGTTTCTTCTCTCACAGATATCACAAAATTTGTTAAAATAACATTCTTCTGAAGAATGATTTCTTTTGTCACAGAAACTGCAGTACCTGTTAAAGAAACATTCAGCAGTTGCATGATTATATCTATCACAAATTTCACAATGTTTCTTGCTAATCCTAAAGAGCCGATTGTTAACTCTTGATGTTGAACCAAAACGTGATTCGTTATCATAGTTGTTCGGTTTTAGATTAACGTTTTTCTGTGGAGTCATTGTTTGTGCTTTTGATTGCATGGGACTTTGGTTCGATTTTAAACTGTTCTGTTTGGTCACCTTTTTGTTTTCAATTCTCTTTTCATTGACAGCGGAAGACTTAGGACCTGAACCTGTTTTCAGACCAGAGTTAGATTTGATTGTAGAATTGATTGGTTTACCATAAGATCCATTTAAATCAAACGTTCCTGCAGACACAAACTTGATTTTCTTTTCTTTTGACACTTTCTTGACAGGTTTAACTTTGTCAGTTTTAACACTTTGAACTTTTGTGTTATCATTCGATTTTAAGACATTTTTGCCTTTTGACTGTTTTGTTTCAGATTGATTGTTCATTGTTTTCGATTTTTGCTTCTTAGCATTTGAAACTTCCGTCATGTTCACTTCTTGCTTCTTGATCAACTGAGCTGCAACTTGCGCCTTTTGTTCCTTCTTCCACTTGATGTATTCAGGATCATTGTATCCTGAAAATTCACCTTCTTCCTTCACCGGTGTTTCTGGTTCGGGATTAAGCTTTGGATACTCAACAAGTTGGATAAGAACAGGTTCTAATTTGTTTTCAGATTTGTTGCTTGCTTCATCATCAGCTTCAGTTGTCAAACCTTCTTCTTCTCTCAAACTTTCAATCAACACCTCAGATCCTTCAGACTCGGATTTACTTCTTTGAATTTCTTTAAATTTTCGTTCATTTTCAGGTGAATGATCAAATTCATTAAAGTTTTCCGGTAAGGTTTGAGTGATTGAATTTGGCATCGGTTCATGTGTAAAACCCAACCCGGTTTTGGTTTTGTTACCTCTTTCTTTGATGAGTTGTTTAACCATGGTTTTACAGCTTTTAACCTTTGTTAATTCAACTTGAGTGACAGCATGTGCGACTTTTTCTTGTTCAAAGTTCTTTGTCATTTCTTCAAGTTGTTTGGTTATCAATTCCAGTTCCTTTAAGGTTTTGTTCCATGATTCTTTAAGTGACAAAATCTTCTCATCAGCAATTTTGTGATCAATTTTAAGTTGTTCATGAATTTTCTCATGTTTGCTTAATTTGTCACCGATTTTAAATGAATGAGTCCGATAGTGTTCTACTTGTTGAATGCACTGTTCAGAACATAGCCTTTCCTTGACATCAGCAGGTAATGGAACATAGTTAGGGGGTAGGTCAGTATTAACCTTTGGTTGTTCTGTAGATGATGAAGATTCACTGGCAGTAGCCATCAGCACAAGTTCAGACTCAGATTCTTCAGTAGGATCAGATTTTGCACTCCAGTCATAATCTTCTGAATCTTCACTCACATCTTCAATCATCTTACAATCCCCTTCTTCTGACCAATCTTCTTCTACTTCACATACCAGTGCCAGACTTGATGTAAGATCAGACGTGAATTGTTCTGCATAAGCGCTCCAATCATACCCGTCTTTCACACTTACAACCAACGCCTTTGTTTGGTCTTCTGGCTTCTTTCCTTCATCCTTTAATTCAGGCATAGGAAGACTTTGGTATGGTTTCTGAAAGAAACGTTGATTTCTGCCTTGATAACTCGTTGATTGTTGAGAACTTTGACCTTGACCTTGATTGCTTGAACTAGCTTGGTCATTGAAATTCTTTGGAGCTTTACATTCTCTTGAGAAATGACCATACTGGTTACAGTTAAAGCATCTGGCCTTAGATTTGTCAAATCCAACAGTCTTGTTAGCATGAGGTTTGTAACTTCGGTTAACATATGCATGCTTTTGAGTACGATAAGCTACCATAACCATCTGCCAGTTAAGATCCATTTCCTCAACATCCACTGGATCCATTTCAAATAAGTCTTGAAGAACAACGTCCATTTGACTTAAATGACTACCTTGGTACGCTTGAAAACTTGCCATAAAAGCAGTAAATGCAGTTTTCGTTTCGTCATCTTGCAACAGAATATTCATGACGTCTTTCACTTTGGCTTGAACATTTGAACTTTGGTTTTCTGATTGATTCTTCATATTCTGACTTGGGATTTGAACTTGAGCTCTTGGCGGAGATTGAGGTTGAGAATAAGTTGGTGAATTTGGAAAGTATGCTGAATCAGTATAGAAACTTGCACCAACGAATAAGTCATCCTCATCTTCAAACTTTGTTGCATTTTGTACAAGAAAAGCATTATCCACAGTATTGGCAGGATTTACCACATACTTGTATTGAGTTTGTGACGTTGATCTATCAGAATTTCTTGATCCTTCATCAATCTCAACTTCTTCAATTTTCCCAATAAGCAGATCTAATTCCATTGGGAATTTCTCAGTATGCTTCAAAAGAGTAACAGTCTGCTTCCATGATGATGGTAAAGCACATAACAATCGATCATTCAAGTCTTGAAGTTCAGTCTTAACTCCGAGGTTTGACATCTCAGTAGTTAAGTGAACAAACCTGTTCATCATCTGGTGAACTGTCTCTCCATTGATGTGTTCAAATAATTCCAGTTGTCTTTTGAGCTTTGATTTCTTCAAACTTCTTAACTGCTCTCCTCCTTCACATATAGACTTCAATGCCTTGAAGCATGTATAACCAGTCTGATATGCATCCAATCTAGACAAAACTTGGAGTGGTAACCCCTTGCACATCAACGAATAGGCCTTGCTATCATTCTTTACCTTCCTCAAGTCTTCAGCTGACAGATTATCCTCTGGATAAGGTGTAGTAGAATCTTTAGTATAGGTACTGGCACTATCTGGTTGTGTCTGAGTTGGAATGTGAGGACCCTTCTCAATGGATTTCCATAAGTCATTGTCAATAGAACACAAGTGATGTCTCAGCCTGATGGTCCAGTTCTTGAAATCTGCACGATTCAAAAGTCTAGGAACACGGTTATCAGAATCATCATTAGGAGCCATTTTTAACAATTTTAAAGAAAATATTTTTGGTTTTTGTTAATTTTTGAAAAGAAGTGATTAAAATACTAAAATAAAGACAAGAAATTAAAGACAAGATAAGAAACAAGTATTGAAAAACAACTAAAATGAGTCACACGGCAAAACAGTGAAAATCCTTCTTCAACCGGCTAAACAGTGTATTTGTTCTTAACCCGGCAGAAAAAGTCTTCACACGGCTAAACAGTTAGACGGCTAAACAGTTGAAAATACTTTTGTTCTTCACCCGGATGAACAGTTACCCGGCAATAAGAAAAACTTCACACGGCAATAAGTCTTTGACCCGGCAGAATCTTGACACGGCAAAGAGCTTCTCCGGCTGAACAGTACTTGGTCACACGACAGAATTGTTAATTACCCGGATACACAGTTGAAGTTTACCCGGCTGTATTTTCTCTATCACCCGGCGCAACAGTGTATCACGCGGCACAACAGTGTCTGATCCGGCTGAACAGTAGCAACTTTTCAAGTCAATTTCTTTACCCGTCTAGAACAAATTCCCTTACACGGCTGCACAGGACCTAATTTCTTCACAAATTCTAAGTCCAAGGAAATTGTCTAAGTCAAATATATCACCCGGCAAGTTAATCTTCAACCAAAAATCAACTGTTCATCATCTTCTTCATGAAGATTTTCTGGGTTTTGTCTAAAACTTGTCCAAATTGTCCAAAATTCACACACAAGCTGTGAAATAGTCCGATTATCAAACCCTTGTATCAATCAATCCAAAACATCATCATTTTTCGATGAATTTGAGCAAAAATTGATCGAACAGTAACTTTTTCTATTCTTCTTAATTCTTCAGATCTGATGATGATCTGATAGAATCTACACAATCGTTGCGAATTAGAGTGATTATGATGATAAATCACACCTAAAAACACCAACAATTCATTCAGATCATGATATTTTGAGCAATATTGATGTGTTTTGCTTAGAAACAGCGAAGAACACGATACCGATAGCTCTGATACCAATTGATAGGTTCAATTGGATCGATAATATCACTCAAATGATCAGAATAAAGCGTACAAACAAACGATTCAATCACAAACACAGTTCATACTCATAAATTCTCTTGTATATTGATGATCAAAGCAATTCGTAGTACAATGTGCAGGAGAAAATAAATCACACACAGTTAATTCTCTCTCTAACAGTGTAAAAGTGATCTAGCCTCTCTCCTAACACACGCACACTACATGCTATAACAAACAAAATGCAAGTTTAAGGAAAATACATAATAAACCCTAAACTATACAAACATATAAACAAAATACAAAGTAAATCTTAACAAGGAAATAACCCTAACATCATAATAACACCATACAATACCGTATGTAAACTTAAAACTCCATAATAAACCTAATGAATTCGTCCGAGTCCATTGAACATCGTACGACAACTCAAGACTTGTTACGACTATTTATGAGACATTAGCAACTTGAAAAGCAATTTAGAATAATGTAGGACGCATTACAACTCCAAAGAAGACCTTACATCACCGTACGAAACGTTAAATCTCCATAATAAACCAAATGAATTCGTTCGAGTCCTTTAAACATCGTACGGCAACATAAAACATATTACGACTGTATGCCATTTTAGAACTTGAAAAGCACTTTATTATAATGTAGGACTCCTTACAAATCTTAACAACACCTTACAATACCGTATGTAAACTTAAAACTCCATAATAAACCTAATGAATTCGTCCAAGTCCATTGAACATCGTACGACAACTCAGGACTTGTTATGACTATTTTTGAGACATTAGCAACTTGAAAAGCAATTTAGAATAATGTAGGACGCATTACAACACCAAAGAAGGCTTTACATCACCGTACGAAACGTTAAATCTCCATAATAAACCAAATGAATTCGTTCGAGTCCTTTAAACATCGTACGGCAACTTAAAACATATTACGACTAAGTATGCCATTCGGGCATTCCTCGGGTGTTTTCGCATTTCCCGCTTCGTTATAACTCCGATTTGAGTTCCGTTTTCGCCCACGTTCTTCATTTTAAGTCCTCTATCACCCCTAGGGTTTATCTCTATACATTAGGACTCTTTATTCAACGTGCTATTTACATGAACGCCCGCCCATTATCGACATATACTTACGTCAAAATTTAGGGTTTTACATTTCTCCCCTCCTTAAAAGAATTTCGTCCTTGAAATTCGAATATTATTAAAATAACTGAGGATATTTGGCTTTCATCTCACGAGCCAATTCCCAAGTCTTCTCCGGTCCTCTTTGTCCTTCCCGTTGGACCAACACTAACCAGATTCTTTTCTTTCTCAATTTCCTTTCTTGCGTATCAAGAATCTTTACCGGCCTCTCTGTAAAAGATAGCCTCTCGCTTACTTGAACATCTTCGAGAGATACAGCTTGATTTGGATCTGCCAAACATTTCCTTAAGTTTGAAACATGAAAGGTATCGTGTACACCTTTCAAGGTTTCCGGTAACTCAAGCTTATAAGCAACTTTCCCAACCCTCGCAACAATCTTAAATGGACCAATGTATCTCGGGGCTAACTTTCCACGTTTGATAAACCTTACCACTCCTTTCCAAGGAGATACTTTCAACATCACATGGTCCCCAACTTTGAATTCTAAGGGCCTTCTACGAATATCAGCATAACTTTTCTGCCTATCCTGGGCAGCTTTCAGCCTTTGCCTAATCTGTTGGATTTTATCAGTTGTTTCCAGCATCATCTCTGTACTACACAACTGATCCTCCCCGACTTCCGTCCAACAAACAGGAGTTCTGCACTTTCTTTCATAAAGTGCTTCAAATGGTGCCATCCCTATGCTGGTGTGATAACTGTTGTTGTGTGAAAACTCAACCAATGGTAAGAATTCATCCCAACTACCACTAAAGTCAATCACACACGCACGCAGCATATCCTCAAGGGTTTGGATCGTACGCTCACTCTGCCCATCAGTTTGAGGATGATATGCCGTGCTCAAATTCAATCTAGTTCCAAGATCTCTTTGCAAACTCGACCAAAACCTTGACGTGAATCGACTATCTCTATCAGAGATGATCGAAAGTGGCACGCCATGTCTACTCACAATCTCCTTGGTATACAATTTCGCCATCTTCTCTGGTGAGTAGCTCTCGTTATATGGTATGAAATGGGACGACTTGGTCAATCGATCCACAATCACCCATATGGCATTATGCCCTGCACGAGTTCTTGGGAGCTTCGTAACATAATCCATCGTTATTCTTTCCCACTTCCAAACTGGTAATTCTATCTGCTGTAACAGACCTGCTGGTTTCTGATGCTCAATCTTAACTTGTAAACAAGTCAAGCACCTTTGCACATACTGTGCAATTGATCTCTTCATATTGGGCCACCAATAATGCTCTTTCAAGCTCTTGAACATCTTATCCGTTCCAGGATGAATCGAGTACTTAGACTTGTGGGTTTCGTCAAGAATCTTATCCTGAATTCCTCCAAACTTTGGAATCCAAATTCTTGACCCAAACCTTAGAATATCATCCTTTCCTTTTGTCAACAAACCTTCCTTTCCCACCATTCGCTCCTTCCTGATGTTTTCTTCCTTCAAGGCATTTGTCTGAGCTTCAACGATCTGATCCTTCCAATCAATCGTTACAATGATCTGCAAAGCCCTTACTCTAATGGGTTTAACCCTCTCCTTCCGACTGAGGGCATCCGCTACCACATTGGCCTTACCAGGGTGGTATTTGATCTCACAATCAAAATCGCTAAGCAATTCCATCCATCTACGTTGCCTCATATTTAGCTCCTTCTGATCAAAAAGGTGTTGGAGGCTTTTGTGATCAGAATATATCACGAATTTAGTACCATAAAGATAGTGTCGCCACGTCTTCAAGGCAAACACTATGGCACCTAATTCCAAATCATGTGTGGTGTAAAGTTTCTCATGAACGTTTAATTGTCGTGATGCATAGGCAATGACCTTCTCTCGTTGCATCAGCACGCAACCAAGACCATTAAGTGAGGCATCACAACATACCACAAAATCCTCATTACCTTCGGGTAATGAAAGGATTGGAGTGCTACAAAGCTTCTTCTTCAAGACACTAAAGGCTTCCTCTTGCTCGGGTCCCCATTTGAACTCAGCCTTCTTCCGCGTTAATGCAGTCATCGGTGTAGCAATCTTGGAGAAGTCTTTGATAAATCTTCGGTAGTACCCAGCTAAGCCTAAGAAGCTTCTAATTTCAGTGGGAGTCTTCGGGACTTCCCATTTCATTATAGCCTCTATCTTAGTTGGATCTACCTGAACACCAGCTTCATTTATCACATGCCCGAGAAATTGAACTTCTCTTTTCCAAAAATCACACTTGGAGAACTTAGCGTACAGCTTCTCCTGCCTGAGAGTTTCCAAAACCTTCTTCAAGTGTTCGGCATGATCATTTTGATCTCTCGAATAGACCAAAATATCATCGATAAAGACAATGACAAACTTGTCTAGATACGGCTTGCAGACTCTGTTCATGAGATCCATGAATGCTGCAGGGGCATTGGTTAGTCCAAAGGACATAACCAAAAACTCATAGTGCCCATAACGGGTTCTAAAAGCCGTCTTCGGAATATCCTCTTCCCTCACCTTTAGTTGATGGTATCCAGACCTAAGATCGATCTTGGAAAAATAGTTGGCTCCTTGCAGCTGATC
This sequence comes from Tagetes erecta, assembly GCA_030867185.1. Taxonomy (NCBI): domain Eukaryota; kingdom Viridiplantae; phylum Streptophyta; class Magnoliopsida; order Asterales; family Asteraceae; genus Tagetes; species Tagetes erecta. Next base: position 47,270,624 of record CM061490.1, read on the forward strand.
AAACAGATCGTCTATTCTCGGCAAAGGATACTTGTTCTTAATTGTCAACTTGTTCAGCTCACGGTAGTCGATGTACATCCGCATGGAACCGTCCTTCTTCTTCACAAACAGAACTGGTGCACCCCAAGGGGATGAACTCGGTCTAATGAAGCCTAAGTCGAGCAACTCCTGGACTTGCTTCATCAGCTCTTGTAATTCGGAGGGCGCCAAACGATAAGGAGCCTTCGCAATCGGCCTTGCTTCAGGTATTAGATTGATTCGAAATTTGATTTGTCGGTTGGGAGGGAGTCCAGGTAAGTCATCAAGAAACACGTCAGGGTAATCACACACGACTGGGATATCCGAAATCTGCCTTTCGGGCTTAGCATCTAAAGCATAGGCTATAAAAGCCTCACAACCTTTCATCAAACATTTACTAGCCTTAATTGCAGATATCATCCGGATATTATCTCCGATACTATTTCCCTTAACCACTAATGTTTCACCATCTGACTTACATACCCTAACCAACTTTTTCTCACAATCAACTTGGGCTCGATTATAAGTTAACCAGTCCATTCCTATGACTACATCATAACTACACAAGTTCATAGGCATAACGTCAACTGGAAACTCAACACCATTTAAATTAAGCAAGCAATCCTTATACACTACTGTTATCATATCACTTCCTTCATTTGCTGTTTCTACCTCATAAGCAGAATCTAGCACTACAGGTTCTTTTCCTAGGTATTTACCAAAGGAAACTGACACAAAACTCTTATTTGCACCCGTGTCAAATAAAATCTTAGCATAAACATTATTTACAGGAAACATACCTGCCATAACATCCTCATTTACTTCCTTATCACCATCCTTCTTCGTAACAATCACCCGCCCTTTGGCTGGGTTCTTTCCTCCCTTAATTTTAGGGCAATCATTCTTAAAATGCCCTGCTTCCTGACAATTATAACACTTAATCATCGGACACGATCTTGAGAGATGTCCCGATTGCTGACAACGGTAACACCTCTTCTCTTGAGATTCCTCTCCAGCCTTCCCCTTTTTGAACTTGGATCTACCACCAGAACCACTCTTTTTATCCTCTAACTTCCTCTTCCTTTCTCCTTCATATGATCTCCTCTGCAATGCAGAGTCTATAATCATAGGCAACGTGGCTTCTAGTATCTTGGAGACTTGATTAGCAACCGCCGAAATAAATTGGGTTTCCGTCATGATATCTTCCTCCCCGTCATTATCATGATTCCCGATAGTCCCATCGTTATCAGTTTCTTTATTCGTGTTAGTCCTAGTACTTCTTATTGTAGGAAGACGTCTACCACTACCTTTCTTTTTACCGGCCATAACTCTACCTAGGAAAGAGAGCAGGGAGTCAGTATTCACATGATGGACCATGATTAAGAACAATATAGTGCTTGTAAACAAATAATGACAGTGGCCAGTTGCAATTATTTATTTACCGCGCTGATCGTGTTCTTAGCCATTCTCCGCCACGTTCATACCAAAACCCATTTCCCTTTCCAAAAAGGCAACAACTATATACCTATGCGGGCACTTATCCTATCTTATCTTATCTTAGTTTAAGTCTAGATACTAAGCTTGTACCTAGTTCGCTTAAACTACGGCTCTGATACCAAGCCTGTCACAACCCCAACACGGCGGGCGGTCCCAGGTGCCCGGGGGTTTACACGCGTGTGACGAATGGATATCAGGAGCAACGCAGCGGAATTCAACAAACATACATACACACAGCTTAAATCTTAAAGTTGTGCATACATCAAACTTCATATATACAATACATTGATTACAAAACGACAAATGTTTGTTTGATACATAACATTAACAAACTAAAGCTAGCAACTATTCTAGGTCCAGAGCGTCTATCTTCTAAGCCCGCAAGCCCTCTACCTGCTCTAGCCTCAACAGTGCTTTCCTGCATCACACGGCACCTAGGATGTGTGCCAAAAAGTTTTAAAAGAAAGGGTCAGCTTACGCTGGTGAGTTCATAATAAAACATTTTACAAAACATTTCAAAACAATCAACCAAATGCTTGTAAAAACATTGATCAACGAGTTACCAAGCTCCATTGATCAAAGAGTTACCACGAATTCCATCACTTACAAACATTTCACAAACATGCTAGTATCATCCGTTAAATATTCCCAGACAATACGAATAAAACCCCTCAATAACTCCGTCTGGCACGTCTGCGCTGGAGCAGAATATATGCATATACCCTTCTAAGTTTTACCCGCTGTCACCCCTATAATCTGGAGTGGTATTGCCCGATATTTACCGTAGATTGCTAGCCAACCGTTCAAAAACAACAGTTTAAGAACACAACCAATCCAAAAGAGTTTATACAAAAAACTCACAATAATTTGCAACCAAAACAGGTTTAAGCAACACATCCAGTTTTGTAAAACATACCATCATTTCAAAAGAGTTTAAGTGTATGAACTCACCTCAACAAGATCACAACAAGCTCTCAACTAGCTTCGGTCCTTGATCTAATCCCGACAATCAATCCAAATGACTATCTTTGCAATCACACAATAGCTATACCGACAATCAACCTCAATAGCTATAATCCACCTTGTCGACCACCGATCTTCAATTGCGCACCACCTCGATGACCACCGCTCTTCACTCGGCAGAACCTCGACGCACGCCAAGCGATCTACACGCGCCCGAGACTCGAAGAAAAGCTCCGACGCAGGGTACCGCACACGAGGCGCGATTCCGCAAGATAACTAGTGTGTTTCTCTCTCTAAAAAGTCTAGAGAGAGAGAAGTGATGAGCACAAATGAAGGGGGGTTGCACCCCTTTATATAGGCTGTCTGGGCCTTGCTAGGCGATACGCGCAGCACACCACCACCATCTGCGCGTATCGCGTAGATGGTGGGTGCCAGCCAGCTGTTTTCCACCCGACAGCTCCTACGCGATACGCGCACAAGCCTACCCTCTCATGCGCGGACCGCGTAACCTACATTTTCAGATTCCTCTCGTCGAAACACGTGGAATTCATATATTATGGGCTCCGTAACTCTTCTTCTAAGTCAAGATATGCTCGAAACAAGTTTTCGGGCATTCCTCGGGTGTTTTCGCATTTCCCGCTTCGTTATAACTCCAATTTGAGTTCCGTTTTCGCCCACGTTCTTCATTTTAAGTCCTCTATCACCCCTAGGGTTTATCTCTATACATTAGGACTCTTTATTCAACGTGCTATTTACATGAACGCCCGCCCATTATCGACATATACTTACGTCAAAATTTAGGGTTTTACACGTAATATGTTTTAAGTTGCCGTACGATGTTTAAAGGACTCGAATGAATTCATTTGGTTTATTATGGAGATTTAACGTTTAGTACGTTGATGTAAGGTCTTCTTTGGAGTTGTAATGCGTGCTACATTATTCAAAATTGCTTTTCAAGTTGCTAATGTCTCATACAGAGTTGTAACAAGTCCTGAGTTGTCTTACGATGTTCAATGGACTCGGACGAATTCGTTAGGTTTATTATGGAGTTTTAAGTTTACATACGGTATTGTAAGGTGTTGTTACGATTTGTAAGGAGTCCTACATTATAATAAAGTGCTTATCAAGTTCTAAAATGGCATACATAGTCGTAATATGTTTTAAGTTGCCGTACGATGTTTAAAGGACTCGAACGAATTCATTTGGTTTATTATGGAGATTTAACGTTTCGTACGGTGATGTAAGGTCTTCTTTGGAGTTGTAATGCGTGCTACATTATTCTAAATTGCTTTTCAAGTTGCTAATGTCTCATACAGAGTCGTAACAAGTTCTGAGTTGTCTTACGATGTTCAATGGACTCGGACGAATTCATTAGGTTTATTATGGAGTTTTAAGTTTACATACGGTATTGTAAGATGTTGTTACGATTTGTAAGGAGTCCTACATTATAATAAATTGCTTTTCAAGTTCTAAAATGGCATACAGTCGTAATATGTTTTAAGTTGCCGTACGGTGTTTAAAGGACTCGAACGAATTCATTTGGTTTATTATGGAGATTTAACGTTTCGTACGGTTATGTAAGGTGTTCTTTGGAGTTGTAATGTGTCCTACATTATTCTTAATTGCTTTTCTAGTTGCTAATGTCTCATAAATAGTCGTAACAAGTCCTGAGTTGTCGTACGATGTTCAATGGACTCGGACGAATTCATTAGGTTTATTATGGAGTTTTAAGTTTACATACGGTATTGTAAGGTGTTGTTACGATTTGTATGAGTCCTACATTATAATAAAGCGCTTTTCAAGTTCTAAAATGGCATACATAGTTGTAATATGTTTTAAGTTGTCGTACGATGTTTAAAGGACTCGAACGAATTCATTTGGTTTATTATGGAGATTTAACGTTTCGTACGGTGATGTAAGGTCTTCTTTGGAGTTGTAATGCGTGCTACATTATTCTAAATTGCTTTTCAAGTTGCTAATGTCTCAAAAATAGTCGTAACAAGTCCTGAGTTGTCGTACGATGTTCAATGGACTCGGACGAATTCATTAGGTTTATTATGGAGTTTTAAGTTTACATACGGTATTGTAAGGTGTTGTTACGATTTGTAAGGTGTCCTACATTATAATAAAGTGCTTTTAAAGTTTTAAAATGGCATTCATAGTCGTAATATGTTTTAAGTTGCCGTACGATGTTTAAAGGACTCGAACGAATTCATTTGGTTTATTATGGAGATTTAACGTTTCGTACGGTGATGTAAGGTTTTCTTTGGAGTTGTAATGTGTCCTACATTATTCTAAATTGCTTTTCAAGTTGCTAATGTCTCAAAAATAGTCGTAACAAGTCCTGAGTTGTCGTACGATGTTCAATGGACTCGGACGAATTCATTAGGTTTATTATGGAGTTTTAAGTTTACATACGGTATTGTAAGGTGTTGTTACAATTTGTAAGGAGTCCTACATTATAATAAAGTGCTTTTCAAGTTCTAAAATGGCATTCAGTCGTAATATGTTTTAAGTTGCCGTACGATGTTTAAAGGACTCGAATGAATTCATTTGGTTTATTATGGAGATTTAACGTTTAGTACGTTGATGTAAGGTCTTCTTTGGAGTTGTAATGCGTGCTACATTATTCAAAATTGCTTTTCAAGTTGCTAATGTCTCATACAGAGTTGTAACAAGTCCTGAGTTGTCTTACGATGTTCAATGGACTCGGACGAATTCATTAGGTTTATTATGGAGTTTTAAGTTTACATACGGTATTGTAAGATGTTGTTACGATTTGTAAGGAGTCCTACATTATAATAAATTGCTTTTCAAGTTCTAAAATGGCATACAGTCGTAATATGTTTTAAGTTGCCGTACGGTGTTTAAAGGACTCGAACGAATTCATTTGGTTTATTATGGAGATTTAACGTTTCGTACGGTTATGTAAGGTCTTCTTTGGAGTTGTAATGTGTCCTACATTATTCTTAATTGCTTTTCTAGTTGCTAATGTCTCATAAATAGTCGTAACAAGTCCTGAGTTGTCGTACGATGTTCAATGGACTCGGACGAATTCATTAGGTTTATTATGGAGTTTTAAGTTTACATACGGTATTGTAAGGTGTTGTTACGATTTGTAAGGAGTCCTACATTATAATAAAGTGCTTTTCAAGTTCTAAAATGGCATACATAGTTGTAATATGTTTTAAGTTGCCGTACGATGTTTAAAGGACTCGAACGAATTCATTTGGTTTATTATGGAGATTTAACGTTTCGTACGGTGATGTAAGGTCTTCTTTGGAGTTGTAATGCGTGCTACATTATTCTAAATTGCTTTTCAAGTTGCTAATGTCTCATACAGAGTCGAAACAAGTCCTGAGTTGTCTTACGATGTTCAATGGACTTGGACGAATTCATTAGGTTTATTATGGAGTTTTAAGTTTACATACGGTATTGTAAGGTGTTATTACGATTTGTAAGGAGTCCTACATTATAATAAAGTGCTTTTCAAGTTCTAAAATGGCATACATAGTCGTAATATGTTTTAAGTTGCCGTACGATGTTTAAAGGACTCGAACGAATTCATTTGGTTAATTATGGAGATTTAACGTTTCGTACGGTCATGTAAGGTCTTCTTTGGAGTTGTAATGTGTCCTACATTATTCTTAATTGCTTTTCTAGTTGCTAATGTCTCATAAATAGTCGTAACAAGTCCTGAGTTGTCGTACGATGTGCAATGGACTCGGACGAATTCATTAGGTTTATTTTGGAGTTTTAAGTTTACATACGGTATTGTAAGGTGTTGTTACGATTTCTAAGGAGTCCTACATTATAATAAAGTGCTTTTCAAGTTCTAAAATGGCATACATAGTTGTAATATGTTTTAAGTTGCCGTACGATGTTTAAAGGACTCGAACGAATTCATTTGGTTTATTATGGAGATTTAACGTTTCGTACGGTGATGTAAGGTCTTCTTTGGAGTTGTAATGCGTGCTACATTATTCTAAATTGCTTTTCAAGTTGCTAATGTCTCATACAGAGTCGAAACAAGTCCTGAGTTGTCTTACGATGTTCAATGGACTTGAACGAATTCATTAGGTTTATTATGGAGTTTTAAGTTTACATACGGTATTGTAAGGTGTTATTACGATTTGTAAGGAGTCCTACATTATAATAAAGTGCTTTTCAAGTTCTAAAATGGCATACTTAGTCGTAATATGTTTTAAGTTGCCGTACGATGTTCAAAGGACTCGAACGAATTCATTTGGTTAATTATGGAGATTTAACGTTTCGTACGGTGATGTAAGGTCTTCTTTGGAGTTGTAATGCGTCCTACATTATTCTAAATTGCTTTTCAAGTTGCTAATGTCTCAAAAATAGTCGTAACAAGTCCTGAGTTGTCGTACGATGTTCAATGGACTCGGACGAATTCATTAGGTTTATTATGGAGTTTTAAGTTTACATACGGTATTGTAAGGTGTTGTTACGATTTGTAAGGAGTCCTACATTATAATAAAGTGCTTTTCAAGTTCTAAAATGGCATACATAGTCGTAATATGTTTTAAGTTGCCGTACGATGTTTAAAGGACTCGAATGAATTCATTTGGTTTATTATGGAGATTTAACGTTTAGTACGTTGATGTAAGGTCTTCTTTGGAGTTGTAATGCGTGCTACATTATTCAAAATTGCTTTTCAAGTTGCTAATGTCTCATACAGAGTTGTAACAAGTCCTGAGTTGTCTTACGATGTTCAATGGACTCGGACGAATTCGTTAGGTTTATTATGGAGTTTTAAGTTTACATACGGTATTGTAAGGTGTTGTTACGATTTGTAAGGAGTCCTACATTATAATAAAGTGCTTATCAAGTTCTAAAATGGCATACATAGTCGTAATATGTTTTAAGTTGCCGTACGATGTTTAAAGGACTCGAACGAATTCATTTGGTTTATTATGGAGATTTAACGTTTCGTACGGTGATGTAAGGTCTTCTTTGGAGTTGTAATGCGTGCTACATTATTCTAAATTGCTTTTCAAGTTGCTAATGTCTCATACAGAGTCGTAACAAGTTCTGAGTTGTCTTACGATGTTCAATGGACTCGGACGAATTCATTAGGTTTATTATGGAGTTTTAAGTTTACATACGGTATTGTAAGGTGTTATTACGATTTGTAAGGAGTCCTACATTATAATAAAGTGCTTTTCAAGTTCTAAAATGGCATACTTAGTCGTAATATGTTTTAAGTTGCCGTACGATGTTCAAAGGACTCGAAAGAATTCATTTGGTTTATTATGGAGATTTAACGTTTCGTACGGTTATGTAAGGTGTTCTTTGGAGTTGTAATGTGTCCTACATTATTCTTAATTGCTTTTCTAGTTGCTAATGTCTCATAAATAGTCGTAACAAGTCCTGAGTTGTCGTACGATGTTCAATGGACTCGGACGAATTCATTAGGTTTATTATGGAGTTTTAAGTTTACATACGGTATTGTAAGGTGTTGTTACGATTTGTATGAGTCCTACATTATAATAAAGTGCTTTTCAAGTTCTAAAATGGCATACATAGTTGTAATATGTTTTAAGTTGTCGTACGATGTTTAAAGGACTCGAACGAATTCATTTGGTTTATTATGGAGATTTAACGTTTCGTACGGTGATGTAAGTTCTTCTTTGGAGTTGTAATGCGTGCTACATTATTCTAAATTGCTTTTCAAGTTGCTAATGTCTCATACAGAGTCGAAACAAGTCCTAAGTTGTCTTACGATGTTCAATGGACTTGGACGAATTCATTAGGTTTATTATGGAGTTTTAAGTTTACATACGGTATTGTAAGGTGTTATTACGATTTGTAAGGAGTCCTACATTATAATAAAGTGCTTTTCAAGTTCTAAAATGGCATACTTAGTCGTAATATGTTTTAAGTTGCCGTACGATGTTCAAAGGACTCGAACGAATTCATTTGGTTAATTATGGAGATTTAACGTTTCGTACGGTGATGTAAGGTCTTCTTTGGAGTTGTAATGCGTCCTACATTATTCTAAATTGCTTTTCAAGTTGCTAATGTCTCAAAAATAGTCGTAACAAGTCCTGAGTTGTCGTACGATGTTCAATGGACTCGGACGAATTCATTAGGTTTATTATGGAGTTTTAAGTTTATATACGGTATTGTAAGGTGTTGTTACGATTTGTAAGGGGTCCTACATTATAATAAAGTGCTTTTAAAGTTTTAAAATGGCATTCATAGTCGTAATATGTTTTAAGTTGCCGTACGATGTTTAAAGGACTCGAACGAATTCATTTGGTTTATTATGGAGATTTAACGTTTCGTACGGTGATGTAAGGTTTTCTTTGGAGTTGTAATGTGTCCTACATTATTCTAAATTGCTTTTCAAGTTGCTAATGTCTCAAAAATAGTCGTAACAAGTCCTGAGTTGTCGTACGATGTTCAATGGACTCGGACGAATTCATTAGGTTTATTATGGAGTTTTAAGTTTACATACGGTATTGTAAGGTGTTGTTACAATTTGTAAGGAGTCCTACATTATAATAAAGTGCTTTTCATGTTCTAAAATGGCATTCAGTCGTAATATGTTTTAAGTTGCCGTACGATGTTTAAAGGACTCGAATGAATTCATTTGGTTTATTATGGATATTTAACGTTTAGTACGTTGATGTAAGGTCTTCTTTGGAGTTGTAATGCGTGCTACATTATTCAAAATTGCTTTTCAAGTTGCTAATGTCTCATACAGAGTTGTAACAAGTCCTGAGTTGTCATACGATGTTCAATGGACTCGGACGAATTCGTTAGGTTTATTATGGAGTTTTAAGTTTACATACGGTATTGTAAGGTGTTGTTACGATTTGTAAGGAGTCCTACATTATAATAAAGTGCTTATCAAGTTCTAAAATGGCATACATAGTCGTAATATGTTTTAAGTTGCCGTACGATGTTTAAAGGACTCGAACGAATTCATTTGGTTTATTATGGAGATTTAACGTTTCGTACGGTGATGTAAGGTCTTCTTTGGAGTTGTAATGCGTGCTACATTATTCTAAATTGCTTTTCAAGTTGCTAATGTCTCATACAGAGTCGTAACAAGTTCTGAGTTGTCTTACGATGTTCAATGGACTCGGACGAATTCATTAGGTTTATTATGGAGTTTTAAGTTTACATACGGTATTGTAAGATGTTGTTACGATTTGTAAGGAGTCCTACATTATAATAAATTGCTTTTCAAGTTCTAAAATGGCATACAGTCGTAATATGTTTTAAGTTGCCGTACGGTGTTTAAAGGACTCAAACGAATTCATTTGGTTTATTATGGAGATTTAACGTTTCGTACGGTTATGTAAGGTGTTCTTTGGAGTTGTAATGTGTCCTACATTATTCTTAATTGCTTTTCTAGTTGCTAATGTCTCATAAATAGTCGTAACAAGTCCTGAGTTGTCGTACGATGTTCAATGGACTCGGACGAATTCATTAGGTTTATTATGGAGTTTTAAGTTTACATACGGTATTGTAAGGTGTTGTTACGATTTGTATGAGTCCTACATTATAATAAAGTGCTTTTCAAGTTCTAAAATGGCATACATAGTTGTAATATGTTTTAAGTTGTCGTACGATGTTTAAAGGACTCGAACGAATTCATTTGGTTTATTATGGAGATTTAACGTTTCGTACGGTGATGTAAGGTCTTCTTTGGAGTTGTAATGCGTGCTACATTATTCTAAATTGCTTTTCAAGTTGCTAATGTCTCATACAGAGTCGAAACAAGTCCTAAGTTGTCTTACGATGTTCAATGGACTTGGACGAATTCATTAGGTTTATTATGGAGTTTTAAGTTTACATACGGTATTGTAAGGTGTTATTACGATTTGTAAGGAGTCCTACATTATAATAAAGTGCTTTTCAAGTTCTAAAATGGCATACTTAGTCGTAATATGTTTTAAGTTGCCGTACGATGTTCAAAGGACTCGAACGAATTCATTTGGTTAATTATGGAGATTTAACGTTTCGTACGGTGATGTAAGGTCTTCTTTGGAGTTGTAATGCGTCCTACATTATTCTAAATTGCTTTTCAAGTTGCTAATGTCTCAAAAATAGTCGTAACAAGTCCTGAGTTGTCGTACGATGTTCAATGGACTCGGACGAATTCATTAGGTTTATTATGGAGTTTTATGTTTACATACGGTATTGTAAGGTGTTGTTACGATTTGTAAGGTGTCCTACATTATAATAAAGTGCTTTTAAAGTTCTAAAATGGCATACATAGTCGTAATATGTTTTAAGTTGTCGTACGATGTTTAAAGGACTCGAACGAATTCATTTGGTTTATTATGGAGATTTAACGTTTCGTACGGTGATGTAAGGTCTTCTTTGGAGTTGTAATGCGTGCTACATTATTCTAAATTGCTTTTCAAGTTGCTAATGTCTCATACAGAGTCGTAACAAGTTCTGAGTTGTCTTACGATGTTCAATGGACTCGGACGAATTCATTAGGTTTATTATGGAGTTTTAAGTTTACATACGGTATTGTAAGATGTTGTTACGATTTGTAAGGAGTCCTACATTATAATAAATTGCTTTTCAAGTTCTAAAATGGCATACTTAGTCGTAATATGTTTTAAGTTGCCGTACGATGTTCAAAGGACTCGAACGAATTCATTTGGTTAATTATGGAGATTTAACGTTTCGTACGGTGATGTAAGGTCTTCTTTGGAGTTGTAATGCGTCCTACATTATTCTAAATTGCTTTTCAAGTTGCTAATGTCTCAAAAATAGTCGTAACAAGTCCTGAGTTGTCGTACGATGTTCAATGGACTCGGACGAATTCATTAGGTTTATTATGGAGTTTTAAGTTTACATACGGTATTGTAAGGTGTTGTTACGATTTGTAAGGAGTCCTACATTATAATAAAGTGCTTATCAAGTTCTAAAATGGCATACATAGTCGTAATATGTTTTAAGTTGCCGTACGATGTTTAAAGGACTCGAACGAATTCATTTGGTTTATTATGGAGATTTAACGTTTCGTACGGTGATGTAAGGTCTTCTTTGGAGTTGTAATGCGTGCTACATTATTCTAAATTGCTTTTCAAGTTGCTAATGTCTCATACAGAGTCGTAACAAGTTCTGAGTTGTCTTACGATGTTCAATGGACTCGGACGAATTCATTAGGTTTATTATGGAGTTTTAAGTTTACATACGGTATTGTAAGGTGTTGTTACAATTTGTAAGGAGTCCTACATTATAATAAAGTGCTTTTCATGTTCTAAAATGGCATTCAGTCGTAATATGTTTTAAGTTGCCGTACGATGTTTAAAGGACTCGAATGAATTCATTTGGTTTATTATGGAGATTTAACGTTTAGTACGTTGATGTAAGGTCTTCTTTGGAGTTGTAATGCGTGCTACATTATTCAAAATTGCTTTTCAAGTTGCTAATGTCTCATACAGAGTTGTAACAAGTCCTGAGTTGTCTTACGATGTTCAATGGACTCGGACGAATTCGTTAGGTTTATTATGGAGTTTTAAGTTTACATACGGTATTGTAAGGTGTTGTTACGATTTGTAAGGAGTCCTACATTATAATAAAGTGCTTATCAAGTTCTAAAATGGCATACATAGTCGTAATATGTTTTAAGTTGCCGTACGATGTTTAAAGGACTCGAACGAATTCATTTGGTTTATTATGGAGATTTAACGTTTCGTACGGTGATGTAAGGTCTTCTTTGGAGTTGTAATGCGTGCTACATTATTCTAAATTGCTTTTCAAGTTGCTAATGTCTCATACAGAGTCGTAACAAGTTCTGAGTTGTCTTACGATGTTCAATGGACTCGGACGAATTCATTAGGTTTATTATGGAGTTTTAAGTTTACATACGGTATTGTAAGGTGTTATTACGATTTGTAAGGAGTCCTACATTATAATAAAGTGCTTTTCAAGTTCTAAAATGGCATACTTAGTCGTAATATGTTTTAAGTTGCCGTACGATGTTCAAAGGACTCGAACGAATTCATTTGGTTTATTATGGAGATTTAACGTTTCGTACGGTTATGTAAGGTGTTCTTTGGAGTTGTAATGTGTCCTACATTATTCTTAATTGCTTTTCTAGTTGCTAATGTCTCATAAATAGTCGTAACAAGTCCTGAGTTGTCGTACGATGTTCAATGGACTCGGACGAATTCATTAGGTTTATTATGGAGTTTTAAGTTTACATACGGTATTGTAAGGTGTTGTTACGATTTGTATGAGTCCTACATTATAATAAAGTGCTTTTCAAGTTCTAAAATGGCATACATAGTTGTAATATGTTTTAAGTTGTCGTACGATGTTTAAAGGACTCGAACGAATTCATTTGGTTTATTATGGAGATTTAACGTTTCGTACGGTGATGTAAGTTCTTCTTTGGAGTTGTAATGCGTGCTACATTATTCTAAATTGCTTTTCAAGTTGCTAATGTCTCATACAGAGTCGAAACAAGTCCTAAGTTGTCTTACGATGTTCAATGGACTTGGACGAATTCATTAGGTTTATTATGGAGTTTTAAGTTTACATACGGTATTGTAAGGTGTTATTACGATTTGTAAGGAGTCCTACATTATAATAAAGTGCTTTTCAAGTTCTAAAATGGCATACTTAGTCGTAATATGTTTTAAGTTGCCGTACGATGTTCAAAGGACTCGAACGAATTCATTTGGTTAATTATGGAGATTTAACGTTTCGTACGGTGATGTAAGGTCTTCTTTGGAGTTGTAATGCGTCCTACATTATTCTAAATTGCTTTTCAAGTTGCTAATGTCTCAAAAATAGTCGTAACAAGTCCTGAGTTGTCGTACGATGTTCAATGGACTCGGACGAATTCATTAGGTTTATTATGGAGTTTTAAGTTTATATACGGTATTGTAAGGTGTTGTTACGATTTGTAAGGGGTCCTACATTATAATAAAGTGCTTTTAAAGTTTTAAAATGGCATTCATAGTCGTAATATGTTTTAAGTTGCCGTACGATGTTTAAAGGACTCGAACGAATTCATTTGGTTTATTATGGAGATTTAACGTTTCGTACGGTGATGTAAGGTTTTCTTTGGAGTTGTAATGTGTCCTACATTATTCTAAATTGCTTTTCAAGTTGCTAATGTCTCAAAAATAGTCGTAACAAGTCCTGAGTTGTCGTACGATGTTCAATGGACTCGGACGAATTCATTAGGTTTATTATGGAGTTTTAAGTTTACATACGGTATTGTAAGGTGTTGTTACAATTTGTAAGGAGTCCTACATTATAATAAAGTGCTTTTCATGTTCTAAAATGGCATTCAGTCGTAATATGTTTTAAGTTGCCGTACGATGTTTAAAGGACTCGAATGAATTCATTTGGTTTATTATGGAGATTTAACGTTTAGTACGTTGATGTAAGGTCTTCTTTGGAGTTGTAATGCGTGCTACATTATTCAAAATTGCTTTTCAAGTTGCTAATGTCTCATACAGAGTTGTAACAAGTCCTGAGTTGTCATACGATGTTCAATGGACTCGGACGAATTCGTTAGGTTTATTATGGAGTTTTAAGTTTACATACGGTATTGTAAGGTGTTGTTACGATTTGTAAGGAGTCCTACATTATAATAAAGTGCTTATCAAGTTCTAAAATGGCATACATAGTCGTAATATGTTTTAAGTTGCCGTACGATGTTTAAAGGACTCGAACGAATTCATTTGGTTTATTATGGAGATTTAACGTTTCGTACGGTGATGTAAGGTCTTCTTTGGAGTTGTAATGCGTGCTACATTATTCTAAATTGCTTTTCAAGTTGCTAATGTCTCATACAGAGTCGTAACAAGTTCTGAGTTGTCTTACGATGTTCAATGGACTCGGACGAATTCATTAGGTTTATTATGGAGTTTTAAGTTTACATACGGTATTGTAAGATGTTGTTACGATTTGTAAGGAGTCCTACATTATAATAAATTGCTTTTCAAGTTCTAAAATGGCATACAGTCGTAATATGTTTTAAGTTGTCGTACGGTGTTTAAAGGACTCAAACGAATTCATTTGGTTTATTATGGAGATTTAACGTTTCGTACGGTTATGTAAGGTGTTCTTTGGAGTTGTAATGTGTCCTACATTATTCTTAATTGCTTTTCTAGTTGCTAATGTCTCATAAATAGTCGTAACAAGTCCTGAGTTGTCGTACGATGTTCAATGGACTCGGACGAATTCATTAGGTTTATTATGGAGTTTTAAGTTTACATACGGTATTGTAAGGTGTTGTTACGATTTGTATGAGTCCTACATTATAATAAAGTGCTTTTCAAGTTCTAAAATGGCATACATAGTTGTAATATGTTTTAAGTTGTCGTACGATGTTTAAAGGACTCGAACGAATTCATTTGGTTTATTATGGAGATTTAACGTTTCGTACGGTGATGTAAGGTCTTCTTTGGAGTTGTAATGCGTGCTACATTATTCTAAATTGCTTTTCAAGTTGCTAATGTCTCATACAGAGTCGAAACAAGTCCTAAGTTGTCTTACGATGTTCAATGGACTTGGACGAATTCATTAGGTTTATTATGGAGTTTTAAGTTTACATACGGTATTGTAAGGTGTTATTACGATTTGTAAGGAGTCCTACATTATAATAAAGTGCTTTTCAAGTTCTAAAATGGCATACTTAGTCGTAATATGTTTTAAGTTGCCGTACGATGTTCAAAGGACTCGAACGAATTCATTTGGTTAATTATGGAGATTTAACGTTTCGTACGGTGATGTAAGGTCTTCTTTGGAGTTGTAATGCGTCCTACATTATTCTAAATTGCTTTTCAAGTTGCTAATGTCTCAAAAATAGTCGTAACAAGTCCTGAGTTGTCGTACGATGTTCAATGGACTCGGACGAATTCATTAGGTTTATTATGGAGTTTTATGTTTACATACGGTATTGTAAGGTGTTGTTACGATTTGTAAGGTGTCCTACATTATAATAAAGTGCTTTTAAAGTTCTAAAATGGCATACATAGTCGTAATATGTTTTAAGTTGTCGTACGATGTTTAAAGGACTCGAACGAATTCATTTGGTTTATTATGGAGATTTAACGTTTCGTACGGTGATGTAAGGTCTTCTTTGGAGTTGTAATGCGTGCTACATTATTCTAAATTGCTTTTCAAGTTGCTAATGTCTCATACAGAGTCGTAACAAGTTCTGAGTTGTCTTACGATGTTCAATGGACTCGGACGAATTCATTAGGTTTATTATGGAGTTTTAAGTTTACATACGGTATTGTAAGATGTTGTTACGATTTGTAAGGAGTCCTACATTATAATAAATTGCTTTTCAAGTTCTAAAATGGCATACTTAGTCGTAATATGTTTTAAGTTGCCGTACGATGTTCAAAGGACTCGAACGAATTCATTTGGTTAATTATGGAGATTTAACGTTTCGTACGGTGATGTAAGGTCTTCTTTGGAGTTGTAATGCGTCCTACATTATTCTAAATTGCTTTTCAAGTTGCTAATGTCTCAAAAATAGTCGTAACAAGTCCTGAGTTGTCGTACGATGTTCAATGGACTCGGACGAATTCATTAGGTTTATTATGGAGTTTTAAGTTTACATACGGTATTGTAAGGTGTTGTTACGATTTGTAAGGAGTCCTACATTTTAATAAAGTGCTTATCAAGTTCTAAAATGGCATACATAGTCGTAATATGTTTTAAGTTGCCGTACGATGTTTAAAGGACTCGAACGAATTCATTTGGTTTATTATGGAGATTTAACGTTTCGTACGGTGATGTAAGGTCTTCTTTGGAGTTGTAATGCGTGCTACATTATTCTAAATTGCTTTTCAAGTTGCTAATGTCTCATACAGAGTCGTAACAAGTTCTGAGTTGTCTTACGATGTTCAATGGACTCGGACGAATTCATTAGGTTTATTATGGAGTTTTAAGTTTACATACGGTATTGTAAGATGTTGTTACGATTTGTAAGGAGTCCTACATTATAATAAATTGCTTTTCAAGTTCTAAAATGGCATACAGTCGTAATATGTTTTAAGTTGCCGTACGGTGTTTAAAGGACTCAAACGAATTCATTTGGTTTATTATGGAGATTTAACGTTTCGTACGGTTATGTAAGGTGTTCTTTGGAGTTGTAATGTGTCCTACATTATTCTTAATTGCTTTTCTAGTTGCTAATGTCTCATAAATAGTCGTAACAAGTCCTGAGTTGTCGTACGATGTTCAATGGACTCGGACGAATTCATTAGGTTTATTATGGAGTTTTAAGTTTACATACGGTATTGTAAGGTGTTGTTACGATTTGTATGAGTCCTACATTATAATAAAGTGCTTTTCAAGTTCTAAAATGGCATACATAGTTGTAATATGTTTTAAGTTGTCGTACGATGTTTAAAGGACTCGAACGAATTCATTTGGTTTATTATGGAGATTTAACGTTTCGTACGGTGATGTAAGGTCTTCTTTGGAGTTGTAATGCGTGCTACATTATTCTAAATTGCTTTTCAAGTTGCTAATGTCTCATACAGAGTCGAAACAAGTCCTAAGTTGTCTTACGATGTTCAATGGACTTGGACGAATTCATTAGGTTTATTATGGAGTTTTAAGTTTACATACGGTATTGTAAGGTGTTATTACGATTTGTAAGGAGTCCTACATTATAATAAAGTGCTTTTCAAGTTCTAAAATGGCATACTTAGTCGTAATATGTTTTAAGTTGCCGTACGATGTTCAAAGGACTCGAACGAATTCATTTGGTTAATTATGGAGATTTAACGTTTCGTACGGTGATGTAAGGTCTTCTTTGGAGTTGTAATGCGTCCTACATTATTCTAAATTGCTTTTCAAGTTGCTAATGTCTCAAAAATAGTCGTAACAAGTCCTGAGTTGTCGTACGATGTTCAATGGACTCGGACGAATTCATTAGGTTTATTATGGAGTTTTAAGTTTACATACGGTATTGTAAGGTGTTGTTACGATTTGTAAGGTGTCCTACATTATAATAAAGTGCTTTTAAAGTTCTAAAATGGCATACATAGTCGTAATATGTTTTAAGTTGCCGTACGATGTTTAAAGGACTCGAACGAATTCATTTGGTTTATTATGGAGATTTAACGTTTCGTACGGTGATGTAAGGTCTTCTTTGGAGTTGTAATGCGTGCTACATTATTCTAAATTGCTTTTCAAGTTGCTAATGTCTCATACAGAGTCGTAACAAGTTCTGAGTTGTCTTACGATGTTCAATGGACTCGGACGAATTCATTAGGTTTATTATGGAGTTTTAAGTTTACATACGGTATTGTAAGATGTTGTTACGATTTGTAAGGAGTCCTACATTATAATAAATTGCTTTTCAAGTTCTAAAATGGCATACAGTCGTAATATGTTTTAAGTTGCCGTACGGTGTTTAAAGGACTCAAACGAATTCATTTGGTTTATTATGGAGATTTAACGTTTCGTACGGTTATGTAAGGTGTTCTTTGGAGTTGTAATGTGTCCTACATTATTCTTAATTGCTTTTCTAGTTGCTAATGTCTCATAAATAGTCGTAACAAGTCCTGAGTTGTCGTACGATGTTCAATGGACTCGGACGAATTCATTAGGTTTATTATGGAGTTTTAAGTTTACATACGGTATTGTAAGGTGTTGTTACGATTTGTATGAGTCCTACATTATAATAAAGTGCTTTTCAAGTTCTAAAATGGCATACATAGTTGTAATATGTTTTAAGTTGTCGTACGATGTTTAAAGGACTCGAACGAATTCATTTGGTTTATTATGGAGATTTAACGTTTCGTACGGTGATGTAAGGTCTTCTTTGGAGTTGTAATGCGTGCTACATTATTCTAAATTGCTTTTCAAGTTGCTAATGTCTCATACAGAGTCGAAACAAGTCCTAAGTTGTCTTACGATGTTCAATGGACTTGGACGAATTCATTAGGTTTATTATGGAGTTTTAAGTTTACATACGGTATTGTAAGGTGTTATTACGATTTGTAAGGAGTCCTACATTATAATAAAGTGCTTTTCAAGTTCTAAAATGGCATACTTAGTCGTAATATGTTTTAAGTTGCCGTACGATGTTCAAAGGACTCGAACGAATTCATTTGGTTAATTATGGAGATTTAACGTTTCGTACGGTGATGTAAGGTCTTCTTTGGAGTTGTAATGCGTCCTACATTATTCTAAATTGCTTTTCAAGTTGCTAATGTCTCAAAAATAGTCGTAACAAGTCCTGAGTTGTCGTACGATGTTCAATGGACTCGGACGAATTCATTAGGTTTATTATGGAGTTTTAAGTTTACATACGGTATTGTAAGGTGTTGTTACGATTTGTAAGGTGTCCTACATTATAATAAAGTGCTTTTAAAGTTTTAAAATGGCATTCATAGTCGTAATATGTTTTAAGTTGCCGTACGATGTTTAAAGGACTCGAACGAATTCATTTGGTTTATTATGGAGATTTAACGTTTCGTACGGTGATGTAAGGTTTTCTTTGGAGTTGTAATGTGTCCTACATTATTCTAAATTGCTTTTCAAGTTGCTAATGTCTCAAAAATAGTCGTAACAAGTCCTGAGTTGTCGTACGATGTTCAATGGACTCCGACGAATTCATTAGGTTTATTATGGAGTTTTAAGTTTACATACGGTATTGTAAGGTGTTGTTACAATTTGTAAGGAGTCCTACATTATAATAAAGTGCTTTTCAAGTTCTAAAATGGCATTCAGTCGTAATATGTTTTAAGTTGCCGTACGATGTTTAAAGGACTCGAATGAATTCATTTGGTTTATTATGGAGATTTAACGTTTAGTACGTTGATGTAAGGTCTTCTTTGGAGTTGTAATGCGTGCTACATTATTCAAAATTGCTTTTCAAGTTGCTAATGTCTCATACAGAGTTGTAACAAGTCCTGAGTTGTCTTACGATGTTCAATGGACTCGGATGAATTCGTTAGGTTTATTATGGAGTTTTAAGTTTACATACGGTATTGTAAGGTGTTGTTACGATTTGTAAGGAGTCCTACATTATAATAAAGTGCTTATCAAGTTCTAAAATGGCATACATAGTCGTAATATGTTTTAAGTTGCCGTACGATGTTTAAAGGACTCGAACGAATTCATTTGGTTTATTATGGAGATTTAACGTTTCGTACGGTGATGTAAGGTCTTCTTTGGAGTTGTAATGCGTGCTACATTATTCTAAATTGCTTTTCAAGTTGCTAATGTCTCATACAGAGTCGTAACAAGTTCTGAGTTGTCTTACGATGTTCAATGGACTCGGACGAATTCATTAGGTTTATTATGGAGTTTTAAGTTTACATACGGTATTGTAAGATGTTGTTACGATTTGTAAGGAGTCCTACATTATAATAAATTGCTTTTCAAGTTCTAAAATGGCATACAGTCGTAATATGTTTTAAGTTGCCGTACGGTGTTTAAAGGACTCAAACGAATTCATTTGGTTTATTATGGAGATTTAACGTTTCGTACGGTTATGTAAGGTGTTCTTTGGAGTTGTAATGTGTCCTACATTATTCTTAATTGCTTTTCTAGTTGCTAATGTCTCATAAATAGTCGTAACAAGTCCTGAGTTGTCGTACGATGTTCAATGGACTCGGACGAATTCATTAGGTTTATTATGGAGTTTTAAGTTTACATACGGTATTGTAAGGTGTTGTTACGATTTGTATGAGTCCTACATTATAATAAAGTGCTTTTCAAGTTCTAAAATGGCATACATAGTTGTAATATGTTTTAAGTTGTCGTACGATGTTTAAAGGACTCGAACGAATTCATTTGGTTTATTATGGAGATTTAACGTTTCGTACGGTGATGTAAGGTCTTCTTTGGAGTTGTAATGCGTGCTACATTATTCTAAATTGCTTTTCAAGTTGCTAATGTCTCATACAGAGTCGAAACAAGTCCTAAGTTGTCTTACGATGTTCAATGGACTTGGACGAATTCATTAGGTTTATTATGGAGTTTTAAGTTTACATACGGTATTGTAAGGTGTTATTACGATTTGTAAGGAGTCCTACATTATAATAAAGTGCTTTTCAAGTTCTAAAATGGCATACTTAGTCGTAATATGTTTTAAGTTGCCGTACGATGTTCAAAGGACTCGAACGAATTCATTTGGTTAATTATGGAGATTTAACGTTTCGTACGGTGATGTAAGGTCTTCTTTGGAGTTGTAATGCGTCCTACATTATTCTAAATAGCTTTTCAAGTTGCTAATGTCTCAAAAATAGTCGTAACAAGTCCTGAGTTGTCGTACGATGTTCAATGGACTCGGACGAATTCATTAGGTTTATTATGGAGTTTTAAGTTTACATACGGTATTGTAAGGTGTTGTTACGATTTGTAAGGGGTCCTACATTATAATAAAGTGCTTTTAAAGTTTTAAAATGGCATTCATAGTCGTAATATGTTTTAAGTTGCCGTACGATGTTTAAAGGACTCGAACGAATTCATTTGGTTTATTATGGAGATTTAACGTTTCGTACGGTGATGTAAGGTTTTCTTTGGAGTTGTAATGTGTCCTACATTATTCTAAATTGCTTTTCAAGTTGCTAATGTCTCAAAAATAGTCGTAACAAGTCCTGAGTTGTCGTACGATGTTCAATGGACTCGGACGAATTCATTAGGTTTATTATGGAGTTTTAAGTTTACATACGGTATTGTAAGGTGTTGTTACAATTTGTAAGGAGTCCTACATTATAATAAAGTGCTTTTCATGTTCTAAAATGGCATTCAGTCGTAATATGTTTTAAGTTGCCGTACGATGTTTAAAGGACTCGAATGAATTCATTTGGTTTATTATGGAGATTTAACGTTTAGTACGTTGATGTAAGGTCTTCTTTGGAGTTGTAATGCGTGCTACATTATTCAAAATTGCTTTTCAAGTTGCTAATGTCTCATACAGAGTTGTAACAAGTCCTGAGTTCTCATACGATGTTCAATGGACTCGGACGAATTCGTTAGGTTTATTATGGAGTTTTAAGTTTACATACGGTATTGTAAGGTGTTGTTACGATTTGTAAGGAGTCCTACATTATAATAAAGTGCTTATCAAGTTCTAAAATGGCATACATAGTCGTAATATGTTTTAAGTTGCCGTACGATGTTTAAAGGACTCGAACGAATTCATTTGGTTTATTATGGAGATTTAACGTTTCATACGGTGATGTAAGGTCTTCTTTGGAGTTGTAATGCGTGCTACATTATTCTAAATTGCTTTTCAAGTTGCTAATGTCTCATACAGAGTCGTAACAAGTTCTGAGTTGTCTTACGATGTTCAATGGACTCGGACGAATTCATTAGGTTTATTATGGAGTTTTAAGTTTACATACGGTATTGTAAGATGTTGTTACGATTTGTAAGGAGTCCTACATTATAATAAATTGCTTTTCAAGTTCTAAAATGGCATACAGTCGTAATATGTTTTAAGTTGCCGTACGGTGTTTAAAGGACTCAAACGAATTCATTTGGTTTATTATGGAGATTTAACGTTTCGTACGGTTATGTAAGGTGTTCTTTGGAGTTGTAATGTGTCCTACATTATTCTTAATTGCTTTTCTAGTTGCTAATGTCTCATAAATAGTCGTAACAAGTCCTGAGTTGTCGTACGATGTTCAATGGACTCGGACGAATTCATTAGGTTTATTATGGAGTTTTAAGTTTACATACGGTATTGTAAGGTGTTGTTACGATTTGTATGAGTCCTACATTATAATAAAGTGCTTTTCAAGTTCTAAAATGGCATACATAGTTGTAATATGTTTTAAGTTGTCGTACGATGTTTAAAGGACTCGAACGAATTCATTTGGTTTATTATGGAGATTTAACGTTTCGTACGGTGATGTAAGGTCTTCTTTGGAGTTGTAATGCGTGCTACATTATTCTAAATTGCTTTTCAAGTTGCTAATGTCTCATACAGAGTCGAAACAAGTCCTGAGTTGTCTTACGATGTTCAATGGACTTGGACGAATTCATTAGGTTTATTATGGAGTTTTAAGTTTACATACGGTATTGTAAGGTGTTATTACGATTTGTAAGGAGTCCTACATTATAATAAAGTGCTTTTCAAGTTCTAAAATGGCATACTTAGTCGTAATATGTTTTAAGTTGCCGTACGATGTTCAAAGGACTCGAACGAATTCATTTGGTTAATTATGGAGATTTAACGTTTCGTACGGTGATGTAAGGTCTTCTTTGGAGTTGTAATGCGTCCTACATTATTCTAAATTGCTTTTCAAGTTGCTAATGTCTCAAAAATAGTCGTAACAAGTCCTGAGTTGTCGTACGATGTTCAATGGACTCGGACGAATTCATTAGGTTTATTATGGAGTTTTAAGTTTACGTACGGTATTGTAAGGTGTTGTTACGATTTGTAAGGTGTCCTACATTATAATAAAGTGCTTTTAAAGTTTTAAAATGGCATTCATAGTCGTAATATGTTTTAAGTTGCCGTACGATGTTTAAAGGACTCGAACGAATTCATTTGGTTTATTATGGAGATTTAACGTTTCGTACGGTGATGTAAGGTTTTCTTTGGAGTTGTAATGTGTCCTACATTATTCTAAATTGCTTTTCAAGTTGCTAATGTCTCAAAAATAGTCGTAACAAGTCCTGAGTTGTCGTACGATGTTCAATGGACTCGGACGAATTCATTAGGTTTATTATGGAGTTTTAAGTTTACATACGGTATTGTAAGGTGTTGTTACAATTTGTAAGGAGTCCTACATTATAATAAAGTGCTTTTCAAGTTCTAAAATGGCATTCAGTCGTAATATGTTTTAAGTTGCCGTACGATGTTTAAAGGACTCGAATGAATTCATTTGGTTTATTATGGAGATTTAACGTTTAGTACGTTGATGTAAGGTCTTCTTTGGAGTTGTAATGCGTGCTACATTATTCAAAATTGCTTTTCAAGTTGCTAATGTCTCATACAGAGTTGTAACAAGTCCTGAGTTGTCTTACGATATTCAATGGACTCGGACGAATTCGTTAGGTTTATTATGGAGTTTTAAGTTTACATACGGTATTGTAAGGTGTTGTTACGATTTGTAAGGAGTCCTACATTATAATAAAGTGCTTTTCAAGTTCTAAAATGGCATACATAGTCGTAATATGTTTTAAGTTGCCGTACGATGTTTAAAGGACTCGAACGAATTCATTTGGTTTATTATGGAGATTTAACGTTTCGTACGGTGATGTAAGGTCTTCTTTGGAGTTGTAATGCGTGCTACATTATTCTAAATTGCTTTTCAAGTTGCTAATGTCTCATACAGAGTCGTAACAAGTTCTGAGTTGTCTTACGATGTTCAATGGACTCGGACGAATTCATTAGGTTTATTATGGAGTTTTAAGTTTACATACGGTATTGTAAGATGTTGTTACGATTTGTAAGGAGTCCTACATTATAATAAATTGCTTTTCAAGTTCTAAAATGGCATACAGTCGTAATATGTTTTAAGTTGCCGTACGGTGTTTAAAGGACTCGAACGAATTCATTTGGTTTATTATGGAGATTTAACGTTTCGTACGGTTATGTAAGGTCTTCTTTGGAGTTGTAATGTGTCCTACATTATTCTTAATTGCTTTTCTAGTTGCTAATGTCTCATAAATAGTCGTAACAAGTCCTGAGTTGTCGTACGATGTTCAATGGACTCGGACGAATTCATTAGGTTTATTATGGAGTTTTAAGTTTACATACGGTATTGTAAGGTGTTGTTACGATTTGTAAGGAGTCCTACATTATAATAAAGTGCTTTTCAAGTTCTAAAATGGCATACATAGTTGTAATATGTTTTAAGTTGCCGTACGATGTTTAAAGGACTCGAACGAATTCATTTGGTTTATTATGGAGATTTAACGTTTCGTACGGTGATGTAAGGTCTTCTTTGGAGTTGCAATGCGTGCTACATTATTCTAAATTGCTTTTCAAGTTGCTAATGTCTCATACAGAGTCGAAACAAGTCCTGAGTTGTCGTACGATGTTCAATGGACTCGGACGAATTCATTAGGTTTATTATGGAGTTTTACGTTTACATACGGTATTGTAAGGTGTTGTTACGATTTGTAAGGAGTCCTACATTATAATAAAGTGCTTTTCAAGTTCTAAAATGGCATACTTAGTCGTAATATATTTTAAGTTGTCGTACGATGTTCAAAGGACTCGAACGAATTCATTTGGTTTATTATGAAGATTTAACATTTCGTACGGTGATGTAAGGTCTTCTTTGGAGTTGTAATGCGTCCTACATTATTCTAAATTGCTTTTCAAGTTGCTAGTGTTTCATAAATAGTCGTAACAAGTCCTGAGTTGTCGTACGATGTTTAATGGACTCGGACGAATTCATTAGGTTTATTATGGAGTTTTTAGTTTACATACGGTATTGTAAGGTGTTGTTACGATTTGTAAGGAGTCCTACATTATAATAAAGTGCTTTTCAAGTTCTAAAATGGCATACATAGTCGTAATATGTTTTAAGTTGCCGTACGATGTTTAAAGGACTCGAACGAATTCATTTGGTTTATTATGGAGATTTAACGTTTCGTACGGTGATGTAAGGTCTTCTTTGGAGTTGTAATGCATGCTACATTATTCTAAATTGCTTTTCAAGTTGCTAATGTCTCATACAGAGTCGAAACAAGTCCTGAGTTGTCTTACGATGTTCAATGGACTTGGACGTATTCATTAGGTTTATTATGGAGTTTTAAGTTTACATACGGTATTGTAAGATGTTATTACGATTTGTAAGGAGTCCTACATTATAATAAAGTGCTTTTCAAGTTCTAAAATGGCATACTTAGTCGTAATATGTTTTAAGTTGCCGTACGATGTTCAAAGGACTCGAACGAATTCATTTGGTTAATTATGGAGATTTAACGTTTCGTACGGTGATGTAAGGTCTTCTTTGGAGTTGTAATGCGTCCTACATTATTCTAAATTGCTTTTCAAGTTGCTAATGTCTCAAAAATAGTCGTAACAAGTCCTGAGTTGTCGTACGATGTTCAATGGACTCGGACGAATTCATTAGGTTTATTATGGAGTTTTAAGTTTACATACGGTACTGTAAGGTGTTGTTACGATTTGTAAGGTGTCCTACATTATAATAAAGTGCTTTTAAAGTTTTAAAATGGCATTCTTAGTCGTAATATGTTTTAAGTTGCCGTACGATGTTTAAAGGACTCGAACGAATTCATTTGGTTTATTATGGAGATTTAACGTTTCGTACGGTGATGTAAGGTTTTCTTTGGAGTTGTAATGTGTCCTACATTATTCTAAATTGCTTTTCAAGTTGCTAATGTCTCAAAAATAGTCGTAACAAGTCCTGAGTTGTCGTACGATGTTCAATGGACTCGGACGAATTCATTAGGTTTATTATGGAGTTTTAAGTTTACATACGGTATTGTAAGGTGTTGTTACAATTTGTAATGAGTCCTACATTATAATAAAGTGCTTTTCAAGTTCTAAAATGGCATTCAGTCGTAATATGTTTTAAGTTGCCGTACGATGTTTAAAGGACTCGAATGAATTCATTTGGTTTATTATGGAGATTTAACGTTTAGTACGTTGATGTAAGGTCTTCTTTGGAGTTGTAATGCGTGCTACATTATTCAAAATTGCTTTTCAAGTTGCTAATGTCTCATACAGAGTTGTAACAAGTCCTGAGTTGTCTTACGATGTTCAATGGACTCGGACGAATTCGTTAGGTTTATTATGGAGTTTTAAGTTTACATACGGTATTGTAAGGTGTTGTTACGATTTGTAAGGAGTCCTACATTATAATAAAGTGCTTTTCAAGTTCTAAAATGGCATACATAGTCGTAATATGTTTTAAGTTGCCGTACGATGTTTAAAGGACTCGAACGAATTCATTTGGTTTATTATGGAGATTTAACGTTTCGTACGGTGATGTAAGGTCTTCTTAGGAGTTGTAATGCATGCTACATTATTCTAAATTGCTTTTCAAGTTGCTAATGTCTCATACAGAGTTGTAACAAGTCCTGAGTTGTCTTACGATGTTCAATGGACTCGGACGAATTCGTTAGGTTTATTATGGAGTTTTAAGTTTACATACGGTATTGTAAGGTGTTGTTACGATTTGTAAGGAGTCCTACATTATAATAAAGTGCTTTTCAAGTTCTAAAATGGCATACATAGTCGTAATATGTTTTAAGTTGCCGTACGATGTTTAAAGGACTCGAACGAATTCATTTGGTTTATTATGGAGATTTAACGTTTCGTACGGTGATGTAAGGTCTTCTTTGGAGTTGTAATGCGTCCTACATTATTCTAAATTGCTTTTCAAGTTGCTAATGTCTCAAAAATAGTCGTAACAAGTCCTGAGTTGTCGTACGATGTTCAATGGACTCGGACGAATTCATTAGGTTTATTATGGAGTTTTAAGTTTACATACGGTACTGTAAGGTGTTGTTACGATTTGTAAGGTGTCCTACATTATAATAAAGTGCTTTTAAAGTTTTAAAATGGCATTCATAGTCGTAATATGTTTTAAGTTGCCGTACGATGTTTAAAGGACTCGAACGAATTCATTTGGTTTATTATGGAGATTTAACGTTTCGTACGGTGATGTAAGGTTTTCTTTGGAGTTGTAATGTGTCCTACATTATTCTAAATTGCTTTTCAAGTTGCTAATGTCTCAAAAATAGTCGTAACAAGTCCTGAGTTGTCGTACGATGTTCAATGGACTCGGACGAATTCATTAGGTTTATTATGGAGCTTTAAGTTTACATACGGTATTGTAAGGTGTTGTTGCAATTTGTAAGGAGTCCTACATTATAATAAAGTGCTTTTCAAGTTCTAAAATGGCATTCAGTCGTAATATGTTTTAAGTTGCCGTACGATGTTTAAAGGACTCGAATGAATTCATTTGGTTTATTATGGAGATTTAACGTTTAGTACGTTGATGTAAGGTCTTCTTTGGAGTTGTAATGCGTGCTACATTATTCAAAATTGCTTTTCAAGTTGCTAATGTCTCATACAGAGTTGTAACAAGTCCTGAGTTGTCTTACGATGTTCAATGGACTCGGACGAATTCGTTAGGTTTATTATGGAGTTTTAAGTTTACATACGGTATTGTAAGGTGTTGTTACGATTTGTAAGGAGTCCTACATTATAATAAAGTGCTTTTCAAGTTCTAAAATGGCATACATAGTCGTAATATGTTTTAAGTTGCCGTACGATGTTTAAAGGACTCGAACGAATTCATTTGGTTTATTATGGAGATTTAACGTTTCGTACGGTGATGTAAGGTCTTCTTTGGAGTTGTAATGCATGCTACATTATTCTAAATTGCTTTTCAAGTTGCTAATGTCTCATACAGAGTGGAAACAAGTCCTGAGTTGTCTTACGATGTTCAATGGACTTGGACGAATTCATTAGGTTTATTATGGAGTTTTAAGTTTACATACGGTATTGTAAGGTTTTATTACGATTTGTAAGGAGTCCTACATTATAATAAAGTGCTTTTCAAGTTCTAAAATGGCATACTTAGTCGTAATATGTTTTAAGTTGCCGTACGATGTTCAAAGGACTCGAACGAATTCATTTGGTTAATTATGGAGATTTAACGTTTCGTACGGTGATGTAAGGTCTTCTTTGGAGTTGTAATGCGTCCTACATTATTCTAAATTGCTTTTCAAGTTGCTAATGTCTCAAAAATAGTCGTAACAAGTCCTGAGTTGTCGTACGATGTTCAATGGACTCGGACGAATTCATTAGGTTTATTATGGAGTTTTAAGTTTACATACGGTACTGTAAGGTGTTGTTACGATTTGTAAGGTGTCCTACATTATAATAAAGTGCTTTTAAAGTTTTAAAATGGCATTCATAGTCGTAATATGTTTTAAGTTGCCGTACGATGTTTAAAGGACTCGAACGAATTCATTTGGTTTATTATGGAGATTTAACGTTTCGTACGGTGATGTAAGGTTTTCTTTGGAGTTGTAATGTGTCCTACATTATTCTAAATTGCTTTTCAAGTTGCTAATGTCTCAAAAATAGTCGTAACAAGTCCTGAGTTGTCGTACGATGTTCAATGGACTCGGACGAATTCATTAGGTTTATTATGGAGTTTTAAGTTTACATACGGTATTGTAAGGTGTTGTTACAATTTGTAAGGAGTCCTACATTATAATAAAGTGCTTTTCAAGTTCTAAAATGGCATTCAGTCGTAATATGTTTTAAGTTGCCGTACGATGTTTAAAGGACTCGAATGAATTCATTTGGTTTATTATGGAGATTTAACGTTTAGTACGTTGATGTAAGGTCTTCTTTGGAGTTGTAATGCGTGCTACATTATTCAAAATTGCTTTTCAAGTTGCTAATGTCTCATACAGAGTTGTAACAAGTCCTGAGTTGTCTTACGATGTTCAATGGACTCGGACGAATTCGTTAGGTTTATTATGGAGTTTTAAGTTTACATACGGTATTGTAAGGTGTTGTTACGATTTGTAAGGAGTCCTACATTATAATAAAGTGCTTTTCAAGTTCTAAAATGGCATATATAGTCGTAATATGTTTTAAGTTGCCGTACGATGTTTAAAGGACTCGAACGAGTTCATTTGGTTTATTATGGAGATTTAACGTTTCGTACGGTTATGTAAGGTCTTCTTTGGAGTTGTAATGTGTCCTACATTATTCTTAATTGCTTTTCTAGTTGCTAATGTCTCATAAATAGTCGTAACAAGTCCTGAGTTGTCGTACGATGTTCAATGGACTCGGACGAATTCATTAGGTTTATTATGGAGTTTTTAGTTTACATACGGTATTGTAAGGTGTTGTTACGATTTGTAAGGAGTCCTACATTATAATAAAGTGCTTTTCAAGTTCTAAAATGGCATACATAGTCGTAATATGTTTTAAGTTGCCGTACGATGTTTAAAGGACTCGAACGAATTCATTTGGTTTATTATGGAGATTTAACGTTTCGTACGGTGATGTAAGGTCTTCTTTGGAGTTGTAATGCGTGCTACATTATTCTAAATTGCTTTTCAAGTTGCTAATGTCTCATACAGAGTCGTAACAAGTTCTGAGTTGTCTTACGATGTTCAATGGACTCGGACGAATTCATTAGGTTTATTATGGAGTTTTAAGTTTACATACGGTATTGTAAGATGTTGTTACGATTTGTAAGGAGTCCTACATTATAATAAATTGCTTTTCAAGTTCTAAAATGGCATACAGTCGTAATATGTTTTAAGTTGCCGTACGGTGTTTAAAGGACTCGAACGAATTCATTTGGTTTATTATGGAGATTTAACGTTTCGTACGGTTATGTAAGGTCTTCTTTGGAGTTGTAATGTGTCCTACATTATTCTTAATTGCTTTTCTAGTTGCTAATGTCTCATAAATAGTCGTAACAAGTCCTGAGTTGTCGTACGATGTTCAATGGACTCGGACGAATTCATTAGGTTTATTATGGAGTTTTAAGTTTACATACGGTATTGTAAGGTGTTGTAACGATTTGTAAGGAGTCCTACATTATAATAAAGTGCTTTTCAAGTTCTAAAATGGCATACATAGTTGTAATATGTTTTAAGTTGCCGTACGATGTTTAAAGGACTCGAACGAATTCATTTGGTTTATTATGGAGATTTAACGTTTCGTACGGTGATGTAAGGTCTTCTTTGGAGTTGTAATGCGTGCTACATTATTCTAAATTGCTTTTCAAGTTGCTAATGTCTCATACAGAGTCGAAACAAGTCCTGAGTTGTCTTACGATGTTCAATGGACTTGGACGAATTCATTAGGTTTATTATGGAGTTTTAAGTTTACATACGGTATTGTAAGGTGTTATTACGATTTGTAAGGAGTCCTACATTATAATAAAGTGCTTTTCAAGTTCTAAAATGGCATACATAGTCGTAATATGTTTTAAGTTGCCGTACGATGTTTAAAGGACTCGAACGAATTCATTTGGTTTATTATGGAGATTTAACGTTTCGTACGGTGATGTAAGGTCTTCTTTGGAGTTGTAATGCATGCTACATTATTCTAAATTGCTTTTCAAGTTGCTAATGTCTCATACAGAGTCGAAACAAGTCCTGA
Source organism: Tagetes erecta (assembly GCA_030867185.1). Taxonomy (NCBI): domain Eukaryota; kingdom Viridiplantae; phylum Streptophyta; class Magnoliopsida; order Asterales; family Asteraceae; genus Tagetes; species Tagetes erecta. The sequence continues at coordinate 47,301,168 of CM061490.1, forward strand.
GTTGTCTTACGATGTTCAATGGACTTGGACGAATTCATTAGGTTTATTATGGAGTTTTAAGTTTACATACGGTATTGTAAGGTGTTATTACGATTTGTAAGGAGTCCTACATTATAATAAAGTGCTTTTCAAGATCTAAAATGGCATACTTAGTCGTAATATGTTTTAAGTTGCCGTACGATGTTCAAAGGACTCGAACGAATTCATTTGGTTAATTATGGAGATTTAACGTTTCGTACGGTGATGTAAGGTCTTCTTTGGAGTTGTAATGCGTCCTACATTATTCTAAATTGCTTTTCAAGTTGCTAGTGTCTCAAAAATAGTCGTAACAAGTCCTGAGTTGTCGTACGATGTTCAATGGACTCGGACGAATTCATTAGGTTTATTATGGAGTTTTAAGTTTACATATGGTACTGTAAGGTGTTGTTACGATTTGTAAGGTGTCCTACATTATAATAAAGTGCTTTTAAAGTTTTAAAATGGCATTCATAGTCGTAATATGTTTTAAGTTGCCGTACGATGTATAAAGGACTCGAACGAATTCATTTGGTTTATTATGGAGATTTAACGTTTCGTACGGTGATGTAAGGTTTTCTTTGGAGTTGTAATGTGTCCTACATTATTCTAAATTGCTTTTCAAGTTGCTAATGTCTCAAAAATAGTCGTAACAAGTCCTGAGTTGTCGTACGATGTTCAATGGACTCGGACGAATTCATTAGGTTTATTATGGAGTTTTAAGTTTACATACGGTATTGTAAGGTGTTGTTACAATTTGTAAGGAGTCCTACATTATAATAAAGTGCTTTTCAAGTTCTAAAATGGCATTCAGTCGTAATATGTTTTAAGTTGCCGTACGATGTTTAAAGGACTCGAATGAATTCATTTGGTTTATTATGGATATTTAACGGTTAGTACGTTGATGTAAGGTCTTCTTTGGAGTTGTAATGCGTGCTACATTATTCAAAATTGCTTTTCAAGTTGCTAATGTCTCATACAGAGTTGTAACAAGTCCTGAGTTGTCTTACGATGTTCAATGGACTCGGACGAATTCATTAGGTTTATTATGGAGTTTTAAGTTTACATACGGTATTGTAAGGTGTTGTTACGATTTGTAAGGAGTCCTACATTATAATAAAGTGCTTTTCAAGTTCTAAAATGGCATACATAGTCGTAATATGTTTTAAGTTGCCGTACGATGTTTAAAGGACTCGAACGAGTTCATTTGGTTTATTATGGAGATTTAACGTTTCGTACGGTTATGTAAGGTCTTCTTTGGAGTTGTAATGTGTCCTACATTATTCTTAATTGCTTTTCTAGTTGCTAATGTCTCATAAATAGTCGTAACAAGTCCTGAGTTGTCTTACGATGTTCAATGGACTCGGACGAATTCATTAGGTTTATTATGGAGTTTTAAGTTTACATACGGTATTGTAAGATGTTGTTACGATTTGTAAGGAGTCCTACATTATAATAAATTGCTTTTCAAGTTCTAAAATGGCATACAGTCGTAATATGTTTTAAGTTGCCGTACGGTGTTTAAAGGACTCGAACGAATTCATTTGGTTTATTATGGAGATTTAACGTTTCGTACGGTTATGTAAGGTCTTCTTTGGAGTTGTAATGTGTCCTACATTATTCTTAATTGCTTTTCTAGTTGCTAATGTCTCATAAATAGTCGTAACAAGTCCTGAGTTGTCGTACGATGTTCAATGGACTCGGACGAATTCATTAGGTTTATTATGGAGTTTTAAGTTTACATACGGTATTGTAAGGTGTTGTAACGATTTGTAAGGAGTCCTACATTATAATAAAGTGCTTTTCAAGTTCTAAAATGGCATACATAGTTGTAATATGTTTTAAGTTGCCGTACGATGTTTAAAGGACTCGAACGAATTCATTTGGTTTATTATGGAGATTTAACGTTTCGTACGGTGATGTAAGGTCTTCTTTGGAGTTGTAATGCGTGCTACATTATTCTAAATTGCTTTTCAAGTTGCTAATGTCTCATACAGAGTCGAAACAAGTCCTGAGTTGTCTTACGATGTTCAATGGACTTGGACGAATTCATTAGGTTTATTATGGAGTTTTAAGTTTACATACGGTATTGTAAGGTGTTATTACGATTTGTAAGGAGTCCTACATTATAATAAAGTGCTTTTCAAGTTCTAAAATGGCATACATAGTCGTAATATGTTTTAAGTTGCCGTACGATGTTTAAAGGACTCGAACGAATTCATTTGGTTTATTATGGAGATTTAACGTTTCGTACGGTGATGTAAGGTCTTCTTTGGAGTTGTAATGCATGCTACATTATTCTAAATTGCTTTTCAAGTTGCTAATGTCTCATACAGAGTCGAAACAAGTCCTGAGTTGTCTTACGATGTTCAATGGACTTGGACGAATTCATTAGGTTTATTATGGAGTTTTAAGTTTACATACGGTATTGTAAGGTGTTATTACGATTTGTAAGGAGTCCTACATTATAATAAAGTGCTTTTCAAGATCTAAAATGGCATACTTAGTCGTAATATGTTTTAAGTTGCCGTACGATGTTCAAAGGACTCGAACGAATTCATTTGGTTAATTATGGAGATTTAACGTTTCGTACGGTGATGTAAGGTCTTCTTTGGAGTTGTAATGCGTCCTACATTATTCTAAATTGCTTTTCAAGTTGCTAGTGTCTCAAAAATAGTCGTAACAAGTCCTGAGTTGTCGTACGATGTTCAATGGACTCGGACGAATTCATTAGGTTTATTATGGAGTTTTAAGTTTACATACGGTACTGTAAGGTGTTGTTACGATTTGTAAGGTGTCCTACATTATAATAAAGTGCTTTTAAAGTTTTAAAATGGCATTCATAGTCGTAATATGTTTTAAGTTGCCGTACGATGTATAAAGGACTCGAACGAATTCATTTGGTTTATTATGGAGATTTAACGTTTCGTACGGTGATGTAAGGTTTTCTTTGGAGTTGTAATGTGTCCTACATTATTCTAAATTGCTTTTCAAGTTGCTAATGTCTCAAAAATAGTCGTAACAAGTCCTGAGTTGTCGTACGATGTTCAATGGACTCGGACGAATTCATTAGGTTTATTATGGAGTTTTAAGTTTACATACGGTATTGTAAGGTGTTGTTACAATTTGTAAGGAGTCCTACATTATAATAAAGTGCTTTTCAAGTTCTAAAATGGCATTCAGTCGTAATATGTTTTAAGTTGCCGTACGATGTTTAAAGGACTCGAATGAATTCATTTGGTTTATTATGGATATTTAACGGTTAGTACGTTGATGTAAGGTCTTCTTTGGAGTTGTAATGCGTGCTACATTATTCAAAATTGCTTTTCAAGTTGCTAATGTCTCATACAGAGTTGTAACAAGTCCTGAGTTGTCTTACGATGTTCAATGGACTCGGACGAATTCATTAGGTTTATTATGGAGTTTTAAGTTTACATACGGTATTGTAAGGTGTTGTTACGATTTGTAAGGAGTCCTACATTATAATAAAGTGCTTTTCAAGTTCTAAAATGGCATACATAGTCGTAATATGTTTTAAGTTGCCGTACGATGTTTAAAGGACTCGAACGAGTTCATTTGGTTTATTATGGAGATTTAACGTTTCGTACGGTTATGTAAGGTCTTCTTTGGAGTTGTAATGTGTCCTACATTATTCTTAATTGCTTTTCTAGTTGCTAATGTCTCATAAATAGTCGTAACAAGTCCTGAGTTGTCGTACGATGTTCAATGGACTCGGACGAATTCATTAGGTTTATTATGGAGTTTTTAGTTTACATACGGTATTGTAAGGTGTTGTTACGATTTGTAAGGAGTCCTACATTATAATAAAGTGCTTTTCAAGTTCTAAAATGGCATACATAGTCGTAATATGTTTTAAGTTGCCTTACGATGTTTAAAGGACTCGAACGAATTCATTTGGTTTATTATGGAGATTTAACGTTTCGTACGGTGATGTAAGGTCTTCTTTGGAGTTGTAATGCGTGCTACATTATTCTAAATTGCTTTTCAAGTTGCTAATGTCTCATACAGAGTCGTAACAAGTTCTGAGTTGTCTTACGATGTTCAATGGACTCGGACGAATTCATTAGGTTTATTATGGAGTTTTAAGTTTACATACGGTATTGTAAGATGTTGTTACGATTTGTAAGGAGTCCTACATTATAATAAATTGCTTTTCAAGTTCTAAAATGGCATACAGTCGTAATATGTTTTAAGTTGCCGTACGGTGTTTAAAGGACTCGAACGAATTCATTTGGTTTATTATGGAGATTTAACGTTTCGTACGGTTATGTAAGGTCTTCTTTGGAGTTGTAATGTGTCCTACATTATTCTTAATTGCTTTTCTAGTTGCTAATGTCTCATAAATAGTCGTAACAAGTCCTGAGTTGTCGTACGATGTTCAATGGACTCGGACGAATTCATTAGGTTTATTATGGAGTTTTAAGTTTACATACGGTATTGTAAGGTGTTGTAACGATTTGTAAGGAGTCCTACATTATAATAAAGTGCTTTTCAAGTTCTAAAATGGCATACATAGTTGTAATATGTTTTAAGTTGCCGTACGATGTTTAAAGGACTCGAACGAATTCATTTGGTTTATTATGGAGATTTAACGTTTCGTACGGTGATGTAAGGTCTTCTTTGGAGTTGTAATGCGTGCTACATTATTCTAAATTGCTTTTCAAGTTGCTAATGTCTCATACAGAGTCGAAACAAGTCCTGAGTTGTCTTACGATGTTCAATGGACTTGGACGAATTCATTAGGTTTATTATGGAGTTTTAAGTTTACATACGGTATTGTAAGGTGTTATTACGATTTGTAAGGAGTCCTACATTATAATAAAGTGCTTTTCAAGTTCTAAAATGGCATACATAGTCGTAATATGTTTTAAGTTGCCGTACGATGTTTAAAGGACTCGAACGAATTCATTTGGTTTATTATGGAGATTTAACGTTTCGTACGGTGATGTAAGGTCTTCTTTGGAGTTGTAATGCATGCTACATTATTCTAAATTGCTTTTCAAGTTGCTAATGTCTCATACAGAGTCGAAACAAGTCCTGAGTTGTCTTACGATGTTCAATGGACTTGGACGAATTCATTAGGTTTATTATGGAGTTTTAAGTTTACATACGGTATTGTAAGGTGTTATTACGATTTGTAAGGAGTCCTACATTATAATAAAGTGCTTTTCAAGATCTAAAATGGCATACTTAGTCGTAATATGTTTTAAGTTGCCGTACGATGTTCAAAGGACTCGAACGAATTCATTTGGTTAATTATGGAGATTTAACGTTTCGTACGGTGATGTAAGGTCTTCTTTGGAGTTGTAATGCGTCCTACATTATTCTAAATTGCTTTTCAAGTTGCTAGTGTCTCAAAAATAGTCGTAACAAGTCCTGAGTTGTCGTACGATGTTCAATGGACTCGGACGAATTCATTAGGTTTATTATGGAGTTTTAAGTTTACATACGGTACTGTAAGGTGTTGTTACGATTTGTAAGGTGTCCTACATTATAATAAAGTGCTTTTAAAGTTTTAAAATGGCATTCATAGTCGTAATATGTTTTAAGTTGCCGTACGATGTATAAAGGACTCGAACGAATTCATTTGGTTTATTATGGAGATTTAACGTTTCGTACGGTGATGTAAGGTTTTCTTTGGAGTTGTAATGTGTCCTACATTATTCTAAATTGCTTTTCAAGTTGCTAATGTCTCAAAAATAGTCGTAACAAGTCCTGAGTTGTCGTACGATGTTCAATGGACTCGGACGAATTCATTAGGTTTATTATGGAGTTTTAAGTTTACATACGGTATTGTAAGGTGTTGTTACAATTTGTAAGGAGTCCTACATTATAATAAAGTGCTTTTCAAGTTCTAAAATGGCATTCAGTCGTAATATGTTTTAAGTTGCCGTACGATGTTTAAAGGACTCGAATGAATTCATTTGGTTTATTATGGATATTTAACGGTTAGTACGTTGATGTAAGGTCTTCTTTGGAGTTGTAATGCGCGCTACATTATTCAAAATTGCTTTTCAAGTTGCTAATGTCTCATACAGAGTTGTAACAAGTCCTGAGTTGTCTTACGATGTTCAATGGACTCGGACGAATTCATTAGGTTTATTATGGAGTTTTAAGTTTACATACGGTATTGTAAGGTGTTGTTACGATTTGTAAGGAGTCCTACATTATAATAAAGTGCTTTTCAAGTTCTAAAATGGCATACATAGTCGTAATATGTTTTAAGTTGCCGTACGATGTTTAAAGGACTCGAACGAATTCATTTGGTTTATTATGGAGATTTAACGTTTCGTACGGTGATGTAAGGTCTTCTTTGGAGTTGTAATGCGTGCTACATTATTCTAAATTGCTTTTCAAGTTGCTAATGTCTCATACAGAGTCGTAACAAGTTCTGAGTTGTCTTACGATGTTCAATGGACTCGGACGAATTCATTAGGTTTATTATGGAGTTTTAAGTTTACATACGGTATTGTAAGATGTTGTTACGATTTGTAAGGAGTCCTACATTATAATAAATTGCTTTTCAAGTTCTAAAATGGCATACAGTCGTAATATGTTTTAAGTTGCCGTACGGTGTTTAAAGGACTCGAACGAATTCATTTGGTTTATTATGGAGATTTAACGTTTCGTACGGTTATGTAAGGTCTTCTTTGGAGTTGTAATGTGTCCTACATTATTCTTAATTGCTTTTCTAGTTGCTAATGTCTCATAAATAGTCGTAACAAGTCCTGAGTTGTCGTACGATGTTCAATGGACTCGGACGAATTCATTAGGTTTATTATGGAGTTTTAAGTTTACATACGGTATTGTAAGGTGTTGTAACGATTTGTAAGGAGTCCTACGTTATAATAAAGTGCTTTTCAAGTTCTAAAATGGCATACATAGTTGTAATATGTTTTAAGTTGCCGTACGATGTTTAAAGGACTCGAACGAATTCATTTGGTTTATTATGGAGATTTAACGTTTCGTACGGTGATGTAAGGTCTTCTTTGGAGTTGTAATGCGTGCTACATTATTCTAAATTGCTTTTCAAGTTGCTAATGTCTCATACAGAGTCGAAACAAGTCCTGAGTTGTCTTACGATGTTCAATGGACTTGGACGAATTCATTAGGTTTATTATGGAGTTTTAAGTTTACATACGGTATTGTAAGGTGTTATTACGATTTGTAAGGAGTCCTACATTATAATAAAGTGCTTTTCAAGTTCTAAAATGGCATACATAGTCGTAATATGTTTTAAGTTGCCGTACGATGTTTAAAGGACTCGAACGAATTCATTTGGTTTATTATGGAGATTTAACGTTTCGTACGGTGATGTAAGGTCTTCTTTGGAGTTGTAATGCATGCTACATTATTCTAAATTGCTTTTCAAGTTGCTAATGTCTCATACAGAGTCGAAACAAGTCCTGAGTTGTCTTACGATGTTCAATGGACTTGGACGAATTCATTAGGTTTATTATGGAGTTTTAAGTTTACATACGGTATTGTAAGGTGTTATTACGATTTGTAAGGAGTCCTACATTATAATAAAGTGCTTTTCAAGATCTAAAATGGCATACTTAGTCGTAATATGTTTTAAGTTGCCGTACGATGTTCAAAGGACTCGAACGAATTCATTTGGTTAATTATGGAGATTTAACGTTTCGTACGGTGATGTAAGGTCTTCTTTGGAGTTGTAATGCGTCCTACATTATTCTAAATTGCTTTTCAAGTTGCTAGTGTCTCAAAAATAGTCGTAACAAGTCCTGAGTTGTCGTACGATGTTCAATGGACTCGGACGAATTCATTAGGTTTATTATGGAGTTTTAAGTTTACATACGGTACTGTAAGGTCTTGTTACGATTTGTAAGGTGTCCTACATTATAATAAAGTGCTTTTAAAGTTTTAAAATGGCATTCATAGTCGTAATATGTTTTAGGTTGCCGTACGATGTATAAAGGACTCGAACGAATTCATTTGGTTTATTATGGAGATTTAACGTTTCGTACGGTGATGTAAGGTTTTCTTTGGAGTTGTAATGTGTCCTACATTATTCTAAATTGCTTTTCAAGTTGCTAATGTCTCAAAAATAGTCGTAACAAGTCCTGAGTTGTCGTACGATGTTCAATGGACTCGGACGAATTCATTAGGTTTATTATGGAGTTTTAAGTTTACATACGGTATTGTAAGGTGTTGTTACAATTTGTAAGGAGTCCTACATTATAATAAAGTGCTTTTCAAGTTCTAAAATGGCATTCAGTCGTAATATGTTTTAAGTTGCCGTACGATGTTTAAAGGACTCGAATGAATTCATTTGGTTTATTATGGATATTTAACGGTTAGTACGTTGATGTAAGGTCTTCTTTGGAGTTGTAATGCGTGCTACATTATTCAAAATTGCTTTTCAAGTTGCTAATGTCTCATACAGAGTTGTAACAAGTCCTGAGTTGTCTTACGATGTTCAATGGACTCGGACGAATTCATTAGGTTTATTATGGAGTTTTAAGTTTACATACGGTATTGTAAGGTGTTGTTACGATTTGTAAGGAGTCCTACATTATAATAAAGTGCTTTTCAAGTTCTAAAATGCCATACATAGTCGTAATATGTTTTAAGTTGACGTACGATGTTTAAAGGACTCGAACGAATTCATTTGGTTTATTATGGAGATTTAACGTTTCGTACGGTGATGTAAGGTCTTCTTTGGAGTTGTAATGCGTGCTACATTATTCTAAATTGCTTTTCAAGTTGCTAATGTCTCATACAGAGTCGAAACAAGTCCTGAGTTGTCTTACGATGTTCAATGGACTTGGACGAATTCATTAGGTTTATTATGGAGTTTTAAGTTTACATACGGTATTGTAAGGTGTTATTACGATTTGTAAGGAGTCCTACATTATAATAAAGTGCTTTTCAAGATCTAAAATGGCATACTTAGTCGTAATATGTTTTAAGTTGCCGTACGATGTTCAAAGGACTCGAACGAATTCATTTGGTTAATTATGGAGATTTAACGTTTCGTACGGTGATGTAAGGTCTTCTTTGGAGTTGTAATGCGTCCTACATTATTCTAAATTGCTTTTCAAGTTGCTAGTGTCTCAAAAATAGTCGTAACAAGTCCTGAGTTGTCGTACGATGTTCAATGGACTCGGACGAATTCATTAGGTTTATTATGGAGTTTTAAGTTTACATACGGTACTGTAAGGTGTTGTTACGATTTGTAAGGTGTCCTACATTATAATAAAGTGCTTTTAAAGTTTTAAAATGGCATTCATAGTCGTAATATGTTTTAAGTTGCCGTACGATGTATAAAGGACTCGAACGAATTCATTTGGTTTATTATGGAGATTTAACGTTTTGTACGGTGATGTAAGGTTTTCTTTGGAGTTGTAATGTGTCCTACATTATTCTAAATTGCTTTTCAAGTTGCTAATGTCTCAAAAATAGTCGTAACAAGTCCTGAGTTGTCGTACGATGTTCAATGGACTCGGACGAATTCATTAGGTTTATTATGGAGTTTTAAGTTTACATACGGTATTGTAAGGTGTTGTTACAATTTGTAAGGAGTCCTACATTATAATAAAGTGCTTTTCAAGTTCTAAAATGGCATTCAGTCGTAATATGTTTTAAGTTGCCGTACGATGTTTAAAGGACTCGAATGAATTCATTTGGTTTATTATGGATATTTAACGGTTAGTACGTTGATGTAAGGTCTTCTTTGGAGTTGTAATGCGTGCTACATTATTCAAAATTGCTTTTCAAGTTGCTAATGTCTCATACAGAGTTGTAACAAGTCCTGAGTTGTCTTACGATGTTCAATGGACTCGGACGAATTCATTAGGTTTATTATGGAGTTTTAAGTTTACATACGGTATTGTAAGGTGTTGTTACGATTTGTAAGGAGTCCTACATTATAATAAAGTGCTTTTCAAGTTCTAAAATGCCATACATAGTCGTAATATGTTTTAAGTTGCCGTACGATGTTTAAAGGACTCGAACGAATTCATTTGGTTTATTATGGAGATTTAACGTTTCGTACGGTGATGTAAGGTCTTCTTTGGAGTTGTAATGCGTGCTACATTATTCTAAATTGCTTTTCAAGTTGCTAATGTCTCATACAGAGTCGTAACAAGTCCTGAGTTGTCTTACGATGTTCAATGGACTCGGACGAATTCATTAGGTTTATTATGGAGTTTTAAGTTTACATACGGTATTGTAAGGTGTTGTTACGATTTGTAAGGAGTCCTATGATAGGTTCAATTGGATCGTTAATATCACTCAAATGATCAGAATAACAAGTACAAACAAACGATTCAATCACAAACACAGTTCATACTAATAAATTCTCTTGGTATATTGATGATCAAAGCAATTCGTAGTACAATGTGCAGGAGAAACAAATCACACACAGTTAATTCTCTCTCTAACAGTGTAAAAGTGATCTAGCCTCTCTCCTAACACACGCACACTACATGCATATAACAACAAAATGCAAGTTTAAGGAAAATACACAATAAACCCTAAACTATACAAACATATACAAAATACAAAGTAAAATCTTAACAAGGAAATAACCCTAACAGTACTCCCCCTAAGATTTAACTTTGGATCTTCAAAAACTTCAATCTTTTTCTTCTTTTATCAACATCAATCTTCAATCTTTTTCTACCATTCTTCTGGTTCATCTTTCACATTCAGCAACTCTCGTCCTTTATACTCTTCTTTTTCCTTCAAAGCTTCTTCAATGCATGATTTGAACTTTTCGGCAATCTTGGTTTGTCGAGGCTTGGATTCATTCGTCAGAATTGGCAAAGCATTCATGCGTCTAAGCGAATCCAGATTCAAACCTGCAAAATCGATATTAGCATAAAACTCAAACGGCAACTCTTGGCCTTGAACTTTCACCTCCAAAGTACCCTTCCTACTGATCCGCATATATTCTATCTCTGGTATATCAACCATCACGAGATTAGAATTGAGTAAAGCCTTTCTCACACGAATCTTCTCCGAAGCAGCAGCAATCACTTCTATCATCACAGTGAATAACTTTCTGTCAGCTTCAGCAAGTTTGTCTTTACATTTTTCAATTTTGTAACTTCGCAAAAATTCAATATAAGAAGGATGCAGCAGTTTCAACTCAAAGGTACTGAAAAGTGTGATCATATCCTTGTCCCAATCCTCCAAGTTCCGAACAAGCTTCAGTTCAAACGTTTCCTGATTGTAAAATACTCTGAGTATTGGCTTCGTCATCTGACTTCCATCAATCACTTTTAATCCAGGATCTGTAATCTTGTCAAAGTACTCATCCGAGAACTCTTCCAAGTACATATCTTCAGTTACAACCAAACGCTTCTTCTTTCTTTGTTTCTTAGCTTGCACATATGCAGTATCTTCCTGTTGACCACTAAAGTCAAGAAACTTTGCTGTTCTACCCATTCCAGCATCAAGAAGCATCACGCATTTATCACCACGCTCAGCCTGCGTGTGATTAATTAACCTCAGTTTGTGCAGCTCTTTCAAATCCTGAACCTCCAGTTTGAAGATGCTTGAGTAGTAATGATATACGTCACATAAACCATTTACTCTCTTGATCATAAATGCATCAAAGACTTCATCGTATTTCCAAGCTATTATCTTCACCTTCTTATTCTTTTCAGGCACAATCATCGAATTCAGTAATTCAGCAATCGATTGCCCTTTACTCAGCAGTGACCTAACAATATCACCTGCTGTTGCTGATTTATGCCAAGACTCACGCACCTCCATTGGTATGTTGTAAGATTTAGCTTCGCTTGGAAACATGTCCATCAATTCATGTCTTTTCTTATGTGCATCTTCAGGTAAAGCCATTACTGGAATTTCCTTTGGTCCAAGCACCTTAAATCTCTTTGTCAACTCGTAATACTGAGGATTGTTATAATCCAAGTAAAACATCCTGTTATACATCTTCTCTGTTTTCATAAAACTGACCACAATTTTCCTTAGTGATTCAGACTTCAACCTCTGCAATGTCTTGTATGGATAGTTCCTCGAACTCAACCAACTACGCATATTTGATGCAGTCATTTCATCTGGATTTTGATGATAAAGCTCAGTTGGAGGCAAGTCTTCGATATTCAAACTCTCTTGCATCGGAGTCCATTCACCCATCTCAATCACGAACTCTTTCTGATCAGCTTCGGCTTTATCTTGGGCAGTAATGCACTTCTCATACTCTTCATTTATCTGACTTACTGTCAAACCATTCAAAAATACAGAGTTGTACTTCATTCTCTCAAGATATGCAAACCTCTGATCCAAATCATCTGGTAACTCTTCAGCAACATTTTGTACATGCTCAGCTTCATCTTCAGACTCAGTCCAATCTATCTCATCTAAATCATCCAATGCTTCTATCATAGGTGCATCATCAGTTTGAACCGGCTCAGACTGACTAGCAACTTCAGATACTATTGTAGGCGCACTTTCAACTTCAACAGCTTCAGATTGAATCGGCTCAATCTGAACTGTGTCTTCTGAACCCACTTCTTTCTCACTTTCAGTGACAGCAATTACTTCAGTTTCAGCAGCGGATTCAGTTTTCTCATCCTCAGCTACAGCTACAGATTGAATCGGCTCAATCTGCACTGTTTTATCAACTTTCGCCCTTTTTGAACTTTCTTCGTCACCAAAAATCTCAGGGATAGCATCTATCTTCCTCTTTCCCTCAGCTTTGTCAGAGATGACAGTTTCAGCAACAACTTCATCGGGAATAATGATTGGTGATTCTACCAAAATACCAGCATTTGAAGTACCTCTTGCTCTAGTCAAATAAACTTTCTGTACTTCTGATTCAGCCACTTCAACTATTTCTTCAGAAAAATCTTTGTCTGATGATGAGCCAGCCTTCTTTGGTTTCATTTCCTCCAACTCTTTTTCCAACATTTCTTTTTCTGCCTCCAATGTATTGCATTCAGCCTTCAAATCAGTATAGTCATATTTCAAATTCTCATATTCCTCCTTCAACTTTTCATGCTCAGCCTTCAATTCATCATGTTCAATTTTCAGCTTCAGATGATCAGAATCCAACTCTTTAAAGATTTTCAAATTCTGATTGTGAATATCCCAATATTCATCAAATCTTTTCTTTTTGCGTTCGTTTGAAGCTTTCAACAAATCATTTGATTTAATCAAATTTTCCACTATCTCTTCCAATTCAGCAATACGTTTCTCTTTCTCTTCATAAACTTCATCAACACTTGGCACAACATTTGGTGAAGACTCCAAACCTTGTCCAATGTTTTCAGCAATTTGTGGTAAAGTGGTGGGAATATCAATGGAAATAGGATCAGTAATGCCAGCATCCACTTCATCTATCTGTGCAATAGATTCAGCTTCGGCCATTACTGTCTGAGCAATCTCTATCACATCAATCTCTTCATGCTTCTCTACTGGTTTAGATCTCTTCTTTCGAACATACTGAACAGAAATGTCTTTTGGAACATCAACAACAACTTCTTCAATCACAGAAGCAACCTCAACAGGTTCTTCTATCTCAATAGGTTCACTAACCTCAATATTTTCTGTCTCAGTCTCCATTGGTTCAACCTCCTCTGAATTAGATTCAGATTCAGCATCATTACCACCATCATCATTACTATCATCATCACCATCATCCTTATCACCATCACCATTTCCATCATCTTCTTCATCTTCTGGATGACGAGCAAAGTACTCGTCATCATCTAACAAATTATCTGGCACCTCATCCGCAAGGTCCAGTGGATCAACAATCTCTCCATGAGATATGTGATAGTATATACCTTCTACATCTTCTTTATTGTTGACTATATCTCTCATATAGTCAAACAATTCAACATCAGGCACATTTCCGATACTCATCTTTCTGTAAGATAGATCGTTCATGTCCTCTGTATATAAAATGCCTCCAGCATAACCCTCTGATCTGATGATAGGATAGGCAATGTTTATCATCATTTGGAAGAATCTCGGGTACATGAGGAACTTAAACCTTTTGCCTTTCACCAAGTTAAATACAAAACCATTCATAATCCACCTCGACATGTTGAATGGCTTGTTCTCTACTATGGCCACAATTGGTGAAGCAATATCTGAAGGGAAGTTATCGAAACCTGCACTCCTCCTGGACATGCATTGCTGTACAACATAACACAGCAACTTATACTTCCTTCCCAACTTAGCTCTGTAAAACTGTGACTTTGGAAACACAGGTGGATGTCCCATGTTCACAAAACACGCTTTACATTCCTCCATAGTCAGTTCATCCATCATACCAACCTCATCCTCATCTATCCTCAGGGCTTGTCTAATAGCATCTTCTGAAACAGTCAGTACCCAATCTCTAGTAATATGCCCTCTGACTACAGCAATACCATTCTCATCTCTAACCACCTCTGCAGTCCTCCAAAAGCTTTTAATCAATCTAGCATATATGACCGGTTTGGCACATATAGCATAAACATATTTGGTCCTCTTGATGAAATTGATCATGTCCCTGTAACCCTCTGTTTCAGGAAGTGATTCATCCAAGCATGCTACCAAATTGTGCTTAGGCTCAAACTTGAGATTCTCCATCTGTTAAAAACATAAACAAACACAAAAACAAGACAAATGTGTTAGATTCTTCATTAAAACATATCAAAATTTTCTTAAGTGTTTGAATAAAAGTTAGAAAGCAAAACATTCACATAATCATTTTAAGTCCTAAATTGTTCTAATAACCTGATTTTCATCATATTAATCAAACAACTTTGAAACTTTAAAGATTATACAACATTTTTCATTTTAACAGTTAATCACTTAAGGCAAAATTTGACATTGTTATGATGAAGTTGTTTAACATGTTTTGGTTCATTTTTATCATGCATTTGTTACTTTTAACACACATTTCATCATTTTGAAGTGAAACATTTAAGAACTTTTAAAGTTCATTAATGGTGTTTTTAACAGTTAAGTCCATTCCACTTGATTCAGTTGATTTTAAGGTGTTTTAGTGCAAATGAGTGATTGAATGTTGATGATCGACAGATTTTAACCCTAAAACAACATTCGATTTAAGTTTTAACACACACAATCAAAGTGTCGATTCAAAGTCCAAACACTGTTCATCATCGTTTTTCTTTTTAACAGTTAATTTGCAGGTCTATTTAGGTCAAAAACACAAAATCACTACCTTATTCAATCGATAAACCTCGTTACAGAGCAAACGATTGAATATGATAACACGGCGATTTTTAGTTCAGAGTGTTTGTGTGAAAGTGAAAATGTGAAATGATAAGTGTTTGTGAAGAGGCGGTATTTGTATCGTCAAAAAATTTTAGGTCAAACTTTAAGTGCCGGGTCAACAAAAGCAAAATAGGCCCAATAAACCTTGCCGGGTCAAGTACTGTAGTGACGGGTCATGTACTGTAGTGACGGGTCATACACTGTAGTGACGGGTCAAGTACATAAGTCAAGTCACCAACATGTGAAACACACTTGACGGGTCAAACACTGTAGAGACGGGTAAGTCACTGTAGTGACGGGTAAAGGTTAAGGAACAACTACACCTGATGGGTTTTATACATCACCCGGCAGAATAGTTATCTTCAAAACATCACCCGGCAATCATTCTTCATCACCCGGCAACACAGTTGCTTTCCTTCTTCATCCGGCTTGCTTTCTTCATTACACGGCAACCTTTTTCACAAGACAACCTTCTTCACACGGCATGCATTTGTTCATTACACGGCAACATAGTTATCTTCTACATCATCCGGCATGCTTTCTTCTTCATTACCCGGCAACATAGTGTCATATCTTTATACGGCAAGAAGATTTCTCTTTTACCCGGCTGTATAGTAAACACTTGTCACCCGGCAAGATATCTATGACCTTCACCCGGCTGTATTTGACATGATCATTGCCTGGCTGTACAGTGGTCATAATATCTTCACCTTTTCCTCAATCACCCGTCATGTATCATACTTACAACTTTACCCGGCTGAACAGTGTGTTCTTTACCCGGCTGCACAGTTGCATCTGATATCTTTGCCCGGCAATAACACTTGCGATTTTCTTCACTTTTCTTGTCTGTTGACTTTTTCAACGGCATTAATTGTACCTGCAAACATTCTCCGACATATTAATTAGACAAGATATCCTTAAAAAGAATGTTTGTCATATTAATTATCAAACAACGTTAATCAAGACAATAACATTAATTCCAATTAAAAATTTTTCTTTTTCTTTTTCAAAAATGTTTTTGCACAACCAATTTTTCTATATCCCGAAGCAATCTCTTAAAAACAAATTACAAGACTTTGGGTTTGTTTTTAACACATCCAATACTTTTGCCTTTCATACTACATAATCTTGTTCATTCAAAACACACTTATTCAAAACAAAATATTTTTGGATTTTTGTAGATATTTTTCTTCAATTTATTCTCCCCCTAAACTTGAAATTTCTTGAAATTTTTAAGTTTAACAAGGATGTTGATGTGTCAATAATGATTCCATATGCCTGCACACACAAAGCACACACATTAAAATAAATACATATGCAATGCAATGAATCAAAATATCGCAGTGAGATCATACCACACATTATCTAAACATGTTTTGCAAGTTTTGAATACACATTTGACTTATGCTTAATTGAGTGATGATATGAAAACATACCAATTAGCTCGAATTGACACACTTACTTTTTCAGTATCATGATGATATTTAAGGTTCGATTAGAATGACTTATGTGACCCACATGTATACATATGTCAACATATTTCCTTATCAACCACTACCTGAATGCATATTGCACAAAACCTGGTCACTTACAATCATAAACAGTGTGGCATTTGGGTTCTATTTGGATTTGGTCCACTTTGGGACTTCTTTTGAATTCCTTTTTGGAATTTTTCTTTTTCCTATTGTTCCCCTTGGGAATCTTCTGAATTCCTTTTTGGAATTTTTTGTTTGGTGTTGGTCCACATTTGGGACTCTTTTTGTTCCTTTTGGAATCTTTTGCTGCACCTTGAAGCTCAAAAGAGACTTCGTGTCAGACTTCAGGTCTGTGGGTACCACAACAAAGAAGCTCACGATGCGGTTCATCACACTGAATATACTGCATCGTTACCCGATCATACACAACTATCATCACAAGTAATGTTTCAAAAAATATATATCTAGACATGTATAACAATGGAACTTAACACAAAGATCATTAAGTTTGTGTTTGTCAACAATCAACTTACTTTTTCAGTCTAATTGCCTGAGCTGTCTAGCACATCAATTAACATTCATCAGTCTTTATTTAAAAATGATGTAACACATAATGTCTAGTGTATCTATCATTTCTCACTTTTGCAATATAGATTCTTATGACATGATATTTTCTTTTTCTTTTTGATTTTATATTTTGTTTTTGCTTTTCTTTTTCATGCACACACACAATGCAAAACATAAAATAAAAGACAAAGGAATCAATACTTGACATCAACTTATTATATTTTTGGCTTTTAAATTTTCTGATTTTTCTTTTGTTTTAGAAAAATAGAATCAATCATGATTGATTAATCCTATGGATTGAATTAAAAATTCAAACCGGCCTGACAAAAATGATTTTGTGAATAGATCTGCCAGTTGTTTGTCGGTATGAACTTTAATCAAAATTATTAAACCTTTTTCAGAGTTGTCTCTTAAAAAGTGATATCTAATTTCGATGTGTTTGGTTTTAGAATGTTGAACAGGATTAGCAGTTATGAACATAGCAGCAGTATTGTCTATGTAAATAGGAGTTTTTAGAAAGTTAAACCCGTAGTCAAGCAACTGATTTTGTAACCATAAAACCTGAGAACATCCTGCAGATGCAGCGATATACTCTGCTTCAGCTGTGGATACAGAAACATTGGTCTGCTTCTTGCATTGCCAAGAGACAAGTCTAGGACCCAGAAATTGACAACCACCAGTAGTCGATTTCCTGTCTAGAGCACAACCACCAAAATCACTGTCAGAATAGCTATATAATTCAAAATTTCCTTCATAAGGATACCATAACCCAAGATTCGGTTTCCCTTTGAGATATCTGAATATACGCTTCACAGCAATCAGGTGCGACTCCTTTGGATCAGACTGATATCTTGCGCATACACATACAGCATACATGATGTCTGGCCTTGATGCAGTAAGATACATCAGTGAACCGATCATTGATCTGTATAGTGTTTGATCCACGGATTTGCCTTTCGGATCCGGTTGTATCTTGCAGTTCACATCAGAAGGAGTTCGAATTGTTTGACAATCTTGCATCTTGAACTTCTTCAACAACTTCTCAACAAATTTTGATTGATTGATGAAAATTCCGTCAGCTGATTGTTTCACTTGTAATCCAAGAAAGAAATTAATCTCCCCCATAGAACTCATCTGGAATCTGCACTTCATGATTTCCTCAAATTCTTTGCACATTGACTCACTAGTTGATCCGAAGATAATATCGTCCACATAAACTTGAACACATAAGAGATCGTCATTCTCCCTCTTCATAAACAAAGTTGGATCAATGTGTCCTCTTGTGAATCCATGTTCTAGTAAATGCTTAGATAATGTCTCATACCAAATTCTAGGAGCTTGATGTAGACCGTAAAGAGCTTTACTTAACTTGTATACCCGATGAGGATAGTCAGGATCTTCAAAACCCGGAGGTTGTCTGACATATACATCATCTGTAATCGGTCCATACAGAAAAGCACCTTTAACGTCCATTTGGAATACTTTAAACTTCATGAAGGAAGCATATGCAAGAAAAACGCGTATGGCTTCAAGTCTTGCGACCGGAGCAAACACTTCTTCATAATCAATGCCTTCTTCTTGAGTGTATCCCTGTGCAATGAGTCTTGCTTTGTTTCTCACAACAATGCCACGTTCGTCTGGCTTGTTTTTGTACAACCATCTTGTACCTATTGCATTCTCTCCTTCAGGTAAGTCCACAAGTTTCCAAACTTCCTGTTTGCGAAACTGAAGCAATTCCTCTTGCATGGCTTCAATCCAACTGTTGTCTTGCAACGCCTCTGAAATGTTCTTTTGCACCACTTGAGATAGAAAACACGAATAAAGACAAACATTTGCTTGTTCAGTCTGACTTCTTGTAGTTCTCTGATTCAACGGCCCAATAATCTGAGAGACAGGATGTTTCTTGTGAATTCGATGAATAGGAATATCACCTCCTTGCACTTGAGTCTCTAGATTAGAAGTATTCAGATTTGGTAGATCTTGTAGTATGGACGAAGTATGCGGTGTGAAATTCGGGACTTGATCCGGTGAATTGATGAAGTAATCAAATGATTCTGGAATAACTTCAGCATTCGGATCTGATGATGGTTGATTCTGAACAGATCCACCATCATTAGGAGACATTTGCGAATTCACATTCTCTTCGTGATTGTTTGATTCTTGATCTTCTTGCGAACCAGAAGGACCCGGAGCTTGACTGGATTTGACATAATCAGGATTGTGAAATGACATGAACGGATATTCAGAATTGATATTGCCATCCTCGTCATTATCAGAATCGTCACTAAAGCTTCCTAAGTCACCTGATTCTTTCCTTGCTTTTCCTGAAAAATCAAACAAGTTATAATTGAAAGATTTTGATAACGCATCTAAATCAAATAACCATTCGGGACCATGCGCCACTGACGGAAACGAATTTTCTAAAAACTTTACGTTAATAGTTTCAATAACAGTATTTGTTTTGCTATTAAAAACCCGATAAGCTTTAGAAACAGACGAATAACCTAGGAAAAATCCATCGTCAGATTTTGACTCAAATTTCCCGAGATGATCATTTAAATTTAGAACCGTTACGGGACAACCAAATGCTTTCAAATAAGAAATATTCGGCTTTCTTCCAAATAACAACTCATAAGATGTTTTCTGTTTGTCTTGCACTAATAATGTCCTATTTTGTACAAAACACGCAGTAGCAATAGCTTCGTCCCAAAAAGTGATAGGGATTTTGGCATCTGCGAGCATGGATCTTGCAGCTTCAATTAGTGTCCGGTTTTTCCGTTCCGCAACCCCATTCTGCTGAGGCGTTCTTGGAGCACTATACTGACGCGCAATTCCTTTTTCTGCACAAAATAAATCCACATTAGCGTTTTTGAATTCAGTACCATTATCGCTTCTTAACACTTTAACTTTGCAATCCAATTGGTTTTCAACTTTGATGATAAATTCTTTTAATAATTCAGCTGTTTCAGATTTAGCATGCAAAAAATAAACCCAAGAAAATCTAGTGAAATCGTCAATAATGACAAAACAATAAGACTTCTTTCCGATGCTTTGAACATTTGTTGGTCCGAAGAGATCCATATGTAGCATCTGTAAAGGTTTTGAAATGGAGTTTTCTAGCTTGGACTTAAAAGACATCCGATGCTGTTTGCCCTTCAAACATGCTGGACAGAGATCAGTTGTGGAAAATTTCTTCGATGGGATTCCCACAGCGTGATTTCCAGTTACCAAACGGTTCATGTTTCTGAAGTTGGAATGGCCCAGCCGTCTATGCCAAAGCTGACTCTCATCATTTGAAGCATGAGCAATGAGACAGGTTGTTTCGGTATCAGCGTCAATCTGCGACATATCCAACTTGTGTACATCACGATCTCTTGGAGCTTTAACCACTACCCACTCATTGTCAATCTTGAAACCTGGTTTAAGAATATAACAGAAAGAATCATCAAATAAAGTTGAATAAGATTTATCACAAATTTGCGAGACACTTAGTAAGTTAAAGTTCAACTGTGCACAGTAGTTGACTTTATCAAAACTAATGACCCCATTGGATACGGTTCCTTCTCCTGTTATCTTTCCACCCGCATCACCTCCAAATGCAACGTGTGTACCATTTTTCAGCTTGAAATCCTGAAGCAAGGCATGGTTGCCTGTCATGTGCCGGCTACACCCACTATCAACGAACCATGAGTTGATAGGTCTTCTTGGGCGTACCTGCATTTCAACAATTTACTTAGTTAGTTTGGTCAACCCAGGCCCACACGGTCTTGGGTTTTCCGAATCTATCAGCAATAGTAACTTGTTGATATTGAACATTTTGAAAATTTGTTTCATTTAAGAGATTTTGATGCTGATAACTGTTGTTTCGCCCATTGGCGCTCATTGATTGCTTTCTCCTCAAAGCACTAAACCTTTCCTCTAGCTTAGGATCAAGGTTATTTTCAAACTTTTGATTTCTTACCATTAAAGATCTTGGTTTAAAATTGTTAACCTGCACATTCTTTGAAAAGTTAGAAACAGAATTGTTTCGATTGAAATTTCTCAAAACCGGAGAATGACTTTGACTCATATTTTGAAAACCAAATGAATGATTTCTGTTAATGTTTGAAAATGGAGTCATTTCTCTAGTTGAATTTGATCGAAAGAAACAATCCTTTGTGTCATGGTTTCTTCTTTCACAAATATCACAAAATTTGTTATAGTAACATTCTTCTGAAGAATGGTTTCTTTTGTCACAGAAACTGCAGTACCTGTTAAAGAAACATTCAGCAGTTGCATGATTATACCTATTACAAATTTCACAATGTTTCTTGCTAATCCTAAAGAGCCGATTGTTAACTTTTGATGTAGAACCAAAACGTGATTCATTATCTTGGTTATTCGGTTTTAGATTAACGATCTTTTGTGAAGACTTGGTTTGAGATTTTGATTGCATGGAACTTTGGTTCGATTTTAAACTGTTCTGTTTGGTTACCTTTTTGTTTTCAACTCTCTTATCATTGACAGCGGAAGACTTAGGACCTGTTTTCAGACCAGAGTTAGATTTGATTGGAGAATTGATTGGTTTACCATAAGATCCATTTAAATCAAACGTTCCTGCAGACACAAACTTGATTTTCTTACCTTTTGACACTTTCTTGACAGGTTTGTCAGTTTTAACACTTTGAACTATGGTTTTATCATTTGTTTTTAAGACACTTTTGTCTTTTGACTGTTTCATTTCAGATTGATTGTTCATTGTTTTCGATTTCTGCTTCTTTGCAGTTGAAACTTCAATCTTTTTCACTTCTGGCTTTTTGACCAACTGAGCAGCAACTTGCGCCTTTTGTTCTTTCTTCCACCTGATGTATTCAGGATCATTGTATCCTGAAAATTCACCTTCTTCCTTCACCGGTGTTTCTGGTTCGGGATTAAGCTTTGGATACTCAACAAGTTGGATAAGAACAGGTTCTAATTTGTTTTCAGATTTGTTGCTTGCTTCATCATCTGCTTCAGTTGTCAAACCATCTTCTTCCCTCAAACTTTCAATCAACACCTCAGATCCTTCAGACTCGGATTTACTTCTTTGAATTTCTTTGAATTTTCGGTCATTTTCAGGTGAATGATCAAATTCATTAAAGTTTTCCGGTAAGGTTTGAGTGATTGAATTTGGCATTGGCTCATGAGTAAAACCCAACCCGGTTTTGGTTTTGTTACCTCTTTCTTTGATGAGTTGTTTAACCATGGTTTTACAGCTTTTAACCTTTGTTAATTCAACTTGAGTGACAGCATGTGCGACTTTTTCTTGTTCAAAATTCTTTGTCATTTCTTCAAGTTGTTTGGTTATCAATTCCAGTTCCTTTAAGGTTTTGTTCCATGATTCTTTAAGTGACAGAATCTTCTCATCAGAAATTTTATGATCAATTTTAAGCTGTTCATGAAGTTTTTCATGTTTACTTAATTTGTCACCAATTTTAAAAGAATGAGTTCGATAATGTTCTACTTGCTGAATGCACTGTTCAGAACACAACCTTTCCTTGACATCAGCAGGTAATGGAACATAGTTAGGGGGTAAGTCAGTATTAACCTTTGGTTGTTCGGTAGATGATGAAGACTCACTGGCAGTAGCCATCAGCACAAGTTCAGACTCAGATTCTTCAACAGGATCAGATTTTGCACTCCAGTCATAATCTTCAGAATCTTCACTCTCATCTTCAATCATCTTACCATCCCCTTCTTCTGACCAATCTTCTTCTATTTCACATACCAGTGCCAGACTTGATGTAAGATCAAACGTAAACTGTTCTGCATAAGCACTCCAATCATAACCGTCTTTAACACTTACTACCAATTCTTTAGTCTGTTCTTCTGGCTTCTTTCCTTCATCCTTCAACTCAGACATAGGAAGACTTTGGTATGGTTTCTGAAAGAAACGTTGATTTCTTTGCTGGTAGCTTGAAGATTGTTGAGAACTTTGACCTTGACCTTGATTGCTTGAACTAGCTTGATCATTGAAATTCTTAGGAGCTTTGCATTCTCTTGAGAAGTGACCATACTGGTTACAATTAAAACATCTGGCCTTTGATTTGTCAAATCCAACAGTTTTGTTTGCATGAGGTTTGTAACTTCGGTTAACATATGCATGCTTTTGAGTTCGATATGCAACCATAACCATTTGCCAGTTAAGATCCATCTCTTCAACATCAACTGGATCCATTTCAAATAAGTCTTGAAGGACAACGTCCATTTGACTTAAGTGACTTCCTTGGTAAGCCTGGAAACTTGCCATAAAAGCAGTGAAGGCAGTTTTGGTTTCGTCATCTTGCAGTAGAATGTTCATGACGTCTTTCACTTTTGTTTGAACATTTGAACTTTGATTTTCTGATTGATTCTGATTTTGACTTTGAACTTGAGCTCTTGGTGGAGATTGAGGTTGAGAATAAGTTGGTGAATTTGGAAAGTATGCTGAATCAGTAAAGAAACTTGCACCAACAAATAAGTCACCCTCATCTTCATTGCATCTTGTGCAAGAAAAGCATTATCCACAGTATTGGCAGGATTTACCACATACTTATACTGAGTTTGTGAGTTTGATCTATCAGTGTTTCTAGATCCTTCATCAATCTCGACTTCTTCAATCTTTCCAATAAGTAAATCAAGTTCCATTGGAAATTTCTCAGTATGTTTCAACAAAGTAACAGTTTGTTTCCATGATGATGGTAAAGCACATAACAATCGATCATTCAAGTCTTGAAGTTCAGTTTTAACTCCGAGGTTTGTCATCTCAGTAGTTAAATGAACAAACCTGTTCATCATTTGGTGTACTGTCTCTCCATTAATGTGTTCAAACAATTCCAGTTGTCTTTTCAGCTTTGATTTCTTCAAGCTTCTCAATTGTTCTCCTCCTTCACATATAGACTTTAATGCTTTGAAGCATGTATAACCAGTCTGATATGCATCCAATCTAGACAGAACTTGGAGTGGCAACCCCTTGCACATTAAAGAATATGCCTTGCTATCATTCTTTACTTTCCTCAAATCTTCTGCTGACAGATTATCCTCTGGATAAGGTGTGGTAGAGTCTTTGGTGTAGGTACTCGCACTATCTGGTGCTGTCTGAGTTGGAATGTGAGGACCCTTCTCAATTGATTTCCACAAGTCATTATCAATAGAACACAAGTGATGTCTCAATCTGATAGTCCAGTTCTTGAAATCTGCACGATTCAAAAGTCTAGGAACACGGTTATCAGAATCATCATTAGGAGCCATTTTAACAAATTTTTTTTTAAGAAAAATATTTTTTGTTTTTGTAAAATTTTTGAAAAGAAGTGATTAAAATACTAAAATAAAGACAAGAAATTAAAGACAAGATAAGAAACAAGTATTAAAAACAACTAAAATGAGTCACACGGCAA
Organism: Tagetes erecta; assembly: GCA_030867185.1. Lineage (NCBI taxonomy): Eukaryota > Viridiplantae > Streptophyta > Magnoliopsida > Asterales > Asteraceae > Tagetes > Tagetes erecta. The sequence goes on from CM061490.1 coordinate 47,325,865, forward strand.
AACAGTGAAAATCCTTCTTCAACCGGCTAAACAGTGTCTTTGTTCTTCACCCGGCAGGAAAAAGTCTTTACACGGCTAAACAGTTAGACGGCTCAACAGTTGTAGTATTTTTGTTCTTCACCCGGATGAACAGTTACCCGGCAACAAGAAAAACTTCACACGGCAATAATCTTGACCCGGCAGAATCTTGACACGGCAAAAAGTCTTTGTCCGGCTGAACAGTACTTGATCACACGGCAGAGTTGTTAATTACCCGGCAACACAGTTGATGCTTACCCGGCTGTATTTTCTTTATCACCCGGCGTAACAGTGTTTTACACGGCACAACAGTGTATCACACGGCTGAACAGTAGCACTTTTTCAAGTCAAATTCTTCACCCGTCTAGAACAAATTCCCTTACACGGCAGCACAGGACCTAATTTTCTTCTTAAATCTAAGTCCAAGAAAATTGTCTAAGTCAAATATATCACCCGGCAAGTTAATCTTCAACCAAAACTCAAATGTTCATCATCTTCTTCGTGAGATTTTTCTGGGTTTTGTCTAAAACTTGTCTGATTTGCCCAAAATTCACACACAAGCTGTGAATCAATCCGATTAACAATCCCTTATATCAATCAATCTGAAACATGTCCAATTTTTGATGAATTTGTGAAAAATTCTATCGAACAGTGTTTTCACAATTTCTCAGATCTGATGATGGTCTGATGAAATCTGCACAATCTTTGAGTATTAGAGTGATTACGATGATGAATCACACCTAAAAACACCAACAATTCATTCAGATCATTGTATTTGAGCGATTTTTGATGTGTTTTGCTTAAGAACAGCGAAGAACACGGTAATCTAGCTCTGATACCAATTGATAGGTTCAATTGGATCGTTAATATCACTCAAATGATCAGAATAACAAGTACAAACAAACGATTCAATCACAAACACAGTTCATACTAATAAATTCTCTTGGTATATTGATGATCAAAGCAATTCGTAGTACAATGTGCAGGAGAAACAAATCACACACAGTTAATTCTCTCTCTAACAGTGTAAAAGTGATCTAGCCTCTCTCCTAACACACGCACACTACATGCATATAACAACAAAATGCAAGTTTAAGGAAAATACACAATAAACCCTAAACTATACAAACATATACAAAATACAAAGTAAAATCTTAACAAGGAAATAACCCTAACATCCTACATTATAATAAATTGCTTTTCAAGTTCTAAAATGGCATATAGTCGTAATATGTTTTAAGTTGCCGTACGGTGTTTAAAGGTCTCGAACGAATTCATTTGCTTTATTATGGAGATTTAACGTTTCGTACGGTTATGTAAGGTCTTCTTTGGAGTTGTAATGTGTCCTACATTATTCTTAATTGCTTTTCTAGTTGCTAATGTCTCATAAATAGTCGTAACAAGTCCTGAGTTTTCGTACGATGTTCAATGGACTCGGACGAATTCATTAGGTTTATTATGGAGTTTTAAGTTTACATACGGTATTGTAAGGTGTTGTTACGATTTGTAAGGAGTCCTACATTATAATAAAGTGCTTTTCAAGTTCTAAAATGGCATACATAGTTGTAATATGTTTTAAGTTACCGTACGATGTTTAAAGGACTCGAACGAATTCATTTGGTTTATTATGGAGATTTAACGTTTCGTACGGTGATGTAAGGTCTTCTTTGGAGTTGTAATGCGTGCTACATTATTCTAAATTGCTTTTCAAGTTGCTAATGTCTCATACAGAGTCGAAACAAGTCCTGAGTTGTCTTACGATGTTCAATGGACTTGGACGAATTCATTAGGTTTATTATGGAGTTTTAAGTTTACATACGGTATTGTAAGGTGTTATTACGATTTGTAAGGAGTCCTACATTATAATAAAGTGCTTTTCAAGTTCTAAAATGGCATACATAGTCGTAATATGTTTTAAGTTGCCGTACGATGTTTAAAGGACTCGAACGAATTCATTTGGTTTATTATGGAGATTTAATGTTTCGTACGGTGATGTAAGGTCTTCTTTGGAGTTGTAATGCGTCCTACATTATTCTAAATTGCGTTTCAAGTTGCTAATGTCTCAAAAATAGTCGAAACAAGTCCTGAGTTGTCGTACGCTGTTCAATGGACTTGGACGAATTCATTAGGTTTATTATGGAGTTTTAAGTTTACATACGGTATTGTAAGGTGTTGTTACGATTTGTAAGGAGTCTTACATTATAATAAATTGCTTTTCAAGTTCTAAAATGGCATATAGTCGTAATATGTTTTAAGTTGCCGTACGATGTTTAAAGGACTCGAACGAATTCATTTGGTTTATTATGGAGATTTAACGTTTAGTACGGTGATGTAAGGTCTTCTTTGGAGTTGTAATGCGTGCTACATTATTCTAATTTGCTTTTCAAGTTGCTAATGTCTCATACAGAGTCGTAACAAGTCCTGAGTTGTCTTACGATGTTCAATGGACTCGGACGAATTCATTAGGTTTATTATGGAGTTTTAAGTTTACATACGGTATTGTAAGGTGTTGTTACGATTTGTAAGGAGTCCTACATTATAATAAATTGCTTTTCAAGTTCTAAAATGGCATACATAGTCGTAATATGTTTTAAGTTGCCGTACGATGTTTAAAGGACTCGAACGAATTCATTTGGTTTATTATGGAGATTTAACGTTTCGTACGGTGATGTAAGGTCTTCTTTGGAGTTGTAATGCGTCCTACATTATTCTAAATTGCGTTTCAAGTTGCTAATGTCTCAAAAATAGTCGAAACAAGTCCTGAGTTGTCGTACGCTGTTCAATGGACTTGGACGAATTCATTAGGTTTATTATGGAGTTTTAAGTTTACATACGGTATTGTAAGGTGTTGTTACGATTTGTAAGGAGTCCTACATTATAATAAATTGCTTTTCAAGTTCTAAAATGGCATACAGTCGTAATATGTTTTAAGTTGCCGTACGGTGTTTAAAGGACTCGAACGAATTCATTTGGTTTATTATGGAGATTTAACGTTTCGTACGGTTATGTAAGGTCTTCTTTGGAGTTGTAATGCGTCCTACATTATTCTAAATTGCTTTTCAAGTTGCTAATGTCTCATAAATAGTCGTAACAAGTCCTGAGTTGTCGTACGATGTTCAACGGACTCGGACGAAATCATTAGGTTTATTATGGAGTTTTAAGTTTACATACGGTATTGTAAGGTGTTGTTACGATTTGTAAGGAGTCCTACATTATAATAAAGTGCTTTTCAAGTTCTAAAATGGCATAGATAGTTGTAATATGTTTTAAGTTGCCGTACGATGTTTAAAGGACTCGAACGAATTCATTTGGTTTATAATGGAGATTTAACGTTTCGTACGGTGATGTAAGGTCTTCTTTGGAGTTGTAATGCGTGCTACATTATTCTAAATTGCTTTACAAGTTGCTAATGTCTCATACAGAGTCGAAACATGGCCTGACTTGTCTTACAATGTTCAATGGACTTGGACGAATTCATTAGGTTTATTATGGAGTTTTAAGTTTACATACGTTATTGTAAGGTGTTATTACGATTTGTAAGGAGTCCTACATTATAATAAAGTGCTTTTCAAGTTCTAAAATGGCATACATAGTCATAATATGTTTTAAGTTGCGTACGATGTTTAAAGGACTCGAACGAATTCATTTGGTTTATTATGGAGATTTAATGTTTCGTACGGTGATGTAAGGTCTTCTTTGGAGTTGTAATGCGTCCTGCATTATTCAAAATGCTTTTCAAGTTGCTAATGTCTCAAAAATAGTCGTAACAAGTCCTGAGTTGTCGTACGATGTTCAATGGACTTGGACGAATTCATTAGGTTTATTATGAAGTTTTAAGTTTACATACGGTATTGTAAGGTGTTGTTACGATTTGTAAGGAGTCCTACATTATAATAAAGTGCTTTTCAAGTTCTAAAATGGCATACAGTCGTAATATGTTTTAAGTTGCCGTACGATGTTTAAAGGACTCGAACGAATTCATTTGGTTTATTATGGAGATTTAACGTTTAGTACGGTGATGTAAGGTCTTCTTTGTAGTTGTAATGCGTACTACATTATTCTAAATTGCTTTTCAAGTTGCTAATGTCTCATACAGAGTCGTAACAAGTCCTGAGTTGTCTTATGATGTTCAATGGACTAGGACGAATTCATTAGGTTTATTATGGAGTTTTAAGTTTACATACGGTATTGTAAGGTGTTGTTACGATTTGTAAGGAGTCCTACATTATAATAAAGTGCTTTTCAAGTTCTAAAATGGCATACATATTCGTAATATGTTTTAAGTTGCCGTATTTTGTTTGAAGGACTCGAACGAATTCATTTGGTTTATTATGGAGATTTAACGTTTCGTACGGTGATGTAAGGTCTTCTTTGGAGTTGTAATGCGTCCTACATTATTCTAAATTGCTTTTCAAGTTGTTAATGTCTCAAAAATAGTCGTAACAAGTCCTCAGTTGTCGTACGATGTTCAATGGACTCGGACGAATTCATTAGGTTTATTATAGAGTTTTAAGTTTACATACGGTATTGTAAGGTATTGTTACAATTTCTAAGGAGTCCTACATTATAATAAAGTGCTTTTCAAGTTCTAAAATGGCAAACATAGTCGTAATATGTTTTAAGTTTCCGTACGATGTTTAAAGGACTCGAACGAATTCATTTGGTTTATTATGGAGATTTAACGTTTCGTACGGTGATGTAAGGTCTTCTTTGGAGTTGTAATGCGTCCTACATTATTCTAAATTGCTTTTCAAGTTGCTAATGTCTCAAAAATAGTGGTAACAAGTCCTGAGTTGTCGTACGATGTTCAATGGACTCGGACGAATTCATTAGGTTTATTATGGAGTTTTAAGTTTACATACGGTATTGTAAGGTGTTGTTACGATTTGTAAGGAGTCCTACATTATAATAAAGTGCTTTTCAAGTTCTAAAATGGCATACATAGTCGTAATATGTTTTAAGTTGCCGTACGATGTTTAAAGGACTCGAACGAATTCATTTGGTTTATTATGGTGATTTAACGTTTCGTACGGTGATGTAAGGTCTTCTTTGGAGTTGTAATGCGTGCTACATTATTCTAAATTGCTTTTCAAGTTGCTAATGTCAGTGCTTTTCAAGTTCTAAAATAGCATACATAGTCGTAATATGTTTTACGTTGTCGTACGATGTTTAAAGGACTCGAACGAATTCATTTGGTTTATTATGGAGATTTAACGTTTCGTACGGTGATGTAAGGTCTTCTTTGGAGTTGTAATGCGTCCTACATTATTCTAAATTGCTTTTCAAGTTGCTAATGTCTCAAAAATAGTCGTAACAAGTCCTGAGTTGTCGTACGATGTTCAATGGACTCGGACGAATTCATTAGGTTTATTATGAAGTTTTAAGTTTACATACGGTATTGTAAGGTGTTGTTACGATTTGTAAGGAGTCCTACATTATAATAAAGTGCTTTTCAAGTTTTAAAATGGCATACATAGTCGTAATATGTTTTAAGTTGCCGTACGATGTTTAAAGGACTCGAACGAATTCATTTGGTTTATTATGGAGATTTAACGTTTCGTACGGTGATGTAAGGTCTTCTTTGGAGTTGTAATGCGTGCTACATTATTCTAAATTGCTTTTCAAGTTGCTAATGTCAGTGCTTTTCAAGTTCTAAAATGGCATACATAGTCGTAATTTGTTTTACGTTGTCGTACGATGTTTAAAGGACTCGAACGAATTCATTTGGTTTATTATGGAGATTTAACGTTTCGTACGGTGATGTAAGGTCTTCTTTGGAGTTGTAATGCGTCCTACATTATTCTAAATTGCTTTTCAAGTTGCTAATGTCTCAAAAATAGTCGTAACAAGTCCTGAGTTGTCGTACGATGTTCAATGGACTCGGACGAATTCATTAGGTTTATTATGAAGTTTTAAGTTTACATACGGTATTGTAAGGTGTTGTTACGATTTGTAAGAAGTCCTACATTATAATAAAGTGCTTTTCAAGTTCTAAAATGGCATACATAGTCGTAATATGTTTTAAGTTGACGTACGATGTTTAAAGGACTCGAACGAATTCATTTGGTTTATTATGGAGATTTAATGTTTCATACGGTGATGTAAGGTCTTCTTTGGAGTTGTAATGCGTCCTACATTATTCAAAATGCTTTTCAAGTTGCTAATGTCTCAAAAATAGTCGTAACAAGTCCTGAGTTGTCGTACGATGTTCAATGGACTTGGACGAATTCATTAGGTTTATTATGAAGTTTTAAGTTTACATACGGTATTGTAAGGTGTTGTTACGATTTGTAAGGAGTCCTACATTATAATAAAGTGCTTTTCAAGTTCTAAAATGGCATACAGTCGTAATATGTTTTAAGTTGCCGTACGATGTTTAAAGGACTCGAACGAATTCATTTGGTTTATTATGGAGATTTAACGTTTAGTACGGTGATGTAAGGTCTTCTTTGTAGTTGTAATGCGTGCTACATTATTCTAAATTGCTTTTCAAGTTGCTAATGTCTCATACAGAGTCGTAACAAGTCCTGAGTTGTCTTATGATGTTCAATGGACTCGGACGAATTCATTAGGTTTATTATGGAGTTTTAAGTTTACATACGGTATTGTAAGGTGTTGTTACGATTTGTAAGGAGTCCTACATTATAATAAAGTGCTTTTCAAGTTCTAAAATGGCATACATATTCGTAATATGTTTTAAGTTGCCGTACGATGTTTAAAGGACTCGAACGAATTCATTTGCTTTATTATGGAGATTTAACGTTTCGTACGGTGTTGTAAGGTCTTCTTTGGAGTTGTAATGCGTCCTACATTATTCTAAATTGCTTTTCAAGTTGCTAATGTCTCAAAAATAGTCGTAACAAGTCCTGAGTTGTCGTACGATGTTCAATGGACTCGGACGAATTCATTAGGTTTATTATGGAGTTTTAAGTTTACATACGGTATTGTAAGGTGTTGTTACGATTTGTAAGGAGTCCTACATTATAATAAAGTGCTTTTCAAGTTCTAAAATGGCATACATAGTCGTAATATGTTTTAAGTTGCCGTACGATGTTTAAAGGACTCGAACGAATTCATTTGGTTTATTATGGTGATTTAACGTTTCGTACGGTGATGTAAGGTCTTCTTTGGAGTTGTAATGCGTGCTACATTATTCTAAATTGCTTTTCAAGTTGCTAATGTCAGTGCTTTTCAAGTTCTAAAATGGCATACATAGTCGTAATATGTTTTACGTTGTCGTACGATGTTTAAAGGACTCGAACGAATTCATTTGGTTTATTATGGAGATTTAACGTTTCGTACGGTGATGTAAGGTCTTCTTTGGAGTTGTAATGCGTCCTACATTATTCTAAATTGCTTTTCAAGTTGCTAATGTCTCAAAAATAGTCGTAACAAGTCCTGAGTTGTCGTACGATGTTCAATGGACTCGGACGAATTCATTAGGTTTATTATGAAGTTTTAAGTTTACATACGGTATTGTAAGGTGTTGTTACGATTTGTAAGGAGTCCTACATTATAATAAAGTGCTTTTCAAGTTTTAAAATGGCATACATAGTCGTAATATGTTTTAAGTTGCCGTACGATGTTTAAAGGACTCGAACGAATTCATTTGGTTTATTATGGAGATTTAACGTTTCGTACGGTGATGTAAGGTCTTCTTTGGAGTTGTAATGCGTGCTACATTATTCTAAATTGCTTTTCAAGTTGCTAATGTCAGTGCTTTTCAAGTTCTAAAATGGCATACATAGTCGTAATTTGTTTTACGTTGTCGTACGATGTTTAAAGGACTCGAACGAATTCATTTGGTTTATTATGGAGATTTAACGTTTCGTACGGTGATGTAAGGTCTTCTTTGGAGTTGTAATGCGTCCTACATTATTCTAAATTGCTTTTCAAGTTGCTAATGTCTCAAAAATAGTCGTAACAAGTCCTGAGTTGTCGTACGATGTTCAATGGACTCGGACGAATTCATTAGGTTTATTATGAAGTTTTAAGTTTACATACGGTATTGTAAGGTGTTGTTACGATTTGTAAGAAGTCCTACATTATAATAAAGTGCTTTTCAAGTTCTAAAATGGCATACATAGTCGTAATATGTTTTAAGTTGACGTACGATGTTTAAAGGACTCGAACGAATTCATTTGGTTTATTATGGAGATTTAATGTTTCATACGGTGATGTAAGGTCTTCTTTGGAGTTGTAATGCGTCCTACATTATTCAAAATGCTTTTCAAGTTGCTAATGTCTCAAAAATAGTCGTAACAAGTCCTGAGTTGTCGTACGATGTTCAATGGACTTGGACGAATTCATTAGGTTTATTATGAAGTTTTAAGTTTACATACGGTATTGTAAGGTGTTGTTACGATTTGTAAGGAGTCCTACATTATAATAAAGTGCTTTTCAAGTTCTAAAATGGCATACAGTCGTAATATGTTTTAAGTTGCCGTACGATGTTTAAAGGACTCGAACGAATTCATTTGGTTTATTATGGAGATTTAACGTTTAGTACGGTGATGTAAGGTCTTCTTTGTAGTTGTAATGCGTGCTACATTATTCTAAATTGCTTTTCAAGTTGCTAATGTCTCATACAGAGTCGTAACAAGTCCTGAGTTGTCTTATGATGTTCAATGGACTCGGACGAATTCATTAGGTTTATTATGGAGTTTTAAGTTTACATACGGTATTGTAAGGTGTTGTTACGATTTGTAAGGAGTCCTACATTATAATAAAGTGCTTTTCAAGTTCTAAAATGGCATACATATTCGTAATATGTTTTAAGTTGCCGTACGATGTTTAAAGGACTCGAACGAATTCATTTGCTTTATTATGGAGATTTAACGTTTCGTACGGTGTTGTAAGGTCTTCTTTGGAGTTGTAATGCGTCCTACATTATTCTAAATTGCTTTTCAAGTTGCTAATGTCTCAAAAATAGTCGTAACAAGTCCTGAGTTGTCGTACGATGTTCAATGGACTCGGACGAATTCATTAGGTTTATTATGGAGTTTTAAGTTTACATACGGTATTGTAAGGTGTTGTTACGATTTGTAAGGAGTCCTACATTATAATAAAGTGCTTTTCAAGTTCTAAAATGGCATACATAGTCGTAATATGTTTTAAGTTGCCGTACGATGTTTAAAGGACTCGAACGAATTCATTTGGTTTATTATGGTGATTTAACGTTTCGTACGGTGATGTAAGGTCTTCTTTGGAGTTGTAATGCGTGCTACATTATTCTAAATTGCTTTTCAAGTTGCTAATGTCAGTGCTTTTCAAGTTCTAAAATGGCATACATAGTCGTAATATGTTTTACGTTGTCGTACGATGTTTAAAGGACTCGAACGAATTCATTTGGTTTATTATGGAGATTTAACGTTTCGTACGGTGATGTAAGGTCTTCTTTGGAGTTGTAATGCGTCCTAAATTATTCTAAATTGCTTTTCAAGTTGCTAATGTCTCAAAAATAGTCGTAACAAGTCCTGAGTTGTCGTACGATGTTCAATGGACTCGGACGAATTCATTAGGTTTATTATGAAGTTTTAAGTTTACATACGGTATTGTAAGGTGTTGTTACGATTTGTAAGGAGTCCTACATTATAATAAAGTGCTTTTCAAGTTTTAAAATGGCATACATAGTCGTAATATGTTTTAAGTTGCCGTACGATGTTTAAAGGACTCGAACGAATTCATTTGGTTTATTATGGAGATTTAACGTTTCGTACGGTGATGTAAGGTCTTCTTTGGAGTTGTAATGCGTGCTACATTATTCTAAATTGCTTTTCAAGTTGCTAATGTCAGTGCTTTTCAAGTTCTAAAATGGCATACATAGTCGTAATTTGTTTTACGTTGTCGTACGATGTTTAAAGGACTCGAACGAATTCATTTGGTTTATTATGGAGATTTAACGTTTCGTACGGTGATGTAAGGTCTTCTTTGGAGTTGTAATGCGTCCTACATTATTCTAAATTGCTTTTCAAGTTGCTAATGTCTCAAAAATAGTCGTAACAAGTCCTGAGTTGTCGTACGATGTTCAATGGACTCGGACGAATTCATTAGGTTTATTATGAAGTTTTAAGTTTACATACGGTATTGTAAGGTGTTGTTACGATTTGTAAGAAGTCCTACATTATAATAAAGTGCTTTTCAAGTTCTAAAATGGCATACATAGTCGTAATATGTTTTAAGTTGACGTACGATGTTTAAAGGACTCGAACGAATTCATTTGGTTTATTATGGAGATTTAATGTTTCATACGGTGATGTAAGGTCTTCTTTGGAGTTGTAATGCGTCCTACATTATTCAAAATGCTTTTCAAGTTGCTAATGTCTCAAAAATAGTCGTAACAAGTCCTGAGTTGTCGTACGATGTTCAATGGACTTGGACGAATTCATTAGGTTTATTATGAAGTTTTAAGTTTACATACGGTATTGTAAGGTGTTGTTACGATTTGTAAGGAGTCCTACATTATAATAAAGTGCTTTTCAAGTTCTAAAATGGCATACAGTCGTAATATGTTTTAAGTTGCCGTACGATGTTTAAAGGACTCGAACGAATTCATTTGGTTTATTATGGAGATTTAACGTTTAGTACGGTGATGTAAGGTCTTCTTTGTAGTTGTAATGCGTGCTACATTATTCTAAATTGCTTTTCAAGTTGCTAATGTCTCATACAGAGTCGTAACAAGTCCTGAGTTGTCTTATGATGTTCAATGGACTCGGACGAATTCATTAGGTTTATTATGGAGTTTTAAGTTTACATACGGTATTGTAAGGTGTTGTTACGATTTGTAAGGAGTCCTACATTATAATAAAGTGCTTTTCAAGTTCTAAAATGGCATACATATTCGTAATATGTTTTAAGTTGCCGTACGATGTTTAAAGGACTCGAACGAATTCATTTGCTTTATTATGGAGATTTAACGTTTCGTACGGTGTTGTAAGGTCTTCTTTGGAGTTGTAATGCGTCCTACATTATTCTAAATTGCTTTTCAAGTTGCTAATGTCTCAAAAATAGTCGTAACAAGTCCTGAGTTGTCGTACGATGTTCAATGGACTCGGACGAATTCATTAGGTTTATTATGGAGTTTTAAGTTTACATACGGTATTGTAAGGTGTTGTTACGATTTGTAAGGAGTCCTACATTATAATAAAGTGCTTTTCAAGTTCTAAAATGGCATACATAGTCGTAATATGTTTTAAGTTGCCGTACGATGTTTAAAGGACTCGAACGAATTCATTTGGTTTATTATGGAGATTTAACTTTTCGTACGGTGATGTAAGGTCTTCTTTGGAGTTGTAATGCGTGCTACATTATTCTAAATTGCTTTTCAAGTTGCTAATGTCAGTGCTTTTCAAGTTCTAAAATGGCATACATAGTCGTAATATGTTTTACGTTGTCGTACGATGTTTAAAGGACTCGAACGAATTCATTTGGTTTATTATGGAGATTTAACGTTTCGTACGGTGATGTAAGATCTTCTTTGGAGTTGTAATGCGTCCTACATTATTCTAAATTGCTTTTCAAGTTGCTAATGTCTCAAAAATAGTCGTAACAAGTCCTGAGTTGTCGTACGATGTTCAATGGACTCGGACGAATTCATTAGGTTTATTATGAAGTTTTAAGTTTACATACGGTATTGTAAGGTGTTGTTACGATTTGTAAGGAGTCCTACATTATAATAAAGTGCTTTTCAAGTTCTAAAATGGCATACATAGTCGTAATATGTTTTAAGTTGTCGTACGATGTTTAAAGGACTCGAACGAATTCATTTGGTTTATTATGGAGATTTAACGTTTCGTACGGTGATGTAAGGACTTCTTTGGAGTTGTAATGCGTGCTACATTATTCTAAATTGCTTTTCAAGTTGCTAATGTCAGTGCTTTTCAAGTTCTAAAATGGCATACATAGTCGTAATTTGTTTTACGTTGTCGTACGATGTTTAAAGGACTCGAACGAATTCATTTGGTTTATTATGGAGATTTAACGTTTCGTACGGTGATGTAAGGTCTTCTTTGGAGTTGTAATGCGTCCTACATTATTCTAAATTGCTTTTCAAGTTGCTAATGTCTCAAAAATAGTCGTAACAAGTCCTGAGGTGTCGTACGATGTTCAATGGACTCGGACGAATTCATTAGGTTTATTATGAAGTTTTAAGTTTACATACGGTATTGTAAGGTGTTGTTACGATTTGTAAGAAGTCCTACATTATAATAAAGTGCTTTTCAAGTTCTAAAATGGCATACATAGTTGTAATATGTTTTAAGTTGACGTACGATGTTTAAAGGACACGAACGAATTCATTTGGTTTATTATGGAGATTTAATGTTTCGTACGGTGATGTAAGGTCTTCTTTGGAGTTGTAATGCGTCCTACATTATTCAAAATGCTTTTCAAGTTGCTAATGTCTCAAAAATAGTCGTAACAAGTCCTGAGTTGTCGTACGATGTTCAATGGACTTGGACGAATTCATTAGGTTTATTATGAAGTTTTAAGTTTACATACGGTATTGTAAGGTGTTGTTATGATTTGTAAGGAGTCCTACATTATAATAAAGTGTTTTTCAAGTTCTAAAATGGCATACAGTCGTAATATGTTTTAAGTTGCCGTACGATGTTTAAAGGACTCGAACGAATTCATTTGATTTATTATGGAGATTTAACGTTTAGTACGGTGATGTAAGGTCTTCTTTGTAGTTGTAATGCGTGCTACATTATTCTAAATTGCTTTTCAAGTTGCTAATGTCTCATACAGAGTCGTAACAAGTCCTGAGTTGTCTTATGATGTTCAGTGGACTCGGACGAATTCATTAGGTTTATTATGGAGTTTTAAGTTTACATACGGTATTGTAAGGTGTTGTTACGATTTGTAAGGAGTCCTACATTATAATAAAGTGCTTTTCAAGTTCTAAAATGGCATACATATTCGTAATATGTTTTAAGTTGCCGTATTTTGTTTGAAGGACTCGAACGAATTCATTTGGTTTATTATGGAGATTTAACGTTTCGTACGGTGATGTAAGGTCTTCTTTGGAGTTGTAATGCGTCCTACATTATTCTAAATTGCTTTTCAAGTTGTTAATGTCTCAAAAATAGTCGTAACAAGTCCTCAGTTGTCGTACGATGTTCAATGGACTCGGACGAATTCATTAGGTTTATTATGGAGTTTTAAGTTTACATACGGTATTGTAAGGTATTGTTACAATTTGTAAGGAGTCCTACATTATAATAAAGTGCTTTTCAAGTTCTAAAATGGCATACATAGTCGTAATATGTTTTAAGTTTCCGTACGATGTTTAAAGGACTCGAACGAATTCATTTGTTTTATTATGGAGATTTAACGTTTCGTACGGTGATGTAAGGTCTTCTTTGGAGTTGTAATGCGTCCTACATTATTCTAAATTGCTTTTCAAGTTGCTAATGTCTCAAAAATAGTGGTAACAAGTCCTGAGTTGTCGTACGATGTTCAATGGACTCGGACGAATTCATTAGGTTTATTATGGAGTTTTAAGTTTACATACGGTATTGTAAGGTGTTGTTACGATTTGTAAGGAGTCCTACATTATAATAAAGTGCTTTTCAAGTTCTAAAATGGCATACATAGTCGTAATATGTTTTAAGTTGCCGTACGATGTTTAAAGGACTCGAACGAATTCATTTGGTTTATTATGGAGATTTAACGTTTCGTACGGTGATGTAAGGTCTTCTTTGGAGTTGTAATGCGTGCTACATTATTCTAAATTGCTTTTCAAGTTGCTAATGTCAGTGCTTTTCAAGTTCTAAAATGGCATACATAGTCGTAATATGTTTTACGTTGTCGTACGATGTTTAAAGGACTCGAACGAATTCATTTGGTTTATTATGGAGATTTAACGTTTCGTACGGTGATGTAAGGTCTTCTTTGGAGTTGTAATGCGTGCTACATTATTCTAAGTTGCTTTTCAAGCTGCTAATGTCTCAAAAATAGTCGTAACAAGTCCTGAGTTGTCGTACGATGTTCAATGGACTCGGACGAATTCATTAGGTTTATTATGGAGTTTTAAGTTTACATACGGTATTGTAAGGTGTTGTTACGATTTGTAAGGAGTCCTACATTATAATAAAGTGCTTTTCAAGTTCTAAAATGGCATACAGTCGTAATATGTTTTAAGTTGCCGTACGATGTTTAAAGGACTCGAACGAATTCATTTGGTTTATTATGGAGATTTAACGTTTAGTACGGTGATGTAAGGTCTTCTTTGTAGTTGTAATGCGTGCTACATTATTCTAAATTGCTTTTCAAGTTGCTAATGTCTCATACAGAGTCGTAACAAGTCCTGAGTTGTCTTATGATGTTCAATGGACTCGGACGAATTCATTAGGTTTATTATGGAGTTTTAAGTTTACATACGGTATTGTAAGGTGTTGTTACGATTTGTAAGGAGTCCTACATTATAATAAAGTGCTTTTCAAGTTCTAAAATGGCATACATATTCGTAATATGTTTTAAGTTGCCGTACGATGTTTAAAGGACTCGAACGAATTCATTTGCTTTATTATGGAGATTTAACGTTTCGTACGGTGTTGTAAGGTCTTCTTTGGAGTTGTAATGCGTCCTACATTATTCTAAATTGCTTTTCAAGTTGCTAATGTCTCAAAAATAGTCGTAACAAGTCCTGAGTTGTCGTACGATGTTCAATGGACTCGGACGAATTCATTAGGTTTATTATGGAGTTTTAAGTTTACATACGGTATTGTAAGGTGTTGTTACGATTTGTAAGGAGTCCTACATTATAATAAAGTGCTTTTCAAGTTCTAAAATGGCATACATAGTCGTAATATGTTTTAAGTTGCCGTACGATGTTTAAAGGACTCGAACGAATTCATTTGGTTTATTATGGAGATTTAACGTTTCGTACGGTGATGTAAGGTCTTCTTTGGAGTTGTAATGCGTCCTACATTATTCTAAATTGCTTTTCAAGTTGCTAATGTCTCAAAAATAGTCGTAACAAGTCCTGAGTTGTCGTACGATGTTCAATGGACTCGGACGAATTCATTAGGTTTATTATGAAGTTTTAAGTTTACATACGGTATTGTAAGGTGTTGTTACGATTTGTAAGAAGTCCTACATTATAATAAAGTGCTTTTCAAGTTCTAAAATGGCATACATAGTCGTAATATGTTTTAAGTTGACGTACGATGTTTAAAGGACTCGAACGAATTCATTTGGTTTATTATGGAGATTTAATGTTTCATACGGTGATGTAAGGTCTTCTTTGGAGTTGTAATGCGTCCTACATTATTCAAAATGCTTTTCAAGTTGCTAATGTCTCAAAAATAGTCGTAACAAGTCCTGAGTTGTCGTACGATGTTCAATGGACTTGGACGAATTCATTAGGTTTATTATGAAGTTTTAAGTTTACATACGGTATTGTAAGGTGTTGTTACGATTTGTAAGGAGTCCTACATTATAATAAAGTGCTTTTCAAGTTCTAAAATGGCATACAGTCGTAATATGTTTTAAGTTGCCGTACGATGTTTAAAGGACTCGAACGAATTCATTTGGTTTATTATGGAGATTTAAGGTTTAGTACGGTGATGTAAGGTCTTCTTTGTAGTTGTAATGCGTGCTACATTATTCTAAATTGCTTTTCAAGTTGCTAATGTCTCATACAGAGTCGTAACAAGTCCTGAGTTGTCTTATGATGTTCAATGGACTCGGACGAATTCATTAGGTTTATTATGGAGTTTTAAGTTTACATACGGTATTGTAAGGTGTTGTTACGATTTGTAAGGAGTCCTACATTATAATAAAGTGCTTTTCAAGTTCTAAAATGGCATACATATTCGTAATATGTTTTAAGTTGCCGTACGATGTTTAAAGGACTCGAACGAATTCATTTGCTTTATTATGGAGATTTAACGTTTCGTACGGTGTTGTAAGGTCTTCTTTGGAGTTGTAATGCGTGCTACATTATTCTTAATTGCTTTTCAAGTTGCTAATGTCTCATACAGAGTCGTAACAAGTCCTGAGTTGTCTTACGATGTTCAATAGACTCGGACGAATTCATTAGGTTTATTATGGAGTTTTAAGTTTACATACGGTATTGTAAGGTGTTGTTACGATTTGTAAGGAGTCCTACATTATAATAAAGTGCTTTTCAAGTTCTAAAATGGCATACATAGTCGTAATATGTTTTAAGTTGCCGTACGATGTTTAAAGGACTCGAACGAATTCATTTGGTTTATTATGGAGATTTAACGTTTCGTACGGTGATGTAAGGTCTTCTTTGGAGTTGTAATGCGTCCTACATTATTCTAAATTGCTTTTCAAGTTGCTAATGTCTCAAAAATAGTCGTAACAAGTCCTGAGTTGTCGTACGATGTTCAATGGACTCGGACGAATTCATTAGGTTTATTATGAAGTTTTAAGTTTACATACGGTATTGTAAGGTGTTGTTACGATTTGTAAGAAGTCCTACATTATAATAAAGTGCTTTTCAAGTTCTAAAATGGCATACATAGTCGTAATATGTTTTAAGTTGACGTACGATGTTTAAAGGACTCGAACGAATTCATTTGGTTTATTATGGAGATTTAATGTTTCATACGGTGATGTAAGGTCTTCTTTGGAGTTGTAATGCGTCCTACATTATTCAAAATGCTTTTCAAGTTGCTAATGTCTCAAAAATAGTCGTAACAAGTCCTGAGTTGTCGTACGATGTTCAATGGACTTGGACGAATTCATTAGGTTTATTATGAAGTTTTAAGTTTACATACGGTATTGTAAGGTGTTGTTACGATTTGTAAGGAGTCCTACATTATAATAAAGTGCTTTTCAAGTTCTAAAATGGCATACAGTCGTAATATGTTTTAAGTTGCCGTACGATGTTTAAAGGACTCGAACGAATTCATTTGGTTTATTATGGAGATTTAAGGTTTAGTACGGTGATGTAAGGTCTTCTTTGTAGTTGTAATGCGTGCTACATTATTCTAAATTGCTTTTCAAGTTGCTAATGTCTCATACAGAGTCGTAACAAGTCCTGAGTTGTCTTATGATGTTCAATGGACTCGGACGAATTCATTAGGTTTATTATGGAGTTTTAAGTTTACATACGGTATTGTAAGGTGTTGTTACGATTTGTAAGGAGTCCTACATTATAATAAAGTGCTTTTCAAGTTCTAAAATGGCATACATATTCGTAATATGTTTTAAGTTGCCGTACGATGTTTAAAGGACTCGAACGAATTCATTTGCTTTATTATGGAGATTTAACGTTTCGTACGGTGTTGTAAGGTCTTCTTTGGAGTTGTAATGCGTCCTACATTATTCTAAATTGCTTTTCAAGTTGCTAATGTCTCAAAAATAGTCGTAACAAGTCCTGAGTTGTCGTACGATGTTCAATGGACTCGGACGAATTCATTAGGTTTATTATGGAGTTTTAAGTTTACATACGGTATTGTAAGGTGTTGTTACGATTTGTAAGGAGTCCTACATTATAATAAAGTGCTTTTCAAGTTCTAAAATGGCATACATAGTCGTAATATGTTTTAAGTTGCCGTACGATGTTTAAAGGACTCGAACGAATTCATTTGGTTTATTATGGAGATTTAACTTTTCGTACGGTGATGTAAGGTCTTCTTTGGAGTTGTAATGCGTGCTACATTATTCTAAATTGCTTTTCAAGTTGCTAATGTCAGTGCTTTTCAAGTTCTAAAATGGCATACATAGTCGTAATATGTTTTACGTTGTCGTACGATGTTTAAAGGACTCGAACGAATTCATTTGGTTTATTATGGAGATTTAACGTTTCGTACGGTTATGTAAGATCTTCTTTGGAGTTGTAATGCGTCCTACATTATTCTAAATTGCTTTTCAAGTTGCTAATGTCTCAAAAATAGTCGTAACAAGTCCTGAGTTGTCGTACGATGTTCAATGGACTCGGACGAATTCATTAGGTTTATTATGAAGTT
Source organism: Tagetes erecta (assembly GCA_030867185.1). Taxonomy (NCBI): domain Eukaryota; kingdom Viridiplantae; phylum Streptophyta; class Magnoliopsida; order Asterales; family Asteraceae; genus Tagetes; species Tagetes erecta. Next base: position 47,343,828 of record CM061490.1, read on the forward strand.
TTAAGTTTACATACGGTATTGTAAGGTGTTGTTACGATTTGTAAGGAGTCCTACATTATAATAAAGTGCTTTTCAAGTTCTAAAATGGCATACATAGTCGTAATATGTTTTAAGTTGTCGTACGATGTTTAAAGGACTCGAACGAATTCATTTGGTTTATTATGGAGATTTAACGTTTCGTACGGTGATGTAAGGACTTCTTTGGAGTTGTAATGCGTGCTACATTATTCTAAATTGCTTTTCAAGTTGCTAATGTCAGTGCTTTTCAAGTTCTAAAATGGCATACATAGTCGTAATTTGTTTTACGTTGTCGTACGATGTTTAAAGGACTCGAACGAATTCATTTGGTTTATTATGGAGATTTAACGTTTCGTACGGTGATGTAAGGTCTTCTTTGGAGTTGTAATGCGTCCTACATTATTCTAAATTGCTTTTCAAGTTGCTAATGTCTCAAAAATAGTCGTAACAAGTCCTGAGGTGTCGTACGATGTTCAATGGACTCGGACGAATTCATTAGGTTTATTATGAAGTTTTAAGTTTACATACGGTATTGTAAGGTGTTGTTACGATTTGTAAGAAGTCCTACATTATAATAAAGTGCTTTTCAAGTTCTAAAATGGCATACATAGTTGTAATATGTTTTAAGTTGACGTACGATGTTTAAAGGACACGAACGAATTCATTTGGTTTATTATGGAGATTTAATGTTTCGTACGGTGATGTAAGGTCTTCTTTGGAGTTGTAATGCGTCCTACATTATTCAAAATGCTTTTCAAGTTGCTAATGTCTCAAAAATAGTCGTAACAAGTCCTGAGTTGTCGTACGATGTTCAATGGACTTGGACGAATTCATTAGGTTTATTATGAAGTTTTAAGTTTACATACGGTATTGTAAGGTGTTGTTATGATTTGTAAGGAGTCCTACATTATAATAAAGTGTTTTTCAAGTTCTAAAATGGCATACAGTCGTAATATGTTTTAAGTTGCCGTACGATGTTTAAAGGACTCGAACGAATTCATTTGGTTTATTATGGAGATTTAACGTTTAGTACGGTGATGTAAGGTCTTCTTTGTAGTTGTAATGCGTGCTACATTATTCTAAATTGCTTTTCAAGTTGCTAATGTCTCATACAGAGTCGTAACAAGTCCTGAGTTGTCTTATGATGTTCAGTGGACTCGGACGAATTCATTAGGTTTATTATGGAGTTTTAAGTTTACATACGGTATTGTAAGGTGTTGTTACGATTTGTAAGGAGTCCTACATTATAATAAAGTGCTTTTCAAGTTCTAAAATGGCATACATATTCGTAATATGTTTTAAGTTGCCGTATTTTGTTTGAAGGACTCGAACGAATTCATTTGGTTTATTATGGAGATTTAACGTTTCGTACGGTGATGTAAGGTCTTCTTTGGAGTTGTAATGCGTCCTACATTATTCTAAATTGCTTTTCAAGTTGTTAATGTCTCAAAAATAGTCGTAACAAGTCCTCAGTTGTCGTACGATGTTCAATGGACTCGGACGAATTCATTAGGTTTATTATGGAGTTTTAAGTTTACATACGGTATTGTAAGGTATTGTTACAATTTGTAAGGAGTCCTACATTATAATAAAGTGCTTTTCAAGTTCTAAAATGGCATACATAGTCGTAATATGTTTTAAGTTTCCGTACGATGTTTAAAGGACTCGAACGAATTCATTTGTTTTATTATGGAGATTTAACGTTTCGTACGGTGATGTAAGGTCTTCTTTGGAGTTGTAATGCGTCCTACATTATTCTAAATTGCTTTTCAAGTTGCTAATGTCTCAAAAATAGTGGTAACAAGTCCTGAGTTGTCGTACGATGTTCAATGGACTCGGACGAATTCATTAGGTTTATTATGGAGTTTTAAGTTTACATACGGTATTGTAAGGTGTTGTTACGATTTGTAAGGAGTCCTACATTATAATAAAGTGCTTTTCAAGTTCTAAAATGGCATACATAGTCGTAATATGTTTTAAGTTGCCGTACGATGTTTAAAGGACTCGAACGAATTCATTTGGTTTATTATGGAGATTTAACGTTTCGTACGGTGATGTAAGGTCTTCTTTGGAGTTGTAATGCGTGCTACATTATTCTAAATTGCTTTTCAAGTTGCTAATGTCAGTGCTTTTCAAGTTCTAAAATGGCATACATAGTCGTAATATGTTTTACGTTGTCGTACGATGTTTAAAGGACTCGAACGAATTCATTTGGTTTATTATGGAGATTTAACGTTTCGTACGGTGATGTAAGGTCTTCTTTGGAGTTGTAATGCGTCCTACATTATTCTAAATTGCTTTTCAAGTTGCTAATGTCTCAAAAATAGTCGTAACAAGTCCTGAGTTGTCGTACGATGTTCAATGGACTCGGACGAATTCATTAGGTTTATTATGAAGTTTTAAGTTTACATACGGTATTGTAAGGTGTTGTTACGATTTGTAAGGAGTCCTACATTATAATAAAGTGCTTTTCAAGTTCTAAAATGGCATACATAGTCGTAATATGTTTTAAGTTGCCGTACGATGTTTAAAGGACTCGAACGAATTCATTTGGTTTATTATGGAGATTTAACGTTTCGTACGGTGATGTAAGGTCTTCTTTGGAGTTGTAATGCGTGCTACATTATTCTAAATTGCTTTTCAAGTTGCTAATGTCAGTGCTTTTCAAGTTCTAAAATGGCATACATAGTCGTAATTTGTTTTACGTTGTCGTACGATGTTTAAAGGACTCGAACGAATTCATTTGGTTTATTATGGAGATTTAACGTTTCGTACGGTGATGTAAGGTCTTCTTTGGAGTTGTAATGCGTCCTACATTATTCTAAATTGCTTTTCAAGTTGCTAATGTCTCAAAAATAGTCGTAACAAGTCCTGATTTGTCGTACGATGTTCAATGGACTCGGACGAATTCATTAGGTTTATTATGAAGTTTTAAGTTTACATACGGTATTGTAAGGTGTTGTTACGATTTGTAAGAAGTCCTACATTATAATAAAGTGCTTTTCAAGTTCTAAAATGGCATTCAGTCGTAATATGTTTTAAGTTGCCGTACGATGTTTAAAGGACACGAACGAATTCATTTGGTTTATCATGGAGATTTAACGTTTAGTACGGTGATGTAAGGTCTTCTTTGGAGTTGTAATGCGTGCTACATTATTCTAAATTGCTTTTCAAGTTGCTAATGTCTCATACAGAGTCGTAACAAGTCCTGAGTTGTCTTATGATGTTCAATGGACTCGGACGAATTCATTAGGTTTATTATGGAGTTTTAAGTTTACATACGGTATTGTAAGGTGTTGTTACGATTTGTAAGGAGTCCTACATTATAATAAAGTGCTTTTCAAGTTCTAAAATGGCATACATATTCGTAATATGTTTTAAGTTGCCGTATTTTGTTTGAAGGACTCGAACGAATTCATTTGGTTTATTATGGAGATTTAACGTTTCGTACGGTGATGTAAGGTCTTCTTTGGAGTTGTAATGCGTCCTAAATTATTCTAAATTGCTTTTCAAGTTGTTAATGTCTCAAAAATAGTCGTAACAAGTCCTCAGTTGTCGTACGATGTTCAATGGACTCGGACGAATTCATTAGGTTTATTATGGAGTTTTAAGTTTACATACGGTATTGTAAGGTATTGTTACAATTTGTAAGGAGTCCTACATTATAATAAAGTGCTTTTCAAGTTCTAAAATGGCATACATAGTCGTAATATGTTTTAAGTTTCCGTACGATGTTTAAAGGACTCGAACGAATTCATTTGGTTTATTATGGAGATTTAACGTTTCGTACGGTGATGTAAGGTCTTCTTTGGAGTTGTAATGCGTCCTACATTATTCTAAATTGCTTTTCAAGTTGCTAATGTCTCAAAAATAGTGGTAACAAGTCCTGAGTTGTCGTACGATGTTCAATGGACTCGGACGAATTCATTAGATTTATTATGGAGTTTTAAGTTTACATACGGTATTGTAAGGTGTTGTTACGATTTGTAAGGAGTCCTACATTATAATAAAGTGCTTTTCAAGTTCTAAAATGGCATACATAGTCGTAATATGTTTTAAGTTGTCGTACGATGTTTAAAGGACTCGAACGAATTCATTTGGTTTATTATGGAGATTTAACGTTTCGTACGGTGATGTAAGGTCTTCTTTGGAGTTGTAATGCGTGCTACATTATTCTAAATTGCTTTTCAAGTTGCTAATGTAAGTGCTTTTCAAGTTCTAAAATGGCATACATAGTCGTAATATGTTTTACGTTGTCGTACGATGTTTAAAGGACTCGAACGAATTCATTTGGTTTATTATGGAGATTTAACGTTTCGTACGGTGATGTAAGGTCTTCTTTGGAGTTGTAATGCGTGCTACATTATTCTAAGTTGCTTTTCAAGCTGCTAATGTCTCAAAAATAGTCGTAACAAGTCCTGAGTTGTCGTACGATGTTCAATGGACTCGGACGAATTCATTAGGTTTATTATGGAGTTTTAAGTTTACATACGGTATTGTAAGGTGTTGTTACGATTTGTAAGGAGTCCTACATTATAATAAAGTGCTTTTCAAGTTCTAAAATGGCAAACATAGTCGTAATATGTTTTAAGTTGCCATACGATGTTTAAAGGACTCGAACGAATTCATTTGGTTTATTATGGAGATTTAACGTTTCGTACGGTGATGTAAGGTCTTCTTTGGAGTTGTAATGCGTGCTACATTATTCTTAATTGCTTTTCAAGTTGCTAATGTCTCATACAGAGTCGTAACAAGTCCTGAGTTGTCTTACGATGTTCAATAGACTCGGACGAATTCATTAGGTTTATTATGGAGTTTTAAGTTTACATACGGTATTGTAAGGTGTTGTTACGATTTGTAAGGAGTCCTACATTATAATAAAGTGCTTTTCAAGTTCTAAAATGGCATACATAGTCGTAATATGTTTTAAGTTGCCGTACGATGTTTAAAGGACTCGAACGAATTCATTTGGTTTATTATGGAGATTTAACGTTTCGTACGGTGTTGTAAGGTCTTCTTTGGAGTTGTAATGCGTCCTACATTATTCTAAATTGCTTTTGAAGTTGCTAATGTCTCAAAAATAGTCGTAACAAGTCCTGAGTTGTCGTACGATGTTCAATGGACAAGGACGAATTCATTAGGTTTATTATGGAGTTTTAAGTTTACATACGGTATTGTAAGGTGTTGTTATGATTTGTAAGGAATCCTACATTATAATAAAGTGCTTTTCAAGTTCTAAAATGGCAAACATAGTCGTAATATGTTTTAAGTTGCCGTACGATGTTTAAAGGACTCGAACGAATTCATTTGGCTTATTATGGAGATTTAACGTTTCGTACGGTGATGTAAGGTCTTCTTTGGAGTTGTAATGCGTGCTACATTATTCTAAGTTGCTTTTCAAGCTGCTAATGTCTCAAAAATAGTCGTAACAAGTCCTGAGTTGTCGTACGATGTTCAATGGACTCGGACGAATTCATTAGGTTTATTATGGAGTTTTAAGTTTACATACGGTATTGTAAGGTGTTGTTACGATTGGTAAGGAATCCTACATTATAATAAAGTGCTTTTCAAGTTCTAAAATGGCAAACATAGTCGTAATATGTTTTAAGTTGCCATACGATGTTTAAAGGACTCGAACGAATTCATTTGGTTTATTATGGAGATTTAACGTTTCGTACGGTGATGTAAGGTCTTCTTTGGAGTTGTAATGCGTGCTACATTATTCTTAATTGCTTTTCAAGTTGCTAATGTCTCATACAGAGTCGTAACAAGTCCTGAGTTGTCTTACGATGTTCAATAGACTCGGACGAATTCATTAGGTTTATTATGGAGTTTTAAGTTTACATACGGTATTGTAAGGTGTTGTTACGATTTGTAAGGAGTCCTACATTATAATAAAGTGCTTTTCAAGTTCTAAAATGGCATACATAGTCGTAATATGTTTTAAGTTGCCGTACGATGTTTAAGGGACTCGAACGAATTCATTTGGTTTATTATGGAGATTTAACGTTTCGTACGGTGTTGTAAGGTCTTCTTTGGAGTTGTAATGCGTCCTACATTATTCTAAATTGCTTTTGAAGTTGCTAATGTCTCAAAAATAGTCGTAACAAGTCCTGAGTTGTCGTACGATGTTCAATGGACAAGGACGAATTCATTAGGTTTATTATGGAGTTTTAAGTTTACATACGGTATTGTAAGGTGTTGTTACGATTTGTAAGGAATCCTACATTATAATAAAGTGCTTTTCAAGTTCTAAAATGGCATACGGTCGTAATATGTTTTAAGTTGTCGTACGATGTTTAAAGGACTCGAACGAATTCATTTGGTTTATTATGGAGATTTAACTTTTAGTACGGTGATGTAAGGTCTTCTTTGGAGTTGTAATGCGTGCTACATTATTCTAAATTGTTTTTCAAGTTGCTAATGTCTCATACAGAGTCGTAACAAGTCCTGAGTTGTCTTACGATGTTCAATGGACTCGGACGAATTCATTAGGTTTATTATGGAGTTTTAAGTTTACATACGGTATTGTAAGTTGTTGTTACGATTGGTAAGGAATCCTACATTATAATAAAGTGCTTTTCAAGTTCTAAATAGTCTAACATAGTCGTAATATGTTTTAAGTTGCCGTACGATGTTTAAAGGACTCGAAAGAATTCATTTGGTTTATTATGGAGATTTAACGTTTCGTACGGTGACGTAAGGTCTTCTTTGGAGTTGTAATGCGTGCTACATTATTCTAAATTGCTTTTGAAGTTGCTAATGTCTCATACAGAGTCGTAACAAGTCCTGAGTTGTCATAAGATGTTCAATGGACTCGGACGAATTCATTAGGTTTATTATGGAGTTTTAAGTTTACATACGGTATTGTAAGGTGTTGTTACGATTGGTAAGGAATCCTACATTATAATAAAGTGCTTTTCAAGTTCTAAAATGGCAAACATAGTCGTAATATGTTTTAAGTTGCCATACGATGTTTAAAGGACTCGAACGAATTCATTTGGTTTATTATGGAGATTTAACGTTTCGTACGGTGATGTAAGGTCTTCTTTGGAGTTGTAATGCGTGCTACATTATTCTTAATTGCTTTTCAAGTTGCTAATGTCTCATACAGAGTCGTAACAAGTCCTGAGTTGTCTTACGATGTTCAATAGACTCGGACGAATTCATTAGGTTTATTATGGAGTTTTAAGTTTACATACGGTATTGTAAGGTGTTGTTACGATTTGTAAGGAGTCCTACATTATAATAAAGTGCTTTTCAAGTTCTAAAATGGCATACATAGTCGTAATATGTTTTAAGTTGTCGTACGATGTTTAAGGGACTCGAACGAATTCATTTGGTTTATTATGGAGATTTAACGTTTCGTACGGTGTTGTAAGGTCTTCTTTGGAGTTGTAATGCGTCCTACATTATTCTAAATTGCTTTTGAAGTTGCTAATGTCTCAAAAATAGTCGTAACAAGTCCTGAGTTGTCGTACGATGTTCAATGGACAAGGACGAATTCATTAGGTTTATTATGGAGTTTTAAGTTTACATACGGTATTGTAAGGTGTTGTTACGATTTGTAAGGAATCCTACATTATAATAAAGTGCTTTTCAAGTTCTAAAATGGCATACGGTCGTAATATGTTTTAAGTTGTCGTACGATGTTTAAAGGACTCGAACGAATTCATTTGGTTTATTATGGAGATTTAACTTTTAGTACGGTGATGTAAGGTCTTCTTTGGAGTTGTAATGCGTGCTACATTATTCTAAATTGTTTTTCAAGTTGCTAATGTCTCATACAGAGTCGTAACAAGTCCTGAGTTGTCTTACGATGTTCAATGGACTCGGACGAATTCATTAGGTTTATTATGGAGTTTTAAGTTTACATACGGTATTGTAAGTTGTTGTTACGATTGGTAAGGAATCCTACATTATAATAAAGTGCTTTTCAAGTTCTAAATAGTCTAACATAGTCGTAATATGTTTTAAGTTGCCGTACGATGTTTAAAGGACTCGAAAGAATTCATTTGGTTTATTATGGAGATTTAACGTTTCGTACGGTGACGTAAGGTCTTCTTTGGAGTTGTAATGCGTGCTACATTATTCTAAATTGCTTTTGAAGTTGCTAATGTCTCATACAGAGTCGTAACAAGTCCTGAGTTGTCATAAGATGTTCAATGGACTCGGACGAATTCATTAGGTTTATTATGGAGTTTTAAGTTTACATACGGTATTGTAAGGTGTTGTTACGATTTGTAAGGAGTCCTACATTATAATAAAGTGCTTTTCAAGTTCTAAAATGGCATACGGTCGTAATATGTTTTAAGTTGCCGTACGATGTTTAAAGGACTCGAACGAATTCATTTGGTTTATTATGGAGATTTAACTTTTAGTACGGTGATGTAAGGTCTTCTTTGGAGTTGTAATGCGTGCTACATTATTCTAAATTGTTTTTCAAGTTGCTAATGTCTCATACAGAGTCGTAACAAGTCCTGAGTTGTCTTACGATGTTCAATGGACTCGGACGAATTCATTAGGTTTATTATGGAGTTTTAAGTTTACATACGGTATTGAAAGGTGTTGTTACGATTGGTAAGGAGTCCTACATTATAATAAAGTGCTTTTCAAGTTCTAAAATGGTTAACATAGTCGTAATATGTTTTAAGTTGCTGTACGATGTTTAAAGGACTCGAACGAATTCATTTGGTTTATTATGGAGATTTAACGTTTCGTACGGTGATGTAAGGTCTTCTTTGGAGTTGTAATGCGTGCTACATTATTCTAAATTGCTTTTGAAGTTGCTAATGTCTCATACAGAGTCGTAACAAGTCCTGAGTTGTCTTAAGATGTTCAATGGACTCGGACGAATTCATTAGGTTTATTATGGAGTTTTAAGTTTACATACGGTATTGTAAGGTGTTGTTACGATTTGTAAGGAGTCCTACATTATAATAAAGTGCTTTTCAAGTTCTAAAATGGCATACATAGTCGTAATATGTTTTAAGTTGACGTACGATGTTTAAAGGACTCGAACGAATTCATTTGGTTTATTATGGAGATTTAACGTTTCGTACGATGATGTAAGTTCTTCTTTGGAGTTGTAATGCGTCCTACATTATTCTAAATTGCTTTTCAAGTTGCTAATGTCTCAAAAATAGTCGTAACAAGTCCTGAGTTGTCGTACGATGTTCAATGGACAAGGACGAATTCATTAGGTTTATTATGGAGTTTTTAGTTTACATACGGTATTGTAAGGTGTTGTTACGATTTGTAAGGAGTCCTACATTATAATAAAGTGCTTTTCAAGTTCTAAAATGGCATACGGTCGTAATATGTTTTAAGTTGCCGTACGATGTTTAAAGGACTCGAACGAATTCATTTGGTTTATTATGGAGATTTAACTTTTAGTACGGTGATGTAAGGTCTTCTTTGGAGTTGTAATGCGTGCTACATTATTCTAAATTGTTTTTCAAGTTGCTAATGTCTCATACAGAGTCGTAACAAGTCCTGAGTTGTCTTACGATGTTCAATGGACTCGGACGAATTCATTAGGTTTATTATGGAGTTTTAAGTTTACATACGGTATTGAAAGGTGTTGTTACGATTGGTAAGGAGTCCTACATTATAATAAAGTGCTTTTCAAGTTCTAAAATGGTTAACATAGTCGTAATATGTTTTAAGTTGACGTACGATGTTTAAAGGACTCGAACGAATTCATTTGGTTTATTATGGAGATTTAACGTTTCGTACGGTGATGTAAGGTCTTCTTTGGAGTTGTAATGCGTGCTACATTATTCTAAATTGCTTTTGAAGTTGCTAATGTCTCATACAGAGTCGTAACAAGTCCTGAGTTGTCTTAAGATGTTCAATGGACTCGGACGAATTCATTAGGTTTATTATGGAGTTTTAAGTTTACATACGGTATTGTAAGGTGTTGTTACGATTTGTAAGGAGTCCTACATTATAATAAAGTGCTTTTCAAGTTCTAAAATGGCATACATAGTCGTAATATGTTTTAAGTTGACGTACGATGTTTAAAGGACTCGAACGAATTCATTTGGTTTATTATGGAGATTTAACGTTTCGTACGATGATGTAAGTTCTTCTTTGGAGTTGTAATGCGTCCTACATTATTCTAAATTGCTTTTCAAGTTGCTAATGTCTCAAAAATAGTCGTAACAAGTCCTGAGTTGTCGTACGATGTTCAATGGACAAGGACGAATTCATTAGGTTTATTATGGAGTTTTTAGTTTACATACGGTATTGTAAGGTGTTGTTAAGATTTGTAAGGAGTCCTACATTATAATAAAGTACTTTTCAAGTTCTAAAATGGCATACAGTCGTAATATGTTTTAAGTTGCCGTACGATGTTTAAAGGACTCGAACGAATTCATTTGGATTATTATGGAGATTTAACGTTTAGTACGGTGATGTAAGGTCTTCTTTGGAGTTGTAATGTGTGCTACATTATTCTAAATTGCTTTTCAAGTTGCTAATGTCTCTTACAGAGTCGTAACAAGTCCTGAGTTGTCTTACGATGTTCAATGGACTCGGACGAATTCATTAGGTTTATTATGGAGTTTTAAGTTTACATACGGTATTGTAAGGTGTTGTTACGATTTGTAAGGAGTCCTACATTATAATAAAGTGCTTTTCAAGTTCTAAAATGGCATACATAGTCGTAATATGTTTTAAGTTGACGTACGATGTTTAAAGGACTCGAACGAATTCATTTGGTTTATTATGGAGATTTAACGTTTCGTACGGTGATGTAAGGTCTTCTTTGGAGTTGTAATGCGTCCTACATTATTCTAAATTGCTTTTCAAGTTGCTAATGTCTCAAAAATAGTCGTAACAAGTCCTGAGTTGTCGTACGATGTTCAATGGACAAGGACGAATTCATTAGGTTTATTATGGAGTTTTAAGTTTACATACGGTATTGTAAGGTGTTGTTACGATTTGTAAGGAGTCCTACAGTATAATAAAGTGCTTTTCAAGTTCTAAAATGGCAAACATAGTCGTAATATGTTTTAAGTTACCGTACGATGTTTAAAGGACTCGAACGAATTCATTTGGTTTATTATGGAGATTTAACGTTTCGTACGGTGATGTAAGGTCTTCTTTGGAGTTGTAATGCGTGCTACATTATTCTAAATTTCTTTTCAAGTTGCTAATGTCTCATACAGAGTCGTAACAAGTCATGAGTTGTCTTAAGATGTTTAATGGACTCGGACGAATTCATTAGGTTTATTATGGAGTTTTAAGTTTACATACGGTATTGTAAGGTGTTGTTACGATTTGTAAGGAGTCCTACATTATAATAAAGTGCTTTTCAAGTTCTAAAATGGCATACATAGTCGTAATATGTTTTAATTTGCCGTATGATGTTTAAACGACACGAACGAATTCATTTGGTTTATTATGGAGATTTAACGTTTCGTACGGTGATGTAAGGTCTTCTTTGGAGTTGTAATGCGTCCTACATTATTCTAAATTGCTTTTGAAGTTGCTAATGTCTCAAAAATAGTCGTAACAAGTCCTGAGTTGTCGTACGATGTTCAATGGACAAGGACGAATTCATTAGGTTTATTATGGAGTTTTAAGTTTACATACGGTATTGTAAGGTGTTGTTACGATTTGTAAGGAGTCCTACATTATAATAAAGTGCTTTTCAAGTTCTAAAATGGCATACATAGTCGTAATATGTTTTAAGTTGCCGTACGATGTTTAAAGGACTCGAACGAATTCATTTGGTTTATTATGGAGATTTAACGTTTCGTACGGTGATGTAAGGTCTTCTTTGGAGTTATAATGCGTCCTACATTATTCTAAATTGCTTTTCAAGCTGCTAATGTCTCAAAAATAGTCGTAACAAGTCCTGAGTTGTCTTACGATGTTCAATGGACTCGGACGAATTCATTAGGTTTATTATGGAGTTTTAAGTTTACATACGGTATTGTAAGGTGTTGTTACGATTTGTAAGGAGTCCTACAGTATAATAAAGTGCTTTTCAAGTTCTAAAATGGCAAACATAGTCGTAATATGTTTTTGATAGTCACTATGTATAGGTTGGACTCACCGGCTTGTCGGTGTTACTTTTGTTTGTAATTGTTTAACATGTAATTGTGTTTGTACTAGCGAACCTACGGGCGAATCTATAGATTCGCCCGCAGTTCATATGTCTTTTGTATTAAGGTGTCGACTGGGCGAACCTATGTGCCCAGCGAACCTGTGTTGGTTCGCTAGATAGATTCGCTAGAGCGAATCTATCAGCGAACCTAACACTGCTATATATTGTAACCTTATCTTCACTTTATACAACTTTTGCACATCTTTTACTAGAGCTATTATTCACTGATTTGTGTTGTGTAATCGTTCAATTTGAGGTGCTAGGAGCATATTCTACTTATCTTTGTAGCTTATATACCTCGATTGTGTGTTGAATCTTGTTATTGGGTTGTTTGGATATTTTACACTTTGTTCTTCAAGTCTTGGATATATTTGTGTTAAACAAGTCAACAAAGCACTGAAATCACGATCATTATGGACCAACAATATGGTATCAGAGCCTTAGTGCTCTTGATTGTTTGATTCTAGTGATTTTTGTGTTGTTTTTGGAGTTTTTGGGTCGAAAATACTTTTGATTCTGTTCCAAGCTTGTACTTAGTGTTTTGGTGTTGTATTTTGCTCAAAGATTGTGGTATTTAGTCTGGGGAAGCTTTTAAAACAAACGTGTATGCAAATGGTCAAGTTTTGAAGATTTTCGAGCTGTTTCCGTACTGTTGCAGGGTGGTTGAGCTACCAGCGAACCTATTTGTTCAACCAGCGAAACTAACTGTTCATCCAGCGAACCTAATTCAAATTTTTGTCCTGATTGGTTTGTGTTGTGGCCAGCGAATCTGATATTTCATCGAACGAAAGTTCACTTGTTTGACAGACTGTGCAAGCGAAACTGCTGCCAAAATCCGGCCAGCGAATCTGTGCTTGCTCGTCAGCGAAACTGTTTGACTGTCTAGCGAATCTGCTTCCAGCGAATCTGCCAGCGAATCTGCTGTGTTCTTCTAGCGAATCTAGCCAGCGAATCTGTCTGTTTTCAGCGAATCTATAATCTGTTCAAAGTTATGACTTCATCAACACTAAATATGAATGATCTGGATAGCGTTCAACCTAACAGGCCACCGAGGCTTGTTAGTGGTGAAAACTTTGAAGACTGGAAAAGATGTTTGAAAGCTTTCTTCTATTACACGGACTACAACCAATGGGAATCTATAGTAAATGGCCCGCACGTGCCAACAACTGTTGAAGGAACCGTCACCTCAGTAAACACAGATCCAACTACTTTTACTGAAACAGATATCAAGTTACTTGATCGTGACAAGAAGGCACTAGGGGCATTGATACTCTGCCTACATCAGGACATCTTCAACAGGTTTGCTGAACACACAACTGCAAAAAGCCTGTATGATGCATTGTGTGAATTTTATGATGGGAATGAGGATCTGAAACTGGATAGAAAGGCACAAGCTGAAAAGGAATTCAACTCTTTCGTGGGATACTCACAAGAGAACTTGACTGACATTACAAACCGATTTCTATCTGTGTCAAGTAATCTGAAGAAATATTGTTGGGGTTATTTGAAGATGTCACTTTCCAAATATAAGCGAGTGAAGATATCGAGCATCATCACGAGCAAGCACGGGTGAAGACGTTAATAATTTGTATTTGTCTTAGAATATTTGTGTAATCGTTTTGTGCTTAATTGCACGTCTTTTAGGTTACTTTGTAAGGTGAATGGTATGGACTATAAATACCATCACCTAGGTCATTTGTTAAGGGAGTTGCCTATTCTTGTTAGTCATATTCTCTTGTAACATCCTTTGATCTAATACAATTCACCTATTCTAATTATCATAATCTTCATCATACTTTGCATTGATCTTCATGAACATTCAAGCATCAATACGTGATCAGTGAGATTCCGCATCACTGATTGCAAACAACATCACCAAACAATCTCAGATCTAGATCCAAGCTCGCTCCCTCTAGAACTATCAATTGGTATCAGAGCTGTTGGGTGATCTTTGATTGTTGTTGTTATTGATGGAATTTTAGCTACCATTAGCTTTGATTCATGTTTGTGTAAAGAACTGCAAAGTTTGAGATCAATTGGTGAAGATTTGACTGAGTTTTTGAAGAAATTGTTCATGTTCGTGTTCTTCACTGCTCAAATTTGAGATCTGGAATTTGTTGATGTTATTGAGAAATTGATGATTGAGATGTGTTAGAAATCACTATCCTAAGCTTCGTTCATAATCAAACATCACTGATTTGTTGATTTCGATCCATATTTTGTCAAATTGTCTCAAAACCCACTTGTTGTGTTCTTCATCAAAAATCCAGATCTGATTGAGATTTAGCTTGATTCAAGGTGAAATACTTTGAAGGATTGTTAGAAACATCATTCCTTAGCTAATACAAGTATTGAATTGAACAAAAACAACAAAAATTGAAGAACTGATCTTGTGTTCATCACAATTTTGACTTTGAAAAGTCAATCTGATATGAAGATTTGAAGAAGTTTTCAGCCGGGTGATACACTATTCAGACGTGTGAAGAAGAAAAATTCACTATTCAGCCGGGTGAAGTAGAAGAAATCACTGTTCAGACGGGTGAAAAGGAAGAAAAACACTGTTCAGCCGTGTAAGCACTGTTCAGCCGGGTGAAACACTGTTCAGCCGGGTGAAGCACTGTTCAGCCGGGTGAAGGAATTGTTCAGCCGGGTGAAGTTACTTTTCAGCCGGGTGATAGAAGGAAAACACTATTTTGCCGGGTGAAGCACTGTTCTGCCGGGTGAAGCACTGTTCAGCCGTCCCAAGTTGTTTACCCGTCCCAACAGTGACCGGTATCTAAAAAAAAAAAAAAAAAAAAAAAAAAAAAAAAAATCGAAAATCGAAAATTTCATTTTTCCAAAATTTCATATTAGTCATTTTTAGCCACCATGACTTCCCAGAAAAATTATCAAAATGACTTTGAAAATTCAAGAAAAATGTCAACGGGCATGTTTACGGTGATCCGAGAAGAAAATAAAAGAGAAGATATCAATGAATTTATTACAGAATTCAATCACATGTTTGAAACAACTTATCTTCAAGTTGCCAAAGCTTGTGATCAAAAGAGAAGAGACTTTAATGAACACACAAAACTTGCTCTTGTGAGTGAAGCAAATTCTCATGACAATCAGGAAGATGAAGAAGAATATGATTGGAGTGAAAACAATGATGTTGTTTCCATTCAAGAGATTGAAAAGAAAGATAAAGAAATTAGCAACTTGTCAGAAATCATTGCAAAGCAAGATGAGACAATTGCTCAATTGAAATCAGAAATGGAGAAATTGATGTCTGAAAAGGAAATCAAGAAAGATGAGAATAGTTCTTATGTTGAAATGCCAATTGAAGTCAGAGAAAAGATGTGCACCAAAGAATGTTTTCAACAAGTTGAACATTACAGAATATACTCTTTCAAGATTTGTGATAAACTCAAGAAGGAAGAGCAAATGCACAAGAATCTGAAAGAAGAGCACGAAATATCTGATCAAAGAATCACATCTCTTGAAGTTTCAGTCAAGCAAAAAGAAAAAGAAGCAATGAACATCAGAAACGAAGCTGCAAAATCAAATGAACACTCATCCAGTGTGATCAAAGATTTGCAAGAAGAGATTCTAAAGTTGAAGAAGTTGTCTGAGATGTTTAATTCAGAAAACAGTAGTCTGAAAACCAAGCTTCAAGAAGAACAAGAGAAATTCAGAAGTCTTATAGAAGATCACAAATTGTGTGAAGATAGACTCAAATCTCTTACACTGAATGTTGATTCAATGCTTACCGAAAAGCATAATCTGAATGTTCAGCTCATGGAGCTCACTGATAAACTCAACAGATCACAATCTGATCTTGTGTGTATCAAAGAAGAAGTCGAAAAAGGAAAGTCTGTTGAAAAGAAAGATGAGGGATTAGTGTCAACCGGAATTGTTGGATCACTATCTTCTCAAGAAGAAGAAGAAAAGACACAAGAGTTTCAGTCAAAGAAGAAGAAGAAGAAGGTTAGAAGAAAGAAAAGCAAAGCCAAGAAGAACAAGACAAATGTCGCTTCATCTGATTCTACACCACAGCTTTCTTTAACTCCAAAGTCTCAAGATTCCGAATCCCCGAGTGATTCAAACAGTGATGTCTACTGTTTAATCTGTGACTCTGAAACTCATCATATCTCTGATTGTATCTACAGTCAAGGTGTCTTTCCTTTTGGGTCAAAAGGTGACAAGTTCAAGACTCCAGTTCTTTCAAGAAAGATTAAACAAGATTCAGAGGTCAAAGCTCATCAGAATCAACAATCTTCAACAGCAAAGACTTCTCAGAAGAAAAGAAAGAAGTCTCCCTTCAAGGCTCATCAGAAGTACTGTGAGATATGTGAAATGTACAATCACACGACAACAGAATGCTACTACAGCAAGTACTGCACCAACTGTCAGATGTACAACCACGACACAATGGAATGTTACTACAACAAGTATTGCTCTATTTGTGACATGGTCAATCACAACACATCCGAGTGCTATTACAAGCCGAGAAGGTCAGTCCAAAGAAGTTCATCATGTGCATACCCTTCCAGGTATTTTTCTAACTTTCAAAGATCTAATCATAGACATTCGTTTGATGAAAATCAACATGTCAATGATTCATGGACACCAAAGTTTGTCAAAAACAAAAAGAAAAATCATGATTTAAATGATAAAATTCCAATAGTGAATCAATCTTTGAATAAGAAATATAGTCAACAAAACCTGTTTTTAAATGAAATTCACAATTTGTTTGAAAATGACTATAATGACTCTTTTGACAAACAATCCATGAAAGAAGATGAAGGTACAAATTACAGTGTATCATCAGAACCACCACCTGAAGGTATTCCTTGCACTTATGAGAATATCACTTATGTTGATGAATTTGGACGACCTAAAACCGAAATGGTTTGGGTCATTACCTCTAACTGATTTGTTAGTGTGTTAGGGACAGTTATGGAGGCCGGTCAAACAAAGAAAAGAAGACCGTGGCTGATCCCTTATCATGACAAGATACCGAATCTTGTTCATGATGTTTTCGATGCAACTGACACCAAATGGAGTTGGAAACAAAAAGGAATCATTGCAGGATTTTTTAAAAAAACATTTTCGAAAATCAAACAATGATGGCAGTGCAAGAAACAACCGATGTTTCATTTCGTCTGTTTAGATTAAGTACATTGCATGCACTCTTCATACGTTGATAACATATCTGCCATTTTCTTTTCATTAAACTTTCAATTTTCTTAGAAATTTAAAAGTTTAGGGGGAGAAATCATTATTAAAAAAAATGATAAAATCAGAAAAATCCAAAAATATGTTGAATCTACTTGCATGTACATGAGAAATGATAGTACACTAGAGTTATTCAACGCATCATTTTAAATAATAAAGACTGAAGCGTGAAAATTGATGTGCGAGACGGCTCAGACAATTATACTGAACAAGTATATTCTTTGATGATTTAACTAAATTCTAATGAGTTTTTGTGGTTGAAACGTCTTAGTGCATGTGAAACGTTTATACAAATCAAATAGATATCTTGTGACGCAACTATATACATCGGGTAATGATGCAATCTAGTCAGTGTGATGAACCGCATCGTGAGCTTCTTTGTTGCGGTACCCACAGACCTGAAGTCTCACATGAAGTCTGTTTTGAGCTTCAAGATGCAGCAAAAGATTCCAAAATGGAACAAAAAGAGTCCCAAATGTGGACCATCACCAAACAAAATTCCAAAAAGGAATTCAGAAGATTCCCAAGGGGAACAATAGAAAAAAAAAAAAAAATTCCAAAAAGGAATTCAAAAGAAGTCCCAAAGTGGACCAAATCCAAATAGAACCCAAATTCCACACTGTTTATGATTGTAAGTGACCTGACGTGTTGAGTTGTTCTCAGGATATTTAGATGAGGTGTATAACTTTCTAATGTGCAAAGTATGGGTCACTCAAAACTTATTCCTAATCAACCTAATTGATCATCAAGAATAGAAAAAGTAAGTGTGTCACTTCGAGCTAATTGATTTGTTCAACAATTCATCACTCAATTACTTCACAATTCAAATGTCTATTCTCAAAACTGCAAAACATGTGTTGGATTAACTGCTGGTATGATCTCATTGCAGGTTAAAGATTCAGAATGTAAAGAGAAAATTCCAAAAAATCTCAAAAACATTGAAAAATTCAAAAACAACAAAAAGATTGTCATTTTAATCTTTTTCTTTTGTGTTGGCAGTTTAAAATGTGTTATTGATGTAGGAGTTGTTCATCAAGCAATATCTCATCCGATTGAGAACTTAATCTTTACATTGATGATAAATGCACATTATTGCCTGAGTTTTAATGTTTTTCTTTGAGTTGCAGGAACAATTTCCAATGCAGAACAAGCTTCCACGCGACTTGAAGATGTTCCTGTTCAAGCCTGATTCCAGTCCAAAGATCTCCAAGTCAGATTGCTGAGTGTTAAGAATCCTCCTCTTAATATCTCATACACAGATCCTATTATCCTCTAAAGCAAAAGTTGAGGGGGAGTATTCTAAGTCAAAGAAGTCTTCTCATTCTACTTCAACCGTTGAAGAAGATCCCGTTGCTGATATATAGATTCACCGGAATCTACTCTCTGCTTATTTCTTTCCATAGCCTCTGATGTTACTCAAAAGGGAGAGAAGGATGCAGATTGCTTGTTGAAAGACAGAGTTTTGATAGCATCATCTTAGGGGGAGTACTGTTGGGTCCTCTTGAAGATAATGCATACCAAAACTTTAAGTTGCTCTCTATACTCGCCACATGAAGATTTAAGCTGATATGTCAGATTTGTAAAGTGTCATCTTAGGGGGAGTACTGTTGGGGTTATTTGAAGATGTCACTTTCCAAATATAAGCGAGTGAAGATATCGAGCATCATCACGAGCAAGCACGGGTGAAGACGTTAATAATTTGTATTTGTCTTAGAATATTTGTGTAATCGTTTTGTGCTTAATTGCACGTCTTTTAGGTTACTTTGTAAGGTGAATGGTATGGACTATAAATACCATCACCTAGGTCATTTGTTAAGGGAGTTGCCTATTCTTGTTAGTCATATTCTCTTGTAACATCCTTTGATCTAATACAATTCACCTATTCTAATTATCATAATCTTCATCATACTTTGCATTGATCTTCATGAACATTCAAGCATCAATACGTGATCAGTGAGATTCCGCATCACTGATTGCAAACAACATCACCAAACAATCTCAGATCTAGATCCAAGCTCGCTCCCTCTAGAACTATCAAATATGATGATAAGCTGGGCAATCATGAACAAGTTGCTAAACTGTTAGATTCTCTTCCTCCTCAATGGAGTCTTCAAATCAAGCTGTTGAAACAAGAGAGAAACTTCCCTGACTACAAACTGATGGACGTCATCAACAAGCTGAAGTCTTTCGACCTCGATGTGAAGAGAAGAGAATATAATCAGTCAATAATGGTTCCAAACATTCCCTCTCAAAATGCTGCACTTATCTCATCCGCTGCAAACTCATATATGTACAGTGCTGCATCTAGAGGATCATCTGGTCATGTGTCTGCTAAATCTGCTGGTGCATCTACAAACGCTGGTTCTAGCTCAAATGCATCTGTCACCACTCAGATTCCGTCAGATACTATGGCTTTATTTGGAATGTTTGTTCACAGTTATGAAGCTCTTGTTGCAGGTGAGTTGAAAGGGAAGGGTATGACTGTAGAAGATATGTATCAGGTGGATCCTGATGATCTGGAGGAAACAGATATCCAATGGCAGATGGCTATGCTCACTCTTCGTGCCAGACGATTCATGGAAATAACTGGCAGAAGAAACTTTGGAAATCAGGGACAGAATAGTAAGCTGGGGTATGACAAGGGAAAGTTAAGATGCTATAACTGCAAACAACTGGGCCACTTCAAGAGAGAATGCCCATTACCAATCGTTACTGAGCCAGTTAACTCTGCAAATCCAAGATCTGCTCCAATTCAAGAAAAGGTTGAGGAAGCAAAGTCAAAGAATGAAACTGCACTGCTCACCAACTTTGATTGGAGTGCAGAAATTGAAGAAACCAAGGAGGAGATTAACCATGCCCTTGTTGCTGAAATTGCTGAGTTTGATGACAATGATATAAATCTCTTTGATCCGTTCAAAGAATTTTATGAAAAGGAAGAGGAAGAGAAATTGGAGAACGTTGTTAAAGTTCAATCAGATGTTATTGCTCAAGGACATCTGAATCATTCAGGGTTAGTTTGTGAAGCTGCTGTTAATGAAGTGAAACATGAGGAGGAGTCTAAGGTTAGCTTGGAAGAAATGATTGAGAAGGCAAGGCTGGATGCAGTTGATGAATTCAAAAGAAGCACTCCCTACTGTCAATGTGATCGTGCTCTGGCTGCCGAAAAACTGGTAATTGGTCTTCCTTACGATGTTATTGAAGATATGTGTTCATCTGCTTGCAAAATTCGTTTAATTGGCATATACAAAGCAAATAAATTATTAATGTCAAACGAAAACGAATTAAAAAGAACCATCAAAGAGCTTAAATTAAGTGAATCAAAATATTTTGTTAAGTTAAGAGAAGCTTTAAAGGAAAATGAACACTTAAAAAGAACTCTTTTAGAAAAGAACTGTGAAATTAACTACTTGACTGAGCAAGTTACACTTGCTGAATTTGAAGCAAGAAAACTTAAAAACAAATTGCAGCAGTGGACTATATCTGGTATGAAAAGGGAGGAACTGTGCAAGAAACAAAGGGGGCCAGAGTGAAGACAGGTTTGGGTTTTAGTAACAATGAAACATATGCATATCCTCCACCCAGTACTTTCTGTTACTCTCCTACACCTATTCCTCATCCCTCAAATGAGTTAATTCAAGAGATTATGCAGAATGATACTGACAGTTCCATTGCAGGTTTAAGTGAAGTAAATCTTAAGGAAGTTAGAGAGGATTACGCATATGGTGGGAGTGTTGGGCTCGGTTGTTCTGGCAGTAGTGATTGCAGTAGTTCTGATTCCAAGAAGTCTTTTGAAGACATTAGTTTAGTTAATCCTGTTTGTAGTAATGTGTCATATTCAGACAATTTCATGTTTAATAGTAATTTAGGGTGCTCCACTTCAAACCCTAATGTGTTGAATGATGATGATTTGATTAAAAATATGTGTGTGAATGACAAAGACAAACTTTCAGGTCAAGTCTCTGAAAGTCAAACCAAAACAAACTGTTTTCAAAAGTTCTTCACTCATCAAATTCCATCTTTCACACCTGTGAGAATTTCTAAACCAAAAGACAAGGAATCATCTTTTTCATACATTCTTAAACCAAAACCTGAATCTGATACAGTTAAAGTCACAACAGGTAAGTTAAAAGAACTCTATGACACTTACAGTGACTGTGACTCACAACTATCTGAATGTGATGAGGAAATTGTAATGGATAAAATTCCTGTTAACAGAGTTCCCAAAACTGGTTTGAAGTCTCACTGTTTTAAATGTGGAAATACTGGTCACACTGTCAAGCAATGCCCTAAGTTAATCCAAAATAGCTCAAAGCAAAAATCTTTGGGAAAAAGATTAAACACTTTTGTAAATAATTTCTTTTGTAATTCTTCATCTGCTTCACCACCCAAGTACACAAAGGCTTGGGTGCCAATTTCAAAGGTCTAACTTTTTCATTTTTTTTAATAAATGTCAGGAACTCTCAAATGCCGTTGTAAATAGTCATTGGCATATTGACAGCGGATGTTCCAGACATATGACAGGATTGAAGGATCTTCTGACTAACTATAGGATCATAAATGGCGGTTATGTTGCTTTTGCGGGAGACAAGAAAGGTGGGAAGATGATTGGTCAAGGAGAAGTCTCAAATGGCTCACTTACTTTGGAAGACGTCAACTATGTTCCTGAACTGGCATTCAACCTTCTGAGTGTATCACAAATCTGTGATAAAAATATTCCTGTGATGTTTCTTCCAAATGAATGCCTGTTCTTGAAGCCAGAGTTTACTATTCCTGAAGATATGGTGATCATGCGAGCTCCGAGACGAAATGATACCTATATGCTGAATATGGGATCAAAAGAATCCAACTCCACCGTGACATGTCTTCTGTCTAAAGCATCATCCTTTGAATCATTTTTGTGGCATAAACGTTTAGGGCACATTAATTTTAAAATTCTGAATAAATTGGTTAAGAACAATTTAGTTAGGGGTTTACCACTCAAAGACTTTTCAGTGGTTGAGAAATGCATGGCTTGTGCTAAAGGAAAACAGCACAAAAAGCCACATAAACTCAAAATTACAAATACTATCTCAGAACCCCTCGAATTGTTACATACTGATTTATTTGGTCCAATAAGTGTCAAATCTATTGCTAAAAAGTCTTATTGCTTGGTTGTCACAGATGATTACTCTAGGTACACCTGGGTGAGATTCATGGCAAACAAGAGTGAGACTGCCGAAGAATTGATGAAGCTGATTCCGTTAATCGAGGTTCTTGGAAAGAAGAAGGTTCAAGCCATCAGAAGCGATAACGGAACTGAATTCAGAAACCACATCTTCAACTCCTTCTGTGAACAACGGGGTATTCTCAGACAGTTTAGCGCTGCCCGAACACCACAACAAAATGGTGTTGCTGAAAGGAAGAATCGAACCCTTGTGGAGGCCGCTAGAACTATGCTGATCGAGTCAAAACTTCCAATTATTTTCTGGGCTGAAGCGGTTAATTGTGCAGCTTATGTTCTTAACAGGGTACTGATTGTCAAGGAAAGGATGAAGACTTCATACCAACTGTTTCGAGGGATTAAGCCGCTGATTGATTTTCTGCGCCCCTTTGGATGTTCTTGTACTCTTTTGAATACTCAAGATCAGAAGACGAAGTTTGGTGCTGTCTCTGATGAATGCTTCTTTGTGGGATACTCGAACACACAAAAGGCGTATCGTGTTTACAACAAGCGAACGCGGATTGTGCAAGAGTCCTACTACGTTGACTGGCAAGAGTCAAACACTACCAGTATTGGTAGTGAACCAGCTTGGTTTTATGATTCCACCACCATTTTCAAATCATTTAATCTTCCTGACTCTGACGATGACGACATCATTCCACACACATCAGTTTCTATTTTCAATCATTCACCTACACCATCACAACCACAACCTTCCACATCTGCTTCACAACTACCACCCACTTCTTTTGACATTCCATCACCTCCACCACCTCAAACCGTTCAAGCTTCTCCATCAGATATTCCATCCACATCCACTACCATCCCATCACCTACACCTCCACAACCATCAAATCAAACACCCTCAACCGACCAAAATCCTTTACTACTCAACACTGACTTCAAAACCCTGAAAAACCACCCTCACGATTATATCATTGGATCTATTACTGATGGTGTGCGAACTCGGAGTCAGAGTGGTTTGATTAATGAATGTCTTTATGCTGCCTTTCTGTCTCAAGTTGTTCCAAAGAATTATAAACAGGCACTTGAAGATCCGAGTTGGGTGGATGCCATGCAAATGGAACTACAGCAATTCAGGAAGCTCAAAGTTTGGGAACTGGTTGATCTTCCTCCTAACAAGTGTCCAATCGGCACTAAATGGGTTTTCCGAAACAAGCCAGATGATCGCGGTGTCGTAATCAGAAACAAAGCGAGACTGGTTGTTCAAGGATTTGCTCAAGAAGAGGGAATTGACTACACCGAAGTTTTTGCTCCAGTGGCTTGCCTGGAAGCCATCAGAATCTTTCTTGCTCATGCCGCAAACAAAAACTTTAAGGTTTATCAGATGGATGTGAAATGTGCATTTCTGTATGGAGATATCGATGAGGAGATCTATGTCTATCAACCACCAGGTTTCGAGGATCCCGATTTCCCGTCAAAGGTTTACAAGCTTGATAAATCCTTGTATGGGTTGCATCAAGCTCCACGGATCTGGTATGAAACTCTGACACAGTATCTTCTCAGCAAAGGTTTCTCTCGTGGGAGTATAGATATGACATTGTTCAAGAAGGAGGTGGATGGCGAGCTGCTGATCGTTCAAGTGTACGTTGATGATATCATTTTTGGTTCGACTAATGAAGGGTTGTGTAGAGAATTTGAGAAGGTGATGATGGATCGTTTTGAGATGACAATAATGGGGGAGATGTGTTTCTTCTTGGGGCTGCAAGTGGAGCAAAAGCCTGATGGAATTCTAATCCACCAAGAGAAATATATCAAAGAAATCCTCACGAAGTTTGGCATGGATGATTCTTCTCCTGAATTGATTCCTTTTACAGCTCAAACATGCCTTACTTCCGATGATAATGGGAATCCTGTGGATGCTCATCGGTACCGCTCGATGATCGGATCTCTCATGTATCTGACTGCAAGTCGTCCAGATATTACATTTGCCGTGTGTTACTGTGCTCGCTTCCAAGCCAATCCAAAAGAATCACATGAGAAAGCTGTTAAACGCATTTTTCGCTACCTTAAGGGTTCCTCTCGTTTGGGACTTTGGTACCCAAAAGGTGGGAACTTTGATTTACATGCTTTTTCTGATAGTGATCATGCTGGTTGCAGGATTAACAGGAAATCAGTCACTGGCGGATGTCAATACCTTGGAGAATGTCTTGTTTCCTGGCAAAGCAAGAAGCAGACAACCGTCTCTCTGTCCACAGGAGAAGCAGAATACATTGCTGCTTCAAGTTGCTGTTGCCAAGTGCTGTGGATTCAACATCAGATGATGGATTATGGCATCAACTTTCTTCACACGCCACTCTTTTGTGACAATGAAGCTGCTGTTGGAATCGCCAAGAATCCTATTCATCACACTCGAACCAAGCACATTGAAACAAGAATTCATGCAATTCGGGATGCACAGGAAAAGGGGTTTATTGATATTATTCCTATCGAAACTCGAAAGCAAAAAGCTGATCTTTTCACAAAAACTTTTGACAAACCACGTTTTTATGAACTGATCTCCATGCTGGGTCTTATATCTTTTTGAAAACCTTTTCTGTGAGAATCCATTTGTAAATACGTATATAACTTTTCTTTTTCTTCTTTGAAAAATCCGTGGGTCACTCGATTCATAGCTCCGTTACTTTATTTTTTTTTATCTTCTTTTATGTTCTTTTAACTCTGTATAAATATATATTAAGAAAATCTGAAAAACAAAAATTTCTTTTAAGACGGCTATTATATAGAAATTTTGGGGGAGATATAAAAGATTAACTATTTATAGTTTTTCAAATCTTGCTATTTCAGGATCTCCGTTTTGATTGATGTTGAAGAGTCGTTGAAGGAGGTCAGAAGCATTGCGTTTGGGATATGTCAGATAGGCTCAGCCCGAAAACGAAGTAAACAGTGATTGTGCAGCCAAACATAAAGCTCAAGATCTCGACAACAAGGATTATCTCCTTGACGTGATTGGATTGCACAAAGATAATGGTTCTGTCAAAAATGGGTTGAGAGCGTCAAATCTTTGCCTTGATTTCTCCAAACATCCCAAATCACCCTCGCCCTATCCCCGAATTGAGTTTCTAGTATGCAAAACAAATAAAATAAAAAGCTGCTAGTGATGCTCTTCGGAAAAGCCTCTGAGTGAGTTACTCGTTAACTCCTCAGAACGTATTGAGTCAAGTGCTTAACTCCTCTGCTATACGGAAGTATTGACCTGGAGTTGGTGGATCTTCTCTGCTATACGAAAGTATTGACCTGAAGATTCACCGAGCATGCTCAAATGTTTATCTCCTCTGTTATACGTCGGTATAGACCTGGAGCTCTAGACTATTTGAGTTTCCCAAATAATAAGTCGCATTGTATTCAAAAGAATCAATTGCTGACAAGCTCCACTCACAAAGAAAAGATGCAAAATTGCACAAGTGTCAAAAGAAGCTAATGCATCGGTCAACATTCAAAAGTTGATCATTGAAATTCAAGCAAAGTCAATCGTATTGCTCAGATATACCCTGATGACAGAACTTGTTCTTTTTACCTAAATGTCTGTGGGGACCGAGTTGTCTGAGTTTCTTCAATCAAACCGAAAACATGATAAAAGAAGCTGCTGATCTCTTGTTGAAAGGACTAAGGCATGGGTTTAAATGGACAAACATATCTGCAATCCCGCCAATCGATGATTCTCCGGATTCTACTCAAAACATCATGAAGAATATATATCCTTATTAGCGTTTAAATCTTTGTTCATTTATTTTATTTTATTTTATTTTAATTTTAACTTCTATCTTGTTATTACTAGTATTTTTAGGATTATATGTGTATATGTTTATTTTTGGAGCGTTGATATCGTGGGACGTTTTCACGGATTTACAAAGATTTTAAAATTTAAGAAAAACCAAAAATATTTTTTGTTATTACAAAGATTTCAAAACATTCGCTGTCACCTGTATTGTAGCACGACTTTCAAAAACTCAACACTAACGTTCGATTCTCACTTCAACCGGTCCTTTTCACACATTAAACATCATTTAAGTGTCTGGTATGTGATCGATTTCATCCTAATCTCTATTTTAAACCCTTAATCGCATCTTATATCTGTTAAATCTGTCGATCTTTGATTATGTGGTGTTTAAATGACTGATTTTGTGTTAGTTGTTAGGGTTTTACATCATAATAGCCTCGTTTAATGGTTATGTTACTTGTTTGTTGCTTTGAATGCCTGTTAATGTTGAACTGTATGTGATTTTGGCCGTTTTTCAAAAACTAGGGTTTCCAGCGAACCTATGTGTTCGTCTGGCGAATCTGAACGAAAGTTCAAAACTTCGAGCGAACCTATGTCGTTATGCTGCCCGCGCAACAACATAGATTCGCCCGACTGTTTCTAGCGAACCTATACATTCGCTCGACCACAATGACTGATTTTTCATGTCAGCGAATCTATAGGTTCTGGTGCTAAAATCTCAGGTTCGCTATACCAGCGAACCTAATTTCCAGCGAATCTATTTTCTGTTTTTCAAATCTTCATTTCTGATCAATCTCTGTTTATTTTTCAGGCAAAATGTCGACTTTATTCTTTGAGAAAAAGCACAACATGTGTGCTTTGCTTGATGAAAACCATGAAAAGGCCAGCAGCTATAGAGACTCCATCAAATGGCTGAAGTCGTCACATATACATTATGCCATCTCTCACTCACCTACTATATATGAGACGCACGTTCGGGATTTCTGGCGAACTGCTGTCATGAACGTGTCGGTACAGCCGTCACGTATCTGTGCTAAAGTCGGTGGACATGACCTGGAGTTCACAGAGGCTGATCTAGCCAGGATTCTAAGGCTAGAAGAGGATGTAGGAGAGGAAGTAAGTATGACTCCTGAGGAAGTGTACGGGGCATTGCGGACTGCTGGGTATGAGGGTCCGATGCCAGGCGAGAAGAAAATGGAATTTGTGAAGTCCTACTTGATCCAGGACTGGAGGTACATCGCTCACGTGTTCATCATGTGCCTGGATCATAGGAAAGGGGGTACGGACGGGCTAAACCTTGACTGGGCAAGGGCTATGGTGCTGTTCTGCCGGGGGCAGAAAGCAAACCTTGCAAAACTCATCTACAATTATATGCTAGAGAACATCCATGCTACCAAAGGGGCAAAATGGTTGATGTATCCAAGATTCATTCAGATGGTGCTGAATGACAAATTGCCCGATCTGCCGATAGTTGGAGCTGAGTTGAAAATTTGGGATATGCATTCGAGGATCTTCAAGGATTGTAAAGCGGTGAGGTCGGACTGTGTGGGCAGGACTGCTTATCTCTGGGAAAATATGTATCCGGCCGAAAGATGGGTGTATATACAGAGGCTGATGGAAACGGAAAGGAAACGGGGCGGAGAAAATATAGAGGTGGTTGAGAAGAAGATTAGGAAAAGGAAGGCATATGCCAAAGAGAAAGACTATTCGTTTGATAGGGAAGTGGATGAGATCCAAGCTGAGATTGATGCTGGTAGGGAACAGCGAACAAAGAAAAGGTCTGATACACACGCTGAAGGGTCAAAGAAGGCGAAGCACGATATCGGGGGTACATCTGCTGGGTCTGGAAATGAGTTGAAGGGTGTTGTTGAAAGATTGGAAGCAGAATTGTTTGAGCTGAAAAGTAAACATGAAGAGCTGGAAAAGCAGGATGCTGAGAAATCGACTGTGATATACGAGATGGGTCGGATGATGAAGGACCAGCAGTGCCTGATCGTGAGGATCTTCAAAGAATTAAACAGTCTGAAGGAAAATGTTGGAACTGAACCGGCAATGACTGAAGCAGAACTGAACTCCTTAACGGATATTGCAAGGTATCCGTTAATGGATGTTGACTTTGGAGATAAAGGAAAAGCTGCCGAGGAAACATTCGATGAAGAGATGGGGATTTATCTAGATGTGTTTGAAGGGGAAGAGGTGGTAGGAGGATCGAGTATGGATTATACATTGGTAGACGAACCGGAGGTTGATATTGATGCAGATAGTGAGGAAGATATTGATGATGAGCCGGAAACATATAAAGTGGAGGAAAAAGGGATGAGTTACCAGTTTGAACATGTTGATTTGGACAAGTCTGAATGGTTTAGAAAAGAAGAAGAGGTTGTTCCTGAAGTGCCAATTTTTCAGAATATCGACAAACCGAACACCTCTCAACTGGATAGGCAGGTGATAGCATGGAAGTACAATTGTTTGGTGGATGCTTACATGATCAAAAGAAGAGGCGGTGACATTTCATATATCAAGAACCGGAAGCATTTTGCCACCTTGCCTCGGTGGGATTTGCGGAGGTTGGCTGGTCTTCCATTGCTTGGGAAAGAAGAAAGCGGAAGGGCGTGTGCATTTGAGGTCACCATCCGAGAAGCTGCAAAGACAAACTTTGTTGATTTTGGATACCAAAAACCGAGGAGGATGAGACAGAAACGGGATAGGCATTGGGTGTCATGGAAGGGCAAGATTGTGTTGAAGATTGCTGCACCAAAGGTTATGACCAAAGTTAGGGTACCTGACACTCAACCGCCGAGACTGCAGGAATTTCTGAAATGGTTCTATGATAACAGCACTGGGGAGGCAATTATCAGATTAAAAGGAGATGACCGTCCAGAAATCCGTCTATTTGATCCAATGGAGGTCTTCTCCTTCTGTGATGAGGATCTGAAGGTGCTGTGCGAGAACAGAATAAAGCACGGGGCTGGAGATGACACTGCTGCTGAAGCGAACCTGTTTGTGAAGGTCGCGAACAAAGCCCGGGGGATTCGTGCTGAGCTAAAGGCTGTGAATGAGAGATTGAGGAGGACAGATGATCAGCGAATGGACATGGATGACCTGACAAGACAGCTTGATCGAACTATCGAACAGAGGTTTGAGAAACCTGTAGAAGTGGTTGATTTGGAGGCAATTAGCGAGGAGCAAACTGCAGAGACACAGGCGGAGACGACAGTTCAACTTGAGCCTGATGCTGAGGTCGCAGATACAGAGTTCGTAGACTCAATGCTGAATTTAAGTGAAGATGAGGCCGGATCTGAAGATATTACAAACCCAATGGCCGGAATTAAAGAAAGGGCAGGAACGTTTATCGAACATCTTTGAAGCCATCAAGACGGAGCTAAACCAGAAGACTTCCCCAGGTGAGGTCCAACCTAGGGGGAGTATTGATAGTCACTATGTATAGGTTGGACTCACCGGCTTGTCGGTGTTACTTTTGTTTGTAATTGTTTAACTTGTAATTGTGTTTGTACTAGCGAACCTACGGGCGAATCTATAGATTCGCCCGCAGTTCATATGTCTTTTGTATTAAGGTGTCGACTGGGCGAACCTATGTGCCCAGCGAACCTGTGTTGGTTCGCTAGATAGATTCGCTAGAGCGAATCTATCAGCGAACCTAACACTGCTATATAATGTAACCTTATCTTCACTTTATACAACTTTTGCACATCTTTTACTAGAGCTATCATTCACTGATTTGTGTTGTGTAATCGTTCAATTTGAGGTGCTAGGAGCATATTCTACTTATCTTTGTAGCTTATATACCTCGATTGTGTGTTGAATCTTGTTATTGGGTTGTTTGGATATTTTAAACTTTGTTCTTCAAGTCTTGGATATATTTGTGTTAAACAAGTCAACAAAGCACTGAAATCACGATCATTATGGACCAACAGTTTTAAGTTGCCGTACGATGTTTAAAGGACTCGAACGAATTCATTTGGTTTATTATGGAGATTTAACGTTTCGTACGGTGATGTAAGGTCTTCTTTGGAGTTGTAATGCGTGCTACAATATTCTAATTGCTTTTCAAGTTGCTAATGTCTCATACAGAGTCGTAACAAGTCCTGAGTTGTCTTACGATGTTCAATGGACTCGGACGAATTCATTAGGTTTATTATGGAGTTTTAAGTTTACATACGGTATTGTAAGGTGTTGTTACGATTTGTAAGAAGTCCTACATTATAATAAAGTGCTTTTCAAGTTCTAAAATGGCATACATATTCGTAATATGTTTTAAGTTGCCGTACGATGTTTAAAGGACTCGAACGAATTCATTTGGTTTATTATGGAGATTTAACGTTTCGTACGGTGATGTAAGGTCTTCTTTGGAGTTGTAATGCGTCCTACATTATTCTAAATTGCTTTTCAAGTTGCTAATGTCTCAAAAATAGTCGTAACAAGTCCTGAGTTGTCGTACGATGTTCAATGGACAAGGGCGAATTCATTAGGTTTATTATGGAGTTTTAAGTTTACATACGGTATTGTAAGGTATTGTTACGATTTGTAAGGAGTCCTACAGTATAATAAAGTGCTTTTCAAGTTCTAAAATGGCAAACATAGTCGTAATATGTTTTAAGTTGCCGTACGATGTTTAAAGGACTCGAACGAATTCATTTGGTTTATTATGGAGATTTAACGTTTCGTACGGTGATGTAAGGTCTTCTTTGGAGTTGTAATGCGTGCTACATTATTCTAAATTGCTTTTCAAGTTGCTAATGTCTCATACAGAGTCGTAACAAGTCCTGAGTTGTCTTAAGATGTTCAATGGACTCGGACGAATTCATTAGGTTTATTATGGAGTTTTAAGTTTACATACGGTATTGTAAGGTGTTGTTACGATTTGTAAGGAGTCCTACATTATAATAAAGTGCTTTTCAAGTTCTAAAATGGCATACATAGTCGTAATATGTTTTAAGTTGCCGTATGATGTTTAAAGGACACGAACGAATTCATTTGGTTTATTATGGAGATTTAACGTTTCGTACGGTGATGTAAGGTCTTCTTTGGAGTTGTAATGCGTCCTACATTATTCTAAATTGCTTTTCAAGTTGCTAATGTCTCAAAAATAGTCGTAACAAGTCCTGAGTTGTCGTACGATGTTCAATGGACAAGGACGAATTCATTAGGTTTTTTATGGAGTTTTAAGTTTACATACGGTATTGTAAGGTGTTGTTACGATTTGTAAGGAGTCCTACATTATAATAAAGTGCTTTTCAAGTTCTAAAATGGCATACATAGTCGTAATATGTTTTAAGTTGCCGTACGATGTTTAAAGGACTCGAACGAATTCATTTAGTTTATTATGGAGATTTAACGTTTCGTACGGTGATGTAAGGTCTTCTTTGGAGTTGTAATGCGTCCTACATTATTCTAAATTGCTTTTCAAGTTGCTAATGTCTCAAAAATAGTTGTAACAAGTCCTGGGTTGTCGTACGATGTTCAATGGACAAGGACGAATTCATTAGGTTTATTATGGAGTTTTAAGTTTACATACGGTATGGTAAGGTGTTGTTACGATTGGTAAGGAATCCTACATTATAATAAAGTGCTTTTCAAGTTCTAAAATGGCAAACATAGTCGTAATATGTTTTAAGTTGCCATACGATGTTTAAAGGACTCGAACGAATTCATTTGGTTTATTATGGAGATTTAATGTTTCGTACGGTGATGTAAGGTCTTCTTTGGAGTTGTAATGCGTGCTACATTATTCTAAATTGCTTTTCAAGTTGCTAATGTCTCATACAGAGTCGTAACAAGTCCTGAGTTGTCTTACGATGTTCAATGGACTCGGACGAATTCATTAGGTTTATTATGGAGTTTTAAGTTTACATACGGTATTGTAAGGTGTTGTTACGATTTGTAAGGAGTCCTACATTATAATAAAGTGCTTTTCAAGTTCTAAAATGGCATACAGTCGTAATATGTTTTAAGTTGTCGTACGATGTTTAAAGGACTCGAACGAATTCATTTGGATTATTATGGAGATTTAACGTTTAGTACGGTGATGTAAGGTCTTCTTTGGAGTTGTAATGTGTGCTACATTATTCTAAATTGCTTTTCAAGTTGCTAATGTCTCATACAGAGTCGTAACAAGTCCTGAGTTGTCTTACGATGTTCAATGGACTCGGACGAATTCATTAGGTTTATTATGGAGTTTTAAGTTTACATACGGTATTGTAAGGTGTTG
The DNA here is from genome assembly GCA_030867185.1 of Tagetes erecta. Lineage (NCBI taxonomy): Eukaryota > Viridiplantae > Streptophyta > Magnoliopsida > Asterales > Asteraceae > Tagetes > Tagetes erecta. Next base: position 47,376,352 of record CM061490.1, read on the forward strand.
TTACGATTTGTAAGGAGTCCTACATTATAATAAAGTGCTTTTCAAGTTCTAAAATGGCATACAGTCGTAATATGTTTTAAGTTGCCGTACGATGCTTAAAGGACTCGAACGAATTCATTTTGATTATTATGGAGATTTAACGTTTAGTACGGTGATGTAAGGTCTTCTTTGGAGTTGTAATGTGTGCTACATTATTCTAAATTGCTTTTCAAGTTGCTAATGTCTCATACAGAGTCGTAACAAGTCCTGAGTTGTCTTACGATGTTCAATGGACTCGGACGAATTCATTAGGTTTATTATGGAGTTTCAAGTTTACATACGGTATTGTAAGGTGTTGTTACGATTTGTAAGGAGTCCTACATTATAATAAAGTGCTTTTGAAGTTCTAAAATGGCATACATAGTCGTAATATGTTTTAAGTTGTCGTACGATGTTTAAAGGACTCGAACGAATTCATTTGGTTTATTATGGAGATTTAACGTTTAGTACGGTGATGTAAGGTCTTCTTTGGAGTTGTAATGTGTGCTACATTATTCTAAATTGCTTTTCAAGTTGCTAATGTCTCATACAGAGTCGTAACAAGTCCTGAGTTGTCTTACGATGTTCAATGGACTCGGACGAATTCATTAGGTTTATTATGGAGTTTTAAGTTTACATACGGTATTGTAAGGTGTTGTTACGATTTGTAAGGAGTCCTACATTATAATAAAGTGCTTTTCAAGTTCTAAAATGGCATACAGTCGTAATATGTTTTAAGTTGCCGTACGATGCTTAAAGGACTCGAACGAATTCATTTTGATTATTATGGAGATTTAACGTTTAGTACGGTGATGTAAGGTCTTCTTTGGAGTTGTAATGTGTGCTACATTATTCTAAATTGCTTTTCAAGTTGCTAATGTCTCATACAGAGTCGTAACAAGTCCTGAGTTGTCTTACGATGTTCAATGGACTCGGACGAATTCATTAGGTTTATTATGGAGTTTCAAGTTTACATATGGTATTGTAAGGTGTTGTTACGATTTGTAAGGAGTCCTACATTATAATAAAGTGCTTTTGAAGTTCTAAAATGGCATACATAGTCGTAATATGTTTTAAGTTGTCGTACGATGTTTAAAGGACTCGAACGAATTCATTTGGTTTATTATGGAGATTTAACGTTTCGTACGGTGATGTAAGGTCTTCTTTGGAGTTGTAATGCGTGCTACATTTTTCTAAATTGCTTTTCAAGTTGCTAATGTCTCATACAGAGTCGTAACAAGTCCTGAGTTGTCTTACGATGTTCAATGAACTCGGACGAATTCATTAGGTTTATTATGGAGTTTTAAGTTTACATACGGTATTGTAAGGTATTGTTACGATTTGTAAGGAGTCCTACAGTATAATAAAGTGCTTTTCAAGTTCTAAAATGGCAAACATAGTCGTAATATGTTTTAAGTTGCCGTACGATGTTTAAAGGACTCGAACGAATTCATTTGGTTTATTATGGAGATTTAACGTTTCGTACGGTGATGTAAGGTCTTCTTTGGAGTTGTAATGCGTGCTACATTATTCTAAATTGCTTTTCAAGTTGCTAATGTCTCATACAGAGTCGTAACAAGTCCTGAGTTGTCTTAAGATGTTCAATGGACTCGGACGAATTCATTAGGTTTATTATGGAGTTTTAAGTTTACATACGGTATTGTAAGGTGTTGTTACGATTTGTAAGGAGTCCTACATTATAATAAAGTGCTTTTCAAGTTCTAAAATGGCATACATAGTCGTAATATGTTTTAAGTTGCCGTATGATGTTTAAAGGACACGAACGAATTCATTTGGTTTATTATGGAGATTTAACGTTTCGTACGGTGATGTAAGGTCTTCTTTGGAGTTGTAATGCGTCCTACATTATTCTAAATTGCTTTTCAAGCTGCTAATGTCTCAAAAATAGTCGTAACAAGTCCTGAGTTGTCTTACGATGTTCAATGGACTCGGACGAATTCATTAGGTTTATTATGGAGTTTTAAGTTTACATACGGTATTGTAAGGTGTTGTTACGATTTTTAAGGAGTCCTACATTATAATAAAGTGCTTTTCAAGTTCTAAAATGGCATACATAGTCGTAATATGTTTTAAGTTGCCGTACGATGTTTAAAGGACTCGAACGAATTCATTTAGTTTATTATGGAGATTTAACGTTTCGTACGGTGATGTAAGGTCTTCTTTGGAGTTGTAATGCGTCCTACATTATTCTAAATTGCTTTTCAAGTTGCTAATGTCTCAAAAATAGTTGTAACAAGTCCTGGGTTGTCGTACGATGTTCAATGGACAAGGACGAATTCATTAGGTTTATTATGGAGTTTTAAGTTTACATACGGTATGGTAAGGTGTTGTTACGATTGGTAAGGAATCCTACATTATAATAAAGTGCTTTTCAAGTTCTAAAATGGCAAACATAGTCGTAATATGTTTTAAGTTGCCATACGATGTTTAAAGGACTCGAACGAATTCATTTGGTTTATTATGGAGATTTAATGTTTCGTACGGTGATGTAAGGTCTTCTTTGGAGTTGTAATGCGTGCTACATTATTCTAAATTGCTTTTCAAGTTGCTAATGTCTCATACAGAGTCGTAACAAGTCCTGAGTTGTCTTACGATGTTCAATGGACTCGGACGAATTCATTAGGTTTATTATGGAGTTTTAAGTTTACATACGGTATTGTAAGGTGTTGTTACGATTTGTAAGGAGTCCTACATTATAATAAAGTGCTTTTCAAGTTCTAAAATGGCATACAGTCGTAATATGTTTTAAGTTGTCGTACGATGTTTAAAGGACTCGAACGAATTCATTTGGATTATTATGGAGATTTAACGTTTAGTACGGTGATGTAAGGTCTTCTTTGGAGTTGTAATGTGTGCTACATTATTCTAAATTGCTTTTCAAGTTGCTAATGTCTCATACAGAGTCGTAACAAGTCCTGAGTTGTCTTACGATGTTCAATGGACTCGGACGAATTCATTAGGTTTATTATGGAGTTTTAAGTTTACATACGGTATTGTAAGGTGTTGTTACGATTTGTAAGGAGTCCTACATTATAATAAAGTGCTTTTCAAGTTCTAAAATGGCATACAGTCGTAATATGTTTTAAGTTGCCGTACGATGCTTAAAGGACTCGAACGAATTCATTTTGATTATTATGGAGATTTAACGTTTAGTACGGTGATGTAAGGTCTTCTTTGGAGTTGTAATGTGTGCTACATTATTCTAAATTGCTTTTCAAGTTGCTAATGTCTCATACAGAGTCGTAACAAGTCCTGAGTTGTCTTACGATGTTCAATGGACTCGGACGAATTCATTAGGTTTATTATGGAGTTTCAAGTTTACATACGGTATTGTAAGGTGTTGTTACGATTTGTAAGGAGTCCTACATTATAATAAAGTGCTTTTGAAGTTCTAAAATGGCATACATAGTCGTAATATGTTTTAAGTTGTCGTACGATGTTTAAAGGACTCGAACGAATTCATTTGGTTTATTATGGAGATTTAACGTTTAGTACGGTGATGTAAGGTCTTCTTTGGAGTTGTAATGTGTGCTACATTATTCTAAATTGCTTTTCAAGTTGCTAATGTCTCATACAGAGTCGTAACAAGTCCTGAGTTGTCTTACGATGTTCAATGGACTCGGACGAATTCATTAGGTTTATTATGGAGTTTTAAGTTTACATACGGTATTGTAAGGTGTTGTTACGATTTGTAAGGAGTCCTACATTATAATAAAGTGCTTTTCAAGTTCTAAAATGGCATACAGTCGTAATATGTTTTAAGTTGCCGTACGATGCTTAAAGGACTCGAACGAATTCATTTTGATTATTATGGAGATTTAACGTTTAGTACGGTGATGTAAGGTCTTCTTTGGAGTTGTAATGTGTGCTACATTATTCTAAATTGCTTTTCAAGTTGCTAATGTCTCATACAGAGTCGTAACAAGTCCTGAGTTGTCTTACGATGTTCAATGGACTCGGACGAATTCATTAGGTTTATTATGGAGTTTCAAGTTTACATACGGTATTGTAAGGTGTTGTTACGATTTGTAAGGAGTCCTACATTATAATAAAGTGCTTTTGAAGTTCTAAAATGGCATACATAGTCGTAATATGTTTTAAGTTGTCGTACGATGTTTAAAGGACTCGAACGAATTCATTTGGTTTATTATGGAGATTTAACGTTTCGTACGGTGATGTAAGGTCTTCTTTGGAGTTGTAATGCGTGCTACATTTTTCTAAATTGCTTTTCAAGTTGCTAATGTCTCATACAGAGTCGTAACAAGTCCTGAGTTGTCTTACGATGTTCAATGAACTCGGACGAATTCATTAGGTTTATTATGGAGTTTTAAGTTTACATACGGTATTGTAAGGTATTGTTACGATTTGTAAGGAGTCCTACAGTATAATAAAGTGCTTTTCAAGTTCTAAAATGGCAAACATAGTCGTAATATGTTTTAAGTTGCCGTACGATGTTTAAAGGACTCGAACGAATTCATTTGGTTTATTATGGAGATTTAACGTTTCGTACGGTGATGTAAGGTCTTCTTTGGAGTTGTAATGCGTGCTACATTATTCTAAATTGCTTTTCAAGTTGCTAATGTCTCATACAGAGTCGTAACAAGTCCTGAGTTGTCTTAAGATGTTCAATGGACTCGGACGAATTCATTAGGTTTATTATGGAGTTTTAAGTTTACATACGGTATTGTAAGGTGTTGTTACGATTTGTAAGGAGTCCTACATTATAATAAAGTGCTTTTCAAGTTCTAAAATGGCATACATAGTCGTAATATGTTTTAAGTTGCCGTATGATGTTTAAAGGACACGAACGAATTCATTTGGTTTATTATGGAGATTTAACGTTTCGTACGGTGATGTAAGGTCTTCTTTGGAGTTGTAATGCGTCCTACATTATTCTAAATTGCTTTTCAAGCTGCTAATGTCTCAAAAATAGTCGTAACAAGTCCTGAGTTGTCTTACGATGTTCAATGGACTCGGACGAATTCATTAGGTTTATTATGGAGTTTTAAGTTTACATACGGTATTGTAAGGTGTTGTTACGATTTTTAAGGAGTCCTACATAATAATAATGTGCTTTTCAAGTTCTAAAATGGCATACATAGTCGTAATATGTTTTAAGTTGACGTACGATGTTTAAAGGACTCGAACGAATTCATTTGGTTTATTATGGAGATTTAACGTTTCGTACGGTGATGTAAGGTCTTCTTTGGAGTTGTAATGCGTGCTACATTATTCTAAATTGCTTTTCAAGTTGCTAATGTCTCATACAGAGTCGTAACAAGTCCTGAGTTGTCTTAAGATGTTCAATGGACTCGGACGAATTCATTAGGTTTATTATGGAGTTTTAAGTTTACATACGGTATTGTAAGGTGTTGTTACGATTTGTAAGGAGTCCTACATTATAATAAAGTGCTTTTCAAGTTCTAAAATGGCATACATAGTCGTAATATGTTTTAAGTTGCCGTATGATGTTTAAAGGACACGAACGAATTCATTTGGTTTATTATGGAGATTTAACGTTTCGTACGGTGATGTAAGGTCTTCTTTGGAGTTGTAATGCGTCCTACATTATTCTAAATTGCTTTTCAAGCTGCTAATGTCTCAAAAATAGTCGTAACAAGTCCTGAGTTGTCTTACGATGTTCAATGGACTCGGACGAATTCATTAGGTTTATTATGGAGTTTTAAGTTTACATACGGTATTGTAAGGTGTTGTTACGATTTTTAAGGAGTCCTACATAATAATAAAGTGCTTTTCAAGTTCTAAAATGGCATACATAGTCGTAATATGTTTTAAGTTGACGTACGATGTTTAAAGGACTCGAACGAATTCATTTGGTTTATTATGGAGATTTAACGTTTCGTACGGTGATGTAAGGTCTTCTTTGGAGTTGTAATACGTCCTACATGATTCTAAATTGATTTTCAAGCTGCTAATGTCTCAAAAATTGTCATAACAAGTCCTGAGTTGTCGTACGATGTTCAATGGACTCGGACGAATTCATTAGGTTTATTATGGAGTTTTAAGTTTACATACGGTATTGTAAGGTGTTGTTATGATTTGTAAGGAATCCTACATTATAATAAAGTGCTTTTCAAGTTCTAAAATGGCAAACATAGTCGTAATATGTTTTAAGTTGCCGTACGATGTTTAAAGGACTCGAACGAATTCATTTGGTTTATTATGGAGATTTAACGTTTCGTACGGTGATGTAAGGTCTTCTTTGGAGTTGTAATGCGTGCTACATTATTCTAATTGCTTTTCAAGTTGCTAATGTCTCATACAGAGTCGTAACAAGTCCTGAGTTGTCTTAAGATGTTCAATGGACTCGGACGAATTCATTAGGTTTATTATGGAGTTTTAAGTTTACATACGGTATTGTAAGGTGTTGTTAAGATTTGTAAGGAGTCCTACATTATAATAAAGTGCTTTTCAAGTTCTAAAATGGCATACATAGTCGTAATATGTTTTAAGTTGCCGTATGATGTTTAAAGGACACGAACGAATTCATTTGGTTTATTATGGAGATTTAACGTTTCGTACGGTGATGTAAGGTCTTCTTTGGAGTTGTAATGCGTCCTACATTATTCTAAATTGCTTTTCAAGTTGCTAATGTCTCAAAAATAGTCGTAACAAGTCCTGAGTTGTCGTACGATGTTCAATGGACAAGGACGAATTCATTAGGTTTTTTATGGAGTTTTAAGTTTACATACGGTATTGTAAGGTGTTGTTACGATTTGTAAGGAGTCCTACATTATAATAAAGTGCTTTTCAAGTTCTAAAATGGCATACATAGTCGTAATATGTTTTAAGTTGCCGTACGATGTTTAAAGGACTCGAACGAATTCATTTAGTTTATTATGGAGATTTAACGTTTCGTACGGTGATGTAAGGTCTTCTTTGGAGTTGTAATGCGTCCTACATTATTCTAAATTGCTTTTCAAGTTGCTAATGTCTCAAAAATAGTTGTAACAAGTCCTGAGTTGTCGTACGATGTTCAATGGACAAGGACGAATTCATTAGGTTTATTATGGAGTTTTAAGTTTACATACGGTATGGTAAGGTGTTGTTACGATTGGTAAGGAATCCTACATTATAATAAAGTGCTTTTCAAGTTCTAAAATGGCAAACATAGTCGTAATATGTTTTAAGTTGCCATACGATGTTTAAAGGACTCGAACGAATTCATTTGGTTTATTATGGAGATTTAATGTTTCGTACGGTGATGTAAGGTCTTCTTTGGAGTTGTAATGCGTGCTACATTATTCTAAATTGCTTTTCAAGTTGCTAATGTCTCATACAGAGTCGTAACAAGTCCTGAGTTGTCTTACGATGTTCAATGGACTCGGACGAATTCATTAGGTTTATTATGGAGTTTTAAGTTTACATACGGTATTGTAAGGTGTTGTTACGATTTGTAAGGAGTCCTACATTATAATAAAGTGCTTTTCAAGTTCTAAAATGGCATACAGTCGTAATATGTTTTAAGTTGCCGTACGATGTTTAAAGGACTCGAACGAATTCATTTGGATTATTATGGAGATTTAACGTTTAGTACGGTGATGTAAGGTCTTCTTTGGAGTTGTAATGTGTGCTACATTATTCTAAATTGCTTTTCAAGTTGCTAATGTCTCATACAGAGTCGTAACAAGTCCTGAGTTGTCTTAAGATGTTCAATGGACTCGGACGAATTCATTAGGTTTATTATGGAGTTTTAAGTTTACATACGGTATTGTAAGGTGTTGTTACGATTTGTAAGGAGTCCTACATTATAATAAAGTGCTTTTCAAGTTCTAAAATGGCATACATAGTCGTAATATGTTTTAAGTTGCCGTATGATGTTTAAAGGACACGAACGAATTCATTTGGTTTATTATGGAGATTTAACGTTTCGTACGGTGATGTAAGGTCTTCTTTGGAGTTGTAATGCGTCCTACATTATTCTAAATTGCTTTTCAAGCTGCTAATGTCTCAAAAATAGTCGTAACAAGTCCTGAGTTGTCTTACGATGTTCAATGGACTCGGACGAATTCATTAGGTTTATTATGGAGTTTTAAGTTTACATACGGTATTGTAAGGTGTTGTTACGATTTTTAAGGAGTCCTACATAATAATAAAGTGCTTTTCAAGTTCTAAAATGGCATACATAGTCGTAATATGTTTTAAGTTGACGTACGATGTTTAAAGGACTCGAACGAATTCATTTGGTTTATTATGGAGATTAAACGTTTCGTACGGTGATGTAAGGTCTTCTTTGGAGTTGTAATGCGTGCTACATTATTCTAAATTGCTTTTCAAGTTGCTAATGTCTCATACAGAGTCGTAACAAGTCCTGAGTTGTCTTAAGATGTTCAATGGACTCGGACGAATTCATTAGGTTTATTATGGAGTTTTAAGTTTACATACGGTATTGTAAGGTGTTGTTACGATTTGTAAGGAGTCCTACATTATAATAAAGTGCTTTTCAAGTTCTAAAATGGCATACATAGTCGTAATATGTTTTAAGTTGCCGTATGATGTTTAAAGGACACGAACGAATTCATTTGGTTTATTATGGAGATTTAACGTTTCGTACGGTGATGTAAGGTCTTCTTTGGAGTTGTAATGCGTCCTACATTATTCTAAATTGCTTTTCAAGCTGCTAATGTCTCAAAAATAGTCGTAACAAGTCCTGAGTTGTCTTACGATGTTCAATGGACTCGGACGAATTCATTAGGTTTATTATGGAGTTTTAAGTTTACATACGGTATTGTAAGGTGTTGTTACGATTTTTAAGGAGTCCTACATAATAATAAAGTGCTTTTCAAGTTCTAAAATGGCATACATAGTCGTAATATGTTTTAAGTTGACGTACGATGTTTAAAGGACTCGAACGAATTCATTTGGTTTATTATGGAGATTTAACGTTTCGTACGGTGATGTAAGGTCTTCTTTGGAGTTGTAATACGTCCTACATGATTCTAAATTGATTTTCAAGCTGCTAATGTCTCAAAAATTGTCATAACAAGTCCTGAGTTGTCGTACGATGTTCAATGGACTCGGACGAATTCATTAGGTTTATTATGGAGTTTTAAGTTTACATACGGTATTGTAAGGTGTTGTTATGATTTGTAAGGAATCCTACATTATAATAAAGTGCTTTTCAAGTTCTAAAATGGCAAACATAGTCGTAATATGTTTTAAGTTGCCGTACGATGTTTAAAGGACTCGAACGAATTCATTTGGTTTATTATGGAGATTTAACGTTTCGTACGGTGATGTAAGGTCTTCTTTGGAGTTGTAATGCGTGCTACATTATTCTAATTGCTTTTCAAGTTGCTAATGTCTCATACAGAGTCGTAACAAGTCCTGAGTTGTCTTACGATGTTCAATGGACTCGAACGAATTCATTAGGTTTATTATGGAGTTTTAAGTTTACATACGGTATTGTAAGGTGTTGTTACGATTTGTAAGGAGTCCTACATTATAATAAAGTGCTTTTCAAGTTCTAAAATGGCATACATAGTCGTAATATGTTTTAAGTTGCCGTACGATGTTTAAAGGACTCGAACGAATTCATTTGGTTTATTATGGAGATTTAACGTTTCGTACGGTAATGTAAGGTCTTCTTTAGAGTTGTAATGCGTCCTACATTATTCTAAATTGATTTTCAAGCTGCTAATGTCTCAAAAATTGTCATAACAAGTCCTGAGTTGTCGTACGATGTTCAATGGACTCGGACGAATTCATTAGGTTTATTATGGAGTTTTAAGTTTACATACGGTATTGTAAGGTGTTGTTACGATTTGTAAGGAGTCCTACATTATAATAAAGTGCTTTTCAAGTTCTAAAATGGCATACAGTCGTAATATGTTTTAAGTTGCCGTACGATGTTTAAAGGACTCGAACGAATTCATTTGGATTATTATGGAGATTTAACGTTTAGTACGGTGATGTAAGGTCTTCTTTGGAGTTGTAATGTGTGCTACATTATTCTAAATTGCTTTTCAAGTTGCTAATGTCTCATACAGAGTCGTAACAAGTCCTGAGTTGTCTTACGATGTTCAATGGACTCGGACGAATTCATTAGGTTTATTATGGAGTTTTAAGTTTACATACGGTATTGTAAGGTGTTGTTACGATTTGTAAGGAGTCCTACATTATAATAAAGTGCTTTTCAAGTTCTAAAATGGCAAACATAGTCGTAATATGTTTTAAGTTGCCGTACGATGTTTAAAGGACTCGAACGAATTCATTTGGTTTATTATGGAGATTTAACGTTTCGTACGGTGATGTAAGGTCTTCTTTGGAGTTGTAATGCGTGCTACATTATTCTAATTGCTTTTCAAGTTGCTAATGTCTCATACAGAGTCGTAACAAGTCCTGAGTTGTCTTACGATGTTCAATGGACTCGGACGAATTCATTAGGTTTATTATGGAGTTTTAAGTTTACATACGGTATTGTAAGGTGTTGTTACGATTTGTAAGGAGTCCTACATTATAATAAAGTGCTTTTCAAGTTCTAAAATGGCATACATAGTCGTAATATGTTTTAAGTTGCCGTACGATGTTTAAAGGACTCGAACGAATTCATTTGGTTTATTATGGAGATTTAACGTTTCGTACGGTAATGTAAGGTCTTCTTTAGAGTTGTAATGCGTCCTACATTATTCTAAATTGATTTTCAAGCTGCTAATGTCTCAAAAATTGTCATAACAAGTCCTGAGTTGTCGTACGATGTTCAATGGACTCGGACGAATTCATTAGGTTTATTATGGAGTTTTAAGTTTACATACGGTATTGTAAGGTGTTGTTACGATTTGTAAGGAGTCCTACATTATAATAAAGTGCTTTTCAAGTTCTAAAATGGCATACAGTCGTAATATGTTTTAAGTTGCCGTACGATGTTTAAAGGACTCGAACGAATTCATTTGGATTATTATGGAGATTTAACGTTTAGTACGGTGATGTAAGGTCTTCTTTGGAGTTGTAATGTGTGCTACATTATTCTAAATTGCTTTTCAAGTTGCTAATGTCTCATACAGAGTCGTAACAAGTCCTGAGTTGTCTTACGACGTTCAATGGACTCGGACGAATTCATTAGGTTTATTATGGAGTTTTAAGTTTACATACGGTATTGTAAGGTGTTGTTACGATTTGTAAGGAGTCCTACATTATAATAAAGTGCTTTTAAAGTTCTAAAATGGCATACATAGTCGTAATATGTTTTAAGTTGTCGTACTATGTTTAAAGGACTCGAACGAATTCATTTGGTTTATTATGGAGATTTAACGTTTCGTACGGTGATGTAAGGTCTTCTTTGGAGTTGTAATGCGTGCTACATTATTCTAAATTGCTTTTCAAGTTGCTAATGTCTCATACAAAGTCATAACAAGTCCTGAGTTGTCTTACGATGTTCAATGGACTCGGACGAATTCATTAGGTTTATTATGGAGTTTTAAGTTTACATACGGTATTGTAAGGTGTGTTACGATTTGTAAGGAGTCCTACATTATAATAAAGTGCTTTTCAAGTTCTAAAATGGCATACAGTCGTAATATGTTTTAAGTTGCCGTACGATGTTTAAAGGACTCGAACGAATTCATTTGGATTATTATGGAGATTTAACGTTTAGTACGGTGATGTAAGGTCTTCTTTGGAGTTGTAATGTGTGCTACATTATTCTAAATTGCTTTTCAAGTTGCTAATGTCTCATACAGAGTCGTAACAAGTCCTGAGTTGTCTTACGATGTTCAATGGACTCGGACGAATTCATTAGGTTTATTATGGAGTTTTAAGTTTACATACGGTATTGTAAGGTGTTGTTACGATTTGTAAGGAGTCCTACATTATAATAAAGTGCTTTTCAAGTTCTAAAATGGCATACAGTCGTAATATGTTTTAAGTTGTCGTACGTTGTTTAAAGGACTCGAACGAATTCATTTGGATTATTATGGAGATTTAACGTTTAGTACGGTGATGTAAGGTCTTCTTTGGAGTTGTAATGTGTGCTACATTATTCTAAATTGCTTTTCAAGTTGCTAATGTCTCATACAGAGTCGTAACAAGTCCTGAGTTGTCTTACGATGTTCAATGGACTCGGACGAATTAATTAGGTTTATTATGGAGTTTTAAGTTTACATACGGTATTGTAAGGTGTTGTTACGATTTTTAAGGAGTCCTACATAATAATAAAGTGCTTTTCAAGTTCTAAAATGGCATACATAGTCGTAATATGTTTTAAGTTGACGTACGATGTTTAAAGGACTAGAACGAATTCATTTGGTTTATTATGGAGATTTAACGTTTCGTAAGGTGATGTAAGATCTTCTTTGGAGTTGTAATGCGTCCTACATTATTCTAAATTGATTTTCAAGCTGCTAATATCTCAAAAATTGTCATAACAAGTCCTGAGTTGTCGTATGATGTTCAATGGACTCGGACGAATTCATTAGGTTTATTATGGAGTTGTAAGTTTACATACGGTATTGTAAGGTGTTGTTATGATTTGTAAGGAATCCTACATTATAATAAAGTGCTTTTCAAGTTCTAAAATGGCAAACATAGTCGTAATATGTTTTAAGTTGCCGTACGATGTTTAAAGGACTCGAACGAATTCATTTGGTTTATTATGGAGATTTAACGTTTCGTACGGTGATGTAAGGTCTTCTTTGGAGTTGTAATGCGTGCTACATTATTCTAATTGCTTTTCAAGTTGCTAATGTCTCATACAGAGTCGTAACAAGTCCTGAGTTGTCTTACGATGTTCAATGGACTCGGACGAATTCATTAGGTTTATTATGGAGTTTTAAGTTTACATACGGTATTGTAAGGTGTTGTTACGATTTGTAAGGAGTCCTACATTATAATAAAGTGCTTTTCAAGTTCTAAAATGGCATACATAGTCGTAATATGTTTTAAGTTGCCGTACGATGTTAAAGGACTCGAACGAATTCATTTGGTTTATTATGGAGATTTAACGTTTCGTACTGTAATGTAAGGTCTTCTTTGGAGTTGTAATGCGTCCTACATTATTCTAAATTGATTTTCAAGCTGCTAATGTCTCAAAAATTGTCATAACAAGTCCTGAGTTGTCGTACGATGTTCAATGGACTCGGACGAATTCATTAGGTTTATTATGGAGTTTTAAGTTTACATACGGTATTGTAAGGTGTTGTTACGATTTGTAAGGAGTCCTACATTATAATAAAGTGCTTTTCAAGTTCTAAAATGGCATACAGTCGTAATATGTTTTAAGTTGCCGTACGATGTTTAAAGGACTCGAACGAATTCATTTGGATTATTATGGAGATTTAACGTTTAGTACGGTGATGTAAGGTCTTCTTTGGAGTTGTAATGTGTGCTACATTATTCTAAATTGCTTTTCAAGTTGCTAATGTCTCATACAGAGTCGTAACAAGTCGTGAGTTGTCTTACGATGTTCAATGGACTCGGACGAATTCATTAGGTTTATTATGGAGTTTTAAGTTTACATACGGTTTTGTAAGGTGTTGTTACGATTTGTAAGGAGTCCTACATTATAATAAAGTGCTTTTCAAGTTCTAAAATGGCATACATAGTCGTAATATGTTTTAAGTTGTCGTACGATGTTTAAAGGACTCGAAGGAATTCATTTGGTTTATTATGGAGATTTAACGTTTCGTACGGTGATGTAAGGTCTTCTTTGGAGTTGTAATGCGTGCTACATTATTCTAAATTGCTTTTCAAGTTGCTAATGTCTCATACAGAGTCGTAACAAGTCCTGAGTTGTCTTACGATGTTCAATGGACTCGGACGAATTCATTAGGTTTATTATGGAGTTTTAAGTTTACATACGGTATTGTAAGGTGTTGTTACGATTTGTAAGGAGTCCTACATTATAATAAAGTGCTTTTCAAGTTCTAAAATGGCATACAGTCGTAATATGTTTTAAGTTGCCGTACGATGTTTAAAGGACTCGAACGAATTCATTTGGATTATTATGGAGATTTAACGTTTAGTACGGTGATGTAAGGTCTTCTTTGGAGTTGTAATGTGTGCTACATTATTCTAAATTGCTTTTCAAGTTGCTAATGTCTCATACAGAGTCGTAACAAGTCCTGAGTTGTCTTACGATGTTCAATGGACTCGGACGAATTAATTAGGTTTATTATGGAGTTTTAAGTTTACATACGGTATTGTAAGGTGTTGTTACGATTTTTAAGGAGTCCTACATAATAATAAAGTGCTTTTCAAGTTCTAAAATGGCATACATAGTCGTAATATGTTTTAAGTTGACGTACGATGTTTAAAGGACTCGAACGAATTCATTTGGTTTATTATGGAGATTTAACGTTTCGTACGGTGATGTAAGGTCTTCTTTGGAGTTGTAATGCGTCCTACGTTATTCTAAATTGCTTTTCAAGTTGCTAATGTCTCATACAGAGTCGTAACAAGTCCTGAGTTGTCTTACGATGTTCAATGGACTCGGACGAATTCATTAGGTTTATTATGGAGTTTTAAGTTTACATACGGTATTGTAAGGTGTTGTTACGATTTGTAAGGAGTCCTACATTATAATAAACTGCTTTTCAAGTTCTAAAATGGCATACATAGTCGTAATATGTTTTAAGTTGTCGTACTATGTTTAAAGGACTCGAACGAATTCATTTGGTTTATTATGGAGATTTAACGTTTCGTACGGTGATGTAAGGTCTTCTTTGGAGTTGTAATGCGTGCTACATTATTCTAAATTGCTTTTCAAGTTGCTAATGTCTCATACAAAGTCGTAACAAGTCCTGAGTTGTCTTACGATGTTCAATGGACTCGGACGAATTCATTAGGTTTATTATGGAGTTTTAAGTTTACATACGGTATTGTAAGGTGTTGTTACGATTTGTAAGGAGTCCTACATTATAATAAAGTGCTTTTCAAGTTCTAAAATGGCATACAGTCGTAATATGTTTTAAGTTGCCGTACGATGTTTAAAGGACTCGAACGAATTCATTTGGATTATTATGGAGATTTAACGTTTAGTACGGTGATGTAAGGTCTTCTTTGGAGTTGTAATGTGTGCTACATTATTCTAAATTGCTTTTCAAGTTGCTAATGTTTCATACAGAGTCGTAACAAGTCCTGAGTTGTCTTACGATGTTCAATGGACTCGGACGAATTCATTAGGTTTATTATGGAGTTTTAAGTTTACATACGGTATTGTAAGGTGTTGTTACGATTTGTAAGGAGTCCTACATTATAATAAAGTGCTTTTCAAGTTCTAAAATGGCATACAGTCGTAATATGTTTTAAGTTACCGTACGTTGTTTAAAGGACTCGAACGAATTCATTTGGATTATTATGGAGATTTAACGTTTAGTACGGTGATGTAAGGTCTTCTTTGGAGTTGTAATGTGTGCTACATTATTCTAAATTGCTTTTCAAGTTGCTAATGTCTCATACAGAGTCGTAACAAGTCCTGAGTTGTCTTACGATGTTCAATGGACTCGGACGAATTAATTAGGTTTATTATGGAGTTTTAAGTTTACATACGGTATTGTAAGGTGTTGTTACGATTTTTAAGGAGTCCTACATAATAATAAAGTGCTTTTCAAGTTCTAAAATGGCATACATAGTCGTAATATGTTTTAAGTTGACGTACGATGTTTAAAGGACTAGAACGAATTCATTTGGTTTATTATGGAGATTTAACGTTTCGTAAGGTGATGTAAGATCTTCTTTGGAGTTGTAATGCGTCCTACATTATTCTAAATTGATTTTCAAGCTGCTAATGTCTCAAAAATTGTCATAACAAGTCCTGAGTTGTCGTACGATGTTCAATGGACTCGGACGAATTCATTAGGTTTATTACGGAGTTGTAAGTTTACATACGGTATTGTAAGGTGTTGTTATGATTTGTAAAGAATCCTACATTATAATAAAGTGCTTTTCAAGTTCTAAAATGGCAAACATAGTCGTAATATGTTTTAAGTTGCCGTACGATGTTTAAAGGACTCGAACGAATTCATTTGGTTTATTATGGAGATTTAACGTTTCGTACGGTGATGTAAGGTCTTCTTTGGAGTTGTAATGCGTGCTACATTATTCTAATTGCTTTTGAAGTTGCTAATGTCTCATACAGAGTCGTAACAAGTCCTGAGTTGTCTTACGATGTTCAATGGACTCGGACGAATTAATTAGGTTTATTATGGAGTTTTAAGTTTACATACGGTATTGTAAGGTGTTGTTACGATTTGTAAGGAGTCCTACATTATAATAAAGTGCTTTTCAAGTTCTAAAATGGCATACATAGTCGTAATATGTTTTAAGTTGTCGTACGATGTTTAAAGGACTCGAACGAATTCATTTGGTTTATTATGGAGATTTAACGTTTCGTACGGTGATGTAAGGTCTTCTTTGGAGTTGTAATGCGTGCTACATTATTCTAAATTGCTTTTGAAGTTGCTAATGTCTCATACAGAGTCGTAACAAGTCCTGAGTTGTCTTACGATGTTCAATGGACTCGGACGAATTCATTAGGTTTATTATGGAGTTTTAAGTTTACATACGGTATTGTAAGGTGTTGTTACGATTTGTAAGGAGTCCTACATTATAATAAAGTGCTTTTCAAGTTCTAAAATGGCATACAGTCGTAATATGTTTTAAGTTGCCGTACGATGTTTAAAGGACTCGAACGAATTCATTTGGATTATTATGGAGATTTAACGTTTAGTACGGTGATGTAAGGTCTTCTTTGGAGTTGTAATGTGTGCTACATTATTCTAAATTGCTTTTCAAGTTGCTAATGTCTCATACAGAGTCGTAACAAGTCCTGAGTTGTCTTACGATGTTCAATGGACTCGGACGAATTAATTAGGTTTATTATGGAGTTTTAAGTTTACATACGGTATTGTAAGGTGTTGTTACGATTTTTAAGGAGTCCTACATAATAATAAAGTGCTTTTCAAGTTCTAAAATGGCATACATAGTCGTAATATGTTTTAAGTTGACGTACGATGTTTAAAGGACTAGAACGAATTCATTTGGTTTATTATGGAGATTTAACGTTTCGTAAGGTGATGTAAGATCTTCTTTGGAGTTGTAATGCGTCCTACATTATTCTAAATTGATTTTCAAGCTGCTAATGTCTCATAAAGAGTCGTAACAAGTCCTGAGTTGTCTTACGATGTTCAATGGACTCGGACGAATTCATTAGGTTTATTATGGAGTTTTAAGTTTACATACGGTATTGTAAGGTGTTGTTACGATTTGTAAGGAGTCCTACATTATAATAAAGTGCTTTTCAAGTTCTAAAATGGCATACATAGTCGTAATATGTTTTAAGTTGCCGTACGATGTTTAAAGGACTCGAACGAATTCATTTGGTTTATTATGGAGATTTAACGTTTCGTACTGTAATGTAAGGTCTTCTTTGGAGTTGTAATGCGTCCTACATTATTCTAAATTGCTTTTCAAGTTGCTAATGTCTCAAAAATAGTCGTAACAAGTCCTGAGTTGTCGTACGATGTTCAATGGACAAGGACGAATTCATTAGGTTTATTATGGAGTTTTAAGTTTACATACGGTATTGTAAGGTGTTGTTACGATTTGTAAGGAGTCCTACATTATAATAAAGTGCTTTTCAAGTTCTAAAATGGCAAACATAGTCGTAATATGTTTTAAGTTGCCGTACGATGTTTAAAGGACTCGAACGAATTCATTTGGTTTATTATGGAGATTTAACGTTTCGTACGGTGATGTAAGGTCTTCTTTGGAGTTGTAATGCGTGCTACATTATTCTAAATTGCTTTTGAAGTTGCTAATGTCTCATACAGAGTCGTAACAAGTCCTGAGTTGTCTTACGATGTTCAATGGACTCGGACGAATTCATTAGGTTTATTATGGAGTTTTAAGTTTACATACGGTTTTGTAAGGTGTTGTTACGATTTGTAAGGAGTCCTACATTATAATAAAGTGCTTTTCAAGTTCTAAAATGGCATACATAGTCGTAATATGTTTTAAGTTGTCGTACGATGTTTAAAGGACTCGAACGAATTCATTTGGTTTATTATGGAGATTTAACGTTTCGTACGGTGATGTAAGGTCTTCTTTGGAGTTGTAATGCGTGGTACATTATTCTAAATTGCTTTTGAAGTTGCTAATGTCTCATACAGAGTCGTAACAAGTCCTGAGTTGTCTTACGATGTTCAATGGACTCGGACGAATTCATTAGGTTTATTATGGAGTTTTAAGTTTACATACGGTATTGTAAGGTGTTGTTACGATTTGTAAGGAGTCCTACATTATAATAAAGTGCTTTTCAAGTTCTAAAATGGCATACAGTCGTAATATGTTTTAAGTTGCCGTACGATGTTTAAAGGACTCGAACGAATTCATTTGGATTATTATGGAGATTTAACGTTTAGTACGGTGATGTAAGGTCTTCTTTGGAGTTGTAATGTGTGCTACATTATTCTAAATTGCTTTTCAAGTTGCTAATGTCTCATACAGAGTCGTAACAAGTCCTGAGTTGTCTTACGATGTTCAATGGAGTCGGACGAATTAATTAGGTTTATTATGGAGTTTTAAGTTTACATACGGTATTGTAAGGTGTTGTTACGATTTTTAAGGAGTCCTACATAATAATAAAGTGCTTTTCAAGTTCTAAAATGGCATACATAGTCGTAATATGTTTTAAGTTGACGTACGATGTTTAAAGGACTCGAACGAATTCATTTGGTTTATTATGGAGATTTAACGTTTCGTACGGTGATGTAAGGTCTTCTTTGGAGTTGTAATGCGTCCTACATTATTCTAAATTGCTTTTCAAGTTGCTAATGTCTCATAAAGAGTCGTAACAAGTCCTGAGTTGTCTTACGATGTTCAATGGACTCGGACGAATTCATTAGGTTTATTATGGAGTTTTAAGTTTACATACGGTATTGTAAGGTGTTGTTACGATTTGTAAGGAGTCCTACATTATAATAAAGTGCTTTTCAAGTTCTAAAATGGCATACATAGTCGTAATATGTTTTAAGTTGCCGTACGATGTTTAAAGGACTCGAACGAATTCATTTGGTTTATTATGGAGATTTAACGTTTCGTACTGTAATGTAAGGTCTTCTTTGGAGTTGTAATGCGTCCTACATTATTCTAAATTGCTTTTCAAGTTGCTAATGTCTCAAAAATAGTCGTAACAAGTCCTGAGTTGTCGTACGATGTTCAATGGACAAGGACGAATTCATTAGGTTTATTATGGAGTTTTAAGTTTACATACGGTATTGTAAGGTGTTGTTACGATTTGTAAGGAGTCCTACATTATAATAAAGTGCTTTTCAAGTTCTAAAATGGCAAACATAGTCGTAATATGTTTTAAGTTGCCGTACGATGTTTAAAGGACTCGAACGAATTCATTTGGTTTATTATGGAGATTTAACGTTTCGTACGGTGATGTAAGGTCTTCTTTGGAGTTGTAATGCGTGCTACATTATTCTAAATTGCTTTTGAAGTTGCTAATGTCTCATACAGAGTCGTAACAAGTCCTGAGTTGTCTTAAGATGTTCAATAGACTCGGACGAATTCATTAGGTTTATTATGGAGTTTTAAGTTTACATACGGTATTGTAAGGTGTTGTTACGATTTGTAAGGAGTCCTACATTATAATAAAGTGCTTTTCAAGTTCTAAAATGGCATACATAGTCGTAATATGTTTTAAGTTGCCGTATGATGTTTAAAGGACTCGAACGAATTCATTTGGTTTATTATGGAGATTTAACGTTTCGTACGGTGATGTAAGGTCTTCTTTGGAGTTGTAATGCGTCCTACATTATTCTAAATTGCTTTTCAAGTTGCTAATGTCTCAAAAATAGTCGTAACAAGTCCTGAGTTGTCGTACGATGTTCAATGGACAAGGACGAATTCATTAGGTTTATTATGGAGTTTTAAGTTTACATACGGTATTGTAAGGTGTTGTTACGATTTGTAAGGAGTCCTACATTATAATAAAGTGCTTTTCAAGTTCTAAAATGGCATACATAGTCGTAATATGTTTTAAGTTGCCGTACGATGTTTAAAGGACTCGAACGAATTCATTTGGTTTATTATGGAGATTTAACGTTTCGTACGGTGATGTAAGGTCTTCTTTGGAGTTGTAATGCGTCCTACATTATTCTAAATTGCTTTTCAAGTTGCTAATGTCTCAAAAATAGTCGTAACAAGTCCTGAGTTGTCGTACGATGTTCAATGGACAAGGATGAATTCATTAGGTTTATTATGGAGTTTTAAGTTTACATACGGTATTGTAAGGTGTTGTTACGATTGGTAAGGAATCCTGCATTATAATAAAATGCTTTTCAAGTTCTAAAATGGCAAACATAGTCGTAATATGTTTTAAGTTGCCATACGATGTTTAAAGGACTCGAACGAATTCATTTGGTTTATTATGGAGATTTAACGTTTCGTACGGTGATGTAAGGTCTTCTTTGGAGTTGTAATGCGTGCTACATTATTCTAAATTTCTTTTCAAGTTGCTAATGTCTCATACAGAGTCGTAACAAGTCCTCAGTTGTCTTACGATGTTCAATGGACTCGGACGAATTCATTAGGTTTATTATGGAGTTTTAAGTTTACATACGGTATTGTAAGGTGTTGTTACGATTTGTAAGGAGTCCTACATTATAATAAAGTGCTTTTCAAGTTCTAAAATGGCATACAGTCGTAATATGTTTTAAGTTGCCGTACGATGTTTAAAGGACTCGAACGAATTCATTTGGATTATTATGGAGATTTAACGTTTAGTACGGTGATGTAAGGTCTTCTTTGGAGTTGTAATGTGTGCTACATTATTCTAAATTGCTTTTCAAGTTGCTAATGTCTCATACAGAGTCGTAACAAGTCCTGAGTTGTCTTACGATGTTCAATGGACTCGGACGAATTCATTAGGTTTATTATGGAGTTTTAAGTTTACATACGGTATTGTAAGGTGTTGTTACGATTTGTAAGGAGTCCTACATTATAATAAAGTGCTTTTCAAGTTCTAAAATGGCATACATAGTCGTAATATGTTTTAAGTTGCCGTACGATGTTTAAAGGACTCGAACGAATTCATTTGGTTTATTATGGAGATTTAACGTTTCGTACTGTAATGTAAGGTCTTCTTTGGAGTTGTAATGCGTCCTACATTATTCTAAATTGCTTTTCAAGTTGCTAATGTCTCAAAAATAGTCGTAACAAGTCCTGAGTTGTCGTACGATGTTCAATGGACAAGGACGAATTCATTAGGTTTATTATGGAGTTTTAAGTTTACATACGGTATTGTAAGGTGTTGTTACGATTTGTAAGGAGTCCTACATTATAATAAAGTGCTTTTCAAGTTCTAAAATGGCAAACATAGTCGTAATATGTTTTAAGTTGCCGTACGATGTTTAAAGGACTCGAACGAATTCATTTGGTTTATTATGGAGATTTAACGTTTCGTACGGTGATGTAAGGTCTTCTTTGGAGTTGTAATGCGTGCTACATTATTCTAAATTGCTTTTGAAGTTGCTAATGTCTCATACAGAGTCGTAACAAGTCCTGAGTTGTCTTAAGATGTTCAATAGACTCGGACGAATTCATTAGGTTTATTATGGAGTTTTAAGTTTACATACGGTATTGTAAGGTGTTGTTACGATTTGTAAGGAGTCCTACATTATAATAAAGTGCTTTTCAAGTTCTAAAATGGCATACATAGTCGTAATATGTTTTAAGTTGCCGTATGATGTTTAAAGGACTCGAACGAATTCATTTGGTTTATTATGGAGATTTAACGTTTCGTACGGTGATGTAAGGTCTTCTTTGGAGTTGTAATGCGTCCTACATTATTCTAAATTGCTTTTCAAGTTGCTAATGTCTCAAAAATAGTCGTAACAAGTCCTGAGTTGTCGTACGATGTTCAATGGACAAGGACGAATTCATTAGGTTTATTATGGAGTTTTAAGTTTACATACGGTATTGTAAGGTGTTGTTACGATTTGTAAGGAGTCCTACTTTATAATAAAGTGCTTTTCAAGTTCTAAAATGGCATACATAGTCGTAATATGTTTTAAGTTGCCGTACGATGTTTAAAGGACTCGAACGAATTCATTTGGTTTATTATGGAGATTTAACGTTTCGTACGGTGATGTAAGGTCTTCTTTGGAGTTGTAATGCGTCCTACATTATTCTAAATTGCTTTTCAAGTTGCTAATGTCTCAAAAATAGTCGTAACAAGTCCTGAGTTGTCGTACGATGTTCAATGGACAAGGATGAATTCATTAGGTTTATTATGGAGTTTTAAGTTTACATACGGTATTGTAAGGTGTTGTTACGATTGGTAAGGAATCCTGCATTATAATAAAATGCTTTTCAAGTTCTAAAATGGCAAACATAGTCGTAATATGTTTTAAGTTGCCATACGATGTTTAAAGGACTCGAACGAATTCATTTGGTTTATTATGGAGATTTAACGTTTCGTACGGTGATGTAAGGTCTTCTTTGGAGTTGTAATGTGTGCTACATTATTCTAAATTTCTTTTCAAGTTGCTAATGTCTCATACAGAGTCGTAACAAGTCCTCAGTTGTCTTACGATGTTCAATGGACTCGGACGAATTCATTAGGTTTATTATGGAGTTTTAAGTTTACATACGGTATTGTAAGGTGTTGTTACGATTTGTAAGGAGTCCTACATTATAATAAAGTGCTTTTCAAGTTCTAAAATGGCATACAGTCGTAATATGTTTTAAGTTGCCGTACGATGTTTAAAGGACTCGAACGAATTCATTTGGATTATTATGGAGATTTAACGTTTAGTACGGTGATGTAAGGTCTTCTTTGGAGTTGTAATGTGTGCTACATTATTCTAAATTGCTTTTCAAGTTGCTAATGTCTCATACAGAGTCGTAACAAGTCCTGAGTTGTCTTACGATGTTCAATGGACCTGGACGAATTCATTAGGTTTATTATGGAGTTTTAAGTTTACATACGGTATTGTAAGGTGTTGTTACGATTTTTAAGGAGTCCTACATAATAATAAAGTGCTTTTCAAGTTCTAAAATGGCATACATAGTCGTAATATGTTTTAAGTTGACGTACGATGTTTAAAGGACTCGAACGAATTCATTTGGTTTATTATGGAGATTTAACGTTTCGTACGGTGATGTAAGGTCTTCTTTGGAGTTGTAATGCGTCCTACATTATTCTAAATTGCTTTTCAAGCTGCTAATGTCTCAAAAATAGTCATAACATGTCCTGAGTTGTCGTACGATGTTCAATGGACTCGGACGAATTCATTAGGTTTATTATGGAGTTTTAAGTTTACATACGGTATTGTAAGGTGTTGTTATGATTTGTAAGGAATCCTACATTATAATAAAGTGCTTTTCAAGTTCTAAAATGGCAAACATAGTCGTAATATGTTTTAAGTTGCCGTACGATGTTTAAAGGACTCGAACGAATTCATTTGGTTTATTATGGAGATTTAACGTTTCGTACGGTGATGTAAGGTCTTCTTTGGAGTTGTAATGCGTGCTACATTATTCTAAATTGCTTTTCAAGCTGCTAATGTCTCAAAAATAGTCGTAACAAGTCCTGAGTTGTCGTACGATGTTCAATGGACTCGGACGAATTCATTAGGTTTATTATGGAGTTTTAAGTTTACATACGGTATTGTAAGGTGTTGTTACGATTGGTAAGGAATCCTACATTATAATAAAGTGCTTTTCAAGTTCTAAAATGGCAAACATAGTCGTAATATGTTTTAAGTTGCCATACGATGTTTAAAGGACTCGAACGAATTCATTTGGTTTATTATGGAGATTTAACGTTTCCTACGGTGATGTAGGGTCTTCTTTGGAGTTGTAATGCGTGTAAAAGTGATCTAGCCTCTCTCCTAACACACGCACACTACATGCTATAACAAACAAAATGCAAGTTTAAGGAAAATACATAATAAACCCTAAACTATACAAACATATAAACAAAATACAAAGTAAATCTTAACAAGAAAATAACCCTAACAGTACTCCCCCTAAGATTTATCTTTGGATCTTCAAAAACTTCAATCTTTTTCTTCTTTTATCAGCATCAAACTTCAATCTTTTTCTACCATTCTTCTGGTTCTTCTTTCACGTTCAGCAATTCTCGACCTTTATACTCCTCTTGTTCTTTCAAAGCTTCTTCAATACAGGATTTGAACTTTTCAGCGATCTTAGCTTGTCGAGGCTTGGATTCATTCGTCAGAATTGGCAAAGCATTCATGCGTCTAAGTGAGTCCAAATTCAAACCTGCAAAATCGATATTAGCATAAAACTCAAATGGCAACTCTTGGCCTTGAACTTTCACCTCCAAAGTACCCTTCCTACTGATCCGCATATATTCTATCTCTGGTATATCAACCCTCACGAGATTAGAATTGAGTAAAGCCTTTCTCACACGAATCTTCTCTGAAGCAGCAGCAATCACTTCTATCATCACAGTAAATAAATTTCTGTCAGCTTCAGCAAGTTTATCTTTGCACTTTTCAATCTTGTAACTTCGCAAAAACTCAATGTATGACGGATGCAGCAGTTTCAACTCAAAAGTACTAAAAAGTGTAATCATATCCTTATCCCAATCCTCCAAGTTCCGAACAAGTTTCAGTTCAAACGTTTCCTGATTGTAAAACACTCTCAGTATTGGCTTCGTCATTTGTGACCCATCTATTACCTTCAATCCAGGATCTGTAATCTTGTCAAAATACTCATCCGAGAACTCTTCTAAATACATATCCTCGGTCACCACCAATCTTTTCTTCTTTCGTTGTTTCTTAGCTTGCACATATGCGGTATCTTCTTGTTGACCTCTAAAGTCAAGGAACTTAGCTGTTCTACTCAATCCAGCATCAAGAAGCATCACGCATTTCTCACCACGCTCAGCATGCGTGTGATTAATTAACCTCAGCTTGTGCAGCTCTTTCAAATCCTGAACTTCGAGTTTAAAGATGCTTGAGTAGTAGTGATAAACGTCACACAAACTGTTTACTCTCTTGATCATAAATGCGTCAAAGACTTCATCATATTTCCAAGCAATTATCTTAACTTTCTTGTTCTTCTCAGGCACAATCATAGAATCTAATAACTCAGCAATTGATTGTCCTTTACTCAGCAGTGACCTAACAACATCACCTGCTGTTGCTGATTTATGCCAAGTCTCACGCACCTCCATTGGAATGTTGTAAGATTTGACTTCGCTGGGAAACATATCCATTAGTTCATGCCTCTTTTTGTGCGCATTTTCAGGTAGTGCCATTACTGGAATCTCCTTCGGTCCAAGCACTTTGAATCTCTTTGTCAGCTCAAAATACTGAGGATTATTGTAATCCAAATAAAACATCCTCTTGTACATCTTCTCTGTTTTCATGAAACTGACCACAATCTTCCTCAAAGATTCTGATTTCAACCTTTGCAAAGTTTTATACGGATAGTTCCTCGAACTCAACCAACTTCGCATATCAGAAGCAGTCATTTCGTCTGGGTTTTGATGATAAAGCTCTGTTGGAGGCAAGTCTTCGATATTTAAGCTTTCTTGCATCGGAGTCCATTCACCCATCTCAACCACGAACTCTTTTTGATCAGCTTCGGTTTTATCTTGAGCAGTGATGCACTTCTCATACTCCTCATTAATCTGAGTCACTGTCAAACCATTCAAAAATACCGAATTGTACTTCATTCTTTCAAGATAAGCAAACCTCTGATCCAAATCATCAGGTAACTCTTCAACAGTATTCTGTACAGGCTCTGGCTCCTCTTCATTTTCAGACTCAGTCCAATCTATATCCAAATCATCCAATGCCTCTATCATAGGTGCTTCGTCAGTTTGAACCGGCTCAAACTGACTAGCCACTTCAGCTTCTGTTTCAGTCACATCCACAGCTTCAGATTGAATCGGCTCAATCTGAACTGTATCTCCAGAGCCAACATCTTTCTCACTATCTGTTGCTTCAAGTACTTCGGTTTCAGCTTCATACACACTCTCAGTCTCAGCCACTTTCTCAATCTCAGCCACAGCTACAGATTGAGTAGGCTCAATCTGCACTGTTTCATCAGTTTTTGCCCTTTTCGAACTTTCTTCATCATCAAATATCTCCGGTATAGCATCTATTTTCCTCTTTCCCTCAGCTTTGTCCATCTTGACAGTTTCAGCAGCAGCTTCATCGGGAATGATAATTGGTGATTCAACTAAAATACCAGCATTCGCAACACCTCGAGCTCTAGTCAAATAAACTTTAGGCACTTCAGCTCCAGTCACTTCGACTACTTTATCAGAAAAATCTTTATCAGACGATGAATCAGATTTCTTCGGTTTCATATCCTCCAACTCTTTTTCCAATATCTCTTTCTCAGCCTCCAGTGTATTGCATTCAGCTCTAACCTCAGCATAATCATATTTCAAGTTCTCATATTCCTCCTTGAGCTTATCATAATCATCTCTCAGCTTCACATGCTCATCCACCAGCTTAACATGATCTTCATCCAACTTCTTGAAAATTTTCAAATTTTGATTGTGAATATCCCAATATTCATCAAATCTTTTCTTTTTACGTTCATTAGAAGCTTTCAACAACTCATTTGCTTCTATCAGCTTAGCCACCATCTCTTCTAACTCAGCTATTCTTTTATCTTTCTCAGTTTCATCAACACTTGGCACAACATTTGGCGAAGACTCCAAATCTTGTCCAATGTTTTCAGCAGTTTGTGGTAATGCGGTGGGAATATCAACATCAATAGTATCAGCAACGCCAGCATCCACTTCATCTATCTGTGCAATAGATTCAGCTTCGGCCATTACTGTCTTAGCAATCTGGAGAACATCAATCTTCTCAGGTTCAACCACTGGTTTCGACTTCTTTCGTCTAACATACTGAACAGATACTTCTTTAGGAATCTCAGAAATAACTTCTTCAATCACAGAAGCAACCTCAGCAGGTTCTTCTATCATCACATTCTCTACTTCCATAGGTTCAACCTCCTCTGAATTAGATTCAGATTCAGCATCATTACCACCATCATCATTACCATCATTACCTTCATCTTCTTCATCCTCTGGATGACGAGCAAAGTACTCGTCATCATCCAATATATTGTCCGGCACCTCATCCACTAAATCCTGTGGATTCACAATCTCACCATGAGATATGTGATAATATACTCCATCCACATCTTCTTCATTGTTGATTATATCTCTCATATAATCAAACAACTCAACATCAGGCCCATTCCCGATACTCATCTTTCGATAAGAGAGATCGTTCATGTCCTCAGTATATAACATGCCTCCAGCATAACCTTCACTTCTGATAATAGGATAGGCAATGTTTATCATTAGTTGCAGAAACCTTGGGTACATAAGAAATTTGAACCTCTTGCCCTTCACCAAGTTAAACACAAACCCATTCATTATCCATCTTGACATGTTGAATGGTTTGTTTTCTGCAATAGCTACTATCGGTGATGCAATGTCTGAAGGAAAGTTATCAAACCCTGCACTCCTTCTAGACATGCATTGTTGCACTACATAGCACAGCAACTTGTACTTCCTTCCCAACTTAGCTCTGTAAAACTGTGACTTTGGAAACACAGGTGGATGTCCCATGTTCACAAAACACGTTTTGCATTCCTCCATTGTCAGTTCATCCATCATGCCAACCTCATCCTCATCTATTCTTAGAGCTTGCCTAATAGCTTCTTCAGTAACATTTAGTACCCAGTCTCTAGTGATATGCCCTCTAACCATAGCAACTCCATTCTCATCTCTCACAACCTCTGCTGATCTCCAGAAGCTCTTGATCAGCCTTGCATATATGACCGGTTTGGCACATATAGCATAAACATACTTAGTCCTCTTAATGAACTTAATCATATCTCTATAACCCTCTGTCTCAGGAAGTGATTCATCTAAACATGCCACTAGATTATGTTTAGGTTCAAATTTGAGATTCTCCATCTGTTAAAAACACACACAAACACAAAACAAGGCAAATGTATTAGATTCTTCATAAACATATCAAAAATTTTAATAAGTGTTTAACTAAAAGTTAGAAAGCAAAACATTAACATAATCAATTTAAATCCTAAATTGTTCTAATAACCTGATTTTCATCATTTTAATCAAACAACATTGAATTTTAAAGATTATACTTTCTGTTTAAGCTTTTAACAGTTACTCACTTAGGCACAATTTTGACAAATTTATGATGAAAAAGTTCAACATGTTTTGGTTCAGTTTTAACAAGTTTAATCACTTTTAAACAGATATTTCAGTGTTTTTATGATTAACTTTTAAAAGCTTCAAAGTTCAACAATGGCGATTTATATCAGTTAAGAACATTTCACTTGATTCAGTTGATTTTAAGGTGTTTTAGTGCAAATGAGTGATTGAATGTTGATAATCGACAGATTTTAACCCTAAAACAACATTCGATTTAAGTTTTAATCCTCAAAATCAAAGTGTCGATTCAAGTTCAAAACACTGTTCATCATCGTTTTTCCTTTTAACAGTTGATTTGCAGGTCGATTTAGGTCAAAAACACTTAATCACTACCTTATTCAATCGATTAATCTTGTTATAGAGCAAAAGATTGAATATGATAACAAGGCGATTTGAGGTTCAGAGTGTTTGTGTGAAGATGAAAGTGTGAAATGATAAGTGTATGTGAAGAGGCGGTCTTTTGTATCGTCAAAAATTTTAGGTCAAACTTTAAGTGCCGGGTCAACAAAAGCAAAATAGGCCCAATAAACCTTGCCGGGTCAAGTACTGTAGTGACGGGTCATGTACTGTAGATACGGGTCAAGTACATAAAACAAGTCAACAACATGTGAAATTCACTTGACGGGTCAAGCACTGTAGATACGGGTAAGTCACTGTAGTGACGGGTAAAGGCTAAGGAACAACTACACCTGATGGGTTTTATACATCACCCGGCAGAATAGTTATCATCAAAACATCACCCAGCAACCTTCTTCATCACCCGGCAACACAGTTGCTTTCCTTCTTCATCCGGCTTGCTTTCTTCTTTACACGGCAACCTTTGACAACCTTCTTCACACGGCATACACACTTCTTCATTACCCGGCAACATAGTGTCATACCTTTACACGGCAGCAATACTTCTTCATTTACCCGGCTGTATAGTATACACTTGTCACCCGGCAAGATATCTATGACCTTCACCCGGCTGTATTTGACATGATCATTGCCCGGCTGTACAGTGGTCATAATATCTTCACCATTTCTTCAATCACCCGGCAAGTATCAGACTTACAACTTTACCCGGCTGAACAGTTCTTTACCCGGCTGTACAGTTGTATCTGATATCTTTACCTGGCTATAACACTTAAGCAATTTCTTCAATTTTCTTCGTCTGTTGACTTTTTCAACGATCATTTATTGCACCTGCAACATTCTCCGACATATTAATTAGACAAGTTATCCTTAAAAAGAATGTTTGTCATATTAATTATCAAACAACATTAAACATTGCAACAAATTAATTTTCAATTAAAAAAACAATTTCTTTTTCTTTTTCAAAAATGTTTTTGCACAACCAATTTCTCTATATCCCGAAGCAATTTCTTAAAAACAAATTACAAGACCTTGGGTTTGTTTTTAACACATCCAATACCTTTGCTTTTTATAACTTATAATTTTGTTCATTCAAAACACACTTATTCAAAACAAAATATTTTTGGATTTTTTGTAGATATTTTTCTTCAATTTATTCTCCCCCTAAACTTGAAATTTCTTGAAATTTTTAAGTTTAACAAGGATGTTGATGTGTCAATAATGATTCCATATGCCTGCACACACAAAGCACCCACATTAAAATAAATACATATGCAATGCAATGAATCAAAATATCGCAGTGAGATCATACCACACATTATCTGAACATGTTTTGCAAGTTTTGAATAGACATTTGACTTATGCTTGATTGAGTGATGATATGAAAACATACCAATTAGCTCGAATTGACACACTTACTTTTTCAGTATCATGATGATATTTAAGGTTCGATTAGAATGACTTATGTGACCCACATGTATACATATGTCAACATATTTCCTTATCAATCACTACCTGAATGCATATTGCACAGAACCTGGTCACTTACAGTCATACACAGTGTGGAATCTGGGTTCTATTCGGATTTGGTCCACTTTGGGACTTCTTTTTAATTCCAACTTTGGGAATTTTTCTTTCCTATCGTTCCCCTTGGGAATCTTCTGAATTCCATTTTGGAATTTTTGTTTGGTGTCGGTCCACATTTGGGACTCTTTTTGTTCCATTTTGGAATCTTTTGCTGCATCTTGAAGCTCAAAAGAGACTTCGTGTGAGACTTCAGGTCTGTGGATACCACAACAAAGAAGCTCACGATGCGGTTCATCACACTGAATACACTGCATCGTTACCCGATCATGCACAACTATCATCACAAGCAATGTTTCAAAAGATATATATCTAGACATGTATAACAATGGAACTTAACACAAAGATCATTAAGTTTATGTTTGTCAACAATCAACTTACTTGTTCAGTCTAATTGCCTGAGCTATGATCGTGATTTCAGTGCTTTGTTGACTTGTTTAACACCAATATGTCAAATACTTGAAGAACAAAGTGAATAAAGTCCAAATAACCCAATATCAAGATCTAACACATAATCGAGGTTAATAAGCTACAATGATGAAAGATATAAGCTCCTAGCACCTCAATTGAACGATTACACAACACAAAATGGTAAGAATTCGTCTGAGTAAAAGATGTGCAAAAGTTGTATAAAGTTGTAGATAAGGTTACAATATATAGTGATGTTAGGTTCGCTGATAGATTCGCTCTAGCGAATCTATCCAGCGAACCAACACAGGTTCGCTGGGCACATAGGTTCGCCCAGTCGATACCTAAACCAAAAGACATGTTGGCCTGCGGGCGAATCTATAGATTCGCCCGTAGGTTCGCTAGAACTAATACAATTACAATACAAACAATTACATACAAAAGTAGCACCGACAAGCCGGTGGGTCCAACCTATACATAGTAGACTATCAATACTCCCCCTAGGTTGGACCTCACCTGGGGAAGTCTTCAGATTAGCTCCTGTCTTGTTGGCTTCAAAGTTGTTCAATAAAAGCTCCTGCCCGTTCTTTGATCCCGGCCTTTGGATTTGTATAGTCTTCAATTCCGGCCTCATCTTCACTCAGATTTAACATAGAATCCACAAACTCTGTTTCTGCGACCTCTGTATCAGGCTCAGGATGAACTGTCGTTTCCGCCTGAATATCAGCTGTTGGCTCCTCGCTTTCAACTTCCAAGTCTACAACTTCAACTGGTTTCTCAAACCTTTGTTCAATAGATTGATCGAGCTGTCTTGTCAAGTCATCCATCTCCAGCCTCAGATCATCTGTCCTCCTCAATCTTTCATTCACAGCTTTCAGTTCTGCACGAATCCCCCGGGCCTTGTTAGCAACCTTCACAAACAGGTTGGCTTCAGCAGCAGTGTCATTTCCAGCCCCGTGCTTGATTCTGTTCTCACAAAGCACCTTCAGATCTTCATCGCAGAAGGAGAAGACCTCCATCGGATCAAACAATCTAATTTCAGGACGGTCTTCACCTTGAAGTCTGATAATAGCCTCCCCAGTGCTATTGTCATAAAACCACTTGCTGAAATCCTGCAATCTGGGCGGCTGTGTATCTGGGACCCTGACCCTGGTCATCACTTTAGGTGCAGCAATCTTCAACACAATCTTCCCTTTCCATGACACCCAGTGTTTGTCCTTCTTCTGTCTCATCCTCTTTGGCTTTTGATAACCAAACTCTACAAAATCCGACTTAGCAGCTTCTTGAATAGCGGCTTCAAATGCACAAGCCCTGCCGCTATTCTCCTTTCCCAGTAGAGGTAGCTCTGCCAGTCTCCTCAGATCCCATCTAGGAAAGGTGGCGAAATGCTTTCGGTTCTTGACGTACGTGATGTCGCCACCCCTCCTTTTTATCATGTATGCTTCCACCAAACAATTGTATTTCCATGCAATGATCTGTCTGTCTTGTTGTTTGGTGGTGGGTTCGTCTAAGTTTTGGAATATTGGTACCTCAGGCACCACAGCTTCCTCTTTCCTGAACCATTCTGATTTATCGAGCTCAGCGTGTTCAAACTGGTAGCTCATCCCTTTTTCCTCCACTTTGTATACCTCAGGCTCATCCTCAATGTCCTCCTCACTTTCAGCATCAAAATCAACTTCAGGTTCATCAACCAATGTATAATCCACCCCTGATCCACCTACTACTTCCTCTCCCTCAAACACATCCAAATTAATCCCCATCTCCTCATCAAACTCTTCCTCTACGGCTTTTCCCTTTCCTTTATTATCAAAATCAACATCC
Source organism: Tagetes erecta (assembly GCA_030867185.1). Taxonomy (NCBI): domain Eukaryota; kingdom Viridiplantae; phylum Streptophyta; class Magnoliopsida; order Asterales; family Asteraceae; genus Tagetes; species Tagetes erecta. Next base: position 47,408,771 of record CM061490.1, read on the forward strand.
ATTAACGGATATTTTGTAACATCCGTCAAGGAGTTCAGTTCGGCCTCAGTCATAGCTGGTTCAGTTCCAGCATTCTCCTTCAAATCATTCAGCTCTTTGAAGATTCTTACTATCAGACATTGCTGGTCTTTCATCATTCGTCCCATCTCATATATGACCATCGATTTCTCCGCATCCTGCTTTTCCAATTCTTCATGCCTACCTTTTAGTTCAACCAGCTCAGCCTTTAAGCTTTCAATCTCAACCCTCAATTCATTACTGGACCCTGCAGATGTACCTGATGTACCCCCAGTATCATGCCTAGCCTTCTTTGAAACTTCAGGTTGAGTATCAGACCTTCTCTTCGTCCTCAGTTCTCTGCCCGCATCAATTTCAGCCTGGATCTCATCCACCTCTCTATCAAATGAATAATCCTTATCTTTTGCATACGCCTTTCTCTTTCGAATCTTCTTCTCAACCTCCTCAATGTTTTCACCGCCCCGTTTCCTTTCAGTCTCAGTTAACCTCTGAATATACACCCACCTATCCGCCGGATACATATTCTCCCACAAATACGCAGTCCTGCCCACACAGTCTGACCTAACCGATTTACAATCTTTGAAGATTCTGGAGTGCATATCCCAGATTTTCAACTCAGCTCCAACTATCGGCAGATCGGGCAATTTGTCATTCAGCACCATCTGAATGAATCTTGGATACATCAGCCATTTTGCCCCTTTGGAAGCATGGATGTTCTCTAGCATATAATTGTAGATGAGTTTTGCAAGGTTTGCTTTCTGCCCCCGGCAGAATAGCACCATAGCCCTTGCCCAGTCAAGGTTCAGCCCGTCCGTACCACCCTTTCTGTGATCCAGGCACATAATAAACACATGTGCTATATACCTCCATTCCTGGATCAGGTACGACTTGACAAACTCCATCTTCTTTTCGCCAGGCATCGGCCCCTCATACCCGGCAGTCCGAAGTGCCCCGTACACTTCCTCTGCGGTCATATTTACTTCATCTCCTACATCCTCTTCCAGTCTAAGGATCCTGGCTAGATCAGCCTCTGTGAACTCCAGGTTATGCCCACCGACTTTGGCACAAATGCGTGACGGTTGTACCGACACGTTCATAACAGCGGATCCCCAAAAATCCCGAACGTACGTCTCATATATAGTTGGTGAGTGAGAGATGGCATAATGTATATGAGACGATTTCAGCCATTTGATTGCATCTCTATAGCTCACGGCCTTCTCAAAATTTTCGTCGAGTAAAGCACACATGTTGTGCTTCTTCTCGAAGAATAATGTCGACATAGTGCCTGAAAATTAAACGAAGATTGATCAGAAATGAAGATTTGAAGAACAGAAAATAGATTCGCTGGATAATAGGTTCGCTGGTATAGCGAACCTGAGATTTTGGCACCTGAACCTATAGATTCGCTGACATGAAAAAATCAGTCATTGTTGTCGAGCGAATGTATAGGTTCGCTAGAAACTGTCGGGCGAATCTATGTTGTTGCGCGGGCAGCATAACGACATAGATTCGCTCGAAGACTTGAACTTTCGTTCAGGTTCGCCAGACGAACACTTAGGTTCGCTGGAAACCCTAGTTTTTGAAAAACGGCCGAAATCACATACAGATCATCATTATCAGTCATTAAAGGCAACAAACAGGTAGACAAAACATTAAACAGGGCAATTATGATGAAAAACCCTAGTAACTAACAACAAAACAGTTGTTCAATCAACACTTATGCACAGATCGACAGTTAAAAACATGATAACGGTTCGATTTAGGGTTTAGATAGAGATTAGAGTGTAATCGATTACATACCGGACTATAACGTGATGTTTAATTTGTGAAAAAGACCGGAAATAGCGAGAATCGAACGTTGGTGTTAGGTTTTTGAAAAGTTGTGCTACAGTGCAATAACATGAGATAATACGCTGACACAGTATATATATACACCCATAGATTCGCTGGCAGACAGACCAGCGAACCTTAGGTTCGCCAGAAGACCAAAAGACAAAGTTTCTGACTGGTTCGCTAGCAGGTTCGCTGACACATAAACAAGGCTGTTTCATGTCAGCGAAACAAAGAGAGACCGAGCGAACCTTAGAGACCGAGCGAATCTGTAGGTTCGACATAGATTCGCTAGACAGAAGAAGAAAAAAAAATTTTTGGATTTTCTTAAAATTTTAAAATCTTTGTAAATCCGTGAAAACGTCCCACGATATCAACGCCCCAAAAATAAACATATATACATATGATCCTAAAAATTAAAATTTAAAATTTAAAATTAAAATAAAATAAAATAAAATAAGTATAACAGGAGACGGTTTTAAACGCTAGAAAGGATATTTATTCTTCATGATGTTTTGAGTAGAATCCGGAGAATCATCGATTGGCGGGATTGCAGATATGTTTGTCCATTTAAACCCATGCCTTAGTCCTTTCAACAAGAGCTCAGCAGCTTCTTTTATCATGTTTTGGGTTTGATTGAAGAAACTCAGACAACTCGGTCCCCACAAACGTCTAGGTAAAAAGAACAAGTTCTGTCATCAGGGTATATCTGAGCAATACGATTTACTTTGCTTGAGTTTCATAGAACAACTTTTGAATGTTGTCTTTTGACACATGTGCAATTTTTGCATCTTTTCTTTTGTGAGTGGAGCTATGTCAGCAATTGATTCATTTTGAATACAATGCGACTTATTATTTGGGAAACTCAAATAGTCTAGAGCTCCAGGTCTATACTGACGTATAACAGAGGAGATAAACATTTGAGCATGCTCGGTGAATCTTCAGGTCAATACTTCCGTATAGCAGAGAAGATCCACCAACTCCAGGTCAATACTTTCGTATAGCAGAGGAGTTAAGCACTTGACTCAAAACGTTCTGAGGAGTTAACGAGTAACTCACTCAGAGGCTTTTCCGAAGAGCATCCCTAGCAGCTTTTTATTTTTATTTGTTTTGCATACTAGAAACTCGATTCGGGGATAGGGCGAGGGTGATTTGGGATGTTAGGGGAAATCAAGGCAAAGATTTGACGCTCTCAACCCATTTTTGACAGAACCATAATCTTTGTGCAATCCAATCACGTCAAGGAGATAATCCTTGCTGTCGAGATCTTGAGCGTTATGTTTGGCTGCATAATCACTAGTTTACTTCGTTTTCGGGCTGAGCCTATCTGACATATCCCAAACGCAATGCTTCTGACCTCCTTCAACGACTTTTCAACATCAATCAAAACGGAGATCCTGAAATAGCAAAATTTGAAAAACTATAAATAGTTTATCTTTTATATATCTCCCCCAAAATTTCTATATAATAGCCGTCTAATTAAGAAATTTTTGTTTTTCAGATTTTCTAAATATATATATATACAGAATTTAAAAGAAAAAGAAAAGAAGATGAAATAAAATAAAGAAACGGAGCAAAGAATCGAGTGACCCACGGATTTTTCAAAGAAGATAAAGACCCGATTATTTACGAAGAACAGATTATTTACATATTTACAAAAGGATTCTCACAGAAAAAGGTTTTTCAAAAAGATATAAGTCCAAGCATGGAGATCAATTCATAAAAACGTGGTTTATCAAAAGTTTTCGTGAAAAGATCAGCTTTTTGCTTTCTGGTTTCGATAGGAATAATATCTATAAACCCTTTCTCCTGTGCATCCCGGATTGCATGAATTCTTGTTTCTATGTGCTTGGTTCGAGTGTGATGAATGGGATTCTTGGCGATTCCAACGGCAGCTTCATTGTCACAAAAGAGTGGCGTGTGAAGAAAGTTGATGCCATAATCCATCATCTGATGTTGAATCCACAGCACTTGGCAACAGCAACTTGACGCAGCTATGTATTCTGCTTCTCCTGTGGACAGGGAGACGGTTGTTTGCTTCTTGCTTTGCCATGAAACAAGACATTCTCCAAGGTATTGACATCCACCGGTGACCGATTTCCTGTTAATCCTGCAACCAGCATGATCACTATCAGAAAAAGCATGTAAATCAAAGTTCCCACCTTTTGGGTACCAAAGTCCCAAACGAGAGGAACCCTTAAGGTAACGGAAAATTCGTTTAACAGCTTTTTCATGCGATTCTTTTGGATTGGCTTGAAAACGGGCACAGTAACACACGGCAAATGTAATATCTGGACGACTTGCTGTCAGATACATGAGAGATCCGATCATCGAACGGTACCGATGAGCATCCACAGGATTCCCATTATCATCGGAAGTAAGGCATGTTTGAGCAGTAAAAGGAATTAATTCTGGAGAAGAGTCGTCCATGCCAAACTTCGTGAGGATTTCTTTAATGTATTTCTCTTGGTGGATTAAAATTCCATCCGGCTTTTGCTCCACTTGCAGCCCCAAGAAGAAACACATCTCCCCCATTATGGTCATCTCAAAACGATCCAACATCACCTTCTCAAATTCTCTACACAACCCTTCATTAGTCGAACCAAAAATGATGTCATCAACGTACACTTGAACGATCAGCAGCTCGCCATCCACCTCCTTCTTGAATAATGTCATATCTATAGCCCCACGTGAGAAACCTTTACTGAGGAGATACTGTGTCAAAGTTTCATACCAGATTCTTGGAGCTTGATGCAACCCATACAAGGATTTGTCAAGCTTGTAAACCTTTGACGGGAAATCAGGATCCTCGAACCCTGGAGGTTGACATACGTAGATCTCCTCATCGATGTCTCCGTATAGAAATGCACATTTCACATCCATCTGATAAACCTTAAAGTTTTTGTTCGCAGCATGTGCAAGAAAGATTCTGATGGCTTCCAGGCGAGCGACTGGAGCAAAAACTTCGGTATAGTCAATTCCCTCCTCCTGAGCAAATCCCTGAACAACCAGTCTCGCTTTATTTCTAATTACAACACCACGATCGTCTGGCTTGTTCCGAAAAACCCATTTAGTGCCGATTGGACACTTGTTAGGAGGAAGATCAACCAGTTCCCAAACTTTGAGCTTCCTGAATTGTTGCAGTTCCATCTGCATGGCATCCACCCAACTCGGATCTTCAAGTGCCTGTTTATAATTCTTTGGAACGACTTGAGACAGAAAGGCAGCATAAAGACATTCATTAATCAAACCGCTCTGACTCCGGGTTCGCACACCATCGGTAATAGATCCAATGATATAATCGTGAGGGTGGTTTTTCAGGGTTTTGAAGTCAGTGTTGAGTAGTAGGGGATTTTGGTCGGTTGTGGGTGTTTGATTTGATGGTTGTGGAGGTGTAGGTGTAGGTGATGGAATGGTGTTGGATGTGGATGGAATGTCTGATGTGGAAGTTTGAACAGTTTGAGGTAATGGAGTATTTGGTGGGGGTGATGGGATGTCAAATGAGGTGGGAGGTAGTTGTGTAGCTGATGTGGAAGGTTGTGATTGTGGTGGTGTAGGTGTATGATTGAAAATAGAAACCGATGTGTGTGGAATGATGTCGTCATCGTCAGAGTCAGGAAGATTAAATGATTTGAAAATGGTGGTGGCATCATAAAACCAAGCTGGTTCACTACCAATACTGGTAGTGTTAGATTCTTGCCAGTCAACGTAGTAGGACTCTTGCACAATCCGCGTACGTTTGTTGTAAACACGATACGCCTTTTGTGTAGTTGAGTAACCCACAAAGAAGCATTCATCAGAGACAGCCCCAAACTTCGTCTTCTGATCTTGGGTATTCAAAAGAGTGCAGGAACATCCAAATGGGCGCAGAAAATCAATCAGCGGCTTAATTCCTCGAAACAGTTGGTATGAAGTCTTCATCTTTTCTTTGACTATCAGCACCCTGTTAAGAACATAAGCTGCACAATTAACTGCTTCAGCCCAGAAAATAATTGGAAGTTTTGACTCGATCAGCATAGTTCTAGCGGCCTCCACAAGGGTTCGGTTCTTTCTTTCAGCAACACCATTTTGTTGTGGTGTTCGGGCAGCGCTAAACTGTCTGAGAATACCCCTTTGTTCACAGAAGGAGTTGAAGATGTGGTTTCTGAATTCAGTTCCGTTATCGCTTCTGATGGCTTGAACCTTCTTCTTTCCAAGAACCTCTATTAGAGGTATCAGCTTCATCAATTCTTCAGCGGTTTCACTCTTGTTCGCCATGAATCTTACCCAGGTGTACCTAGAGTAATCATCTGTGACAACCAAGCAATAAGACTTTTTAGCAATTGATTTGACACTTATTGGTCCGAATAAATCAGTATGTAACAATTCAAGGGGTTCTGAGATAGTGTTTGTAATTTTGAGTTTATGTGGCTTTTTGTGCTGTTTTCCTCTAGCACAAGCCATGCATTTCTCGACCACAGAAAAATCTTTTTGTGGTAAACCCCTGACCAAATTGTTCTTAACCAATTTATTCAGAATTTTAAAATTGATGTGTCCTAAACGTTTATGCCACAAAAATGATTCAAAGGATGATGCTTTAGACAGGAGACATGTCACGGTGGAATTTGATTCCTGTGAACCCATATTCAACATATAGGTGTCATTTCGTCTCGGAGCACGCATGATCACCATATTTTCTGGAATAGTAAGCTCTGGCTTCAAGAACAGGCATTCATTTTGAAGGAACAGCACAGGAATATTCTTATCACAGATTTGTGATACACTCAGAAGGTTGAACGCCAGTTCAGGAACATAGTTGACATCTTCCAAAGTAAGTGAGCCATTTGAGACTTCTCCTTGACCTATCATCTTCCCGCCTTTCTTATCTCCCGCAAAAGCAACATAGCCTCCATTTATGATCCTATAGTTAGTAAGAAGATCCTTCAATCCTGTCATATGTCTGGAACATCCGCTGTCAATATGCCAATGACTATTTACAACGGCATTTGAATGTTCCTGACATTTATTAAACAAAAAGAAAAGTTAGACCTTTGCAATAGGCACCCAAGTCTTTGTGAACCTGGGTGATGAAACAGATGAAGTATTGCAAAAGAAACTATTTACAAAAGTGTTTAGCCTTTTTCCCAAAGATTTTTGCTTTGTGCTCTTTTGGATTAATTTAGGGCATTGCTTGACAGTGTGACCAGTGTTTCCACATTTAAAACAGTGAGACTTCAAACCGGTTTTAGGAATTCTGTTGACAGGAATTTTATCTATTACAATTTCCTCATCACATTCAGACAGTTGTGAGTCACAGTCACTGTAAGTGTCATAGAGTTCTTTTAACTTACTTGTTGTGACTTTACCTGTATCAGATTCAGGTTTTGGTTTAAGAATGTATGAAAAAGATGATTCCTTCTCTTTTGGTTTTGAAATTCTCACAGGTGTGAAAGATGGAATTTGGTGAGTGAAGAACTTTTGAAAACAGTTTGTTTTAGTTTGACTTTCAGAGACTTGACCTGAAAGTTTGTATTTGTCATTCACACACACATTTTCAGTCAAAACAGCATCATTAAACACATTAGGGCTTGAAGTGGAACACCCTAAATTACTATTGAACATGGAATTGTCTGAATATGTCACATTACTACAAACAGAATTATCTAAACAAATGTCTTCAAAAGACTTCTTGGAATCAGAACTACTGCAATCACTACTGCCAGAACACCCGAGCCCAACACTCGCACCATATGCGTACTCCTCTCTAACTTCCTTAAGGTTTACTTCACTTAAACCTGCAATGGAACTGTCAGTATCTTTCTGCATAATCTCTTGAATTAACTCATTTGAGGGATGAGGAATAGGTGTAGGAGAATAACAGAAAGTACTGGGTGGGGGATATGCATATGTTTCATTTTTGTTAAAACCCAAACCTGTCTTGACCCTTGCCCCCCTTTGATTCTTGCAAAGTTCCTCCCTTTTCATTCCAGATATGGTCCACTGCTGCAATTTGTTTTTGAGTTTTCTTGCTTCAAACTCAGCAAGTGTAACTTGCTCAGTCAAGTAATTAATCTCACAGTTCTTTTCTAAAAGAGTCCTTTTTAAGTGTTCATTTTCTTTTAAAGCTTCTCTTAACTTAACAAAATATTTTGATTCACTTAATTTAAGCTCTTTGATGGTTCTTTTTAATTCATTTTCGTTTGACATTAACAATTTATTTGCTTTGTATATGCCAATTAAACGAATTTTGCAAGCAGATGAACACATATCTTCTATAACATCATAAGGAAGACCGATTACCAGTTTTTCAGCGGCCAGAGCACGATCACATTGACAGTAGGGAGTGCTTCTTTTGAATTCATCAACTGCATCCAGCCTTGCTTTTTCAATCATTTCTTCCAAGCTAGCCTTTGACTCTTCCTCATGCTTCACTTCATTAACAGTGGCTTCACAAACTAACCCAGAATGATTCAGATGTCCTTGAGCAATAACATCTGATTGAACTTTATCAGCATTCTCCACCTTCTCCTCCTCTTCTTTACCATAAAACTCTTTGAATGGATCAAAGAGATTTATGTCATTGTCATCAAACTCAGCAATTTCAGCAACAAGGGCATGGTTAATCTCCTCCTTGGTTTCTTCGATTTCTGCACTCCAGTCAAAGTTGGTGAGAAGAGCAGTTTCATTCTTTGACTTAGCTTCTTCAACCTTTTCTTGAATTGGAGCAGATCTTGGAGTTGCAGAGTTGACTGGCTCAGTGACGATTGGTAATGGGCATTCTCTCTTGAAGTGGCCCAGTTGTTTGCAGTTATAGCATCGTAGCTTTCCCTTGTCATAACCCAGCTTAGCATTCTGTCCTTGATTTCCAAAGTTTCTTCTACCAGTCCTTTCCATGAATCGTCTGGCACGAAGAGTCAGCATAGCCATCTGCCATTGAATATCTGTTTCCTCCAGATCATCAGGATCCACCTGATACATGTCTTCCACTGTCATACCTTTTCCTTTTAACTCGCCTGCAACAAGAGCTTCGTAACTGTGAACAAACATTCCAAATAAGGCCATAGTATCTGACGGAATCTGTGTGGTGACGGATGCACTTGAGCTCGAACCAGCATTTGAAGAAGCACCAGCAGACTTAGCAGACACATGACCTGAAGATCCTCTAGGTGCTGCACTGTAAACATAAGAGTTTGCAGCGGATGAGATAAGTGCAGCATTTTGAGAGGGAATGTTTGGAACCATCATTGACTGATTATACTCTCTTCTTTTGACATCAAGGTCGAAAGACTTCAGCTTGTTGATGACGTCCATCAGTTTGTAATCAGGGAAATTCCTCTCTTGTTTCAGTAGCTTGATTTGAAGGCTCCATTGGGGAGGAAGTGAATCTAACAATTTTGCAACTTGTTCATGATTGCCCAGCTTTTCATCATATTTCTTCAAATTGCTTGACACAGACAGGAATCTATTTGTAATATCAGTCAAGTTCTCTTGTGAGTATCCCACAAAAGAGTTGAATTCCTTTTCAGCCTGAGCTTTTCTATCCAGTTTCAGGTCCTCATTCCCATCATAAAATTCACACAATGCATCATACAGACTTTTTGCAGTTGTGTGTTCTGCAAAGCGGTTGAAGATGTCTTGGTGTAAGCAAAGTATCAGTGCCCCTAATGCTTTCTTGTCACGATCCAGTAACTTGATATCAGTTTCAGTAAAAGTAGTTGGATCTGTGTTTATTGAAGTGACAGTTCCTTCAACAGTTGTAGGCACATGCGGACCATTCACTATAGATTCCCATTGGTTGTAGTCCGTGTAGTAGAAGAACGCTTTCAAGCATCTTTTCCAATCTTCAAAGTTTTCACCACTAACAAGCCTCGGTGGCCTGTTAGGTTGAACGCTGTCTAGATCATTCATATTAAGTGTTGAAGAAGTCATAACTTTGAACATACAACAGATTCGCTGAAAAATGACAGATTCGCTGGCTAGTTTCGCTAGAAGAACACAGTAGATTCGCTGGTAGATTCGCTGGTGACAGATTCGCTAGACAGTCAAACAGATTCGCTGACGAGCGAGCACAGATTCGCTGGCCTGATTTTGGCAGCAGTTTCGCTTGCACAGTCAGTCAAATAGATGAACTTTCGTTCGATGATATGCTAGATTCGCTGGCCACAACACAACCCAGACAAGACAAAATTTGAATTTAGATTCGCTGGAAGAACTGACAGATTCGCTGGAAGAACTAATAGATTCGCTGGTAGCTCAACCACTCTGAAATAGTACGGAAACAGCTCAAAAACCCTCAAAACTTGACCATTTGCCTTCAGGTTTGTTTTAAAAGCTTTATACGTCCAAATAACACAAAACCAGAGCAAAATACGACTCCAAAACACAACAAACAAGCTTCAAACAGAATCGAAAGAGTTTTGACCCAAAAACTTCAAAAATCAACACAAAAATCACTTGAATCAAACAATCAAGAGCACTAAGGCTCTGATACCATATTGTTGGTCCATAATGATCGTGATTTCAGTGCTTTGTTGACTTGTTTAACACCAATATGTCAAATACTTGAAGAACAAAGTGAATAAAGTCCAAATAACCCAATATCAAGATCTAACACATAATCGAGGTTAATAAGCTACAATGATGAAAGATATAAGCTCCTAGCACCTCAATTGAACGATTACACAACACAAAATGGTAAGAATTCGTCTGAGTAAAAGATGTGCAAAAGTTGTATAAAGTTGTAGATAAGGTTACAATATATAGTGATGTTAGGTTCGCTGATAGATTCGCTCTAGCGAATCTATCCAGCGAACCAACACAGGTTCGCTGGGCACATAGGTTCGCCCAGTCGATACCTAAACCAAAAGACATGTTGGCCTGCGGGCGAATCTATAGATTCGCCCGTAGGTTCGCTAGAACTAATACAATTACAATACAAACAATTACATACAAAAGTAGCACCGACAAGCCGGTGGGTCCAACCTATACATAGTAGACTATCAGTCTAGCACATCAATTAACATTCATCAGTCTTTATTAAAAATGATGTAACAAATAATGTCTAGTGTATCTATCATTTCTCACTTTTGCAATATAGATTCTTATGACATGATATTTTCTTTCCTTTTTGATTTTATATTTTGTATTTGCTTTTCTTTTTCATGCACACACACAATGCAAAACATAAAATAAAAGACAAAGGAATCAATACTTAACATCAACTTATTATATTTTTGGCTTTTATATTTTCTGATTTTTCTTTTGATTTTCGAAAAATAGAATCAATCATGATTGATTAATCCTATGGATTGAATTAAAAATTCAAACCGGCCTGACAAAAATGATTTTGTGAAAAGATCTGCCAGTTGTTTGTCGGTATGAACTTTAATCAAGATTATTAAACCTTTTTCAGAGTTGTCTCTTAAAAAGTGATATCTAATTTCGATGTGTTTGGTTTTAGAATGTTGAACAGGATTAGCAGTTATAAACATAGCAGCAGTATTGTCTATGTAAATAGGAGTTTTCAGAAAGTTAAACCCGTAGTCCAGCAATTGATTTTGTAACCATAAAACCTGAGAACATCCTGCAGATGCAGCGATATACTCTGCTTCAGCAGTGGATACAGAAACATTGGTCTGCTTCTTGCATTGCCAAGACACAAGTCTAGGACCCAGAAACTGACAACCACCAGTAGTCGATTTCCTGTCAAGAGCACAACCACCAAAATCACTGTCAGAATAGCTATATAATTCAAAATTTCCTTCATAAGGATACCATAACCCAAGATTCGGTTTCCCTTTGAGATATCTGAATATACGCTTCACAGCAATAAAATGTGACTCTTTCGGATCTGACTGATATCTGGCGCATACACACACAGCGTACATGATGTCTGGTCTTGATGCAGTAAGATACATCAGCGAACCGATCATTGACCTGTATAGTGTTTGATCCACGGATTTGCCTTTCGGATCCGGTTGTATCTTGCAGTTTACATCAGAAGGAGTTCGAATAGTCTGACAATCTTGCATCTTGAACTTCTTCAACAACTTCTCAACAAATTTTGATTGATTGATGAAAATTCCGTCAGCTGATTGTTTCACTTGTAATCCAAGAAAGAAATTAATCTCCCCCATAGAACTCATCTGGAATCTGCACTTCATGATTTCCTCAAATTCTTTGCACATGGACTCACTGGTTGAACCGAAGATAATATCGTCCACATAAACTTGAACGCACAATAGATCATCATTATCCCTCTTCATGAACAAAGTTGGATCAATCTGACCTCTTGTAAATCCGTGTTCTAGTAAATGCTTGGATAATGTCTCGTACCAGATTCTAGGAGCTTGATGTAGACCGTAGAGAGCTTTACTCAACTTGTATACCCGATGAGGATAGTCAGGATCTTCAAAACCCGGAGGTTGTCTGACATAAACATCATCTGTAATAGGTCCATACAAGAAAGCACCTTTGACGTCCATTTGGAATACCTTAAACTTCATGAAAGACGCATATGCAAGAAAAACGCGTATGGCTTCAAGTCTTGCGACTGGAGCAAACACCTCTTCATAATCAATGCCTTCTTCCTGAGTGTATCCCTGTGCAATCAGTCTTGCTTTGTTTCTCACAACAATGCCACGTTCGTCTGGCTTGTTTTTGTACAACCATCTTGTACCTATCGCATTCTCTCCTTCAGGTAAGTCCACAAGTTTCCAAACTTCTTGTTTGCGAAACTGAAGCAATTCCTCTTGCATGGCTTCAATCCAACTGTTGTCTTGCAACGCCTCTGAAATGTTCTTTGGCACCACTTGAGATAGAAAACACGAGTAAAGACAAACATTTGCTTGCTCTGTCTAACTTCTTGTAGTTCTCTGATTCAACGGCCCAATAATCTGAGAGACAGGATGTTTCTTGTGAATTCGATGAATAGGAATATCACCTCCTTGCACTTGTGTCTCTAGATTAGAAGTATTCAGATTTGGTAGATCTTGTAGTATAGTTGAAGTATGCGGTGTGAAATTCGGGACTTGATCCGGTGAATTAATGAAGTAATCGAATGATTCAGGAATAACTTCAACATTCGGATCCGATGATGGTTGATTTTGAACGGATCCACCATCATTAGGAGACATTTGCGAATTCACATTTTCTTCATGATTGTTTGATTCTTGATCTTCTTGCGAACCAGAAGGACCCGGAGCTTGACTGGATTTGACATGATCAGGATTGTGAAATGACATAAATGGATATTCAGAGTTGAGATTTCTATCTTCATCATTATCAGAATCGTCACTAAAGCTTCCTAAGTCACCTGATTCCTTCCTTGTTTTTTCTGAAAAATCAAATAAGTTAGAATTGAAAGATCTAGATAACGAATCCAAATCAAATAACCATTCGGGACCATGAGCCACTAACGGAAACGAATTTTCTAAAAACTTGACGTTGATAGTTTCAATAACAGTATTTGTTTTGCTATTAAAAACTCGATAAGCTTTAGAAACAGACGAATATCCTAGGAAAAATCCATCGTCAGATTTTGACTCAAACTTCCCGAGATGTTCATTTAGATTAAGGATCGAAACTGGACAACCAAATGCTTTCAAGTAAGAAATATTTGGTTTTCTTCCAAACAACAACTCATAAGAAGTTTTCTGTTTATCTTGAACTAATAATGTTCTATTTTGTACAAAACACGCAGTAGCAATAGCTTCATCCCAAAAAGTGATAGGGATTTTGGCATCTGCGAGCATGGATCTTGCAGCTTCAATTAGTGTCCGGTTTTTCCGTTCCGCAACCCCATTTTGCTGAGGCGTTCTTGGAGCACTATACTGACGAGCAATCCCCTTTTCTGCACAAAATAAATCAACATTAGCATTCTTAAATTCAGTTCCATTATCACTTCTTAAAGTTTTAACTTTGCATTCCAATTGATTTTCAATTTTAATGATAAATTCTTTCAATAATTCAGCTGTTTCAGATTTTGCATGCAAAAAATAAACCCATGAAAATCTAGTGAAGTCATCTATGATAACTAAACAATATGATTTTCTGCCTATGCTTTGAACATTTGTCGGTCCAAAAAGATCCATATGTAGCATCTGCAAAGGTTTTGAAATAGAGTTCTCGAGCTTGGACTTAAAAGACATCCGATGCTGTTTGCCCTTCAAACATGCTGGACAAAGATCAGTTGTGGAGAATTTCTTCGATGGGATTCCCACAGCGTGATTTCCAGTTACCAAACGGTTCATGTTTCTGAAGTTGGAATGGCCTAGCCGTCTATGCCAAAGCTGACTCTCATCATTTGAAGCATGGGCAATGAGACAGGTTGTTTCGGTTTCAGCGTCAATCTGCGACATATCCAACTTGTATACATCACGATCTCTTGGAGCTTTCACCACTACCCACTCATTGTCAATCTTGAAACCTGGTTTAAGAATATAACAGAAAGAATCATCAAATAAAGTTGAATAAGATTTATCACAAATTTGAGATACACTTAGTAAGTTAAAGTTCAACTGTGCACAGTAGTTGACTTTATCAAAACTAATGACCCCATTGGATACTGTTCCTTCTCCTGTTATCTTTCCACCCGCATCACCTCCAAATGCTACGTGAGTACCATTTTTCAGCTTAAAATCCTGAAGCAAGGCATGGTTGCCTGTCATGTGCCGGCTACACCCACTATCAACGAACCATGAGTTGATAGGTCTTCTTGGGCGTACCTGCATTTCAACAAAAACATTCAGTTAGTTTGGTCAACCCAGGCCCACACGGTCTTGGGTTTTCCGAATCTATCTGCAATAGTAACTTGTTGGTATTGAACATTTTGAAAATTTGTTTCGTTTAAAAGATTTTGATGCTGATAACTTCGCCCATTGGCGTTCAATGATTGCTTTCTCCTCAAAGCAATAAACCTTTCCTCTAGCTTAGGATCAAGGTTATTTTCAAACTTTTGATTTCTAACCATTAAAGCTCTTGGTTTAAAACTGTTAACCTGCACATTCCTTGAAAAGTTAGAAACAGAATTGTTTCGATTGAAATTTCTCAAAACCGGAGAATGACTTTGACTCATATTTTGAAAACCATATGAATTATTTCTTTGAATGTTTGAATATGGAGTCATTTCTCTAGTCGAGTTTGATCGAAAGAAACAATCCTTTGTGTCATGGTTTCTTCTCTCACAGATATCACAAAATTTGTTAAAATAACATTCTTCTGAAGAATGATTTCTTTTGTCACAGAAACTGCAGTACCTGTTAAAGAAACATTCAGCAGTTGCATGATTATATCTATCACAAATTTCACAATGTTTCTTGCTAATCCTAAAGAGCCGATTGTTAACTCTTGATGTTGAACCAAAACGTGATTCATTATCATAGTTGTTCGGTTTTAGATTAACGTTTTTCTGTGGAGTCATTGTTTGTGCTTTTGATTGCATGGGACTTTGGTTCGATTTTAAACTGTTCTGTTTGGTCACCTTTTTGTTTTCAATTCTCTTTTCATTGACAGCGGAAGACTTAGGACCTGAACCTGTTTTCAGACCAGAGTTAGATTTGATTGGAGAATTGATTGGTTTACCATAAGATCCATTTAAATCAAACGTTCCTGCAGACACAAACTTGATTTTCTTTTCTTTTGACACTTTCTTGACAGGTTTAACTTTGTCAGTTTTAACACTTTGAACTGTTGTGTTATCATTCGATTTTAAGACATTTTTGCCTTTTGACTGTTTTGTTTCAGATTGATTGTTCATTGTTTTCGATTTTTGCTTCTTAGCATTTGAAACTTCAGTCATGTTCACTTCTTGCTTCTTGATCAACTGAGCTGCAACTTGCGCCTTTTGTTCCTTCTTCCACTTGATGTATTCAGGATCATTGTATCCTGAAAATTCACCTTCTTCCTTCACCGGTGTTTCTGGTTCGGGATTAAGCTTTGGATACTCAACAAGTTGGATAAGAACAGGTTCTAATTTGTTTTCAGATTTGTTGCTTGCTTCATCATCAGCTTCAGTTGTCATTCCTTCTTCTTCTCTCAAACTTTCAATCAACACCTCAGATCCTTCAGACTCGGATTTACTTCTTTGAATTTCTTTAAATTTTCGTTCATTTTCAGGTGAATGATCAAATTCATTAAAGTTTTCCGGTAAGGTTTGAGTGATTGAATTTGGCATCGGTTCATGTGTAAAACCCAACCCGGTTTTGGTTTTGTTACCTCTTTCTTTGATGAGTTGTTTAACCATTGTTTTACAGCTTTTAACCTTTGTTAATTCAACTTGAGTGACAGCATGTGCGACTTTTTCTTGTTCAAAGTTCTTTGTCATTTCTTCAAGTTGTTTGGTTATCAATTCCAGTTCCTTTAAGGTTTTGTTCCATGATTCTTTAAGTGACAAAATCTTCTCATCAGCAATTTTGTGATCAATTTTAAGTTGTTCATGAATTTTCTAATGTTTGCTTAATTTGTCACCGATTTTAAATGAATGAGTCCGATAATGTTCTACTTGTTGAATGCACTGTTCAGAACATAGCCTTTCCTTGACATCAGCAGGTAATGGAACATAGTTAGGGGGTAGGTCAGTATTAACCTTTGGTTGTTCTGTAGATGATGAAGATTCACTGGCAGTAGCCATCAGCACAAGTTCAGACTCAGATTCTTCAGTAGGATCAGATTTTGCACTCCAGTCATAATCTTCTGAATCTTCACTCACATCTTCAATCATCTTACAATCCCCTTCTTCTGACCAATCTTCTTCTACTTCACATACCAGTGCCAGACTCGATGTAAGATCAGACGTGAATTGTTCTGCATAAGCGCTCCAATCATACCCGTCTTTCACACTTACAACCAACGCCTTTGTTTGATCTTCTGGCTTCTTTCCTTCATCCTTTAATTCAGGCATAGGAAGACTTTGGTATGGTTTCTGAAAGAAACGTTGATTTCTGCCTTGATAACTCGTTGATTGTTGAGAACTTTGACCTTGCCCTTGATTGCTTGAACTAGCTTGGTCATTGAAATTCTTTGGAGCTTTACATTCTCTTGAGAAATGACCATACTGGTTACAGTTAAAGCATCTGGCCTTAGCTTTGTCAAATCCAACAGTCTTGTTAGCATGAGGTTTGTAACTTCGGTTAACATATGCATGCTTTTGAGTACGATAAGCTACCATAACCATCTGCCAGTTAAGATCCATTTCCTCAACATCCACTGGATCCATTTCAAATAAGTCTTGAAGAACAACGTCCATTTGACTTAAATGACTACCTTGGTACGCTTGAAAACTTGCCATAAAAGCAGTAAATGCAGTTTTCGTTTCGTCATCTTGCAACAGAATATTCATGACGTCTTTCACTTTGGCTTGAACATTTGAACTTTGGTTTCTGATTGATTCTTCATATTCTGACTTGGGATTTGAACTTGAGCTCTTGGCGGAGATTGAGGTTGAGAATAAGTTGGTGAATTTGGAAAATATGCTGAATCAGTATAAAAACTTGCACCAACGAATAAGTCGTCCTCATCTTCAAACTTTGTTGTATTTTGCACAAGAAAAGCATTATCCACAGTATTGGCAGGATTTACCACATACTTGTATTGAGTTTGTGACGTTGATCTATCAGAATTTCTTGATCCTTCATCAATCTCAACTTCTTCAATTTTCCCAATCAGCAGATCAAATTCCATTGGGAATTTCTCAGTATGCTTCAAAAGAGTAACAGTCTGCTTCCATGATGATGGTAAAGCACATAATAATCGATCATTCAAGTCTTGAAGTTCAGTCTTAACTCCGAGGTTTGACATCTCAGTAGTTAAGTGAACAAACCTGTTCATCATCTGGTGAACTGTCTCTCCATTGATGTGTTCAAATAATTCCAGTTGTCTTTTGAGCTTTGATTTCTTCAAACTTCTTAACTGCTCTCCTCCTTCACATATAGACTTCAATGCCTTGAAGCATGTATAACCAGTCTGATATGCATCCAATCTAGACAAAACTTGGAGTGGTAACCCCTTGCACATCAACGAATAGGCCTTGCTATCATTCTTTACCTTTCTCAAGTCTTCAGCTGACAGATTATCCTCTGGATAAGGTGTAGTAGAATCTTTAGTATAGGTACTGGCACTATCTGGTTGTGTCTGAGTTGGAATGTGAGGACCCTTCTCAATGGATTTCCATAAGTCATTGTCAATAGAACACAAGTGATGTCTCAGCCTGATGGTCCAGTTCTTGAAATCTGCACGATTCAAAAGTCTAGGAACACGGTTATCAGAATCATCATTAGGAGCCATTTTTAACAATTTTAAAGAAAATATTTTTGGTTTTTTTGTTAATTTTTTGAAAAGAAGTGATTAAAATACTAAAATAAAGACAAGAAATTAAAGACAAGATAAGAAACAAGTATTGAAAAACAACTTAAAATGAGTCAAACGGCAAAACAGTGAAAATCCTTCTTCAACCGGCTAAACAGTGTATTTGTTCTTCACCCGGCAGAATAAGTCTTCACACGGCTAAACAGTTATACGGCTCAACAGTTGAAAATACTTTTGTTCTTCACCCGGATGAACAGTTACCCGGCAAATAAGAAAAACTTCACACGGCAATAAGTCTTTGACCCGGCAGAATCTTGACACGGCAAAGAGCTTCCCCGGCTGAACAGTACTTGGTCACACGACAGAATTGTTAATTACCCGGCTACACAGTTGAAGTTTACCCGGCTGTATTTTCTCTATCACCCGGCGCAACAGTGTATCACGCGGCACAACAGTGTCTGATCCGGCTGAACAGTTGCACTTTTTCAAGTCAAATTCTTTACCCGTCTAGAACAAATTCCCTTACACGGCTGCACAGGACCTAATTTCTTCACAAATTCTAAGTCCAAGGAAATTGTCTAAGTCAAATATATCACCCGGCAAGTTAATCTTCAACCAAAAATCAACTGTTCATCATCTTCTTCATGAAGATTTTCTGGGTTTTGTCTAAAACTTGTCCAAATTGTCCAAAATTCACACACAAGCTGTGAAATAGTCCGATTATCAAACCCTTGTATCAATCAATCCAAAACATCATCATTTTTCGATGAATTTGAGCAAAAATTGATCGAACAGTAACTTTTTCTATTCTTCTTAATTCTTCAGATCTGATGATGAT
Source organism: Tagetes erecta (assembly GCA_030867185.1). NCBI lineage: Eukaryota > Viridiplantae > Streptophyta > Magnoliopsida > Asterales > Asteraceae > Tagetes > Tagetes erecta. Next base: position 47,427,738 of record CM061490.1, read on the forward strand.
CTGATAGAATCTGCACAATCATTGCGAATTAGAGTGATTATGATGATAAATCACACCTAAAAACACCAACAATTCATTCAGATCATGATATTTTGAGCAATATTGATGTGTTTTGCTTAGAAACAGCGAAGAACACGATACCGAAAGCTCTGATACCAATTGATAGGTTCAATTGGATCGATAATATCACTCAAATGATCAGAATAAAGCGTACAAACAAACGATTCAATCACAAACACAGTTCATACTCATAAATTCTCTTGTATATTGATGATCAAAGCAATTCGTAGTACAAAGTGCAGGAGAAAATAAATCACACACAGTTAATTCTCTCTCTAACAGTGTAAAAGTGATCTAGCCTCTCTCCTAACACACGCACACTACATGCTATAACAAACAAAATGCAAGTTTAAGGAAAATACATAATAAACCCTAAACTATACAAACATATAAACAAAATACAAAGTAAATCTTAACAAGAAAATAACCCTAACATTGTAATGCGTGCTACATTATTCTAAATTTCTTTTCAAGTTGCTAATGTCTCATACAGAGTCGTAACAAGTCCTCAGTTGTCTTACGATGTTCAATGGACTCGGACGAATTCATTAGGTTTATAATGGAGTTTTAAGTTTACATACGGTATTGTAAGGTGTTGTTACGATTTGTAAGGAGTCCTACATTATAATAAAGTGCTTTTCAAGTTCTAAAATTGCATACAGTCGTAATATGTTTTAAGTTGCCGTACGATGTTTAAAGGACTCGAACGAATTCATTTGGATTATTATGGAGATTTAACGTTTAGTACGGCGATGTAAGGTCTTCTTTGGAGTTGTAATGTGTGCTACATTATTCTAAATTGCTTTTCAAGTTGCTAATGTCTCATACAGAGTCGTAACAAGTCCTGAGTTGTCTTACGATGTTCAATGGACCTGGACGAATTCATTAGGTTTATTATGGAGTTTTAAGTTTACATACGGTATTGTAAGGTGTTGTTACGATTTTTAAGGAGTCCTACATAATAATAAAGTGCTTTTCAAGTTCTAAAATGGCATACATAGTCGTAATATGTTTTAAGTTGACGTACGATGTTTAAAGGACTCGAACGAATTCATTTGGTTTATTATGGTGATTTAACGTTTCGTACGGTGATGTAAGGTCTTCTTTGGAGTTGTAATGCGTCCTACATTATTCTAAATTGCTTTTCAAGCTGCTAATGTCTCAAAAATAGTCATAACAAGTCCTGAGTTGTCGTACGATGTTCAATGGACTCGGACGAATTCATTAGGTTTATTATGGAGTTTTAAGTTTACATACGGTATTGTAAGGTGTTGTTATGATTTGTAAGGAATCCTACATTATAATAAAGTGCTTTTCAAGTTCTAAAAAGGCAAACATAGTCGTAATATGTTTTAAGTTGCCGTACGATGTTTAAAGGACTCGAACGAATTCATTTGGTTTATTATGGAGATTTAACGTTTCGTACGGTGATGTAAGGTCTTCTTTGGAGTTGTAATGCGTGCTACATTATTCTAAATTGCTTTTCAAGCTGCTAATGTCTCAAAAATAGTCGTAACAAGTCCTGAGTTGTCGTACGATGTTCAATGGACTCGGACGAATTCATTAGGTTTATTATGGAGTTTTAAGTTTACATACGGTATTGTAAGGTGTTGTTACGATTGGTAAGGAATCCTACATTATAATAAAGTGCTTTCCAAGTTCTAAAATGGCAAACATAGTCGTAATATGTTTTAAGTTGCCATACGATGTTTAAAGGACTCGAACGAATTCATTTGGTTTATTATGGAGATTTAACGTTTCCTACGGTGATGTAAGGTCTTCTTTGGAGTTGTAATGCGTCCTACATTATTCTAAATTGCTTTTCAAGCTGCTAATGTCTCAAAAATAGTCATAACAAGTCCTGAGTTGTCTTACGATGTTCAATGGACTCGGACGAATTCATTAGGTTTATTATGGAGTTTTAAGTTTACATACGGTATTGTAAGGTGTTGTTACGATTGGTAAGGAATCCTACATTATAATAAAGTGCTTTTCAGGTTCTAAAATGGCAATCATAGTCGTAATATGTTTTAAGTTGCCATACGATGTTTAAAGGACTCGAACGAATTCATTTGGTTTATTATGGAGATTTAACGTTTCCTACGGTGATGTAAGGTCTTCTTTGGAGTTGTAATGCGTGCTACATTATTCTAAATTGCTTTTCAAGTTGCTAATGTCTCATACAGAGTCGTAACAAGTCCTGAGTTGTCTTACGATTTTCAATGGACAAGGACGAATTCATTAGGTTTATTATGGAGTTTTAAGTTTACATACGGTATTGTAAGGTGTTGTTACGATTGGTAAGGACTCCTACATTATAATAAAGTGCTTTTCAAGTTCTAAAATGGCAAACATAGTCGTAATATGTTTTAAGTTGCCATACGATGTTTAAAGGACTCGAACGAATTCATTTGGTTTATTATAGAGATTTAACGTTTCGTACGGTGATGTAAGGTCTTCTTTGGAGTTGTAATGCGTGCTACATTATTCTAAATTGCTTTTCAAGTTGCTAATGTCTCATACAGAGTCGTAACAAGTCCTGAGTTGTCTTACGATGTTCAATGGACTCGGACGAATTCATTAGGTTTATTATGGAGTTTTAAGTTTACATACGGTATTGTAAGGTGTTGTTACGATTTGTAAGGAGTCCTACATTATAATAAAGTGCTTTTCAAGTTCTATAATGGCATACATAGTCTTAATATGTTTTAAGTTGCCGTACGATGTTTAAAGGACTCGAACGAATTCATTTGGTTTATTATGGAGATTTAACGTTTCGTACGGTGATGTAAGGTCTTCTTTGGAGTTGTAATGCGTCCTACATTATTCTAAATTGCTTTTCAAGTTGCTAATGTCTCAAAAATAGTCGTAACAAGTCCTGAGTTGTCGTACGATGTTCAATGGACAAGGACGAATTCATTAGGTTTATTATGGAGTTTTAAGTTTACATACGGTATTGTAAGGTGTTGTTACGATTTGTAAGGAGTCCTACATTATAATAAAGTGCTTTTCAAGTTCTAAAATGGCATACAGTCGTGATATGTTTTAAGTTGCCGTACGATGTTTAAAGGACTCGAACGAATTCATTTGGATTATTATGGAGATTTAACGTTTAGTACGGTGATGTAAGGTCTTCTTTGGAGTTGTAATGCGTCCTACATTATTCTAAATTGCTTTTCAAGCTGCTAATGTCTCAAAAATAGTCATAACAAGTCCTGAGTTGTCTTACGATGTTCAATGGACTCGGACGAATTCATTAGGTTTATTATGGAGTTTTAAGTTTACATACGGTATTGTAAGGTGTTGTTACGATTGGTAAGGAATCCTACATTATAATAAAGTGCTTTTCAGGTTCTAAAATGGCAATCATAGTCGTAATATGTTTTAAGTTGCCATACGATGTTTAAAGGACTCGAACGAATTCATTTGGTTTATTATGGAGATTTAACGTTTCCTACGGTGATGTAAGGTCTTCTTTGGAGTTGTAATGCGTGCTACATTATTCTAAATTGCTTTTCAAGTTGCTAATGTCTCAAAAATAGTCGTAACAAGTCCTGAGTTGTCGTACGATGTTCAATGGACAAGGACGAATTCATTAGGTTTATTATGGAGTTTTAAGTTTACATACGGTATTGTAAGGTGTTGTTACGATTTGTAAGGAGTCCTACATTATAATAAAGTGCTTTTCAAGTTCTAAAATGGCATACAGTCGTGATATGTTTTAAGTTGCCGTACGATGTTTAAAGGACTCGAACGAATTCATTTGGATTATTATGGAGATTTAACGTTTAGTACGGTGATGTAAGGTCTTCTTTGGAGTTGTAATGCGTCCTACATTATTCTAAATTTCTTTTCAAGCTGCTAATGTCTCAAAAATAGTCATAACAAGTCCTGAGTTGTCTTACGATGTTCAATGGCTCGGACGAATTCATTAGGTTTATTATGGAGTTTTAAGTTTACATACGGTATTGTAAGGTGTTGTTACGATTGGTAAGGAATCCTACATTATAATAAAGTGCTTTTCAGGTTCTAAAATGGCAATCATAGTCGTAATATGTTTTAAGTTGCCATACGATGTTTAAAGGACTCGAACGAATTCATTTGGTTTATTATGGAGATTTAACGTTTCCTACGGTGATGTAAGGTCTTCTTTGGAGTTGTAATGCGTGCTACATTATTCTAAATTGCTTTTCAAGTTGCTAATGTCTCAAAAATAGTCGTAACAAGTCCTGAGTTGTCGTACGATGTTCAATGGACAAGGACGAATTCATTAGGTTTATTATGGAGTTTTAAGTTTACATACGGTATTGTAAGGTGTTGTTACGATTTGTAAGGAGTCCTACATTATAATAAAGTGCTTTTCAAGTTCTAAAATGGCATACAGTCGTAATATGTTTTAAGTTGCCGTACGATGTTTAAAGGACTCGAACGAATTCATTTGGATTATTATGGAGATTTAACGTTTAGTACGGTGATGTAAGGTCTTCTTTGGAGTTGTAATGCGTCCTACATTATTCTAAATTTCTTTTCAAGCTGCTAATGTCTCAAAAATAGTCATAACAAGTCCTGAGTTGTCTTACGATGTTCAATGGCTCGGACGAATTCATTAGGTTTATTATGGAGTTTTAAGTTTACATACGGTATTGTAAGGTGTTGTTACGATTGGTAAGGAATCCTACATTATAATAAAGTGCTTTTCAGGTTCTAAAATGGCAAACATAGTCGTAATATGTTTTAAGTTGCCATACGATGTTTAAAGGACTCGAACGAATTCATTTGGTTTATTATGGAGATTTAACGTTTCCTACGGTGATGTAAGGTCTTCTTTAGAGTTGTAATGCGTGCTACATTATTCTAAATTGCTTTTCAAGTTGCTAATGTCTCATACAGAGTCGTAACAAGTCCTGGGTTGTCTTACGATGTTCAATGGACAAGGACGAATTCATTAGGTTTATTATGGAGTTTTAAGTTTACATACGGTATTGTAAGGTGTTGTTACGATTGGTAAGGAATCCTACATTATAATAAAGTGCTTTTCAAGTTCTAAAATGGCAAACATAGTCGTCATATGTTTTAAGTTGCCATACGATGTTTAAAGGACTCGAACGAATTCATTTGGTTTATTATGGAGATTTAACGTTTCGTACGGTGATGAAAGGTCTTCTTTGGAGTTGTAATGCGTGCTACAATATTCTAAATTGCTTTTCAAGCTGCTAATGTCTCATACAGAGTCGTAACAAGTCCTGAGTTGTCTTACGATGTTCAATGGACTCGGACGAATTCATTAGGTTTATTATGGAGTTTTAAGTTTACATACGGTATTGTAAGGTGTTGTTACGATTTGTAAGGAGTCCTACATTATAATAAAGTGCTTTTCAAGTTCTAAAATGGCATACATAGTCGTAATATGTTTTAAGTTGCCGTATGATGTTTAAAGGACTCGAACGAATTCATTTGGTTTATTATGGAGATTTAACGTTTCCTACGGTGATGTAAGGTCTTCTTTGGAGTTGTAATGCGTGCTACATTATTCTAAATTGCTTTTCAAGTTGCTAATGTCTCAAAAATAGTCGTAACAAGTCCTGAGTTGTCGTACGATGTTCAATGGACAAGGACGAATTCATTAGGTTTATTATGGAGTTTTAAGTTTACATACGGTATTGTAAGGTGTTGTTACGATTTGTAAGGAGTCCTACATTATAATAAAGTGCTTTTCAAGTTCTAAAATGGCATACAGTCGTAATATGTTTTAAGTTTCCGTACGATGTTTAAAGGACTCGAACGAATTCATTTGGATTATTATGGAGATTTAACGTTTAGTACGGTGATGTAAGGTCTTCTTTGGAGTTGTAATGCGTCCTACATTATTCTAAATTTCTTTTCAAGCTGCTAATGTCTCAAAAATAGTCATAACAAGTCCTGAGTTGTCTTACGATGTTCAATGGCTCGGACGAATTCATTAGGTTTATTATGGAGTTTTAAGTTTACATACGGTATTGTAAGGTGTTGTTACGATTGGTAAGGAATCCTACATTATAATAAAGTGCTTTTCAGGTTCTAAAATGGCAAACATAGTCGTAATATGTTTTAAGTTGCCATACGATGTTTAAAGGACTCGAACGAATTCATTTGGTTTATTATGGAGATTTAACGTTTCCTACGGTGATGTAAGGTCTTCTTTAGAGTTGTAATGCGTGCTACATTATTCTAAATTGCTTTTCAAGTTGCTAATGTCTCATACAGAGTCGTAACAAGTCCTGGGTTGTCTTACGATGTTCAATGGACAAGGACGAATTCATTAGGTTTATTATGGAGTTTTAAGTTTACATACGGTATTGTAAGGTGTTGTTACGATTGGTAAGGAATCCTACATTATAATAAAGTGCTTTTCAAGTTCTAAAATGGCAAACATAGTCGTCATATGTTTTAAGTTGCCATACGATGTTTAAAGGACTCGAACGAATTCATTTGGTTTATTATGGAGATTTAACGTTTCGTACGGTGATGAAAGGTCTTCTTTGGAGTTGTAATGCGTGCTACAATATTCTAAATTGCTTTTCAAGTTGCTAATGTCTCATACAGAGTCGTAACAAGTCCTGAGTTGTCTTACGATGTTCAATGGACTCGGACGAATTCATTAGGTTTATTATGGAGTTTTAAGTTTACATACGGTATTGTAAGGTGTTGTTACGATTTGTAAGGAGTCCTACATTATAATAAAGTGCTTTTCAAGTTCTAAAATGGCATACATAGTCGTAATATGTTTTAAGTTGCCGTATGATGTTTAAAGGACTCGAACGAATTCATTTGGTTTATTATGGAGATTTAACGTTTCGTACGGTGATGTAAGGTCTTCTTTGGAGTTGTAATGCGTCCTACATTATTCTAAATTGCTTTTCAAGTTGCTAATGTCTCAAAAATAGTCGTAACAAGTCCTGAGTTGTCGTACGATGTTCAATGGACATGGACGAATTCATTAGGTTTATTAGGGAGTTTTAAGTTTACATACGGTATTGTAAGGTGTTGTTACGATTTGTAAGGAGACCTACATTATAATAAAGTGCTTTTCAAGTTCTAAAATGGCATACAGTCGTAATATGTTTTAAGTTGCCGTACGATGTTTAAAGGACTCGAACGAATTCATTTGGATTATTATGGAGATTTAACGTTTAGTACGGTGATGTAAGGTCTTCTTTGGAGTTGTAATGTGTGCTACATTATTCTAAATTGCTTTTCAAGTTGCTAATGTCTCATACAGAGTCGTAACAAGTCCTGAGTTGTCTTACGATGTTCAATGGACTCGGACGAATTCATTAGGTTTATTATGGAGTTTTAAGTTTACATACGGTATTGTAAGGTGTTGTTACGATTTTTAAGGAGTCCTACATAATAATAAAGTGCTTTTCAAGTTCTAAAATGGCATACATAGTCGTAATATGTTTTAAGTTGACGTACGATGTTTAAAGGACTCGAACGAATTCATTTGGTTTATTATGGAGATTTAACGTTTCGTACGGTGATGTAAGGTCTTCTTTGGAGTTGTAATGCGTCCTACATTATTCTAAATTGCTTTTCAAGCTGCTAATGTCTCAAAAATAGTCATAACAAGTCCTGAGTTGTCGTACGATGTTCAATGGACTCGGACGAATTCATTAGGTTTATTATGGAGTTTTAAGTTTACATACGGTATTGTAAGGTGTTGTTATGATTTGTAAGGAATCCTACATTATAATAAAGTGCTTTTCAAGTTCTAAAATGGCAAACATAGTCGTAATATGTTTTAAGTTGCCGTACGATGTTTAAAGGACTCGAACGAATTCATTTGGTTTATTATGGAGATTTAACGTTTAGTACGGTGATGTAAGGTCTTCTTTGGAGTTGTAATGCGTCCTACATTATTCTAAATTTCTTTTCAAGCTGCTAATGTCTCAAAAATAGTCATAACAAGTCCTGAGTTGTCTTACGATGTTCAATGGCTCGGACGAATTCATTAGGTTTATTATGGAGTTTTAAGTTTACATACGGTATTGTAAGGTGTTGTTACGATTGGTAAGGAATCCTACATTATAATAAAGTGCTTTTCAGGTTCTAAAATGGCAAACATAGTCGTAATATGTTTTAAGTTGCCATACGATGTTTAAAGGACTCAAACGAATTCATTTGGTTTATTATGGAGATTTAACGTTTCCTACGGTGATGTAAGGTCTTCTTTGGAGTTGTAATGCGTGCTACATTATTCTAAATTGCTTTTCAAGTTGCTAATGTCTCATACAGAGTCGTAACAAGTCCTGAGTTGTCTTACGATGTTCAATGGACAAGGACGAATTCATTAGGTTTATTATGGAGTTTTAAGTTTACATACGGTATTGTAAGGTGTTGTTACGATTGGTAAGGAATCCTACATTATAATAAAGTGCTTTTCAAGTTCTAAAATGGCAAACATAGTCGTAATATGTTTTAAGTTGCCATACGATGTTTAAAGGACTCGAACGAATTCATTTGGTTTATTATGGAGATTTAACGTTTCGTACGGTGATGAACGGTCTTCTTTGGAGTTGTAATGCGTGCTACAATATTCTAAATTGCTTTTCAAGTTGCTAATGTACCATACAGAGTCGTAACAAGTCCTGAGTTGTCTTACGATGTTCAATGGACTCGGACGAATTCATTAGGTTTATTATGGAGTTTTAAGTTTACATACGGTATTGTAAGGTGTTGTTACGATTTGTAAGGAGTCCTACATTATAATAAAGTGCTTTTCAAGTTCTAAAATGGCATACATAGTCGTAATATGTTTTAAGTTGCCGTACGATGTTTAAAGGACTCGAACGAATTCATTTGGTTTATTATGGAGATTTAACGTTTCGTACGGTGATGTAAGGTCTTCTTTGGAGTTGTAATGCGTCCTACATTATTCTAAATTGCTTTTCAAGTTGCTAATGTCTCAAAAATAGTCGTAACAAGTCCTGAGTTGTCGTACGATGTTCAATGGACAAGGACGAATTCATTAGGTTTATTATGGAGATTTAAGTTTACATACGGTATTGTAAGGTGTTGTTACGATTTGTAAGGAGACCTACATTATAATAAAGTGCTTTTCAAGTTCTAAAATGGCATACAGTCGTAATATGTTTTAAGTTGCCGTACGATGTTTAAAGGACTCGAACGAATTCATTTGGATTATTATGGAGATTTAACGTTTAGTACGGTGATGTAAGGTCTTCTTTGGAGTTGTAATGTGTGCTACATTATTCTAAATTGCTTTTCAAGTTGCTATTGTCTCATACAGAGTCGTAACAAGTCCTGAGTTGTCTTACGATGTTCAATGGACTCGGACGAATTCATTAGGTTTATTATGGAGTTTTAAGTTTACATACGGTATTGTAAGGTGTTGTTACGATTTTTAAGGAGTCCTACATAATAATAAAGTGCTTTTCAAGTTCTAAAATGGCATACATAGTCGTAATTTGTTTTAAGTTGACGTACGATGTTTAAAGGACTCGAACGAATTCATTTGGTTTATTATGGAGATTTAACGTTTCGTACGGTGATGTAAGGTCTTCTTTGGAGTTGTAATGCGTCCTACATTATTCTAAATTGCTTTTCAAGCTGCTAATGTCTCAAAAATAGTCATAACAAGTCCTGAGTTGTCGTACGATGTTCAATGGACTCGGACGAATTCATTAGGTTTATTATGGAGTTTTAAGTTTACATACGGTATTGTAAGGTGTTGTTATGATTTGTAAGGAATCCTACATTATAATAAAGTGCTTTTCAAGTTCTAAAATGGCAAACATAGTCGTAATATGTTTTAAGTTGCCGTACGATGTTTAAAGGACTCGAACGAATTCATTTGGTTTATTATGGAGATTTAACGTTTCGTACGGTGATGTAAGGTCTTCTTTGGAGTTGTAATGCGTGCTACATTATTCTAAATTGCTTTTCAAGCTGCTAATGTCTCAAAAATAGTCGTAACAAGTCCTGAGTTGTCGTACGATGTTCAATGGACTCGGACGAATTCATTAGGTTTATTATGGAGTTTTAAGTTTACATACGGTATTGTAAGGTGTTGTTACGATTGGTAAGGAATCCTACATTATAATAAAGTGCTTTTCAAGTTCTAAAATGGCAAACATAGTCGTAATATGTTTTAAGTTGCCATACGATGTTTAAAGGACTCGAACGAATTCATTTGGTTTATTATGGAGATTTAACGTTTCCTACGGTGATGTAAGGTCTTCTTTGGAGTTGTAATGCGTGCTACATTATTCTAAATTGCTTTTCAAGTTGCTAATGTCTCATACAGAGTCGTAACAAGTCCTGAGTTGTCTTACGATGTTCAATGGACTCGGACGAATTCATTAGGTTTATTATGGAGTTTTAAGTTTACATACGGTATTGTAAGGTGGTGTTACGATTTGTAAGGAGTCCTACATTATAATAAAGTGCTTTTCAAGTTCTGATAGTCACTATGTATAGGTTGGACTCACCGGCTTGTCGGTGTTACTTTTGGTTGTAATTGTTTGACTTGTAATGTTATTTGTACTAGCGAACCTACGGGCGAATCTATAGATTCGCCCGCAGGTCATCATGTCTTTTGTATCTAGGTATCGACTGGGCGAACCTATGTGCCCAGCGAACCTGTGTTGGTTCGCTGGATAGATTCGCTAGAGCGAATCTATCAGCGAACCTATCAGTACTATATATTGTAACCTTATCTTCACATTTATAGCACTTTTGCACATCTTTTACCAAGACTATTTCTCACTGATTTGTGTTGTGTAATCGTTCTATTGAGGTGCTAGGAGCTTATTTTACTTATCATTGTAGCTTATTAACCTCGATTGTGTGTTAGATCTCGTTATTGGGTTGTTTGGTTAATATTCACTTTGTTCTTCAAGTTTCGGACATATTTGTGTTAAACAAGTCAACAAAGCACTGAAATCACGATCATTATGGACCAACAATATGGTATCAGAGCCTTAGTGCTCTTGATTGTTTGATTCAAGTGATTTTTGTGTTGATTTTTGAAGTTTTTGGGTCAAAACACTTTTGATTCTGTTTGAAGCTTGTTTCTTGTGTTTTGGAGTTGTATTTTGCTCATGGTTTGTGGTATTTGGACATAGAAAGCTTTTAAAACAAACCTGTATGCAAATGGTCAAGTTTTGAGGGTTTTCGAGCTGTTTCCGTACTGTTTCAGGGTGGTTGAGCTACCAGCGAACCTATTCGTTCAACCAGCGAAACTGTGTGTTCTTCCAGCGAACCTAATTCAAATTTCTGTCCTGTTTGGGTTGTGTTGTGGCCAGCGAATCTAACATATCATCGAACGAAAGTTCACCTGTCTAGCTGACTGTGCAAGCGAAACTGCTGCCAAAATCAGGCCAGCGAATCTGTGCTTGTCTATCAGCGAAACTGTTTGACTGTCTAGCGAATCTGCCAGCGAATCTGCTGTGTTCTTCTAGCGAAACTAGCCAGCGAATCTGTTATTTTTCAGCGAATCTATAATCTGTTCAAAGTTATGACTTCTTCAACACTTAATATGAATGATCTAGACAGCGTTCAACCTAACAGGCCACCGAGGCTTGTTAGTGGTGAAAACTTTGAAGATTGGAAAAGATGTTTGAAAGCGTTCTTCTACTACACGGACTACAACCAATGGGAATCTATAGTGAATGGTCCGCATGTGCCCACAACAGTTTTACTGAAACACAGACCCAACTACTTTTACTGAAACAGATATTAAGTTACTGGATCGTGACAAGAAGGCATTAGGGGCACTGATTCTTTGCTTACATCAGGACATCTTCAACCGGTTTGCAGAACACACAACTGCAAAAAGTCTGTATGATGCATTGTGTGAATTTTATGATGGGAATGAGGATCTGAAACTGGATAGAAAAGCTCAGGCTGAAAAGGAATTCAACTCTTTTGTGGGATATTCACAAGAGAACTTGACTGATATTACAAATAGATTCCTATCTGTGTCAAGTAATCTGAAGAAATATGATGAAAAGCTGGGCAATCACGAACAGGTAGCAAAATTGTTAGACTCTCTTCCTCCTCAATGGAGCCTACAAATCAAGCTGCTGAAACAAGAGAGGAACTTTCCTGACTACAAACTGATGGACGTCATCAACAAGCTGAAGTCTTTCGACCTTGACGTAAAAAGAAGAGAATATAATCAGTCGATGATGGTTCCAAACATTCCCTCTCAAAATGCTGCACTTATCTCATCCGCTGCAAACTCTTATGTTTACAGTGCAGCATCTAGAGGATCATCAGGACATGTGTCTGCTAAATCTACTGGTGCATCTACAAACGCTGGTTCAAGCTCAAGTGCATCTGTCACCACACAGATTCCGTCAGATACTATGGCCTTATTTGGAATGTTTGTTCACAGTTATGAAGCTCTTGTTGCAGGTGAGTTGAAAGGGAAGGGTATGACAGTAGAAGATATGTATCAGGTGGACCCTGATGATCTGGAGGAAACAGATATTCAATGGCAGATGGCTATGCTCACTCTTCGTGCCAGACGATTCATGGAAAGAACTGGTAGAAGAAACTTTGGAAATCAAGGACAGAATGCTAAGCTGGGTTATGACAAGGGAAAGTTACGATGCTATAACTGCAAACAACTGGGCCACTTCAAGAGAGAATGCCCATTACCAATCGTTACTGAGCCAGTTAACTCTGCAAATCCAAGATCTGCTCCAATTCAAGAAAAGGTTGAGGAAGCAAAGTCAAAGAATGAAACTGCACTTCTCACCAACTTTGACTGGAGTGCAGAAATCGAAGAAACCAAGGAGGAGATTAACCATGCCCTTGTTGCTGAAATTGCTGAGTTTGATGACAATGACATAAATCTCTTTGATCCGTTCAAAGAGTTTTATGGAAAAGAAGAGGAGGAGAAGGTGGAGAATGTTGATAAAGTTCAATCAGATGTTATTGCTCAAGGACATCTGAATCATTCAGGGTTAGTTTGTGAAGCCACTGTTAATGAAGTGAAGCATGAGGAAGAGTCAAAGGTTAGCCTGGAAGAAGTGATCGAGAAGGCAAGGCTAGATGCAGTTGATGAATTCAAAAGAAGCACTCCCTACTGTCAATGTGATCGTGCACTGGCCGCCGAAAAACTGGTAATTGGTCTTCCTTACGATGTTATTGAAGATATGTGTTCATCTGCTTGCAAAATTCGTTTAATTGGCATATACAAAGCAAATAAATTGTTAATGTCAAACGAAAACGAATTAAAAAGAACCATCAAAGAGCTTAAATTAAGTGAATCAAAATATTTTGTTAAGTTAAGAGAAGCTTTAAAGGAAAATGAACAATTAAAAAGAACTCTTTTAGAAAAGAACTGTGAGATTAATTACTTGACTGAGCAAGTTACACTTGCTGAGTTTGAAGCAAGAAAACTTAAAAACAAATTGCAGCAGTGGACCATATCTGGTATGAAAAGGGAGGAACTGTGCAAGAATCAAAGGGGGGCCAGGGTCAAGACAGGTTTGGGTTTTAGTAAAAATGAAACATATGCATATCCTCCACCCAGTACTTTCTGTTACTCTCCTACACCTATTCCTCATCCCTCAAATGAGTTAATTCAAGAGATTATGCAGAACGATACTGACAGTTCCATTGCAGGTTTAAGTGAAGTAAATCTTAAGGAAGTTAGAGAGGAGTACGCATATGGTGGGAGTGTTGGGCTCGGGTGTTCTAGCAGTAGTGATGGCAGTAGTTCTGATTCCAAGAATTCTTTTGAAGACACTAGTTTAATTAATTCTGTTTGTAGCAACGTGTCATATTCAGACAATTCCATGTTTAATAGTAATTTAGGGTGCTCCACTTCAAACCCTAATGTGATGAATGATGCTGATTTGATTAATAATGTGTGTGTGAATGACAAAGACAAACTTTCAGGTCACGTCTCTGAAAGTCAAACCAAAACAAACTATTTTCAAAAGTTCTTCACTCACCAAATTCCATCTTTCACACCTGTGAGAATTTCAAAACCAAAAGAGAAGGAATCATCTTTTTCATACATTCTTAAACCAAAACCTGAATCTGATACAGTTAAAGTCACAACAAGTAAGTTAAAAGAACTCTGACACTTACAGTGACTGTGACTCACAACTGTCTGAATGTGATGAGGAAATTGTAATGGATAAAATTCCTGTCAACAGAATTCCCAAAACCGGTTTGAAGTCTCACTGTTTTAAATGTGGAAATACTGGTCACACTGTCAAGCAATGCCCTAAATTAATCCAAAATAGCACAAAGCAAAAATCTTTGGGAAAAAGATTAAACACTTTTGTAAATAGTTTCTTTTGCAATACTTCATCTGTTTCACCACCCAGGTACACAAAGACTTGGGTGCCTATTGCAAAGGTCTAACTTTTCTTTTTTTAATAAATGTCAGGAACATTCAAATGCCGTTGTAAATAGTCATTGGCATATTGACAGCGGATGTTCCAGACATATGACCGGATTGAAGGATCTTCTTACTAACTATAGGATCATAAATGGAGGCTATGTTGCTTTTGCGGGAGATAAGAAAGGTGGAAAGATGATTGGTCAAGGAGAAGTCTCAAATGGCTCACTTACTTTGGAGGACGTCAACTATGTTCCTGAACTGGCATTCAATCTTCTGAGTGTATCACAAATCTGTGATAAGAATATTCCTGTGATGTTTCTTCCAAATGAATGCCTGTTCTTGAAGCCAGAGTTTACCATTCCTGAAGATATGGTGATCATGAGAGCTCCGAGACGAAATGATACCTATATGCTGAATATGGGATCAACAGAATCAAACTCCACTGTGACATGTCTTCTGTCTAAAGCATCATCCTTTGAATCATTTTTGTGGCATAAACGTTTTGGACACATTAATTTTAAAATTCTGAATAAATTGGTTAAGAACAATTTGGTCAGGGGTTTACCACAAAAGGATTTTTCAGTGGTTGAGAAGTGTATGGCTTGTGCTAAAGGAAAACAGCACAAAAAGCCACATAAACTCAAAATTACAAATACTATCTCAGAACCCCTCGAATTGTTACATACTGATTTATTTGGTCCAATAAGTGTCAAATCAATTGCTAAAAAGTCTTATTGCTTGGTTGTCACAGATGATTACTCTATGTACACCTGGGTGAGATTCATGGCAAACAAGAGTGAGACTGCAGAAGAATTGATGAAGCTGATTCCTCTAATAGAGGTTCTTGGAAAGAAGAAGGTTCAAGCCATCAGAAGCGATAACGGAACTGAATTCAGAAACCACATCTTCAACTCCTTCTGTGAACAAAGGGGTATTCTCAGACAGTTTAGCGCTGCCCGAACACCACAACAAAATGGTGTTGCTGAAAGAAAGAACCGAACCCTTGTGGAGGCCGCTAGAACTATGCTGATCGAGTCAAAACTTCCAATTATTTTCTGGGCTGAAGCGGTTAATTGTGCAGCTTATGTTCTTAACAGGGTACTGATTGTCAAGGAAAAGATGAAGACTTCATACCAACTGTTTCGAGGGATTAAGCCGCTGATTGATTTTCTACGCCCCTTTGGATGTTCTTGCACTCTTTTGAATACTCAAGATCAGAAGACGAAGTTTGGTGCTGTCTCTGATGAATGCTTCTTTGTGGAATACTCGACCACACAAAAGGCGTATCGTGTTTATAATAAACGAACGCGGATTGTGCAAGAGTCCTACTACGTTGATTGGCAAGAATCAAACACTACCAGTATTGGTAGTGAACCAGCTTGGTTTTATGATGCCACCACCATTTTCAAATCATTTAATCTTCCTGACTCTGACGATGACGACATCATTCCACACACATCGGTTTCTATTTTCAATCACACTCCTACACCATCACAATCACAACCTTCAACATCAGCTACACAACTTCCTCCCACTTCATTTGACATTCCATCACCTCCACCACCTCAAACTGCTCAAACTTCTCCATCAGATATTCCATCCACATCCAACACCATTCCATCACCTACACCTACACCTCCACAACCATCAAATCAAACACCCTCAACCGATCAAAATCCTTTACTACTCAACACTGACTTCAAAACCCTGAAAAACCACCCTCACGATTATATCATTGGATCTATTACCGATGGTGTGCGAACCCGGAGTCAGAGCGGTTTGATTAATGAATGTCTTTATGCTGCCTTTCTGTCTCAAGTCGTTCCAAAGAATTATAAACAGGCACTTGAAGATCCGAGTTGGGTGGATGCCATGCAGATGGAACTGCAGCAATTCAGGAAGCTCAAAGTTTGGGAACTGGTTGATCTTCCTCCTAACAAGTGTCCAATTGGCACTAAATGGGTTTTTCGGAACAAGCCAGATGATCGTGGTGTGGTAATTAGAAATAAAGCGAGACTGGTTGTTCAAGGATTTGCTCAGGAGGAGGGGATCGACTACACCGAAGTTTTTGCTCCAGTCGCTCGCCTGGAAGCCATCAGAATCTTTCTTGCACATGCTGCGAACAAAAACTTTAAGGTTTATCAGATGGATGTGAAATGTGCATTTCTATATGGAGATATCGATGAGGAGATCTATGTCTGTCAACCACCAGGTTTCGAGGATCCCGATTTCCCGTCAAAGGTTTACAAGCTTGATAAATCCTTGTATGGGTTGCATCAAGCTCCACGGATCTGGTATGAAACTCTGACACAGTATCTTCTCAGTAAGGGTTTCTCTCGTGGGAGTATAGATATGACACTGTTCAAGAAGGAGGTGGATGGCGAGCTGCTGATCGTTCAAGTGTATGTTGATGATATTATTTTTGGTTCGACTAATGAAGGGTTGTGTAGAGAATTTGAGAAGGTGATGATGGATCGTTTTGAGATGACTATAATGGGGGAGATGTGTTTCTTCTTGGGGCTGCAAGTGGAGCAAAAGCCTGATGGAATTCTAATCCACCAAGAGAAATATATCAAAGAAATCCTCACGAAGTTTGGCATGGATGACTCTTCTCCTGAATTGATTCCTTTTACTGCTCAAACATGCCTTACTTCCGATGATAATGGGAATCCTGTGGATGCTCATCGGTACCGCTCGATGATCGGATCTCTCATGTATCTGACAGCAAGTCGTCCAGATATTACATTTGCCGTGTGTTACTGTGCACGTTTCCAAGCCAATCCAAAAGAATCGCATGAAAAAGCTGTTAAACGAATTTTCCGTTACCTTAAGGGTTCCTCTCGTTTGGGACTTTGGTACCCAAAAGGTGGGAACTTTGATTTACATGCTTTCTCTGATAGTGATCATGCTGGTTGCAGGATTAACAGGAAATCAGTCACTGGTGGATGTCAATATCTTGGAGAATGTCTGGTTTCATGGCAAAGCAAGAAGCAAACAACCGTCTCTCTGTCCACAGGAGAAGCAGAATACATTGCTGCTTCAAGTTGCTGTTGCCAAGTGCTGTGGATTCAACATCAGATGATGGATTATGGCATCAACTTTCTTCATACGCCACTCTTCTGTGATAATGAAGCTGCTGTTGGAATTGCCAAGAATCCTATTCATCACACTCGAACCAAGCACATTGAAACGAGAATTCATGCAATCAGGGATGCACAAGAAAAGGGGTTTATTGATATTATTCCTATCGAAACTAGAAAGCAAAAAGCTGATCTTTTCACAAAAACTTTTGATAAACCACGTTTTTATGAACTGATCTCCATGCTTGGACTTATATCTTTTTGAAAACCTCTTTCTGTGAGAATCCTTTTGTAATTTTGTAAATATGTAAATAATTTTCTCTCATCTTTGAAAAATCCGTGGGTCACTCGATTCATTGCTCCGTTATTTCATTTTATTTTACCTTTTTTTTCTTCTAACTCTGAATATATATTTTAAGAAAATCTGAAAAACAAAAATTTCTTATTAGACGGCTATTATATAGAAATTTTGGGGGAGATATAAAAGATTAACTATTTATAGTTTTTCAAATTTTGCTATTTCAGGATCTCCGTTTCGATTGATGTTGAAAAGTCGTTGAAGGAGGTCAGAAGCATTGTGTTTGGGATATGTCAGATAGGCTCAGCCCGAAAACAAAGTAAACAGTGATTGGGTAGCCAAACATAACGTTCAAGATCTCGACAGCAAGGATTATCTCCTTGACGTGATTGGATTGCACAAAGATAATGGTTCTGTCAAAAATGGGTTGAGAGTGTCAAATCTTTGTCTTGATTTCCCCAAACATCCCAAATCACCCTCGCCCTATCCCCGAATCGAGTTTCTAGTATGCAAAACAAATAAAATAAAAAGCTGCTAGGGATGCTCTTCGGAAAAGCCTCTGAGTGAGTTACTCGTTAACTCCTCAGAACGTATTGAGTCAAAGTGCTTAACTCCTCTGCTATACGAAAGTATTGACCTGGAGTTGGTGGATCTTCTCTGCTATACGGAAGTATTGACCTGAAGATTCACCGAGCATGCTCAAATGTTTATCTCCTCTGTTATACGTCAGTATAGACCTGGAGCTCTAGACTATTTGAGTTTCCCAAATAATAAGTCGCATTGTATTCAAAAGAATCAATTGCTGACAATCTCCACTCACAAAGAAAAGATGCAAAAATTGCACAAGTGTCAAAAGAAGCTAATGCATCGGTCAACATTCAAAAGTTGATCATTGAAATTCAAGCAAAGTCAATCGTATTGCTCAGATATACCCTGATGACAGAACTTGTTCTTTTTACCTAGACGTCTGTGGGGACCAAGTTGCCAGAGACTCTTCAATCAAACCGAAAACATGATAAAAGAAGCTGCTGATCTCTTGTTGAAAGGACTAAGGCATGGGTTTAAATGGACAAACATATCTGCAATCCCGCCAATCGATGATTCTCCGGATTCTACTCAAAACATCATGAAGAATATATATCCTTTCTAGCGTTTAAAACCGTCTCCTGTTATTCTATTTTTATTTTATTTTATTTTTATTACAATTTTTAGGATTATATGTGTTTATGTTTATTTTTGGAGCGTTGATATCGTGGGACGTATTTACGGATTTACAAAGATTTTAAAAATTTTAAGAAAATCCAAAAATATTTTGTTGTTTGTCTAGCGAACCTATGGCGAACCTACAGGTTCGCTTGGCCCCTAAAGTTCGCCCTGTTTTGTTTCGCTGACATGAAACATCCTTGTTTATGTGTCAGCGAACCTGCTAGCGAACCTGTAGGTGGCCTTGACTGTTGGTCTTCCGGCGAACCTAAAGTTCGCTGGACTGACTGCCAGCGAACCTATGTCTGTATATATATACAGTGACAGCGAAATTTTTATCACTTATTCGTTGACCCTGTACTGTAGCAGACGATTTTCAATTTCAAAATCACCAACGTTCGATTCTCACTATTTCACGGCTTTTTCAAACATTAAACATCACGTTATAGTCTGGTATGTGATCGATTTCAACTTAATCTCTGTTTAAACCTCTAATTGCACTCTAAACCTGCTTAAATCTGTTGTCGTGTGATTGTATGTAAAAGAAATGTCTGTTTTGGTGTTAAATGTTAGGGACTTTCTTCATAATAGCCTCGTTTATTGTTTATTTCGACCTGTTGTTGCTTTATTTGCTTGATAATGGTTGATTGATTGAGATTCTGGCTGTTTTTGAAAAACTAGGGTTTCCAGCGAACCTAAGTGTTCGTCTGGCGAAACTGAACGAAAGTTCAAAACTTCGAGCGAACCTATGTCGTTATGCTGCCCGCGCAACAACATAGATTCGCCCGACTGTTTCTAGCGAACCTATACATTCGCTCGACAACAATGACTGATTTTTCATGTCAGCGAATCTATAGGTTCTGGTGCCAAAATCTCAGGTTCGCTATACCAGCGAACCTAATATCCAGCGAATCTATTTTCTGTTTTCAAATCTTTATTTCTGATCAATCTCCGGTTATTTTTCAGGCACAATGTCGACATTATTCTTCGAGAAGAAGCACAACATGTGTGCTTTACTTGACGAAAACCACGAAAAGGCCGGGAGCTATAGAGATGCAATCAAATGGCTGAAATCGTCTCATATACATCATGCTATTTCTCACTCTCCTACTATATATGAGACGTATGTTCGGGATTTTTGGGGAACTGCTGTTATGAACGTGTCGGTACAGCCGTCACGCATTTGTGCCAAAGTCGGTGGTTATGACCTGGTGTTCACAGAGGCTGATCTAGCCAGGATCCTTAGATTAGAAGAGGATGTAGGTGAGGAGGTGAGTATGACAGCAGAGGAAGTGTACGGAGCACTCCGGACTGCCGGGTATGAGGGTCCGATGCCCGGCGAAAAGAAGATGGAGTTTGTCAAGTCCTACCTGATCCAGGAGTGGAGGTACATCGCTCATGTGTTTATCATGTGCCTGGATCATAGGAAGGGGGGCACGGACGGGCTGAACCTTGACTGGGCAAGGGCTATGGTGCTATTTTGCCGGGGGCAAAAGGCCAATCTCGCGAAGCTAATATTCAATTATCTTCTCGAGAACATTCACGCTACCAAAGGCATCAAGTGGTTGATGTATCCCAGGTTCATTCAGATGGTACTGAATGACAAATTGCCGAATCTTCCGGTTGTTGGCGCTGAGTTGAAAGTATGGGATATGCATTCCAGGATCTTTAAGGACTGTAAATCGGTAAGATCAGATTGTGTGGGAAGGACTGCATATCTCTGGGAGAACATGTATACGGCTGAAAGGTGGGTTTACATACAAAGGCTGATGGAAACGGAAAGGAAAAGAGGCGGAGAAAATATAGAGGTGGTTGAAAAGAAGATCAGGAAACGGAAAGCCTATGCCAAAGAGAAAGATTATTCATTTGATAGGGAGGTTGATGAAATCCAAGCCGAGATAGATGCTGGCAGGGAACTGAGGACGAAGAGAAAGTCTGATACTCAACCTAAAACATCAAAGAAAGCCAGGCATGACACCGGGGGTACATCTGCTGGGTCTGGAAATGAGTTGAAGGATGAGGTTGAGAGATTGAAGACTGAATTGGTTGAATTGAAAGGGAAATATGATCAGTTGGAGACACAAGATGCTGAGAAGTCAACCGTGATATATGAGATGGGACGTATGATGAGGGACCAACAGTGTCTGATCGTGAGGATCTTCAAAGAGTTAAATAGTTTGAAGGAGAATGCTGGAACTGGACCGGCAATGACAGAGGCAGAACTGAACTCCTTAACGGATATTGCAAATTATCCGTTAATGGATGTTGATTTTGGTGATAAAGGAAAGGGAAAAGCCGTGGAGGAAGAGTTTGATGAAGAGATGGGAATTGATTTAGATGTGTTCGAGGGAGAAGAAGTGGTGGGTGGATCTGGTGTGGATTATACCTTGGTAGACGAACCTGAAACTGATGCTGATGCTAACAGTGAAGAAGATTTGGATGACGAGCCTGAAATATATAAAGTTGAGGAAAAGGGAATGAGTTATCAGTTCGAGCATGCTGATTTAGACAAGTCTGAGTGGTTTAGAAAGGAAAAAGCTGTGGTACCTGAAGTGCCGATATTCCAACATCTAGACGAACCCAACACCAAACAGCAAGATAGACAGATCATAGCATGGAAGTACAACTGTTTGGTGGAGGCGTATATGATTAAAAGGAGGGGTGGTGACATTACGTATGTCAAGAACCGAAAGCACTTCGCCACCTTTCCTCGTTGGGACTTGCGTAGGCTGGCAGAGCTACCACTACTTGGGAAGGAAGAAAGCGGCAGGGCTTGTGCGTTTGAAGCTGCAATCAGGGAAGCTGCTAAGTCTGATTTTGTTGAGTTTGGATATCAAAAACCGAGGAGGATGAGACAGAAACAGGATAAACATTGGGTGTCGTGGAAAGGGAAAATTGTGTTGAAGATAGCTGCACCGAAAGTGATGACAAGGGTCAGGGTCCCAGACACTCAGCCGCCCAGATTGCAGGATTTCAACAAATGGTTTTATGACAATAGCACTGGGGAGGCCATCATCAGACTTCAAGGGGAAGACCGTCCTGAAATACGTTTGTTTGATCCTATGGAGGTCTTCTCCTTCTGTGACGAAGATTTGAAGGTTTTGTGTGAGAACAGAATTAAGCACGGGGCTGGAGATGACACTGCTGCTGAAGCGAACCTGTTTGTAAAGGTCGCAAATAAAGCCCGGGGGATTCGTGCTGAACTTAAAGCTGTAAATGAGAGGTTGAGGAGGACGGATGACCTGAAAATGGACATGGATGATCTGACAAGACAGCTTGATCGATCTATTGAACAGAGGTTTGAGAAACCTGCAGGAGTGATTGATTTGGAGGTTGAAAGCGAGGAGCCAACTTCAGAGAAACAGGCGGAAACAACAGTTCAACTTGAGCCTGATACAGAGGTCGCAGAAGCTGAGTTCGTAGATTCAATGCTAAATCTAAGTGAAGATGAGGCCGGAACTGAAGACTTTACAAATCCAATGGCCGGGATCAAAGAAAGGGCAGGAGCTTTTATCGAACACCTTTGAAGCCATCAAGACGGAGCTAATCAGAAGACTTCCCCAGGTGAGGTCCAACCTAGGGGGAGTATTGATAGTCACTATGTATAGGTTGGACCCACCGGCTTGTCGGTGTTACTTTTGGTTGTAATTGTTTGACTTGTAATGTTATTTGTACTAGCGAACCTACGGGCGAATCTATAGATTCGCCCGCAGGTCATCATGTCTTTTGTATTAGGTATCGACTGGGCGAACCTATGTGCCCATCGAACCTGTGTTGGTTCGCTGAATAGATTCGCTAGAGCGAATCTATCAGCGAACCTATCACTACTATATATTGTAACCTTATCTCCACATTTATACGACTTTTTGCACATCTTTTACCAAGACTATTTCTCACTGATTTGTGTTGTGTAATCGTTCTATTGTAAAAAAAGGAGCTTATTTTACTTATCATTGTAGCTTATTAACCTCGATTGTGTGTTAGATCTCGTTATTGGGTTGTTTGGTTAATATTCACTTTGTTCTTCAAGTTTCGGACATATTTGTGTTAAACAAGTCAACAAAGCACTGAAATCACGATCATTATGGACCAACAAGTTCTAAAATGGCATACATAGTCATAATATGTTTTAAGTTGTCGTACGATGTTTAAAGGACTCGAACGAATTCATTTGGTTTATTATGGAGATTTAACGTTTCGTACGGTGATGTAAGGTCTTCTTTGGAGTTGTAATGCGTGCTACATTATTCTAAATTGCTTTTCAAGTTGCTAATGTCTCAAAAATAGTTGTAACAAGTCCTGATTTGTCGTACGATGTTCAATGGACAAGGACGAATTCATTAGGTTTATTATGGAGTTTTAAGTTTACATACGGTATTGTAAGGTGTTGTTACGATTTGTAAGGAGTCCTACATTATAATAAAGTGCTTTTCAAGTTCTAAATGGCATACAGTCGTAATATGTTTTAAGTTGCCGTACGATGTTTAAAGGAGTCGAACGAATTCATTTGGATTATTATGGAGATTTAACGTTTAGTACGGTGATGTAAGGTCTTCTTTGGAGTTGTAATGTGTGCTACATTATTCTAAATTGCTTTTCAAGTTGCTAATGTCTCATACAGAGTCGTAACAAGTCCTGAGTTGTCTTACGATGTTCAATGGACTCGGATGAATTCATTAGGTTTATTATGGAGTTTTAAGTTTACATACGGTATTGTAAGGTGTTGTTACGATTTTTAAGGAGTCCTACATAATAATAAAGTGCTTTTCAAGTTCTAAAATGGCATACATAGTCGTAATATGTTTTAAGTTGACGTACGATGTTTAAAGGACTCGAACGAATTCATTTGGTTTATTATGGAGATTTAACGTTTCGTACGGTGATGTAAGGTCTTCTTTGGAGTTGTAATGCGTCCTACATTATTCTAAATTGCTTTTCAAGCTGCTAATGTCTCAAAAATAGGCATAACAAGTCCTGAGTTGTCGTACGATGTTCAATGGACTCGGACGAATTCATTAGGTTTATTATGGAGTTTTAAGTTTACATACGGTATTGTAAGGTGTTGTTACGATTTGTAAGGAGTCCTACATTATAATAAAGTGCTTTTCAAGTTCTAAAATGGCATACATAGTCGTAATATGTTTTAAGTTGCCGTACGATGTTTAAAGGACTCGAACGAATTCATTTGGTTTATTATGGAGATTTAACGTTTCGTACGGTGATGTAAGGTCTTCTTTGGAGTTGTAATGCGTCCTACATTATTCTAAATTGCTTTTCAAGTTGCTAATGTCTCAAAAATAGTCGTAACAAGTCCTGAGTTGTCGTACGATGTTCAATGGACAAGGACGAATTCATTAGGTTTATTATGGAGTTTTAAGTTTACATACGGTATTGTAAGGTGTTGTTACGATTTGTAAGGAGTCCTACATTATAATAAAGTGCTTTTCAAGTTCTAAAATGGCAAACATAGTCGTAATATGTTTTAAGTTGCCGTACGATGTTTAAAGGACTCGAACGAATTCATTTGGATTATTATGGAGATTTAACGTTTAGTACTGTGATGTAAGGTCTTCTTTGGAGTTGTAATGCGTGCTACATTATTCTAAATTGCTTTTCAAGTTGCTAATGTCTCATACAGAGTCGTAACAAGTCCTGAGTTGTCTTACGATGTTCAATGGACTCGGACGAATTCATTAGGTTTATTATGGAGTTTTAAGTTTACATACGGTATTGTAAGGTGTTGTTACGATTTGTAAGGAGTCCTACATTATAATAAAGTGCTTTTCAAGTTCTAAAATGGCATACATAGTCGTAATATGTTTTAGGTTGCCGTACGATGTTTAAAGGAGTCGAACGAATTCATTTGGTTTATTATGGAGATTTAACGTTTCGTACGGTGATGTAAGGTCTTCTTTGGAGTTGTAATGCGTCCTACATTATTCTAAATTGCTTTTTAAGTTGCTAATGTCTCAAAAATAGTCGTAACAAGTCCTGAGTTGTCGTACGATGTTCAATGGACAAGGACGAATTCATTAGGTTTATTATGGAGTTTAAAGTTTACATACGGTATTGTAAGGTGTTGTTACGATTTGTAAGGAGTCTAACATTATAATAAAGTGCTTTTCAAGTTCTAAAATGGCATACAGTCGTAATATGTTTTAAGTTGCCGTACGATGTTTAAAGGACTCGAACGAATTCATTTGGATTATTATGGAGATTTAACGTTTAGTACGGTGATGTAAGGTCTTCTTTGGAGTTGTAATGCGTGCTACATTATTCTAAATTGCTTTTCAAGTTGCTAATGTCTCATACAGAATCGTAACAAGTCCTGAGTTGTCTTACTCAATGGACTCGGACGAATTCATTAGGTTTATTATGGAGTTTTAATTTTACATACGGTATTGTAAGGTGTTGTTACGATTTTTAAGTAGTCCTACATAATAATAAAGTGCTTTTCAAGTTCTAAAATGGCATACATAGTCGTAATATGTTTTAAGTTGACGTACGATGTTTAAAGGACTCGAACGAATTCATTTGGTTTATTATGGAGATTTGACGTTTCGTACGGTGATGTAAGGTCTTCTTTGGAGTTGTAATGCGTGCTACATTATTCTAAATTGCTTTTCAAGCTGCTAATGTCTCAAAAATAGTCGTAACAAGTCCTGAGTTGTCGTACGATGTTCAATGGACTCGGACGAATTCATTAGGTTTATTATGGAGTTTTAAGTTTACATACGGTATTGTAAGATGTTTTTACGATTGGTAAGGAATCCTACATTATAATATAGTGCTTTTCAAGTTCTAAAATGGCAAACATAGTCGTAATATGTTTTAAGTTGCCATACGATGTTTAAAGGACTCGAACGAATTCATTTGGTTTATTATGGAGATTTAACGTTTCGTACGGTGATGTAAGGTCTTCTTTGGAGTTGTAATGCGTGCTACATTATTCTTAATTGCTTTTCAAGTTGCTAATGTCTCATACAGAGTCGTAACAAGTCCTGAGTTGTCTTACGATGTTCAATGGACTCGGACGAATTCATTAGGTTTATTATGGAGTTTTAAGTTTACATACGGTATTGTAAGGTGTTGTTACGATTTGTAAGGAGTCCTACATTATAATAAAGTGCTTTTCAAGTTCTAAAATGGCAAACATAGTCGTAATATGTTTTAAGTTGCCGTACGATGTTTAAAGGACTAGAACGAATTCATTTGGTTTATTATGGAGATTTAACGTTTCGTACGGTGATGTAAGGTCTTCTTTGGAGTTGTAATGCGTGCTACATTATTCTAAATTGCTTTTCAAGCTGCTAATGTCTCAAAAATAGTCGTAACAAGTCCTGAGTTGTCGTACGATGTTCAATGGACTCGGACGAATTCATTAGGTTTATTATGGAGTTTTAAGTTTACATACGGTATTGTAAGGTGTTGTTACGATTTGTAAGGAGTCCTACATTATAATAAAGTGCTTTTCAAGTTCTAAAATGGCATACATAGTCGTAATATGTTTTAGGTTGCCGTACGATGTTTAAAGGAGTCGAACGAATTCATTTGGTTTATTATGGAGATTTAACGTTTCGTACGGTGATGTAAGGTCTTCTTTGGAGTTGTAATGCGTCCTACATTATTCTAAATTGCTTTTTAAGTTGCTAATGTCTCAAAAATAGTCGTAACAAGTCCTGAGTTGTCGTACGATGTTCAATGGACAAGGACGAATTCATTAGGTTTATTATGGAGTTTAAAGTTTACATACGGTATTGTAAGGTGTTGTTACGATTTGTAAGGAGTCTAACATTATAATAAAGTGCTTTTCAAGTTCTAAAATGGCATACAGTCGTAATATGTTTTAAGTTGCCGTACGATGTTTAAAGGACTCGAACGAATTCATTTGGATTATTATGGAGATTTAACGTTTAGTACGGTGATGTAAGGTCTTCTTTGGAGTTGTAATGCGTGCTACATTATTCTAAATTGCTTTTCAAGTTGCTAATGTCTCATACAGAGTCGTAACAAGTCCTGAGTTGTCTTACTCAATGGACTCGGACGAATTCATTAGGTTTATTATGGAGTTTTAAGTTTACATACGGTATTGTAAGGTGTTGTTACGATTTTTAAGTAGTCCTACATAATAATAAAGTGCTTTTCAAGTTCTAAAATGGCATACATAGTCGTAATATGTTTTAAGTTGACGTACGATGTTTAAAGGACTCGAACGAATTCATTTGGTTTATTATGGAGATTTAACGTTTCGTACGGTGATGTAAGGTCTTCTTTGGAGTTGTAATGCGTCCTACATTATTCTAAATTGCTTTTCAAGCTGCTAATGTCTCAAAAATAGTCATAACAAGTCCTGAGTTGTCGTACGATGTTCAATGGACTCGGACGAATTCATTAGGTTTATTATGGAGTTTTAAGTTTACATACGGTATTGTAAGGTGTTGTTATGATTTGTAAGGAATCCTACATTATAATAAAGTGCTTTTCAAGTTCTAAAATGGCAAACATAGTCGTAATATGTTTTAAGTTGCCGTACGATGTTTAAAGGACTAGAACGAATTCATTTGGTTTATTATGGAGATTTAACGTTTCGTACGGTGATGTAAGGTCTTCTTTGGAGTTGTAATGCGTGCTACATTATTCTAAATTGCTTTTCAAGCTGCTAATGTCTCAAAAATAGTCGTAACAAGTCCTGAGTTGTCGTACGATGTTCAATGGACTCGGACGAATTCATTAGGTTTATTATGGAGTTTTAAGTTTACATACGGTATTGTAAGATGTTGTTACGATTGGTAAGGAATCCAACATTATAATATAGTGCTTTTCAAGTTCTAAAATGGCAAACATAGTCGTAATATGTTTTAAGTTGCCATACGATGTTTAAAGGACTCGAACGAATTCATTTGGTTTATTATGGAGATTTAACGTTTCGTACGGTGATGTAAGGTCTTCTTTGGAGTTGTAATGCGTGCTACATTATTCTTAATTGCTTTTCAAGTTGCTAATGTCTCATACAGAGTCGTAACAAGTCCTGAGTTGTCTTACGATGTTCAATGGACTCGGACGAATTCATTAGGTTTATTATGGAGTTTTAAGTTTACATACGGTATTGTAAGGTGTTGTTACGATTTGTAAGGAGTCCTACATTATAATAAAGTGCTTTTCAAGTTCTAAAATGGCATACATAGTCGTAATATGTTTTAAGTTTCCGTACGATGTTTAAAGGACTCGAACGAATTCATTTGGTTTATTATGGAGATTTAACGTTTCATACGGTGTTGTAAGGTCTTCTTTGGAGTTGTAATGCGTCCTACATTATTCTAAATTGCTTTTCACGTTGCTAATGTCTCAAAAATAGTCGTAACAAGTCCTGAGTTGTCGTACGATGTTCAATGGACTCGGACGAATTCATTAGGTTTATTATGGAGTTTTAAGTTTACATACGGTATTGTAAGGTGTTGTTACGATTTGTAAGGAGTCCTACATTATAATAAAGTGCTTTTCAAGCTCTAAAATGGCATACAATCGTAATATGTTTTAAGTTGCCGTACGATGTTTAAAGGACTCGAACGAATTCATTTGGTTTATTATGGAGATTTAATGTTTAGTACGGTGATGTAAGGTCTTCTTTGGAGTTGTAATGAGTGCTACATTATTCTAAATTGCTTTTCAAGTTGCTAATGTCTCATACAGAGTCGTAACAAGTCCTGAGTTGTCTTACGATGTTCAACGGACTCGGACGAATTCATTAGGTTTATTATGGAGTTTTAAGTTTACATACGGTATTGTAAGGTGTTGTTACGATTTGTAAGGAGTCCTACATTATAATAAAGTGCTTTTCAAGTTCTAAAATGGCATACAGTCGTAATATGTTTTAAGTTGCCGTACGATGTTTAAAGGACTCGAACGAATTCATTTGGATTATTATGGAGATTTAACGTTTAGTACGGTGATGTAAGGTCTTCTTTGGAGTTGTAATGCGTGCTACATTATTCTAAATTGCTTTTCAAGTTGCTAATGTCTCATACAGAGTCGTAACAAGTCCTGAGTTGTCTTACGATGTTCAATGGACTCGGACGAATTCATTAGGTTTATTATGGAGTTTTAAGTTTACATACGGTATTGTAAGGTGTTGTTACGATTTGTAAGGAGACCTACATTATAATAAAGTGCTTTTCAAGTTCTAAAATGGCATACAGTCGTAATATGTTTTAAGTTGCCGTACGATGTTTAAAGGACTCGAACGAATTCATTTGGATTATTATGGAGATTTAACGTTTAGTACGGTGATGTAAGGTCTTCTTTGGAGTTGTAATGCGTGCTACATTATTCTAAATTGCTTTTCAAGTTGCTAATGTCTCATACAGAGTCGTAACAAGTCCTGAGTTGTCTTACGATGTTCAATGGACTCGGACGAATTCATTAGGTTTATTATGGAGTTTTAAGTTTACATACGGTATTGTAAGGTGTTGTTACGATTTTTAAGGAGTCCTACATAATAATAAAGTGCTTTTCAAGTTCTAAAATGGCATACATAGTCGTAATATGTTTTAAGTTGACGTACGATGTTTAACGGACTTGAACGAATTCATTTGGTTTATTATGGAGATTAAACGTTTCGTACGGTGATGTAAGGTCTTCTTTGGAGTTGTAATGCGTCCTACATTATTCTAAATTGCTTTTCAAGCTGCTAATGTCTCAAAAATAGTCATAACAAGTCCTGAGTTGTCGTACGATGTTCAATGGACTCGGACGAATTCATTAGGTTTATTATGGAGTTTTAAGTTTACATACGGTATTGTAAGGTGTTGTTATGATTTGTAAGGAATCCTACATTATAATAAAGTGCTTTTCAAGTTCTAAAATGGCAAACATAGTCGTAATATGTTTTAAGTTGCCGTACGATGTTTAAAGGACTCGAACGAATTCATTTGGTTTATTATGGAGATTTAACGTTTCGTACGGTGATGTAAGGTCTTCTTTGGAGTTGTAATGCGTGCTAGATTATTCTAAATTGCTTTTCAAGTTGCTAATGTCTCATACAGAGTCGTAACAAGTCCTGAGTTGTCTTACGATGTTCAATGGACTCGGACGAATTCATTAGGTTTATTATGGAGTTTTAAGTTTACATACGGTATTGTAAGGTGTTGTTACTATTTGTAAGGAGTCCTACATTATAATAAAGTGCTTTTCAAGTTCTAAAATGGCATACATAGTCGTAATATGTTTTAAGTTGCCGTACGATGTTTAAAGGACTCGAACGAATTCATTTGGTTTATTATGGAGATTTAACGTTTCATACGTTGTTGTAAGGTCTTCTTTGGAGTTGTAATGCGTCCTACATTATTCTAAATTGCTTTTCACGTTGCTAATGTCTCAAAAATAGTCGTAACAAGTCCTGAGTTGTCGTACGATGTTCAATGGACTCGGACGAATTCATTAGGTTTATTATGGAGTTTTAAGTTTACATACGGTATTGTAAGGTGTTGTTACGATTTGTAAGGAGTCCTACATTATAATAAAGTGCTTTTCAAGCTCTAAAATGGCATACAATCGTAATATGTTTTAAGTTGCCGTACGATGTTTAAAGGACTCGAACGAATTCATTTGGTTTATTATGGAGATTTAATGTTTAGTACGGTGATGTAAGATCTTCTTTGGAGTTGTAATGCGTGCTACATTATTCTAAATTGCTTTTCAAGTTGCTAATGTCTCATACAGAGTCGTAACAAGTCCTGAGTTGTCTTACGATGTTCAATGGACTCGGACGAATTCATTAGGTTTATTATGGAGTTTTAAGTTTACATACGGTATTGTAAGGTGTTGTTACTATTTGTAAGGAGTCCTACATTATAATAAAGTGCTTTTCAAGTTCTAAAATGGCATACATAGTCGTAATATGTTTTAAGTTGCCGTACGAAGTTTAAAGGACTCGAACGAATTCATTTGGTTTATTATGGAGATTTAACGTTTCATACGTTGTTGTAAGGTCTTCTTTGGAGTTGTAATGCGTCCTACATGATTCTAAATTGCTTTTCACGTTGCTAATGTCTCAAAAATAGTCGTAACAAGTCCTGAGTTGTCTTACGATGTTCAATGGACTCGGACGAATTCATTAGGTTTATTATGGAGTTTTAAGTTTACATACGGTATTGTAAGGTGTTGTTACTATTTGTAAGGAGTCCTACATTATAATAAAGTGCTTTTCAAGTTCTAAAATGGCATACATAGTCGTAATATGTTTTAAGTTGCCGTACGATGTTTAAAGGACTCGAACGAATTCATTTGGTTTATTATGGAGATTTAACGTTTCATACGTTGTTGTAAGGTCTTCTTTGGAGTTGTAATGCGTCCTACATTATTCTAAATTGCTTTTCACGTTGCTAATGTCTCAAAAATAGTCGTAACAAGTCCTGAGTTGTCGTACGATGTTCAATGGACTCGGACGAATTCATTAGGTTTATTATGGAGTTTTAAGTTTACATACGGTATTGTAAGGTGTTGTTACGATTTGTAAGGAGTCCTACATTATAATAAAGTGCTTTTCAAGCTCTAAAATGGCATACAATCGTAATATGTTTTAAGTTGCCGTACGATGTTTAAAGGACTCGAACGAATTCATTTGGTTTATTATGGAGATTTAATGTTTAGTACGATGATGTAAGGTCTTCTTTGGAGTTGTAATGCGTGCTACATTATTCTAAATTGCTTTTCAAGTTGCTAATGTCTCATACAGAGTCGTAACAAGTCCTGAGTTGTCTTACGATGTTCAATGGACTCGGACGAATTCATTAGGTTTATTATGGAGTTTTAAGTTTACATACGGTATTGTAAGGTGTTGTTACTATTTGTAAGGAGTCCTACATTATAATAAAGTGCTTTTCAAGTTCTAAAATGGCATACATAGTCGTAATATGTTTTAAGTTGCCGTACGAAGTTTAAAGGACTCGAACGAATTCATTTGGTTTATTATGGAGATTTAACGTTTCATACGTTGTTGTAAGGTCTTCTTTGGAGTTGTAATGCGTCCTACATTATTCTAAATTGCTTTTCACGTTGCTAATGTCTCAAAAATAGTCGTAACAAGTCCTGAGTTGTCGTACGATGTTCAATGGACTCGGACGAATTCATTAGGTTTATTATGGAGTTTTAAGTTTACATACGGTATTGTAAGGTGTTGTTACGATTTGTAAGGAGTCCTACATTATAATAAAGTGCTTTTCAAGCTCTAAAATGGCATACAATCGTAATATGTTTTAAGTTGCCGTACGATGTTTAAAGGACTCGAACGAATTCATTTGGTTTATTATGGAGATTTAATGTTTAGTACGGTGATGTAAGGTCTTCTTTGGAGTTGTAATGCGTGCTACATTATTCTAAATTGCTTTTCAAGTTGCTAATGTCTCATACAGAGTCGTAACAAGTCCTGAGTTGTCTTACGATGTTCAATGGACTCGGACGAATTCATTAGGTTTATTATGGAGTTTTAAGTTTACATACGGTATTGTAAGGTGTTGTTACGATTTGTAAGGAGTCCTACATTATAATAAAGTGCTTTTCAAGTTCTAAAATGGCATACAGTCGTAATATGTTTTAAGTTGCCGTACGATGTTTAAAGGACTCGAACGAATTCATTTGGATTATTATGGAGATTTAACGTTTAGTACGGTGATGTAAGGTCTTCTTTGGAGTTGTAATGCGTGCTACATTATTCTAAATTGCTTTTCAAGTTGCTAATGTCTCATACAGAGTCGTAACAAGTCCTGAGTTGTCTTACGATGTTCAATGGACTCGGACGAATTCATTAGGTTTATTATGGAGTTTTAAGTTTACATACGGTATTGTAAGGTGTTGTTACGATTTGTAAGGAGTCCTACATTATAATAAAGTGCTTTTCAAGCTCTAAAATGGCATACAGTCGTAATATGTTTTAAGTTGCCGTACGATGTTTAAAGGACTCGAACGAATTCATTTGGATTATTATGGAGATTTAACGTTTAGTACGGTGATGTAAGGTCTTCTTTGGAGTTGTAATGCGTGCTACATTATTCTAAATTGCTTTTCAAGTTGCTAATGTCTCATACAGAGTCGTAACAAGTCCTTAGTTGTCTTACGATGTTCAATGGACTCGGACGAATTCATTAGGTTTATTATGGAGTTTTAAGTTTACATACGGTATTGTAAGGTGTTGTTACGATTTGTAAGGAGTCCTACATTATAATAAAGTGCTTTTCAAGTTCTAAAATGGCATACATAGTCGTAATATGTTTTAAGTTGCCGTACGATGTTTAAAGGACTCGAACGAATTCATTTAGTTTATTATGGAGATTTAAAGTTTCGTACGGTGTTGTAAGGTCTTCTTTGGAGTTGTAATGCGTCCTACATTATTCTAAATTGCTTTTCAAGCTGCTAATGTCTCAAAAATAGTCGTAACAAGTCCTGAGTTGTCGTACGATGTTCAATGGACTCGGACGAATTCATTAGGTTTATTATGGAGTTTTAAGTTTACATACGGTATTGTAAGGTGTTGTTATGATTTGTAATGAATCCTACATTATAATAAAGTGCTTTTCAAGTTCTAAAATGGCAAACATAGTCGTAATATGTTTTAAGTTGCCGTACGATGTTTAAAAGACTCGAACGAATTCATTTGGTTTATTATGGAGATTTAACGTTTTGTACGGTGATGTAAGGTCTTCTTTGGAGTTGTAATGCGTGCTAGATTATTCTAAATTGCTTTTCAAGTTGCTAATGTCTCATACAGAGTCGTAACAAGTCCTGAGTTGTCTTACGATGTTCAATGGACTCGGACGAATTCATTAGGTTTATTATGGAGTTTTAAGTTTACATACGGTATTGTAAGGTGTTGTTATGATTTGTAATGAATCCTACATTATAATAAAGTGCTTTTCAAGTTCTAAAATGGCAAACATAGTCGTAATATGTTTTAAGTTGCCATACGATGTTTAAAGGACTCGAACGAATTCATTTGGTTTATTATGGAGATTTAACGTTTAGTACGGTGATGTAAGGTCTTCTTTGGAGTTGTAATGCGTGCTAGATTATTCTAAATTGCTTTTCAAGTTGCTAATGTCTCATACAGAGTCGTAACAAGTCCTGAGTTGTCTTACGATGTTCAATGGACTCGGACGAATTCATTAGGTTTATTATGGAGTTTTAAGTTTACATACGGTATTGTAAGGTGTTGTTACGATTTG
Organism: Tagetes erecta; assembly: GCA_030867185.1. Taxonomy (NCBI): domain Eukaryota; kingdom Viridiplantae; phylum Streptophyta; class Magnoliopsida; order Asterales; family Asteraceae; genus Tagetes; species Tagetes erecta. The sequence goes on from CM061490.1 coordinate 47,461,962, forward strand.
TAAGGAGTCCTACATTATAATAAAGTGCTTTTCAAGTTCTAAAATGGCATACAGTCGTAATATGTTTTAAGTTGCCGTACGATGTTTAAAGGACTCGAACGAATTCATTTGGATTATTATGGAGATTTAACGTTTACTACGGTGATGTAAGGTCTTCTTTGGAGTTGTAATGCGTGCTACATTATTCTAAATTGCTTTTCAAGTTGCTAATGTCTCATACAGAGTCGTAACAAGTCCTGAGTTGTCTTACGATGTTCAATGGACTCGGACGAATTCATTAGGTTTATTATGGAGTTTTAAGTTTACATACGGTATTGTAAGGTGTTGTTACTATTTGTAAGGAGTTCTACATTATAATAAAGTGCTTTTCAAGTTCTAAAATGGCATACTTAGTCGTAATATGTTTTAAGTTGCCGTACGATGTTTAAAGGACTCGAACGAATTCATTTGGTTTATTATGGAGATTTAACGTTTCGTACGGTGTTGTAAGGTCTTCTTTGGAGTTGTAATGCGTCCTACATTATTCTAAATTGCTTTTCAAGTTGCTAATGTCTCAAAAATAGTCGTAACAAGTCCTGAGTTGTCGTACGATGTTCAATGGACTCGGACGAATTCATTAGGTTTATTATGGAGTTTTAAGTTTACATACGGTATTGTAAGGTGTTGTTACGATTTTTAAGGAGTCCTACATAATAATAAAGTGCTTTTCAAGTTCTAAAATGGCATACATAGTCGTAATATGTTTTAAGTTGCCGTACGATGTTTAAAGGACTCGAACGAATTCATTTGGTTTATTATGGAGATTTAACATTTCGTACGGTGATGTAAGGTCTTCTTTGGAGTTGTAATGCGTACTACATTATTCTAAATTGCTTTTCAAGCTGCTAATGTCTCAAAAATAGTCGTAACAAGTCCTGAGTTGTCGTACGATGTTTAATGGACTCGGACGAATTCATTAGGTTTATTATGGAGTTTTAAGTTTACATACGGTATTGTAAGGTGTTGTTACGATTGGTAAGGAATCCTACATTATAATAAAGTGCTTTTCAAGTTCTAAAATGGCAAACATAGTCGTAATATGTTTTAAGTTTCCATACGATGTTTAAAGGACTCGAACGAATTCATTTGGTTTATTATGGAGATTTAACGTTTCGTACGGTGATGTAAGGTCTTCTTTGGAGTTGTAATGCGTGCTAGATTATTCTAAATTGCTTTTCAAGTTGCTAATGTCTCATACAGAGTCGTAACAAGTCCTGAGTTGTCTTTCGATGTTCAATGGACTCGGACGAATTTATTAGGTTTATTATGGAGTTTTAAGTTTACATACGGTATTATAAGGTGTTGTTACGATTTGTAAGGAGTCCTACATTATAATAAAGTGCTTTTCAAGTTCTAAAATGGCATACAGTCGTAATATGTTTTAAGTTGCCGTACGATGTTTAAAGGACTCGAACGAATTCATTTGGATTATTATGGAGATTTAACGTTTAGTACGGTGATGTAAGGTCTTCTTTGGAGTTGTAATGCGTGCTACATTATTCTAAATTGCTTTTCAAGTTGCTAATGTCTCATACAGAGTCGTAACAAGTCCTGAGTTGTCTTACGATGTTCAATGGACTCGGACGAATTCATTAGGTTTATTATGGAGTTTTAAGTTTACATACGGTATTGTAAGGTGTTGTTACGATTTTTAAGGAGTCCTACATAATAATAAAGTGCTTTTCAAGTTCTAAAATGGCATACATAGTCGTAATATGTTTTAAGTTGACGTACCATGTTCAATGGACTCGGACGAATTCATTAGGTTTATTATGGAGTTTTAAGTTTACATACGGTATTGTAAGGTGTTGTTACGATTTGTAAGGAGTCCTACATTATAATAAAGTGCTTTTCAAGTTCTAAAATGACATACTTAGTCGTAATATGTTTTAAGTTGCCGTACGATGTTTAAAGGACTCGAACGAATTCATTTGGTTTATTATGGAGATTTAACGTTTCGTACAGTGTTGTAAGGTCTTCTTTGGAGTTGTAATGCGTGCTAGATTATTCTAAATTGCTTTTCAAGTTGCTAATGTCTCATACAGAGTCGTCACAAGTCCTGAGTTGTCTTACGATGTTCGATGGACTCGGACGAATTCATTAGGTTTATTATGGAGTTTTAAGTTTACATACGGTATTGTAAGGTGTTGTTACGATTTTTAAGGAGTCCTACATAATAATAAAGTGCTTTTCAAGTTCTAAAATGGCATACATAGTCGTAATATGTTTTAAGTTGACGTACGATGTTCAATGGACTCGGACGAATTCATTAGGTTTATTATGGAGTTTTAAGTTTACATACGGTATTGTAAGGTGTTGTTACGATTGGTAAGGAATCCTACATTATAATAAAGTGCTTTTCAAGTTCTAAAATGGCAAACATAGTCGTAATATGTTTTAAGTTTCCATACGATGTTTAAAGGACTCGAACGAATTCATTTGGTTTATTATGGAGATTTAACGTTTCGTACGGTGATGTAAGGTCTTCTTTGGAGTTGTAATGCGTGCTAGATTATTCTAAATTGCTTTTCAAGTTGCTAATGTCTCATACAGAGTCGTCACAAGTCCTGAGTTGTCTTACGATGTTCGATGGACTCGGACGAATTCATTAGGTTTATTATGGAGTTTTAAGTTTACATACGGTATTGTAAGGTGTTGTTACGATTTGTAAGGAGTCCTACATTATAATAAAGTGCTTTTCAAGTTCTAAAATGACATACTTAGTCGTAATATGTTTTAAGTTGCCGTACGATGTTTAAAGGACTCGAACGAATTCATTTGGTTTATTATGGAGATTTAACGTTTCGTACGGTGTTGTAAGGTCTTCTTTGGAGTTGTAATGCGTCCTACATTATTCTAAATTGCTTTTCAAGTTGCTAATGTCTCAAAAATAGAAGTAACAAGTCCTGAGTTGTCGTACGATGTTCAATGGACTAGGACGAATTCATTAGGTTTATTATGGAGTTTTAAGTTTACATACGGTATTGTAAGGTGTTGTTACGATTTGTAAGGAGTCCTACATTATAATAAAGTGCTTTTCAAGTTCTAAAATGGCTTACATAGTCGTAATATGTTTTAAGTTGCCGTACGATGTTTAAAGGACTCGAACGAATTCATTTGGTTTATTATGGAGATTTAACGTTTCGTACGGTGATGTAAGGTCTTCTTTGGAGTTGTAATGCGTCCTACATTATTCTAAATTGCTTTTCAAGTTGCTAATGTCTCAAAAATAGTCGTAACAAGTCCTGAGTTGTCGTACGATGTTCAATGGACAAGGACGAATTCATTAGGTTTATTATGGAGTTTTAAGTTTACATACAGTATTGTAAGGTGTTGTTATGATTTGTAAGGAATCCTACATTATAATAAAGTGCTTTTCAAGTTCTAAAATGGCAAATATAGTCGTAATATGTTTTAAGTTGCCGTACGATGTTTAAAGGACTCGAACGAATTCATTTGGTTTATTATGGAGATTTAACGTTTCGTACGGTGATGTAAGGTCTTCTTTGGAGTTGTAATGCGTACTACATTATTCTAAATTGCTTTTCAAGCTGCTAATGTCTCAAAAATAGTCGTAACAAGTCCTGAGTTGTCGTACGATGTTCAATGGACTCGGACGAATTCATTAGGTTTATTATGGAGTTTTAAGTTTACATACGGTATTGTAAGGTGTTGTTATGATTTGTAATGAATCCTACATTATAATAAAGTGCTTTTCAAGTTCTAAAATGGCAAACATAGTCGTAATATGTTTTAAGTTGCCGTACGATGTTTAAAGGACTCGAACGAATTCATTTGGTTTATTATGGAGATTTAACGTTTCGTACGGTGATGTAAGGTCTTCTTTGGAGTTGTAATGCGTGCTAGATTATTCTAAATTGCTTTTCAAGTTGCTAATGTCTCATACAGAGTCGTAACAGGTCCTGAGTTGTCTTACGATGTTCAATGGACTCGGACGAATTCATTAGGTTTATTATGGAGTTTTAAGTTTACATACGGTATTGTAAGGTGTTGTTATGATTTGTAATGAATCCTACATTATAATAAAGTGCTTTTCAAGTTCTAAAATGGCAAACATAGTCGTAATATGTTTTAAGTTGCCGTACGATGTTTAAAGGACTCGAACGAATTCATTTGGTTTATTATGGAGATTTAACGTTTCGTACGGTGATGTAAGGTCTTCTTTGGAGTTGTAATGCGTGCTAGATTATTCTAAATTACTTTTCAAGTTGCTAATGTCTCATACAGAGTCGTAACAAGTCCTGAGTTGTCTTACGATGTTCAATGGACTCGGACGAATTCATTAGGTTTATTATGGAGTTTTAAGTTTACATACGGTATTGTAAGGTGTTGTTACTATTTGTAAGGAGTTCTACATTATAATAAAGTGCTTTTCAAGTTCTAAAATGGCATACTTAGTCGTAATATGTTTTAAGTTGCCGTACGATGTTTAAAGGACTCGAACGAATTCATTTGGTTTATTATGGAGATTTAACGTTTCGTACGGTGTTGTAAGGTCTTCTTTGGAGTTGTAATGCGTCCTACATTATTCTAAATTGCTTTTCAAGTTGCTAATGTCTCAAAAATAGTCGTAACAAGTCCTGAGTTGTCGTACGATGTTCAATGGACTCGGACGAATTCATTAGGTTTATTATGGAGTTTTAAGTTTACATACGGTATTGTAAGGTGTTGTTACGATTTTTAAGGAGTCCTACATAATAATAAAGTGCTTTTCAAGTTCTAAAATGGCATACATAGTCGTAATATGTTTTAAGTTGCCGTACGATGTTTAAAGGACTCGAACGAATTCATTTGGTTTATTATGGAGATTTAACATTTCGTACGGTGATGTAAGGTCTTCTTTGGAGTTGTAATGCGTACTACATTATTCTAAATTGCTTTTCAAGCTGCTAATGTCTCAAAAATAGTCGTAACAAGTCCTGAGTTGTCGTACGATGTTTAATGGACTCGGACGAATTCATTAGGTTTATTATGGAGTTTTAAGTTTACATACGGTATTGTAAGGTGTTGTTACGATTGGTAAGGAATCCTACATTATAATAAAGTGCTTTTCAAGTTCTAAAATGGCAAACATAGTCGTAATATGTTTTAAGTTTCCATACGATGTTTAAAGGACTCGAACGAATTCATTTGGTTTATTATGGAGATTTAACGTTTCGTACGGTGATGTAAGGTCTTCTTTGGAGTTGTAATGCGTGCTAGATTATTCTAAATTGCTTTTCAAGTTGCTAATGTCTCATACAGAGTCGTAACAAGTCCTGAGTTGTCTTACGATGTTCAATGGACTCGGACGAATTCATTAGGTTTATTATGGAGTTTTAAGTTTACATACGGTATTGTAAGGTGTTGTTACTATTTGTAAGGAGTCCTACATTATAATAAAGTGCTTTTCAAGTTCTAAAATGGCATACTTAGTCGTAATATGTTTTAAGTTGCCGTACGATGTTTAAAGGACTCGAACGAATTCATTTGGTTTATTATGGAGATTTAACGTTTCGTACGGTGTTGTAAGGTCTTCTTTGGAGTTGTAATGCGTCCTACATTATTCTAAATTGCTTTTCAAGTTGCTAATGTCTCAAAAATAGTCGTAACAAGTCCTGAGTTGTCGTACGATGTTCAATGGACTCGGACGAATTCATTAGGTTTATTATGGAGTTTTAAGTTTACATACGGTATTGTAAGGTGTTGTTACGATTTTTAAGGAGTCCTACATAATAATAAAGTGCTTTTCAAGTTCTAAAATGGCATACATAGTCGTAATATGTTTTAAGTTGCCGTACGATGTTTAAAGGACTCGAACGAATTCATTTGGTTTATTATGGAGATTTAACATTTCGTACGGTGATGTAAGGTCTTCTTTGGAGTTGTAATGCGTACTACATTATTCTAAATTGCTTTTCAAGCTGCTAATGTCTCAAAAATAGTCGTAACAAGTCCTGAGTTGTCGTACGATGTTTAATGGACTCGGACGAATTCATTAGGTTTATTATGGAGTTTTAAGTTTACATACGGTATTGTAAGGTGTTGTTACGATTGGTAAGGAATCCTACATTATAATAAAGTGCTTTTCAAGTTCTAAAATGGCAAACATAGTCGTAATATGTTTTAAGTTTCCATACGATGTTTAAAGGACTCGAACGAATTCATTTGGTTTATTATGGAGATTTAACGTTTCGTACGGTGATGTAAGGTCTTCTTTGGAGTTGTAATGCGTGCTAGATTATTCTAAATTGCTTTTCAAGTTGCTAATGTCTCATACAGAGTCGTAACAAGTCCTGAGTTGTCTTACGATGTTCAATGGACTCGGACGAATTCATTAGGTTTATTATGGAGTTTTAAGTTTACATACGGTATTATAAGGTGTTGTTACGATTTGTAAGGAGTCCTACATTATAATAAAGTGCTTTTCAAGTTCTAAAATGGCATACAGTCGTAATATGTTTTAAGTTGCCGTACGATGTTTAAAGGACTCGAACGAATTCATTTGGATTATTATGGAGATTTAACGTTTAGTACGGTGATGTAAGGTCTTCTTTGGAGTTGTAATGCGTGCTACATTATTCTAAATTGCTTTTCAAGTTGCTAATGTCTCATACAGAGTCGTAACAAGTCCTGAGTTGTCTTACGATGTTCAATGGACTCGGACGAATTCATTAGGTTTATTATGGAGTTTTAAGTTTACATACGGTATTGTAAGGTGTTGTTACGATTTTTAAGGAGTCCTACATAATAATAAAGTGCTTTTCAAGTTCTAAAATGGCATACATAGTCGTAATATGTTTTAAGTTGACGTACGATGTTCAATGGACTCGGACGAATTCATTAGGTTTATTATGGAGTTTTAAGTTTACATACGGTATTGTAAGGTGTTGTTACGATTTGTAAGGAGTCCTACATTATAATAAAGTGCTTTTCAAGTTCTAAAATGACATACTTAGTCGTAATATGTTTTAAGTTGCCGTACGATGTTTAAAGGACTCGAACGAATTCATTTGGTTTATTATGGAGATTTAACGTTTCGTACGGTGTTGTAAGGTCTTCTTTGGAGTTGTAATGCGTGCTAGATTATTCTAAATTGCTTTTCAAGTTGCTAATGTCTCATACAGAGTCGTCACAAGTCCTGAGTTGTCTTACGATGTTCGATGGACTCGGACGAATTCATTAGGTTTATTATGGAGTTTTAAGTTTACATACGGTATTGTAAGGTGTTGTTACGATTTTTAAGGAGTCCTACATAATAATAAAGTGCTTTTCAAGTTCTAAAATGGCATACATAGTCGTAATATGTTTTAAGTTGACGTACGATGTTCAATGGACTCGGACGAATTCATTAGGTTTATTATGGAGTTTTAAGTTTACATACGGTATTGTAAGGTGTTGTTACGATTGGTAAGGAATCCTACATTATAATAAAGTGCTTTTCAAGTTCTAAAATGGCAAACATAGTCGTAATATGTTTTAAGTTTCCATACGATGTTTAAAGGACTCGAACGAATTCATTTGGTTTATTATGGAGATTTAACGTTTCGTACGGTGATGTAAGGTCTTCTTTGGAGTTGTAATGCGTGCTAGATTATTCTAAATTGCTTTTCAAGTTGCTAATGTCTCATACAGAGTCGTCACAAGTCCTGAGTTGTCTTACGATGTTCGATGGACTCGGACGAATTCATTAGGTTTATTATGGAGTTTTAAGTTTACATACGGTATTGTAAGGTGTTGTTACGATTTGTAAGGAGTCCTACATTATAATAAAGTGCTTTTCAAGTTCTAAAATGACATACTTAGTCGTAATATGTTTTAAGTTGCCGTACGATGTTTAAAGGACTCGAACGAATTCATTTGGTTTATTATGGAGATTTAACGTTTCGTACGGTGTTGTAAGGTCTTCTTTGGAGTTGTAATGCGTCCTACATTATTCTAAATTGCTTTTCAAGTTGCTAATGTCTCAAAAATAGAAGTAACAAGTCCTGAGTTGTCGTACGATGTTCAATGGACTAGGACGAATTCATTAGGTTTATTATGGAGTTTTAAGTTTACATACGGTATTGTAAGGTGTTGTTACGATTTGTAAGGAGTCCTACATTATAATAAAGTGCTTTTCAAGTTCTAAAATGGCTTACATAGTCGTAATATGTTTTAAGTTGCCGTACGATGTTTAAAGGACTCGAACGAATTCATTTGGTTTATTATGGAGATTTAACGTTTCGTACGGTGATGTAAGGTCTTCTTTGGAGTTGTAATGCGTCCTACATTATTCTAAATTGCTTTTCAAGTTGCTAATGTCTCAAAAATAGTCGTAACAAGTCCTGAGTTGTCGTACGATGTTCAATGGACAAGGACGAATTCATTAGGTTTATTATGGAGTTTTAAGTTTACATACAGTATTGTAAGGTGTTGTTATGATTTGTAAGGAATCCTACATTATAATAAAGTGCTTTTCAAGTTCTAAAATGGCAAATATAGTCGTAATATGTTTTAAGTTGCCGTACGATGTTTAAAGGACTGGAACGAATTCATTTGGTTTATTATGGAGATTTAACGTTTCGTACGGTGATGTAAGGTCTTCTTTGGAGTTGTAATGCGTCCTACATTATTCTAAATTGCTTTTCAAGTTGCTAATGTCTCATACAGAGTCGTAACAAGTCCTGAGTTGTCTTACGATGTTCGATGGACTCGGACGAATTCATTAGGTTTATTATGGAGTTTTAAGTTTACATACGGTATTGTAAGGTGTTGTTACGATTTGTAAGGAGTCCTATATTATAATAAAGTGCTTTTCAAGTTCTAAAATGACATACTTAGTCGTAATATGTTTTAAGTTGCCGTACGATGTTTAAAGGACTCGAACGAATTCATTTGGTTTATTATGGAGATTTAACGTTTCGTACGGTGATGTAAGGTCTTCTTTGGAGTTGTAATGCGTCCTACATTATTCTAAATTGCTTTTCAAGCTGCTAATGTCTCAAAAATAGTCGTAACAAGTCCTGAGTTGTCGTACGATGTTCAATGGACTCGGACGAATTCATTAGGTTTATTATGGAGTTTTAAGTTTACATACGGTATTGTAAGGTGTTGTTACGATTGGTAAGGAATCCTACATTATAATAAAGTGCTTTTCAAGTTCTAAAATGGCAAACATAGTCGTAATATGTTTTAAGTTGCCAAACGATGTTTAAAGGACTCGAACGAATTCATTTGGTTTATTATGGAGATTTAACGTTTCGTACGGTGATGTAAGGTCTTCTTTGGAGTTGTAATGCGTGATAGATTATTCTAAATTGCTTTTCAAGTTGCTAATGTCTCATACAGAGTCGTAACAAGTCCTGAGTTGTCTTACGATGTTCAATGGACTCGGACGAATTCATTAGGTTTATTATGGAGTTTTAAGTTTACATACGGTATTGTAAGGTGTTGTTACGATTTGTAAGGAGACCTACATTATAATAAAGTGCTTTTCAAGTTCTAAAATGGCATACTTAGTCGTAATATGTTTTAAGTTGTCGTACGATGTTTAAAGGACTCGAATGAATTCATTTAGTTTATTATGGAGATTTAACGTTTCGTACGGTGTTGTAAGGTCTTCTTTGGAGTTGTAATGCGTCCTACATTATTCTAAATTTCTTTTCAAGTTGCTAATGTCTCAAAAATAGTCGTAACAAGTCCTGAGTTGTCGTACGATCTTCAATGGACTCGGACGAATTCATTAGGTTTATTATGGAGTTTTAAGTTTACATACGGTATTGTAAGGTGTTGTTACGATTTGTAAGGAGTCTAACATTATAATAAAGTGCTTTTCAAGTTCTAAAATGGCTTACATAGTCGTAATATGTAGGGGTGTTCATGGTTCGGTTTAAAACCGTGAAACCGTCCAAACCGGTCATCGGTTTGGCTTCATGGTCGGTTTTATTTTTAACTTTCGGTCGGTCGGCTTTAAAAATTTAAACCGTAATGAACGGTTTGGCTTGTGGTTTTTACAAAAAACCGGTCGGATAAAACCGGACCGGACCGTAGGATTTAAGTATTTCAAAATTATATATTTTTTATATTAGATATATAATTATTTATAATATTTCATATTATATATTAGTAAATGTTTTTTTTTAGTTTTAGCATAGCCCATTAGCCCGAACAAACTAATGTTTACATAATTGAAGCCCAAAATGATTATCCTATATATTTTAGCATAGCCCATTAGCCTGAGCAAACTATGTTTTGACCTGGTTTGTTTTGAACACCGAATTACTTTAAACTTCTTTATGTATTTTGATGGCTTATTCTAAGCTTTTATTAGAATAATTTTACTTATTATGTGTTTATTTGGTGTGTATGTTTTTTAACAACATGTTAATTAGGTGTTGATTTTTTTGACATCTTATATTAGCACAAAGATGAACATGTATAGTATACAAGCCCAATATAGGCTCAAACTGTGAAACCAAACCGGAGCCAAACCGTTACTAACGGTTTGGTTTGGTTTGGTTTGTGTTTTCAATGGTTCGGCTTCGGTTTTCGATATGCAAAAACCGTACTAACGGTTTGGCTTACGGTTTGATCAAAAAACCGTCAAAACCAAACCGTGAACACCCCTAGTAATATGTTTTAAGTTGCCGTACGATGTTTAAAGGACTCGAACGAATTCATTTGGTTTATTATGGAGATTTAACGTTTCGTACGGTGATGTAAGGTCTTCTTTGGAGTTGTAATGCGTCCTACATTATTCTAAATTGCTTTTCAAGTTGCTAATGTCTCAAAAATAGTCGTAACAAGTCCTGAGTTGTCGTACGATGTTCAATGGACAAGGACGAATTCATTAGGTTTATTATGGAGTTTTAAGTTTACATACGGTATTGTAAGGTGTTGTTATGATTTGTAAGGAATCCTACATTATAATAAAGTGCTTTTCAAGTTCTAAAATGGCAAATATAGTCGTAATATGTTTTAAGTTGCCGTACGATGTTTAAAGGACTCGAACGAATTCATTTGGTTTATTATGGAGATTTAACGTTTCGTACGGTGATGTAAGGTCTTCTTTGGAGTTGTAATGCGTACTACATTATTCTAAATTGCTTTTCAAGCTGCTAATGTCTCAAAAATAGTCGTAACAAGTCCTGAGTTGTCGTACGATGTTCAATGGACTCGGACGAATTCATTAGGTTTATTATGGAGTTTTAAGTTTACATACGGTATTGTAAGGTGTTGTTACGATTGGTAAGGAATCCTACATTATAATAAAGTGCTTTTCAAGTTCTAAAATGGCAAACATAGTCGTAATATGTTTTAAGTTGCCAAACGATGTTTAAAGGACTCGAACGAATTCATTTGGTTTATTATGGAGATTTAACGTTTCGTACGGTGATGTAAGGTCTTCTTTGGAGTTGTATTGCGTGATAGATTATTCTAAATTGCTTTTCAAGTTGCTAATGTCTCATACAGAGTCGTAACAAGTCCTGAGTTGACTTACGATGTTCAATGGACTCGGACGAATTCATTAGGTTTATTATGGAGTTTTAAGTTTACATACGGTATTGTAAGGTGTTGTTACGATTTGTAAGGAGTCCTACATTATAATAAAGTGCTTTTCAAGTTCTAAAATGGCATACTTAGTCGTAATATGTTTTAAGTTGTCGTACGATGTTTAAAGGACTCGAATGAATTCATTTAGTTTATTATGGAGATTTAACGTTTCGTACGGTGTTGTAAGGTCTTCTTTGGAGTTGTAATGCGTCCTACATTATTCTAAATTGCTTTTCAAGTTGCTAATGTCTCAAAAATAGTCGTAACAAGTCCTGAGTTGTCGTACGATCTTCAATGGACTCGGACGAATTCGTTAGGTTTATTATGGAGTTTTAAGTTTACATACGGTATTGTAAGGTGTTGTTACGATTTGTAAGGAGTCCTACATTATAATAAAGTGCTTTTCAAGTTCTAAAATGACATACTTAGTCGTAATATGTTTTAAGTTGCCGTACGATGTTTAAAGGACTCGAACGAATTCATTTGGTTTATTATGGAGATTTAACGTTTCGTACGGTGTTGTAAGGTCTTCTTTGGAGTTGTAATGCGTCCTACATTATTCAAAATTGCTTTTCAAGTTGCTAATGTCTCAAAAATAGTCGTAACAAGTCCTGAGTTGTCGTACGATGTTCAATGGACAAGGACGAATTCATTAGGTTTATTATGGAGTTTTAAGTTTACATACGGTATTGTAAGGTGTTGTTATGATTTGTAAGGAATCCTACATTATAATAAAGTGCTTTTCAAGTTCTAAAATGGCAAATATAGTCGTAATATGTTTTAAGTTGCCGTACGATGTTTAAAGGACTCGAACGAATTCATTTGGTTTATTATGGAGATTTAACGTTTCGTACGGTGATGTAAGGTCTTCTTTGGAGTTGTAATGCGTACTACATTATTCTAAATTGCTTTTCAAGCTGCTAATGTCTCAAAAATAGTCGTAACAAGTCCTGAGTTGTCGTACGATGTTCAATGGACTCGGACGAATTCATTAGGTTTATTATGGAGTTTTAAGTTTACATACGGTATTGTAAGGTGTTGTTACGATTGGTAAGGAATCCTACATTATAATAAAGTGCTTTTCAAGTTCTAAAATGGCAAACATAGTCGTAATATGTTTTAAGTTGCCAAACGATGTTTAAAGGACTCGAACGAATTCATTTGGTTTATTATGGAGATTTAACGTTTCGTACGGTGATGTAAGGTCTTCTTTGGAGTTGTAATGCGTGATAGATTATTCTAAATTGCTTTTCAAGTTGCTAATGTCTCATACAGAGTCGTAACAAGTCCTGAGTTGCCTTACGATGTTCAATGGACTCGGACGAATTCATTAGGTTTATTATGGAGTTTTAAGTTTACATACGGTATTGTAAGGTGTTGTTACGATTTGTAAGGAGTCCTACATTATAATAAAGTGCTTTTCAAGTTCTAAAATGGCATACTTAGTCGTAATATGTTTTAAGTTGTCGTACGATGTTTAAAGGACTCGAATGAATTCATTTAGTTTATTATGGAGATTTAACGTTTCGTACGGTGTTGTAAGGTCTTCTTTGGAGTTGTAATGCGTCCTACATTATTCTAAATTGCTTTTCAAGTTGCTAATGTCTCAAAAATAGTCGTAACAAGTCCTGAGTTGTCGTACGATCTTTAATGGACTCGGACGAATTCATTAAGTTTATTATGGAGTTTTAAGTTTACATACGGTATTGTAAGGTGTTGTTACGATTTGTAAGGAGTCCTACATTATAATAAAGTGCTTTTCAAGTTCTAAAATGACATACTTAGTCGTAATATGTTTTAAGTTGCCGTACGATGTTTAAAGGACTCGAACGAATTCATTTGGTTTATTATGGAGATTTAACGTTTCGTACGGTGTTGTAAGGTCTTCTTTGGAATTGTAATGCGTCCTACATTATTCTAAATTGCTTTTCAAGTTGCTAATGTCTCAAAAATAGTCGTAACAAGTCCTGAGTTGTCGTACGATGTTCAATGGACTCGGACGAATTCATTAGGTTTATTATGGAGTTTTAAGTTTACATACGGTATTGTAAGGTGTTGTTACGATTTGTAAGGAGTCCTACATTATAATAAAGTGCTTTTCAAGTTCTAAAATGGCATACATAGTCGTAATATGTTTTAAGTGGCCGTACGATGTTTAAAGGACTCGAACGAATTCATTTGGTTTATTATGGAGATTTAACGTTTCGTACGGTGATGTAAGGTCTTCTTTGGAGTTGTAATGCGTCCTACATTATTCTAAATTGCTTTTCAAGTTGCTAATGTCTCAAAAATAGTCGTAACAAGTCCTGAGTTGTCGTACGATGTTCAATGGACTCGGACGAATTCATTAGGTTTATTATGGAGTTTTAAGTTTACATACGGTATTGTAAGGTGTCGTTACGATTTGTAAGGAGTCCTACATTATAATAAAGTGCTTTTCAAGTTCTAAAATGGCATACATAGTCGTAATATGTTTTAAGTTGCCGTACGATGTTTAAAGGACTCGAACGAATTCATTTGGTTTATTATGGAGATTTAACGTTTCGTACGGTGATGTAAGGTCTTCTTTGGAGTTGTAATGCGTCCTACATTATTCTAAATTGCTTTTCAAGTTGCTAATGTCTCAAAAATAGTCGTAACAAGTCCTGAGTTGTCGTACGATGTTCAATGGACAAGGACGAATTCATTAGGTTTATTATGGAGTTTTAAGTTTACATACGGTATTGTAAGGTGTTGTTATGATTTGTAAGGAATCCTACATTATAATAAAGTGCTTTTCAAGTTCTAAAATGGCAAATATAGTCGTAATATGTTTTAAGTTGCCGTACGATGTTTAAAGGACTCGAACGAATTCATTTGGTTTATTATGGAGATTTAACGTTTCGTACGGTGATGTAAGGTCTTCTTTGGAGTTGTAATGCGTACTACATTATTCTAAATTGCTTTTCAAGCTGCTAATGTCCCAAAAATAGTCGTAACAAGTCCTGAGTTGTCGTACGATGTTCAATGGACTCGGACGAATTCATTAGGTTTTTTATGGAGTTTTAAGTTTACATACGGTATTGTAAGGTGTTGTTACGATTGGTAAGGAATCCTACATTATAATAAAGTGCTTTTCAAGTTCTAAAATGGCAAACATAGTCGTAATATGTTTTAAGTTGCCAAACGATGTTTAAAGGACTCGAACGAATTCATTTGGTTTATTATGGAGATTTAACGTTTCGTACGGTGATGTAAGGTCTTCTTTGGAGTTGTAATGCGTGATAGATTATTCTAAATTGCTTTTCAAGTTGCTAATGTCTCATACAGAGTCGTAACAAGTCCTGAGTTGTCTTACGATGTTCAATGGACTCGGACGAATTCATTAGGTTTATTATGGAGTTTTAAGTTTACATACGGTATTGTAAGGTGTTGTTACGATTTGTAAGGAGTCCTACATTATAATAAAGTGCTTTTCAAGTTCTAAAATGGCATACTTAGTCGTAATATGTTTTAAGTTGACGTACGATGTTTAAAGGACTCGAACGAATTCATTTAGTTTATTATGGAGATTTAAAGTTTCGTACGGTGTTGTAAGGTCTTCTTTGGAGTTGTAATGCGTCCTACATTATTCTAAATTGCTTTTCAAGTTGCTAATGTCTCAAAAATAGTCGTAACAAGTCCTGAGTTGTCGTACGATGTTCAATGGACTCGGACGAATTCATTAGGTTTATTATGGAGTTTTAAGTTTACATACGGTATTGTAAGGTGTCGTTACGATTTGTAAGGAGTCCTACATTATAATAAAGTGCTTTTCAAGTTCTAAAATGGCATACATAGTCGTAATATGTTTTAAGTTGCCGTACGATGTTTAAAGGACTCGAACGAATTAATTTGGTTTATTATGGAGATTTAACGTTTCGTACGGTGATGTAAGGTCTTCTTTGGAGTTGTAATGCGTACTACATTATTCTAAATTGTTTTTCAAGTTGCTAATGTCTCAAAAATAGTCGTAACAAGTCCTGAGTTGTCGTACGATGTTCAATGGACAAGGACGAATTCATTAAGTTTATTATGGAGTTTTAAGTTTACATACGGTATTGTAAGGTGTTGTTATGATTTGTAAGGAATCCTACATTATAATAAAGTGCTTTTCAAGTTCTAAAATGGCAAATATAGTCGTAATATGTTTTAAGTTGCCGTACGATGTTTAAAGGACTCAAACGAATTCATTTGGTTTATTATGGAGATTTAACGTTTCGTACGATGATGTAAGGTCTTCTTTGGAGTTGTAATGCGTCCTACATTATTCTAAATTGCTTTTCAAGTTGCTAATGTCTCAAAAATAGTCGTAACAAGTCCTGAGTTGTCGTACGATGTTCAATGGACAAGGACGAATTCATTAGGTTTATTATGGAGTTTTAAGTTTACATACAGTATTGTAAGGTGTTGTTACGATTTGTAAGGAATCCTACATTATAATAAAGTGCTTTTCAAGTTCTAAAATGGCAAATATAGTCGTAATATGTTTTAAGTTGCCGTACGATGTTTAAAGGACTCGAACGAATTCATTTGGTTTATTATGGAGATTTAACGTTTCGTACGGTGATGTAAGGTCTTCTTTGGAGTTGTAATGCGTACTACATTATTCTAAATTGCTTTTCAAGCTGCTAATGTCTCAAAAATAGTCGTAACAAGTCCTGAGTTGTCGTACGATGTTCAATGGACTCGGACGAATTCATTAGGTTTATTATGGAGTTTTAAGTTTACATACGGTATTGTAAGGTGTTGTTACGATTGGTAAGGAATCCTACATTATAATAAAGTGCTTTTCAAGTTCTAAAATGGCAAATATAGTCGTAATATGTTTTAAGTTGCCGTACGATGTTTAAAGGACTCGAACGAATTCATTTGGTTTATTATGGAGATTTAACGTTTCGTACGGTGATGTAAGGTCTTCTTTGGAGTTGTAATGCGTACTACATTATTCTAAATTGCTTTTCAAGCTGCTAATGTCTCAAAAATAGTCGTAACAAGTCCTGAGTTGTCGTACGATGTTCAATGGACTCGGACGAATTCATTAGGTTTATTATGGAGTTTTAAGTTTACATACGGTATTGTAAGGTGTTGTTACGATTGGTAAGGAATCCTACATTATAATAAAGTGCTTTTCAAGTTCTAAAATGGCAAACATAGTCGTAATATGTTTTAAGTTGCCAAACGATGTTTAAAGGACTCGAACGAATTCATTTGGTTTATTATGGAGATTTAACGTTTCGTACGGTGATGTAAGGTCTTCTTTGGAGTTTTAATGCGTGATAGATTATTCTAAATTGCTTTTCAAGTTGCTAATGTCTCATACAGAGTCGTAACAAGTCCTGAGTTGTCTTACGATGTTCAATGGACTCGGACGAATTCATTAGGTTTATTATGGAGTTTTAAGTTTACATACGGTATTGTAAGGTGTTGTTACGATTTGTAAGGAGTCCTACATTATAATAAAGTGCTTTTCAAGTTCTAAAATGGCATACTTAGTCGTAATATGTTTTAAGTTGCCGTACGATGTTTAAAGGACTCGAACGAATTCATTTGGTTTATTATGGAGATTTAACGTTTCGTACGGTGTTGTAAGGTCTTCTTTGGAGTTGTAATGCGTCCTACATTATTCTAAATTGCTTTTCAAGTTGCTAATGTCTCAAAAATAGTCGTAACAAGTCCTGAGTTGTCGTACGATGTTCAATGGACTCGGACGAATTCATTAGGTTTATTATGGAGTTTTAAGTTTACATACGGTATTGTAAGGTGTTGTTACGATTTTTAAGGAGTCCTACATTATAATAAAGTGCTTTTCAAGTTCTAAACTGGCATACATAATCGTAATATGTTTTAAGTTGCCGTACGATGTTTAAAGGACTCGAACGAATTCATTTGGTTTATTATGGAGATTTAATGTTTCGTACGGTGATGTAATGTCTTCTTTGGAGTTGTAATGCGTCCTACATTATTCAAAATTGCTTTTCAAGTTGCTAATGTCTCAAAAATAGTCGTAACAAGTCCTGAGTTGTCGTACGATGTTCAATGGACAAGGACGAATTCATTAGGTTTATTATGGAGTTTTAAGTTTACATACGGTATTGTAAGGTGTTGTTACGATTTGTAAGGAGACCTACATTATAATAAAGTGCTTTTCAAGTTCTAAAATGGCATACTTAGTCGTAATATGTTCTAAGTTGCCGTACGATGTTTAAAGGACTCGAACGAATTCATTTGGATTATTATGGAGATTTAACGTTTAGTACTGTGATGTAAGGTCTTCTTTGGAGTTGTAATGCGTGCTACATTATTCTAAATTGCTTTTCAAGCTGCTAATGTCTCAAAAATAGTCGTAACAAGTCCTGAGTTGTCGTACGATGTTCAATGGACTCGGACGAATTCATTAGGTTTATTATGGAGTTTTAAGTTTACATACGGTATTGTAAGGTGTTGTTACGATTTGTAAGGAATCCTACATTATAATAAAGTGCTTTTCAAGTTCTAAAATGGCAAATATAGTCGTAATATGTTTTAAGTTGCCGTACGATGTTTAAAGGACTCGAACGAATTCATTTGGTTTATTATGGAGATTTAACGTTTCGTACGGTGATGTAAGGTCTTCTTTGGAGTTGTAATGCGTACTACATTATTCTAAATTGCTTTTCAAGCTGCTAATGTCTCAAAAATAGTCGTAACAAGTCCTGAGTTGTCGTACGATGTTCAATGGACTCGGACGAATTCATTAGGTTTATTATGGAGTTTTAAGTTTACATACGGTATTGTAAGGTGTTGTTACGATTGGTAAGGAATCCTACATTATAATAAAGTGCTTTTCAAGTTCTAAAATGGCAAATATAGTCGTAATATGTTTTAAGTTGCCGTACGATGTTTAAAGGACTCGAACGAATTCATTTGGTTTATTATGGAGATTTAACGTTTCGTACGGTGATGTAAGGTCTTCTTTGGAGTTGTAATGCGTACTACATTATTCTAAATTGCTTTTCAAGCTGCTAATGTCTCAAAAATAGTCGTAACAAGTCCTGAGTTGTCGTACGATGTTCAATGGACTCGGACGAATTCATTAGGTTTATTATGGAGTTTTAAGTTTACATACGGTATTGTAAGGTGTTGTTACGATTGGTAAGGAATCCTACATTATAATAAAGTGCTTTTCAAGTTCTAAAATGGCAAACATAGTCGTAATATGTTTTAAGTTGCCAAACGATGTTTAAAGGACTCGAACGAATTCATTTGGTTTATTATGGAGATTTAACGTTTCGTACGGTGATGTAAGGTCTTCTTTGGAGTTGTAATGCGTGATAGATTATTCTAAATTGCTTTTCAAGTTGCTAATGTCTCATACAGAGTCGTAACAAGTCCTGAGTTGTCTTACGATGTTCAATGGACTCGGACGAATTCATTAGGTTTATTATGGAGTTTTAAGTTTACATACGGTATTGTAAGGTGTTGTTACGATTTGTAAGGAGTCCTACATTATAATAAAGTGCTTTTCAAGTTCTAAAATGGCATACTTAGTCGTAATATGTTTTAAGTTGCCGTACGATGTTTAAAGGACTCGAACGAATTCATTTGGTTTATTATGGAGATTTAACGTTTCATACGGTGTTGTAAGGTCTTCTTTGGAGTTGTAATGCGTCCTACATTATTCTAAATTGCTTTTCAAGTTGCTAATGTCTCAAAAATAGTCGTAACAAGTCCTGAGTTGTCGTACGATGTTCAATGGACTCGGACGAATTCATTAGGTTTATTATGGAGTTTTAAGTTTACATACGGTATTGTAAGGTGTTGTTACGATTTTTAAGGAGTCCTACATTATAATAAAGTGCTTTTCAAGTTCTAAAATGGCATACATAATCGTAATATGTTTTAAGTTGTCGTACGATGTTTAAAGGACTCGAACGAATTCATTTGGTTTATTATGGAGATTTAATGTTTCGTACGGTGATGTAATGTCTTCTTTGGAGTTGTAATGCGTCCTACATTATTCAAAATTGCTTTTCAAGTTGCTAATGTCTCAAAAATAGTCGTAACAAGTCCTGAGTTGTTGTACGATGTTCAATGGACAAGGACGAATTCATTAGGTTTATTATGGAGTTTTAAGTTTACATACGGTATTGTAAGGTGTTGTTACGATTTGTAAGGAGACCTACATTATAATAAAGTGCTTTTCAAGTTCTAAAATGGCATACTTAGTCGTAATATGTTCTAAGTTGCCGTACGATGTTTAAAGGACTCGAACGAATTCATTTGGATTATTATGGAGATTTAACGTTTAGTACTGTGATGTAAGGTCTTCTTTGGAGTTGTAATGCGTGCTACATTATTCTAAATTGCTTTTCAAGCTGCTAATGTCTCAAAAATAGTCGTAACAAGTCCTGAGTTGTCGTACGATGTTCAATGGACTCGGACGAATTCATTAGGTTTATTATGGAGTTTTAAGTTTACATACGGTATTGTAAGGTGTTGTTACGATTGGTAAGGAATCTTAAATTATAATAAATTGCTTTTCAAGTTCTAAAATGGCAAACATAGTCGTAATATGTTTTAAGAGTCCATACGATGTTTAAAGGACTCGAACGAATTCATTTGGTTTATTATGGAGATTTAACGTTTCGTACAGTGATGTAAGGTCTTCTTTGGAGTTGTAATGCGTGCTACATTATTCTTAATTGCTTTTCAAGTTGCTAATGTCTCATACAGAGTCGTAACAAGTCCTGAGTTGTCTTATGATGTTCAATGGACTCGGACGAATTCATTAGGTTTATTATGGAGTTTTAAGTTTACATACGGTATTGTAAGGTGTTGTTACGATTTGTAAGGAGTCCTACATTATAATAAAGTGCTTTTCAAGTTCTAAAATGGCATACATAGTCGTAATATGTTTTAAGTTGCCGTACGATGTTTAAAGGACTCGAACGAATTCATTTGGTTTATTATGGAGATTTAACGTTTCGTACGGTGTTGTAAGGTCTTCTTTGGAGTTGTAATGCGTCCTACATTATTCTAAATTGCTTTTCAAGTTGCTAATGTCTCAAAAATAGTCGTAACAAGTCCTGAGTTGTCGTACGATGTTCAATGGACTCGGACGAATTCATTAGGTTTATTATGGAGTTTTACGTTTACATACGGTATTGTAAGGTGTTGTTACGATTTGTAAGGAGTCCTACATTATAATAAAGTGCTTTTCAAGTTCTAAAATGGCATACAGTCGTAATATGTTTTAAGTTGCCGTACGATGTTTAAAGGACTCGAACGAATTCATTTGGTTTATTATGGAGTTTTAACGTTTAGTACGGTGATGTAAGGTCTTCTTTGGAGTTGTAATGCGTCCTACATTATTCTAAATTGCTTTTCAAGTTGCTAATGTCTCATACAGAGTCGTAACAAGTCCTGAGTTGTCTTACGATGTTCAATGGACTCGGACGAATTCATTAGGTTTATTATGGAGTTTTAAGTTTACATAAAGTATTGTAAGGTGTTGTTGTGATTTGTAAGGAATCCTACATTATAATAAAGTGTTTTTCAAGTTCTAAAATGGCAAACATAGTCGTAATATGTTTTAAGTTGCCGTACGATGTTTAAAGGACTCGAACGAATTCATTTGGTTTATTATGGAGATTTAACGTTTCGTACGGTGATGTAAGGTCTTCTTTGGAGTTGTAATGCGTGCTACATTATTCTAAATTGCTTTTCAAGCTGCTAATGTCTCAAAAATAGTCGTAACAAGTCCTGAGTTGTCGTACGATGTTCAATGGACTCGGACGAATTCATTAGGTTTATTATGGAGTTTTAAGTTTACATACGGTATTGTAAGGTGTTGTTACGATTGGAAAGGAATCCTACATTATAATAAAGTGCTTTTCAAGTTCTAAAATGGCAAACATAGTCGTAATATGTTTTAAGTTGCCATACGATGTTTAAAGGACTCGAACGAATTCATTTGGTTTATTATGGAGATTTAACGTTTCGTACGGTGATGTAAGGTCTTCTTTGGAGTTGTAATGCGTGCTACATTATTCTTAATTGCTTTTCAAGTTGCTAATGTCTCATACAGAGTCGTAACAAGTCCTGAGTTGTCTTACGATGTTCAATGGACTCGGACGAATTCATTAGGTTTATTATGGAGTTTTAAGTTTACATACGGTATTGTAAGGTGTTGTTACGATTTGTAAGGAGTCCTACATTATAATAAAGTGCTTTTCAAGTTCTAAAATGGCATACATAGTCGTAATATGTTTTAAGTTGCCGTATGATGTTTAAAGGACTCGAACGAATTCATTTGGTTTATTATGGAGATTTAACGTTTCGTACGGTGTTGTAAGGTCTTCTTTGGAGTTGTAATGCGTTCTACATTATTCTAAATTGCTTTTCAAGTTGCTAATGTCTCAAAAATAGCCGTAACAAGTCCTGAGTTGTCGTACGATGTTCAATGGACTTGGACGAATTCATTAGGTTTATTATGGAGTTTTAAGTTTACATACGGTATTGTAAGGTGTTGTTACGATTTGTAAGGAGTCCTACATTATAATAAAGTGCTTTTCAAGTTCTAAAATGGCATACAGTTGTAATATGTTTTAAGTTGTCGTACGATGTTTAAAGGACTCGAACGAATTCATTTGGTTTATTATGGAGATTTAACGTTTAGTACGGTGATGTAAGGTCTTCTTTGGAGTTGTAATGCGTCCTACATTATTCTAAATTGCTTTTCAAGTTGCTAATGTCTCATACAGAGTCGTAACAAGTCCTGAGTTGTCTTACGATGTTCAATGGACTCGGACGAATTCATTAGGTTTATTATGGAGTTTTAAGTTTACATAAAGTATTGTAAGGTGTTGTTGTGATTTGTAAGGAATCCTACATTATAATAAAGTGTTTTTCAAGTTCTAAAATGGCAAACATAGTCGTAATAGGTTTTAAGTTGCCGTACGATGTTTAAAGGACTCGAACGAATTCATTTGGTTTATTATGGAGATTTAACGTTTCGTACGGTGATGTAAGGTCTTCTTTGGAGTTGTAATGCGTGCTACATTATTCTAAATTGCTTTTCAAGCTGCTAATGTCTCAAAAATAGTCGTAACAAGTCCTGAGTTGTCGTACGATGTTCAATGGACTCGGACGAATTCATTAGGTTTATTATGGAGTTTTAAGTTTACATACGGTATTGTAAGGTGTTGTTATGATTGGAAAGGAATCCTACATTATAATAAAGTGCTTTTCAAGTTCTAAAATGGCAAACATAGTCGTAATATGTTTTAAGTTGCCATACGATGTTTAAAGGATTCGAACGAATTCATTTGGTTTATTATGGAGATTTAACGTTTCGTACGGTGACGTAAGGTCTTCTTTGGAGTTGTAATGCGTGCTACATTATTCTTAATTGCTTTTCAAGTTGCTAATGTCTCATACAGAGTCGTAACAAGTCCTGAGTTGTCTTACGATGTTCAATGGACTCGGACGAATTCATTAGGTTTATTATGGAGTTTTAAGTTTACATACGGTATTGTAAGGTGTTGTTACGATTTGTAAGGAGTCCTACATTATAATAAAGTGCTTTTCAAGTTCTAAAATGGCATACATAGTCGTAATATGTTTTAAGTTGCCGTATGATGTTTAAAGGACTCGAACGAATTCATTTGGTTTATTATGGAGATTTAACGTTTCGTACGGTGTTGTAAGGTCTTCTTTGGAGTTGTAATGCGTCCTACACTATTCTAAATTGCTTTTCAAGTTGCTAATGTCTCAAAAATAGTCGTAACAAGTCCTGAGTTGTCGTACGATGTTCAATGGACTCGGACGAATTCATTAGGTTTATTATGGAGTTTTAAGTTTACATACGGTATTGTAAGGTGTTGTTACGATTTTTAAGGAGTCCTACATTATAATAAAGTGCTTTTCAAGTTCTAAAATGGCATACATAGTCGTAATATGTTTTAAGTTGCCGTACGATGTTTAAAGGACTCGAACGAATTCATTTGGTTTATTATGGAGATTTAATGTTTCGTACGGTGATGTAATGTCTTCTTTGGAGTTGTAATGCGTCCTACATTATTCAAAATTGCTTTTCAAGTTGATAATGTCTCAAAAATAGTTGTAACAAGTCCTGAGTTGTCGTACGATGTTCAATGGACAAGGACGAATTCATTAGGTTTATTATGGAGTTTTAAGTTTACATACGGTATTGTAAGGTGTTGTTACGATTTGTAAGGAGACCTACATTATAATAAAGTGCTTTTCAAGTTCTAAAATGGCATACTTAGTCGTAATATGTTCTAAGTTGCCGTACGATGTTTAAAGGACTCGAAAGAATTCATTTGGATTATTATGGAGATTTAACGTTTAGTACTGTGATGTAAGGTCTTCTTTGGAGTTGTAATGCGTGCTACATTATTCTAAATTGCTTTTCAAGCTGCTAATGTCTCAAAAATAGTCGTAACAAGTCCTGAGTTGTCGTACGATGTTCAATGGACTCGGACGAATTCATTAGGTTTATTATGGAGTTTTAAGTTTACATACGGTATTGTAAGGTGTTGTTACGATTGGTAAGGAATCTTAAATTATAATAAATTGCTTTTCAAGTTCTAAAATGGCAAACATAGTCGTAATATGTTTTAAGAGTCCATACGATGTTTAAAGCACTCGAACGAATTCATTTGGTTTATTATGGAGATTTAACGTTTCGTACAGTGATGTAAGGTCTTCTTTGGAGTTGTAATGCGTGCTACATTATTCTTAATTGCTTTTCAAGTTGCTAATGTCTCATACAGAGTCGTAACAAGTCCTGAGTTGTCTTATGATGTTCAATGGACTCGGACGAATTCATTAGGTTTATTATGGAGTTTTAAGTTTACATACGGTATTGTAAGGTGTTGTTACGATTTGTAAGGAGTCCTACATTATAATAAAGTGCTTTTCAAGTTCTAAAATGGCATACATAGTCGTAATATGTTTTAAGTTGCCGTACGATGTTTAAAGGACTCGAACGAATTCATTTGGTTTATTATGGAGATTTAACGTTTCGTACGGTGTTGTAAGGTCTTCTTTGGAGTTGTAATGCGTCCTACATTATTCTAAATTGCTTTTCAAGTTGCTAATGTCTCAAAAATAGTCGTAACAAGTCCTGAGTTGTCGTACGATGTTCAATGGACTCGGACGAATTCATTAGGTTTATTATGGAGTTTTACGTTTACATACGGTATTGTAAGGTGTTGTTACGATTTGTAAGGAGTCCTACATTATAATAAAGTGCTTTTCAAGTTCTAAAATGGCATACAGTCGTAATATGTTTTAAGTTGCCGTACGATGTTTAAAGGACTCGAACGAATTCATTTGGTTTATTATGGAGTTTTAACGTTTAATACGGTGATGTAAGGTCTTCTTTGGAGTTGTAATGCGTCCTACATTATTCTAAATTGCTTTTCAAGTTGCTAATGTCTCATACAGAGTCGTAACAAGTCCTGAGTTGTCTTACGATGTTCAATGGACTCGGACGAATTCATTAGGTTTATTATGGAGTTTTAAGTTTACATAAAGTATTGTAAGGTGTTGTTGTGATTTGTAAGGAATCCTACATTATAATAAAGTGTTTTTCAAGTTCTAAAATGGCAAACATAGTCGTAATATGTTT
This sequence comes from Tagetes erecta, assembly GCA_030867185.1. NCBI lineage: Eukaryota > Viridiplantae > Streptophyta > Magnoliopsida > Asterales > Asteraceae > Tagetes > Tagetes erecta. The sequence goes on from CM061490.1 coordinate 47,487,193, forward strand.
TAAGTTGCCGTACGATGTTTAAAGGACTCGAACGAATTCATTTGGTTTATTATGGAGATTTAACGTTTCGTACGGTGATGTAAGGTCTTCTTTGGAGTTGTAATGCGTGCTACATTATTCTAAATTGCTTTTCAAGCTGCTAATGTCTCAAAAATAGTCGTAACAAGTCCTGAGTTGTCGTACGATGTTCAATGGACTCGGACGAATTCATTAGGTTTATTATGGAGTTTTAAGTTTACATACGGTATTGTAAGGTGTTGTTACGATTGGAAAGGAATCCTACATTATAATAAAGTGCTTTTCAAGTTCTAAAATGGCAAACATAGTCGTAATATGTTTTAAGTTGCCATACGATGTTTAAAGGACTCGAACGAATTCATTTGGTTTATTATGGAGATTTAACGTTTCGTACGGTGATGTAAGGTCTTCTTTGGAGTTGTAATGCGTGCTACATTATTCTTAATTGCTTTTCAAGTTGCTAATGTCTCATACAGAGTCGTAACAAGTCCTGAGTTGTCTTACGATGTTCAATGGACTCGGACGAATTCATTAGGTTTATTATGGAGTTTTAAGTTTACATACGGTATTGTAAGGTGTTGTTACGATTTGTAAGGAGTCCTACATTATAATAAAGTTCTTTTCAAGTTCTAAAATGGCATACATAGTCGTAATATGTTTTAAGTTGCCGTATGATGTTTAAAGGACTCGAACGAATTCATTTGGTTTATTATGGAGATTTAACGTTTCGTACGGTGTTGTAAGGTCTTCTTTGGAGTTGTAATGCGTGCTACATTATTCTAAATTGCTTTTCAAGCTGCTAATGTCTCAAAAATAGTCGTAACAAGTCCTGAGTTGTCGTACGATGTTCAATGGACTCGGACGAATTCATTAGGTTTATTATGGAGTTTTAAGTTTACATACGGTATTGTAAGGCGTTGTTACGATTGGAAAGGAATCCTACATTATAATAAAGTGCTTTTCAAGTTCTAAAATGGCAAACATAGTTGATAGTCACTACTATGTATAGGTTGGACTCACCGGCTTGTCGGTGTTACTTTTGTATGTAATAGTTAAACTTGTAATGTTTCCAGTACTAGCGAACCTACGGGCGAATCTATGATTCGCCCGCAGGCCAACATGTCTTTTGTGTTTAGGTGTCGACTGGGCGAACCTATGTGCCCAGCGAACCTGTGTTGGTTCGCTGGATAGATTCGCTAGAGCGAATCTATCAGCGAACCTAACACCACTATATATTGTAACCTTATCTACAAGTTTATAAAACTTTTGCACATCTTTTACTCAGACGAATTCTTACTATTTTGTGTTGTGTAATCGTTCTATTGAGGTGCTAGGAGCATATATCTTTCATCATTGTAGCTTATATACCTCGATTGTGTGTTAGATCTTGATATTGGGTTATTTGGACTTTTACACTTTGTTCTACAAGTATTTGACATATTTTGGTTAAACAAGTCAACAAAGCACTGAAATCACGATCATTATGGACCAACAATATGGTATCAGAGCCTTAGTGCTCTTGATTGTTTGATTCAAGTGATTTTTGTGTTGATTTTTTGAAGTTTTTGGGTCAAAACACTTTGATTCTGTTTCAAGCTTGTTTCTTGTGTTTTGGAGTTGTATTTTGGTCAGGGTTTGTGTTATTTGGACGTATAAAGCTTTTAAAACAAACCTGAAGGCAAATGGTCAAGTTTTGAGGGTTTTCTTGCTGTTTCCGTACTATTTCAGAGTGGTTGAGCTACCAGCGAAACTGTACGTTCAACCAGCGAATCTGCAGTTCTTCCAGCGAATCTAAATTCAAATTTTGTCCTGTTTGGGTTGTGTTGTGGCCAGCGAATCTAGCATATCATCGAACGAAAGTTCATCTATTTGTCTGACTGTGCAAGCGAAACTGCTGCCAAAATCAGGCCAGCGAATCTGTGCTTGCTTGTCAGCGAATCTGCTGTGTTCTTCTAGCGAAACTAGCCAGCGAATCTGTCATTTTTCAGCGAATCTGTAATCTGTTCAAAGTTATGACTTCTTCAACACTTAATATGAATGATCTAGACAGCGTTCAACCTAACAGGCCACCGAGGCTTGTTAGTGGTGAAAACTTTGAAGATTGGAAAAGGTGTTTGAAAGCGTTCTTCTATTACACGGACTACAACCAATGGGAATCTATAGTGAATGGTCCGCATGTGCCCACAACCGTTGAAGGAACCGTCACTTCAGTAAACACAGATCCAACCACTTTTACTGAAACTGATATCAAGTTACTGGATCGTGACAAGAAAGCTTTAGGGGCACTGATACTTTGCTTACACCAAGACATCTTCAACCGTTTTGCAGAACACACAACTGCAAAAAGTTTGTATGATGCATTGTGTGAATTTTATGATGGCAATGAGGACCTGAAACTGGATAGAAAAGCTCAGGCTGAAAAGGAATTCAACTCTTTTGTGGGATATTCACAAGAGAACTTGACTGATATCACAAACAGATTCCTATCTGTGTCAAGTAATTTGAAGAAATATGATGAAAAGCTGGGCAATCACGAACAAGTGGCAAAATTGTTAGATTCACTTCCTCCCCAATGGAGCCTTCAAATCAAGCTACTGAAACAAGAAAGGAATTTTCCTGATTACAAACTGATGGACGTCATCAACAAGCTGAAGTCTTTTGACCTTGATGTAAAAAGAAGAGAGTATAATCAGTCGATGATGGTTCCAAACATTCCCTCTCAAAATGCTGCACTTATCTCATCCGCTGCAAACTCTTATGTTTACAGTGCAGCATCTAGAGGATCATCTGGTCATGTATCTGCTAAGTCTGTTGGTGCATCTACTAACGCTGGTTCAAGCTCAAGTGCATCTGTCACCACACAGATCCCGTCAGATACTATGGCCTTATTTGGGATGTTTGTTCACAGTTATGAAGCTCTTGTTGCAGGTGAGTTGAAAGGGAAGGGTATGACAGTTGAAGACATGTATCAGGTAGACCCTGATGATCTGGAGGAAACTGATATTCAATGGCAGATGGCTATGCTCACTCTTCGTGCCAGACGATTCATGGAAAGGACTGGTAAAAGAAACTTTGGAAATCAAGGACAGAATGCTAAGCTGGGTTATGACAAGGGAAAGTTACGATGCTATAACTGCAAGCAACTGGGCCACTTCAAGAGAGAATGCCCATTACCAATCGTTACTGAGCCAGTTAACTCCGCAAATCCAAGACCTGCTCCAATTCAAGAAAAGGTTGAAGAAGCTAAGTCAAAGAATGAAACTGCACTTCTCACCAACTTTGACTGGAGTGCAGAAATCGAAGAAACCAAGGAGGAGATTAACCATGCCCTTGTTGCTGAAATTACTGAGTTTGATGACAATGATATAAATCTCTTTGATCCGTTCAAAGAGTTTTATGGAAAAGAAGAGGAGGAGAAGGTTGAGAATGTTGATAAAGTTCAATCAGATGTTATTGCTCAAGGACATCTGAATCATTCTGGGTTGGTTTGTGAAGCAGCTGTTAATGAAGTTAAACATGAGGAAGAGTCAAAGGTCAGCCTGGAAGAAGTGATCGAGAAGGCAAGGCTAGATGCAGTGGACGAATTCAAAAGGAGCACTCCCTACTGTCAATGTGACCGTGCACTTGCCGCCGAAAAACTGGTAATCGGTCTTCCTTACGATGTTATTGAAGATATGTGTTCATCTGCTTGCAAAATTCGTTTAATTGGCATATACAAAGCAAATAAATTGTTAATGTCAAACGAAAACGAATTAAAAAGAACCATCAAAGAGCTTAAATTAAGTGAATCAAAATATTTTGTTAAATTAAGAGAAGCTTTAAAGGAAAATGAACACTTAAAAAGAACTCTTTTAGAAAAGAACTGTGAGATTAATTACTTGACTGAGCAAGTTACTCTTGCTGAGTTTGAAGCAAGAAAACTTAAAAACAAATTGCAGCAGTGGACCATATCTGGTATGAAAAGGGAGGAACTGTGCAAGAATCAAAGGGGGGCCAGGGTCAAGACAGGTTTGGGTTTTAATAAAAATGAAACATATGCATATCCTCCACCCAGTACTTTCTGTTATTCTCCTACACCTATTCCTCATCCCTCAAATGAGTTAATTCAAGAGATTATGCAGAACGATACTGACAGTTCCATTGCAGGTTTAAGTGAAGTAAACCTTAAGGATGTTAGAGAGGAGTACGCATATGGTGGGAGTGTTGGGCTCGGTTGTTCTGTCAGTAGTGATTGCAGTAGTTCTGATTCCAAGAAGTCTTTTGAAGACACTAGTTTAATTAATTCTGTTTGTAGCAACGTGTCATATTCAGACAATTCTATGTTTAATAGTAATTTAGGGTGTTCTACTTCAAGCCCTAATGTGTTTAATGATGTTGATTTGATTGCTAATGTGTGTGTGAATGACAAAGACAAACTTTCAGGTCACGTCTCTGAAAGTCAAACCAAAACAAACTGTTTTCAAAAGTTCTTCACTCACCAAATCCCATCATTCACACCTGTGAGAATTTCAAAACCAAAAGAGAAGGAATCATCTTTTTCATACATTCTTAAACCAAAACCTGAATCTGATACAGTTAAAGTCACAACAAGTAAGTTAAAAGAACTCTATGACACTTACAGTGACTGTGACTCACAATTGTCTGAATGTGATGAGGAAATCGTAATAGACAAGATTCCTGTCAACAGAATTCCTAAAACTGGTTTGAAGTCTCACTGTTTTAAATGCGGAAATACTGGTCACACTGTCAAGCAATGCCCTAAATTAATCCAAAAGAGCACAAAGCAAAAATCTTTGGGAAAAAGATTAAACACTTTTGTAAATAATTTCTTTTGTAGTACTTCATCTGTTTCACCACCCAAGTACACAAAGACTTGGGTGCCTGTTGCAAAGGTCTAACTTTTCGTTTCTTTTAATAAATGTCAGGAACTTTCAAATGCCGTTGTAAATAGTCACTGGCATATTGACAGCGGATGTTCCAGACATATGACAGGATTGAAGGATCTTCTTACTAACTATAGGATCATAAATGGAGGCTATGTTGCTTTTGCGGGAGATAAGAAAGGCGGGAAGATGATTGGTCAAGGTGAAGTCTCAAATGGCTCACTTACTTTGGAAGATGTCAACTATGTTCCTGAACTGGCGTTCAATCTTCTGAGTGTATCACAAATCTGTGATAAAAATATTCCTGTGATGTTCCTTCAAAACGAATGCCTGTTCTTGAAGCCAGAGTTCACTATTCCTGAAGATATGGTGATCATGCGAGCTCCGAGGCGAAATGATACCTATATGCTGAATATGGGTTCACATGAATCAAATTCCACCGTGACATGTCTCCTGTCTAAAGCTTCATCCTTTGAATCATTTTTGTGGCATAAACGTTTAGGACACATTAATTTTAAAATTCTGAATAAATTGGTTAAGAACAATTTGGTCAGGGGTTTACCACAAAAGGATTTTTCTGTGGTCGAGAAATGCATGGCTTGTGCTAGAGGAAAACAGCACAAAAAGCCACATAAACTCAAAATTACAAATACTATCTCGGAACCCCTCGAATTGTTACATACTGATTTATTCGGTCCAATAAGTGTCAAATCAATTGCTAAAAAGTCTTATTGCTTGGTTGTCACAGATGATTACTCTAGGTACACCTGGGTAAGATTCATGGCGAACAAGAGTGAGACCGCTGAGGAATTGATGAAGTTAATACCTCTAATAGAGGTTCTTGGAAAGAAGAAGGTTCAAGCCATCAGAAGCGATAACGGAACTGAATTCAGAAATCACATCTTCAACTCCTTCTGTGAACAACGGGGTATTCTCAGACAGTTTAGCGCTGCCCGAACACCACAACAAAATGGTGTTGCTGAAAGAAAGAACCGAACCCTTGTGGAGGCCGCTAGAACTATGCTGATCGAGTCAAAACTTCCAATTATTTTCTGGGCTGAAGCGGTTAATTGTGCAGCTTACGTTCTTAACAGGGTGCTGATAGTCAAAGAAAAGATGAAGACTTCATACCAACTGTTTCGAGGAATTAAGCCGCTGATTGATTTTCTGCGCCCATTTGGATGTTCTTGCACTCTTTTGAATACCCAAGATCAGAAGACGAAGTTTGGTGCTGTCTCTGATGAATGCTTCTTTGTGGGATACTCGACCACACAAAAGGCGTATCGTGTTTACAATAAGCGAACGCGGATTGTGCAAGAGTCCTACTATGTCGATTGGCAAGAATCTAACACTACTAGTATTGGTAGTGAACCAGCTTGGTTTTATGATGCCACCACCATTTTCAAATCATTTAATCTTCCCGACTCTGACGATGACGACATCATTCCACACACATCGGTTTCTATTTTCAATCATACACCTACACCATCACAATCACAACCTTCCACATCAGCTACACAACTACCTCCCACCTCATTTGACATCCCATCACCTCCACCAAATATTCCATCACCACAAACTGTTCAAACTTCCACATCAGATATTCCATCCACATCCAACACCATTCCATCACCTACACCTACACCTCCACAACCATCAAATCAAACACCCACAACCGACCAAAATCCCTTACTACTCAACACTGACTTCAAAACCCTGAAAAACCATCCTCACGATTATATCATTGGATCTATTACCGATGGTGTGCGAACCCGGAGTCAGAGCGGTTTGATTAATGAATGTCTTTATGCTGCCTTTCTGTCACAAGTCGTCCCAAAGAATTATAAACAGGCACTTGAAGATCCGAGTTGGGTGGATGCCATGCAGATGGAATTGCAACAATTCAGGAAGCTCAAAGTTTGGGAACTGGTTGATCTTCCTCCTAACAAGTGTCCAATCGGCACTAAATGGGTCTTTCGGAACAAGCCAGATGATCGTGGTGTTGTAATTAGAAATAAAGCGAGACTGGTTGTTCAGGGATTTGCTCAGGAGGAGGGGATTGACTACACCGAAGTTTTTGCTCCAGTCGCTCGCCTGGAAGCCATCAGAATCTTTCTTGCACATGCTGCGAACAAAAACTTTAAGGTTTATCAAATGGATGTGAAATGTGCATTTCTATACGGAGACATTGATGAGGAGATCTACGTATGTCAACCACCAGGCTTCGAGGATCCTGATTTCCCGTCAAAGGTTTACAAGCTTGATAAATCCTTGTATGGGTTGCATCAAGCTCCAAGGATCTGGTATGAAACACTGACACAGTATCTCCTCAGTAAAGGTTTCTCTCGTGGCAGTATAGATATGACATTATTCAAGAAGGAGGTGGATGGCGAGCTGCTGATCGTCCAAGTGTACGTTGATGATATCATTTTTGGTTCGTCTAACGAAGGGTTGTGTAGAGAATTTGAGAAGGTGATGATGGATCGTTTTGAGATGACTATAATGGGGGAGATGTGTTTCTTCTTGGGGCTACAAGTGGAGCAAAAGCCTGATGGAATTTTAATCCACCAAGAGAAATATATCAAGGAAATCCTCACGAAGTTTGGCATGGATGACTCGTCTCCTGAATTGATTCCTTTTACAGCTCAAACATGCCTTACTTCCGATGATAATGGGAATCCTGTGGATGCTCATCGGTACCGCTCGATGATCGGATCTCTCATGTATCTGACCGCTAGTCGTCCAGATATTACATTCGCCGTTTGTTACTGTGCACGTTTCCAAGCCAATCCAAAAGAATCGCATGAAAAAGCTGTTAAACGAATTTTCCGTTACCTTAAGGGTTCCTCTCGTTTGGGACTTTGGTACCCAAAAGGTGGGAACTTTGATTTACATGCTTTCTCTGATAGTGATCATGCTGGTTGCAGGATTAACAGGAAATCAGTCACTGGCGGATGTCAATACCTTGGAGAATGTCTTGTTTCCTGGCAAAGCAAGAAGCAAACAACCGTCTCCCTGTCCACAGGAGAAGCAGAATACATTGCCGCTTCAAGTTGCTGTTGCCAAGTGCTGTGGATTCAACATCAGATGATGGATTATGGCATCAACTTCCTTCACACGCCACTCTTTTGTGACAATGAAGCTGCTGTTGGAATCGCCAAGAATCCCATTCATCACACTCGAACCAAGCACATTGAAACGAGAATTCATGCAATCAGGGATGCACAGGAAAAGGGGTTTATTGATATTATTCCTATCGAAACTAGAAAGCAAAAAGCGGATCTTTTCACAAAAACTTTTGATAAACCACGTTTTTATGAACTGATTTCCATGCTTGGGCTTATATCTTTTTGAAAACCTTTTCTGTGAGAATCCTTTGTAAATATGTAAATAACCTTTTTTTTTTTCTTCTCTTTTGCTTTATCTTCTTTGAAAAATCCGTGGGTCACTCGTTTCATTGCTCCGCTTCTTTATTTTATTTCATCTTCTTTTATTTTTCCTTTATTTATGTATATATATATTTATTAAGAAAATCTGAAAAACAAAAATTTCTTATTAGACGGCTATTATATAGAAATTTTGGGGGAGATATAAAAGATTAACTATTTATAGTTTTTCAAATTTTGCTATTTCAGGATCTCCGTTTCGATTGGTGTTGAAAAGTCGTTGAAGGAGGTCAGAAGCATTGCGTTTGGGATATGTCAGATAGGCTCAGCCCGAAAACGAAGTAAACAGTGATTGTGCAGCCAAACATAACGCTCAAGATCTCGACAGCTAGGATTATCTCCTTGACGTGATTGGATTGCACAAAGATAATGGTTCTGTCAAAAATGGGTTGAGAGTGTCAAATCTTTGCCTTGATTTCCCAAAACATCCCAAATCACCCTCGCCCTATCCCCGAATCGAGTTTCTAGTATGCAAAACAAATAAAAATAAAAGGCTGCTAGGGATGCTCTTCGGAAAAGCCTCTGAGTGAGTTACTAGTTAACTCCTCAGAACGTTTTGAGTCAAGTGCTTAACTCCTCTGCTATACGAAAGTATTGACCTGGAGTTGGTGGATCTTCTCTGCTATACGGAAGTATTGACCTGAAGATTCACCGAGCATGCTCAAATGTTTATCTCCTCTGTTATACGTCAGTATAGACCTGGAGCTCTAGACTATTTGAGTTTCCCAAATAATAAGTCGCATTGTTTTCAAATGAATCAATTGCTGACAATCTCCACTCACAAAGAAAAGATGCAAAAATTGCACAAGTGTCAAATGCATCGGTCAACATTCAAAAGTTGATCTTTGAAACTCAAGCAAAGTAAATCGTATTGCTCAGATATACCCTGATGACAGATCTTGTTCTTTTTACCTAGACGTCTGTGGGGACCAAGTTGTCAGAGACTCTTCAAACAAACCGAAAACATGATAAAAGAAGCTGCTGATTGCTTGTTGAAAGGACTAAGGCATGGGTTTAAATGGACAAACATATCTGCAATCCCGCCAATCGATGATTCTCCGGATTCTACTCAAAACATCATGAAGAATAAATATCCTTTCTAGCGTTTAAAACCGTCTCCTGTTATACTTATTTTATTTTATTTTATTTTATTTTAATTTTAAATTTTAATTTTTAGGATTATATGTATACATGTTTATTTTTGGGACGTTGATGTCGTGGGACGTTTTCACGGATTTACAAAGACTTTAAAAATTTAAGAAAATCCAAAAATATTTTTCTTGTCTAGCGAATCTGAGGCGAACCTACAGATTCGCTCGGCCTCTAAGGTTCGCCCGAACTCTCCTTGTTTCGCTGACATGAAACAGCCTTGTTTATGTGTCAGCGAACCTGCTAGCGAACCAGTCAAAGGCCTTGTCTGTTGGTCTTCCAGCGAACCTAAAGTTCGCTGGACTGTCTGCCAGCGAACCTAGGAGTGTATATATATACAGTGGCAGCGAAGTTTTCTCACTTTTTCGCTGTCATTTACTGTAGCAGACGCTTTTAAAATTTTCAAACACCAACGTTCGATTCTCGCTTACTCACCGGTTTTTTCACACTTAAACTTCACAAATATTGTCTGGTATGTAATCGTTTTCATCCTAATCAGTGTTTTAAACCCTAAATCGCATCATTTGTCTGTTAAATCTATCGATCCTTGATTATGTTGTGTTTAAAAGGCTGATTGTATGTTAGATGTTAGGGTTTTACTTCATAATAGCCTCGTCTTGTGATTATACTACTTGTTTGTTGCTTTTAATGCCTAAAAATTGTTGACTGTATGTGATTTCGGCCGTTTTTGAAAAGCTAGGGTTTCCAGCGAATCTAAACGTTCATCTGGCGAATCTGAACGAAAGTTCAAGACATCGAGCGAACCTATGTCGTTATGCTGCCCGCGCAACAACATAGATTCGCCCGACTGTTTCTAGCGAACCTATACATTCGCTCGACAACAATGACTGATTTTTCTTGTCAGCGAATCTATAGGTTCTTGTGCCAAAATCTCAGGTTCGCTATACCAGCGAATCTAATGTTCCGCGAATCTATTTTCTGATTTTCAAAATCTTCATTTCTGATCAATCTCCGTTTATTTTTCAGGCACAATGTCGACGCTATTCTTCGAGAAAAAGCACAACATGTGTGCTTTACTCGACGAGAACTTCGAAAAGGCCAGCAGCTATAGAGACGCTATTATATGGCTGAAGTCGTCACACATACATCATGCCATCTCTCACTCACCCACCATATACGAGACGCACGTTCGGGATTTCTGGCGAACTGCGGTCATGAATGTGTCGGTGCAGCCGTCACGAATATGTGCCAATGTCTGTGGCCACGACCTGGCATTTACTGAAGCCGATCTGGCAAGGATTCTCAGATTAGAAGATGATATGGGTGAGGAGGTACATATGTCTGCTGAAGAAGTTTACGGGGCATTCCGGACAGCGGGGTATGAGGGACCGATGCCCGGAGAAAAGAAGATGGAATTTGTAAAGTCGTACCTGATCCAGGAATGGAGATATATCGCACATGTGTTTATTATGTGCCTGGATCACCGAAAGGGGGGTACGGACGGGTTGAACCTAGATTGGGCTAGAGCTATGATGCTATTTTGCCGGGGGCAAAAAGCAAATCTTGCTAAGTTGATTTACAACTACATGCTCGAGAACATTCACGCCAGCAAGGGGGCGAAATGGCTAATGTATCCCAGATTCATTCAGATGATTCTGAATGATAAGCTGCCAAATCTGCCGGTTGAAGGTGCAGAATTGGAAATCTGGGATATGCATCCAAGAATCTTCAAGGACTGTAAATCCGTGCGGGCAGACTGTGTTGGTAGAACGTCGTTTTTGTGGGAGAACATGTACCCGGCTGAAAGATGGGTGCAAATTCAGAGGTTGATAGAGTCGGAAAGAAAACGGGGAGGCGAGAATATAGAAGTGATTGAGAAGAAGATTAGAAAAAGGAAAGCCTATGCCAAGGATAAAAATTATTCATTTGAACGGGAGGTGGATGAGATACAAGCTGAGATAGATGCGGGCAGAGAACTGAGGACAAAGAAGAGGGCTGATACACATGCTGAGGGCTCAAAGAAGGCTAGGCATGATACTGGGGGTACATCGGGTACATCTGCTGGGTCCGGTAATGAGTTGAGGGTTGAGATTGAAAGCTTAAAGGCTGATTTGGTTGAACTCAAAGGTAGGCATGAAGAACTGGAGAAACAGGATGCTGAGAAATCCATTGTCATATACGAGATGGGTCGTATGATGAAAGATCAGCAGTGCCTGTTGGTAAGGATCTTCAAAGAGATGAATGATTTGAAGAAGAATGTTGGGTCTGAACCGGCGATGACTGAAGCGGAACTGAACTCCTTAACGGATATTACAAGATATCCGTTAATGGATGTTGATTTTGGTGATAAAGGTAAAGCTGATGAGGAGGTATTTGATGAGGAGATGGGGATCAATTTGGATGTGTTTGAGGGAGAGGAAGTTGTTGGTGGATCCGGTGTTGATTATACATTGGTTGATGAACCTGATACTGATTTTGATAAAGACAGTGAAGAAGACTTGGATGACGAACCTGAGATGTATAAAGTTGAAGAAAAAGGGATGAGCTACCAGTTTGAACACGCTGAGTTAGACAAATCCGAGTGGTTCAGGAAAGAGGAAGCTGTGGTGCCCGAGGTACCGATATTCCAAAATCTAGACGAACCCACCACCAAACAGCAAGATAGACAGATTATAGCATGGAAATATAACTGTTTGGTGGATGCTTACATGATTAAAAGGAGGGGTGGCGACATTACATACGTGAAGAACCGAAAGCACTTTGCCACCTTTCCTCGATGGGACTTGAGGAGACTGGCAGAGCTGCCGCTTTTAGGGAAAGAGGATAGCGGCAGGGCATGTGCATTTGAAGCTGCGATCAGGGAGGCCGCTAAGTCAAACTTTGTTGAATTCGGATACCAAAAGCCTAGAAGGATGAGGCAGAAAAGGGATAAACATTGGGTATCGTGGAAGGGCAAAATTGTTTTGAAAATTGCTGCTCCGAAAGTGATGACGAGGGTCAGGGTCCCAGATACTCAGCCACCCAGATTGCAGGATTTCAACAAGTGGTTCTATGATAATAGCACTGGGGAGGCCATTATTAGACTAAGTGGAGATGACCGTCCAGAAATTCGATTGTTTGATCCGATGGAGGTCTTCTCCTTCTGTGATGAGGACTTGAAGGTGCTATGTGAGCACAGAATTAAGCACGGGGCTGGTGATGACACTGCTGCTGAAGCAAACCTGTTTGTGAAGGTTGCTAACAAAGCCCGAGGGATTCGTGCAGAACTGAAGGCAGTGAATGAGAGGTTGAGAAGGTCAGATGATCTGAAAATGGACATGGACGATCTATCAAGACAACTGGATTCATCCATCGAACAGAGGTTTGAGAAACCGGTGGAAGTGGTTGATTTAGATGTTGTTTGCGAGGAGCCAACTGCAGATATTCAGGCGGAATCGACAGCACAACTTGAGCCTGATACAGAGGTCGCAGAAACTGAGTTTGTGGATTCAATGTTAAATCTAAGTGAAGATGAGGCCGGAACTGAAGACTATACAAATCCAATGGCCGGGATCAAGGAAAGGGCAGGAGCTTTTATTGAACAACTTTGAAGCCAATGAAGACAGGAGCTAATCAGAAGACTTCCCCAGGTGAGGTCCAACCTAGGGGGAGTATTGATAGTCACTACTATGTATAGGTTGGACTCACCGGCTTGTCGGTGTTACTTTTGTATGTAATAGTTAAACTTGTAATGTTTCCAGTACTAGCGAACCTACGGGCGAATCTATGATTCGCCCGCAGGCCAACATGTCTTTTGTGTTTAGGTGTCGACTGGGCGAACCTATGTGCCCAGCGAACCTGTGTTGGTTCGCTGGATAGATTCGCTAGAGCGAATCTATCAGCGAACCTAACACCACTATATATTGTAACCTTATCTACAAGTTTATAAAACTTTTGCACATCTTTTACTCAGACGAATTCTTACTATTTTGTGTTGTGTAATCGTTCTATTGAGGTGCTAGGAGCATATATCTTTCATCATTGTAGCTTATATACCTCGATTGTGTGTTAGATCTTGATATTGGGTTATTTGGACTTTTACACTTTGTTCTACAAGTATTTGACATACCGCACATATTCGTAATATGTTTTAAGTTGCCATACGATGTTTAAAGGACTCGAACGAATTCATTTGGTTTATTATGGAGATTTAACGTTTCGTACGGTGATGTAAGGTCTTCTTTGGAGTTGTAATGCGTGCTACATTATTCTTAATTGCTTTTCAAGTTGCTAATGTCTCATACAGAGTCGTAACAAGTCCTGAGTTGTCTTACGATGTTCAATGGACTCGGACGAATTCATTAGGTTTATTATGGAGTTTTAAGTTTACATACGGTATTGTAAGGTGTTGTTACGATTTGTAAGGAGTCCTACATTATAATAAAGTGCTTTTCAAGTTCTAAAATGGCATACATAGTCGTAATATGTTTTAAGTTGCCGTATGATGTTTAAAGGACTCGAACGAATTCATTTGGTTTATTATGGAGATTTAACGTTTCGTACGGTGTTGTAAGGTCTTCTTTGGAGTTGTAATGCGTCCTACATTATTCTAAATTGCTTTTCAAGTTGCTAATGTCTCAAAAATAGCCGTAACAAGTCCTGAGTTGTCGTACGATGTTCAATGGACTTGGACGAATTCATTAGGTTTATTATGGAGTTTTAAGTTTACATACGGTATTGTAAGGTGTTGTTACGATTTGTAAGGAGTCCTACATTATAATAAAGTGCTTTTCAAGTTCTAAAATGGCATACAGTTGTAATATGTTTTAAGTTGCCGTACGATGTTTAAAGGACTCGAACGAATTCATTTGGTTTATTATGGAGATTTAACGTTTAGTACGGTGATGTAAGGTCTTCTTTGGAGTTGTAATGCGTCCTACATTATTCTAAATTGCTTTTCAAGTTGCTAATGTCTCATACAGAGTCGTAACAAGTCCTGAGTTGTCTTACGATGTTCAATGGACTCGGACGAATTCATTAGGTTTATTATGGAGTTTTAAGTTTACATAAAGTATTGTAAGGTGTTGTTGTGATTTGTAAGGAATCCTACATTATAATAAAGTGTTTTTCAAGTTCTAAAATGGCAAACATAGTCGTAATAGGTTTTAAGTTGCCGTACGATGTTTAAAGGACTCGAACGAATTCATTTGGGTTATTATGGAGATTTAACGTTTCGTACGGTGATGTAAGGTCTTCTTTGGAGTTGTAATGCGTGCTACATTATTCTAAATTGCTTTTCAAGCTGCTAATGTCTCAAAAATAGTCGTAACAAGTCCTGAGTTGTCGTACGATGTTCAATGGACTCGGACGAATTCATTAGGTTTATTATGGAGTTTTAAGTTTACATACGGTATTGTAAGGTGTTGTTACGATTGGTAAGGAATCTTAAATTATAATAAATTGCTTTTCAAGTTCTAAAATGGCAAACATAGTCGTAATATGTTTTAAGAGTCCATACGATGTTTAAAGGACTCGAACGAATTCGTTTGGTTTATTATGGAGATTTAACGTTTCGTACAGTGATGTAAGGTCTTCTTTGGAGTTGTAATGCGTGCTACATTATTCTTAATTGCTTTTCAAGTTGCTAATGTCTCATACAGAGTCGTAACAAGTCCTGAGTTGTCTTATGATGTTCAATGGACTCGGACGAATTCATTAGGTTTATTATGGAGTTTTAAGTTTACATACGGTATTGTAAGGTGTTGTTACGATTTGTAAGGAGTCCTACATTATAATAAAGTGCTTTTCAAGTTCTAAAATGGCATACATAGTCGTAATATGTTTTAAGTTGCCGTACGATGTTTAAAGGACTCGAACGAATTCATTTGGTTTATTATGGAGATTTAACGTTTCGTACGGTGTTGTAAGGTCTTCTTTGGAGTTGTAATGCGTCCTACATTATTCTAAATTGCTTTTCAAGTTGCTAATGTCTCAAAAATAGTCGTAACAAGTCCTGAGTTGTCGTACGATGTTCAATGGACTCGGACGAATTCATTAGGTTTATTATGGAGTTTTACGTTTACATACGGTATTGTAAGGTGTTGTTACGATTTGTAAGGAGTCCTACATTATAATAAAGTGCTTTTCATGTTCTAAAATGGCATACAGTCGTAATATGTTTTAAGTTGCCGTACGATGTTTAAAGGACTCGAACGAATTCATTTGGTTTATTATGGAGTTTTAACGTTTAGTACGGTGATGTAAGGTCTTCTTTGGAGTTGTAATGCGTCCTACATTAATCTAAATTGCTTTTCAAGTTGCTAATGTCTCATACAGAGTCGTAACAAGTCCTGAGTTGTCTTACGATGTTCAATGGACTCGGATGAATTCATTAGGTTTATTATGGAGTTTTAAGTTTACATAAAGTATTGTAAGGTGTTGTTACGATTGGAAAGGAATCCTACATTATAATAAAGTGCTTTTCAAGTTCTAAAATGGCAAACATAGTCGTAATATGTTTTAAGTTGCCGTACGATGTTTAAAGGACTCGAACGAATTCATTTGGTTTATTATGGAGATTTAACGTTTCGTACGGTGATGTAAGGTCTTCTTTGGAGTTGTAATGCGTGCTACATTATTCTAAATTGCTTTTCAAGCTGCTAATGTCTCAAAAATAGTCGTAACAAGTCCTGAGTTGTCGTACGATGTTCAATGGACTCGGACGAATTCATTAGGTTTATTATGGAGTTTTAAGTTTACATACGGTATTGTAAGGTGTTGTTACGATTGGAAAGGAATCCTACATTATAATAAAGTGCTTTTCAAGTTCTAAAATGGCAAACATAGTCGTAATATGTTTTAAGTTGCCATACGATGTTTAAAGGACTCGAACGAATTCATTTGGTTTATTATGGAGATTTAACGTTTCGTACGGTGATGTAAGGTCTTCTTTGGAGTTGTAATGCGTGCTACATTATTCTTAATTGCTTTTCAAGTTGCTAATGTCTCATACAGAGTCGTAACAAGTCCTGAGTTGTCTTACGATGTTCAATGGACTCGGACGAATTCATTAGGTTTATTATGGAGTTTTAAGTTTACATACGGTATTGTAAGGTGTTGTTACGATTTGTAAGGAGTCCTACATTATAATAAAGTGCTTTTCAAGTTCTAAAATGGCATACATAGTCGTAATATGTTTTAAGTTGCCGTATGATGTTTAAAGGACTCGAACGAATTCATTTGGTTTATTATGGAGATTTAACGTTTCGTACGGTGTTGTAAGGTCTTCTTTGGAGTTGTAATGCGTCCTACATTATTCTAAATTGCTTTTCAAGTTGCTAATGTCTCAAAAATAGTCGTAACAAGTCCTGAGTTGTCGTACGATGTTCAATGGACTTGGACGAATTCATTAGGTTTATTATGGAGTTTTAAGTTTATATACGGTATTGTAAGGTGTTGTTACGATTTGTAAGGAGTCCTACATTATAATAAAGTGCTTTTCAAGTTCTAAAATGGCATACGGTCGTAATATGTTTTAAGTTGCCGTACGATGTTTAAAGGACTCGAACGAATTCATTTGGTTTATTATGGAGATTTAACGTTTAGTACGGTGATGTAAGGTCTTCTTTGGAGTTGTAATGCGTCCAACATTATTCTAAATTGCTTTTCAAGTTGCTAATGTCTCATACAGAGTCGTAACAAGTCCTGAGTTGTCTTACGATGTTCAATGGACTCGGACGAATTCATTAGGTTTATTATGGAGTTTTAAGTTTACATAAAGTATTGTAAGGTGTTGTTGTGATTTGTAAGGAATCCTACATTATAATAAAGTGTTTTTCAAGTTCTAAAATGGCAAACATAGTCGTAATAGGTTTTAAGTTGCCGTACGATGTTTAAAGGACTCGAACGAATTCATTTGGTTTATTATGGAGATTTAACGTTTCGTACGGTGATGTAAGGTCTTCTTTGGAGTTGTAATGCGTGCTACATTATTCTAAATTGCTTTTCAAGCTGCTAATGTCTCAAAAATAGTCGTAACAAGTCCTGAGATGTCGTACGATGTTCAATGGACTCGGACGAATTCATTAGGTTTATTATGGAGTTTTAAGTTTACATACGGTATTGTAAGGTGTTGTTACGATGGGAAAGGAATCCTACATTATAATAAAGTGCTTTTCAAGTTCTAAAATGGCAAACATAGTCGTAATATGTTTTAAGTTGCCATACGATGTTTAAAGGATTCGAACGAATTCATTTGGTTTATTATGGAGATTTAACGTTTCGTACGGTGACGTAAGGTCTTCTTTGGAGTTGTAATGCGTGCTACATTATTTTTAATTGCTTTTCAAGTTGCTAATGTCTCATACAGAGTCGTAACAAGTCCTGAGTTGTCTTACGATGTTCAATGGACTCGGACGAATTCATTAGGTTTATTATGGAGTTTTAAGTTTACATACGGTATAGTAAGGTGTTGTTACGATTTGTAAGGAGTCCTACATTATAATAAAGTGCTTTTCAAGTTCTAAAATGGCATACATAGTCGTAATATGTTTTAAGTTGCCGTATGATGTTTAAAGGACTCGAACGAATTCATTTGGTTTATTATGGAGATTTAACGTTTCGTACGGTGTTGTAAGGTCTTCTTTGGAGTTGTAATGCGTCCTACATTATTCTAAATTGCTTTTCAAGTTGCTAATGTCTCAAAAATAGTCGTAACATGTCCTGAGTTGTCGTACGATGTTCAATGGACTTGGACGAATTCATTAGGTTTATTATGGAGTTTTAAGTTTACATAAGGTATTGTAAGGTGTTGTTACGATTTGTAAGGAGTCCTACATTATAATAAAGTGCTTTTCAAGTTCTAAAATGGCATACAGTAGTAATATGTTTTAAGTTGCCGTACGATGTTTAAAGGACTCGAACGAATTCATTTGGTTTATTATGGAGATTTAACGTTTAGTACGGTGATGTAAGGTCTTCTTTGGAGTTGTAATGCGTGCTACATTATTCTAAATTGCTTTTCAAGTTGCTAATGTCTCATACAGAGTCGTAACAAGTCCTAAGTTGTCTTACGATGTTCAATGGACTCGGACGAATTCATTAGGTTTATTATGGAGTTTTAAGTTTACATACGGTATTGTAAGGTGTTGTTACGATTTGTAAGGAGTCCTACATTATAATAAAGTGATTTTCAAGTTCTAAAATGGCATACATAGTCGTAATATGTTTTAAGTTTCCGTACGATGTTTAAAGGACTCGAACGAATTCATTTCGTTTATTATGGAGATTTAACGTTTCGTACGGTGATATAAGGTCTTCTTTGGAGTTGTAATGCGTCCTACATTATTTTAAATTGCTTTTCAAGTTGCTAATGTCTCAAAAAAAGTCGTCACAAGTCCTGAGTTGTCGTACGATGTTCAATGGACTCGGACGAATACATTAGGTTTATTATGGAGTTTTAAGTTTACATACGGTAATGTAAGGTGTTGTTACGATTTGTAAGGAGTCCTAGATTATAATAAATTGCTTTTCAAGTTCTAAAATAGCATACAGTCGTAATATGTTTTAAGTTTCCGTACGATGTTTAAAGGACTTGAACGAATTCATTTGGTTTATTATGGACATTTAACGTTTAGTACGGTGATGTAAGGTCTTCTTTGGAGTTGTAATGCGTGCTACATTATTCTAAATTGCTTTTCAAGTTGCTAATGTCTCATACAGAGTCGTAACAAGTCCTGAGTTGTCTTACGATGTTCAATGGACTCGGACGAATTCATTTGGTTTATTATGGAGTTTTAAGTTTACATACGGTATTGTAAGGTGTTGTTACGATTTGTAAGGAGTCCTACATTATAATAAAGTGCTTTTCAAGTTCTAAAATGGCATACATAGTCGTAATATGTTTTAAGTTGCCGTACGATGTTTAAAGGACTCGAACGAATTCATTTGCTTTATTATGGAGATTTAACGTTTCGTACGGTGTTGTAAGGTCTTCTTTGGAGTTGTAATGCGTCCTACATTATTCTAAATTGCTTTTCAAGTTGCTAATGTCTCAAAAATAGTCGTAACAAGTCCTGAGTTGTCGTACGATGTTCAATGGACTCGGACGAATTCATTAGGTTTATTATGGAGTTTTAAGTTTACGTACGGTATTGTAAGGTGTTGTTACGATTTGTAAGGAGTCCTACATTATAATAAAGTGCTTTTCAAGTTATAAAATGGCATACAGTCGTAATATGTTTTAAGTTGCCGTACGATGTTTAAAGGACTCGAACGAATTCATTTGGTTTATTATGGAGATTTAACGTTTAGTACGGTGATGTAAGGTCTTCTTTGGAGTTGTAATGCGTGCTACATTATTCTAAATTGCTTTTCAAGTTGCTAATGTCTCATACAGAGTCGTAACAAGTCCTGAGTTGTCTTACGATGTTCAATGGACTCGGACGAATTCATTAGGTTTATTATGGAGTTTTAAGTTTACATACGGTATTGTAAGGTGTTGTTACGATTTGTAAGGAGTCCTACATTATAATAAAGTGCTTTTCAAGTTCTAAAATGGCATACATAGTCGTAATATGTTTTAAGTTTCCGTACGATGTTTAAAGGACTCGAACGAATTCATTTCGTTTATTATGGAGATTTAACGTTTCGTACGGTGATATAAGGTCTTCTTTGGAGTTGTAATGCGTCCTACATTATTTTAAATTGCTTTTCAAGTTGCTAATGTCTCAAAAAAAGTCGTCACAAGTCCTGAGTTGTCGTACGATGTTCAATGGACTCGGACGAATACATTAGGTTTATTATGGAGTTTTAAGTTTACATACGTTAATGTAAGGTGTGTTACGATTTGTAAGGAGTCCTAGATTATAATAAATTGCTTTTCAAGTTCTAAAATAGCATACAGTCGTAATATGTTTTAAGTTTCCGTACGATGTTTAAAGGACTCGAACGAATTCATTTGGTTTATTATGGAGATTTAACGTTTAGTACGGTGATGTAAGGTCTTCTTTGGAGTTGTAATGCGTGCTACATTATTCTAAATTGCTTTTCAAGTTGCTAATGTCTCATACAGAGTCGTAAAAAGTCCTGAGTTGTCTTGCGATGTTCAATGGACTCGGACGAATTCATTTGGTTTATTATGGAGTTTTAAGTTTACATACGGTATTGTAAGGTGTTGTTACGATTTGTAAGGAGTCCTACATTATAATAAAGTGCTTTTCAAGTTCTAAAATGGCATACATAGTCGTAATATGTTTTAAGTTGCCGTACGATGTTTAAAGGACTCGAACGAATTCATTTGCTTTATTATGGAGATTTAACGTTTCGTACGGTGTTGTAAGGTCTTCTTTGGAGTTGTAATGCGTCCTACATTATTCTAAATTGCCTTTCAAGTTGCTAATGTCTCAAAAATAGTCGTAACAAGTCCTGAGTTGTCGTACGATGTTCAAAGGACTCGGACGAATTCATTAGGTATATTATGGAGTTTTAAGTTTACGTACGGTATTGTAAGGTGTTGTTACGATTTGTAAGGAGTCCTACATTATAATAAAGTGCTTTTCAAGTTATAAAATGGCATACAGTCGTAATATGTTTTAAGTTGCCGTACGATGTTTAAAGGACTCGAACGAATTCATTTGGTTTATTATGGAGATTTAACGTTTAGTACGGTGATGTAAGGTCTTCTTTGGAGTTGTAATGCGTGCTACATTATTCTAAATTGCTATTCAAGTTGCTAATGTCTCATACAGAGTCGTAACAAGTCCTGAGTTGTCTTACGATGTTCAATGGACTCGGACGAATTCATTAGGTTTATTATGGAGTTTTAAGTTTACATACGGTATTGTAAGGTGTTGTTACGATTTGTAAGGAGTCCTACATTATAATAAAGTGCTTTTCAAGTTCTAAAATGGCATACATAGTCGTAATATGTTTTAAGTTTCCGTACGATGTTTAAAGGACTCGAACGAATTCATTTCGTTTATTATGGAGATTTAACGTTTCGTACGGTGATATAAGGTCTTCTTTGGAGTTGTAATGCGTCCTACATTATTTTAAATTGCTTTTCAAGTTGCTAATGTCTCAAAAAAAGTCGTCACAAGTCCTGAGTTGTCGTACGATGTTCAATGGACTCGGACGAATACATTAGGTTTATTATGGAGTTTTAAGTTTACATACGTTAATGTAAGGTGTGTTACGATTTGTAAGGAGTCCTAGATTATAATAAATTGCTTTTCAAGTTCTAAAATAGCATACAGTCGTAATATGTTTTAAGTTTCCGTACGATGTTTAAAGGACTCGAACGAATTCATTTGGTTTATTATGGAGATTTAACGTTTAGTACGGTGATGTAAGGTCTTCTTTGGAGTTGTAATGCGTGCTACATTATTCTAAATTGCTTTTCAAGTTGCTAATGTCTCATACAGAGTCGTAAAAAGTCCTGAGTTGTCTTGCGATGTTCAATGGACTCGGACGAATTCATTTGGTTTATTATGGAGTTTTAAGTTTACATACGGTATTGTAAGGTGTTGTTACGATTTGTAAGGAGTCCTACATTATAATAAAGTGCTTTTCAAGTTCTAAAATGGCATACATAGTCGTAATATGTTTTAAGTTGCCGTACGATGTTTAAAGGACTCGAACGAATTCATTTGCTTTATTATGGAGATTTAACGTTTCGTACGGTGTTGTAAGGTCTTCTTTGGAGTTGTAATGCGTCCTACATTATTCTAAATTGCTTTTCAAGTTGCTAATGTCTCAAAAATAGTCGTAACAAGTCCTGAGTTGTCGTACGATGTTCAAAGGACTCGGACGAATTCATTAGGTATATTATGGAGTTTTAAGTTTACGTACGGTATTGTAAGGTGTTGTTACGATTTGTAAGGAGTCCTACATTATAATAAAGTGCTTTTCAAGTTATAAAATGGCATACAGTCGTAATATGTTTTAAGTTGCCGTACGATGTTTAAAGGACTCGAACGAATTCATTTGGTTTATTATGGAGATTTAACGTTTAGCACGGTGATGTAAGGTCTTCTTTGGAGTTGTAATGCGTGCTACATTATTCTAAATTGCTATTCAAGTTGCTAATGTCTCATACAGAGTCGTAACAAGTCCTGAGTTGTCTTACGATGTTCAAAGGACTCGGACGAATTCATTTGGTTTATTATGGAGTTTTAAGTTTATATACGGTATTGTAAGGTGTTGTTACGATTTGTAAGGAGTCCTACATTATAATAAAGTGCTTTTCAAGTTCTAAAATGGCATACATAGTCGTAATATGTTTTAAGTTGCCGTACGATGTTTAAAGGACTCGAACGAATTCATTTGCTTTATTATGGAGATTTAACGTTTCGTACGGTGTTGTAAGGTCTTCTTTGGAATTGTAATGCGTCCTACATTATTCTAAATTGCTTTTCAAGTTGCTAATGTCTCAAAAATAGTTGTAACAAGTCCTGAGTTGTCGTACGATGTTCAATGGACTCGGACGAATTCATTAGGTTTATTATGGAGTTTTAAGTTTACATACGGTATTGTAAGGTGTTGTTACGATTTGTAAGGAGTCCTACATTATAATAAAGTGCTTTTCAAGTTCTAAAATGGCATACATAGTCGTAATATGTTTTAAGTTTCCGTACGATGTTTAAAGGACTCGAACGAATTCATTTCGTTT
This sequence comes from Tagetes erecta, assembly GCA_030867185.1. Classification (NCBI taxonomy): domain Eukaryota; kingdom Viridiplantae; phylum Streptophyta; class Magnoliopsida; order Asterales; family Asteraceae; genus Tagetes; species Tagetes erecta. Next base: position 47,510,298 of record CM061490.1, read on the forward strand.
ATTATGGAGATTTAACGTTTCGTACGGTGATATAAGGTCTTCTTTGGAGTTGTAATGCGTCCTACATTATTTTAAATTGCTTTTCAAGTTGCTAATGTCTCAAAAAAAGTCGTCACAAGTCCTGAGTTGTCGTACGATGTTCAATGGACTCGGACGAATACATTAGGTTTATTATGGAGTTTTAAGTTTACATACGTTAATGTAAGGTGTTGTTACGATTTGTAAGGAGTCCTAGATTATAATAAATTGCTTTTCAAGTTCTAAAATAGCATACAGTCGTAATATGTTTTAAGTTTCCGTACGATGTTTAAAGGACTCGAACGAATTCATTTGGTTTATTATGGAGATTTAACGTTTAGTACGGTGATGTAAGGTCTTCTTTGGAGTTGTAATGCGTGCTACCATTATTCTAAATTGCTTTTCAAGTTGCTAATGTCTCATACAGAGTCGTAACAAGTCCTGAGTTGTCTTACGATGTTCAATGGACTCGGACGAATTCATTTGGTTTATTATGGAGTTTTAAGTTTACATACGGTATTGTAAGGTGTTGTTACGATTTGTAAGGAGTCCTACATTATAATAAAGTGCTTTTCAAGTTCTAAAATGGCATACATAGTCGTAATATGTTTTAAGTTGCCGTACGATGTTTAAAGGACTCGAACGAATTCATTTGCTTTATTATGGAGATTTAACGTTTCGTACGGTGTTGTAAGGTCTTCTTTGGAGTTGTAATGCGTCCTACATTATTCTAAATTGCTTTTCAAGTTGCTAATGTCTCAAAAATAGTCGTAACAAGTCCTGAGTTGTCGTACGATGTTCAATGGACTCGGAAGAATTCATTAGGTTTATTATGGAGTTTTAAGTTTACGTACGGTATTGTAAGGTGTTGTTACGATTTGTAAGGAGTCCTACATTATAATAAAGTGCTTTTCAAGTTATAAAATGGCATACAGTCGTAATATGTTTTAAGTTGCCGTACGATGTTTAAAGGACTCGAACGAATTCATTTGGTTTATTATGGAGATTTAACGTTTAGTATGGTGATGTAATGTCTTCTTTGGAGTTGTAATGCGTGCTACATTATTCTAAATTGCTTTTCAAGTTGCTAATGTCTCATACAGAGTCGTAACAAGTCCTGAGTTGTCTTACGATGTTCAATGGACTCGGACGAATTCATTTGGTTTATTATGGAGTTTTAAGTTTACATACGGTATTGTAAGGTGTTGTTACGATTTGTAAGGAGTCCTACATTATAATAAAGTGCTTTTCAAGTTCTAAAATGGCATACATAGTCGTAATATGTTTTAAGTTTCCGTACGATGTTTAAAGGACTCGAACGAATTCATTTCGTTTATTATGGAGATTTAACGTTTCGTACGGTGATGTAAGGTCTTCTTTGGAGTTGTAATGCGTCCTACATTATTCTAAATTGATTTTCAAGTTGCTAATGTCTCAAAAAAAGTCGTAACAAGTCCTGAGTTGTTGTACGATGTTCAATGGACTCGGACGAATACATTAGGTTTATTTTGGAGTTTTAAGTTTACATACGGTAATGTAAGGTGTTGTTACGATTTGTAGGGAGTCCTAGATTATAATAAATTGCTTTTCAAGTTCTAAAATAGCATACAGTCGTAATATGTTTTAAGTTTCCGTACGATGTTTAAAGGACTCGAACAAATTCATTTGGTTTATTATGGAGATTTAACGTTTAGTACGGTGATGTAAGGTCTTCTTTGGGGTTGTAATGCGTGCTACCATTATTCTAAATTGCTTTTCAAGTTGCTAATGTCTCATACAGAGTCGTAACAAGTCCTGAGTTGTCTTACGATGTTCAATGGACTCGGACGAATTCATTTGGTTTATTATGGAGTTTTAAGTTTACATACGGTATTGTAAGGTGTTGTTACGATTTGTAAGGAGTCCTACATTATAATAAAGTGCTTTTCAAGTTCTAAAATGGCATACATAGTCGTAATATGTTTTAAGTTGCCGTACGATGTTTAAAGGACTCGAACGAATTCATTTGCTTTATTATGGAGATTTAACGTTTCGTACGGTGTTGTAAGGTCTTCTTTGGAGTTGTAATGCGTCCTACATTATTCTAAATTGCTTTTCAAGTTGCTAATGTCTCAAAAATAGTCGTAACAAGTCCTGAGTTGTCGTACGATGTTCAATGGACTCGGAAGAATTCATTAGGTTTATTATGGAGTTTTAAGTTTACGTACGGTATTGTAAGGTGTTGTTACGATTTGTAAGGAGTCCTACATTATAATAAAGTGCTTTTCAAGTTATAAAATGGCATACAGTCGTAATATGTTTTAAGTTGCCGTACGATGTTTAACGGACTCGAACGAATTCATTTGGTTTATTATGGAGATTTAACGTTTAGTACGGTGATGTAATGTCTTCTTTGGAGTTGTAATGCGTGCTACATTATTCTAAATTGCTTTTCAAGTTGCTAATGTCTCATACAGAGTCGTAACAAGTCCTGAGTTGTCTTACGATGTTCAATGGACTCGGACGAATTCATTTGGTTTATTATGGAGTTTTAAGTTTACATACGGTATTGTAAGGTGTTGTTACGATTTGTAAGGAGTCCTACATTATAATAAAGTGCTTTTCAATTTCTAAAATGGCATACATAGTCGTAATATGTTTTAAGTTTCCGTACGATGTTTAAAGGACTCGAACGAATTCATTTCGTTTATTATGGAGATTTAACGTTTCGTACGGTGATGTAAGGTCTTCTTTGGAGTTGTAATGCGTCCTACATTATTCTAAATTGCTTTTCAAGTTTCTAATGTCTCAAAAAAGTCGTAACAAGTCCTGAGTTGTTGTACGATGTTCAATGGACTCGGACGAATACATTAGGTTTATTATGGAGTTTTAAGTTTACATACGGTAATGTAAGGTGTTGTTACGATTTGTAAGGAGTCCTAGATTATAATAAATTGCTTTTCAAGTTCTAAAATAGCATACAGTCGTAATATGTTTTAAGTTTCCGTACGATGTTTAAAGGACTCGAACGAATTCATTTGGTTTATTATGGAGATTTAACGTTTAGTACGGTGATGTAAGGTCTTCTTTGGAGTTGTAATGCGTGCTACCATTATTCTAAATTGCTTTTCAAGTTGCTAATGTCTCATACAGAGTCGTAACAAGTCCTGAGTTGTCTTACGATGTTCAATGGACTCGGACGAATTCATTTGGTTTATTATGGAGTTTTAAGTTTACATACGGTATTGTAAGGTGTTGTTACGATTTGTAAGGAGTCCTACATTATAATAAAGTGCTTTTCAAGTTCTAAAATGGCATACATAGTCGTAATATGTTTTAAGTTGCCGTACGATGTTTAAAGGACTCGAACGAATTCATTTCGTTTATTATGGAGATTTAACGTTTCGTACGGTGTTGTAAGGTCTTCTTTGGAGTTGTAATGCGTCCTACATTATTCTAAATTGCTTTTCAAGTTGCTAATGTCTCAAAAATAGTCGTAACAAGTCCTGAGTTGTCGTACGATGTTCAATGGACTCGGAAGAATTCATTAGGTTTATTATGGAGTTTTAAGTTTACGTACGGTATTGTAAGGTGTTGTTACGATTTGTAAGGAGTCCTACATTATAATAAAGTGCTTTTCAAGTTATAAAATGGCATACAGTCGTAATATGTTTTAAGTTGCCGTACGATGTTTAAAGGACTCGAACGAATTCATTTGGTTTATTATGGAGATTTAACGTTTAGTACGGTGATGTAATGTCTTCTTTGGAGTTGTAATGCGTGCTACATTATTCTAAATTGCTTTTCAAGTTGCTAATGTCTCATACAGAGTCGTAACAAGTCCTGAGTTGTCTTACGATGTTCAATGGACTCGGACGAATTCATTTGGTTTATTATGGAGTTTTAAGTTTACATACGGTATTGTAAGGTGTTGTTACGATTTGTAAGGAGTCCTACATTATAATAAAGTGCTTTTCAAGTTCTAAAATGGCATACATAGTCGTAATATGTTTTAAGTTTCCGTACGATGTTTAAAGGACTCGAACGAATTCATTTCGTTTATTATGGAGATTTAACGTTTCGTACGGTGATGTAAGGTCTTCTTTGGAGTTGTAATGCGTCCTACATTATTCTAAATTGCTTTTCAAGTTGCTAATGTCTCAAAAAAAGTCGTAACAAGTCCTGAGTTGTCGTACGATGTTCAATGGACTCGGACGAATACATTAGGTTTATTATGGAGTTTTAAGTTTACTTACGGTAATGTAAGGTGTTGTTACGATTTGTAAGGAGTCCTAGATTATAATAAATTGCTTTTCAAGTTCTAAAATAGCATACAGTCGTAATATGTTTTAAGTTTCCGTACGATGTTTAAAGGACTCGAACGAATTCATTTGGTTTATTATGGAGATTTAACGTTTAGTACGATGATGTAAGGTCTTCTTTGGAGTTGTAATGCGTGCTGCATTATTCTAAATTGCTTTTCAAGTTGCTAATGTCTCATACAGAGTCGTAACAAGTCCTGAGTTGTCTTACGATGTTCAATGGACTCGGACGAATTCATTTGGTTTATTATGGAGTTTTAAGTTTACATACTGTATTGTAAGGTGTTGTTACGATTTGTAAGGAGTCCTACATTATAATAAAGTGCTTTTCAAGTTCTAAAATGGCATACATAGTCGTAATATGTTTTAAGTTGCCGTACGATGTTTAAAGGACTCGAACGAATTCATTTGCTTTATTATGGAGATTTAACGTTTCGTACGGTGTTGTAAGGTCTTCTTTGGAGTTGTAATGCGTCCTACATTATTCTAAATTGCTTTTCAAGTTGCTAATGTCTCAAAAATAGTCGTAACAAGTCCTGAGTTGTCGTACGATGTTCAATGGACTCGGACGAATTCATTAGGTTTATTATGGAGTTTTAAGTTTACGTACGGTATTTGTTGGTCCATAAAGATCGTGATTTCAGTGCTTTGTTGACTTGTTTAACACAAATATATCCAAGACTTGAAGAACAAAGTGTAAAATATCCAAACAACCCAATAACAAGATTCAACACACAATCGAGGTATATAAGCTACAAAGATAAGTAGAATATGCTCCTAGCACCTCAAATTGAACGATTACACAACACAAATCAGTGAAGAATAGCTCTAGTAAAAGATATGCAAAAGTTGTATAAAGTGAAGATAAGGTTACAATATATAGCAGTGTTAGGTTCGCTGATAGATTCGCTCTAGCGAATCTATCTAGCGAACCAACACAGGTTCGCTGGGCACATAGGTTCGCCCAGTCGACACCTTAATACAAAAGACAACCTGACCTGCGGGCGAATCTATAGATTCGCCCGTAGGTTCGCTAGTACAAACACAATTACAAGTTTAACAATTACAAACAAAAGTAACACCGACAAGCCGGTGAGTCCAACCTATACATAGTGACTATCAATACTCCCCCTAGGTTGGACCTCACCTGGGGAAGTCTTCTGGTTTAGCTCCGTCTTGATGGCTTCAGAGATGTTCGATAAACGTTCCTGCCCTTTCTTTAATTCCGGCCATTGGGTTTGTAATGTCTTCAGATCCGGCCTCATCTTCACTCAAATTCAGCATTGAGTCTACGAACTCTGTATCTGCGACCTCAGTATCAGGCTCAAGTTGAACTGTCATCTCCGCCTGTTTCTCTGCAGTTTGCTCCTCGCTAATCACCTCCAAATCAGTCACTTCTACTGGTTTCTCAAACCTCTGTTCGATAGTTCGATCAAGCTGTCTTGTCAGGTCATCCATGTCCATTCGCTGATCATCCGACCTCCTCAACCTCTCATTCACAGCCTTAAGTTCTGCACGAATCCCCCGGGCTTTATTTGCGACCTTCACAAACAGGTTCGCTTCAGCAGCAGTGTCATCTCCAGCCCCGTGCTTTATTCTGTTCTCGCACAGCACCTTCAGATCCTCATCACAGAAGGAGAAGACCTCCATTGGATCAAATAGACGGATTTCTGGACGGTCATCTCCTTTTAATCTGATAATTGCCTCCCCAATGCTGTTATCATAGAACCATTTCAGAAATTCCTGCAGTCTCGGCGGTTGAGTGTCAGGTACCCTAACTCTGGTCATAACCTTCGGTGCAGCAATCTTTAACACAATCTTGCCCTTCCATGACACCCAATGTTTATCCTTTTTCTGCCTCATCCTCTTCGGCTTCTGATATCCAAAGTTAACAAAATCAGTCTTTGCAGCCTCCTGGATTGTAGCTTCGAACGCGCACGCCCTTCCGCTTTCTTCTTTCCCAAGCAATGGAAGATCAGCCAACCTCCGCAAATCCCACCGAGGCAAGGTGGCAAAATGCTTCCGGTTCTTGATATATGAAATGTCACCGCCTCTTCTTTTGATCATGTAAGCATCCACCAAACAATTGTGCTTCCATGCTATCACCTGCCTATCCAGTTGAGAGGTGTTCGGTTTGTCGATATTCTGAAAAAGTGGCACTTCAGGAACAACCTCTTCTTCTTTTCTAAACCATTCAGACTTGTCCAAATCAACATGTTCAAACTGGTAACTCATCCCTTTTTCCTCCACTTTATATGTTTCCGGCTCATCATCAATATCTTCCTCACTATCTGCATCAATATCAACCTCCGGTTCGTCTACCAATGTATAATCCATACTCGATCCTCCTACCACTTCTTCTCCTTCGAAAGTATCCAAATCAATCCCCATCTCTTCATCAAATGTTTCCTCGGCAGCTTTTCCTTTATCTCCAAAGTCAACATCCATTAACGGATACTTTGCAATATCCGTTAAGGAGTTCAGTTCCGCCTCTGTCATTGCCGGTTCAGTTCCAACATTCTCCTTCAAACTGTTCAATTCTTTGAAGATCCTCACGATCAGACACTGATGGTCCTTCATCATCCGTCCCATCTCGTATATCACAGTTGATTTCTCAGCATCTTGTGTCTCCAACTGATCATATTTCCCTTTTAACTCAACCAATTCAACCTTCAATCTTTCAACCTCACCCTTTAATTCACCAGCTGATTCACCCGAAGTACCCCCGGTGTCATGCCTAGCTTTCTTTGATGTTTCAGATTCAGCATCAGACTTTCTCTTCGTCCTCTGTTCCCTTCCAGCATCTATTTCTGCTTGTATCTCATCTACTTCCTTATCAAACGAATAGTCTTTCTCTTTGGCATATGCCTTCCTTTTCCTAATCTTCTTCTCAACCACCTCTATATTTTCTCCGCCCCGTTTCCTTTCCGTTTCCATCAGCCTCTGTATATACACCCATCTTTCGGCCGGATACATATTTTCCCAGAGATAAGCAGTCCTGCCCACACAGTCCGACCTCACCGCTTTACAATCCTTGAAGATCCTCGAATGCATATCCCAAATTTTCAACTCAGCTCCAACTATCGGCAGATCGGGCAATTTGTCATTCAGCACCATCTGAATGAATCTTGGATACATCAACCATTTTGCCCCTTTGGTAGCATGGATGTTCTCTAGCATATAATTGTAGATGAGTTTTGCAAGGTTTGCTTTCTGCCCCCGGCAGAACAGCACCATAGCCCTTGCCCAGTCAAGGTTTAGCCCGTCTGTACCCCCCTTCCCATGATCCAGGCACATGATAAACACGTGAGCGATGTACCTCCAGTCCTGGATCAAGTAGGACTTCACAAATTCCATTTTCTTCTCTCCTGGCATCGGACCCTCATACCCAGCAGTCCGCAATGCCCCGTACACTTCCTCAGCAGTCATGCTCACCTCCTCACCAACATCCTCTTCTAACCTCAGTATTCTAGCCAGATCGGCTTCCGTAAACTCCAAGTCGTAACCACAGACTTTGGCACAGATACGTGACGGCTGCACCGACACGTTCATGACCGCAGTTCGCCAGAAATCCCGAACATGCGTCTCATATATAGTAGGTGAGTGAGAGATGGCATAGTGTATATGTGACGACTTCAGCCATTTGATGGAGTCTCTATAGCTGCTGGCCTTTTCAAAGTTTTCATCAAGCAAAGCACACATGTTGTGCTTTTTCTCGAAGAATAAAGTCGACATTTTGCCTGAAAAATAAACGGAGATTGATCAGAAATGAAGATTTGAAAAACAGAAAATAGATTCGCTGGAAATTAGGTTCGCTGGTATAGCGAACCTGAGATTTTAGCACCAGAACCTATAGATTCGCTGACATGAAAAATCAGTCATTGTGGTCGAGCGAATGTATAGGTTCGCTAGAAACAGTCGGGCGAATCTATGTTGTTGCGCGGGCAGCATAACGACATAGGTTCGCTCGAAGTTTTGAACTTTCGTTCAGATTCGCCAGACGAACACATAGGTTCGCTGGAAACCCTAGTTTTTGAAAAACGGCCAAAATCACAAACAGTTCATCTTTAACAGGCATTCAAAGCAACAAACAAGTGACATAACCATTAAACGAGGCTATTTATGAAGTAAAACCCTAACAACTAACACAAAATCAGTCATTTAAACACCACATAATCAAAGATCGACAGATTTAACAGATATAAGATGCGATTAAGGGTTTAAAATAGAGATTAGGATGAAATCGATCACATACCAGACACTTAAATGATGTTTAATGTGTGAAAAGGACCGGTTGAAGTGAGAATCGAACGTTAGTTTTGAGTTTTTGAAAATCATGCTACAGTACAGTTGGACAGCGAATATTTGATATATTTCGCTGTCACTGTATATATATACACACATAGGTTCGCTGGCAGACAGACCAGCGAACCTTAGGTTCGCCGGAAGACCAAAAGACAAGGCATCCGACTGGTTCGCTAGCAGGTTCGCTGACACATAAACAAGGATGTTTCATGTCAGCGAATCAAAGGCGATACCGGGCGAACTTTGGGGTCCGGGCGAACCTGTAGGTTCGCCTTAGGTTCGCTAGCACACACACAAAAAAATATTTTTGGTTTTTCTTAAATTTTAAAATCTTTGTAAATCCGTGAAAACGTCCTACAATATCAACGCTCCAAAAATAAACATATACACATATAATCCTAAAAATACTAGTAATAACAAGATAGAAGTTAAAATTAAAATAAAATAAAATAAAATAAAATAAATGAACAAAGATTTAAACGCTAATAAGGATATATATTCTTCATGATGTTTTGAGTAGAATCCGGAGAATCATCGATTGGCGGGATTGCAGATATGTTTGTCCATTTAAACCCATGCCTTAGTCCTTTCAACAAGAGATCAACAGCTTCTTTTATCATGTTTTCGGTTTGATTGAAGAAACTCAGACAACTCGGTCCCCACAGACATTTAGGTAAAAAGAACAAGTTCTGTCATCAGGGTATATCTGAGCAATACGATTGACTTTGCTTGAATTTCAATGATCAACTTTTGAATGTTGACCGATGCATTAGCTTCTTTTGACACTTGTGCAATTTTGCATCTTTTCTTTGTGAGTGGAGCTTGTCAGCAATTGATTCTTTTGAATACAATGCGACTTATTATTTGGGAAACTCAAATAGTCTAGAGCTCCAGGTCTATACCGACGTATAACAGAGGAGATAAACATTTGAGCATGCTCGGTGAATCTTCAGGTCAATACTTTCGTATAGCAGAGAAGATCCACCAACTCCAGGTCAATACTTCCGTATAGCAGAGGAGTTAAGCACTTGACTCAATACGTTCTGAGGAGTTAACGAGTAACTCACTCAGAGGCTTTTCCGAAGAGCATCACTAGCAGCTTTTTATTTTATTTGTTTTGCATACTAGAAACTCAATTCGGGGATAGGGCGAGGGTGATTTGGGATGTTTGGAGAAATCAAGGCAAAGATTTGACGCTCTCAACCCATTTTTGACAGAACCATTATCTTTGTGCAATCCAATCACGTCAAGGAGATAATCCTTGTTGTCGAGATCTTGAGCGTTATGTTTGGCTGCACAATCACTGTTTACTTCGTTTTTGGGCTGAGCCTATCTGACATATCCCAAACGCAATGCTTCTGACCTCCTTCAACGACTCTTCAACATCAATCAAAACGGAGATCCTGAAATAGCAAAATTTGAAAAACTATAAATAGTTAATCTTTTATATCTCCCCCAAAATTTCTATATAATAGCCGTCTAATAAGAAATTTTTGTTTTTCAGATTTTCTTAATATATATATACAGAGTTAAAAGAACATAAAAGAAGATAAAAAAAATAACGGAGCAATGAATCGAGTGACCCACGGATTTTTCAAAGAAGAAAAAGCAAAAGAAAAAGTTATTTACATATTTACAAAAGGATTCTCACAGAAAAAGGTTTTCAAAAAGATATAAGTCCCAGCATGGAGATCAGTTCATAAAAACGTGGTTTGTCAAAAGTTTTTGTGAAAAGATCAGCTTTTTGCTTTCTAGTTTCGATAGGAATAATATCAATAAACCCCTTTTCCTGTGCATCCCTGATTGCATGAATTCTCGTTTCAATGTGCTTGGTGCGAGTGTGATGAATGGGATTCTTGGCAATTCCAACAGCAGCTTCATTATCACAAAAGAGTGGCGTATGAAGAAAGTTGATGCCATAATCCATCATCTGATGTTGAATCCACAGCACTTGGCAACAGCAACTTGAAGCAGCAATGTATTCTGCTTCTCCTGTGGACAGAGAGACGGTTGTTTGCTTCTTGCTTTGCCAGGAAACAAGACATTCTCCAAGGTATTGACACCCGCCAGTGACTGATTTCCTGTTAATCCTGCAACCAGCATGATCACTATCAGAAAAAGCATGTAAATCAAAGTTCCCACCTTTTGGGTACCAAAGTCCCAAACGAGAGGAACCCTTAAGGTAACGGAAAATTCGTTTAACAGCTTTCTCATGTGATTCTTTTGGATTGGCTTGGAAGCGAGCACAGTAACACACGGCAAATGTAATATCTGGACGACTTGCAGTCAGATACATGAGAGATCCGATCATCGAGCGGTACCGATGAGCATCCACAGGATTCCCATTATCATCGGAAGTAAGGCATGTTTGAGCTGTAAAAGGAATCAATTCAGGAGAAGAGTCATCCATGCCAAACTTCGTGAGGATTTCTTTGATATATTTCTCTTGGTGGATTAGAATTCCATCAGGCTTTTGTTCCACTTGTAGCCCCAAGAAGAAACACATCTCCCCCATTATTGTCATCTCAAAACGATCCATCATCACCTTCTCAAATTCTCTACACAACCCTTCATTAGTCGAACCAAAAATGATATCATTAACGTACACTTGAACGATCAGCAGCTCGCCATCCACCTCCTTCTTGAACAATGTCATATCTATACTCCCACGAGAGAAACCTTTGCTGAGAAGATACTGTGTCAGAGTTTCATACCAGATCCGTGGAGCTTGATGCAACCCATACAAGGATTTATCAAGCTTGTAAACCTTTGACGGGAAATCTGGATCCTCGAAACCCGGTGGTTGACATACGTAGATCTCCTCATCAATGTCTCCATATAGAAATGCACATTTCACATCCATCTGATAAACTTTAAAGTTTTTGTTTGCGGCATGAGCAAGAAAGATTCTGATGGCTTCCAGGCGAGCGACTGGAGCAAAAACTTCGGTGTAGTCAATCCCCTCCTCTTGAGCAAATCCTTGAACAACCAGTCTCGCCTTGTTTCTGATTACAACACCACGATCATCTGGCTTGTTTCGGAAAACCCATTTAGTGCCGATTGGACACTTGTTAGGAGGAAGATCAACCAGTTCCCAAACTTTAAGCTTCCTGAATTGCGGCAGCTCCATTTGCATGGCATCCACCCAACTTGGATCTTCAAGAGCTTGTTTATAATTCTTTGGAACGACTTGAGACAGAAAGGCAGCATAAAGACATTCATTAATCAAACCACTCTGACTCCGAGTTCGCACACCATCAGTAATAGATCCAATGATATAATCGTGAGGGTGGTTTTTCAGGGTTTTGAAGTCAGTGTTGAGTAGTAAAGGATTTTGGTCGGTTGAGGGTGTTTGATTTGATGGTTGTGGGGGTGTAGGTGATGGGATGGTAGTGGATGTGGATGGAATATCTGATGGAGAAGTTTGAACAGTTTGAGGTGGTGGAGGTGATGGAATGTCAAATGAAGTGGGTGGTAGTTGTGAAGTAGATGTGGAAGGTTGTGGTTGTGATGGTGTAGGTGAATGATTGAAAATAGAAACTGATGTGTGTGGAATAATGTCGTCATCGTCAGAGTCAGGAAGATTAAATGATTTGAAAATGGTGGTGGAATCATAAAACCAAGCTGGTTCACTACCAATACTGGTAGTGTTTGACTCTTGCCAGTCAACATAGTAGGACTCTTGCACAATCCGCGTTCGCTTGTTGTAAACGCGATACGCCTTTTGTGTGCTCGAGTATCCCACAAAGAAGCATTCATCAGAGACAGCACCAAACTTCGTCTTCTGATCTTGAGTATTCAAAAGAGTGCAAGAACATCCAAACGGGCGCAGAAAATCAATCAGCGGCTTAATTCCTCGAAACAGTTGGTATGAAGTCTTCATCCTTTCCTTGACAATCAGTACCCTGTTAAGAACATAAGCTGCACAATTAACCGCTTCAGCCCAGAAAATAATTGGAAGTTTTGACTCGATCAGCATAGTTCTAGCGGCCTCCACAAGGGTTCGATTCTTTCTTTCAGCAACACCATTTTGTTGTGGTGTTCGGGCGGCGCTAAACTGTCTGAGAATACCCCGTTGTTCACAGAAGGAGTTGAAGATGTGGTTTCTGAATTCAGTTCCGTTATCGCTTCTGATGGCTTGAACCTTCTTCTTTCCCAGAACCTCGATTAGAGGTATTAGCTTCATCAACTCTTCGGCAGTCTCACTCTTGTTTGCCATGAATCTCACCCAGGTGTACCTAGAGTAATCATCTGTGACAACCAAGCAATAAGACTTTTTAGCAATAGATTTGACACTTATTGGACCAAATAAATCAGTATGTAACAATTCGAGGGGTTCTGAGATAGTATTTGTAATTTTGAGTTTATGTGGCTTTTTGTGCTGTTTTCCTTTAGCACAAGCCATGCATTTCTCAACCACTGAAAAGTCTTTGAGTGGTAAACCCCTAACCAAATTGTTCTTAACCAATTTATTCAGAATTTTAAAATTGATGTGTCCTAAACGTTTATGCCACAAAAATGATTCAAAAGATGAAGCTTTAGACAGGAGACAGGTCACGGTGGAATTTGATTCCTGTGATCCCATATTCAGCATATAGGTATCATTTCGTCTCGGAGCTCGCATGATCACCATATCATCGGGAATAGTAAACTCTGGCTTCAAGAACAGGCATTCATTTGGAAGAAACATCATAGGAATATTTTTATCACAGATTTGTGATACACTGAGAAGGTTGAATGCCAGTTCAGGAACATAGTTGACGTCTTCCAAAGTAAGTGAGCCATTTGAGACTTCTCCTTGACCAATCATCTTCCCACCTTTGTTGTCTCCCGCGAAAGCAACATAACCTCCATTTATGATCCTATAGTTAGTAAGAAGATCCTTCAATCCTGTCATATGTCTGGAACATCCGCTGTCAATATGCCAATGACTATTTACAACGGCATTTGAGAGTTCCTGACATTTATTAAAAAAAAATAAAAAGTTAGACCTTTGCAATAGGCACCCAAGTCTTTGTGTACTTGGGTGATGAAGCAGATGAAGTATTACAAAAGAAATTATTTACAAAAGTGTTTAATCTTTTTCCCAAAGATTTTTGCTTTGAGCTATTTTGGATTAAGTTAGGGCATTGTTTGACAGTGTGACCAGTATTTCCACATTTAAAACAGTGAGACTTCAAACCAGTTTTGGGAATTCTGTTAACAGGAATTTTATCCATTACAATTTCCTCATCACATTCAGACAGTTGTGAGTTGCAGTCACTGTAAGTGTCATAGAGTTCTTTTAACTTACCTGTTGTGACTTTAACTGTATCAGATTCAGGTTTTGGTTTAAGAATGTATGAAAAAGATGATTCCTTCTCTTTTGGTTTTGAAATTCTCACAGGTGTGAAAGATGGAATTTGATGAGTGAAGAACTTTTGAAAACAGTTTGTTTTGGTTTGACTTTCAGAGACATGACCTGAAAGTTTGTCCTTGTCATTCACACACACATTTTCAATCAAATCATCATTTAACACATTAGGGTTTGAAGTAGAGCACCCTAGATTACTATTAAACATGGAATTGTCTGAACATGACACATTACTACAAACAGAGTTAATTAAACTAATGTCTTCGAAAGACTTCTTGGAATCAGAACTACTGCAATCACTACTGCCAGAACAACCGAGCCCAACACTCCCACCATATGCGTAATCCTCTCTAACTTCCTTAAGATTAACTTCACTTAGACCTGCAATGGAACTGTCAGTATCATTCTGCATAATCTCTTGAATTAACTCATTTGAGGGATGAGGAATAGGTGTAGGAGAGTAACAGAAAGTACTGGGTGGAGGATATGCATATGTTTCATTGTTACTAAAACCCAAACCGGTCTTCACTCTGGCCCCCCTTTGTTTCTTGCACAGTTCCTCCCTTTTCATACCAGATATAGTCCACTGCTGCAATTTGTTTTTAAGTTTTCTTGCTTCAAATTCAGCAAGTGTAACTTGCTCAGTCAAGTAGTTAATTTCACAGTTCTTTTCGAAAAGAGTTCTTTTTAAGTGTTCATTTTCCTTTAAAGCTTCTCTTAACTTAACAAAATATTTTGATTCACTTAATTTAAGCTCTTTGATGGTTCTTTTTAATTCGTTTTCGTTTGACATTAATAATTTATTTGCTTTGTATATGCCAATTAAACGAATTTTGCAAGCAGATGAACACATATCTTCAATAACATCGTAAGGAAGACCAATTACCAGTTTTTCGGCAGCCAGAGCACGATCACATTGACAGTAGGGGGTGCTTCTTTTGAATTCATCAACTGCATCCAGCCTTGCCTTCTCGATCATTTCTTCCAAGCTAACCTTAGACTCCTCCTCATGCTTTACTTCATTAACAGCAGCTTCACAAACCAACCCTGAATGATTCAGATGTCCTTGAGCAATAACATCTGATTGAACTTTAGCAACATTTTCCACTTTCTCTTCCTCTTCCTTTTCATAAAATTCTTTGAACGGATCAAAGAGATTTATATCATTGTCATCAAACTCAGCAATTTCAGCAACAAGGGCATGGTTAATCTCCTCCTTGGTTTCTTCAATTTCTGCACTCCAATCAAAGTTGGTGAGCAGTGCAGTTTCATTCTTTGACTTTGTTTCCTCAACCTTTTCTTGAATTGGAGCAGATCTTGGATTTGCAGAGTTAACTGGCTCAGTAACGATTGGTAATGGGCATTCTCTCTTGAAGTGGCCCACTTGTTTGCAGTTATAGCATCGTAACTTTCCCTTGTCATACCCCAGCTTACTATTCTGCCCCTGATTTCCAAAGTTTCTTCTGCCAGTTCTTTCCATGAATCGTCTGGCACGAAGAGTGAGCATAGCCATCTGCCACTGGATATCTGTTTCCTCCAGATCATCAGGATCCACCTGATACATATCTTCTACAGTCATACCCTTCCCTTTCAACTCACCTGCAACAAGAGCTTCATAACTGTGAACAAACATTCCAAATAAAGCCATAGTATCTGACGGAATCTGAGTGGTGACAGATGCATTTGAGCTTGAACCAGCATTTGTAGATGCACCAGCAGATTTAGCAGACACATGACCAGATGATCCTCTAGATGCAGCACTGTACATATATGAGTTTGCAGCGGATGAGATAAGTGCAGCATTTTGAGAGGGAATGTTTGGAACCATCATTGACTGATTATATTCTCTTCTCTTCACATCAAGGTCGAAAGACTTCAGCTTGTTGATGACGTCCATCAGTTTGTAGTCAGGAAAATTTCTCTCTTGTTTCAACAGCTTGATTTGAAGGCTCCATTGAGGAGGAAGAGAATCTAATAGTTTTGCAACTTGTTCATGATTGCCCAGCTTATCATCATATTTCTTCAGATTACTTGACACGGATAGGAATCGGTTTGTAATGTCAGTCAAGTTTTCTTGTGAGTACCCCACGAAAGAGTTGAATTCCTTTTCAGCTTGTGCCTTTCTATCCAGTTTCAGATCCTCATTCCCATCATAAAATTCACACAATGCATCATACAGGCTCTTTGCAGTTGTGTGTTCAGCAAACCTGTTGAAGATGTCCTGATGCAAGCAAAGTATCAATGCCCCCAGTGCCTTCTTGTCACGATCAAGTAACTTGATATCAGTTTCAGTAAAAGTGGTTGGATTTGTGTTTACTGAGGTGACGGTTCCTTCAACAGTTGTTGGCACGTGCGGGCCATTTACTATAGATTCCCATTGGTTGTAGTCCGTGTAATAGAAGAAAGCTTTCAAACATCTTTTCCAGTCTTCAAAGTTTTCACCACTAACAAGCCTCGGTGGCCTGTTAGGTTGAACGCTATCCAGATCATTCATATTCAGTGTTGATGAAGTCATAACTTTGAACAGATTATAGATTCGCTGAAAACAGACAGATTCGCTGGCTAGATTCGCTAGAAGAACACAGCAGATTCGCTGGCAGATTCGCTGGAAGCAGATTCGCTAGACAGTCAAACAGTTTCGCTGCCGAGCAAGCACAGATTCGCTGGCCTGATGTTGGTAGCAGTTTCGCTTGCACAGTCAGTCAAACAAGTGAACTTTCGTTCGATGAAATATCAGATTCGCTGGCAACAACACAAACCAATCAGGACAAAAATTTGAATTAGGTTCGCTGGATGAACAGTTAGTTTCGCTGGTTGAACAAATAGATTCGCTGGTAGCTCAACCACCCTGCAACAGTACGGAAACAGCTCGAAAACCTTCAAAACTTGACCATTTGCATACACGTTGGTTTTAAAAGCTTCCTATGACCAAATACCACAATCTTTGAGCAAAATACAACTCCAAAAACACAAAAACCAGCTTGAAACAGAATCAAGAGTGTTTTGACCCAAAAACTCCAAAAACAACACAAAAATCACTTGAATCAAACAATCAAGAGCACTAAGGCTCTGATACCATATTGTTGGTCCATAAAGATCGTGATTTCAGTGCTTTGTTGACTTGTTTAACACAAATATATCCAAGACTTGAAGAACAAAGTGTAAAATATCCAAACAACCCAATAACAAGATTCAACACACAATCGAGGTATATAAGCTACAAAGATAAGTAGAATATGCTCCTAGCACCTCAAATTGAACGATTACACAACACAAATCAGTGAAGAATAGCTCTAGTAAAAGATGTGCAAAAGTTGTATAAAGTGAAGATAAGGTTACAATATATAGCAGTGTTAGGTTCGCTGATAGATTCGCTCTAGCGAATCTATCTAGCGAACCAACACAGGTTCGCTGGGCACATAGGTTCGCCCAGTCGACACCTTAATACAAAAGACAACCTGACCTGCGGGCGAATCTATAGATTCGCCCGTAGGTTCGCTAGTACAAACACAATTACAAGTTTAACAATTACAAACAAAAGTAACACCGACAAGCCGGTGAGTCCAACCTATACATAGTGACTATCAGTATTGTAAGGTGTTGTTACGATTTGTAAGGAGTCCTACATTATAATAAAGTGCTTTTCAAGTTATAAAATGGCATACAGTCGTAATATGTTTTAAGTTGCCGTACGATGTTTAAAGGACTCGAACGAATTCATTTGGTTTATCATGGAGATTTAACGTTTAGTACGGTGATGTAAGGTCTTCTTTGGAGTTGTAATGCGTGCTACATTATTCTAAATTGCTTTTCAAGTTGCTAATGTCTCATACAGAGTCGTAACAAGTCCTGAGTTGTCTTACGATGTTCAATGGACTCGGACGAATTCATTTGGTTTATTATGGAGTTTTAAGTTTACATACGGTATTGTAAGGTGTTGTTACGATTTGTAAGGAGTCCTACATTATAATAAAGTGCTTTTCAAGTTCTAAAATGGCATACATAGTCGTAATATGTTTTAAGTTTCCGTACGATGTTTAAAGGACTCGAACGAATTCATTTGCTTTATTATGGAGATTTAACGTTTCGTACGGTGTTGTAAGGTCTTCTTTGGAGTTGTAATGCGTCCTACATTATTCTAAATTGCTTTTCAAGTTGCTAATGTCTCAAAAAAAGTCGTAACAAGTCCTGAGTTGTCGTACGATGTTCAATGGACTCGGACGAATACATTAGGTTTATTATGGAGTTTTAAGTTTACATACGGTAATGTAAGGTGTTGTTACGATTTGTAAGGAGTCCTAGATTATAATAAATTGCTTTTCAAGTTCTAAAATAGCATACAGTCGTAATATGTTTTAAGTTTCCGTACGATGTTTAAAGGACTCGAACGAATTCATTTGGTTTATTATGGAGATTTAACGTTTAGTACGGTGATGTAAGGTCTTCTTTGGAGTTGTAATGCGTGCTACATTATTCTAAATTGCTTTTCAAGTTGCTAATGTCTCATACAGAGTCGTAACAAGTCCTGAGTTGTCTTACGATGTTCAATGGACTTGGACGAATTCATTTGGTTTATTATGGAGTTTTAAGTTTACATACGGTATTGTAAGGTGTTGTTACGATTTGTAAGGAGTCCTACATTATAATAAAGTGCTTTTCAAGTTCTAAAATGGCATACATAGTCGTAATATGTTTTAAGTTTCCGTACGATGTTTAAAGGACTCAAACGAATTCATTTCGTTTATTATGGAGATTTAACGTTTCGTACGGTGATGTAAGGTCTTCTTTGGAGTTGTAATGCGTCCTACATTATTCTAAATTGCTTTTCAAGTTGCTAATGTCTCAAAAAAAGTCGTAACAAGTCCTGAGTTGTCGTACGATGTTCAATGGACTCGGACGAATACATTAGGTTTATTATGGAGTTTTAAGTTTACATACGGTAACGTAAGGTGTTGTTACGATTTGTAAGGAGTCCTAGATTATAATAAATTGCTTTTCAAGTTCTAAAATAGCATACAGTCGTAATATGTTTTAAGTTTCCGTACGATGTTTAAAGGACTCGAACGAATTCATTTGGTTTATTATGCAGATTTAACGTTTAGTACGGTGATGTAAGGTCTTCTTTGGAGTTGTAATGCGTGCTACATTATTCTAAATTGCTTTTCAAGTTGCTAATGTCTCATACAGAGTCGTAACAAGTCCTGAGTTGTCTTACGATGTTCAATGGACTCGGACGAATTCATTTGGTTTATTATGGAGTTTTAAGTTTACATACGGTATTGTAAGGTGTTGTTACAATTTGTAAGGAGTCCTACATTATAATAAAGTGGTTTTCAAGTTATAAAATGGCATACATAGTCGTAATATGTTTTAAGTTGCCGTACGATGTTTAAAGGACTCGAACGAATTCATTTGCTTTATTATGGAGATTTAACGTTTCGTACGGTGTTGTAAGGTCTTCTTTGGAGTTGTAATGCGTCCTACATTATTCTAAATTGCTTTTCAAGTTGCTAATGTCTCAAAAATAGTCGTAACAAGTCCTGAGTTGTCTTACGATGTTCAATGGACTCGGACGAATTCATTTGGTTTATTATGGAGTTTTAAGTTTACATACGGTATTGTAAGGTGTTGTTACGATTTGTAAGGAGTCCTACATTATAATAAAGTGGTTTTCAAGTTCTAAAATGGCATACATAGTCCTAATATGTTTTAAGTTGCCGTACGATGTTTAAAGGACTCGAACGAATTCATTTGCTTTATTATGGAGATTTAACGTTTCGTACGGTGTTGCAAGGTCTTCTTTGGAGTTGTAATGCGTCCTACATTATTCTAAATTGCTTTTCAAGTTGCTAATGTCTCAAAAATAGTCGTAACAAGTCCTGAGTTGTCGTACGATGTTCAATGGACTCGGACGAATTCATTAGGTTTATTATGGAGTTTTAAGTTTACGTACGGTATTGTAAGGTGTTGTTACGATTTGTAAGGAGTCCTACATTATAATAAAGTGCTTTTCAAGTTATAAAATGGCATACAGTCGTAATATGTTTTAAGTTGCCGTACGATGTTTAAAGGACTCGAACGAATTCATTTGGTTTATTATGGAGATTTAACGTTTAGTACGGTGATGTAAGGTCTTCTTTGGAGTTGTAATGCGTGCTACATTATTCTAAATTGCTTTTCAAGTTGCTAATGTCTCAAAAATAGTCGTAACAAGTCCTGAGTTGTCGTACGATGTTCAATGGACTCGGACGAATTCATTAGGTTTATTATGGAGTTTTAAGTTTACGTACGGTATTGTAAGGTGTTGTTACGATTTGTAAGGAGTCCTACATTATAATAAAGTGCTTTTCAAGTTATAAAATGGCATACAGTCGTAATATGTTTTAAGTTGCCGTACGATGTTTAAAGGACTCGAACGAATTCATTTGGTTTATTATGGAGATTTAACGTTTAGTACGGTGATGTAAGGTCTTCTTTGGAGTTGTAATGCGTGCTACATTATTCTAAATTGCTTTTCAAGTTGCTAATGTCTCATACAGAGTCGTAACAAGTCCTGAGTTGTCTTACGATGTTCAATGGACTCGGACGAATTCATTTGGTTTATTATGGAGTTTTAAGTTTACATACGGTATTGTAAGGTGTTGTTACGATTTGTAAGGAGTCCTACATTATAATAAAGTGCTTTTCAAGTTCTAAAATGGCATACATAGTCGTAATATGTTTTAAGTTTCCGTACGATGTTTAAAGGACTCGAACGAATTCATTTGCTTTATTATGGAGATTTAACGTTTCGTACGGTGATGTAAGGTCTTCTTTGGAGTTGTAATGCGTCCTACATTATTCTAAATTGCTTTTCAAGTTGCTAATGTCTCAAAAAAAGTCGTAACAAGTCCTGAGTTGTCGTACGATGTTCAATGGACTCGGACGAATACATTAGGTTTATTATGGAGTTTTAAGTTTACATACGGTAATGTAAGGTGTTGTTACGATTTGTAAGGAGTCCTAGATTATAATAAATTGCTTTTCCAGTTCTAAAATGGCATACAGTCGTAATATGTTTTAAGTTGCCGTACGATGTTTAAAGGACTCGAACCAATTCATTTGGTTTATTATGGAGATTTAACGTTTAGTACGGTGATGTAAGGTCTTCTTTGGAGTTGTAATGCGTGCTACATTATTCTAAATTGCTTTTCAAGTTGCTAATGTCTCATACAGAGTCGTAACAAGTCCTGAGTTGTCTTACGATGTTCAATGGACTCGGACGAATTCATTTGGTTTATTATGGAGTTTTAAGTTTACATACGGTATTGTAAGGTGTTGTTACGATTTGTAAGGAGTCCTACATTATAATAAAGTGCTTTTCAAGTTCTAAAATGGCATACATAGTCGTAATATGTTTTAAGTTTCCGTACGATGTTTAAAGGACTCGAACGAATTCATTTCGTTTATTATGGAGATTTAACGTTTCGTACGGTGATGTAAGGTCTTTTTTGGAGTTGTAATGCGTCCTACATTATTCTAAATTGCTTTTCAAGTTGCTAATGTCTCAAAAAAAGTCGTAACAAGTCCTGAGTTGTCGTACGATGTTCAATGGACTCGGACGAATAAATTAGGTTTATTATGGAGTTTTAAGTTTACATACGGTATTGTAAGGTGTTGTTACGATTTGTAAGGAGTCCTAGATTATAATAAATTGCTTTTCAAGTTCTAAAATAGCATACAGTCGTAATATGTTTTAAGTTTCCGTACGATGTTTAAAGGACTCGAACGAATTCATTTGGTTTATTATGGAGATTTAACGTTTAGTACGGTGATGTAAGGTCTTCTTTGGAGTTGTAATGCGTGCTACATTATTCTAAATTGCTTTTCAAGTTGCTAATGTCTCATACAGAGTCGTAACAAGTCCTGAGTTGTCTTACGATGTTCAATGGACTCGGACGAATTCATTTGGTTTATTATGGAGTTTTAAGTTTACATACGGTATTGTAAGGTGTTGTTACGATTTGTAAGGAGTCCTACATTATAATAAAGTGCTTTTCAAGTTCTAAAATGGCATACATAGTCGTAATATGTTTTAAGTTGCCGTACGATGTTTAAAGGACTCGAACGAATTCATTTGCTTTATTATGGAGATTTAACGTTTCGTACGGTGTTGTAAGGTCTTCTTTGGAGTTGTAATGCGTCCTACATTATTCTAAATTGCTTTTCAAGTTGCTAATGTCTCAAAAATAGTCGTAACAAGTCCTGAGTTGTCGTACGATGTTCAATGGACTCGGACGAATTCATTAGGTTTATTATGGAGTTTTAAGTTTACGTACGGTATTGTAAGGTGTTGTTACGATTTGTAAGGAGTCCTACATTATAATAAAGTGCTTTTCAAGTTCTAAAATGGCATACATAGTCGTAATATGTTTTAAGTTTCCGTACGATGTTTAAAGGACTCGAACGAATTCATTTCGTTTATTATGGAGATTTAACGTTTCGTACGGTGATGTAAGGTCTTTTTTGGAGTTGTAATGCGTCCTACATTATTCTAAATTGCTTTTCAAGTTGCTAATGTCTCAAAAAAAGTCGTAACAAGTCCTGAGTTGTCGTACGATGTTCAATGGACTCGGACGAATAAATTAGGTTTATTATGGAGTTTTAAGTTTACATACGGTATTGTAAGGTGTTGTTACGATTTGTAAGGAGTCCTAGATTATAATAAATTGCTTTTCAAGTTCTAAAATAGCATACAGTCGTAATATGTTTTAAGTTTCCGTACGATGTTTAAAGGACTCGAACGAATTCATTTGGTTTATTATGGAGATTTAACGTTTAGTACGGTGATGTAAGGTCTTCTTTGGAGTTGTAATGCGTGCTACATTATTCTAAATTGCTTTTCAAGTTGCTAATGTCTCATACAGAGTCGTAACAAGTCCTGAGTTGTCTTACGATGTTCAATGGACTCGGACGAATTCATTTGGTTTATTATGGAGTTTTAAGTTTACATACGGTATTGTAAGGTGTTGTTACGATTTGTAAGGAGTCCTACATTATAATAAAGTGCTTTTCAAGTTCTAAAATGGCATACATAGTCGTAATATGTTTTAAGTTGCCGTACGATGTTTAAAGGACTCGAACGAATTCATTTGCTTTATTATGGAGATTTAACGTTTCGTACGGTGTTGTAAGGTCTTCTTTGGAGTTGTAATGCGTCCTACATTATTCTAAATTGCTTTTCAAGTTGCTAATGTCTCAAAAATAGTCGTAACAAGTCCTGAGTTGTCGTACGATGTTCAATGGACTCGGACGAATTCATTAGGTTTATTATGGAGTTTTAAGTTTACGTACGGTATTGTAAGGTGTTGTTACGATTTGTAAGGAGTCCTACATTATAATAAAGTGCTTTTCAAGTTCTAAAATGGCATACATAGTCGTAATATGTTTTAAGTTTCCGTACGATGTTTAAAGGACTCGAACGAATTCATTTCGTTTATTATGGAGATTTAACGTTTCGTACGGTGATGTAAGGTCTTTTTTGGAGTTGTAATGCGTCCTACATTATTCTAAATTGCTTTTCAAGTTGCTAATGTCTCAAAAAAAGTCGTAACAAGTCCTGAGTTGTCGTACGATGTTCAATGGACTCGGACGAATAAATTAGGTTTATTATGGAGTTTTAAGTTTACATACGGTAATGTAAGGTGTTGTTACGATTTGTAAGGAGTCCTAGATTATAATAAATTGCTTTTCAAGTTCTAAAATAGCATACAGACGTAATATGTTTTAAGTTTCCGTACGATGTTTAAAGGACTCGAACGAATTCATTTGGTTTATTATGGAGATTTAACGTTTAGTACGGTGATGTAAGGTCTTCTTTGGAGTTGTAATGCGTGCTACATTATTCTAAATTGCTTTTCAAGTTGCTAATGTCTCATACAGAGTCGTAACAAGTCCTGAGTTGTCTTACGATGTTCAATGGACTCGGACGAATTCATTTGGTTTATTATGGAGTTTTAAGTTTACATACGGTATTGTAAGGTGTTGTTACGATTTGTAAGGAGTCCTACATTATAATAAAGTGCTTTTCAAGTTCTAAAATGGCATACATAATCGTAATATGTTTTAAGTTTCCGTACGATGTTTAAAGGACTCGAACGAATTCATTTGCTTTATTATGGAGATTTAACGTTTCGTACGGTGATGTAAGGTCTTTTTTGGAGTTGTAATGCGTCCTACATTATTCTAAATTGCTTTTCAAGTTGCTAATGTCTCAAAAAAAGTCGTAACAAGTCCTGAGTTGTCGTACGATGTTCAATGGACTCGGACGAATAAATTAGGTTTATTATGGAGTTTTAAGTTTACATACGGTAATGTAAGGTGTTGTTACGATTTGTAAGGAGTCCTAGATTATAATAAATTGCTTTTCAAGTTCTAAAATAGCATACAGACGTAATATGTTTTAAGTTTCCGTACGATGTTTAAAGGACTCGAACGAATTCATTTGGTTTATTATGGAGATTTAACGTTTAGTACGGTGATGTAAGGTCTTCTTTGGAGTTGTAATGCGTGCTACATTATTCTAAATTGCTTTTCAAGTTGCTAATGTCTCATACAGAGTCGTAACAAGTCCTGAGTTGTCTTACGATGTTCAATGGACTCGGACGAATTCATTTGGTTTATTATGGAGTTTTAAGTTTACATACGGTATTGTAAGGTGTTGTTACGATTTGTAAGGAGTCCTACATTATAATAAAGTGCTTTTCAAGTTCTAAAATGGCATACATAATCGTAATATGTTTTAAGTTTCCGTACGATGTTTAAAGGACTCGAACGAATTCATTTGCTTTATTATGGAGATTTAACGTTTCGTACGGTGTTGTAAGGTCTTCTTTGGAGTTGTAATGCGTCCTACATTATTCTAAATTGCTTTTCAAGTTGCTAATGTCTCAAAAATAGTCGTAACAAGTCCTGAGTTGTCGTACGATGTTCAATGGACTCGGACGAATAAATTAGGTTTATTATGGAGTTTTAAGTTTACATACGGTAATGTAAGGTGTTGTTACGATTTGTAAGGAGTCCTAGATTATAATAAATTGCTTTTCAAGTTCTAAAATAGCATACAGTCGTAATATGTTTTAAGTTTCCGTACGATGTTTAAAGGACTCGAACGAATTCATTTGGTTTATTATGGAGATTTAACGTTTAGTACGGTGATGTAAGGTCTTCTTTGGAGTTGTAATGCGTGCTACATTATTCTAAATTGCTTTTCAAGTTGCTAATGTCTCATACAGAGTCGTAACAAGTCCTGAGTTGTCTTACGATGTTCAATGGACTCGGACGAATTCATTTGGTTTATTATGGAGTTTTAAGTTTACATACGGTATTGTAAGGTGTTGTTACGATTTGTAAGGAGTCCTACATTATAATAAAGTGCTTTTCAAGTTCTAAAATGGCATACATAGTCGTAATATGTTTTAAGTTGCCGTACGATGTTTAAAGGACTCGAACGAATTCATTTGCTTTATTATGGAGATTTAACGTTTCGTACGGTGTTGTAAGGTCTTCTTTGGAGTTGTAATGCGTCCTACATTATTCTAAATTGCTTTTCAAGTTGCTAATGTCTCAAAAATAGTCGTAACAAGTCCTGAGTTGTCGTACGATGTTCAATGGACTCGGACGAATTCATTAGGTTTATTATGGAGTTTTAAGTTTACGTACGGTATTGTAAGGTGTTGTTACGATTTGTAAGGAGTCCTACATTATAATAAAGTGCTTTTCAAGTTCTAAAATGGCATACATAGTCGTAATATGTTTTAAGTTTCCGTACGATGTTTAAAGGACTCGAACGAATTCATTTCGTTTATTATGGAGATTTAACGTTTCGTACGGTGATGTAAGGTCTTTTTTGGAGTTGTAATGCGTCCTACATTATTCTAAATTGCTTTTCAAGTTGCTAATGTCTCAAAAAAAGTCGTAACAAGTCCTGAGTTGTCGTACGATGTTCAATGGACTCGGACGAATAAATTAGGTTTATTATGGAGTTTTAAGTTTACATACGGTAATGTAAGGTGTTGTTACGATTTGTAAGGAGTCCTAGATTATAATAAATTGCTTTTCAAGTTCTAAAATAGCATACAGACGTAATATGTTTTAATTTTCCGTACGATGTTTAAAGGACTCGAACGAATTCATTTGGTTTATTATGGAGATTTAACGTTTAGTACGGTGATGTAAGGTCTTCTTTGGAGTTGTAATGCGTGCTACATTATTCTAAATTGCTTTTCAAGTTGCTAATGTCTCATACAGAGTCGTAACAAGTCCTGAGTTGTCTTACGATGTTCAATGGACTCGGACGAATTCATTTGGTTTATTATGGAGTTTTAAGTTTACATACGGTATTGTAAGGTGTTGTTACGATTTGTAAGGAGTCCTACATTATAATAAAGTGCTTTTCAAGTTCTAAAATGGCATACATAGTCGTAATATGTTTTAAGTTGCCGTACGATGTTTAAAGGACTCGAACGAATTCATTTGCTTTATTATGGAGATTTAACGTTTCGTACGGTGTTGTAAGGTCTTCTTTGGAGTTGTAATGCGTCCTACATTATTCTAAATTGCTTTTCAAGTTGCTAATGTCTCAAAAATAGTCGTAACAAGTCCTGAGTTGTCGTACGATGTTCAATGGACTCGGACGAATTCATTAGGTTTATTATGGAGTTTTAAGTTTACGTACGGTATTGTAAGGTGTTGTTACGATTTGTAAGGAGTCCTACATTATAATAAAGTGCTTTTCAAGTTCTAAAATGGCATACATAGTCGTAATATGTTTTAAGTTTCCGTACGATGTTTAAAGGACTCGAACGAATTCATTTCGTTTATTATGGAGATTTAACGTTTCGTACGGTGATGTAAGGTCTTTTTTGGAGTTGTAATGCGTCCTACATTATTCTAAATTGCTTTTCAAGTTGCTAATGTCTCAAATAAAGTCGTAACAAGTCCTGAGTTGTCGTACGATGTTCAATGGACTCGGACGAATAAATTAGGTTTATTATGGAGTTTTAAGTTTACATACGGTAATGTAAGGTGTTGTTACGATTTGTAAGGAGTCCTAGATTATAATAAATTGCTTTTCAAGTTCTAAAATAGCATACAGTCGTAATATGTTTTAAGTTTCCGTACGATGTTTAAAGGACTCGAACGAATTCATTTGGTTTATTATGGAGATTTAACGTTTAGTACGGTGATGTAAGGTCTTCTTTGGAGTTGTAATGCGTGCTACATTATTCTAAATTGCTTTTCAAGTTGCTAATGTCTCATACAGAGTCGTAACAAGTCCTGAGTTGTCTTACGATGTTCAATGGACTCGGACGAATTCATTTGGTTTATTATGGAGTTTTAAGTTTACATACGGTATTGTAAGGTGTTGTTACGATTTGTAAGGAGTCCTACATTATAATAAAGTGCTTTTCAAGTTCTAAAATGGCATACATAGTCGTAATATGTTTTAAGTTGCCGTACGATGTTTAAAGGACTCGAACGAATTCATTTGCTTTATTATGGAGATTTAACGTTTCGTACGGTGTTGTAAGGTCTTCTTTGGAGTTGTAATGCGTCCTACATTATTCTAAATTGCTTTTCAAGTTGCTAATGTCTCAAAAATAGTCGTAACAAGTCCTGAGTTGTCGTACGATGTTCAATGGACTCGGACGAATTCATTAGGTTTATTATGGAGTTTTAAGTTTACGTACGGTATTGTAAGGTGTTGTTACGATTTGTAAGGAGTCCTACATTATAATAAAGTGCTTTTCAAGTTATAAAATGGCATACAGTCGTAATATGTTTTAAGTTGCCGTACGATGTTTAAAGGACTCGAACGAATTCATTTGGTTTATTTTGGAGATTTAACGTTTAGTACGGTGATGTAAGGTCTTCTTTGGAGTTGTAATGCGTGCTACATTATTCTAAATTGCTTTTCAAGTTGCTAATGTCTCATACAGAGTCGTAACAAGTCCTGAGTTGTCTTACGATGTTCAATGGACTCGGACGAATTCATTTGGTTTATTATGGAGTTTTAAGTTTACATACGGTATTGTAAGGTGTTGTTACGATTTGTAAGGAGTCCTACATTATAATAAAGTGGTTTTCAAGTTCTAAAATGGCATACATAGTCGTAATATGTTTTAAGTTGCCGTACGATGTTTAAAGGACTCGAACGAATTCATTTGCTTTATTATGGAGATTTAACGTTTCGTACGGTGTTGCAAGGTCTTCTTTGGAGTTGTAATGCGTCCTACATTATTCTAAATTGCTTTTCAAGTTGCTAATGTCTCAAAAATAGTCGTAACAAGTCCTGAGTTGTCGTACGATGTTCAATGGACTCGGACGAATAAATTAGGTTTATTATGGAGTTTTAAGTTTACATACGGTAATGTAAGGTGTTGTTACGATTTGTAAGGAGTCCTAGATTATAATAAATTGCTTTTCAAGTTCTAAAATAGCATACAGACGTAATATATTTTAAGTTTCCGTACAATGTTTAAAGGACTCGAACGAATTCATTTGGTTTATTATGGAGATTTAACGTTTAGTACGGTGATGTAAGGTCTTCTTTGGAGTTGTAATGCGTGCTACATTATTCTAAATTGCTTTTCAAGTTGCTAATGTCTCATACAGAGTCGTAACAAGTCCTGAGTTGTCTTACGATGTTCAATGGACTCGGACGAATTCATTTGGTTTATTATGGAGTTTTAAGTTTACATACGGTATTGTAAGGTGTTGTTACGATTTGTAAGGAGTCCTACATTATAATAAAGTGCTTTTCAAGTTCTAAAATGGCATACATAGTCGTAATATGTTTTAAGTTGCCGTACGATGTTTAAAGGACTCGAACGAATTCATTTGCTTTATTATGGAGATTTAACGTTTCGTACGGTGTTGTAAGGTCTTCTTTGGAGTTGTAATGCGTCCTACATTATTCTAAATTGCTTTTCAAGTTGCTAATGTCTCAAAAATAGTCGTAACAAGTCCTGAGTTGTCGTACGATGTTCAATGGACTCGGACGAATTCATTAGGTTTATTATGGAGTTTTAAGTTTACGTACGGTATTGTAAGGTGTTGTTACGATTTGTAAGGAGTCCTACATTATAATAAAGTGCTTTTCAAGTTATAAAATGGCATACAGTCGTAATATGTTTTAAGTTGCCGTACGATGTTTAAAGGACTCGAACGAATTCATTTGGTTTATTATGGAGATTTAACGTTTAGTACGGTGATGTAAGGTCTTCTTTGGAGTTGTAATGCGTGCTACATTATTCTAAATTGCTTTTCAAGTTGCTAATGTCTCATACAGAGTCGTAACAAGTCCTGAGTTGTCTTACGATGTTCAATGGACTCGGACGAATTCATTTGGTTTATTATGGAGTTTTAAGTTTACATACGGTATTGTAAGGTGTTGTTACGATTTGTAAGGAGTCCTACATTATAATAAAGTGCTTTTCAAGTTCTAAAATGGCATACATAGTCGTAATATGTTTTAAGTTTCCTTACGATGTTTAAAGGACTCGAACGAATTCATTTCGTTTATTATGGAGATTTAACGTTTCGTACGGGGATGTAAGGTCTTCTTTGGAGTTGTAATGTGTCCTACATAATTCTAAATTGCTTTTCAAGTTGCTAATGTCTCAAAAAAAGTCGTAACAAGTCCTGAGTTGTCGTACGATGTTCAATGGACTCGGACGAATACATTAGGTTTATTATGGAGTTTTAAGTTTACATACGGTAATGTAAGGTGTTGTTACGATTTGTAAGGAGTCCTAGATTATAATAAATTGCTTTTCAAGTTCTAAAATGGCATACAGTCGTAATATGTTTTAAGTTGTCGTACGATGTTTAAAGGACTCGAACCAATTCATTTGGTTTATTATGGAGATTTAACGTTTAGTACGGTGATGTAAGGTCTTCTTTGGAGTTGTAATGCGTGCTACATTATTCTAAATTGCTTTTCAAGTTGCTAATGTCTCATACAGACTCGTAACAAGTCCTGAGTTGTCTTACGATGTTCAATGGTCTCGGACGAATTCATTTGGTTTATTATGGAGTTTTAAGTTTACATACGGTATTGTAAGGTGTTGTTACGATTTGTAAGGAGTCCTACATTATAATAAAGTGCTTTTCAAGTTCTAAAATGGCATACATAGTCGTAATATGTTTTAAGTTTCCGTACGATGTTTAAAGGACTCGAACGAATTCATTTCGTTTATTATGGGGATTTAACGTTTCTTACGGTGATGTAAGGTCTTCTTTTGAGTTGTAATGCGTCCTACATTATTCTAAATTGCTTTTCAAGTTGCTAATGTCTCAAAAAAAGTCGTCACAAGTCCTGAGTTGTCGTACGATGTTCAATGGACTCGGACGAATACATTAGGTTTATTATGGAGTTTTAAGTTTACATACTGTAATGTAAGGTGTTGTTACGATTTGTAAGGAGTCCTAGATTATAATAAATTGCTTTTCAAGTTCTAAAATGGCATACAGTCGTAATATGTTTTAAGTTACCGTACGATGTTTAAAGGACTCGAACGAATTCATTTGGTTTATTATGGAGATTTAACGTTTAGTACGGTGATGTAAGGTCTTCTTTGGAGTTGTAATGCGTGCTACATTATTCTAAATTGCTTTTCAAGTTGATAATGTCTCATACAGAGTCGTAACAAGTCCTGAGTTGTCTTACGATGTTCAATGGACTCGGACGAATTCATTTGGTTTATTATGGAGTTTTAAGTTTACATACGGTATTGTAAGGTGTTGTTACGATTTGTAAGGAGTCCTACATTATAATAAAGTGCTTTTCAAGTTCTAAAATGGCATACATAGTCGTAATATGTTTTAAGTTGCCGTACGATGTTTAAAGGACTCGAACGAATTCATTTGGTTTATTATGGAGATTTAACGTTTCGTACGGTGTTGTAAGGTCTTCTTTGGAGTTGTAATGCGTCCTACATTATTCTAAATTGCTTTTCAAGTTGCTAATGTCTCATACAGAGTCGTAACAAGTCCTGAGTTGTCTTACGATGTTCAATGGACTCGGACGAATTCATTTGGTTTATTATGGAGTTTTAAGTTTACATACGGTATTGTAAGGTGTTGTTACGATTTGTAAGGAGTCCTACATTATAATAAAGTGCTTTTCAAGTTCTAAAATGGCATACATAGTCGTAATATGTTTTAAGTTTCCGTACGATGTTTAAAGGACTCGAACGAATTCATTTCGTTTATTATGGAGATTTAACGTTTCGTACGGTGATGTAAGGTCTTCTTTGGAGTTGTAATGCGTCCTACATTATTCTAAATTGCTTTTCAAGTTGCTAATGTCTCAAAAAAAGTCGTAACAAGTCCTGAGTTGTCGTACGATGTTCAATGGACTCGGACGAATACATTAGGTTTATTATGGAGTTTTAAGTTTACATACGGTAATGTAAGGTGTTGTTACGATTTGTAAGGAGTCCTAGATTATAATAAATTGCTTTTCAAGTTCTAAAATGGCATACAGTCGTAATATGTTTTAAGTTGCCGTACGATGTTTAAAGGACTCGAACCAATTCATTTGGTTTATTATGGAGATTTAACGTTTAGTACGGTGATGTAAGGTCTTCTTTGGAGTTGTAATGCGTGCTACATTATTCTAAATTGCTTTTCAAGTTGCTAATGTCTCATACAGACTCGTAACAAGTCCTGAGTTGTCTTACGATGTTCAATGGTCTCGGACGAATTCATTTGGTTTATTATGGAGTTTTAAGTTTACATACGGTATTGTAAGGTGTTGTTACGATTTGTAAGGAGTCCTACATTATAATAAAGTGCTTTTCAAGTTCTAAAATGGCATACATAGTCGTAATATGTTTTAAGTTTCCGTACGATGTTTAAAGGACTCGAACGAATTCATTTCGTTTATTATGGGGATTTAACGTTTCTTACGGTGATGTAAGGTCTTCTTTTGAGTTGTAATGCGTCCTACATTATTCTAAATTGCTTTTCAAGTTGCTAATGTCTCAAAAAAAGTCGTCACAAGTCCTAAGTTGTCGTACGATGTTCAATGGACTCGGACGAATACATTAGGTTTATTATGGAGTTTTAAGTTTACATACTGTAATGTAAGGTGTTGTTACGATTTGTAAGGAGTCCTAGATTATAATAAATTGCTTTTCAAGTTCTAAAATGGCATACAGTCGTAATATGTTTTAAGTTACCGTACGATGTTTAAAGGACTCGAACGAATTCATTTGGTTTATTATGGAGATTTAACGTTTAGTACGGTGATGTAAGGTCTTCTTTGGAGTTGTAATGCGTGCTACATTATTCTAAATTGCTTTTCAAGTTGATAATGTCTCATACAGAGTCGTAACAAGTCCTGAGTTGTCTTACGATGTTCAATGGACTCGGACGTATTCATTTGGTTTATTATGGAGTTTTAAGTTTACATACGGTATTGTAAGGTGTTGTTACGATTTGTAAGGAGTCCTACATTATAATAAAGTGCTTTTCAAGTTCTAAAATGGCATACATAGTCGTAATATGTTTTAAGTTGCCGTACGATGTTTAAAGGACTCGAACGAATTCATTTGGTTTATTATGGAGATTTAACGTTTCGTACGGTGTTGTAAGGTCTTCTTTGGAGTTGTAATGCGTCCTACATTATTCTAAATTGCTTTTCAAGTTGCTAATGTCTCATACAGAGTCGTAACAAGTCCTGAGTTGTCTTACGATGTTCAATGGACTCGGACGAATTCATTTGGTTTATTATGGAGTTTTAAGTTTACATACGGTATTGTAAGGTGTTGTTACGATTTGTAAGGAGTCCTACATTATAATAAAGTGCTTTTCAAGTTCTAAAATGGCATACATAGTCGTAATATGTTTTAAGTTTCCGTACGATGTTTAAAGGACTCGAACGAATTCATTTCGTTTATTATGGAGATTTAACGTTTCGTACGGTGATGTAAGGTCTTCTTTGGAGTTGTAATGCGTCCTACATTATTCTAAATTGCTTTTCAAGTTGCTAATGTCTCAAAAAAAGTCGTAACAAGTCCTGAGTTGTCGTACGATGTTCAATGGACTCGGACGAATACATTAGGTTTATTATGGAGTTTTAAGTTTACATACGGTAATGTAAGGTGTTGTTACGATTTGTAAGGAGTCCTAGATTATAATAAATTGCTTTTCAAGTTCTAAAATGGCATACAGTCGTAATATGTTTTAAGTTGCCGTACGATGTTTAAAGGACTCGAACCAATTCATTTGGTTTATTATGGAGATTTAACGTTTAGTACGGTGATGTAAGGTCTTCTTTGGAGTTGTAATGCGTGCTACATTATTCTAAATTGCTTTTCAAGTTGCTAATGTCTCATACAGACTCGTAACAAGTCCTGAGTTGTCTTACGATGTTCAATGGTCTCGGACGAATTCATTTGGTTTATTATGGAGTTTTAAGTTTACATACGGTATTGTAAGGTGTTGTTACGATTTGTAAGGAGTCCTACATTATAATAAAGTGCTTTTCAAGTTCTAAAATGGCATACATAGTCGTAATATGTTTTAAGTTTCCGTACGATGTTTAAAGGACTCGAACGAATTCATTTCGTTTATTATGGGGATTTAACGTTTCTTACGGTGATGTAAGGTCTTCTTTTGAGTTGTAATGCGTCCTACATTATTCTAAATTGCTTTTCAAGTTGCTAATGTCTCAAAAAAAGTCGTCACAAGTCCTGAGTTGTCGTACGATGTTCAATGGACTCGGACGAATACATTAGGTTTATTATGGAGTTTTAAGTTTACATACTGTAATGTAAGGTGTTGTTACGATTTGTAAGGAGTCCTAGATTATAATAAATTGCTTTTCAAGTTCTAAAATGGCATACAGTCGTAATATGTTTTAAGTTACCGTACGATGTTTAAAGGACTCGAACGAATTCATTTGGTTTATTATGGAGATTTAACGTTTAGTACGGTGATGTAAGGTCTTCTTTGGAGTTGTAATGCGTGCTACATTATTCTAAATTGCTTTTCAAGTTGATAATGTCTCATACAGAGTCGTAACAAGTCCTGAGTTGTCTTACGATGTTCAATGGACTCGGACGAATTCATTTGGTTTATTATGGAGTTTTAAGTTTACATACGGTATTGTAAGGTGTTGTTACGATTTGTAAGGAGTCCTACACTTTAATAAAGTGCTTTTCAAGTTCTAAAATGGCATACATAGTCGTAATATGTTTTAAGTTGTCGTACGATGTTTAAAGGACTCGAACGAATTCATTTGGTTTATTATGGAGATTTAACGTTTCGTATGGTGTTGTAAGGTCTTCTTTGGAGTTGTAATGCGTCCTACATTATTCTAAATTGCTTTTCAAGTTGCTAATGTCTCAAAAATAGTCGTAACAAGTCCTGAGTTGTCGTACGATGTTCAATGGACTCGGACGAATTCATTAGGTTTATTATGGAGTTTTAAGTTTACATACGGTATTGTAAGGTGTTGTTACGATTTGTAAGGAGTCCTACATTATAATAAAGTGCTTTTCAAGTTATAAAATGGCATACAGTCGTAATATGTTTTAAGTTGCCGTACGATGTTTAAAGGACTCGAACGAATTCATTTGGTTTATTATGGAGATTTAACGTTTAGTACGGTGATGTAAGGTCTTCTTTGGAGTTGTAATGCGTGCTACATTATTCTAAATTGCTTTTCAAGTTGCTAATGTCTCATACAGACTCGTAACAAGTCCTGAGTTGTCTTACGATGTTCAATGGTCTCGGACGAATTCATTTGGTTTATTATGGAGTTTTAAGTTTACATACGGTATTGTAAGGTGTTGTTACGATTTGTAAGGAGTCCTACATTATAATAAAGTGCTTTTCAAGTTCTAAAATGGCATACATAGTCGTAATATGTTTTAAGTTTCCGTACGATGTTTAAAGGACTCGAACGAATTCATTTCGTTTATTATGGGGATTTAACGTTTCTTACGGTGATGTAAGGTCTTCTTTTGAGTTGTAATGCGTCCTACATTATTCTAAATTGCTTTTCAAGTTGCTAATGTCTCAAAAAAAGTCGTCACAAGTCCTAAGTTGTCGTACGATGTTCAATGGACTCGGACGAATACATTAGGTTTATTATGGAGTTTTAAGTTTACATACTGTAATGTAAGGTGTTGTTACGATTTGTAAGGAGTCCTAGATTATAATAAATTGCTTTTCAAGTTCTAAAATGGGATACAGTCGTAATATGTTTTAAGTTACCGTACGATGTTTAAAGGACTCGAACGAATTCATTTGGTTTATTATGGAGATTTAACGTTTAGTACGGTGATGTAAGGTCTTCTTTGGAGTTGTAATGCGTGCTACATTATTCTAAATTGCTTTTCAAGTTGATAATGTCTCATACAGAGTCGTAACAAGTCCTGAGTTGTCTTACGATGTTCAATGGACTCGGACGAATTCATTTGGTTTATTATGGAGTTTTAAGTTTACATACGGTATTGTAAGGTGTTGTTACGATTTGTAAGGAGTCCTACATTATAATAAAGTGCTTTTCATGTTCTAAAATGGCATACATAGTCGTAATATGTTTTAAGTTGCCGTACGATGTTTAAAGGACTCGAACGAATTCATTTGGTTTATTATGGAGATTTAACGTTTCGTACGGTGTTGTAAGGTCTTCTTTGGAGTTGTAATGCGTCCTACATTATTCTA
Organism: Tagetes erecta; assembly: GCA_030867185.1. Taxonomy (NCBI): domain Eukaryota; kingdom Viridiplantae; phylum Streptophyta; class Magnoliopsida; order Asterales; family Asteraceae; genus Tagetes; species Tagetes erecta. The sequence continues at coordinate 47,545,998 of CM061490.1, forward strand.
AATTGCTTTTCAAGTTGCTAATGTCTCATACAGAGTCGTAACAAGTCCTGAGTTGTCTTACGATGTTCAATGGACTCGGACGAATTCATTTGGTTTATTATGGAGTTTTAAGTTTACATACGGTATTGTAAGGTGTTGTTACGATTTGTAAGGAGTCCTACATTATAATAAAGTGCTTTTCAAGTTCTAAAATGGCATACATAGTCGTAATATGTTTTAAGTTTCCGTACGATGTTTAAAGGACTCGAACGAATTCATTTCGTTTATTATGGAGATTTAACGTTTCGTACGGTGATGTAAGGTCTTCTTTGGAGTTGTAATGCGTCCTACATTATTCTAAATTGCTTTTCAAGTTGCTAATGTCTCAAAAAAAGTCGTAACAAGTCCTGAGTTGTCGTACGATGTTCAATGGACTCGGACGAATACATTAGGTTTATTATGGAGTTTTAAGTTTACATACGGTAATGTAAGGTGTTGTTACGATTTGTAAGGAGTCCTAGATTATAATAAATTGCTTTTCAAGTTCTAAAATGGCATACAGTCGTAATATGTTTTAAGTTGCCGTACGATGTTTAAAGGACTCGAACCAATTCATTTGGTTTATTATGGAGATTTAACGTTTAGTACGGTGATGTAAGGTCTTCTTTGGAGTTGTAATGCGTGCTACATTATTCTAAATTGCTTTTCAAGTTGCTAATGTCTCATACAGACTCGTAACAAGTCCTGAGTTGTCTTACGATGTTCAATGGTCTCGGACGAATTCATTTGGTTTATTATGGAGTTTTAAGTTTACATACGGTATTGTAAGGTGTTGTTACGATTTGTAAGGAGTCCTACATTATAATAAAGTGCTTTTCAAGTTCTAAAATGGCATACATAGTCGTAATATGTTTTAAGTTTCCGTACGATGTTTAAAGGACTCGAACGAATTCATTTCGTTTATTATGGGGATTTAACGTTTCTTACGGTGATGTAAGGTCTTCTTTTGAGTTGTAATGCGTCCTACATTATTCTAAATTGCTTTTCAAGTTGCTAATGTCTCAAAAAAAGTCGTCACAAGTCCTGAGTTGTCGTACGATGTTCAATGGACTCGGACGAATACATTAGGTTTATTATGGAGTTTTAAGTTTACATACTGTAATGTAAGGTGTTGTTACGATTTGTAAGGAGTCCTAGATTATAATAAATTGCTTTTCAAGTTCTAAAATGGCATACAGTCGTAATATGTTTTAAGTTACCGTACGATGTTTAAAGGACTCGAACGAATTCATTTGGTTTATTATGGAGATTTAACGTTTAGTACGGTGATGTAAGGTCTTCTTTGGAGTTGTAATGCGTGCTACATTATTCTAAATTGCTTTTCAAGTTGATAATGTCTCATACAGAGTCGTAACAAGTCCTGAGTTGTCTTACGATGTTCAATGGACTCGGACGAATTCATTTGGTTTATTATGGAGTTTTAAGTTTACATACGGTATTGTAAGGTGTTGTTACGATTTGTAAGGAGTCCTACATTATAATAAAGTGCTTTTCAAGTTCTAAAATGGCATACATAGTCGTAATATGTTTTAAGTTGCCGTACGATGTTTAAAGGACTCGAACGAATTCATTTGGTTTATTATGGAGATTTAACGTTTCGTATGGTGTTGTAAGGTCTTCTTTGGAGTTGTAATGCGTCCTACATTATTCTAAATTGCTTTTCAAGTTGCTAATGTCTCAAAAATAGTCGTAACAAGTCCTGAGTTGTCGTACGATGTTCAATGGACTCGGACGAATTCATTAGGTTTATTATGGAGTTTTAAGTTTACATACGGTATTGTAAGATGTTGTTACGATTTGTAAGGAGTCCTACATTATAATAAAGTGCTTTTCAAGTTATAAAATGGCATACAGTCGTAATATGTTTTAAGTTGCCGTACGATGTTTAAAGGACTCGAACGAATTCATTTGGTTTATTATGGAGATTTAACGTTTAGTACGGTGATGTAAGGTCTTCTTTAGAGTTGTAATGCGTGCTACATTATTCTAAATTGCTTTTCAAGTTGCTAATGTCTCATACAGAGTCGTAACAAGTCCTGAGTTGTCTTACGATGTTCAATGGACTCGGACGAATTCATTAGGTTTATTATGGAGTTTTAAGTTTACATACGGTATTGTAAGGTGTTGTTACGATTTGTAAGGAGTCCTACATTATAATAAAGTGCTTTTCAAGTTCTAAAATGGCATACATAGTCGTAATATGTTTTAAGTTGCCGTACGATGTTTAAAGGACTCGAACGAATTCATTTCGTTTATTATGGAGATTTAACGTTTCGTACGGTGATGTAAGGTCTTCTTTGGAGTTGTAATGCGTCCTACATTATTCTAAATTGCTTTTCAAGTTGCTAATGTCTCAAAAAAAGTCGTAACAAGTCCTGAGTTTTCGTACGATGTTCAATGGACTCGGAGGAATACATTAGGTTTATTATGGAGTTTTAAGTTTACATACGGTAATGTAAGGTGTTGTTACGCTTTGTAAGGAGTCCTATATTATAATAAAGTGCTTTTCAAGTTCTAAAATGGCATACAGTCGTAATATGTTTTAAGTTGCCGTACGATGTTTAAAGGACTCGAACGAATTCATCTGGTTTATTATGGAGATTTAACGTTTAGTACGGTGCTGTAAGGTCTTCCTTGGAGTTGTAATGCGTTCTACATTATTCTAAATTTCTTTTCAAGTTGCTAATGTCTCATACAGAGTCGTAACAAGTCCTGAGTTGTCTTACGATGTTCAATGGACTCGGACGAATTAATTAGGTTTATTATGGAGTTTTAAGTTTACATACGGTATTGTAAGGTGTTGTTACGATTTGTAAGGAGTCCTACATTATAATAAAGTGCTTTTCAAGTTCTAAAATGGCATACATAGTCGTAATATGTTTTAAGTTGCCGTACGATATTTAAAGGACTCGAACGAATTCATTTGGTTTATTATGGAGATTTAACGTTTCGTACGGTGTTGTAAGGTCTTCTTAGAAGATGTAACGCGTCCTAAATTATTCTAAATTGCTTTTCATGTTGCTAATGTCACATACAGAGTCGTAACAAGTCATATGTGTTCGTACGATGTTCAAAGGACTCGGACGAATTCATTAGGTTTATTATGGTGTTTTAAGTTTACATACGGTATTGTAAGATGTTGTTACGATTTGTAAAGAGTCCTACATTATAATAAAGTGCTTTTCAAGGTTCTAAAATGGCATAAAGAGTCGTAATATGTTTTAAGTTGCCGTACGATGTTTAAAGGACTCGAACAAATTCAATTGGTTTATAATGGAGATTTAACGTTTCTTACGGTGATGTAAGGTCTTCTTTGGACTTGTAATGCGTCCTAGATTATTCTAAATTGCTTTTCAAGATGCTAATGTCTCATACAGAGTCGTAACAAGTCCTGAGTTGTCGTACGATGTGCAATGGATTCGAACGAATTCATTAGGATTATTATGGAGTTTTAAGATGACGTACAATATTGTATTGTGTTGTTAGGAGTTGTATGGCGTCGTACATTATACTAACATGATTTTCAAGGTGCTAATGTGATATACAGCGTCATAAGATATTCTAAGTTGCCATACGATGTTGAAATGACTCGGACGAATTCATTAGGTTTATTATGGAGTTTTAATGTTTCGTACGATGATGTAAGGTGTTCTTAGAAGATGTAACGCGTCCTAAATTATTCTAAATTGCTTTTCATGTTGCTAATGTCACATACAGAGTCGTAACAAGTCATGTGTGTTCGTACGATGTTCAAAGGACTCGGACTAATTCATTAGGTTTATTATGGTGTTTTAAGTTTACATACGGTATTGTAAGATGTTGTTACGATTTGTAAAGAGTCCTACATTATAATAAAGTGCTTTTCAAGATTCTAAAATGGCATAAAGAGTCGTAATATGTTTTAAGTTGCCGTACGATGTTTAAAGGACTCGAACAAATTCAATTGGTTTATAATGGGGATTAACATTTCGTACGATGATGTAAGGTCTTCTTTGGAGTTGTAATGCGTCCTACATTATTCTAAATTTCTTTTCAAGTTGCTAATGTCACATACGGAGTCGTAACAAGTCCTGTGTGTTCGTACGATGTTCAAATGACTCGGACGAATTCATTAGGTTTATTATGGTGTTTTAAGTGTACATACGGTATTGCAAGATGTTGTTACGATTTGTAAAGAGTCCTACATTATAATAAAGTGCTTTTTAAGGTTCTAAAATGGCATAAAGAGTCTTAATATGTTTTAAGTTGCCGTACGATGTTTAAAGGACTCGAACAAATTCAATTGGTTTATAATGGAGATTTAACGTTTAGTACGGTGATGTAAGGTCTTCTTTGGAGTTGTAATGCGTCCTACATTATTCTAAATTGCTTTTCAAGTTGCTAATGTCTCATACAGAGTCGTAACAAGTCCTGAGTTGTCGTACGATGTGCAATGGATTCGAACTAATTCATTAGGATTATTATGGAGTTTTAAGATGACGTACAGTATTGTATTGTGTTGTTAGGAGTTGTATGGCGTCGTACATTATACTAACATAATTTTCAAGGTGCTAATGTGATATACAGAGTCATATGATATTCTAAGTTGCCATACGATGTTGAAATGACTCGGACGAATTCATTAGGTTTATTATGTAGTTTTAATGTTTCGTACGATGATGTAAGGTGTTCTTAGAAGATGTAACGCGTCCTAAATTATTCTAAATTGCTTTTCATTTTGCTAATGTCACATACAGAGTCGTAACAAGTCATGTGTGTTCGTACGATGTTCAAAGGACTCGGACGAATTCATTAGGTTTATTATGGTGTTTTAAGTTTACATACGGTATTGTAAGATGTTGTTACGATTTGTAAAGAGTCCTACATTATAATAAAGTGCTTTTCAAGGTTCTAAAATGGCATAAAGAGTCGTAATATGTTTTAAGTTTCCGTACGATGCTTAAAGGACTCGAACAAATTCAATTGGTTTATAATGGAGATTTAACGTTTCTTACGGTGATGTAAGGTCTTCTTTGGAGTTGTAATGCGTCCTACATTATTCTAAATTGCTTTTCAAGATGCTAATGTCTCATACAGAGTCGTAACAAGTCCTGAGTTGTCGTACGATGTGCAATGGATTCGAACGAATTCATTAGGATTATTATGGAGTTTTAAGATGACGTACAATATTGTATTGTGTTGTTAGGAGTTGTATGGCGTCGTACATTATACTAACATGATTTTCAAGGTGCTAATGTGATATACAGCGTCATAAGATATTCTAAGTTGCCATACGATGTTGAAATGACTCGGACGAATTCATTAGGTTTATTATGGAGTTTTAATGTTTCGTACGATGATGTAAGGTGTTTTTAGAAGATGTAACGCGTCCTAAATTATTCTAAATTGCTTTTCATGTTGCTAATGTCACATACAGAGTCGTAACAAGTCATGTGTGTTCGTACGATGTTCAAAGGACTCAGACGAATTCATTAGGTTTATTATGGTGTTTTAAGTTTACATACGGTATTGTAAGATGTTGTTACGATTTGTAAAGAGTCCTACATTATAATAAAGTGCTTTTCAAGGTTCTAAAATGGCATAAAGAGTCGTAATATGTTTTAAGTTGCCGTACGATGTTTAAAGGACTCGAACAAATTCAATTGGTTTATAATGGAGATTTAACGTTTCGTACGGTGATGTAAGGTCTTCTTTGGAGTTGTAATGCGTCCTACATTATTCTAAATTTCTTTTCAAGTTGCTAATGTCACATACAGAGTCGTAACAAGTCCTGTGTGTTCGTACGATGTTCAAAGGACTCGGACGAATTCATTAGGTTTATTATGGTGTTTTAAGTTTACATACGGTATTGTAAGATGTTGTTACGATTTGTAAAGAGTCCTACATTATAATAAAGTGCTTTTCAAGGTTCTAAAATGGCATAAAGAGTCTTAATATGTTTTAAGTTGCAGTACGATGTTTAAAGGACTCGAACAAATTCAATTGGTTTATAATGGAGATTTAACGTTTCGTACGGTGATGTAAGGTCTTCTTTGGAGTTGTAATGCGTCCTACATTATTCTAAATTGCTTTTCAAGTTGCTAATGTCTCATACAGAGTCGTAACAAGTCCTGAGTTGTCGTACGATGTGCAATGGATTCGAACTAATTCATTAGGATTATTATGGAGTTTTAAGATGACGTACAGTATTGTATTGTGTTGTTAGGAGTTGTATGGCGTCGTACATTATACTAACATAATTTTCAAGGTGCTAATGTGATATACAGAGTCATATGATATTCTAAGTTGCCATACGATGTTGAAATGACTCGGACGAATTCATTAGGTTTATTATGTAGTTTTAATGTTTCGTACGATGATGTAAGGTGTTCTTAGAAGATGTAACGCGTCCTAAATTATTCTAAATTGCTTTTCATTTTGCTAATGTCACATACAGAGTCGTAACAAGTCATGTGTGTTCGTACGATGTTCAAAGGACTCGGACGAATTCATTAGGTTTATTATGGTGTTTTAAGTTTACATACGGTATTGTAAGATGTTGTTACGATTTGTAAAGAGTCCTACATTATAATAAAGTGCTTTTCAAGGTTCTAAAATGGCATAAAGAGTCGTAATATGTTTTAAGTTGCCGTACGATGCTTAAAGGACTCGAACAAATTCAATTGGTTTATAATGGAGATTTAACGTTTCTTACGGTGATGTAAGGTCTTCTTTGGAGTTGTAATGCGTCCTACATTATTCTAAATTGCTTTTCAAGATGCTAATGTCTCATACAGAGTCGTAACAAGTCCTGAGTTGTCGTACGATGTGCAATGGATTCGAACGAATTCATTAGGATTATTATGGAGTTTTAAGATGACGTACAATATTGTATTGTGTTGTTAGGAGTTGTATGGCGTCGTACATTATACTAACATGATTTTCAAGGTGCTAATGTGATATACAGCGTCATAAGATATTCTAAGTTGCCATACGATGTTGAAATGACTCGGACGAATTCATTAGGTTTATTATGGAGTTTTAATGTTTCGTACGATGATGTAAGGTGTTTTTAGAAGATGTAACGCGTCCTAAATTATTCTAAATTGCTTTTCATGTTGCTAATGTCACATACAGAGTCGTAACAAGTCATGTGTGTTCGTACGATGTTCAAAGGACTCAGACGAATTCATTAGGTTTATTATGGTGTTTTAAGTTTACATACGGTATTGTAAGATGTTGTTACGATTTGTAAAGAGTCCTACATTATAATAAAGTGCTTTTCAAGGTTCTAAAATGGCATAAAGAGTCGTAATATGTTTTAAGTTGCCGTACGATGTTTAAAGGACTCGAACAAATTCAATTGGTTTATAATGGAGATTTAACGTTTCGTACGGTGATGTAAGGTCTTCTTTGGAGTTGTAATGCGTCCTACATTATTCTAAATTTCTTTTCAAGTTGCTAATGTCACATACAGAGTCGTAACAAGTCCTGTGTGTTCGTACGATGTTCAAAGGACTCGGACGAATTCATTAGGTTTATTATGGTGTTTTAAGTTTACATACGGTATTGTAAGATGTTGTTACGATTTGTAAAGAGTCCTACATTATAATAAAGTGCTTTTCAAGGTTCTAAAATGGCATAAAGAGTCTTAATATGTTTTAAGTTGCAGTACGATGTTTAAAGGACTCGAACAAATTCAATTGGTTTATAATGGAGATTTAACGTTTCGTACGGTGATGTAAGGTCTTCTTTGGAGTTGTAATGCGTCCTACATTATTCTAAATTGCTTTTCAAGTTGCTAATGTCTCATACAGAGTCGTAACAAGTCCTGAGTTGTCGTACGATGTGCAATGGATTCGAACTAATTCATTAGGATTATTATGGAGTTTTAAGATGACGTACAGTATTGTATTGTGTTGTTAGGAGTTGTATGGCGTCGTACATTATACTAACATAATTTTCAAGGTGCTAATGTGATATACAGAGTCATATGATATTCTAAGTTGCCATACGATGTTGAAATGACTCGGACGAATTCATTAGGTTTATTATGTAGTTTTAATGTTTCGTACGATGATGTAAGGTGTTCTTAGAAGATGTAACGCGTCCTAAATTATTCTAAATTGCTTTTCATTTTGCTAATGTCACATACAGAGTCGTAACAAGTCATGTGTGTTCGTACGATGTTCAAAGGACTCGGACGAATTCATTAGGTTTATTATGGTGTTTTAAGTTTACATACGGTATTGTAAGATGTTGTTACGATTTGTAAAGAGTCCTACATTATAATAAAGTGCTTTTCAAGGTTCTAAAATGGCATAAAGAGTCGTAATATGTTTTAAGTTGCCGTACGATGCTTAAAGGACTCGAACAAATTCAATTGGTTTATAATGGAGATTTAACGTTTCTTACGGTGATGTAAGGTCTTCTTTGGAGTTGTAATGCGTCCTACATTATTCTAAATTGCTTTTCAAGATGCTAATGTCTCATACAGAGTCGTAACAAGTCCTGAGTTGTCGTACGATGTGCAATGGATTCGAACGAATTCATTAGGATTATTATGGAGTTTTAAGATGACGTACAATATTGTATTGTGTTGTTAGGAGTTGTATGGCGTCGTACATTATACTAACATGATTTTCAAGGTGCTAATGTGATATACAGCGTCATAAGATATTCTAAGTTGCCATACGATGTTGAAATGACTCGGACGAATTCATTAGGTTTATTATGGAGTTTTAATGTTTCGTACGATGATGTAAGGTGTTTTTAGAAGATGTAACGCGTCCTAAATTATTCTAAATTGCTTTTCATGTTGCTAATGTCACATACAGAGTCGTAACAAGTCATGTGTGTTCGTACGATGTTCAAAGGACTCAGACGAATTCATTAGGTTTATTATGGTGTTTTAAGTTTACATACGGTATTGTAAGATGTTGTTACGATTTGTAAAGAGTCCTACATTATAATAAAGTGCTTTTCAAGGTTCTAAAATGGCATAAAGAGTCGTAATATGTTTTAAGTTGCCGTACGATGTTTAAAGGACTCGAACAAATTCAATTGGTTTATAATGGAGATTTAACGTTTCGTACGGTGATGTAAGGTCTTCTTTGGAGTTGTAATGCGTCCTACATTATTCTAAATTTCTTTTCAAGTTGCTAATGTCACATACAGAGTCGTAACAAGTCCTGTGTGTTCGTACGATGTTCAAAGGACTCGGACGAATTCATTAGGTTTATTATGGTGTTTTAAGTTTACATACGGTATTGTAAGATGTTGTTACGATTTGTAAAGAGTCCTACATTATAATAAAGTGCTTTTCAAGGTTCTAAAATGGCATAAAGAGTCTTAATATGTTTTAAGTTGCACTACGATGTTTAAAGGACTCGAACAAATTCAATTGGTTTATAATGGAGATTTAACGTTTCGTACGGTGATGTAAGGTCTTCTTTGGAGTTGTAATGCGTCCTACATTATTCTAAATTGCTTTTCAAGTTGCTAATGTCTCATACAGAGTCGTAACAAGTCCTGAGTTGTCGTACGATGTTCAATGGATTCGAACGAATTCATTAGGATTATTATGGAGTTTTAAGATGACGTACAGTATTGTATTGTGTTGTTAGGAGTTGTATGGTGTCGTACATTATACTAACATGATTTTCAAGGTGCTAATGTGATATACAGAGTCATAAGATATTCTAAGTTGCCATACGATGTTAAAATGACTCGGACGAATTCATTAGGTTTATTATGGAGTTTTAATGTTTCGTACGATGATGTAAGGTGTTCTTAGAAGATGTAACGCGTCCTAAATTATTCTAAATGGCTTTTCATGTTGCTAATGTCACATACAGAGTCGTAACAAGTCATGTGTGTTCGTACGATGTTCAAAGGACTCGGACGAATTCATTAGGTTTATTATGGTGTTTTAAGTTTACATACGGTATTGTAAGATGTTGTTACGATTTGTAAAGAGTCCTACATTATAATAAAGTGCTTTTCAAGGTTCTAAAATGGCATAAAGAGTCGTAATATGTTTTAAGTTGCCGTACGATGCTTAAAGGACTCGAACAAATTCAATTGGTTTATAATGGAGATTTAACGTTTCTTACGGTGATGTAAGGTCTTCTTTGGAGTTGTAATGCGTCCTACATTATTCTAAATTGCTTTTCAAGATGCTAATGTCTCATACAGAGTCGTAACAAGTCCTGAGTTGTCGTACGATGTGCAATGGATTCGAACGAATTCGTTAGGATTATTATGGAGTTTTAAGATGACGTACAATATTGTATTGTGTTGTTAGGAGTTGTATGGCGTCGTACATTATACTAACATGATTTTCAAGGTGCTAATGTGATATACAGCGTCATAAGATATTCTAAGTTGCCATACGATGTTGAAATGACTCGGACGAATTCATTAGGTTTATTATGGAGTTTTAATGTTTCGTACGATGATGTAAGGTGTTCTTAGAAGATGTAACGCGTCCTAAATTATTCTAAATTGCTTTTCATGTTGCTAATGTCACATACAGAGTCGTAACAAGTCATGTGTGTTCGTACGATGTTCAAAAGACTCAGACGAATTCATTAGGTTTATTATGGTGTTTTAAGTTTACATACGGTATTGTAAGATGTTGTTACGATTTGTAAAGAGTCCTACATTATAATAAAGTGCTTTTCAAGGTTCTAAAATGGCATAAAGAGTCTTAATATGTTTTAAGTTGCACTACGATGTTTAAAGGACTCGAACAAATTCAATTGGTTTATAATGGAGATTTAACGTTTCGTACGGTGATGTAAGGTCTTCTTTGGAGTTGTAATGCGTCCTACATTATTCTAAATTGCTTTTCAAGTTGCTAATGTCACATACAGAGTCGTAACAAGTCCTGTGTGTTCGTACGATGTTCAAAGGACTCGGACGAATTCATTAGGTTTATTATGGTGTTTTAAGTTTACATACGGTATTGTAAGATGTTGTTACGATTTGTAAAGAGTCCTACATTATAATAAAGTGCTTTTCAAGGTTCTAAAATGGCATAAAGAGTCGTAATATGTTTTAAGTTGCCGTACGATGTTTAAAGGACTCGAACAAATTCAATTGGTTTATAATGGAGATTTAACGTTTCGTACGGTGATGTAAGGTCTTCTTTGGAGTTGTAATGCGTCCTACATTATTCTAAATTTCTTTTCAAGTTGCTAATGTCACATACAGAGTCGTAACAAGTCCTGTGTGTTCGTACGATGTTCAAAGGACTCGGACGAATTCATTAGGTTTATTATGGTGTTTTAAGTTTACATACGGTATTGTAAGATGTTGTTACGATTTGTAAAGAGTCCTACATTATAATAAAGTGCTTTTCAAGGTTCTAAAATGGCATAAAGAGTCTTAATATGTTTTAAGTTGCACTACGATGTTTAAAGGACTCGAACAAATTCAATTGGTTTATAATGGAGATTTAACGTTTCGTACGGTGATGTAAGGTCTTCTTTGGAGTTGTAATGCGTCCTACATTATTCTAAATTGCTTTTCAAGTTGCTAATGTCTCATACAGAGTCGTAACAAGTCCTGAGTTGTCGTACGATGTTCAATGGATTCGAACGAATTCATTAGGATTATTATGGAGTTTTAAGATGACGTACAGTATTGTATTGTGTTGTTAGGAGTTGTATGGTGTCGTACATTATACTAACATGATTTTCAAGGTGCTAATGTGATATACAGAGTCATAAGATATTCTAAGTTGCCATACGATGTTAAAATGACTCGGACGAATTCATTAGGTTTATTATGGAGTTTTAATGTTTCGTACGATGATGTAAGGTGTTCTTAGAAGATGTAACGCGTCCTAAATTATTCTAAATGGCTTTTCATGTTGCTAATGTCACATACAGAGTCGTAACAAGTCATGTGTGTTCGTACGATGTTCAAAGGACTCGGACGAATTCATTAGGTTTATTATGGTGTTTTAAGTTTACATACGGTATTGTAAGATGTTGTTACGATTTGTAAAGAGTCCTACATTATAATAAAGTGCTTTTCAAGGTTCTAAAATGGCATAAAGAGTCGTAATATGTTTTAAGTTGCCGTACGATGCTTAAAGGACTCGAACAAATTCAATTGGTTTATAATGGAGATTTAACGTTTCTTACGGTGATGTAAGGTCTTCTTTGGAGTTGTAATGCGTCCTACATTATTCTAAATTGCTTTTCAAGATGCTAATGTCTCATACAGAGTCGTAACAAGTCCTGAGTTGTCGTACGATGTGCAATGGATTCGAACGAATTCGTTAGGATTATTATGGAGTTTTAAGATGACGTACAATATTGTATTGTGTTGTTAGGAGTTGTATGGCGTCGTACATTATACTAACATGATTTTCAAGGTGCTAATGTGATATACAGCGTCATAAGATATTCTAAGTTGCCATACGATGTTGAAATGACTCGGACGAATTCATTAGGTTTATTATGGAGTTTTAATGTTTCGTACGATGATGTAAGGTGTTCTTAGAAGATGTAACGCGTCCTAAATTATTCTAAATTGCTTTTCATGTTGCTAATGTCACATACAGAGTCGTAACAAGTCATGTGTGTTCGTACGATGTTCAAAAGACTCAGACGAATTCATTAGGTTTATTATGGTGTTTTAAGTTTACATACGGTATTGTAAGATGTTGTTACGATTTGTAAAGAGTCCTACATTATAATAAAGTGCTTTTCAAGGTTCTAAAATGGCATAAAGAGTCTTAATATGTTTTAAGTTGCACTACGATGTTTAAAGGACTCAAACAAATTCAATTGGTTTATAATGGAGATTTAACGTTTCGTACGGTGATGTAAGGTCTTCTTTGGAGTTGTAATGCGTCCTACATTATTCTAAATTGCTTTTCAAGTTGCTAATGTCTCATACAGAGTCGTAACAAGTCCTGAGTTGTCGTACGATGTTCAATGGATTCGAACGAATTCATTAGGATTATTATGGAGTTTTAAGATGACGTACAGTATTGTATTGTGTTGTTAGGAGTTGTATGGTGTCGTACATTATACTAACATGATTTTCAAGGTGCTAATGTGATATACAGAGTCATAAGATATTCTAAGTTGCCATACGATGTTAAAATGACTCGGACGAATTCATTAGGTTTATTATGGAGTTTTAATGTTTCGTACGATGATGTAAGGTGTTCTTAGAAGATGTAACGCGTCCTAAATTATTCTAAATGGCTTTTCATGTTGCTAATGTCACATACAGAGTCGTAACAAGTCATGTGTGTTCGTACGATGTTCAAAGGACTCGGACGAATTCATTAGGTTTATTATGGTGTTTTAAGTTTACATACGGTATTGTAAGATGTTGTTACGATTTGTAAAGAGTCCTACATTATAATAAAGTGCTTTTCAAGGTTCTAAAATGGCATAAAGAGTCGTAATATGTTTTAAGTTGCCGTACGATGCTTAAAGGACTCGAACAAATTCAATTGGTTTATAATGGAGATTTAACGTTTCTTACGGTGATGTAAGGTCTTCTTTGGAGTTGTAATGCGTCCTACATTATTCTAAATTGCTTTTCAAGATGCTAATGTCTCATACAGAGTCGTAACAAGTCCTGAGTTGTCGTACGATGTGCAATGGATTCGAACGAATTCGTTAGGATTATTATGGAGTTTTAAGATGACGTACAATATTGTATTGTGTTGTTAGGAGTTGTATGGCGTCGTACATTATACTAACATGATTTTCAAGGTGCTAATGTGATATACAGCGTCATAAGATATTCTAAGTTGCCATACGATGTTGAAATGACTCGGACGAATTCATTAGGTTTATTATGGAGTTTTAATGTTTCGTACGATGATGTAAGGTGTTCTTAGAAGATGTAACGCGTCCTAAATTATTCTAAATTGCTTTTCATGTTGCTAATGTCACATACAGAGTCGTAACAAGTCATGTGTGTTCGTACGATGTTCAAAGGACTCAGACGAATTCATTAGGTTTATTATGGTGTTTTAAGTTTACATACGGTATTGTAAGATGTTGTTACGATTTGTAAAGAGTCCTACATTATAATTAAGTGCTTTTCAAGGTTCTAAAATGGCATAAAGAGTCGTAATATGTTTTAAGTTGCCGTACGATGTTTAAAGGACTCGAACAAATTCAATTGGTTTATAATGGAGATTTAACGTTTCTTACGGTGATGTAAGGTCTTCTTTGGAGTTGTAATGCGTCCTACATTATTCTAAATTGCTTTTCAAGATGCTAATGTCTCATACAGAGTCGTAACAAGTCCTGAGTTGTCGTACGATGTGCAATGGAATCGAACGAATTCATTAGGATTATTATGGAGTTTTAAGTTTACATACGGTATTGTAAGATGTTGTTACGATTTGTAAAGAGTCCTACATTATAATAAAGTGCTTTTCAAGGTTCTAAAATGGCATAAAGAGTCTTAATATGTTTTAAGTTGCCGTACGATGTTTAAAGGACTCGAACAAATTCAATTGGTTTATAATGGAGATTTAACGTTTCGTACGATGATGTAAGGTCTTCTTTGGAGTTGTAATGCGTCCTACATTATTCTAAATTTCTTTTCAGGTTGCTAATGTCACATACAGAGTCGTAACAAGTCCTGTGTGTTCGTACGATGTTCAAAGGACTCGGACGAATTCATTAGGTTTATTATGGTGTTTTAAGTTTACATACGGTATTGTAAGATGTTGTTACGATTTGTAAAGAGTCCTACATTATAATAAAGTGCTTTTCAAGGTTCTAAAATGGCATAAAGAGTCTTAATATGTTTTAAGTTGCCGTACGATGTTTAAAGGACTCTAACAAATTCAATTGGTTTATAATGGAGATTTAACGTTTCATACGGTGATGTAAGGTCTTCTTTGGAGTTGTAATGCGTCCTACATTATTCTAAATTGCTTTTCAAGTTGCTAATGTCTCATACAGAGTCGTAACAAGTCCTGAGTTGTCGTACGATGTGCAATGGATTCGAACGAATTCATTAGGATTATTATGGAGTTTTAAGATGACGTACAGTATTGTATTGTGTTGTTAGGAGTTGTATGGCCTCGTACATTATACTAACATGATTTTCAAGGTGCTAATGTGATATACAGAGTCATAAGATATTCTAAGTTGCCATACGATGTTGAAATGATTCGGACGAATTCATTAGGTTTATTATGGAGTTTTAATGTTTCGTACGATGATGTAAGGTGTTCTTAGAAGATGTAACGCGTCCTAAATTATTCTAAATTGCTTTTCATGTTGCTAATGTCACATACAGAGTCGTAACAAGTCATGTGTGTTCGTATGATGTTCAAAGGACTCGGACGAATTCATTAGGTTTATTATGGTGTTTTAAGTTTACCTATGGTATTGTAAGATGTTGTTACGATTTGTAAAGAGTCCTACATTATAATAAAGTGCTTTTCAAGGTTCTAAAATGACATAAAGAGTCGTAATATGTTTTAAGTTGCCGTACGATGTTTAAAGGACTCCAACAAATTCAATTGGTTTATAATGGAGATATAACGTTTCGTACGGTGATGTAAGGTCTTCTTTGGAGTTGTAATGCGTCCTACATTATTCTAAATTTCTTTTCAAGTTGCTAATGTCACATACAGAGTCGTAACAAGTCCTGTGTGTTCGTACAATGTCAAAGGACTCGGACGAATTCATTAGGTTTATTATGGTGTTTTAAGTTTACATACGGTATTGTAAGATGTTGTTACGATTTGTAAAGAGTACGACATTATAATAAAGTGCTTTTCAAGGTTCTAAAATGGCATAAAGAGTCTTAATATGTTTTAAGTTGCCGTACGATGTTTAAAGGACTCGAACAAATTCAATTGGTTTATAATGGAGATTTAACGTTTCGTACGGTGATGTAAGGTCTTCTTTGGAGTTGTAATGCGTCCTACATTATTCTAAATTGCTTTTCAAGTTGCTAATGTCTCATACAGAGTCGTAACAAGTCCTGAGTTGTCGTACGATGTGCAATGGATTCGAACGAATTCATTAGGATTATTATAGAGTTTTATGATGACGTACAGTATTGTATTGTGTTGTTAGGAGTTGTATGGCGTCGTACATTATACTAACATGATTTTCAAGGTGCTAATGTGATATGCAGAGTCATAAGATATTCTAAGTTGCCATACGATGTTGAAATGACTCGGACGAATTCATTAGGTTTATTATGGAGTTTTAATGTTTCGTACGATGATGTAAGGTGTTCTTAGAAGATGTAACGCATCCTACATTATTCCAAATTGCTTTTCATGTTGCTAATGTCACATACAGAGTCGTAACAAGTCATGTGTGTTCGTACGATGTTCAAAGGACTCGGACGAATTCATTAGGTTTATTATGGTGTTTTAAGTTTACATACGGTATTGTAAGATGTTGTTACGATTTGTAAAGATTCCTACATTATAATAAAGTGCTTTTCAAGGTTCTAAAATGGCATAAATAGTCGTAATATGTTTTAAGTTGTCGTACGATGTTTAAAGGACTCAACAAATTCAATTGGTTTATAATGGAGATTTAACGTTTTGTACTGTGATGTAAGGTCTTCTTTGGAGTTGAAATGCGTCCTACATTATTCTAAATTTCTTTTCAAGTTGCTAATGTCACATACAGAGTCGTAACAAGTCCTGTGTGTTCGTACGATGTTCAAAGGACTCGGACGAATTCATTAGGTTTATTATGGTGTTTTAAGTTTACATACGGTATTGTAAGATGTTGTTACGATTTGTAAAGAGTCCTACATTATAATAAAGTGCTTTTCAAGGTTCTAAAATGACATAAAGAGTCGTAATATGTTTTAAGTTGCCGTACGATGTTTAAAGGACTCGAACAAATTCAATTGGTTTATAATGGAGATTTAACGTTTCGTACGGTGATGTAAGGTCTTCTTTGGAGTTGTAATGCGTCCTACATTATTCTAAATTTCTTTTCAAGTTGCTAATGTCACATACAGAGTCGTAACAAGTCCTGTGTGTTCGTACGATGTTCAAAGGACTCGGACGAATTCATTAGGTTTATTATGGTGTTTTAAGTTTACATACGGTATTGTAAGATGTTGTTACGATTTGTAAAGAGTCCTACATTATAATAAAGTGCTTTTCAAGGTTCTAAAATGGCATAAAGGGTGGTAATATGTTTTAAATTGCCGTACGATGTTTAAAAGACTCGAACAAATTCAATTGGTTTATAATAGAGATTTAACGTTTCGTACGGTGATGTAAGGTCTTCTTTGGAGTTGTAATGCGTCCTACATTATTCTAAATTTCTTTTCAAGTTGCTAATGTCACATACAGAGTCGTAACAAGTCCTGTGTGTTCGTACGATGTTCAAAGGACTCGGACGAATTCATTAGGTTTATTATGGTGTTTTAAGTTTACATACGGTATTGTAAGATGTTGTTACGATTTGTAAAGAGTCCTACATTATAATAAAGTGCTTTTCAAGGTTCTAAAATGACATAAAGAGTCGTAATATGTTTTAAGTTGCCGTACGATGTTTAAAGGACTCGAACAAATTCAATTGGTTTATAATGGAGATTTAACGTTTCTTACGGTGATGTAAGGTCTTCTTTGGAGTTGTAATGCGTCCTACATTATTCTAAATTTCTTTTCAAGTTGCTAATGTCACATACAGAGTCGTAACAAGTCCTGTGTGTTCGTACGATGTTCAAAGGACTCGGACGAATTCATTAGGTTTATTATGGTGTTTTAAGTTTACATACGGTATTGTAAGATGTTGTTACGATTTGTAAAGAGTCCTACATTATAATAAAGTGCTTTTCAAGGTTCTAAAATGGCATAAAGGGTCGTAATATGTTTTAAATTGCCGTACGATGTTTAAAAGACTCGAACAAATTCAATTGGTTTATAATAGAGATTTAACGTTTCGTACGGTGATGTAAGGTCTTCTTTGGAGTTGTAATGCGTCCTACATTATTCTAAATTTCTTTTCAAGTTGCTAATGTCACATACAGAGTCGTAACAAGTCCTGTGTGTTCGTACGATGTTCAAAGGACTCGGACGAATTCATTAGGTTTATTATGGTGTTTTAAGTTTACATACGGTATTGTAAGATGTTGTTACGATTTGTAAAGAGTCCTACATTACAATAAAGTGCTTTTCAAGGTTCTAAAATGACATAAAGAGTCGTAATATGTTTTAAGTTGCCGTACGATGTTTAAAGGACTCGAACAAATTCAATTGGTTTATAATGGAGATTTAACGTTTCGTACGGTGATGTAAGGTCTTCTTTGGAGTTGTAATGCGTCCTACATTATTCTAAATTTCTTTTCAAGTTGCTAATGTCACATACAGAGTCGTAACAAGTCCTGTGTGTTCGTACGATGTTCAAAGGACTCGGACGAATTCATTAGGTTTATTATGGTGTTTTAAGTTTACATACGGTATTGTAAGATGTTGTTACGATTTGTAAAGAGTCCTACATTACAATAAAGTGCTTTTCAAGGTTCTAAAATGACATAAAGAGTCGTAATATGTTTTAAGTTGCCGTACGATGTTTAAAGGACTCGAACAAATTCAATTGGTTTATAATGGAGATTTAACGTTTCGTACGGTGATGTAAGGTCTTCTTTGGAGTTGTAATGCGTCCTACATTATTCTAAATTTCTTTTCAAGTTCCTAATGTCACATACAGAGTCGTAACAAGTCCTGTGTGTTCGTACGATGTTCAAAGGACTCGGACGAATTCATTAGGTTTATTATGGTGTTTTAAGTTTACATACGGTATTGTAAGATGTTGTTACGATTTGTAAAGAGTCCTACATTATAATAAAGTGCTTTTCAAGGTTCTAAAATGACATAAAGAGTCGTAATATGTTTTAAGTTGCCGTACGATGTTTAAAGGACTCGAACAAATTCAATTGGTTTATAATGGAGATTTAACGTTTCGTACGGTGATGTAAGGTCTTCTTTGGAGTTGTAATGCGTCCTACATTATTCTAAATTTCTTTTCAACTTGCTAATGTCACATACAGAGTCGTAACAAGTCCTGTGTGTTCGTACGATGTTCAAAGGACTCGGACGAATTCATTAGGTTTATTATGGTGTTTTAAGTTTACATACGGTATTGTAAGATGTTGTTACGATTTGTAAAGAGTCCTACATTATAATAAAGTGCTTTTCAAGGTTCTAAAATGGCATAAAGGGTCGTAATATGTTTTAAATTGCCGTACGATGTTTAAAGGACTCGAACAAATTCAATTGGTTTATAATAGAGATTTAACGTTTCGTACGGTGATGTAAGGTCTTCTTTGGAGTTGTAATACGTCCTACATTATTCTTAATTGCTTTCATGTTGCTAATGTCACATACAGAGTCGTAACAAGTCATGTGTGTTCGTATGATGTTCAAAGGACTCGGACGAATTCATTAGGTTTATTATGGTGTTTTAAGTTTACCTATGGTATTGTAAGATGTTGTTACGATTTGTAAAGAGTCCTACATTATAATAAAGTGCTTTTCAAGGTTCTAAAATGACATAAAGAGTCGTAATATGTTTTAAGTTGCCGTACGATGTTTAAAGGACTCCAACAAATTCAATTGGTTTATAATGGAGATTTAACGTTTCGTACGGTGATGTAAGGTCTTCTTTGGAGTTGTAATGCGTCCTACATTATTCTAAATTTCTTTTCAAGTTGCTAATGTCACATACAGAGTCGTAACAAGTCCTGTGTGTTCGTACAATGTCAAAGGACTCGGACGAATTCATTAGGTTTATTATGGTGTTTTAAGTTTACATACGGTATTGTAAGATGTTGTTACGATTTGTAAAGAGTACGACATTATAATAAAGTGCTTTTCAAGGTTCTAAAATGGCATAAAGAGTCTTAATATGTTTTAAGTTGCAGTACGATGTTTAAAGGACTCGAACAAATTCAATTGGTTTATAATGGAGATTTAACGTTTCGTACGGTGATGTAAGGTCTTCTTTGGAGTTGTAATGCGTCCTACATTATTCTAAATTGCTTTTCAAGTTGCTAATGTCATAAGATATTCTAAGTTGCCATACGATGTTGAAATGACTCGGACGAATTCATTAGGTTTATTATGGAGTTTTAATGTTTCGTACGATGATGTAAGGTGTTCTTAGAAGATGTAACGCATCCTACATTATTCCAAATTGCTTTTCATGTTGCTAATGTCACATACAGAGTCGTAACAAGTCATGTGTGTTCGTACGATGTTCAAAGGACTCGGACGAATTCATTAGGTTTATTATGGTGTTTTAAGTTTACATACGGTATTGTAAGATGTTGTTACGATTTTTAAAGAGTCCTACATTATAATAAAGTGCTTTTCAAGGTTCTAAAATGGCATAAACAGTCGTAATATGTTTTAAGTTGTCGTACGATGTTTAAAGGACTCAACAAATTCAATTGGTTTATAATGGAGATTTAACGTTTCGTACGGTGATGTAAGGTCTTCTTTGGAGTTGTAATGCGTCCTACATTATTCTAAATTTCTTTTCAAGTTGCTAATGTCACATACAGAGTCGTAACAAGTCCTGTGTGTTCGTACGATGTTCAAAGGACTCGGACGAATTCATTAGGTTTATTATGGTGTTTTAAGTTTACATACGGTATTGTAAGATGTTGTTACGATTTTTAGAGAGTCCTACATTATAATAAAGTGCTTTTCAAGGTTCTAAAATGACATAAAGAGTCGTAAGATGTTTTAAGTTGACGTACGATGTTTAAAGGACTCGAACAAATTCAATTGGTTTATAATGGAGATTTAACGTTTCGTACGGTGATGTAAGGTCTTCTTTGGAGTTGTAATGCGTCCTACATTATTCTAAATTTCTTTTCAAGTTGCTAATGTTACATACAGAGTCGTAACAAGTCCTGTGTGTTCGTACGATGTTCAAAGGACTCGGACGAATTCATTAGCTTTATTATGGTGTTTTAAGTTTACATACGGTATTGTAAGATGTTGTTACGATTTGTAAAGAGTCCTACATTATAATAAAGTGCTTTTCAAGGTTCTAAAATGGCATAAAGGGTCGTAATATGTTTTAAATTGCCGTACGATGTTTAAAGGACTCGAACAAATTCAATTGGTTTATAATAGAGATTTAACGTTTCGTACGGTGATATAAGGTCTTCTTTGGAGTTGTAATACGTCCTACATTATTCTAAATTGCTTTCATGTTGCTAATGTCACATACAGAGTCGTAACAAGTCATGTGTGTTCGTATGATGTTCAAAGGACTCGGACGAATTCATTAGGTTTATTATGGTGTTTTAAGTTTACCTATGGTATTGTAAGATGTTGTTACGATTTGTAAAGAGTCCTACATTATAATAAAGTGCTTTTCAAGGTTCTAAAATGACATAAAGAGTCGTAATATGTTTTAAGTTGCCGTACGATGTTTAAAGGACTCCAACAAATTCAATTGGTTTATAATGGAGATTTAACGTTTCGTACGGTGATGTAAGGTCTTCTTTGGAGTTGTAATGCATCCTACATTATTCTAAATTTCTTTTCAAGTTGCTAATGTCACATACAGAGTCGTAACAAGTCCTGTGTGTTCGTACAATGTCAAAGGACTCGGACGAATTCATTAGGTTTATTATGGTGTTTTAAGTTTACATACGGTATTGTAAGATGTTGTTACGATTTGTAAAGAGTACGACATTATAATAAAGTGCTTTTCAAGGTTCTAAAATGGCATAAAGAGTCTTAATATGTTTTAAGTTGCCGTACGATGTTTAAAGGACTCGAACAAATTCAATTGGTTTATAATGGAGATTTAACGTTTCGTACGGTGATGTAAGGTCTTCTTTGGAGTTGTAATGCGTCCTACATTATTCTAAATTGCTTTTCAAGTTGCTAATGTCTCATACAGAGTCGTAACAAGTCCTGAGTTGTCGTACGATGTGCAATGGATTCGAACGAATTCATTAGGATTATTATAGAGTTTTAAGATGACGTACAGTATTGTATTGTGTTGTTAGGAGTTGTATGGCGTCGTACATTATACTAACATGATTTTCAAGGTGCTAATGTCATATACAGAGTCATAAGATATTCTAAGTTGCCATACGATGTTGAAATGACTCGGACGAATTCATTAGGTTTATTATGGAGTTTTAATATTTCGTACGATGATGTAAGGTGTTCTTAGAAGATGTAACGCATCCTACATTATTCCAAATTGCTTTTCATGTTGCTAATGTCATATACAGAGTCGTAACAAGTCATGTGTGTTCGTACGATGTTCAAAGGACTCGGACGAATTCATTAGGTTTATTATGGTGTTTTAAGTTTACATACGGTATTGTAAGATGTTGTTACGATTTGTAAAGAGTCCTACATTATAATAAAGTGCTTTTCAAGGTTCTAAAATGGCATAAAGAGTCGTAATATGTTTTAATTTTCCGTACGATGTTTAAAGGACTCGAACAAATTCAATTGGTTTATAATGGAGATTTAACGTTTCTTACGGTGATGTAAGGTCTTCTTTGGAGTTGTAATGCGTCCTACATTATTCTAAATTTCTTTTCAAGTTGCTAATGTCGCATACAGAGTCGTAACAAGTCCTGTGTGTTCGTACGATGTTCAAAGGACTCGGACGAATTCATTAGGTTTATTATGGTGTTTTAAGTTTACATACGGTATTGTAAGATGTTGTTACGATTTTTAGAGAATCCTACATTATAATAAAGTGCTTTTCAAGGTTCTAAAATGACATAAAGAGTCGTAAGATGTTTTAAGTTGCCGTACGATGTTTAAAGGACTCGAACAAATTCAATTGGTTTATAATGGAGATTTAACGTTTCGTACGGTGATGTAAGGTCTTCTTTGGAGTTGTAATGCGTCCTACATTATTCTAAATTTCTTTTCAAGTTGCTAATGTTACATACAGAGTCGTAACAAGTCCTGTGTGTTCGTACGATGTTCAAAGGACTCGGACGAATTCATTAGCTTTATTATGGTGTTTTAAGTTTACATACGGTATTGTAAGATGTTGTTACGATTTGTAAAGAGTCCTACATTATAATAAAGTGCTTTTCAAGGTTCTAAAATGGCATAAAGGGTCGTAATATGTTTTAAATTGCCGTACGATGTTTAAAGGACTCGAACAAATTCAATTGGTTTATAATAGAGATTTAACGTTTCGTACGGTGATGTAAGGTCTTCTTTGGAGTTGTAATACGTCCTACATTATTCTAAATTGCTTTCATGTTGCTAATGTCACATACAGAGTCGTAACAAGTCATGTGTGTTCGTATGATGTTCAAAGGACTCGGACGAATTCATTAGGTTTATTATGGTGTTTTAAGTTTACCTATGGTATTGTAAGATGTTGTTACGATTTGTAAAGAGTCCTACATTATAATAAAGTGCTTTTCAAGGTTCTAAAATGACATAAAGAGTCGTAATATGTTTTAAGTTGCCGTACGATGTTTAAAGGACTCCAACAAATTCAATTGGTTTATAATGGAGATTTAACGTTTCGTACGGTGATGTAAGGTCTTCTTTGGAGTTGTAATGCATCCTACATTATTCTAAATTTCTTTTCAAGTTGCTAATGTCACATACAGAGTCGTAACAAGTCCTGTGTGTTCGTACAATGTCAAAGGACTCGGACGAATTCATTAGGTTTATTATGGTGTTTTAAGTTTACATACGGTATTGTAAGATGTTGTTACGATTTGTAAAGAGTACGACATTATAATAAAGTGCTTTTCAAGGTTCTAAAATGGCATAAAGAGTCTTAATATGTTTTAAGTTGCCGTACGATGTTTAAAGGACTCGAACAAATTCAATTGGTTTATAATGGAGATTTAACGTTTCGTACGGTGATGTAAGGTCTTCTTTGGAGTTGTAATGCGTCCTACATTATTCTAAATTGCTTTTCAAGTTGCTAATGTCTCATACAGAGTCGTAACAAGTCCTGAGTTGTCGTACGATGTGCAATGGATTCGAACGAATTCATTAGGATTATTATAGAGTTTTAAGATGACGTACAGTATTGTATTGTGTTGTTAGGAGTTGTATGGCGTCGTACATTATACTAACATGATTTTCAAGGTGCTAATGTGATATACAGAGTCATAAGATATTCTAAGTTGCCATACGATGTTGAAATGACTCGGACGAATTCATTAGGTTTATTATGGAGTTTTAATGTTTCGTACGATGATGTAAGGTGTTCTTAGAAGATGTAACGCATCCTACATTATTCCAAATTGCTTTTCATGTTGCTAATGTCATATACAGAGTCGTAACAAGTCATGTGTGTTCGTACGATGTTCAAAGGACTCGGACGAATTCATTAGGTTTATTATGGTGTTTTAAGTTTACATACGGTATTGTAAGATGTTGTTACGATTTTTAGAGAGTCCTACATTATAATAAAGTGCTTTTCAAGGTTCTAAAATGACATAAAGAGTCGTAAGATGTTTTAAGTTGCCGTACGATGTTTAAAGGACTCGAACAAATTCAATTGGTTTATAACGGAGATTTAACGTTTCGTACGGTGATGTAAGGTCTTCTTTGGAGTTGTAATGCGTCCTACATTATTCTAAATTTCTTTTCAAGTTGCTAATGTCACATACAGAGTCGTAACAAGTCCTGTGTGTTCGTACGATGTTCAAAGGACTCGGACGAATTCATTAGCTTTATTATGGTGTTTTAAGTTTACATACGGTATTGTAAGATGTTGTTACGATTTGTAAAGAGTCCTACATTATAATAAAGTGCTTTTCAAGGTTCTAAAATGGCATAAAGGGTCGTAATATGTTTTAAATTGCCGTACGATGTTTAAAGGACTCGAACAAATTCAATTGGTTTATAATGGAGATTTAACGTTTCGTACGGTGATGTAAGGTCTTCTTTGGAGTTGTAATGCGTCCTACATTATTCTAAATTGCTTTTCAAGTTGCTAATGTCTCATACAGAGTCGTAACAAGTCCTGAGTTGTCGTACGATGTGCAATGGATTCGAACGAATTCATTAGGATTATTATAGAGTTTTAAGATGACGTACAGTATTGTATTGTGTTGTTAGAAGTTGTATGGCGTCGTACATTATACTAACATGATTTTCAAGGTGCTAATGTGATATACAGAGTCATAAGATATTCTAAGTTGCCATACGATGTTGAAATGACTCGGACGAATTCATTAGGTTTATTATGGAGTTTTAATGTTTCGTACGATGATGTAAGGTGTTCTTAGAAGATGTAACGCATCCTACATTATTCCAAATTGCTTTTCATGTTGCTAATGTCATATACAGAGTCGTAACAAGTCATGTGTGTTCGTACGATGTTCAAAGGACTCGGACGAATTCATTAGGTTTATTATGGTGTTTTAAGTTTACATACGGTATTGTAAGATGTTGTTACGATTTGTAAAGAGTCCTACATTATAATAAAGTGCTTTTCAAGGTTCTAAAATGGCATAAAGAGTCGTAATATGTTTTAATTTTCCGTACGATGTTTAAAGGACTCGAACAAATTCAATTGGTTTATAATGGAGATTTAACGTTTCGTACGGTGATGTAAGGTCTTCTTTGGAGTTGTAATGCGTCCTACATTATTCTAAATTTCTTTTCAAGTTGCTAATGTCGCATACAGAGTCGTAACAAGTCCTGTGTGTTCGTACGATGTTCAAAGGACTCGGACGAATTCATTAGGTTTATTATGGTGTTTTAAGTTTACATACGGTATTGTAAGATGTTGTTACGATTTGTAAAGAGTCCTACATTACAATAAAGTGCTTTTCAAGGTTCTAAAATGACATAAAGAGTCGTAATATGTTTTAAGTTGCCGTACGATGTTTAAAGGACTCGAACAAATTCAATTGGTTTATAATGGAGATTTAACGTTTCGTACGGTGATGTAAGGTCTTCTTTGGAGTTGTAATGCGTCCTACATTATTCTAAATTTCTTTTCAAGTTCCTAATGTCACATACAGAGTCGTAACAAGTCCTGTGTGTTCGTACGATGTTCAAAGGACTCGGACGAATTCATTAGGTTTATTATGGTGTTTTAAGTTTACATACGGTATTGTAAGATGTTGTTACGATTTGTAAAGAGTCCTACATTATAATAAAGTGCTTTTCAAGGTTCTAAAATGACATAAAGAGTCGTAATATGTTTTAAGTTGCCGTACGATGTTTAAAGGACTCGAACAAATTCAATTGGTTTATAATGGAGATTTAACGTTTCGTACGGTGATGTAAGGTCTTCTTTGGAGTTGTAATGCGTCCTACGTTATTCTAAATTTCTTTTCAAGTTGCTAATGTCACATACAGAGTCGTAACAAGTCCTGTGTGTTCGTACGATGTTCAAAGGACTCGGACGAATTCATTAGGTTTATTATGGTGTTTTAAGTTTACATACGGTATTGTAAGATGTTGTTACGATTTGTAAAGAGTCCTACATTACAATAAAGTGCTTTTCAAGGTTCTAAAATGACATAAAGAGTCGTAATATGTTTTAAGTTGCCGTACGATGTTTAAAGGACTCGAACAAATTCAATTGGTTTATAATGGAGATTTAACGTTTCGTACGGTGATGTAAGGTCTTCTTTGGAGTTGTAATGCGTCCTACATTATTCTAAATTTCTTTTCAAGTTCCTAATGTCACATACAGAGTCGTAACAAGTCCTGTGTGTTCGTACGATGTTCAAAGGACTCGGACGAATTCATTAGGTTTATTATGGTGTTTTAAGTTTACATACGGTATTGTAAGATGTTGTTACGATTTGTAAAGAGTCCTACATTATAATAAAGTGCTTTTCAAGGTTCTAAAATGACATAAAGAGTCGTAATATGTTTTAAGTTGCCGTACGATGTTTAATGGACTCGAACAAATTCAATTGGTTTATAATGGAGATTTAACGTTTCGTACGGTGATGTAAGGTCTTCTTTGGAGTTGTAATGCGTCCTACGTTATTCTAAATTTCTTTTCAAGTTGCTAATGTCACATACAGAGTCGTAACAAGTCCTGTGTGTTCGTACGATGTTCAAAGGACTCGGACGAATTCATTAGGTTTATTATGGTGTTTTAAGTTTACATACGTTATTGTAAGATGTTGTTACGATTTGTAAAGAGTCCTACATTATAATAAAGTGCTTTTCAAGGTTCTAAAATGGCATAAAGAGTCGTAATATGTTTTAATTTTCCGTACGATGTTTAAAGGACTCGAACAAATTCAATTGGTTTATAATGGAGATTTAACGTTTCGTACGGTGATGTAAGGTCTTCTTTGGAGTTGTAATGCGTCCTACATTATTCTAAATTTCTTTTCAAGTTGCTAATGGCACATACAGAGTCGTAACAAGTCCTGTGTGTTCGTACGATGTTCAAAGGATTCGGACGAATTCATTAGGTTTATTATGGTGTTTTAAGTTTACATACGGTATTCTAAGATGTTGTTACGATTTGTAAAGAGTCCTACATTATAATAAAGTGCTTTTCAAGGTTCTAAAATGACATAAAGAGTCGTAATATGTTTTAAGTTGCCGTACGATGTTTAAAGGACTCGAACAAATTCAATTGGTTTATAATAGAGATTTAACGTTTCGTACGGTGATGTAAGGTCTTCTTTGGAGTTGTAATACGTCCTACATTATTCTAAATTGCTTTCATGTTGCTAATGTCACATACAGAGTCGTAACAAGTCATGTGTGTTCGTATGATGTTCAAAGGACTCGGACGAATTCATTAGGTTTATTATGGTGTTTTAAGTTTACCTATGGTATTGTAAGATGTTGTTACGATTTGTAAAGAGTCCTACATTATAATAAAGTGCTTTTCAAGGTTCTAAAATGACATAAAGAGTCGTAATATGTTTTAAGTTGCCGTACGATGTTTAAAGGACTCCAACAAATTCAATTGGTTTATAATGGAGATTTAACGTTTCGTACGGTGATGTAAGGTCTTCTTTGGAGTTGTAATGCGTCCTACATTATTCTAAATTGCTTTTCAAGTTGCTAATGTCTCATACAGAGTCGTAACAAGTCCTGAGTTGTCGTACGATGTGCAATGGATTCGAACGAATTCATTAGGATTATTATAGAGTTTTAAGATGACGTACAGTATTGTATTGTGTTGTTAGAAGTTGTATGGCGTCGTACATTATACTAACATGATTTTCAAGGTGCTAATGTGATATACAGAGTCATAAGATATTCTAAGTTGCCATACGATGTTGAAATGACTCGGACGAATTCATTAGGTTTATTATGGAGTTTTAATGTTTCGTACGATGATGTAAGGTGTTCTTAGAAGATGTAACGCATCCTACATTATTCCAAATTGCTTTTCATGTTGCTAATGTCATATACAGAGTCGTAACAAGTCATGTGTGTTCGTACGATGTTCAAAGGACTCGGACGAATTCATTAGGTTTATTATGGTGTTTTAAGTTTACATACGGTATTGTAAGATGTTGTTACGATTTGTAAAGAGTCCTACATTATAATAAAGTGCTTTTCAAGGTTCTAAAATGGCATAAAGAGTCGTAATATGTTTTAATTTTCCGTACGATGTTTAAAGGACTCGAACAAATTCAATTGGTTTATAATGGAGATTTAACGTTTCGTACGGTGATGTAAGGTCTTCTTTGGAGTTGTAATGCGTCCTACATTATTCTAAATTTCTTTTCAAGTTGCTAATGTCGCATACAGAGTCGTAACAAGTCCTGTGTGTTCGTACGATGTTCAAAGGACTCGGACGAATTCATTAGGTTTATTATGGTGTTTTAAGTTTACATACGGTATTGTAAGATGTTGTTACGATTTGTAAAGAGTCCTACATTACAATAAAGTGCTTTTCAAGGTTCTAAAATGACATAAAGAGTCGTAATATGTTTTAAGTTGCCGTACGATGTTTAAAGGACTCGAACAAATTCAATTGGTTTATAATGGAGATTTAACGTTTCGTACGGTGATGTAAGGTCTTCTTTGGAGTTGTAATGCGTCCTACATTATTCTAAATTTCTTTTCAAGTTCCTAATGTCACATACAGAGTCGTAACAAGTCCTGTGTGTTCGTACGATGTTCAAAGGACTCGGACGAATTCATTAGGTTTATTATGGTGTTTTAAGTTTACATACGGTATTGTAAGATGTTGTTACGATTTGTAAAGAGTCCTACATTATAATAAAGTGCTTTTCAAGGTTCTAAAATGACATAAAGAGTCGTAATATGTTTTAAGTTGCCGTACGATGTTTAAAGGACTCGAACAAATTCAATTGGTTTATAATGGAGATTTAACGTTTCGTACGGTGATGTAAGGTCTTCTTTGGAGTTGTAATGCGTCCTACGTTATTCTAAATTTCTTTTCAAGTTGCTAATGTCACATACAGAGTCGTAACAAGTCCTGTGTGTTCGTACGATGTTCAAAGGACTCGGACGAATTCATTAGGTTTATTATGGTGTTTTAAGTTTACATACGGTATTGTAAGATGTTGTTACGATTTGTAAAGAGTCCTACATTACAATAAAGTGCTTTTCAAGGTTCTAAAATGACATAAAGAGTCGTAATATGTTTTAAGTTGCCGTACGATGTTTAAAGGACTCGAACAAATTCAATTGGTTTATAATGGAGATTTAACGTTTCGTACGGTGATGTAAGGTCTTCTTTTGAGTTGTAATGCGTCCTACATTATTCTAAATTTCTTTTCAAGTTCCTAATGTCACATACAGAGTCGTAACAAGTCCTGTGTGTTCGTACGATGTTCAAAGGACTCGGACGAATTCATTAGGTTTATTATGGTGTTTTAAGTTTACATACGGTATTGTAAGATGTTGTTACGATTTGTAAAGAGTCCTACATTATAATAAAGTGCTTTTCAAGGTTCTAAAATGACATAAAGAGTCGTAATATGTTTTAAGTTGCCGTACGATGTTTAATGGACTCGAACAAATTCAATTGGTTTATAATGGAGATTTAACGTTTCGTACGGTGATGTAAGGTCTTCTTTGGAGTTGTAATGCGTCCTACGTTATTCTAAATTTCTTTTCAAGTTGCTAATGTCACATACAGAGTCGTAACAAGTCCTGTGTGTTCGTACGATGTTCAAAGGACTCGGACGAATTCATTAGGTTTATTATGGTGTTTTAAGTTTACATACGGTATTGTAAGATGTTGTTACGATTTGTAAAGAGTCCTACATTATAATAAAGTGCTTTTCAAGGTTCTAAAATGGCATAAAGAGTCGTAATATGTTTTAATTTTCCGTACGATGTTTAAAGGACTCGAACAAATTCAATTGGTTTATAATGGAGATTTAACGTTTCGTACGGTGATGTAAGGTCTTCTTTGGAGTTGTAATGCGTCCTACATTATTCTAAATTTCTTTTCAAGTTGCTAATGGCACATACAGAGTCGTAACAAGTCCTGTGTGTTCGTACGATGTTCAAAGGATTCGGACGAATTCATTAGGTTTATTATGGTGTTTTAAGTTTACATACGGTATTCTAAGATGTTGTTACGATTTGTAAAGAGTCCTACATTATAATAAAGTGCTTTTCAAGGTTCTAAAATGACATAAAGAGTCGTAATATGTTTTAAGTTGCCGTACGATGTTTAAAGGACTCGAACAAATTCAATTGGTTTATAATAGAGATTTAACGTTTCGTACGGTGATGTAAGGTCTTCTTTGGAGTTGTAATACGTCCTACATTATTCTAAATTGCTTTCATGTTGCTAATGTCACATACAGAGTCGTAACAAGTCATGTGTGTTCGTATGATGTTCAAAGGACTCGGACGAATTCATTAGGTTTATTATGGTGTTTTAAGTTTACCTATGGTATTGTAAGATGTTGTTACGATTTGTAAAGAGTCCTACATTATAATAAAGTGCTTTTCAAGGTTCTAAAATGACATAAAGAGTCGTAATATGTTTTAACTTGCCGTACGATGTTTAAAGGACTCCAACAAATTCAATTGGTTTATAATGGAGATTTAACGTTTCGTACGGTGATGTAAGGTCTTCTTTGGAGTTGTAATGCGTCCTACATTATTCTAAATTTCTTTTCAAGTTGCTAATGTCACATACAGAGTCATAACAAGTCCTGTGTGTTCGTACGATGTTCAAAGGACTCGGACGAATTCATTAGGTTTATTATGGTGTTTTAAGTTTACATACGGTATTGTAAGATGTTGTTACGATTTGTAAAGAGTCCTACATTATAATAAAGTGCTTTTCAAGGTTCTAAAATGACATAAAGAGTCGTAATATGTTTTAAGTTGCCGTACGATGTTTAAAGGACTCCAACAAATTCAATTGGTTTATAATGGAGATTTAACGTTTCGTACGGTGATGTAAGGTCTTCTTTGGAGTTGTAATGCGTCCTACATTATTCTAAATTTCTTTTCAAGTTGCTAATGTCACATACAGAGTCGTAACAAGTCCTGTGTGTTCGTACAATGTCAAAGGACTCGGACGAATTCATTAGGTTTATTATGGTGTTTTAAGTTTACATACGGTATTGTAAGATGTTGTTACGATTTGTAAAGAGTACGACATTATAATAAAGTGCTTTTCAAGGTTCTAAAATGGCATAAAGAGTCTTAATATGTTTTAAGTTGCAGTACGATGTTTAAAGGACTCGAACAAATTCAATTGGTTTATAATGGAGATTTAACGTTTCGTACGGTGATGTAAGGTCTTCTTTGGAGTTGTAATGCGTCCTACATTATTCTAAATTGCTTTTCAAGTTGCTAATGTCATAAGATATTCTAAGTTGCCATACGATGTTGAAATGACTCGGACGAATTCATTAGGTTTATTATGGAGTTTTAATGTTTCGTACGATGATGTAAGGTGTTCTTAGAAGATGTAACGCATCCTACATTATTCCAAATTGCTTTTCATGTTGCTAATGTCACATACAGAGTCGTAACAAGTCATGTGTGTTCGTACGATGTTCAAAGGACTCGGACGAATTCATTAGGTTTATTATGGTGTTTTAAGTTTACATACGGTATTGTAAGATGTTGTTACGATTTGTAAAGAGTCCTACATTATAATAAAGTGCTTTTCAAGGTTCTAAAATGGCATAAACAGTCGTAATATGTTTTAAGTTGTCGTACGATGTTTAAAGGACTCAACAAATTCAATTGGTTTATAATGGAGATTTAACGTTTCGTACGGTGATGTAAGGTCTTCTTTGGAGTTGTAATGCGTCCTACATTATTCTAAATTTCTTTTCAAGTTGCTAATGTCACATACAGAGTCGTAACAAGTCCTGTGTGTTCGTACGATGTTCAAAGGACTCGGACGAATTCATTAGGTTTATTATGGTGTTTTAAGTTTACATACGGTATTGTAAGATGTTGTTACGATTTGTAGAGAGTCCTACATTATAATAAAGTGCTTTTCAAGGTTCTAAAATGACATAAAGAGTCGTAAGATGTTTTAAGTTGCCGTACGATGTTTAAAGGACTCGAACAAATTCAATTGGTTTATAATGGAGATTTAACGTTTCGTACGGTGATGTAAGGTCTTCTTTGGAGTTGTAATGCGTCCTACATTATTCTAAATTTCTTTTCAAGTTGCTAATGTTACATACAGAGTCGTAACAAGTCCTGTGTGTTCGTACGATGTTCAAAGGACTCGGACGAATTCATTAGCTTTATTATGGTGTTTTAAGTTTACATACGGTATTGTAAGATGTTGTTACGATTTGTAAAGAGTCCTACATTATAATAAAGTGCTTTTCAAGGTTCTAAAATGGCATAAAGGGTCGTAATATGTTTTAAATTGCCGTACGATGTTTAAAGGACTCGAACAAATTCAATTGGTTTATAATAGAGATTTAACGTTTCGTACGGTGATGTAATGTCTTCTTTGGAGTTGTAATGCGTCCTACATTATTCTAAATTGCTTTTCATGTTGTTAATGTCACATACAGAGTCGTAACAAGTCATGTGTGTTCGTACGATGTTCAAAGGACTCGGACGAATTCATTAGGTTTATTATGGTGTTTTAAGTTTACATACGGTATTGTAAGATGTTGTTACGATTTGTAAAGAGTCCTACATTATAATAAAGTGCTTTTCAAGGTTCTAAAATGACATAAAGAGTCGTAATATGTTTTAAGTTGCCGTACGATGTTTAAAGGACTCGAACAAATTCAATTGGTTTATAATGGAGATTTAACGTTTCGTACGGTGATGTAAGGTCTTCTTTGGAGTTGTAATGCGTCCTACATTATTCTAAATTTCTTTTCAAGTTGCTAATGTCACATACAGAGTCGTAACAAGTCCTGTGTGTTCGTACGATGTTCAAAGGACTCGGACGAATTCATTAGGTTTATTATGGTGTTTTAAGTTTACATACGGTATTGTAAGATGTTGTTACGATTTGTAAAGAGTCCTACATTATAATAAAGTGCTT
This sequence comes from Tagetes erecta, assembly GCA_030867185.1. Classification (NCBI taxonomy): domain Eukaryota; kingdom Viridiplantae; phylum Streptophyta; class Magnoliopsida; order Asterales; family Asteraceae; genus Tagetes; species Tagetes erecta. Next base: position 47,579,441 of record CM061490.1, read on the forward strand.
TTCAAGGTTCTAAAATGGCATAAAGGGTCGTAATATGTTTTAAATTGCCGTACGATGTTTAAAGGACTCGAACAAATTCAATTGGTTTATAATAGAGATTTAACGTTTCGTACGGTGATGTTATGTCTTCTTTGGAGTTGTAATGCGTCCTACATTATTCTAAATTGCTTTTCATGTTGTTAATGTCACATACAGAGTCGTAACAAGTCATGTGTGTTCGTACGATGTTCAAAGGACTCGGACGAATTCATTAGGTTTATTATGGTGTTTTAAGTTTACATACGTTATTGTAAGATGTTGTTACGATTTGTAAAGAGTCCTACATTATAATAAAGTGCTTTTCAAGGTTCTAAAATGACATAAAGAGTCGTAATATGTTTTAAGTTGCCGTACGATGTTTAAAGGACTCCAACAAATTCAATTGGTTTATAATGGAGATTTAACGTTTCGTACGGTGATGTAATGTCTTCTTTGGAGTTGTAATGCGTCCTACATTATTCTAAATTTCTTTTCAAGTTGCTAATGTCACATACAGAGTCGTAACAAGTCCTGTGTGTTCGTACAATGTCAAAGGACTCGGAAGAATACATTAGGTTTATTATGGTGGTTTAAGTTTACATACGGTATTGTAAGATGTTGTTACGATTTGTAAAGAGTACGACATTATAATAAAGTGCTTTTCAAGGTTCTAAAATGGCATAAAGAGTCTTAATATGTTTTAAGTTGCAGTACGATGTTTAAAGGACTCGAACAAATTCAATTGGTTTATAATGGAGATTTAACGTTTCGTACGGTGATGTAAGGTCTTCTTTGGAGTTGTAATGCGTCCTACATTATTCTAAATTGCTTTTCAAGTTGCTAATGTCATAAGATATTCTAAGTTGCCATACGATGTTGAAATGACTCGGACGAATTCATTAGGTTTATTATGGAGTTTTAATGTTTCGTACGATGATGTAAGGTGTTCTTAGAAGATGTAACGCATCCTACATTATTCCAAATTGCTTTTCATGTTGCTAATGTCACATACAGAGTCGTAACAAGTCATGTGTGTTCGTACGATGTTCAAAGGACTCGGACGAATTCATTAGGTTTATTATGGTGTTTTAAGTTTACATACGGTATTGTAAGATGTTGTTACGATTTGTAAAGAGTCCTACATTATAATAAAGTGCTTTTCAAGGTTCTAAAATTGCATAAACAGTCGTAATATGTTTTAAGTTGTCGTACGATGTTTAAAGGACTCAACAAATTCAATTGGTTTATAATGGAGATTTAACGTTTCGTACGGTGATGTAAGGTCTTCTTTGGAGTTGTAATGCGTCCTACATTATTCTAAATTTCTTTTCAAGTTGCTAATGTCACATACAGAGTCGTAACAAGTCCTGTGTGTTCGTACGATGTTCAAAGGACTCGGACGAATTCATTAGCTTTATTATGGTGTTTTAAGTTTACATACGGTATTGTAAGATGTTGTTACGATTTGTAAAGAGTCCTACATTATAATAAAGTGCTTTTCAAGGTTCTAAAATGACATAAAGAGTCGTAATATGTTTTAAGTTGCCGTACGATGTTTAAAGGACTCGAACAAATTCAATTGGTTTATAATGGAGATTTAACGTTTCGTACGGTGATGTAAGGTCTTCTTTGGAGTTGTAATGCGTCCTACATTATTCTAAATTTCTTTTCAAGTTGCTAATGTCACATACAGAGTCGTAACAAGTCCTGTGTGTTCGTACGATGTTCAAAGGACTCGGACGAATTCATTAGGTTTATTATGGTGTTTTAAGTTTACATACGGTATTGTAAGATGTTGTTACGATTTGTAAAGAGTCCTACATTATAATAAAGTGCTTTTCAAGGTTCTAAAATGGCATAAAGGGTCGTAATATGTTTTAAATTGCCGTACGATGTTTAAAGGACTCGAACAAATTCAATTGGTTTATAATAGAGATTTAACGTTTCGTACGGTGATGTAAGGTCTTCTTTGGAGTTGTAATGCGTCCTACATTATTCTAAATTTCTTTTCAAGTTCCTAATGTCACATACAGAGTCGTAACAAGTCCTGTGTGTTCGTACGATGTTCAAAGGACTCGGACGAATTCATTAGCTTTATTATGGTGTTTTAAGTTTACATACGGTATTGTAAGATGTTGTTACGCTTTGTAAAGAGTCCTACATTATAATAAAGTGCTTTTCAAGGTTCTAAAATGGCATAAAGGGTCGTAATATGTTTTAAATTGCCGTACGATGTTTAAAGGACTCGAACAAATTCAATTGGTTTATAATAGAGATTTAACGTTTCGTACGGTGATGTAATGTCTTCTTTGGAGTTGTAATGCGTCCTACATTATTCTAAATTGCTTTTCATGTTGTTAATGTCACATACAGAGTCGTAACAAGTCATGTGTGTTCGTACGATGTTCAAAGGACTCGGACAGTCGGACGAATTCATTAGGTTTATTATGGTGTTTTAAGTTTACATACGGTATTGTAAGATGTTGTTACGATTTGTAAAGAGTCCTACATTATAATAAAGTGCTTTTCAAGGTTCTAAAATGGCATAAAGGGTCGTAATATGTTTTAAATTGCCGTACGATGTTTAAAGGACTCGAACAAATTCAATTGGTTTATAATAGAGATTTAACGTTTCGTACGGTGATGTAATGTCTTCTTTGGAGTTGTAATGCGTCCTACATTATTCTAAATTGCTTTTCATGTTGTTAATGTCACATACAGAGTCGTAACAAGTCATGTGTGTTCGTACGATGTTCAAAGGACTCGGACAGTCGGACGAATTCATTAGGTTTATTATGGTGTTTTAAGTTTACATACGGTATTGTAAGATGTTGTTACGATTTGTAAAGAGTCCTACATTATAATAAAGTGCTTTTCAAGGTTCTAAAATGACATAAAGAGTCGTAATATGTTTTAAGTTGCCGTACGATGTTTAAAGGACTCCAACAAATTCAATTGGTTTATAATAGAGATTTAACGTTTCGTACGGTGATGTAAGGTCTTCTTTGGAGTTGTAATGCGTCCTACATTATTCTAAATTTCTTTTCAAGTTGCTAATGTCACATACAGAGTCGTAACAAGTCCTGTGTGTTCGTACAATGTCAAAGGACTCGGAAGAATTCATTAGGTTTATTATGGTGTTTTAAGTTTACATACGGTATTGTAAGATGTTGTTACGATTTGTAAAGAGTACGAAATTATAATAAAGTGCTTTTCAAGGTTCTAAAATGGCATAAAGAGTCTTAATATGTTTTAAGTTGCAGTACGATGTTTAAAGGACTCGAACAAATTCAATTGGTTTATAATGGAGATTTAACGTTTCGTACGGTGATGTAAGGTCTTCTTTGGAGTTGTAATGCGTCCTACATTATTCTAAATTTCTTTTCAAGTTGCTAATGTCACATACAGAGTCGTAACAAGTCCTGTATGTTCGTACGATGTTCAAAGGACTCGGACGAATTCATTAGGTTTATTATGGTGTTTTAAGTTTACATACGGTATTGTAAGATGTTGTTACGATTTGTAAAGAGTCCTACATTATAATAAAGTGCTTTTCAAGGTTCTAAAATGGCATAAAGGGACGTAATATGTTTTAAATTGCCGTACGATGTTTAAAGGACTCGAACAAATTCAATTGGTTTATAATAGAGATTTAACGTTTCGTACGGTGATGTAAGGTCTTCTTTGGAGTTGTAATGCGTCCTACATTATTCTAAATTTCTTTTCAAGTTGCTAATGTCACATACAGAGTCGTAACAAGTCCTGTGTGTTCGTACGATGTTCAAAGGACTCGGACGAATTCATTAGGTTTATTATGGTGTTTTAAGTTTACATACGGTATTGTAAGATGTTGTTACGATTTGTAAAGAGTCCTACATTATAATAAAGTGCTTTTCAAAGTTCTAAAATGACATAAAGAGTCGTAATATGTTTTAAGTTGCCGTACGATGTTTAAAGGACTCGAACAAATTCAATTGGTTTATAATGGAGATTTAACGTTTCGTACGGTGATGTAAGGTCTTCTTTGGAGTTGTAATGCGTCCTACATTATTCTAAATTTCTTTTCAAGTTGCTAATGTTACATACAGAGTCGTAACAAGTCCTGTGTGTTCGTACGATGTTCAAAGGACTCGGACGAATTCATTAGCTTTATTATGGTGTTTTAAGTTTACATACGGTATTGTAAGATGTTGTTACGATTTGTAAAGAGTCCTACATTATAATAAAGTGCTTTTCAAGGTTCTAAAATGGCATAAAGGGTCGTAATATGTTTTAAATTGCCGTACGATGTTTAAAGGACTCGAACAAATTCAATTGGTTTATAATAGAGATTTAACGTTTCGTACGGTGATGTAATGTCTTCTTTGGAGTTGTAATGCGTCCTACATTATTCTAAATTGCTTTTCATGTTGTTAATGTCACATACAGAGTCGTAACAAGTCATGTGTGTTCGTACGATGTTCAAAGGACTCGGACGAATTCATTAGGTTTATTATGGTGTTTTAAGTTTACATACGGTATTGTAAGATGTTGTTACGATTTGTAAAGAGTCCTACATTATAATAAAGTGCTTTTCAAGGTTCTAAAATGACATAAAGAGTCGTAATATGTTTTAAGTTGCCGTACGATGTTTAAAGGACTCCAACAAATTCAATTGGTTTATAATAGAGATTTAACGTTTCGTACGGTGATGTAAGGTCTTCTTTGGAGTTGTAATGCGTCCTACATTATTCTAAATTTCTTTTCAAGTTGCTAATGTCACATACAGAGTCGTAACAAGTCCTGTGTGTTCGTACAATGTCAAAGGACTCGGAAGAATTCATTAGGTTTATTATGGTGTTTTAAGTTTACATACGGTATTGTAAGATGTTGTTACGATTTGTAAAGAGTACGAAATTATAATAAAGTGCTTTTCAAGGTTCTAAAATGGCATAAAGAGTCTTAATATGTTTTAAGTTGCAGTACGATGTTTAAAGGACTCGAACAAATTCAATTGGTTTATAATGGAGATTTAACGTTTCGTACGGTGATGTAAGGTCTTCTTTGGAGTTGTAATGCGTCCTACATTATTCTAAATTTCTTTTCAAGTTGCTAATGTCACATACAGAGTCGTAACAAGTCCTGTATGTTCGTACGATGTTCAAAGGACTCGGACGAATTCATTAGGTTTATTATGGTGTTTTAAGTTTACATACGGTATTGTAAGATGTTGTTACGATTTGTAAAGAGTCCTACATTATAATAAAGTGCTTTTCAAGGTTCTAAAATGGCATAAAGGGACGTAATATGTTTTAAATTGCCGTACGATGTTTAAAGGACTCGAACAAATTCAATTGGTTTATAATAGAGATTTAACGTTTCGTACGGTGATGTAAGGTCTTCTTTGGAGTTGTAATGCGTCCTACATTATTCTAAATTTCTTTTCAAGTTGCTAATGTCACATACAGAGTCGTAACAAGTCCTGTGTGTTCGTACGATGTTCAAAGGACTCGGACGAATTCATTAGGTTTATTATGGTGTTTTAAGTTTACATACGGTATTGTAAGATGTTGTTACGATTTGTAAAGAGTCCTACATTATAATAAAGTGCTTTTCAAAGTTCTAAAATGACATAAAGAGTCGTAATATGTTTTAAGTTGCCGTACGATGTTTAAAGGACTCGAACAAATTCAATTGGTTTATAATGGAGATTTAACGTTTCGTACGGTGATGTAAGGTCTTCTTTGGAGTTGTAATGCGTCCTACATTATTCTAAATTTCTTTTCAAGTTGCTAATGTTACATACAGAGTCGTAACAAGTCCTGTGTGTTCGTACGATGTTCAAAGGACTCGGACGAATTCATTAGCTTTATTATGGTGTTTTAAGTTTACATACGGTATTGTAAGATGTTGTTACGATTTGTAAAGAGTCCTACATTATAATAAAGTGCTTTTCAAGGTTCTAAAATGGCATAAAGGGTCGTAATATGTTTTAAATTGCCGTACGATGTTTAAAGGACTCGAACAAATTCAATTGGTTTATAATAGAGATTTAACGTTTCGTACGGTGATGTAATGTCTTCTTTGGAGTTGTAATGCGTCCTACATTATTCTAAATTGCTTTTCATGTTGTTAATGTCACATACAGAGTCGTAACAAGTCATGTGTGTTCGTACGATGTTCAAAGGACTCGGACGAATTCATTAGGTTTATTATGGTGTTTTAAGTTTACATACGGTATTGTAAGATGTTGTTACGATTTGTAAAGAGTCCTACATTATAATAAAGTGCTTTTCAAGGTTCTAAAATGACATAAAGAGTCGTAATATGTTTTAAGTTGCCGTACGATGTTTAAAGGACTCCAACAAATTCAATTGGTTTATAATAGAGATTTAACGTTTCGTACGGTGATGTAAGGTCTTCTTTGGAGTTGTAATGCGTCCTACATTATTCTAAATTTCTTTTCAAGTTGCTAATGTCACATACAGAGTCGTAACAAGTCCTGTGTGTTCGTACAATGTCAAAGGACTCGGAAGAATTCATTAGGTTTATTATGGTGTTTTAAGTTTACATACGGTATTGTAAGATGTTGTTACGATTTGTAAAGAGTACGAAATTATAATAAAGTGCTTTTCAAGGTTCTAAAATGGCATAAAGAGTCTTAATATGTTTTAAGTTGCAGTACGATGTTTAAAGGACTCGAACAAATTCAATTGGTTTATAATGGAGATTTAACGTTTCGTACGGTGATGTAAGGTCTTCTTTGGAGTTGTAATGCGTCCTACATTATTCTAAATTTCTTTTCAAGTTGCTAATGTCACATACAGAGTCGTAACAAGTCCTGTATGTTCGTACGATGTTCAAAGGACTCGGACGAATTCATTAGGTTTATTATGGTGTTTTAAGTTTACATACGGTATTGTAAGATGTTGTTACGATTTGTAAAGAGTCCTACATTATAATAAAGTGCTTTTCAAGGTTCTAAAATGGCATAAAGGGACGTAATATGTTTTAAATTGCCGTACGATGTTTAAAGGACTCGAACAAATTCAATTGGTTTATAATAGAGATTTAACGTTTCGTACGGTGATGTAAGGTCTTCTTTGGAGTTGTAATGCGTCCTACATTATTCTAAATTTCTTTTCAAGTTGCTAATGTCACATACAGAGTCGTAACAAGTCCTGTGTGTTCGTACGATGTTCAAAGGACTCGGACGAATTCATTAGGTTTATTATGGTGTTTTAAGTTTACATACGGTATTGTAAGATGTTGTTACGATTTGTAAAGAGTCCTACATTATAATAAAGTGCTTTTCAAAGTTCTAAAATGACATAAAGAGTCGTAATATGTTTTAAGTTGCCGTACGATGTTTAAAGGACTCGAACAAATTCAATTGGTTTATAATGGAGATTTAACGTTTCGTACGGTGATGTAAGGTCTTCTTTGGAGTTGTAATGCGTCCTACATTATTCTAAATTTCTTTTCAAGTTGCTAATGTTACATACAGAGTCGTAACAAGTCCTGTGTGTTCGTACGATGTTCAAAGGACTCGGACGAATTCATTAGCTTTATTATGGTGTTTTAAGTTTACATACGGTATTGTAAGATGTTGTTACGATTTGTAAAGAGTCCTACATTATAATAAAGTGCTTTTCAAGGTTCTAAAATGGCATAAAGGGTCGTAATATGTTTTAAATTGCCGTACGATGTTTAAAGGACTCGAACAAATTCAATTGGTTTATAATAGAGATTTAACGTTTCGTACGGTGATGTAATGTCTTCTTTGGAGTTGTAATGCGTCCTACATTATTCTAAATTGATTTTCATGTTGTTAATGTCACATACAGAGTCGTAACAAGTCATGTGTGTTCGTACGATGTTCAAAGGACTCGGACGAATTCATTAGGTTTATTATGGTGTTTTAAGTTTACATACGGTATTGTAAGATGTTGTTACGATTTGTAAAGAGTCCTACATTATAATAAAGTGCTTTTCAAGGTTCTAAAATGACATAAAGAGTCGTAATATGTTTTAAGTTGCCGTACGATGTTTAAAGGACTCGAACAAATTCAATTGGTTTATAATGGAGATTTAACGTTTCGTACGGTGATGTAAGGTCTTCTTTGGAGTTGTAATGCGTCCTACATTATTCTAAATTTCTTTTCAAGTTGCTAATGTCACATACAGAGTCGTAACAAGTCCTGTGTGTTCGTACAATGTCAAAGGACTCGGAAGAATTCATTAGGTTTATTATGGTGTTTTAAGTTTACATACGGTATTGTAAGATGTTGTTACGATTTGTAAAGAGTCCTACATTATAATAAAGTGCTTTTCAAGGTTCTAAAATGGCATAAAGGGTCGTAATATGTTTTAAATTGCCGTACGATGTTTAAAGGACTCGAACAAATTCAATTGGTTTATAATAGAGATTTAACGTTTCGTACGGTGATGTAAGGTCTTCTTTGGAGTTGTAATGCGTCCTACATTATTCTAAATTTCTTTTCAAGTTCCTAATGTCACATACAGAGTCGTAACAAGTCCTGTGTGTTCGTACGATGTTCAAAGGACTCGGACGAATTCATTAGGTTTATTATGGTGTTTTAAGTTTACATACGGTATTGTAAGATGTTGTTACGATTTGTAAAGAGTCCTACATTATAATAAAGTGCTTTTCAAGGTTCTAAAATGGCATAAAGATTCGTAATATGTTTTAAGTTGCCGTACGATGTTTAAAGGACTCGTACAAATTCAATTGGTTTATAATGGAGATTTAACGTTTCGTACGGTGATGTAAGGTCTTCTTTGGAGTTGTAATGCGTCCTACATTATTCTAAATTTCTTTTCAAGTTGCTAATGTCACATACAGAGTCGTAACAAGTCCTGTATGTTCGTACGATGTTCAAAGGACTCGGACGAATTCATTAGGTTTATTATGGTGTTTTAAGTTTACATACGGTATTGTAAGATGTTGTTACGATTTGTAAAGAGTCCTACATTATAATAAAGTGCTTTTCAAGGTTCTAAAATGGCATAAAGGGACGTAATATGTTTTAAATTGCCGTACGATGTTTAAAGGACTCGAACAAATTCAATTGGTTTATAATAGAGATTTAACGTTTCGTACGGTGATGTAAGGTCTTCTTTGGAGTTGTAATGCGTCCTACATTATTCTAAATTTCTTTTCAAGTTGCTAATGTCACATACAGAGTCGTAACAAGTCCTGTGTGTTCGTACGATGTTCAAAGGACTCGGACGAATTCATTAGGTTTATTATGGTGTTTTAAGTTTACATACGGTATTGTAAGATGTTGTTACGATTTGTAAAGAGTCCTACATTATAATAAAGTGCTTTTCAAGGTTCTAAAATGGCATAAAGATTCGTAATATGTTTTAAGTTGCCGTACGATGTTTAAAGGACTCGTACAAATTCAATTGGTTTATAATGGAGATTTAACGTTTCGTACGGTGATGTAAGGTCTTCTTTGGAGTTGTAATGCGTCCTACATTATTCTAAATTTCTTTTCAAGTTGCTAATGTCACATACAGAGTCGTAACAAGTCCTGTATGTTCGTACGATGTTCAAAGGACTCGGACGAATTCATTAGGTTTATTATGGTGTTTTAAGTTTACATACGGTATTGTAAGATGTTGTTACGATTTGTAAAGAGTCCTACATTATAATAAAGTGCTTTTCAAGGTTCTAAAATGGCATAAAGGGACGTAATATGTTTTAAATTGCCGTACGATGTTTAAAGGACTCGAACAAATTCAATTGGTTTATAATAGAGATTTAACGTTTCGTACGGTGATGTAAGGTCTTCTTTGGAGTTGTAATGCGTCCTACATTATTCTAAATTTCTTTTCAAGTTGCTAATGTCACATACAGAGTCGTAACAAGTCCTGTGTGTTCGTACGATGTTCAAAGGACTCGGACGAATTCATTAGGTTTATTATGGTGTTTTAAGTTTACATACGGTATTGTAAGATGTTGTTACGATTTGTAAAGAGTCCTACATTATAATAAAGTGCTTTTCAAGGTTCTAAAATGGCATAAAGGGTCGTAATATGTTTTAAATTGCCGTACGATGTTTAAAGGACTCGAACAAATTCAATTGGTTTATAATAGAGATTTAACGTTTCGTACGGTGATGTAATGTCTTCTTTGGAGTTGTAATGCGTCCTACATTATTCTAAATTGATTTTCATGTTGTTAATGTCACATACAGAGTCGTAACAAGTCATGTGTGTTCGTACGATGTTCAAAGGACTCGGACGAATTCATTAGGTTTATTATGGTGTTTTAAGTTTACATACGGTATTGTAAGATGTTGTTACGATTTGTAAAGAGTCCTACATTATAATAAAGTGCTTTTCAAGGTTCTAAAATGGCATAAAGGGTCGTAATATGTTTTAAATTGCCGTACGATGTTTAAAGGACTCGAACAAATTCAATTGGTTTATAATAGAGATTTAACGTTTCGTACGGTGATGTAAGGTCTTCTTTGGAGTTGTAATGCGTCCTACATTATTCTAAATTTCTTTTCAAGTTCCTAATGTCACATACAGAGTCGTAACAAGTCCTGTGTGTTCGTACGATGTTCAAAGGACTCGGACGAATTCATTAGGTTTATTATGGTGTTTTAAGTTTACATACGGTATTGTAAGATGTTGTTACGATTTGTAAAGAGTCCTACATTATAATAAAGTGCTTTTCAAGGTTCTAAAATGGCATAAAGATTCGTAATATGTTTTAAGTTGCCGTACGATGTTTAAAGGACTCGTACAAATTCAATTGGTTTATAATGGAGATTTAACGTTTCGTACGGTGATGTAAGGTCTTCTTTGGAGTTGTAATGCGTCCTACATTATTCTAAATTTCTTTTCAAGTTGCTAATGTCACATACAGAGTCGTAACAAGTCCTGTATGTTCGTACGATGTTCAAAGGACTCGGACGAATTCATTAGGTTTATTATGGTGTTTTAAGTTTACATACGGTATTGTAAGATGTTGTTACGATTTGTAAAGAGTCCTACATTATAATAAAGTGCTTTTCAAGGTTCTAAAATGGCATAAAGGGACGTAATATGTTTTAAATTGCCGTACGATGTTTAAAGGACTCGAACAAATTCAATTGGTTTATAATAGAGATTTAACGTTTCGTACGGTGATGTAAGGTCTTCTTTGGAGTTGTAATGCGTCCTACATTATTCTAAATTTCTTTTCAAGTTGCTAATGTCACATACAGAGTCGTAACAAGTCCTGTGTGTTCGTACGATGTTCAAAGGACTCGGACGAATTCATTAGGTTTATTATGGTGTTTTAAGTTTACATACGGTATTGTAAGATGTTGTTACGATTTGTAAAGAGTCCTACATTATAATAAAGTGCTTTTCAAGGTTCTAAAATGGCATAAAGGGTCGTAATATGTTTTAAATTGCCGTACGATGTTTAAAGGACTCGAACAAATTCAATTGGTTTATAATAGAGATTTAACGTTTCGTACGGTGATGTAATGTCTTCTTTGGAGTTGTAATGCGTCCTACATTATTCTAAATTGATTTTCATGTTGTTAATGTCACATACAGAGTCGTAACAAGTCATGTGTGTTCGTACGATGTTCAAAGGACTCGGACGAATTCATTAGGTTTATTATGGTGTTTTAAGTTTACATACGGTATTGTAAGATGTTGTTACGATTTGTAAAGAGTCCTACATTATAATAAAGTGCTTTTCAAGGTTCTAAAATGACATAAAGAGTCGTAATATGTTTTAAGTTGCCGTACGATGTTTAAAGGACTCGAACAAATTCAATTGGTTTATAATGGAGATTTAACGTTTCGTACGGTGATGTAAGGTCTTCTTTGGAGTTGTAATGCGTCCTACATTATTCTAAATTTCTTTTCAAGTTGCTAATGTCACATACAGAGTCGTAACAAGTCCTGTGTGTTCGTACGATGTTCAAAGGACTCGGACGAATTCATTAGGTTTATTATGGTGTTTTAAGTTTACATACGGTATTGTAAGATGTTGTTACGATTTGTAAAGAGTCCTACATTATAATAAAGTGCTTTTCAAGGTTCTAAAATGGCATAAAGGGTCGTAATATGTTTTAAATTGTCGTACGATGTTTAAAGGACTCGAACAAATTCAATTGGTTTATAATAGAGATTTAACGTTTCGTACGGTGATGTAAGGTCTTCTTTGGAGTTGTAATGCGTCCTACATTATTCTAAATTTCTTTTCAAGTTCCTAATGTCACATACAGAGTCGTAACAAGTCCTGTGTGTTCGTACGATGTTCAAAGGACTCGGACGAATTCATTAGGTTTATTATGGTGTTTTAAGTTTACATACGGTATTGTAAGATGTTGTTACGATTTGTAAAGAGTCCTACATTATAATAAAGTGCTTTTCAAGGTTCTAAAATGGCATAAAGATTCGTAATATGTTTTAAGTTGCCGTACGATGTTTAAAGGACTCGTACAAATTCAATTGGTTTATAATGGAGATTTAACGTTTCGTACGGTGATGTAAGGTCTTCTTTGGAGTTGTAATGCGTCCTACATTATTCTAAATTTCTTTTCAAGTTGCTAATGTCACATACAGAGTCGTAACAAGTCCTGTATGTTCGTACGATGTTCAAAGGACTCGGACGAATTCATTAGGTTTATTATGGTGTTTTAAGTTTACATACGGTATTGTAAGATGTTGTTACGATTTGTAAAGAGTCCTACATTATAATAAAGTGCTTTTCAAGGTTCTAAAATGGCATAAAGGGACGTAATATGTTTTAAATTGCCGTACGATGTTTAAAGGACTCGAACAAATTCAATTGGTTTATAATAGAGATTTAACGTTTCGTACGGTGATGTAAGGTCTTCTTTGGAGTTGTAATGCGTCCTACATTATTCTAAATTTCTTTTCAAGTTGCTAATGTCACATACAGAGTCGTAACAAGTCCTGTGTGTTCGTACGATGTTCAAAGGACTCGGACGAATTCATTAGGTTTATTATGGTGTTTTAAGTTTACATACGGTATTGTAAGATGTTGTTACGATTTGTAGAGAGTCCTACATTATAATAAAGTGCTTTTCAAGGTTCTAAAATGACATAAAGAGTCGTAAGATGTTTTAAGTTGCCGTACGATGTTTAAAGGACTCGAACAAATTCAATTGGTTTATAATGGAGATTTAACGTTTCGTACGGTGATGTAAGGTCTTCTTTGGAGTTGTAATGCGTCCTACATTATTCTAAATTTCTTTTCAAGTTGCTAATGTTACATACAGAGTCGTAACAAGTCCTGTGTGTTCGTACGATGTTCAAAGGACTCGGACGAATTCATTAGCTTTATTATGGTGTTTTAAGTTTACATACGGTATTGTAAGATGTTGTTACGATTTGTAAAGAGTCCTACATTATAATAAAGTGCTTTTCAAGGTTCTAAAATGGCATAAAGGGTCGTAATATGTTTTAAATTGCCGTACGATGTTTAAAGGACTCGAACAAATTCAATTGGTTTATAATAGAGATTTAACGTTTCGTACGGTGATGTAATGTCTTCTTTGGAGTTGTAATGCGTCCTACATTATTCTAAATTGATTTTCATGTTGTTAATGTCACATACAGAGTCGTAACAAGTCATGTGTGTTCGTACGATGTTCAAAGGACTCGGACGAATTCATTAGGTTTATTATGGTGTTTTAAGTTTACATACGGTATTGTAAGATGTTGTTACGATTTGTAAAGAGTCCTACATTATAATAAAGTGCTTTTCAAGGTTCTAAAATGGCATAAAGGGTCGTAATATGTTTTAAATTGCCGTACGATGTTTAAAGGACTCGAACAAATTCAATTGGTTTATAATAGAGATTTAACGTTTCGTACGGTGATGTAATGTCTTCTTTGGAGTTGTAATGCGTCCTACATTATTCTAAATTGATTTTCATGTTGTTAATGTCACATACAGAGTCGTAACAAGTCATGTGTGTTCGTACGATGTTCAAAGGACTCGGACGAATTCATTAGGTTTATTATGGTGTTTTAAGTTTACATACGGTATTGTAAGATGTTGTTACGATTTGTAAAGAGTCCTACATTATAATAAAGTGCTTTTCAAGGTTCTAAAATGACATAAAGAGTCGTAATATGTTTTAAGTTGCCGTACGATGTTTAAAGGACTCGAACAAATTCAATTGGTTTATAATGGAGATTTAACGTTTCGTACGGTGATGTAAGGTCTTCTTTGGAGTTGTAATGCGTCCTACATTATTCTAAATTTCTTTTCAAGTTGCTAATGTCACATACAGAGTCGTAACAACTCCTGTGTGTTCGTACGATGTTCAAAGGACTCGGACGAATTCATTAGGTTTATTATGGTGTTTTAAGTTTACATACGGTATTGTAAGATGTTGTTACGATTTGTAAAGAGTCCTACATTATAATAAAGTGCTTTTCAAGGTTCTAAAATGGCATAAAGATTCGTAATATGTTTTAAGTTGCCGTACGATGTTTAAAGGACTCGAACAAATTCAATTGGTTTGTAATGAAGATTTAACGTTTCGTACGGTGATGTAAGGTCTTCTTTGGAGTTGTAATGCGTCCTACATTATTCTAAATTTCTTTTCAAGTTGCTAATGTCACATATAGAGTCGTAACAAGTCCTGTGTGTTCGTACGATGTTCAAAGGACTCGGACGAATTCATTAGGTTTATTATGGTGTTTTAAGTTTACATACGGTATTGTAAGATGTTGTTACGATTTGTAAAGAGTCCTACATTATAATAAAGTGCTTTTCAAGGTTCTAAAATGACATAAAGAGTCGTAATATGTTTTAAGTTGCCGTACGATGTTTAAAGGACTCGAACAAATTCAATTGGTTTATAATGGAGATTTAACGTTTCGTACGGTGATGTAAGGTCTTCTTTGGAGTTGTAATGCGTCCTACATTATTCTAAATTTCTTTTCAAGTTGCTAATGTCACATACAGAGTCGTAACAAGTCCTGTATGTTCGTACGATGTTCAAAGGACTCGGACGAATTCATTAGGTTTATTATGGTGTTTTAAGTTTACATACGGTATTGTAAGATGTTGTTACGATTTGTAAAGAGTCCTACATTATAATAAAGTGCTTTTCAAGGTTCTAAAATGGCATAAAGGGACGTAATATGTTTTAAATTGCCGTACGATGTTTAAAGGACTCGAACAAATTCAATTGGTTTATAATAGAGATTTAACGTTTCGTACGGTGATGTAAGGTCTTCTTTGGAGTTGTAATGCGTCCTACATTATTCTAAATTTCTTTTCAAGTTGCTAATGTCACATACAGAGTCGTAACAAGTCCTGTGTGTTCGTACGATGTTCAAAGGACTCGGACGAATTCATTAGGTTTATTATGGTGTTTTAAGTTTACATACGGTATTGTAAGATGTTGTTACGATTTGTAGAGAGTCCTACATTATAATAAAGTGCTTTTCAAGGTTCTAAAATGACATAAAGAGTCGTAAGATGTTTTAAGTTGCCGTACGATGTTTAAAGGACTCGAACAAATTCAATTGGTTTATAATGGAGATTTAACGTTTCGTACGGTGATGTAAGGTCTTCTTTGGAGTTGTAATGCGTCCTACATTATTCTAAATTTCTTTTCAAGTTGCTAATGTTACATACAGAGTCGTAACAAGTCCTGTGTGTTCGTACGATGTTCAAAGGACTCGGACGAATTCATTAGCTTTATTATGGTGTTTTAAGTTTACATACGGTATTGTAAGATGTTGTTACGATTTGTAAAGAGTCCTACATTATAATAAAGTGCTTTTCAAGGTTCTAAAATGGCATAAAGGGTCGTAATATGTTTTAAATTGCCGTACGATGTTTAAAGGACTCGAACAAATTCAATTGGTTTATAATAGAGATTTAACGTTTCGTACGGTGATGTAATGTCTTCTTTGGAGTTGTAATGCGTCCTACATTATTCTAAATTGATTTTCATGTTGTTAATGTCACATACAGAGTCGTAACAAGTCATGTGTGTTCGTACGATGTTCAAAGGACTCGGACGAATTCATTAGGTTTATTATGGTGTTTTAAGTTTACATACGGTATTGTAAGATGTTGTTACGATTTGTAAAGAGTCCTACATTATAATAAAGTGCTTTTCAAGGTTCTAAAATGGCATAAAGGGTCGTAATATGTTTTAAATTGCCGTACGATGTTTAAAGGACTCGAACAAATTCAATTGGTTTATAATAGAGATTTAACGTTTCGTACGGTGATGTAATGTCTTCTTTGGAGTTGTAATGCGTCCTACATTATTCTAAATTGATTTTCATGTTGTTAATGTCACATACAGAGTCGTAACAAGTCATGTGTGTTCGTACGATGTTCAAAGGACTCGGACGAATTCATTAGGTTTATTATGGTGTTTTAAGTTTACATACGGTATTGTAAGATGTTGTTACGATTTGTAAAGAGTCCTACATTATAATAAAGTGCTTTTCAAGGTTCTAAAATGACATAAAGAGTCGTAATATGTTTTAAGTTGCCGTACGATGTTTAAAGGACTCGAACAAATTCAATTGGTTTATAATGGAGATTTAACGTTTCGTACGGTGATGTAAGGTCTTCTTTGGAGTTGTAATGCGTCCTACATTATTCTAAATTTCTTTTCAAGTTGCTAATGTCACATACAGAGTCGTAACAACTCCTGTGTGTTCGTACGATGTTCAAAGGACTCGGACGAATTCATTAGGTTTATTATGGTGTTTTAAGTTTACATACGGTATTGTAAGATGTTGTTACGATTTGTAAAGAGTCCTACATTATAATAAAGTGCTTTTCAAGGTTCTAAAATGGCATAAAGATTCGTAATATGTTTTAAGTTGCCGTACGATGTTTAAAGGACTCGAACAAATTCAATTGGTTTGTAATGAAGATTTAACGTTTCGTACGGTGATGTAAGGTCTTCTTTGGAGTTGTAATGCGTCCTACATTATTCTAAATTTCTTTTCAAGTTGCTAATGTCACATATAGAGTCGTAACAAGTCCTGTGTGTTCGTACGATGTTCAAAGGACTCGGACGAATTCATTAGGTTTATTATGGTGTTTTAAGTTTACATACGGTATTGTAAGATGTTGTTACGATTTGTAAAGAGTCCTACATTATAATAAAGTGCTTTTCAAGGTTCTAAAATGACATAAAGAGTCGTAATATGTTTTAAGTTGCCGTACGATGTTTAAAGGACTCGAACAAATTCAATTGGTTTATAATGGAGATTTAACGTTTCGTACGGTGATGTAAGGTCTTCTTTGGAGTTGTAATGCGTCCTACATTATTCTAAATTTCTTTTCAAGTTGCTAATGTCACATACAGAGTCGTAACAAGTCCTGTATGTTCGTACGATGTTCAAAGGACTCGGACGAATTCATTAGGTTTATTATGGTGTTTTAAGTTTACATACGGTATTGTAAGATGTTGTTACGATTTGTAAAGAGTCCTACATTATAATAAAGTGCTTTTCAAGGTTCTAAAATGGCATAAAGAGTTGTAATATGTTTTAAGTTGCCATACGATGTTTAAAGGACTCGAACAAATTCAATTGGTTTATAATGGAGATTTAACGTTTCGTACGGTGATGTAAGGTCTTCTTTGGAGTTGTAATGCGTCCTACATTATTCTAAATTTCTTTTCAGGTTGCTAATGTCACATACAGAGTCGTAACAAGTCCTGTGTGTTCGTACGATGTTCAAAGGACTCGGACGAATTCATTAGGTTTATTATGGTGTTTTAAGTTAACATACGGTATTGTAAGATGTTGTTACGATTTGTAAAGAGTCCTACATTATAATAAAGTGCTTTTCAAGGTTCTAAAATGGCATAAAGGGTCGTAATATGTTTTAAATTGCCGTACGATGTTTAAAAGACTCGAACAAATTCAATTGGTTTATAATAGAGATTTAACGTTTCGTACGGTGATGTAAGGTCTTCTTTGGAGTTGTAATGCGTCCTACATTATTCTAAATTTCTTTTCAAGTTCCTATTGTCACATACAGAGTCGTAACAAGTCCTGTGTGTTCGTACGATGTTCAAAGGACTCGGACGAATTCATTAGGTTTATTATGGTGTTTTAAGTTTACATACGGTATTGTAAGATGTTGTTACGATTTGTAAAGAGTCCTACATTATAATAAAGTGCTTTTCAAGGTTCTAAAATGGCATAAAGAGTCGTAATATGTTTTAAGTTGCCGTACGATATTTAAAGGACTCGAACAAATTCAATTGGTTTGTAATGAAGATTTAACGTTTCGTACGGTGATGTAAGGTCTTCTTTGGAGTTGTAATGCGTCCTACATTATTCTAAATTTCTTTTCAAGTTGCTAATGTCACATATAGAGTCGTAACAAGTCCTGTGTGTTCGTACGATGTTCAAAGGACTCGGACGAATTCATTAGGTTTATTATGGTGTTTTAAGTTTACATACGGTATTGTAAGATGTTGTTACGATTTGTAAAGAGTCCTACATTATAATAAAGTGCTTTTCAAGGTTCTAAAATGACATAAAGAGTCGTAATATGTTTTAAGTTGCCGTACGATGTTTAAAGGACTCGAACAAATTCAATTGGTTTATAATGGAGATTTAACGTTTCGTACGGTGATGTAAGGTCTTCTTTGGAGTTGTAATGCGTCCTACATTATTCTAAATTTCTTTTCAAGTTGCTAATGTCACATACAGAGTCGTAACAAGTCCTGTATGTTCGTACGATGTTCAAAGGACTCGGACAAATTCATTAGGTTTATTATGGTGTTTTAAGTTTACATACGGTATTGTAAGATGTTGTTACGATTTGTAAAGAGTCCTACATTATAATAAAGTGCTTTTAAAGGTTCTAAAATGGCATAAAGAGTCGTAGTATGTTTTAAGTTGTCGTACGATGTTTAAAGGACTCGAACAAATTCAATTGGTTTTTAATGGAGATTTAACGTTTCGTACGGTGATGTAAGGTCTTCTTTGGAGTTGTAATGCGTCCTACATTATTCTAAATTTCTTTTCAAGTTGCTAATGTCACATACAGAGTCGTAACAAGTCCTGTGTGTTCGTACGATGTTCAAAGGACTCGGACGAATTCATTAGGTTTATTATGGTGTTTTAAGTTTACATACGTTATTGTAAGATGTTGTTACGATTTGTAAAGAGTCCTACATTATAATAAAGTGCTTTTCAAGGTTCTAAAATGGCATAAAGAGTCGTAATATGTTTTAAGTTGCCGTACGATGTTTAAAGGACTCGAACAAATTCAATTGGTTTATAATGGAGATTTAACGTTTCGTACGGTGATGTAAGGTCTTCTTTGGAGTTGTAATGCGTCCTACATTATTCTAAATTTCTTTTCAAGTTGCTAATGTCACATACAGAGTCGTAACAAGTCCTGTGTGTTCGTACGATGTTCAAAGGACTCGGACGAATTCATTAGGTTTATTATGGTGTTTTAAGTTTACATACGGTATTGTAAGATGTTGTTACGATTTGTAAAGAGACCTACATTATAATAATGTTTTTTTCAAGGTTCTAAAATGGCATAAAGAGTCTTAATATGTTTTAAGTTGCCGTACGATGTTTAAAGGACTCGAACAAATTCAATTGGTTTATAATGGAGATTTAACGTTTCGTACGGTGATGTAAGGTCTTCTTTGGAGTTGTAATGCTTCCTACATTAATCTAAATTGCTTTTCAAGTTGCTAATGTCACATACAGAGTCGTAACAAGTCCTGTGTGTTCGTACGATGTTCAAAGGACTCGGATGAATTCATTAGGTTTATTATGGTGTTTTAAGTTTACATACGGTATTGTAAGATGTTGTTACGATTTGTAAAGAGTCCTACATTATAATAAAGTGCTTTTCAAGGTTCTAAAATGGCATACAGAGTCGTAATATGTTTTAAGTTGCCATTCGATGTTTAAAGGACTCGAACAAATTCAATTGGTTTGTAATGGAGATTTAACGTTTCGTACGGTGATGTAAGGTCTTCTTTGGAGTTGTAATGCGTCCTACATTATTCTAAATTTCTTTTCAAGTTGCTAATGTCACATACAGAGTCGTAACAAGTCCTGTGTGTTCGTACGATGTTTAAAGGACTCGGACGAATTCATTAGGTTTATTATGGTGTTTTAAGTTTACATACGGTATTGTAAGATGTTGTTACGATTTGTAAAGAGTCCTACATTATAATAAAGTGCTTTTCAAGGTTCTAAAATGGCATAAAGAGTCGTAATATGTTTTAAGTTGCCGTACGATGTTTAAAGGACTCGAACAAATTCAATTGGTTTATAATGGAGATTTAACGTTTCGTACGGTGATGTAAGGTCTTCTTTGGAGTTGTAATGCGTCCTACATTATTCTAAATTTCTTTTCAAGTTGCTAATGTCACATACAGAGTCGTAACAAGTCCTGTGTGTTCGTACGATGTTCAAAGGACTCGGACGAATTCATTAGGTTTATTATGGTGTTTTAAGTTTACATACGATATTGTAAGATGTTGTTACGATTTGTAAAGAGTCCTACATTATAATAAAGTGCTTTTCAAGGTTCTAAAATGGCATAAAGAGTCGTAATATGTTTTAAGTTGCCGTACGATGTTTAAAGGACTCGAACAAATTCAATTGGTTTATAATGGAGATTTAACGTTTCGTACGGTGATGTAAGGTCTTCTTTGGAGTTGTAATGCGTCCTACATTATTCTAAATTTCTTTTCAAGTTGCTAATGTCACATACAGAGTCGTAACAAGTCCTGTGTGTTCGTACGATGTTCAAAGGACTCGGACGAATTCATTAGGTTTATTATGGTGTTTTAAGTTTACATACGGTATTGTAAGATGTTGTTACGATTTGTAAAGAGACCTACATTATAATAATGTTTTTTTCAAGGTTCTAAAATGGCATAAAGAGTCTTAATATGTTTTAAGTTGCCGTACGATGTTTAAAGGACTCGAACAAATTCAATTGGTTTATAATGGAGATTTAACGTTTCGTACGGTGATGTAAGGTCTTCTTTGGAGTTGTAATGCATCTTACATTAATCTAAATTGCTTTTCAAGTTGCTAATGTCTCATACAGAGTCGTAACAAGTCCTGAGTTGTCGTACGATGTGCAATGGATTCGAACGAATTCATTAGGATTATTATGGAGTTTTAAGATGACGTACAGTATTGTATTGTGTTGTTAGGAGTTGTATGGCGTCGTACATTATACTAACATGATTTTCATGGTGCTAATGGGATATACAGAGTCATAAGATATTCTAATTTGCCATACGATGTTGAAATGACTCGGACGAATTCATTAGGTTTATTATGGAGTTTTAATGTTTCGTACGATGATGCAAGGTGTTCTTAGAAGATGTAACGCGCCCTACATTATTCTAAATAGCTTTTCATGTTGCTAATGTCACATACAGAGTCGTAACAAGTTATGTGTGTTCGTACGATGTTCAAAGGACTCGAACGAATTCATTAGGTTTATTATGGTGTTTTAAGTTTACATACGGTATTGTAAGATGTTGTTAGGATTTGTAAAGAGACCTACATTATAATAAAGTTTTTTTCAAGGTTCTAAAATGGCATAAAGAGTCGTAATATGTTTTAAGTTGCCGTACGATGTTTAAAGGACTCGAACAAATTCAATTGGTTTATAATGGAGATTTAACGTTTCGTACGGTGATGTAAGGTCTTCTTTGGAGTTGTAATGCGTCCTACATTATTCTCAATTTCTTTTCAAGTTGCTAATGTCACATACAGAGTCGTAACAAGTCCTGTGTGTTCGTACGATGTTCAAAGGACTCGGATGAATTCATTAGGTTTATTATGGTGTTTTAAGTTTACATACGGTATTGTAAGATGTTGTTACGATTTGTAAAGAGTCCTACATTATAATAAAGTGCTTTTCAAGGTTCTAAAATGGCATACAGAGTCGTAATATGTTTTAAGTAGCCGTTCGATGTTTAAAGGACTCGAACAAATTCAATTGGTTTGTAATGGAGATTTAACGTTTCGTACGGTGATGTAAGGTCTTCTTTGGAGTTGTAATGCGTCCTACATTATTCTAAATTTCTTTTCAAGTTGCTAATGTCACATACAGAGTCGTAACAAGTCCTGTGTGTTCGTACGATGTTTAAAGGACTCGGACGAATTCATTAGGTTTATTATGGTGTTTTAAGTTTACATACGGTATTGTAAGATGTTGTTACGATTTGTAAAGAGTCCTACATTATAATAAAGTGCTTTTCAAGGTTCTAAAATGGCATAAAGAGTCGTAGTATGTTTTAAGTTGCCGTACGATGTTTAAAGGACTCGAACAAATTCAATTGGTTTATAATGGAGATTTAACGTTTCGTACGGTGATGTAAGGTCTTCTTTGGAGTTGTAATGCGTCCTACATTATTCTAAATTTCTTTTCAAGTTGCTAATGTCACATACAGAGTCGTAACAAGTCCTGTGTGTTCGTACGATGTTCAAAGGACTCGGACGAATTCATTAGGTTTATTATGGTGTTTTAAGTTTACATACGATATTGTAAGATGTTGTTACGATTTGTAAAGAGTCCTACATTATAATAAAGTGCTTTTCAAGGTTCTAAAATGGCATAAAGAGTCGTAATATGTTTTAAGTTGCCGTACGATGTTTAAAGGACTCGAACAAATTCAATTGGTTTATAATGGAGATTTAACGTTTCGTACGGTGATGTAAGGTCTTCTTTGGAGTTGTAATGCGTCCTACATTATTCTAAATTTCTTTTCAAGTTGCTAATGTCACATACAGAGTCGTAACAAGTCCTGTGTGTTCGTACGATGTTCAAAGGACTCGGACGAATTCATTAGGTTTATTATGGTGTTTTAAGTTTACATACGGTATTGTAAGATGTTGTTACGATTTGTAAAGAGACCTACATTATAATAATGTTTTTTTCAAGGTTCTAAAATGGCATAAAGAGTCTTAATATGTTTTAAGTTGCCGTACGATGTTTAAAGGACTCGAACAAATTCAATTGGTTTATAATGGAGATTTAACGTTTCGTACGGTGATGTAAGGTCTTCTTTGGAGTTGTAATGCATCTTACATTAATCTAAATTGCTTTTCAAGTTGCTAATGTCTCATACAGAGTCGTAACAAGTCCTGAGTTGTCGTACGATGTGCAATGGATTCGAACGAATTCATTAGGATTATTATGGAGTTTTAAGATGACGTACAGTATTGTATTGTGTTGTTAGGAGTTGTATGGCGTCGTACATTATACTAACATGATTTTCATGGTGCTAATGGGATATACAGAGTCATAAGATATTCTAATTTGCCATACGATGTTGAAATGACTCGGACGAATTCATTAGGTTTATTATGGAGTTTTAATGTTTCGTACGATGATGCAAGGTGTTCTTAGAAGATGTAACGCGCCCTACATTATTCTAAATAGCTTTTCATGTTGCTAATGTCACATACAGAGTCGTAACAAGTTATGTGTGTTCGTACGATGTTCAAAGGACTCGAACGAATTCATTAGGTTTATTATGGTGTTTTAAGTTTACATACGGTATTGTAAGATGTTGTTAGGATTTGTAAAGAGACCTACATTATAATAAAGTTTTTTTCAAGGTTCTAAAATGGCATAAAGAGTCGTAATATGTTTTAAGTTGCCGTACGATGTTTAAAGGACTCGAACAAATTCAATTGGTTTATAATGGAGATTTAACGTTTCGTACGGTGATGTAAGGTCTTCTTTGGAGTTGTAATGCGTCCTACATTATTCTCAATTTCTTTTCAAGTTGCTAATGTCACATACAGAGTCGTAACAAGTCCTGTGTGTTCGTACGATGTTCAAAGGACTCGGATGAATTCATTAGGTTTATTATGGTGTTTTAAGTTTACATACGGTATTGTAAGATGTTGTTACGATTTGTAAAGAGTCCTACATTATAATAAAGTGCTTTTCAAGGTTCTAAAATGGCATACAGAGTCGTAATATGTTTTAAGTAGCCGTTCGATGTTTAAAGGACTCGAACAAATTCAATTGGTTTGTAATGGAGATTTAACGTTTCGTACGGTGATGTAAGGTCTTCTTTGGAGTTGTAATGCGTCCTACATTATTCTAAATTTCTTTTCAAGTTGCTAATGTCACATACAGAGTCGTAACAAGTCCTGTGTGTTCGTACGATGTTTAAAGGACTCGGACGAATTCATTAGGTTTATTATGGTGTTTTAAGTTTACATACGGTATTGTAAGATGTTGTTACGATTTGTAAAGAGTCCTACATTATAATAAAGTGCTTTTCAAGGTTCTAAAATGGCATAAAGAGTCGTAGTATGTTTTAAGTTGCCGTACGATGTTTAAAGGACTCGAACAAATTCAATTGGTTTATAATGGAGATTTAACGTTTCGTACGGTGATGTAAGGTCTTCTTTGGAGTTGTAATGCGTCCTACATTATTCTAAATTTCTTTTCAAGTTGCTAATGTCACATACAGAGTCGTAACAAGTCCTGTGTGTTCGTACGATGTTCAAAGGACTCGGACGAATTCATTAGGTTTATTATGGTGTTTTAAGTTTACATACGATATTGTAAGATGTTGTTACGATTTGTAAAGAGTCCTACATTATAATAAAGTGCTTTTCAAGGTTCTAAAATGGCATAAAGAGTCGTAATATGTTTTAAGTTGCCGTACGATGTTTAAAGGACTCGAACAAATTCAATTGGTTTATAATGGAGATTTAACGTTTCGTACGGTGATGTAAGGTCTTCTTTGGAGTTGTAATGCATCCTACATTATTCTAAATTACTTTTCAAGTTGCTAATGTCACATACAGAGTCGTAACAAGTCCTGTGTTCGTACGATGTTCAAAGGACTCGGACGAATTCATTAGGTTTATTATGGTGTTTTAAGTTTACATACGGTATTGTAAGATGTTGTTACGATTTGTAAAGAGACCTACATTATTATAATGTGTTTTTCAAGGTTCTAAAATGGCATAAAGAGTCTTAATATGTTTTAAGTTGCCGTACGATGTTTAAAGGACTCGAACAAATTCAATTGGTTTATAATGGAGATTTAACGTTTCGTACGGTGATGTAATGTCTTCTTTGGAGTTGTAATGCGTCCTACATTAATCTAAATTGCTTTTCAAGTTGCTAATGTCTCATACAGAGTCGTAACAAGTCCTGAGTTGTCGTACGATGTGCAATGGATTCGAACGAATTCATTAGGATTATTATGGAGTTTTAAGATGACGTACAATATTGTATTGTGTTGTTAGGAGTTGTATGGCGTCGTACATTATACTAACATGATTTTCATGGTGCTAATGTGATATACAGAGTCATAAGATATTCTAAGTTGCCATACGATGTTGAAATGACTCGGACGAATTCATTAGGTTTATTATGGAGTTTTAATGTTTCGTACGATGATGCAAGGTGTTCTTAGAAGATGTAACGCGTCCTACATTATTCTAAATTGCTTTTCATGTTGCTAATGTCACATACAGAGTCGTAACAAGTCATGTGTGTTCGTACGATGTTCAAAGGACTCGGACGAATTCATTAGGTTTATTATGGTGTTTTAAGTTTACATACGGTATTGTAAGATGTTGTTAGGATTTGTAAAGAGACCTACATTATAATAATGTTTTTTTCAAGGTTCTAAAATGGCATAAAGAGTCGTAATATGTTTTAAGTTGCCGTACGATGTTTAAAGGACTCGAACAAATTCAATTGGTTTATAATGGAGATTTAACGTTTCGTACGGTGATGTAAGGTATTCTTTGGAGTTGTAATGCGTCCTACATTATTCTAAATTGCTTTTCAAGTTGCTAATGTCTCATACAGAGTCGTAACAAGTCCTGAGTTGCCGTACGATGTGCAATGGATTCGAACGAATTCATTAGGATTATTATGGAGTTTTAAGATGACGTACAGTATTGTATTGTGTTGTTATGAGTTGTATGGCATCGTACATTATACTAACATGATTTTCAAGGTGCTAATGTGATATACAGAGTCATGAGATATTCTAAGTTGCCATACGATGTTGAAATGACTCGGACGAATTCATTAGGTTTATTATGGAGTTTTAATGTTTCGTACGATGATGCAAGGTGTTCTTAGAAGATGTAACGCGTCCTACATTATTCTAAATTGCTTTTCATGTTGCTAATGTCACATACAGAGTCGTAACAACTCATGTGTGTTCGTACGATGTTCAAAGGACTCGGACGAATTCATTAGGTTTATTATGGTGTTTTAAGTTTACATACGGTATTGTAAGATGTTGTTACGATTTGTAAAGAGTCCTACATTATAATAAAGTGCTTTTCAAGTTTCTAAAATGGCATAAAGAGTCGTAATATGTTTTAAGTTGCCGTACGATGTTTAAAGGACTCGAACAAATTCAATTGGTTTATAATGGAGATTTAATGTTTCGTACGGTGATGTAAGGTCTTCTTTGGAGTTGTAATGCGTCCTACATTATTCTAAATTTCTTTTCAAGTTGCTAATGTCACATACAGAGTCGTAACAAGTCTTGTGTGTTCGTACGATGTTCAAAGGACTCGGGCGAATTCATTAGGTTTATTATGGTGTTTTAAGTTACATACGGTATTTTAAGATGTTGTTACGATTTGTAAAGAGTCCTACATTATAATAAAGTGCTTTTCAAGGTTCTAAAATGGCATAAAGAGTCGTAATATGTTTTAAGTTGCCGTACGATGTTTAAACGACTCGAAAAAATTCAATTGGTTTATAATGGAGATTTAACGTTTCGTACGGTGATGTGAGGTCTTCTTTGGAGTTGTAATGCGTCCTACATTATTCTAAATTTCTTTTCAAGTTGCTAATGTTACATACAGAGTCGTAACAAGTCCTGTGTGTTCGTACGATGTTCAAAGGACTCAGACGAATTCATTAGGTTTATTATGGTGTTTTAAGTTTACTACGGTATTGTAAGATGTTGTTACGATTTGTAAAGAGTCCTACATTATAATAAAGTGCTTTTCAAGGTTCTAAAATGGCATAAAGAGTCGTAATATGTTTTAACTTGCCGTACGATGTTTAAAGGACTCGAACAAATTCAATTGGTTTATAATGGAGATTTAACGTTTCGTACGGTGATGTAAGGTCTTCTTTGGAGTTGTAATGCGTCCTACATTATTCTAAATTGCTTTTCAAGTTGCTAAAGTCTCATACAGAGTCGTAACAAGTCTTGTGTGTTCGTACGATGTTCAAAGGACTCAGACGAATTCATTAGGTTTATTATGGTGTTTTAAGTTTACATACGGTATTGTAAGATGTTGTTACGATTTGTAAAGAGTCTTACATTATAATAAAGTGCTTTTCAAGTTTCTAAAATGGCATAAAGAGTCGTAATATGTTTTATGTTGCCGTACGATGTTTAAAGGACTCGAACAAATTCAATTGGTTTATATTGGAGATTTAATGTTTCGTACGGTGATGTAAGGTCTTCTTTGGAGTTGTAATGCGTCCTACATTATTCTAAATTTCTTTTCAAGTTGCTAATGTCACATACAGAGTCGTAACAAGTCTTGTGTGTTCATACGATGTTCAAAGGACTCGGGCGAATTCATTAGGTTTATTATGGTGTTTTAAGTTACATACGGTATTTTAAGATGTTGTTACGATTTGTAAAGAGTCCTACATTATAATAAAGTGCTTTTCAAGGTTCTAAAATGGCATAAAGAGTCGTAATATGTTTTAAGTTGCCGTACGATGTTTAAACGACTCGAAAAAATTCAATTGGTTTATAATGGAGATTTAACGTTTCGTACGGTGATGTAAGGTCTTCTTTGGAGTTGTAATGCGTCCTACATTATTCTAAATTTCTTTTCAAGTTGCTAATGTTACATACAGAGTCGTAACAAGTCCTGTGTGTTCGTACGATGTTCAAAGGACTCAGACGAATTCATTAGGTTTATTATGGTGTTTTAAGTTTACTACGGTATTGTAAGATGTTGTTACGATTTGTAAAGAGTCCTACATTATAATAAGTGCTTTTCAAGGTTCAAAAATGGCATAAAGAGTCGTAATATGTTTTAAGTTGCCGTACGATGTTTAAAGGACTCGAACAAATTCAATTGGTTTATAATGGAGATTTAACGTTTCGTACGGTGATGTAAGGTCTTCTTTGGAGTTGTAATGCGTCCTACATTATTCTAAATTGCTTTTCAAGTTGCTAATGCCTCATACAGAGTCGTAACAAGTCCTGAGTTGTCGTACGATGTGCAATGGACTCAGACGAA
This sequence comes from Tagetes erecta, assembly GCA_030867185.1. Lineage (NCBI taxonomy): Eukaryota > Viridiplantae > Streptophyta > Magnoliopsida > Asterales > Asteraceae > Tagetes > Tagetes erecta. Next base: position 47,607,728 of record CM061490.1, read on the forward strand.
TTCATTAGGTTTATTATGGTGTTTTAAGTTTACATACGGTATTGTAAGATGTTGTTACGATTTGTAAAGAGTCCTACATTATAATAAAGCGCTTTTCAAGTTTCTAAAATGGCATAAAGAGTCGTAATATGTTTTAAGTTGCCGTACGATGTTTAAAGGACTCGAACAAATTCAATTGGTTTATAATGGAGATTTAATGTTTCGTACGGTGATGTAAGGTCTTCTTTGGAGTTGTAATGCGTCCTACATTATTCTAAATTTCTTTTCAAGTTGCTAATGTCACATACAGAGTCGTAACAAGTCTTGTGTGTTCGTACGATGTTCAAAGGACTCGGGCGAATTCATGAGGTTTATTATGGTGTTTTAAGTTACATACGGTATTTTAAGATGTTGTTACGATTTGTAAAGAGTCCTACATTATAATAAAGTGCTTTTCAAGGTTCTAAAATGGCATAAAGAGTCGTAATATGTTTTAAGTTGCCGTACGATGTTTAAACGACTCGAAAAAATTCAATTGGTTTATAATGGAGATTTAACGTTTCGTACGGTGATGTAAGGTCTTCTTTGGAGTTGTAATGCGTCCTACATTATTCTAAATTTCTTTTCAAGTTGCTAATGTTACATACAGAGTCGTAACAAGTCCTGTGTGTTCGTACGATGTTCAAAGGACTCAGACGAATTCATTAGGTTTATTATGGTGTTTTAAGTTTACTACGGTATTGTAAGATGTTGTTACGATTTGTAAAGAGTCCTACATTATAATAAAGTGCTTTTCAAGGTTCTAAAATGGCATAAAGAGTCGTAATATGTTTTAAGTTGCCGTACGATGTTTAAAGGACTCGAACAAATTCAATTGGTTTATAATGGAGATTTAACGTTTCGTACGGTGATGTAAGGTCTTCTTTGGAGTTTTAATGCGTCCTACATTATTCTAAATTGCTTTTCAAGTTGCTAATGTCTCATACAGAGTCGTAACAAGTCCTGAGTTGTCGTACGATGTGCAATGGATTCGAACCGATTCATTAGGATTATTATGGAGTTTTAAGATGACGTACAGTATTGTATTGTGTTGTTAGGAGTTGTATGGCGTCGTACATTATACTAACATGATTTTCAAGGTGCTAACGTGATATACAGAGTCATAAGATATTCTAAGTTGCCATACGATGTTGAAATGACTCGGACGAATTCATTAGGTTTATTATGGAGTTTTAATGTTTCGTACGATGATGTAAGGTGTTCTTAGAAGATGTAACGCGTCCTACATTATTCTAAATTGCTTTTCATGTTGCTAATGTCACATACAGAGTCGTAACAAGTCATGTGTGTTCGTACGATGTTCAAAGGACTCGGACGAATTCATTAGGTTTATTATGGTGTTTTAAGTTTACATACGGTATTGTAAGATGTTGTTATGATTTGTAAAGAGTCCTACATTATAATAAAGTGCTTTTCAAGGTTCTAAAATGGCATAAAGAGTCGTAATATGTTTTAAGTTGCCGTACGATGTTTAAAGGACTCGAACAAATTCAATTGGTTTATAATGGAGATTTAATGTTTCGTACGGTGATGTAAGGTCTTCTTTGGAGTTGTAATGCGTCCTACATTATTATAAATTTCTTTTCAAGTTGCTAATGTCACATACAGAGTCGTAACAACTCTTGTGTGTTCGTACGATGTTCAAAGGACTCGGGCGAATTCATTAGGTTTATTATGGTGTTTTAAGTTACATACGGTATTTTAAGATGTTGTTACGATTTGTAAAGAGTCCTACATTATAATAAAGTGCTTTTCAAGGTTCTAAAATGGCATAAAGAGTCGTAATATGTTTTAAGTTGCCGTACGATGTTTAAACGACTCGAAAAAATTCAATTGGTTTATAATGGAGATTTAACGTTTCGTACGGTGATGTAAGGTCTTCTTTGCAGTTGTAATGCGTCCTACATTATTCTAAATTTCTTTTCAAGTTGCTAATGTTACATACAGAGTCGTAACAAGTCCTGTGTGTTCGTACGATGTTCAAAGGACTCAGACGAATTCATTAGGTTTATTATGGTGTTTTAAGTTTACTACGGTATTGTAAGATGTTGTTACGATTTGTAAAGAGTCCTACATTATAATAAGTGCTTTTCAAGGTTCAAAAATGGCATAAAGAGTCGTAATATGTTTTAAGTTGCCGTACGATGTTTAAAGGACTCGAACAAATTCAATTGGTTTATAATGGAGATTTAACGTTTCGTACGGTGATGTAAGGTCTTCTTTGGAGTTGTAATGCGTCCTACATTATTCTAAATTGCTTTTCAAGTTGCTAATGCCTCATACAGAGTCGTAACAAGTCCTGAGTTGTCGTACGATGTGCAATGGACTCAGACGAATTCATTAGGTTTATTATGGTGTTTTAAGTTTACATACGGTATTGTAAGATGTTGTTACGATTTGTAAAGAGTCCTACATTATAATAAAGCGCTTTTCAAGTTTCTAAAATGGCATAAAGAGTCGTAATATGTTTTAAGTTGCCGTACGATGTTTAAAGGACTCGAACAAATTCAATTGGTTTATAATGGAGATTTAATGTTTCGTACGGTGATGTAAGGTCTTCTTTGGAGTTGTAATGCGTCCTACATTATTCTAAATTTCTTTTCAAGTTGCTAATGTCACATACAGAGTCGTAACAAGTCTTGTGTGTTCGTACGATGTTCAAAGGACTCGGGCGAATTCATGAGGTTTATTATGGTGTTTTAAGTTACATACGGTATTTTAAGATGTTGTTACGATTTGTAAAGAGTCCTACATTATAATAAAGTGCTTTTCAAGGTTCTAAAATGGCATAAAGAGTCGTAATATGTTTTAAGTTGCCGTACGATGTTTAAACGACTCGAAAAAATTCAATTGGTTTATAATGGAGATTTAACGTTTCGTACGGTGATGTAAGGTCTTCTTTGGAGTTGTAATGCGTCCTACATTATTCTAAATTTCTTTTCAAGTTGCTAATGTTACATACAGAGTCGTAACAAGTCCTGTGTGTTCGTACGATGTTCAAAGGACTCAGACGAATTCATTAGGTTTATTATGGTGTTTTAAGTTTACTACGGTATTGTAAGATGTTGTTACGATTTGTAAAGAGTCCTACATTATAATAAAGTGCTTTTCAAGGTTCTAAAATGGCATAAAGAGTCGTAATATGTTTTAAGTTGCCGTACGATGTTTAAAGGACTCGAACAAATTCAATTGGTTTATAATGGAGATTTAACGTTTCGTACGGTGATGTAAGGTCTTCTTTGGAGTTTTAATGCGTCCTACATTATTCTAAATTGCTTTTCAAGTTGCTAATGTCTCATACAGAGTCGTAACAAGTCCTGAGTTGTCGTACGATGTGCAATGGATTCGAACCGATTCATTAGGATTATTATGGAGTTTTAAGATGACGTACAGTATTGTATTGTGTTGTTAGGAGTTGTATGGCGTCGTACATTATACTAACATGATTTTCAAGGTGCTAACGTGATATACAGAGTCATAAGATATTCTAAGTTGCCATACGATGTTGAAATGACTCGGACGAATTCATTAGGTTTATTATGGAGTTTTAATGTTTCGTACGATGATGTAAGGTGTTCTTAGAAGATGTAACGCGTCCTACATTATTCTAAATTGCTTTTCATGTTGCTAATGTCACATACAGAGTCGTAACAAGTCATGTGTGTTCGTACGATGTTCAAAGGACTCGGACGAATTCATTAGGTTTATTATGGTGTTTTAAGTTTACATACGGTATTGTAAGATGTTGTTATGATTTGTAAAGAGTCCTACATTATAATAAAGTGCTTTTCAAGGTTCTAAAATGGCATAAAGAGTCGTAATATGTTTTAAGTTGCCGTACGATGTTTAAAGGACTCGAACAAATTCAATTGGTTTATAATGGAGATTTAATGTTTCGTACGGTGATGTAAGGTCTTCTTTGGAGTTGTAATGCGTCCTACATTATTATAAATTTCTTTTCAAGTTGCTAATGTCACATACAGAGTCGTAACAACTCTTGTGTGTTCGTACGATGTTCAAAGGACTCGGGCGAATTCATTAGGTTTATTATGGTGTTTTAAGTTACATACGGTATTTTAAGATGTTGTTACGATTTGTAAAGAGTCCTACATTATAATAAAGTGCTTTTCAAGGTTCTAAAATGGCATAAAGAGTCGTAATATGTTTTAAGTTGCCGTACGATGTTTAAACGACTCGAAAAAATTCAATTGGTTTATTATGGAGATTTAACGTTTCGTACGGTGATGTAAGGTCTTCTTTGGAGTTGTAATGCGTCCTACATTATTCTAAATTTCTTTTCAAGTTGCTAATGTTACATACAGAGTCGTAACAAGTCCTGTGTGTTCGTACGATGTTCAAAGGACTCAGACGAATTCATTAGGTTTATTATGGTGTTTTAAGTTTACTACGGTATTGTAAGATGTTGTTACGATTTGTAAAGAGTCCTACATTATAATAAAGTGCTTTTCAAGGTTCTAAAATGGCATAAAGAGTCGTAATATGTTTTAAGTTGCCGTACGATGTTTAAACGACTCGAAAAAATTCAATTGGTTTATAATGGAGATTTAACGTTTCGTACGGTGATGTAAGGTCTTCTTTGGAGTTGTAATGCGTCCTACATTATTCTAAATTTCTTTTCAAGTTGCTAATGTTACATACAGAGTCGTAACAAGTCCTGTGTGTTCGTACGATGTTCAAAGGACTCAGACGAATTCATTAGGTTTATTATGGTGTTTTAAGTTTACTACGGTATTGTAAGATGTTGTTACGATTTGTAAAGAGTCCTACATTATAATAAAGTGCTTTTCAAGGTTCTAAAATGGCATAAAGAGTCGTAATATGTTTTAAGTTGCCGTACGATGTTTAAAGGACTCGAAAAAATTCAATTGGTTTATAATGGAGATTTAACGTTTCGTACGGTGATGTAAGGTCTTCTTTGGAGTTGTAATGCGTCCTACATTATTATAAATTGCTTTTCAAGTTGCTAATGTCTCATACAGAGTCGTAACAAGTCCTGAGTTGTCGTACGATGTGCAATGGATTCGAACCGATTCATTAGGATTATTATGGAGTTTTAAGATGACGTACAGTATTGTATTGTGTTGTTAGGAGTTGTATGGCGTCGTACATTATACTAACATGATTTTCAAGGTGCTAACATGATATACAGAGTCATAAGATATTCTAAGTTGCCATACGATGTTGAAATGACTCGGACGAATTCATTAGGTTTATTATGGAGTTTTAATGTTTCGTACGATGATGTAAGGTGTTCTTAGAAGATGTAACGCGTCCTACATTATTCTAAATTGCTTTTCATGTTGCTAATGTCACATACAGAGTCGTAACAAGTCATGTGTGTTCGTACGATGTTCAAAGGACTCGGACGAATTCATTAGGTTTATTATGGTGTTTTAAGTTTACATACGGTATTGTAAGATGTTGTTATGATTTGTAAAGAGTCCTACATTATAATAAAGTGCTTTTCAAGGTTCTAAAATGGCATAAAGAGTCGTAATATGTTTTAAGTTGCCGTACGATGTTTAAAGGACTCGAACAAATTCAATTGGTTTATAATGGAGATTTAATGTTTCGTACGGTGATGTAAGGTCTTCTTTGGAGTTGTAATGCGTCCTACATTATTATAAATTTCTTTTCAAGTTGCTAATGTCACATACAGAGTCGTAACAAGTCTTGTGTGTTCGTACGATGTTCAAAGGACTCGGGCGAATTCATTAGGTTTATTATGGTGTTTTAAGTTACATACGGTATTTTAAGATGTTGTTACGATTTGTAAAGAGTCCTACATTATAATAAAGTGCTTTTCAAGGTTCTAAAATGGCATAAAGAGTCGTAATATGTTTTAAGTTGCCGTACGATGTTTAAACGACTCGAAAAAATTCAATTGGTTTATAATGGAGATTTAACGTTTCGTACGGTGATGTAAGGTCTTCTTTGGAGTTGTAATGCGTCCTACATTATTCTAAATTTCTTTTCAAGTTGCTAATGTTACATACAGAGTCGTAACAAGTCCTGTGTGTTCGTACGATGTTCAAAGGACTCAGACGAATTCATTAGGTTTATTATGGTGTTTTAAGTTTACTACGGTATTGTAAGATGTTGTTACGATTTGTAAAGAGTCCTACATTATAATAAAGTGCTTTTCAAGGTTCTAAAATGGCATAAAGAGTCGTAATATGTTTTAAGTTGCCGTACGATGTTTAAACGACTCGAAAAAATTCAATTGGTTTATAATGGAGATTTAACGTTTCGTACGGTGATGTAAGGTCTTCTTTGGAGTTGTAATGCGTCCTACATTATTCTAAATTTCTTTTCAAGTTGCTAATGTTACATACAGAGTCGTAACAAGTCCTGTGTGTTCGTACGATGTTCAAAGGACTCAGACGAATTCATTAGGTTTATTATGGTGTTTTAAGTTTACTACGGTATTGTAAGATGTTGTTACGATTTGTAAAGAGTCTTACATTATAATAAAGTGCTTTTCAAGGTTCTAAAATGGCATAAAGAGTCGTAATATGTTTTAAGTTGCCGTACGATGTTTAAAGGACTCGAAAAAATTCAATTGGTTTATAATGGAGATTTAACGTTTCGTAGGTGATGTAAGGTCTTCTTTGGAGTTGTAATGCGTCCTACATTATTATAAATTGCTTTTCAAGTTGCTAATGTCTCATACAGAGTCGTAACAAGTCCTGAGTTGTCGTACGATGTGCAATGGATTCGAACCGATTCATTAGGATTATTATGGAGTTTTAAGATGACGTACAGTATTGTATTGTGTTGTTAGGAGTTGTATGGCGTCGTACATTATACTAACATGATTTTCAAGGTGCTAACATGATATACAGAGTCATAAGATATTCTAAGTTGCCATACGATGTTGAAATGACTCGGACGAATTCATTAGGTTTATTATGGAGTTTTAATGTTTCGTACGATGATGTAAGGTGTTCTTAGAAGATGTAACGCGTCCTACATTATTCTAAATTGCTTTTCATGTTGCTAATGTCACATACAGAGTCGTAACAAGTCATGTGTGTTCGTACGATGTTCAAAGGACTCGGACGAATTCATTAGGTTTATTATGGTGTTTTAAGTTTACATACGGTATTGTAAGATGTTGTTATGATTTGTAAAGAGTCCTACATTATAATAAAGTGCTTTTCAAGGTTCTAAAATGGCATAAAGAGTCGTAATATGTTTTAAGTTGCCGTACGATGTTTAAAGGACTCGAACAAATTCAATTGGTTTATAATGGAGATTTAATGTTTCGTACGGTGATGTAAGGTCTTCTTTGGAGTTGTAATGCGTCCTACATTATTATAAATTTCTTTTCAAGTTGCTAATGTCACATACAGAGTCGTAACAAGTCTTGTGTGTTCGTACGATGTTCAAAGGACTCGGGCGAATTCATTAGGTTTATTATGGTGTTTTAAGTTACATACGGTATTTTAAGATGTTGTTACGATTTGTAAAGAGTCCTACATTATAATAAAGTGCTTTTCAAGGTTCTAAAATGGCATAAAGAGTCGTAATATGTTTTAAGTTGCCGTACGATGTTTAAACGACTCGAAAAAATTCAATTGGTTTATAATGGAGATTTAACGTTTCGTACGGTGATGTAAGGTCTTCTTTGGAGTTGTAATGCGTCCTACATTATTCTAAATTTCTTTTCAAGTTGCTAATGTTACATACAGAGTCGTAACAAGTCCTGTGTGTTCGTACGATGTTCAAAGGACTCAGACGAATTCATTAGGTTTATTATGGTGTTTTAAGTTTACTACGGTATTGTAAGATGTTGTTACGATTTGTAAAGAGTCCTACATTATAATAAAGTGCTTTTCAAGGTTCTAAAATGGCATAAAGAGTCGTAATATGTTTTAAGTTGCCGTACGATGTTTAAAGGACTCGAACAAATTCAATTGGTTTATAATGGAGATTTAACGTTTCGTACGGTGATGTAAGGTCTTCTTTGGAGTTGTAATGCGTCCTGCATTATTCTAAATTGCTTTTCAAGTTGCTAATGTCTCATACAGAGTCGTAACAAGTCCTGAGTTGTCGTACGATGTGCAATGGATTCGAACCGATTCATTAGGATTATTATGGAGTTTTAAGATGACGTACAGTATTGTATTGTGTTGTTAGGAGTTGTATGGCGTCGTACATTATACTAACATGATTTTCAAGGTGCTAACGTGATATACAGAGTCATAAGATATTCTAAGTTGCCATACGATGTTGAAATGACTCGGACGAATTCATTAGGTTTATTATGGAGTTTTAATGTTTCGTACGATGATGTAAGGTGTTCTTAGAAGATGTAACGCGTCCTACATTATTCTAAATTGCTTTTCATGTTGCTAATGTCACATACAGAGTCGTAACAAGTCATGTGTGTTCGTACGATGTTCAAAGGACTCGGACGAATTCATTAGGTTTATTATGGTGTTTTAAGTTTACATACGGTATTGTAAGATGTTGTTATGATTTGTAAAGAGTCCTACATTATAATAAAGTGCTTTTCAAGGTTCTAAAATGGCATAAAGAGTCGTAATATGTTTTAAGTTGCCGTACGATGTTTAAAGGACTCGAACAAATTCAATTGGTTTATAATGGAGATTTAATGTTTCGTACGGTGATGTAAGGTCTTCTTTGGAGTTTTAATGCGTCCTACATTATTATAAATTTCTTTTCAAGTTGCTAATGTCACATACAGAGTCGTAACAAGTCTTGTGTGTTCGTACGATGTTCAAAGGACTTGGGCGAATTCATTAGGTTTATTATGGTGTTTTAAGTTACATACGGTATTGTAAGATGTTGTTACGATTTGTAAAGAGTCCTACATTATAATAAAGTGCTTTTCAAGGTTCTAAAATGACATAAAGAGTCGTAATATGTTTTAAGTTGCTGTACGATGTTTAAACGACTCGAACAAATTCAATTGGTTTATAATGGAGATTTAACGTTTCGTACGGTGATGTAAGGTCTTCTTTGGAGTTGTAATGCGTCCTACATTATTCTAAATTTCTTTTCAAGTTGCTAATGTTACATACAGAGTCGTAACAAGTCCTGTGTGTTCGTACGATGTTCAAAGGACTCGGACGAATTCATTAGGTTTATTATGGTGTTTTAAGTTTACTACGGTATTGTAAGATGTTGTTACGATTTGTAAAGAGTCCTACATTATAATAAAGTGCTTTTCAAGGTTCTAAAATGGCATAAAGGGTCGTAATATGTTTTAAGTTGCCGTACGATGTTTAAAGGACTCGAACAAATTCAATTGGTTTATAATGGAGATTTAACGTTTCGTAGGGTGATGTAAGGTCTTCTTTGGAGTTGTAATGCGTTCTACATTATTCTAAATTGCTTTTCAAGTTGCTAATGTCTCATACAGAGTCGTAACAAGTCCTGAGTTGTCGTACGATGTGCAATGGATTCGAACCGATTCATTAGGATTATTATGGAGTTTTAAGATGACGTACAGTATTGTATTGTGTTGTTAGGAGTTGTATGGCGTCGTACATTATACTAACATGATTTTCAAGGTGCTAACGTGATATACAGAGTCATAAGATATTCTAAGTTGCCATACGATGTTGAAATGACTCGGACGAATTCATTAGGTTTATTATGGAGTTTTAATGTTTCGTACGATGATGTAAGGTGTTCTTAGAAGATGTAACGCGTCCTACATTATTCTAAATTGCTTTTCATGTTGCTAATGTCACATACAGAGTCGTAACAAGTCATGTGTGTTCGTACGATGTTCAAAGGACTCGGACAAATTCATTAGGTTTATTATGGTGTTTTAAGTTTACATACGGTATTGTAAGATGTTGTTATGATTTGTAAAGAGTCCTACATTATAATAAAGTGCTTTTCAAGGTTCTAAAATGGCATAAAGAGTCGTAATATGTTTTAAGTTGCCGTACGATGTTTGAAGGACTCGAACAAATTCAATTGGTTTTTAATGGAGATTTAACGTTTCGTACGGTGATGTAAGGTCTTCTTTGGAGTTGTAATGCGTCCTACATTATTCTAAATTTCTTTTCAAGTTGCTAATGTCACATACAGAGTCGTAACAAGTCCTGTGTGTTCGTACGATGTTCAAAGGACTCAGACGAATTCATTAGGTTTATTATGGTGTTTTAAGTTTACATACGGTATTGTAAGATGTTGTTACGATTTGTAAAGAGACCTACATTATAATAAAGTGCTTTTCAAGGTTCTAAAATGGCATAAAGAGTCGTAATATGTTTTAAGTTGCCGTACGATGTTTAAAGGACTCGAACAAATTCAATTGGTTTATAATGGAGATTTAACGTTTCGTAGTTGATGTAAGGTCTTCTTTGGAGTTGTAATGCGTCCTACATTATTCTAAATTGCTTTTCAAGTTGCTAATGTCTCAGACAGAGTCGTAACAAGTCTTGAGTTGTCGTACGATGTGCAATGGATTCGAACCGATTCATTAGGATTATTATGGAGTTTTAAGATGACGTACAGTATTGTATTGTGTTGTTAGGAGTTGTATGGCGTCGTACATTATACTAACATGATTTTCAAGGTGCTAACGTGATATACAGAGTCATAAGATATTCTAAGTTGCCATACGATGTTGAAATGACTCGGACGAATTCATTAGGTTTATTATGGAGTTTTAATGTTTCGTACGATGATGTAAGGTGTTCTTAGAAGATGTAACGCGTCCTACATTATTCTAAATTGCTTTTCATGTTGCTAATGTCACATACAGAGTCGTAACAAGTCATGTGTGTTCGTACGATGTTCAAAGGACTCGGACGAATTCATTAGGTTTATTATGGTGTTTTAAGTTTACATACGGTATTGTAAGATGTTGTTATGATTTGTAAAGAGTCCTACATTATAATAAAGTGCTTTTCAAGGTTCTAAAATGGCATAAAGAGTCGTAATATGTTTTAAGTTGCCGTACGATGTTTAAAGGACTCGAACAAATTCAATTGGTTTATAATGGAGATTTAATGTTTCGTACTGTGATGTAAGGTCTTCTTTGGAGTTGTAATGCGTCCTACATTATTATAAATTTCTTTTCAAGTTGCTAATGTCACATACAGAGTCGTAACAAGTCTTGTGTGTTCGTACGATGTTCAAAGGACTCGGGCGAATTCATTAGGTTTATTATGGTGTTTTAAGTTACATACGGTATTTTAATATGTTGTTACGATTTGTAAAGAGTCCTACATTATAATAAAGTGCTTTTCAAGGTTCTAAAATGGCATAAAGAGTCGTAATATGTTTTAAGTTGCCGTACGATGTTTAAACGACTCGAAAAAATTCAATTGGTTTATTATGGAGATTTAACGTTTCGTACGGTGATGTAAGGTCTTCTTTGGAGTTGTAATGCGTCCTACATTATTCTAAATTTCTTTTCAAGTTGCTAATGTTACATACAGAGTCGTAACAAGTCCTGTGTGTTCGTACGATGTTCAAAGGACTCAGACGAATTCATTAGGTTTATTATGGTGTTTTAAGTTTACTACGGTATTGTAAGATGTTGTTACGATTTGTAAAGAGTCCTACATTATAATAAAGTGCTTTTCAAGGTTCTAAAATGGCATAAAGAGTCGTAATATGTTTTAAGTTGCCGTACGATGTTTAAACGACTCGAAAAAATTCAATTGGTTTATAATGGAGATTTAACGTTTCGTACGGTGATGTAAGGTCTTCTTTGGAGTTGTAATGCGTCCTACATTATTCTAAATTTCTTTTCAAGTTGCTAATGTTACATACAGAGTCGTAACAAGTCCTGTGTGTTCGTACGATGTTCAAAGGACTCAGACGAATTCATTAGGTTTATTATGGTGTTTTAAGTTTACTACGGTATTGTAAGATGTTGTTACGATTTGTAAAGAGTCCTACATTATAATAAAGTGCTTTTCAAGGTTCTAAAATGGCATAAAGAGTCGTAATATGTTTTAAGTTGCCGTACGATGTTTAAAGGACTCGAAAAAATTCAATTGGTTTATAATGGAGATTTAACGTTTCGTACGGTGATGTAAGGTCTTCTTTGGAGTTGTAATGCGTCCTACATTATTATAAATTGCTTTTCAAGTTGCTAATGTCTCATACAGAGTCGTAACAAGTCCTGAGTTGTCGTACGATGTGCAATGGATTCGAACCGATTCATTAGGATTATTATGGAGTTTTAAGATGACGTACAGTATTGTATTGTGTTGTTAGGAGTTGTATGGCGTCGTACATTATACTAACATGATTTTCAAGGTGCTAACATGATATACAGAGTCATAAGATATTCTAAGTTGCCATACGATGTTGAAATGACTCGGACGAATTCATTAGGTTTATTATGGAGTTTTAATGTTTCGTACGATGATGTAAGGTGTTCTTAGAAGATGTAACGCGTCCTACATTATTCTAAATTGCTTTTCATGTTGCTAATGTCACATACAGAGTCGTAACAAGTCATGTGTGTTCGTACGATGTTCAAAGGACTCGGACGAATTCATTAGGTTTATTATGGTGTTTTAAGTTTACATACGGTATTGTAAGATGTTGTTATGATTTGTAAAGAGTCCTACATTATAATAAAGTGCTTTTCAAGGTTCTAAAATGGCATAAAGAGTCGTAATATGTTTTAAGTTGCCGTACGATGTTTAAAGGACTCGAACAAATTCAATTGGTTTATAATGGAGATTTAATGTTTCGTACGGTGATGTAAGGTCTTCTTTGGAGTTGTAATGCGTCCTACATTATTATAAATTTCTTTTCAAGTTGCTAATGTCACATACAGAGTCGTAACAAGTCTTGTGTGTTCGTACGATGTTCAAAGGACTCGGGCGAATTCATTAGGTTTATTATGGTGTTTTAAGTTACATACGGTATTTTAAGATGTTGTTACGATTTGTAAAGAGTCCTACATTATAATAAAGTGCTTTTCAAGGTTCTAAAATGGCATAAAGAGTCGTAATATGTTTTAAGTTGCCGTACGATGTTTAAACGACTCGAAAAAATTCAATTGGTTTATAATGGAGATTTAACGTTTCGTACGGTGATGTAAGGTCTTCTTTGGAGTTGTAATGCGTCCTACATTATTCTAAATTTCTTTTCAAGTTGCTAATGTTACATACAGAGTCGTAACAAGTCCTGTGTGTTCGTACGATGTTCAAAGGACTCAGACGAATTCATTAGGTTTATTATGGTGTTTTAAGTTTACTACGGTATTGTAAGATGTTGTTACGATTTGTAAAGAGTCCTACATTATAATAAAGTGCTTTTCAAGGTTCTAAAATGGCATAAAGAGTCGTAATATGTTTTAAGTTGCCGTACGATGTTTAAAGGACTCGAACAAATTCAATTGGTTTATAATGGAGATTTAACGTTTCGTAAGGTGATGTAAGGTCTTCTTTGGAGTTGTAATGCGTCCTGCATTATTCTAAATTGCTTTTCAAGTTGCTAATGTCTCATACAGAGTCGTAACAAGTCCTGAGTTGTCGTACGATGTGCAATGGATTCGAACCGATTCATTAGGATTATTATGGAGTTTTAAGATGACGTACAGTATTGTATTGTGTTGTTAGGAGTTGTATGGCGTCGTACATTATACTAACATGATTTTCAAGGTGCTAACGTGATATACAGAGTCATAAGATATTCTAAGTTGCCATACGATGTTGAAATGACTCGGACGAATTCATTAGGTTTATTATGGAGTTTTAATGTTTCGTACGATGATGTAAGGTGTTCTTAGAAGATGTAACGCGTCCTACATTATTCTAAATTGCTTTTCATGTTGCTAATGTCACATACAGAGTCGTAACAAGTCATGTGTGTTCGTACGATGTTCAAAGGACTCGGACGAATTCATTAGGTTTATTATGGTGTTTTAAGTTTACATACGGTATTGTAAGATGTTGTTATGATTTGTAAAGAGTCCTACATTATAATAAAGTGCTTTTCAAGGTTCTAAAATGGCATAAAGAGTCGTAATATGTTTTAAGTTGCCGTACGATGTTTAAAGGACTCGAACAAATTCAATTGGTTTATAATGGAGATTTAATGTTTCGTACTGTGATGTAAGGTCTTCTTTGGAGTTGTAATGCGTCCTACATTATTATAAATTTCTTTTCAAGTTGCTAATGTCACATACAGAGTCGTAACAAGTCTTGTGTGTTCGTACGATGTTCAAAGGACTCGGGCGAATTCATTAGGTTTATTATGGTGTTTTAAGTTACATACGGTATTTTAATATGTTGTTACGATTTGTAAAGAGTCCTACATTATAATAAAGTGCTTTTCAAGGTTCTAAAATGGCATAAAGAGTCGTAATATGTTTTAAGTTGCCGTACGATGTTTAAACGACTCGAAAAAATTCAATTGGTTTATAATGGAGATTTAACGTTTCGTAGTTGATGTAAGGTCTTCTTTGGAGTTGTAATGCGTCCTACATTATTCTAAATTGCTTTTCAAGTTGCTAATGTCTCATACAGAGTCGTAACAAGTCCCGAGTTGTCGTACGATGTGCAATGGATTCGAACCGATTCATTAGGATTATTATGGAGTTTTAAGATGACGTACAGTATTGTATTGTGTTGTTAGGAGTTGTATGGCATCGTACATTATACTAACATGATTTTCAAGGTGCTAATGTGATATACAGAGTCATAAGATATTCTAAGTTGCCATACGATGTTGAAATGACTCGGACGAATTCATTAGGTTTATTATGGAGTTTTAATGTTTCGTACGATGATGTAAGGTGTTCTTAGAAGATGTAACGCGTCCTACATTATTCTAAATTGCTTTTCATGTTGCTAATGTCACATACAGAGTCGTAACAAGTCATGTGTGTTCGTACGATGTTCAAAGGACTCGGACGAATTCATTAGGTTAATTATGGTGTTTTAAGTTTACATACGGTATTGTAAGATGTTGTTGTGATTTGTAAAGAGTCCTACATTATTATAAAGTGCTTTTCAAGGTTCTAAAATGGCATAAAGAGTCGTAATATGTTTTAAGTTGCCGTACGATGTTTAAAGGACTCGAACAAATTCAATTGGTTTTTAATGGAGATTTAACGTTTCGTACGGTGATGTAAGGTCTTCTTTGGAGTTGTAATGCGTCCTACATTATACTAAATTTCTTTTCAAGTTGCTAATGTCACATATAGAGTCGTAACAAGTCATGTGTGTTCGTACAATGTTCAAAGGACTCGGACGAATTCATTAGGTTTATTATGGTGTTTTAAGTTTACATACGGTATTGTAAGATGTTGTTACGATTTGTAAAGAGTCCTACATTATAATAAAGTGCTTTTCAAGGTTCTAAAATGGCATAAAGAGTCGTAGTATGTTTTTATTTTCCGTACGATGTTTAAAGGACTCGAACAAATTCAATTGGTTTATAATGGAGATTTAACGTTTCGTACGGTGATGTAAGGTCTTCTTTGGAGTTGTAATGCGTCCTATATTATTCTAAATTGCTTTTCAAGTTGCTAATGTCTCATATAGAGTCGTAATAAGTTCTGAGTTGTCGTACGATGTGCAATGGATTCGAACGAATTCATTAGGATTATTATGGAGTTTTAAGATGACGTACAGTATTGTATTGTGTTGTTAGGAGTTGTATGGCATCGTACATTATACTAACATGATTTTCAAGGTGCTAATGTGATATACAGAGTCATGAGATATTCTAAGTTGCCATACGATGTTGAAATGACTCGGACGAATTCATTAGGTTTATTATGGAGTTTTAATGTTTTGTTCTTAGAAGATGTAACGCGTCCAACATTATTCTAAATTGCTTTTCATGTTGCTAATGTCACATACAGAGTCGTAACAAGTCATGTGTGTTCGTACGATGTTCAAAGGACTCGGGTGAATTCATTAGGTTTATTATGGTGTTTTAAGTTTACATACGGTATTGTAAGATGTTGTTACGATTTTTAAAGAGTCCTACATTATAATAAAGTGCTTTTCAAGGTTCTAAAATGGCATAAAGAGTCGTAATATGTTTTTATTTTCCGTACGATGTTTAAAGGACTCGAACAAATTCAATTGGTTTATAATGGAGATTTAACGTTTCGTACGGTGATGTAAGGTCTTCTTTGGAGTTGTAATGCGTCCTATATTATTCTAAATTGCTTTTCAAGTTGCTAATGTCTCATATAGAGTCGTAATAAGTTCTGAGTTGTCGTACGATGTGCAATGGATTCAAACGAATTCATTAGGATTATTATGGAGTTTTAAGTTGACGTACAGTATTGTATTGTGTTGTTAGGAGTTGTATGGCATCGTACATTATACTAACATGATTTTCAAGGTGCTAATGTGATATACAGAGTCATTAGATATTCTAAGTTGCCATACGATGTTGAAATGACTCGGACGAATCCATTAGGTTTATTATGGAGTTTTAATGTTTTGTTCTTAGAAGATGTAACGCGTCCTACATTATTCTAAATTTCTTTTCAAGTTGCTAATGTTACATACAGAGTCGTAACAAGTCTTGTGTGTTCGTACGATGTTCAAAGGACTCGGACGAATTCATTAGGTTTATTATGGTGTTTTAAGTTTACATACGGTATTGTAAGATGTTGTTACGATTTGTAAAGAGTCCTACATTATAATAAAGTGCTTTTCAAGGTTCTAAAATGGCATAAAGAGTCGTAATATGTTTTAAGTTGCCGTACGATGTTTAAAGGACTCGAACAAATTCAATAGGTTTATAATGGAGATTTAACGTTTCGTACGGTGATGTAAGGTCTTCTTTGGAGTTGTAATGCTTCCTACATTATTCTAAATTTCTTTTCAAGTTGCTAATGTTACATACAGAGTCGTAACAAGTCCTGTGTGTTCGTACGATGTTCAAAGGACTCGGACGAATTCATTAGGTTTATTATGGTGTTTTAAGTTTACATACGGTATTGTAAGATGTTGTTACGATTTGTAAAGAGTTCTACATTATAATAAAGTGCTTTTCAAGGTTCTAAAATGGCATAAAGAGTCGTAATATGTTTTAAGTTGCCGTACGATGTTTAAAGGACTCGAACAAATTCAATTGGTTTATAATGGAGATTTAACGTTTCGTACGGTGATGTAAGGTCTTCTTTGGAGTTGTAATGCGTCCTACATTATTCTAAATTGCTTTTCAAGTTGCTAATGTCTCATACAGAGTCGTAACAAGTCCTGAGTTGTCGTACAATGTGCAATGGATTCGAACCGATTCATTAGGATTATTATGGAGTTTTAAGATGACGTACAGTATTGTATTGTGTTGTTAGGAGTTGTATGGCGTCGTACATTATACTAACATGATTTTCAAGGTGCTAATGTGATATACAGAGTCATAAGATATTCTAAGTTGCCATACGATGTTGAAATGACTCGGACGAATTCATTAGGTTTATTATGGAGTTTTAATGTTTCGTACGATGACGTAAGGTGTTCTTAGAAGATGTAACGCGTCCTACATTATTCTAAATTGCTTTTCATGTTGCTAATGTCACATACAGAGTCGTAACAAGTCATGTGTGTTCGTACGATGTTCAAAGGACTCGGACGAATTCATTAGGTTTATTATGGTGTTTTAAGTTTACATACGGTATTGTAAGATGTTGTTATGATTTGTAAAGAGTCCTACATTATAATAAAGTTCTTTTCAAGGTTCTAAAACGGCATAAAGAGTCGTAATATGTTTTAAGTTGCCGTACGATGTTTAAAGGACTCGAACAAATTCAATTGGTTTTTAATGGAGATTTAACGTTTCGTACGGTGATGTAAGGTCTTCTTTGGAGTTGTAATGCGTCCTACATTATTCTAAATTTCTTTTCAAGTTGCTAATGTCACATACAGAGTCGTAACAAGTCCTGTGTGTTCGTACGATGTTCAAAGGACTCAGACGAATTCATTAGGTTTATTATGGTGTTTTAAGTTTACATACGGTATTGTAAGATGTTGTTACGATTTGTAAAGAGACCTACATTATAATAAAGTGCTTTTCAAGGTTCTAAAAGGGCATAAAGAGTCGTAATATGTTTTAAGTTGCCGTACGATGTTTAAAGGACTCGAACAAATTCAATTGGTTTATATTAGAGATTTAACGTTTCGTACGGTGATGTAAGGTCTTCTTTGGAGTTGTAATGCGTCCTACATTATTCTAAATTGCTTTTCAAGTTGCTAATGTCTCATACAGAGTCGTAACAAGTCCTGAGTTGTCGTACGATGTGCAATGGATTCGAACCGATTCATTAGGATTATTATGGAGTTTTAAGATGACGTACAGTATTGTATTGTGTTGTTAGGAGTTGTATGGCGTCGTACATTATACTAACATGATTTTCAAGGTGCTAATGTGATATACAGAGTCATAAGATATTCTAAGTTGCCATACGATGTTGAAATGACTCGGACGAATTCATTAGGTTTATTATGGAGTTTTAATGTTTCGTACGATGATGTAAGGTGTTCTTAGAAGATGTAACGTGTCCTACATTATTCTAAATTGCTTTTCATGTTGCTAATGTCACATACAGAGTCGTAACAAGTCATGTGTGTTCGTACGATGTTCAAAGGACTCGGACGAATTCATTAGTTGTATTATGGTGTTTTAAGTTTACATACGGTATTGTAAGATGTTGTTATGATTTGTAAAGAGTCCTACATTATAATAAAGTGCTTTTCAAGGTTCTAAAATGGCATAAAGAGTGGTAATATGTTTTAAGTTGCCGTACGATGTTTAAAGGACTCGAACAAATTCAATTGGTTTATAATGGAGATTTAACGTTCCGTACGGTGATGTAAGGTCTTCTTTGGAGTTGTAATGCGTCCTACATTATTCTAAATTTCTTTTCAAGTTGCTAATGTTACATACAGAGTCGTAACAAGTCCTGTGTGTTCGTACGATGTTCAAAGGACTCGGACGAATTCATTAGGTTTATTATGGTGTTTTAAGTTTACATACGGTATTGTTAGATGTTCTTATGATTTGTAAAGAGTCCTACATTATAATAAAGTGCTTTTCAAGGTTCTAAAATGGCATAAAGAGTGGTAATATGTTTTAAGTTGCCGTACGATGTTTAAAGGACTCGAACAAATTCAATTGGTTTATAATGGAGATTTAACGTTCCGTACGGTGATGTAAGGTCTTCTTTAGAGTTGTAATGCGTCCTACATTATTCTAAATTTCTTTTCAAGTTGCTAATGTTACATACAGAGTCGTAACAAGTCCTGTGTGTTCGTACGATGTTCAAAGGACTCGCACGAATTCATTAGGTTTATTATGGTGTTTTAAGTTTACATACGGTATTGTTAGATGTTGTTATGATTTGTAAAGAGTCCTACATTATAATAAAGTGCTTTTCAAGGTTCTAAAATGGCATAAAGAGTGGTAATATGTTTTAAGTTGCCGTACGATGTTTAAAGGACTCGAACAAATTCAATTGGTTTATAATGGAGATTTAACGTTCCGTACGGTGATGTAAGGTCTTCTTTGGAGTTGTAATGCGTCCTACATTATTCTAAATTTCTTTTCAAGTTGCTAATGTCACATACAGAGTCGTAACAAGTCCTGTGTGTTCGTACGATGTTCAAAGGACTCAGACGAATTCATTAGGTTTATTATGGTGTTTTAAGTTTACATACGGTATTGAAAGATGTTGTTACGATTTGTAAAGAGACCTACATTATAATAAAGTGCTTTTCAAGGTTCTAAAATGGCATAAAGAGTCGTAATATGTTTTAAGTTGCCGTACGATGTTTAAAGGACTCGAACAAATTCAATTGGTTTATAATGGAGATTTAACGTTTCGTACGGTGATGTAAGGTCTTCTTTGGAGTTGTAATGCGTCCTATATTATTCTAAATTGCTTTTCAAGTTGCTAATGTCTCATACAGAGTCGTAACAAGTCCTGAGTTGTCGTACGATGTGCAATGGATTCGAACCGATTCATTAGGATTATTATGGAGTTTTAAGTTTATATACGGTATTGTAAGATGTTGTAATGATTTGTAAAGAGTCCTACATTATAATAAAGTGCTTTTCAAGGTTCTAAAATGGCATAAAGAGTCGTAATATGTTTTAAGTTGCCGTACGATGGTTAAAGGACTCGAACAAATTCAATTGGTTTATAATGGAGATTTAATGTTTCGTACGGTGATGTAAGGTCTTCTTTGGAGTTGTAATGTGTCCTACATTATTCTAAATTTCTTTTCAAGTTGCTAATGTCACATACAGAGTCGTAACAAGTCTTGTGTGTTCGTACGATGTTCAAAGGACTCGGACGAATTCATTAGGTTTATTATGGTGTTTTAAGTTTACATACGGTATTGTAAGATGTTGTTACGATTTGTAAAGAGTCCTACATTATAATAAAGTGCTTTTCAAGGTTCTAAAATGGCATAAAGAGTCGTAATATGTTTTAAGTTGCCATACGATGTTTAAAGGACTCGAACAAATTCAATTGGTTTATAATGGAGATTTAACGTTTCGTACGGTGATGTAAGGTCTTCTTTGGAGTTGTAATGCTTCCTACATTATTCTAAATTTCTTTTCAAGTTGCTAATGTTACATACAGAGTCGTAACAAGTCCTGTGTGTTCGTACGATGTTCAAAGGACTCGGACGAATTCATTAGGTTTATTATGGTGTTTTAAGTTTACATACGGTATTGTAAGATGTTGTTACGATTTGTAAAGAGTCCTACATTATAATAAAGTGCTTTTCAAGGTTCTAAAATGGCATAAAGAGTCGTAATATGTTTTAAGTTGCCGTACGATGTTTAAAGGACTCGAACAAATTCAATTGGTTTATAATGGAGATTTAATGTTTCGTACGGTGATGTAAGGTCTTCTTTGGAGTTGTAATGTGTCCTACATTATTCTAAATTTCTTTTCAAGTTGCTAATGTCACATACAGAGTCGTAACAAGTCTTGTGTGTTCGTACGATGTTCAAAGGACTCGAACGAATTCAATAGGTTTATTATGGTGTTTTAAGTTTACATACGGTATTGTAAGATGTTGTTACGATTTGTAAAGAGTCCTACATTATAATAAAGTGCTTTTCAAGGTTCTAAAATGGCATAAAGAGTCGTAATATGTTTTAAGTTGCCTTACGATGTTTAAAGGACTCGAACAAATTCAATTGGTTTATAATGGAGATTTAACGTTTCGTACGGTGATGTAAGGTCTTCTTTGGAGTTGTAATGCTTCCTACATTATTCTAAATTTCTTTTCAAGTTGCTAATGTTACATACAGAGTCGTAACAAGTCCTGTGTGTTCGTACGATGTTCAAAGGACTCGGACGAATTCATTAGGTTTATTATGGTGTTTTAAGTTTACATACGGTATTGTAAGATGTTGTTACGATTTGTAAAGAGTCCTACATTATAATAAAGTGCTTTTCAAGGTTCTAAAATGGCATAAAGAGTCGTAATATGTTTTAAGTTGCCGTACGATGTTTAAAGGACTCGAACAAATTCAATTGGTTTATAATGGAGATTTAATGTTTCGTACGGTGATGTAAGGTCTTCTTTGGAGTTGTAATGTGTCCTACATTATTCTAAATTTCTTTTAAGTTGCTAATGTCACATACAGAGTCGTAACAAGTCTTGTGTGTTCGTACGATGTTCAAAGGACTCGGACGAATTCATTAGGTTTATTATGGTGTTTTAAGTTTACATACGGTATTGTAAGATGTTGTTACGATTTGTAAAGAGTCCTACATTATAATAAAGTGCTTTTCAAGGTTCTAAAATGGCATAAAGAGTCGTAATATGTTTTAAGTTGCCGTACGATGTTTAAAGGACTCGAACAAATTCAATTGGTTTATAATGGAGATTTAACGTTTCGTACGGTGATGCAAGGTCTTCTTTGGAGTTGTAATGCGTCCTACATTATTCTAAATTGCTTTTCAAGTTGCTAATGTCTCATACAGAGTCGTAACAAGTCCTGAGTTGTCGTACAATGTGCAATGGATTCGAACCGATTCATTAGGATTATTATGGAGTTTTAAGATGACGTACAGTATTGTATTGTGTTGTTAGGAGTTGTATGGCGTCGTACATTATACTAACATGATTTTCAAGGTGCTAATGTGATATACAGAGTCATAAGATATTCTAAGTTGCCATACGATGTTGAAATGACTCGGACGAATTCATTAGGTTTATTATGGAGTTTTAATGTTTCGTACGATGACGAAAGGTGTTCTTAGAAGATGTAACGCGTCCTACATTATTCTAAATTGCTTTTCATGTTGCTAATGTCACATACAGAGTCATAACAAGTCATGTGTGTTCGTACGATGTTCAAAGGACTCGGACGAATTCATTAGGTTTATTATGGTGTTTTAAGTTTACATACGGTATTGTAAGATGTTGTTATGATTTGTAAAGAGTCCTACATTATAATAAAGTGCTTTTCAAGGTTCTAAAATGGCATAAAGAGTCGTAATATGTTTTAAGTTGCCGTACGATGTTTAAAGGACTCGAACAAATTCAATTGGTTTTTAATGGAGATTTAACGTTTCATACGGTGATGTAAGGTCTTCTTTGGAGTTGTAATGCGTCCTGATAGTCACTATGTATAGGTTGGACTCACCGGCTTGTCGGTGTTACTTTTGTATGTATTAGTATGACTTGTATTTGTAGATGTTCTAGCGAACCTACGGGCGAATCTCTAGATTCGCCCGCAGTTCATGTTATCTTTTGTTTTAGGTGTCGACTGGGCGAACCTATGTGCCCAGCGAACCTGTGTTGGTTCGCTAGATAGATTCGCTACAGCGAATCTATCAGCGAACCTAACACTGATATATATTGTAACCTTATCTTCATTTGAATACAACTTTTGCACATCTTTAAACCAAGACTCTTATTCACTGATTGTGTTTGTGTAATCGTTCATTTGAGGCGCTACGAGCATATTCTACTTATCTTTGTAGCTTATATACCTCATTTGTGTTGTGTAATCTTGCTATTGGGTTTGTTTGGTTATTATACATTTTGTTGTTCAAGTCTTGGGTATTTTGGTGTTAAACAAGTCAATATAGCACTGAAATCACGATCATTATGGACCAACACGTCCTACATTATTCTAAATTTCTTTTCAAGTTGCTAATGTCACATACAGACGAATTCATTAGGTTTATTATGGTGTTTTAAGTTTACATACGGTATTGTAAGATGTTGTTACGATTTGTAAAGAGACCTACATTATAATAAAGTGCTTTTCAAGGTTCTAAAATGGCATAAAGAGTCGTAATATGTTTTAAGTTGTCGTACGATGTTTAAAGGACTCGAACAAATTCAATTGGTTTATAATGGAGATTTAACGTTTCGTACGGTGATGTAAGGTCTTCTTTGGAGTTGTAATGCGTCCTACATTATTCTAAATTGCTTTTCAAGTTGCTAATGTCTCATACAGAGTCGTAACAAGTCCTGAGTTGTCGTACGATGTGCAATGGATTCGAACCGATTCATTAGGATTATTATAGAGTTTTAAGATGACGTACAGTATTGTATTGTGTTGTTAGGAGTTGTATGGCGTCGTACATTATACTAACATGATTTTCAAGGTGCTAATGTGATATACAGAGTCATAAGATATTCTAAGTTGCCATACGATGTTGAAATGACTCGGACGAATTCATTAGGTTTATTATGGAGTTTTAATGTTTCGTACGATGATGTAAGGTGTTCTTAGAAGATGTAACGCGTCCTACATTATTCTAAATTGCTTTTCATGTTGCTAATGTCACATACAGAGTCGTAACAAGTCATGTGTGTTCGTACGATGTTCAAAGGACTCGGACGAATTCATTAGGTTTATTATGGTGTTTTAAGTTTACATACGGTATTGTAAGATGTTGTTATGATTTGTAAAGAGTCCTACATTATAATAAAGTGCTTTTCAAGGTTCTAAAATGGCATAAAGAGTGGTAATATGTTTTAAGTTGCCGTACGATGTTTAAAGGACTCGAACAAATTCAATTGGTTTATAATGGAGATTTAACATTCCGTACGGTGATGTAAGGTCTTCTTTGGAGTTGTAATGCGTCCTACATTATTCTAAATTTCTTTTCAAGCTGCTAATGTTACATACAGAGTCATAACAAGTCCTGTGTGTTCGTACGATGTTCAAAGGACTCGGACGAATTCATTAGGTTTATTATGGTGTTTTAAGTTTACATACGGTATTGTAAGATGTTGTTATGATTTGTAAAGAGTCCTACATTATAATAAAGTGCTTTTCAAGGTTCTAAAATGGCATAAAGAGTGGTAATATGTTTTAAGTTGCCGTACGATGTTTAAAGGACTCGAACAAATTCAATTGGTTTATAATGGAGATTTAACGTTCTGTACGGTGATGTAAGGTCTTCTTTGGAGTTGTAATGCGTCCTACATTATTCTAAATTTCTTTTCAAGTTGCTAATGTTACATACAGAGTCGTAACAAGTCCTGTGTGTTCGTACGATGTTCAAAGGACTCGGACGAATTCATTAGGTTTATTATGGTGTTTTAAGTTTACATACGGTATTGTAAGATGTTGTTACGATTTGTAAAGAGTCCTACATTATAATAAAGTGCTTTTCAAGGTTCTAAAATGGCATAAAGAGTGGTAATATGTTTTAAGTTGCCGTACGATGTTTAAAGGACTCGAACAAATTCAATTGGTTTATAATGGAGATTTAATGTTTCGTACGGTGATGTAAGGTCTTCTTTGGAGTTGTAATGCGTCCTACATTATTCTAAATTTCTTTTCAAGTTGCTAATGTCTCATACAGAGTCGTAACAAGTCCTGCGTTGTCGTACGATGTGCAACGGATTCGAACAGATTCATTAGGATTATTATGGTGTTTTAAGTTTACATACGGTATTGTAAGATGTTGTTACGATTTGTAAAGAGTCCTACATTATAATAAAGTGCTTTTCAAGGTTCTAAAATGGCATAAAGAGTCGTAATATGTTTTAAGTTACCGTACGATGTTTAAAGGACTCGAACAAATTCAATTGGTTTATAATGGAGATTTAACGGTTAGTACGGTGATGTAAGGTCTTCTTTGGAGTTGTAATGCGTCCTACATTATTCTAAATTGCTTTTCAAGTTGCTAATGTCTCATACAGAGTCGTAACAAGTCCTGAGTTGTCGTACGATGTGCAATGGATTCGAACCGATTCATTAGGATTATTACGGAGTTTTAAGATGACGTACAGTATTGTATTGTGTTGTTAGGAGTTGTATGGCGTCGTACATTATACTAACATGATTTTCAAGGTACTAATGTGATATACAGAGTCATAAGATATTCTAAGTTGCCATACGATGTTGAAATGACTCGGACGAATTCATTAGCTTTATTATGGAGTTTTAATGTTTCGTACGATGATATAAGGTGTTCATAGAAGATGTAACGCGTCGTACATTATTCTAAATTGCTTTTCATGTTGCTAATCTCACATATAGAGTGGTAACAAGTCATGTGTGTTCGTACGATGTTCAAAGGACTCGGACGAATTCATTAGGTTTATTATGGTGTTTTAAGTTTACATACGGTATTGTAAGATGTTGTTACGATTTGTAAAGAGTCCTACATTATAATAAAGTGCTTTTCAAGGTTCTAAAATGGCATAAAGAGTCGTAATATGTTTTAAGTTGCCGTATGATGTTTAAAGGACTCGAACAAATTCAATTGGTTTTTAATGGAGATTTAACGTTTCGTACGGTGATGTAAGGTCTTCTTTGGAGTTGTAATGCGTCCTACATTATTCTAAATTTCTTTTCAAGTTGCTAATGTTACATACAGAGTCGTAACAAGTCCTGTGTGTTCGTACGATGTTCAAAGGACTCGGACGAATTCATTAGGTTTATTATGGTGTTTTAAGTTTACATACGGTATTGTAAGATGTTGTTACGATTTGTAAAGAGTCCTACATTATAATAAAGTGCTTTTCAAGGTTCTAAAATGGCATAAAGAGTGGTAATATGTTTTAAGTTGCCGTACGATGTTTAAAGGACTCGAACAAATTCAATTGGTTTATAATGGAGGTTTAACGTTTCGTACGGTGATGTAAGGTCTTCTTTGGAGTTGTAATGAGTCCTACATTATTCTAAATTGCTTTTCAAGTTGCTAATGTCTCATACAGAGTCGTAACAAGTCCTGAGTTGTCGTACGATGTGCAATGGATTCGAACGAATTCATTAGGATTATTATGGAGTTTTAAGATGACGTACAGTATTGTATTGTGTTGTTAGGAGTTGTATGGCGTCGTACATTATACTAACATGATTTTTCAAGGTGCTAATGTGATATACAGAGTCATAAGATATTCTAAGTTGCCATACGATGTTGAAATGACTCGGACGAATTCATTAGCTTTATTATGGAGTTTTAATGTTTCGTACGATGATATAAGGTGTTCATAGAAGATGTAACGCGTCGTACATTATTCTAAATTGCTTTTCATGTTGCTAATCTCACATATAGAGTCGTAACAAGTCATGTGTGTTCGTACGATGTTCAAAGGACTCGGACGAATTCATTAGGTTTATTATGGTGTTTTAAGTTTACATACGGTATTGTAAGATGTTGTTACGATTTGTAAAGAGTCCTACATTATAATAAAGTGCTTTTCAAGGTTCTAAAATGGCATAAAGAGTCGTAATATGTTTTAAGTTGCCGTACGATGTTTAAAGGACTCGAACAAATTCAATTGGTTTTTAATGGAGATTTAACGTTTCGTACGGTGATGTAAGGTCTTCTTTGGAGTTGTAATGCGTCCTACATTATTCTAAATTTCTTTTCAAGTTGCTAATGTTACATACAGAGTCGTAACAAGTCCTGTGTGTTCGTACGATGTTCAAAGGACTCGGACGAATTCATTAGGTTTATTATGGTGTTTTAAGTTTACATACGGTATTGTAAGATGTTGTTACGATTTGTAAAGAGTCCTACATTATAATAAAGTGCTTTTCAAGGTTCTAAAATGGCATAAAGAGTCGTAATATGTTTTAAGTTGCCGTACGATGTTTAAAGGACTCGAACAAATTCAATTGGTTTTTAATGGAGGTTTAACGTTTCGTACGGTGATGTAAGGTCTTCTTTGGAGTTGTAATGAGTCCTACATTATTCTAAATTGCTTTTCAAGTTGCTAATGTCTGATACAGAGTCGTAACAAGTCCTGAGTTGTCGTACGATGTGCAATGGATTCGAACGAATTCATTAGGATTATTATGGAGTTTTAAGATGACGTACAGTATTGTATTGTGTTGTTAGGAGTTGTATGGCGTCGTACATTATACTAACATGATTTTTCAAGGTGCTAATGTGATATACAGAGTCATAAGATATTCTAAGTTGCCATACGATGTTGAAATGACTCGGACGAATTCATTAGCTTTATTATGGAGTTTTAATGTTTCGTACGATGATATAAGGTGTTCATAGAAGATGTAACGCGTCGTACATTATTCTAAATTGCTTTTCATGTTGCTAATCTCACATATAGAGTCGTAACAAGTCATGTGTGTTCGTACGATGTTCAAAGGACTCGGACGAATTCATTAGGTTTATTATGGTGTTTTAAGTTTACATACGGTATTGTAAGATGTTGTTACGATTTGTAAAGAGTCCTACATTATAATAAAGTGCTTTTCAAGGTTCTAAAATGGCATAAAGAGTCGTAATATGTTTTAAGTTGCCGTACGATGTTTAAAGGACTCGAACAAATTCAATTGGTTTTTAATGGAGATTTAACGTTTCGTGCGGTGATGTAAGGTCTTCTTTGGAGTTGTAATGCGTCCTACATTATTCTAAATTTCTTTTCAAGTTGCTAATGTCACATACATAGTCGTAACAAGTCCTGTGTGTTCGTACGATGTTCAAAGGACTCGGACGAATTCATTAGGTTTATTATGGTGTTTTAAGTTTACATACGGTATTGTAAGATGTTGTTACGATTTGTAAAGAGTCCTACATTATAATAAAGTGCTTTTCAAGGTTCTAAAATGGCATAAAGAGTCGTAATATGTTTTAAGTTGCCGTACGATGTTTAAAGGACTCGAACAAATTCAATTGGTTTTTAATGGAGATTTAACGTTTCGTACGGTGATGTATGGTCTTCTTTGGAGTTGTAATGCGTCCTACATTATTCTAAATTTCTTTTCAAGTTGCTAATGTTACATACAGAGTCGTAACAAGTCCTGTGTGTTCGTACGATGTTCAAAGGACTCGGACGAATTCATTAGGTTTATTATGGTGTTTTAAGTTTACATACGGTATTGTAAGATGTTGTTACGATTTGTAAAGAGTCCTACATTATAATAAAGTGCTTTTCAAGGTTCTAAAATGGCATAAAGAGTGGTAATATGTTTTAAGTTGCCGTATGATGTTTAAAGGACTCGAACAAATTCAATTGGTTTATAATGGAGGTTTAACGTTTCGTACGGTGATGTAAGGTCTTCTTTGGAGTTGTAATGCGTCCTACATTATTCTAAATTGCTTTTCAAGTTGCTAATGTCTCATACAGAGTCGTAACAAGTCCTGAGTTGTCGTACGATGTGCAATGGATTCGAACGAATTCATTAGGATTATTATGGAGTTTTAAGATGACGTACAGTATTGTATTGTGTTGTTAGGAGTTGTATGGCGTCGTACATTATACTAACATGATTTTCAAAGTGCTATTGTGATATACAGAGTCATAAGATATTCTAAGTTGCCATACGATGTTGAAATGACTCGGACGAATTCATTAGCTTTATTATGGAGTTTTAATGTTTCGTACGATGATATAAGGTGTTCATAGAAGATGTAACGCGTCGTACATTATTCTAAATTGCTTTTCATGTTGCTAATCTCACATATAGAGTCGTAACAAGTCATGTGTGTTCGTACGATGTTCAAAGGACTCGGACGAATTCATTAGGTTTATTATGGTGTTTTAAGTTTACATACGGTATTGTAAGATGTTGTTACGATTTGTAAAGAGTCCTACATTATAATAAAGTGCTTTTCAAGGTTCTAAAATGGCATAAAGAGTCGTAATATGTTTTAAGTTGCCGTACGATGTTTAAAGGACTCGAACAAATTAAATTGGTTTTTAATGGAGATTTAACGTTTCGTGC
Organism: Tagetes erecta; assembly: GCA_030867185.1. Lineage (NCBI taxonomy): Eukaryota > Viridiplantae > Streptophyta > Magnoliopsida > Asterales > Asteraceae > Tagetes > Tagetes erecta. The sequence goes on from CM061490.1 coordinate 47,636,903, forward strand.
GGTGATGTAAGGTCTTCTTTGGAGTTGTAATGCGTCCTACATTATTCTAAATTTCTTTTCAAGTTGCTAATGTCACATACATAGTCGTAACAAGTCCTGTGTGTTCGTACGATGTTCAAAGGACTCGGACGAATTCATTAGGTTTATTATGGTGTTTTAAGTTTACATACGGTATTGTAAGATGTTGTTACGATTTGTAAAGAGTCCTACATTATAATAAAGTGCTTTTCAAGGTTCTAAAATGGCATAAAGAGTCGTAATATGTTTTAAGTTGCCGTACGATGTTTAAAGGACTCGAACAAATTCAATTGGTTTTTAATGGAGATTTAACGTTTCGTACGGTGATGTATGGTCTTCTTTGGAGTTGTAATGCGTCCTACATTATTCTAAATTTCTTTTCAAGTTGCTAATGTTACATACAGAGTCGTAACAAGTCCTGTGTGTTCGTACGATGTTCAAAGGACTCGGACGAATTCATTAGGTTTATTATGGTGTTTTAAGTTTACATACGGTATTGTAAGATGTTGTTACGATTTGTAAAGAGTCCTACATTATAATAAAGTGCTTTTCAAGGTTCTAAAATGGCATAAAGAGTGGTAATATGTTTTAAGTTGCCGTATGATGTTTAAAGGACTCGAACAAATTCAATTGGTTTATAATGGAGGTTTAACGTTTCGTACGGTGATGTAAGGTCTTCTTTGGAGTTGTAATGCGTCCTACATTATTCTAAATTGCTTTTCAAGTTGCTAATGTCTCATACAGAGTCGTAACAAGTCCTGAGTTGTCGTACGATGTGCAATGGATTCGAACGAATTCATTAGGATTATTATGGAGTTTTAAGATGACGTACAGTATTGTATTGTGTTGTTAGGAGTTGTATGGCGTCGTACATTATACTAACATGATTTTCAAGGTGCTATTGTGATATACAGAGTCATAAGATATTCTAAGTTGCCATACGATGTTGAAATGACTCGGACGAATTCATTAGCTTTATTATGGAGTTTTAATGTTTCGTACGATGATATAAGGTGTTCATAGAAGATGTAACGCGTCGTACATTATTCTAAATTGCTTTTCATGTTGCTAATCTCACATATAGAGTCGTAACAAGTCATGTGTGTTCGTACGATGTTCAAAGGACTCGGACGAATTCATTAGGTTTATTATGGTGTTTTAAGTTTACATACGGTATTGTAAGATGTTGTTACGATTTGTAAAGAGTCCTACGTTATAATAAAGTGCTTTTCAAGGTTCTAAAATGGCATAAAGAGTGGTATTATGTTTTAAGTTGCCGAACGATGTTTAAAGGACTCGAACAAATTCAATTGGTTTATAATGGAGATTTAACGTTTCGTACGGTGATGTAAGGTCTTCTTTGGAGTTTTAATGCGTCCTACATTATTCTAAATTTCTTTTCAAGTTGCTAATGTCACATACAGAGTCGTACCAAGTCCTGTGTGTTCGTACGATGTTCAAAGGACTCGGACGAATTCATTAGGTTTATTATGGTGTTTTAAGTTTACATACGGTATTGTAAGATGTTGTTACGATTTGTAAAGAGTCCTACATTATAATAAAGTGCTTTTCAAGGTTCTAAAATGGCATAAAGAGTCGTAATATGTTTTAAGTTACCGTACGATGTTTAAAGGACTCGAACAAATTCAATTGGTTTATAATGGAGATTTAACGTTTCGTACGGTGATGTAAGGTCTTCTTTGGAGTTGTAATGCGTCCTACATTATTCTAAATTGCTTTTCAAGTTGCTAATGTCTCATACAGAGTCGTAACAAGTCCTGAGTTATCGTACGATGTGCAATGGATTCGAACCGATTCATTAGGATTATTATGGAGTTTTAAGATGACGTACAGTATTGTATTGTGATGTTAGGAGTTGAATGGCGTCGTACATTATACTAACATGATTTTCAAGGTGCTAATGTGATATACAGAGTCATAAAATATTCTAAGTTGCCATACGATGTTGAAATGACTCAGACGAATTCATTAGGTTTATTATGGAGTTTTAATGTTTCGTACGATGATGTAAGGTGTTCTTAGAAGATGTAACGCGTCCTACATTATTCTAAATTGCTTTTCATGTTGCTAATGTCACATACAGAGTCGTAACAAGTCCTGTGTGTTCGTACGATGTTCAAAGGACTCGGACGAATTCATTAGGTTTATTATGGTGTTTTAAGTTTACATACGGTATTGTAAGATGTTGTTACGATTTGTAAAGAGTCCTATGTTATAATAAAGTGCTTTTCAAGGTTCTAAAATGGCATAAAGAGTGGTAATATGTTTTAAGTTGCCGTACGATGTTTAAAGGACTCGAACAAATTCAATTGGTTTATAATGGAGATTTAACGTTCTGTACGGTGATGTAAGGTCTTCTTTGGAGTTGTAATGCGTCCTACATTATTCTAAATTTCTTTTCAAGTTGCTAATGTTACATACAGAGACGTAACAAGTCCTGTGTGTTCGTACGATGTTCAAAGGACTCGGACGAATTCATTAGGTTTATTATGGTGTTTTAAGTTTACATACGGTATTGTAAGATGTTGTTACGATTTGTAAAGAGTCCTACATTATAATAAAGTGCTTTTCAAGGTTCTAAAATGGCATAAAGAGTGGTATTATGTTTTAAGTTGCCGAACGATGTTTAAAGGACTCGAACAAATTCAATTGGTTTATAATGGAGATTTAACGTTTCGTACGGTGATGTAAGGTCTTCTTTGGAGTTTTAATGCCTCCTACATTATTCTAAATTTCTTTTCAAGTTGCTAATGTCACATACAGAGTCGTAACAGGTCCTGTGTGTTCGTACGATGTTCAAAGGACTCGGACGAATTCATTAGGTTTATTATGGTGTTTTAAGTTTACATACGGTATTGTAAGATGTTGTTACGATTTGTAAAGAGTCCTACATTATAATAAAGTGCTTTTCAAGGTTCTAAAATGGCATAAAGAGTGGTAATATGTTTTAAGTTGCCGTATGATGTTTAAAGGACTCGAACAAATTCAATTGGTTTATAATGGAGGTTTAACGTTTCGTACGGTGATGTAAGGTCTTCTTTGGAGTTGTAATGCGTCCTACATTATTCTAAATTGCTTTTCAAGTTGCTAATGTCTCATACAGAGTCGTAACAAGTCCTGAGTTGTCGTACGATGTGCAATGGATTCGAACGAATTCATTAGGATTATTATGGAGTTTTAAGATGACGTACAGTATTGTATTGTGTTGTTAGGAGTTGTATGGCGTCGTACATTATACTAACATGATTTTCAAGGTGCTATTGTGATATACAGAGTCATAAGATATTCTAAGTTGCCATACGATGTTGAAATGACTCGGACGAATTCATTAGCTTTATTATGGAGTTTTAATGTTTCGTACGATGATATAAGGTGTTCATAGAAGATGTAACGCGTCGTACATTATTCTAAATTGCTTTTCATGTTGCTAATCTCACATATAGAGTCGTAACAAGTCATGTGTGTTCGTACGATGTTCAAAGGACTCGGACGAATTCATTAGGTTTATTATGGTGTTTTAAGTTTACATACGGTATTGTAAGATGTTGTTACGATTTGTAAAGAGTCCTACGTTATAATAAAGTGCTTTTCAAGGTTCTAAAATGGCATAAAGAGTGGTATTATGTTTTAAGTTGCCGAACGATGTTTAAAGGACTCGAACAAATTCAATTGGTTTATAATGGAGATTTAACGTTTCGTACGGTGATGTAAGGTCTTCTTTGGAGTTTTAATGCGTCCTACATTATTCTAAATTTCTTTTCAAGTTGCTAATGTCACATACAGAGTCGTACCAAGTCCTGTGTGTTCGTACGATGTTCAAAGGACTCGGACGAATTCATTAGGTTTATTATGGTGTTTTAAGTTTACATACGGTATTGTAAGATGTTGTTACGATTTGTAAAGAGTCCTACATTATAATAAAGTGCTTTTCAAGGTTCTAAAATGGCATAAAGAGTGGTATTATGTTTTAAGTTGCCGAACGATGTTTAAAGGACTCGAACAAATTCAATTGGTTTATAATGGAGATTTAACGTTTCGTACGGTGATGTAAGGTCTTCTTTGGAGTTTTAATGCCTCCTACATTATTCTAAATTTCTTTTCAAGTTGCTAATGTCACATACAGAGTCGTAACAGGTCCTGTGTGTTCGTACGATGTTCAAAGGACTCGGACGAATTCATTAGGTTTATTATGGTGTTTTAAGTTTACATACGATATTGTAAGATGTTGTTACGATTTGTAAAGAGTCCTACATTATAATAAAGTACTTTTCAAGGTTCTAAAATGGCAAAAAGAGTGGTAATATGTTTTAAGTTTCCGTACGATGTTTAAAGGACTCGAACAAATTCAATTGGTTTATAATGGAGATTTAATGTTTCGTACGGTGATGTAAGGTCTTCTTTGGAGTTGTAATGCGTCCTACATTATTCTAAATTGCTTTTCAAGTTGCTAATGTCTCATACAGAGTCGTAACAAGTCCTGCGTTGTCGTACGATGTGCAACGGATTCGAACCGATTCATTAGGATTATTATGGTGTTTTAAGTTTACATACGGTATTGTAAGATGTTGTTACGATTTGTAAAGAGTCCTACATTATAATAAAGTGCTTTTCAAGGTTCTAAAATGGCATAAAGAGTCGTAATATGTTTTAAGTTACCGTACGATGTTTAAAGGACTCGAACAAATTCAATTGGTTTATAATGGAGATTTAACGTTTCGTACGGTGATGTAAGGTCTTCTTTGGAGTTGTAATGCGTCCTACATTATTCTAAATTGCTTTTCAAGTTGCTAATGTCTCATACAGAGTCGTAACAAGTCCTGAGTTATCGTACGATGTGCAATGGATTCGAACCGATTCATTAGGATTATTATGGAGTTTTAAGATGACGTACAGTATTGTATTGTGATGTTAGGAGTTGAATGGCGTCGTACATTATACTAACATGATTTTCAAGGTGCTAATGTGATATACAGAGTCATAAAATATTCTAAGTTGCCATACGATGTTGAAATGACTCAGACGAATTCATTAGGTTTATTATGGAGTTTTAATGTTTCGTACGATGATGTAAGGTGTTCTTAGAAGATGTAACGCGTCCTACATTATTCTAAATTGCTTTTCATGTTGCTAATGTCACATACAGAGTCGTAACAAGTCCTGTGTGTTCGTACGATGTTCAAAGGACTCGGACGAATTCATTAGGTTTATTATGGTGTTTTAAGTTTACATACGGTATTGTAAGATGTTGTTACGATTTGTAAAGAGTCCTATGTTATAATAAAGTGCTTTTCAAGGTTCTAAAATGGCATAAAGAGTGGTAATATGTTTTAAGTTGCCGTACGATGTTTAAAGGACTCGAACAAATTCAATTGGTTTATAATGGAGATTTAACGTTCTGTACGGTGATGTAAGGTCTTCTTTGGAGTTGTAATGCGTCCTACATTATTCTAAATTTCTTTTCAAGTTGCTAATGTTACATACAGAGACGTAACAAGTCCTGTGTGTTCGTACGATGTTCAAAGGACTCGGACGAATTCATTAGGTTTATTATTGTGTTTTAAGTTTACATACGGTATTGTAAGATGTTGTTACGATTTGTAAAGAGTCCTACATTATAATAAAGTGCTTTTCAAGGTTCTAAAATGGCATAAAGAGTGGTATTATGTTTTAAGTTGCCGTCCGATGTTTAAAGGACTCGAACAAATTCAATTGGTTTATAATTGAGATTTAACGTTTCGTACGGTGATGTAAGGTCTTCTTTGGAGTTTTAATGCGTCCTACATTATTCTAAATTTCTTTTCAAGTTGCTAATGTCACATACAGCGTCGTAACAAGTCCTATGTGTTCGTACGATGTTCAAAGGACTCGGACGAATTCATTAGGTTTATTATGGTGTTTTAAGTTTACATACGGTATTGTAAGATGTTGTTACGATTTGTAAAGAGTCCTACATTATAATAAAGTGCTTTTCAAGGTTCTAAAATGGCATAAAGAGTGGTATTATGTTTTAAGTTGCCGAACGATGTTTAAAGGACTCAAACAAATTCAATTGGTTTATAATGGAGATTTAACGTTTCGTACGGTGATGTAAGGTCTTCTTTGGAGTTTTAATGCGTCCTACATTATTCTAAATTTCTTTTGAAGTTGCTAATGTCACATACAGAGTCGTAACAAGTCCTGTGTGTTCGTACGATGTTCAAAGGACTCGGACGAATTCATTAGGTTTATTATGGTGTTTTAAGTTTACATACGATATTGTAAGATGTTGTTACGATTTGTAAAGAGTCCTACATTATAATAAAGTACTTTTCAAGGTTCTAAAATGGCATAAAGAGTGGTAATATGTTTTAAGTTGCCGTACGATGTTTAAAGGACTCGAACAAATTCAATTGGTTTATAATGGAGATTTAATGTTTCGTACGGTGATGTAAGGTCTTCTTTGGAGTTGTAATGCGTCCTACATTATTCTAAATTGCTTTTCAAGTTGCTAATGTCTCATACAGAGTCGTAACAAGTCCTGCGTTGTCGTACGATGTGCAACGGATTCGAACAGATTCATTAGGATTATTATGGTGTTTTAAGTTTACATACGGTATTGTAAGATGTTGTTACGATTTGTAAAGAGTCCTTCATTATAATAAAGTGCTTTTCAAGGTTCTAAAATGGCATAAAGAGTCGTAATATGTTTTAAGTTACCGTACGATGTTTAAAGGACTCGAACAAATTCAATTGGTTTATAATGGAGATTTAACGGTTAGTACGGTGATGTAAGGTCTTCTTTGGAGTTGTAATGCGTCCTACATTATTCTAAATTGCTTTTCAAGTTGCTAATGTCTCATACAGAGTCGTAACAAGTCCTGAGTTGTCGTACGATGTGCAATGGATTCGAACCGATTCATTAGGATTATTATGGAGTTTTAAGATGACGTACAGTATTGTATTGTGATGTTAGGAGTTGAATGGCGTCGTACATTATACTAACATGATTTTCAAGGTACTAATGTGATATACAGAGTCATAAGATATTCTAAGTTGCCATACGATGTTGAAATGACTCGGACGAATTCATTAGGTTTATTATGGAGTTTTAATGTTTTGTACGATGATGTAAGGTGTTCTTAGAAGATGTAACTCGTCCTACATTATTCTAAATTGATTTTCATGTTGCTAATGTCACATACAAAGTCGTAACAAGTCATGTGTGTTCGTACGATGTTCAAAGGACTCGGACGAATTCATTAGGTTTATTATGGTGTTTTAAGTTTACATACGGTATTGTAAGATGTTGTTATGATTTGTAAAGAGTCCTACATTATAATAAAGTGCTTTTCAAGGTTCTAAAATGGCATAAAGAGTCGTAATATGTTTTAAGTTGCCGTACGATGTTTAAAGGACTCGAACAAATTCAATTGGTTTTTAATGGAGATTTAACGTTTCGTACGGTGATGTAAGGTCTTCTTTGGAGTTGTAATGCGTCCTACATTATTCTAAATTGCTTTTCATGTTGCTAATCTCACATATAGAGTCGTAACAAGTCATGTGTGTTGGTACGATGTTCAAAGGACTCGGACGAATTCATTAGGTTTATTATGGTGTTTTAAGTTTACATACGGTATTGTAAGATGTTGTTACGATTTGTAAAGAGTCCTACATTATAATAAAGTGCTTTTCAAGGTTCTAAAATGGCGTAAAGAGTCGTAATATGTTTTAAGTTGCCGTACGATGTTTAAAGGACTCGAACAAATTCAATTGGTTTTTAATGGAGATTTAACGTTTCGTACGGTGATGTAAGGTCTTCTTTGGAGTTGTAATGCGTCCTACATTATTCTAAATTTCTTTTCAAGTTGCTAATGTCACATACAGAGTCGTAACAAGTCCTGTGTGTTCGTACGATGTTCAAAGGACTCGGACGAATTCATTAGGTTTATTATGGTGTTTTAAGTTTACATACGGTATTGTAAGATGTTGTTACGATTTGTAAAGAGTCCTACATTATAATAAAGTGCTTTTCAAGGTTCTAAAATGGCATAAAGAGTGGTAATATGTTTTAAGTTGCCGTACAATGTTTAAAGGACTCGAACAAATTCAATTGGTTTATAATGGAGATTTAACGTTCCGTACGGTGATGTAAGGTCTTCTTTGGAGTTGTAATGCGTCCTACATTATTCTAAATTTCTTTTCAAGTTGCTAATGTTACATACACAGTCGTAACAAGTCCTGTGTGTTCGTACGATGTTCAAAGGACTCGGACGAATTCAGTAGCTTTATTATGGTGTTTTAAGTTTACATACGGTATTGTAAGATGTTGTTACGATTTGTAAAGAGTCCTACATTATAATAAAGTGCTTTTCAAGGTTCTAAAATGGCATAAAGAGTGGTATTATGTTTTAAGTTGCCGTCCGATGTTTAAAGGACTCGAACAAATTCAATTGGTTTATAATTGAGATTTAACGTTTCGTACGGTGATGTAAGGTCTTCTTTGGAGTTTTAATGCGTCCTACATTATTCTAAATTTCTTTTCAAGTTGCTAATGTCACATACAGCGTCGTAACAAGTCCTATGTGTTCGTACGATGTTCAAAGGACTCGGACGAATTCATTAGGTTTATTATGGTGTTTTAAGTTTACATACGGTATTGTAAGATGTTGTTACGATTTGTAAAGAGTCCTACATTATAATAAAGTGCTTTTCAAGGTTCTAAAATGGCATAAAGAGTGGTATTATGTTTTAAGTTGCCGAACGATGTTTAAAGGACTCGAACAAATTCAATTGGTTTATAATGGAGATTTAACGTTTCGTACGGTGATGTAAGGTCTTCTTTGGAGTTTTAATGCGTCCTACATTATTCTAAATTTCTTTTGAAGTTGCTAATGTCACATACAGAGTCGTAACAAGTCCTGTGTGTTCGTACGATGTTCAAAGGACTCGGACGAATTCATTAGGTTTATTATGGTGTTTTAAGTTTACATACGATATTGTAAGATGTTGTTACGATTTGTAAAGAGTCCTACATTATAATAAAGTACTTTTCAAGGTTCTAAAATGGTATAAAGAGTGGTAATATGTTTTAAGTTGCCGTACGATGTTTAAAGGACTCGAACAAATTCAATTGGTTTATAATGGAGATTTAATGTTTCGTACGGTGATGTAAGGTCTTCTTTGGAGTTGTAATGCGTCCTACATTATTCTAAATTGCTTTTCAAGTTGCTAATGTCTCATACAGAGTCGTAACAAGTCCTGCGTTGTCGTACGATGTGCAACGGATTCGAACAGATTCATTAGGATTATTATGGTGTTTTAAGTTTACATACGGTATTGATGTTGTTACGATTTGTAAAGAGTCCTACATTATAATAAAGTGCTTTTCAAGGTTCTAAAATGGCATAAAGAGTCGTAATATGTTTTAAGTTACCGTACGATGTTTAAAGGACTCGAACAAATTCAATTGGTTTATAATGGAGATTTAACGGTTAGTACGGTGATGTAAGGTCTTCTTTGGAGTTGTAATGCGTCCTACATTATTCTAAATTGCTTTTCAAGTTGCTAATGTCTCATACAGAGTCGTAACAAGTCCTGAGTTGTCGTACGATGTGCAATGGATTCGAACCGATTCATTAGGATTATTATGGAGTTTTAAGATGACGTACAGTATTGTATTGTGATGTTAGGAGTTGAATGGCGTCGTACATTATACTAACATGATTTTCAAGGTACTAATGTGATATACAGAGTCATAAGATATTCTAAGTTGCCATACGATGTTGAAATGACTCGGACGAATTCATTAGGTTTATTATGGAGTTTTAATGTTTCGTACGATGATGTAAGGTGTTCTTAGAAGATGTAACGCGTCCTACATTATTCTAAATTGCTTTTCATGTTGCTAATGTCACATACAAAGTCGTAACAAGTCATGTGTGTTCGTACGATGTTCAAAGGACTCGGACGAATTCATTAGGTTTATTATGGTGTTTTAAGTTTACATACGGTATTGTAAGATGTTGTTATGATTTGTAAAGAGTCCTACATTATAATAAAGTGCTTTTCAAGGTTCTAAAATGGCATAAAGAGTCGTAATATGTTTTAAGTTGCCGTACGATGTTTAAAGGACTCGAACAAATTCAATTGGTTTTTAATGGAGATTTAACGTTTCGTACGGTGATGTAAGGTCTTCTTTGGAGTTGTAATGCGTCCTACATTATTCTAAATTGCTTTTCATGTTGCTAATCTCACATATAGAGTCGTAACAAGTCATGTGTGTTGGTACGATGTTCAAAGGACTCGGACGAATTCATTAGGTTTATTATGGTGTTTTAAGTTTACATACGGTATTGTAAGATGTTGTTACGATTTGTAAAGAGTCCTACATTATAATAAAGTGCTTTTCAAGGTTCTAAAATGGCGTAAAGAGTCGTAATATGTTTTAAGTTGCCGTACGATGTTTAAAGGACTCGAACAAATTCAATTGGTTTTTAATGGAGATTTAACGTTTCGTACGGTGATGTAAGGTCTTCTTTGGAGTTGTAATGCGTCCTACATTATTCTAAATTTCTTTTCAAGTTGCTAATGTCACATACAGAGTCGTAACAAGTCCTGTGTGTTCGTACGATGTTCAAAGGACTCGGACGAATTCATTAGGTTTATTATGGTGTTTTAAGTTTACATACGGTATTGTAAGATGTTGTTACCATTTGTAAAGAGTCCTACATTATAATAAAGTGCTTTTCAAGGTTCTAAAATGGCATAAAGAGTCGTAATATGTTTTAAGTTGCCGTACGATGTTTAAAGGACTCGAACAAATTCAATTGGTTTTTAATGGAGATTTAACGTTTCGTACGGTGATGTAAGGTCTTCTTTGGAGTTGTAATGCGTCCTACATTATTCTAAATTGCTTTTCATGTTGCTAATCTCACATATAGAGTCGTAACAAGTCATGTGTGTTGGTACGATGTTCAAAGGACTCGGACGAATTCATTAGGTTTATTATGGTGTTTTAAGTTTACATACGGTATTGTAAGATGTTGTTACGATTTGTAAAGAGTCCTACATTATAATAAAGTGCTTTTCAAGGTTCTAAAATGGCGTAAAGAGTCGTAATATGTTTTAAGTTGCCGTACGATGTTTAAAGGACTCGAACAAATTCAATTGGTTTTTAATGGAGATTTAACGTTTCGTACGGTGATGTAAGGTCTTCTTTGGAGTTGTAATGCGTCCTACATTATTCTAAATTTCTTTTCAAGTTGCTAATGTCACATACAGAGTCGTAACAAGTCCTGTGTGTTCGTACGATGTTCAAAGGACTCGGACGAATTCATTAGGTTTATTATGGTGTTTTAAGTTTACATACGGTATTGTAAGATGTTGTTACGATTTGTAAAGAGTCCTACATTATAATAAAGTGCTTTTCAAGGTTCTAAAATGGCATAAAGAGTGGTAATATGTTTTAAGTTGCCGTACGATGTTTAAAGGACTCGAACAAATTCAATTGGTTTATAATGGAGATTTAACGTTCCGTACGGTGATGTAAGGTCTTCTTTGGAGTTGTAATGCGTCCTACATTATTCTAAATTTCTTTTCAAGTTGCTAATGTTACATACAGAGTCGTAACAAGTCCTGTGTGTTCGTACGATGTTCAAAGGACTCGGACGAATTCAGTAGGTTTATTATGGTGTTTTAAGTTTACATACGGTATTGTAAGATGTTGTTACGATTTGTAAAGAGTCCTACATTATAATAAAGTGCTTTTCAAGGTTCTAAAATGGCATAAAGAGTGGTAATATGTTTTAAGTTGCCGTACGATGTTTAAAGGACTCGAACAAATTCAATTGGTTTTTAATGGAGATTTAACGTTTCGTACGGTGATGTAAGGTCTTCTTTGGAGTTGTAATGCGTCCTACATTATTCTAAATTTCTTTTCAAGTTGCTAATGTCACATACAGAGTCGTAACAAGTCCTGTGTGTTCGTACGATGTTCAAAGGACTCGGACGAATTCATTAGGTTTATTATGGTGTTTTAAGTTTACATACGGTATTGTAAGATGTTGTTACCATTTGTAAAGAGTCCTACATTATAATAAAGTGCTTTTCAAGGTTCTAAAATGGCATAAAGAGTCGTAATATGTTTTAAGTTGCCGTACGATGTTTAAAGGACTCGAACAAATTCAATTGGTTTTTAATGGAGATTTAACGTTTCGTACGGTGATGTAAGGTCTTCTTTGGAGTTGTAATGCGTCCTACATTATTCTAAATTGCTTTTCATGTTGCTAATCTCACATATAGAGTCGTAACAAGTCATGTGTGTTGGTACGATGTTCAAAGGACTCGGACGAATTCATTAGGTTTATTATGGTGTTTTAAGTTTACATACGGTATTGTAAGATGTTGTTACGATTTGTAAAGAGTCCTACATTATAATAAAGTGCTTTTCAAGGTTCTAAAATGGCGTAAAGAGTCGTAATATGTTTTAAGTTGCCGTACGATGTTTAAAGGACTCGAACAAATTCAATTGGTTTTTAATGGAGATTTAACGTTTCGTACGGTGATGTAAGGTCTTCTTTGGAGTTGTAATGCGTCCTACATTATTCTAAATTTCTTTTCAAGTTGCTAATGTCACATACAGAGTCGTAACAAGTCCTGTGTGTTCGTACGATGTTCAAAGGACTCGGACGAATTCATTAGGTTTATTATGGTGTTTTAAGTTTACATACGGTATTGTAAGATGTTGTTACGATTTGTAAAGAGTCCTACATTATAATAAAGTGCTTTTCAAGGTTCTAAAATGGCATAAAGAGTGGTAATATGTTTTAAGTTGCCGTACGATGTTTAAAGGACTCGAACAAATTCAATTGGTTTATAATGGAGATTTAACGTTCCGTACGGTGATGTAAGGTCTTCTTTGGAGTTGTAATGCGTCCTACATTATTCTAAATTTCTTTTCAAGTTGCTAATGTTACATACAGAGTCGTAACAAGTCCTGTGTGTTCGTACGATGTTCAAAGGACTCGGACGAATTCAGTAGGTTTATTATGGTGTTTTAAGTTTACATACGGTATTGTAAGATGTTGTTACGATTTGTAAAGAGTCCTACATTATAATAAAGTGCTTTTCAAGGTTCTAAAATGGCATAAAGAGTGGTAATATGTTTTAAGTTGCCGTACGATGTTTAAAGGACTCGAACAAATTCAATTGGTTTATAATGGAGATTTAACGTTTCGTACGGTGATGTAAGGTCTTCTTTGGAGTTTTAATGCGTCCTACATTATTCTAAATTTCTTTTCAAGTTGCTAATGTCACATACAGAGTCGTAACAAGTCCTGTGTGTTTGTACGATGTTCAAAGGACTCGGACGAATTCATTAGGTTTATTATGGTGTTTTAAGTTTACATACGGTATTGTAAGATGTTGTTACGATTTGTAAAGAGACCTACATTATAATAAAGTTTTTTTCAAGGTTCTAAAATGGCATAAAGAGTCTTAATATGTTTTAAGTTGCCGTACGATGTTTAAAGGACTCGAACAAATTAAATTGGTTTATAATGGAGGTTTAACGTTTCGTACGGTGATGTAAGGTCTTCTTTGGAGTTGTAATGCGTCCTACATTATTCTAAATTGCTTTTCAAGTTGCTAATGTCTCATACAGAGTCGTAACAAGTCCTGAGTTGTCGTACGATGTGCAATGGATTCGAACGAATTCATTAGGATTATTATGGAGTTTTAAGATGACGTACAGTATTGTATTGTGTTGTTAGGAGTTGTATGGCGTCGTACATTATACTAACATGATTTTCAAGGTGCTAATGTGATATACAGAGTCATAAGATATTCTAAGTTGCCATACGATGTTGAAATGACTCGGACGAATTCATTAGCTTTATTATGGAGTTTTAATGTTTCGTACGATGATATAAGGTGTTCATAGAAGATGTAACGCGTCGTACATTATTCTAAATTGCTTTTCATGTTGCTAATCTCACATATAGAGTGGTAACAAGTCATGTGTGTTCGTACGATGTTCAAAGGACTCGGACGAATTCATTAGGTTTATTATGGTGTTTTAAGTTTACATACGGTATTGGAAGATGTTGTTACGATTTGTAAAGAGTCCTACATTATAATAAAGTGCTTTTCAAGGTTCTAAAATGGCATAAAGAGTCGTAATATGTTTTAAGTTTCCGTACGATGTTTAAAGGACTCGAACAAATTCAATTGGTTTTTAATGGAGATTTAACGTTTCGTACGGTGATGTAAGGTCTTCTTTGGAGTTGTAATGCGTCCTACATTATTCTAAATTTCTTTTCAAGTTGCTAATGTCACATACAGAGTCGTAACAAGTCCTGTGTGTTCGTACGATGTTCAAAGGACTCGTACGAATTCATTAGGTTTATTATGGTGTTTTAAGTTTACATACGGTATTGTAAGATGTTGTTACGATTTGTAAAGAGTCCTACATTATAATAAAGTGCTTTTCAAGGTTCTAAAATGGCATAAAGAGTGGTAATATGTTTTAAGTTGCCGTACGATGTTTAAAGGACTCGAACAAATTCAATTGGTTTATAATGGAGATTTAACGTTCCGTACGGTGATGTAAGGTCTTCTTTGGAGTTGTAATGCGTCCTACATTATTCTAAATTTCTTTTCAAGTTGCTAATGTTACATACAGAGTCGTAACAAGTCCTGTGTGTTCGTACGATGTTCAAAGGACTCGGACGAATTCAGTAGGTTTATTATGGTGTTTTAAGTTTACATACGGTATTGTAAGATGTTGTTACGATTTGTAAAGAGTCCTACATTATAATAAAGTGCTTTTCAAGGTTCTAAAATGGCATAAAGAGTGGTAATATGTTTTAAGTTGCCGTACGATGTTTAAAGGACTCGAACAAATTCAATTGGTTTATAATGGAGATTTAACGTTTCGTACGGTGATGTAAGGTCTTCTTTGGAGTTTTAATGCGTCCTACATTATTCTAAATTTCTTTTCAAGTTGCTAATGTCACATACAGAGTCGTAACAAGTCCTGTGTGTTTGTACGATGTTCAAAGGACTCGGACGAATTCATTAGGTTTATTATGGTGTTTTAAGTTTACATACGGTATTGTAAGATGTTGTTACGATTTGTAAAGAGACCTACATTATAATAAAGTTTTTTTCAAGGTTCTAAAATGGCATAAAGAGTCTTAATATGTTTTAAGTTGCCGTACGATGTTTAAAGGACTCGAACAAATTAAATTGGTTTATAATGGAGGTTTAACGTTTCGTACGGTGATGTAAGGTCTTCTTTGGAGTTGTAATGCGTCCTACATTATTCTAAATTGCTTTTCAAGTTGCTAATGTCTCATACAGAGTCGTAACAAGTCCTGAGTTGTCGTACGATGTGCAATGGATTCGAACGAATTCATTAGGATTATTATGGAGTTTTAAGATGACGTACAGTATTGTATTGTGTTGTTAGGAGTTGTATGGCGTCGTACATTATACTAACATGATTTTCAAGGTGCTAATGTGATATACAGAGTCATAAGATATTCTAAGTTGCCATACGATGTTGAAATGACTCGGACGAATTCATTAGCTTTATTATGGAGTTTTAATGTTTCGTACGATGATATAAGGTGTTCATAGAAGATGTAACGCGTCGTACATTATTCTAAATTGCTTTTCATGTTGCTAATCTCACATATAGAGTGGTAACAAGTCATGTGTGTTCGTACGATGTTCAAAGGACTCGGACGAATTCATTAGGTTTATTATGGTGTTTTAAGTTTACATACGGTATTGGAAGATGTTGTTACGATTTGTAAAGAGTCCTACATTATAATAAAGTGCTTTTCAAGGTTCTAAAATGGCATAAAGAGTCGTAATATGTTTTAAGTTTCCGTACGATGTTTAAAGGACTCGAACAAATTCAATTGGTTTTTAATGGAGATTTAACGTTTCGTACGGTGATGTAAGGTCTTCTTTGGAGTTGTAATGCGTCCTACATTATTCTAAATTGCTTTTCATGTTGCTAATCTCACATATAGAGTCGTAACAAGTCATGTGTGTTGGTACGATGTTCAAAGGACTCGGACGAATTCATTAGGTTTATTATGGTGTTTTAAGTTTACATACGGTATTGTAAGATGTTGTTACGATTTGTAAAGAGTCCTACATTATAATAAAGTGCTTTTCAAGGTTCTAAAATGGCGTAAAGAGTCGTAATATGTTTTAAGTTGCCGTACGATGTTTAAAGGACTCGAACAAATTCAATTGGTTTTTAATGGAGATTTAACGTTTCGTACGGTGATGTAAGGTCTTCTTTGGAGTTGTAATGCGTCCTACATTATTCTAAATTTCTTTTCAAGTTGCTAATGTCACATACAGAGTCGTAACAAGTCCTGTGTGTTCGTACGATGTTCAAAGGACTCGGACGAATTCATTAGGTTTATTATGGTGTTTTAAGTTTACATACGGTATTGTAAGATGTTGTTACGATTTGTAAAGAGTCCTACATTATAATAAAGTGCTTTTCAAGGTTCTAAAATGGCATAAAGAGTGGTAATATGTTTTAAGTTGCCGTACGATGTTTAAAGGACTCGAACAAATTCAATTGGTTTATAATGGAGATTTAACGTTCCGTACGGTGATGTAAGGTCTTCTTTGGAGTTGTAATGCGTCCTACATTATTCTAAATTTCTTTTCAAGTTGCTAATGTTACATACAGAGTCGTAACAAGTCCTGTGTGTTCGTACGATGTTCAAAGGACTCGGACGAATTCAGTAGGTTTATTATGGTGTTTTAAGTTTACATACGGTATTGTAAGATGTTGTTACGATTTGTAAAGAGTCCTACATTATAATAAAGTGCTTTTCAAGGTTCTAAAATGGCATAAAGAGTGGTAATATGTTTTAAGTTGCCGTACGATGTTTAAAGGACTCGAACAAATTCAATTGGTTTATAATGGAGATTTAACGTTTCGTACGGTGATGTAAGGTCTTCTTTGGAGTTTTAATGCGTCCTACATTATTCTAAATTTCTTTTCAAGTTGCTAATGTCACATACAGAGTCGTAACAAGTCCTGTGTGTTTGTACGATGTTCAAAGGACTCGGACGAATTCATTAGGTTTATTATGGTGTTTTAAGTTTACATACGGTATTGTAAGATGTTGTTACGATTTGTAAAGAGACCTACATTATAATAAAGTTTTTTTCAAGGTTCTAAAATGGCATAAAGAGTCTTAATATGTTTTAAGTTGCCGTACGATGTTTAAAGGACTCGAACAAATTAAATTGGTTTATAATGGAGGTTTAACGTTTCGTACGGTGATGTAAGGTCTTCTTTGGAGTTGTAATGCGTCCTACATTATTCTAAATTGCTTTTCAAGTTGCTAATGTCTCATACAGAGTCGTAACAAGTCCTGAGTTGTCGTACGATGTGCAATGGATTCGAACGAATTCATTAGGATTATTATGGAGTTTTAAGATGACGTACAGTATTGTATTGTGTTGTTAGGAGTTGTATGGCGTCGTACATTATACTAACATGATTTTCAAGGTGCTAATGTGATATACAGAGTCATAAGATATTCTAAGTTGCCATACGATGTTGAAATGACTCGGACGAATTCATTAGCTTTATTATGGAGTTTTAATGTTTCGTACGATGATATAAGGTGTTCATAGAAGATGTAACGCGTCGTACATTATTCTAAATTGCTTTTCATGTTGCTAATCTCACATATAGAGTGGTAACAAGTCATGTGTGTTCGTACGATGTTCAAAGGACTCGGACGAATTCATTAGGTTTATTATGGTGTTTTAAGTTTACATACGGTATTGGAAGATGTTGTTACGATTTGTAAAGAGTCCTACATTATAATAAAGTGCTTTTCAAGGTTCTAAAATGGCATAAAGAGTCGTAATATGTTTTAAGTTTCCGTACGATGTTTAAAGGACTCGAACAAATTCAATTGGTTTTTAATGGAGATTTAACGTTTCGTACGGTGATGTAAGGTCTTCTTTGGAGTTGTAATGCGTCCTACATTATTCTAAATTTCTTTTCAAGTTGCTAATGTCACATACAGAGTCGTAACAAGTCCTGTGTGTTTGTACGATGTTCAAAGGACTCGGACGAATTCATTAGGTTTATTATGGTGTTTTAAGTTTACATACGGTATTGTAAGATGTTGTTACGATTTGTAAAGAGACCTACATTATAATAAAGTTTTTTTCAAGGTTCTAAAATGGCATAAAGAGTCTTAATATGTTTTAAGTTGCCGTACGATGTTTAAAGGACTCGAACAAATTAAATTGGTTTATAATGGAGGTTTAACGTTTCGTACGGTGATGTAAGGTCTTCTTTGGAGTTGTAATGCGTCCTACATTATTCTAAATTGCTTTTCAAGTTGCTAATGTCTCATACAGAGTCGTAACAAGTCCTGAGTTGTCGTACGATGTGCAATGGATTCGAACGAATTCATTAGGATTATTATGGAGTTTTAAGATGACGTACAGTATTGTATTGTGTTGTTAGGAGTTGTATGGCGTCGTACATTATACTAACATGATTTTCAAGGTGCTAATGTGATATACAGAGTCATAAGATATTCTAAGTTGCCATACGATGTTGAAATGACTCGGACGAATTCATTAGCTTTATTATGGAGTTTTAATGTTTCGTACGATGATATAAGGTGTTCATAGAAGATGTAACGCGTCGTACATTATTCTAAATTGCTTTTCATGTTGCTAATCTCACATATAGAGTGGTAACAAGTCATGTGTGTTCGTACGATGTTCAAAGGACTCGGACGAATTCATTAGGTTTATTATGGTGTTTTAAGTTTACATACGGTATTGGAAGATGTTGTTACGATTTGTAAAGAGTCCTACATTATAATAAAGTGCTTTTCAAGGTTCTAAAATGGCATAAAGAGTCGTAATATGTTTTAAGTTTCCGTACGATGTTTAAAGGACTCGAATAAATTCAATTGGTTTTTAATGGAGATTTAACGTTTCGTACGGTGATGTAAGGTCTTCTTTGGAGTTGTAATGCGTCCTACATTATTCTAAATTTCTTTTCAAGTTGCTAATGTCACATACAGAGTCGTAACAAGTCCTGTGTGTTTGTACGATGTTCAAAGGACTCGGACGAATTCATTAGGTTTATTATGGTGTTTTAAGTTTACATACGGTATTGTAAGATGTTGTTACGATTTGTAAAGAGACCTACATTATAATAAAGTTTTTTTCAAGGTTCTAAAATGGCATAAAGAGTCTTAATATGTTTTAAGTTGCCGTACGATGTTTAAAGGACTCGAACAAATTAAATTGGTTTATAATGGAGGTTTAACGTTTCGTACGGTGATGTAAGGTCTTCTTTGGAGTTGTAATGCGTCCTACATTATTCTAAATTGCTTTTCAAGTTGCTAATGTCTCATACAGAGTCGTAACAAGTCCTGAGTTGTCGTACGATGTGCAATGGATTCGAACGAATTCATTAGGATTATTATGGCGTTTTAAGATGACGTACAGTATTGTATTGTGTTGTTAGGAGTTGTATGGCGTCGTACATTATACTAACATGATTTTCAAGGTGCTAATGTGATATACAGAGTCATAAGATATTCTAAGTTGCCATACGATGTTGAAATGACTCGGACGAATTCATTAGCTTTATTATGGAGTTTTAATGTTTCGTACGATGATATAAGGTGTTCATAGAAGATGTAACGCGTCGTACATTATTCTAAATTGCTTTTCATGTTGCTAATCTCACATATAGAGTGGTAACAAGTCATGTGTGTTCGTACGATGTTCAAAGGACTCGGACGAATTCATTAGGTTTATTATGGTGTTTTAAGTTTACATACGGTATTGGAAGATGTTGTTACGATTTGTAAAGAGTCCTACATTATAATAAAGTGCTTTTCAAGGTTCTAAAATGGCATAAAGAGTCGTAATATGTTTTAAGTTTCCGTACGATGTTTAAAGGACTCGAACAAATTCAATTGGTTTTTAATGGAGATTTAACGTTTCGTACGGTGATGTAAGGTCTTCTTTGGAGTTGTAATGCGTCCTACATTATTCTAAATTTCTTTTCAAGTTGCTAATGTTACATACAGAGTCGTAACAAGTCCTGTGTGTTCGTACGATGTTCAAAGGACTCGGACGAATTCATTAGGTTTATTATGGTGTTTTAAGTTTACATACGGTATTGTAAGATGTTGTTACGATTTGTAAAGAGTCCTACATTATAATAAAGTGCTTTTCAAGGTTCTAAAATGGCATAAAGAGTGGTAATATGTTTTAAGTTGCCGTACGATGTTTAAAGGACTCGAACAAATTCAATTGGTTTATAATGGAGGTTTAACGTTTCGTACGGTGATGTAAGGTCTTCTTTGGAGTTGTAATGCGTCCTACATTATTCTAAATTGCTTTTCAAGTTGCTAATGTCTCATACAGAGTCGTAACAAGTCCTGAGTTGTCGTACGATGTGCAATGGATTCGAACGAATTCATTAGGATTATTATGGAGTTTTAAGATGACGTACAGTATTGTATTGTGTTGTTAGGAGTTGTATGGCGTCGTACATTATACTAACATGATTTTTCAAGGTGCTAATGTGATATACAGAGTCATAAGATATTCTAAGTTGCCATACGATGTTGAAATGACTCGGACGAATTCATTAGCTTTATTATGGAGTTTTAATGTTTCGTACGATGATATAAGGTGTTCATAGAAGATGTAACGCGTCGTACATTATTCTAAATTGCTTTTCATGTTGCTAATCTCACATATAGAGTCGTAACAAGTCATGTGTGTTCGTACGATGTTCAAAGGACTCGGACGAATTCATTAGGTTTATTATGGTGTTTTAAGTTTACATACGGTATTGTAAGATGTTGTTACGATTTGTAAAGAGTCCTACATTATAATAAAGTGCTTTTCAAGGTTCTAAAATGGCATAAAGAGTCGTAATATGTTTTAAGTTGTCGTACGAGGTTTAAAGGACTCGAACAAATTCAATTGGTTTTTAATGGAGATTTAACGTTTCGTACGGTGATGTAAGGTCTTCTTTGGAGTTGTAATGCGTCCTACATTATTCTAAATTTCTTTTCAAGTTGCTAATGTCACATACAGAGTCGTAACAAGTCCTGTGTGTTTGTACGATGTTCAAAGGACTCGGACGAATTCATCAGGTTTATTATGGTGTTTTAAGTTTACATACGGTATTGTAAGATGTTGTTACGATTTGTAAAGAGACCTACATTATAATAAAGTTTTTTTCAAGGTTCTAAAATGGCATAAAGAGTCTTAATATGTTTTAAGTTGCGGTACGATGTTTAAAGGACTCGAACAAATTAAATTGGTTTATAATGGAGGTTTAACGTTTCGTACGGTGATGTAAGGTCTTCTTTGGAGTTGTAATGCGTCCTACATTATTCTAAATTGCTTTTCAAGTTGCTAATGTCTCATACATAGTCGTAACAAGTCCTGAGTTGTCGTACGATGTGCAATGGATTCGAACGAATTCATTAGGATTATTATGGAGTTTTAAGATGACGTACAGTATTGTATTGTGTTGTTAGGAGTTGTATGGCGTCGTACATTATACTAACATGATTTTCAAGGTGCTAATGTGATATACAGAGTCATAAGATATTCTAAGTTGCCATACGATGTTGAAATGACTCGGACGAATTCATTAGCTTTATTATGGAGTTTTAATGTTTCGTACGATGATATAAGGTGTTCATAGAAGATGTAACGCGTCGTACATTATTCTAAATTGCTTTTCATGTTGCTAATCTCACATATAGAGTGGTAACAAGTCATGTGTGTTCGTACGATGTTCAAAGGACTCGGACGAATTCATTAGGTTTATTATGGTGTTTTAAGTTTACATACGGTATTGGAAGATGTTGTTACGATTTGTAAAGAGTCCTACATTATAATAAAGTGCTTTTCAAGGTTCTAAAATGGCATAAAGAGTCGTAATATGTTTTAAGTTTCCGTACGATGTTTAAAGGACTCGAACAAATTCAATTGGTTTTTAATGGAGATTTAACGTTTCGTACGGTGATGTAAGGTCTTCTTTGGAGTTGTAATGCGTCCTACATTATTCTAAATTTCTTTTCAAGTTGCTAATGTTACATACAGAGTCGTAACAAGTCCTGTGTGTTCGTACGATGTTCAAAGGACTCGGACGAATTCATTAGGTTTATTATGGTGTTTTAAGTTTACATACGGTATTGTAAGATGTTGTTACGATTTGTAAAGACTCCTACATTATAATAAAGTGCTTTTCAAGGTTCTAAAATGGCATAAAGAGTGGTAATATGTTTTAAGTTGCCGTACGATGTTTAAAGGACTCGAACAAATTCAATTGGTTTATAATGGAGGTTTAACGTTTCGTACGGTGTTGTAAGGTCTTCTTTGGAGTTGTAATGCGTCCTACATTATTCTAAATTGCTTTTCAAGTTGCTAATGTCTCATACAGAGTCGTAACAAGTCCTGAGTTGTCGTACGATGTGCAATGGATTCGAACGAATTCATTAGGATTATTATGGAGTTTTAAGATGACGTACAGTATTGTATTGTGTTGTTAGGAGTTGTATGGCGTCGTACATTATACTAACATGATTTTTCAAGGTGCTAATGTGATATACAGAGTCATAAGATATTCTAAGTTGCCATACGATGTTGAAATGACTCGGACGAATTCATTAGCTTTATTATGGAGTTTTAATGTTTCGTACGATGATATAAGGTGTTCATAGAAGATGTAACGCGTCGTACATTATTCTAAATTGCTTTTCATGTTGCTAATCTCACATATAGAGTCGTAACAAGTCATGTGTGTTCGTACGATGTTCAAAGGACTCGGACGAATTCATTAGGTTTATTACGGTGTTTTAAGTTTACATACGGTATTGTAAGATGTTGTTACGATTTGTAAAGAGTCCTACATTATAATAAAGTGCTTTTCAAGGTTCTAAAATGGCATAAAGAGTCGTAATATGTTTTAAGTTGTCGTACGAGGTTTAAAGGACTCGAACAAATTCAATTGGTTTTTAATGGAGATTTAACGTTTCGTACGGTGATGTAAGGTCTTCTTTGGAGTTGTAATGCGTCCTACATTATTCTAAATTTCTTTTCAAGCTGCTAATGTCACATACAGAGTCGTAACAAGTCCTGTGTGTTCGTACGATGTTCAAAGGACTCGGACGAATTCATTAGGTTTATTATGGTGTTTTAAGTTTACATACGGTATTGTAAGATGTTGTTACGATTTGTAAAGAGTCCTACATTATAATAAAGTGCTTTTCAAGGTTCTAAAATGGCATAAAGAGTCGTAATATGTTTTAAGTTGCCGTACGATGTTTAAAGGACTCGAACAAATTCAGTTGGTTTTTAATGGAGATTTAACGTTTCGTACGGTGATGTAAGGTCTTCTTTGGAGTTGTAATGCGTCCTACATTATTCTAAATTTCTTTTCAAGTTGCTAATGTTACATACAGAGTCGTAACAAGTCCTGTGTGTTCGTACGATGTTCAAAGGACTCGGACGAATTCATTAGGTTTATTATGGTGTTTTAAGTTTACATACGGTATTGTAAGATGTTGTTACGATTTGTAAAGAGTCCTACATTATAATAAAGTGCTTTTCAAGGTTCTAAAATGGCATAAAGAGTGGTAATATGTTTTAAGTTGCCGTACGATGTTTAAAGGACTCGAACAAATTCAATTGGTTTATAATGGAGGTTTAACGTTTCGTACGGTGATGTAAGGTCTTCTTTGGAGTTGTAATGCGTCCTACATTATTCTAAATTGCTTTTCAAGTTGCTAATGTCTCATACAGAGTCGTAACAAGTCCTGAGTTGTCGTACGATGTGCAATGGATTCGAACGAATTCATTAGGATTATTATGGAGTTTTAAGATGACGTACAGTATTGTATTGTGTTGTTAGGAGTTGTATGGCGTCGTACATTATACTAACATGATTTTTCAAGGTGCTAATGTGATATATAGAGTCATAAGATATTCTAAGTTGCCATACGATGTTGAAATGACTCGGACGAATTCATTAGCTTTATTATGGAGTTTTAATGTTTCGTACGATGATATAAGGTGTTCATAGAAGATGTAACGCGTCGTACATTATTCTAAATTGCTTTTCATGTTGCTAATCTCACATATAGAGTCGTAACAAGTCATGTGTGTTCGTACGATGTTCAAAGGACTCGGACGAATTCATTAGGTTTATTATGGTGTTTTAAGTTTACATACGGTATTGTAAGATGTTGTTACGATTTGTAAAGAGTCCTACATTATAATAAAGTGCTTTTCAAGGTTCTAAAATGGCATAAAGAGTCGTAATATGTTTTAAGTTGTCGTACGAGGTTTAAAGGACTCGAACAAATTCAATTGGTTTTTAATGGAGATTTAACGTTTCGTACGGTGATGTAAGGTCTTCTTTGGAGTTGTAATGCGTCCTACATTATTCTAAATTTCTTTTCAAGCTGCTAATGTCACATACAGAGTCGTAACAAGTCCTGTGTGTTCGTACGATGTTCAAAGGACTCGGACGAATTCATTAGGTTTATTATGGTGTTTTAAGTTTACATACGGTATTGTAAGATGTTGTTACGATTTGTAAAGAGTCCTACATTATAATAAAGTGCTTTTCAAGGTTCTAAAATGGCATAAAGAGTCGTAATATGTTTTAAGTTGCCGTACGATGTTTAAAGGACTCGAACAAATTCAGTTGGTTTTTAATGGAGATTTAACGTTTCGTACGGTGATGTAAGGTCTTCTTTGGAGTTGTAATGCGTCCTACATTATTCTAAATTTCTTTTCAAGTTGCTAATGTTACATACAGAGTCGTAACAAGTCCTGTGTGTTCGTACGATGTTCAAAGGACTCGGACGAATTCATTAGGTTTATTATGGTGTTTTAAGTTTACATACGGTATTGTAAGATGTTGTTACGATTTGTAAAGAGTCCTACATTATAATAAAGTGCTTTTCAAGGTTCTAAAATGGCATAAAGAGTGGTAATATGTTTTAAGTTGCCGTACGATGTTTAAAGGACTCGAACAAATTCAATTGGTTTATAATGGAGGTTTAACGTTTCGTACGGTGATGTAAGGTCTTCTTTGGAGTTGTAATGCGTCCTACATTATTCTAAATTGCTTTTCAAGTTGCTAATGTCTCATACAGAGTCGTAACAAGTCCTGAGTTGTCGTACGATGTGCAATGGATTCGAACGAATTCATTAGGATTATTATGGAGTTTTAAGATGACGTACAGTATTGTATTGTGTTGTTAGGAGTTGTATGGCGTCGTACATTATACTAACATGATTTTTCAAGGTGCTAATGTGATATACAGAGTCATAAGATATTCTAAGTTGCCATACGATGTTGAAATGACTCGGACGAATTCATTAGCTTTATTATGGAGTTTTAATGTTTCGTACGATGATATAAGGTGTTCATAGAAGATGTAACGCGTCGTACATTATTCTAAATTGCTTTTCATGTTGCTAATCTCACATATAGAGTCGTAACAAGTCATGTGTGTTCGTACGATGTTCAAAGGACTCGGACGAATTCATTAGGTTTATTATGGTGTTTTAAGTTTACATACGGTATTGTAAGATGTTGTTACGATTTGTAAAGAGTCCTACATTATAATAAAGTGCTTTTCAAGGTTCTAAAATGGCATAAAGAGTCGTAATATGTTTTAAGTTGCCGTACGATGTTTAAAGGACTCGAACAAATTCAATTGGTTTTTAATGGAGATTTAACGTTTCGTACGGTGATGTAAGGTCTTCTTTGGAGTTGTAATGCGTCCTACATTATTCTAAATTTCTTTTCAAGTTGCTAATGTCACATACAGAGTCGTAACAAGTCCTGTGTGTTCGTACGATGTTCAAAGGACTCGGACGAATTCATTAGGTTTATTATGGTGTTTTAAGTTTACATACGGTATTGTAAGATGTTTTTACCATTTGTAAAGAGTCCTACATTATAATAAAGTGCTTTTCAAGGTTCTAAAATGGCATAAAGAGTCGTAATATGTTTTAAGTTGCCGTACGATGTTTAAAGGACTCGAACAAATTCAATTGGTTTTTAATGGAGATTTAACGTTTCGTACGGTGATGTAAGGTCTTCTGTGGAGTTGTAATGCGTCCTACATTATTCTAAATTTCTTTTCAAGTTGCTAATGTTACATACAGAGTCGTAACAAGTCCTGTGTGTTCGTACGATGTTCAAAGGACTCGGACGAATTCATTAGGTTTATTATGGTGTTTTAAGTTTACATACGGTATTGTAAGATGTTGTTACGATTTGTAAAGAGTCCTACATTATAATAAAGTGCTTTTCAAGGTTCTAAAATGGCATAAAGAGTCGTAATATGTTTTAAGTTGTCGTACGATGTTTAAAGGACTCGAACAAATTCAATTGGTTTATAATGGAGGTTTAACGTTTCGTACGGTGATGTAAGGTCTTCTTTGGAGTTTTAAGATGACGTACAGTATTGTATTGTGTTGTTAGGAGTTGTATGGCGTCGTACATTATACTAACATGATTTTCAAGGTGCTAATGTGATATACAGAGTCATAAGATATTCTAAGTTGCCATACGATGTTGAAATGACTCGGACGAATTCATTAGGTTTATTATGGAGTTTTAATGTTTCGTACGATGATATAAGGTGTTCATAGAAGATGTAACGCGTCGTACATTATTCTAAATTGCTTTTCATGTTGCTAATCTCACATATAGAGTCGTAACAAGTCATGTGTGTTCGTACGATGTTCAAAGGACTCGGACGAATTCATTAGGTTTATTATGGTGTTTTAAGTTTACATACGGTATTGTAAGATGTTGTTACGATTTGTAAAGAGTCCTACATTATAATAAAGTGCTTTTCAAGGTTCTAAAATGGCATAAAGAGTCGTAATGTTTTAAGTTGCCGTACGATGTTTAAAGGACTCGAACAAATTCAATTGGTTTTTAATGGAGATTTAACGTTTCGTACGGTGATGTAAGGTCTTCTTTGGAGTTGTAATGCGTCCTACATTATTCTAAATTTCTTTTCAAGTTGCTAATGTCACATACAGAGTCGTAACAAGTCCTGTGTGTTCGTACGATGTTCAAAGGACTCGGACGAATTCATTAGGTTTATTATGGTGTTTTAAGTTTACATACGGTATTGTAAGATGTTGTTACGATTTGTAAAGAGTCCTACATTATAATAAAGTGCTTTTCAAGGTTCTAAAATGGCATAAAGAGTCGTAATATGTTTTAAGTTGTCGTACGATGTTTAAAGGACTCGAACAAATTCAATTGGTTTTTAATGGAGATTTAACGTTTCGTACGGTGATGTAAGGTCTTCTTTGGAGTTGTAATGCGTCCTACATTATTCTAAATTTCTTTTCAAGTTGCTAATGTCACATACAGAGTCGTAACAAGTCCTGTGTGTTCGTACGATGTTCAAAGGATTCGGACGAATTCATTAGGTTTATTATGGTGTTTTAAGTTTACATACGGTATTGTAAGATGTTGTTACGATTTGTAAAGAGTCCTACATTATAATAAAGTGCTTTTCAAGGTTCTAAAATGGCATAAAGAGTCGTAATATGTTTTAAGTTGCCGTACGATGTTTAAAGGACTCGAACAAATTCAATTGGTTTATAATGGAGATTTAACGTTTCGTACGGTGATGTAAGGTCTTCTTTGGAGTTGTAATGCGTCCTACATTATTCTAAATTTCTTTTCAAGTTGCTAATGTCACATACAGAGTCGTAACAAGTCCTGTGTGTTCGTACGATGTTCAAAGGACTCGGACGAATTCATTAGGTTTATTATGGTGTTTTAAGTTTACATACGGTATTGTAAGATGTTGTTACGATTTGTAAAGAGTCCTACATTATAATAAAGTGCTTTTCAAGGTTCTAAAATGGCATAAAGAGTCGTAATATGTTTTAAGTTGCCGTACGATGTTTAAAGGACTCGAACAAATTCAATTGGTTTTTAATGGAGATTTAACGTTTCGTACGGTGATGTAAGGTCTTCTTTGGAGTTGTAATGCGTCCTACATTATTCTAAATTTCTTTTCAAGTTGCTAATGTTACATACAGAGTCGTAACAAGTCCTGTGTGTTCGTACGATGTTCAAAGGACTCGGACGAATTCATTAGGTTTATTATGGTGTTTTAAGTTTACATACGGTATTGTAAGATGTTGTTACGATTTGTAAAGAGTCCTACATTATAATAAAGTGCTTTTCAAGTTTCTAAAATGGCATAAAGAGTGGTAATATGTTTTAAGTTGCCGTACGATGTTTAAAGGACTCGAACAAATTCAATTGGTTTACAATGGAGGTTTAACGTTTCGTACGGTGATGTAAGGTCTTCTTTGGAGTTGTAATGCGTCCTACATTATTCTAAATTGCTTTTCAAGTTGCTAATGTCTCATACAGAGTCGTAACAAGTCCTGAGTTGTCGTACGATGTGCAATGGATTCGAACGAATTCATTAGGATTATTATGGAGTTTTAAGATGACGTACAGTATTGTATTGTGTTGTTAGGAGTTGTATGGCGTCGTACATTATACTAACATGATTTTCAAGGTGCTAATGTGATATACAGAGTCATAAGATATTCTAAGTTGCCATACGATGTTGAAATGACTCGGACGAATTCATTAGCTTTATTATGGAGTTTTAATGTTTCGTACGATGATATAAGGTGTTCATAGAAGATGTAACGCGTCGTACATTATTCTAAATTGCTTTTCATGTTGCTAATCTCACATATAGAGTCGTAACAAGTCATGTGTGTTCGTACGATGTTCAAAGGACTCGGACGAATTCATTAGGTTTATTATGGTGTTTTAAGTTTACATACGGTATTGTAAGATGTTGTTACGATTTGTAAAGAGTCCTACATTATAATAAAGTGCTTTTCAAGGTTCTAAAATGGCATAAAGAGTCGTAATATGTTTTAAGTTGTCGTACGATGTTTAAAGGACTCGAACAAATTCAATTGGTTTTTAATGGAGATTTAACGTTTCGTACGGTGATGTAAGGTCTTCTTTGGAGTTGTAATGCGTCCTACATTATTCTAAATTTCTTTTCAAGTTGCTAATGTTACATACAGAGTCGTAACAAGTCCTGTGTGTTCGTACGATGTTCAAAGGACTCGGACGAATTCATTAGGTTTATTATGGTGTTTTAAGTTTACATACGGTATTGTAAGATGTTGTTACGATTTGTAAAGAGTCCTACATTATAATAAAGTGCTTTTCAAGGTTCTAAAATGGCATAAAGAGTGGTAATATGTTTTAAGTTGTCGTACGATGTTTAAAGGACTCGAACAAATTCAATTGGTTTATAATGGAGGTTTAACGTTTCGTACGGTGATGTAAGGTCTTCTTTGGAGTTGTAATGCGTCCTACATTATTCTAAATTGCTTTTCAAGTTCCTAATGTCTCATACAGAGTCGTAACAAGTCCTGAGTTGTCGTACGATGTGCAATGGATTCGAACGAATTCATTAGGATTATTATGGAGTTTTAAGATGACGTACAGTATTGTATTGTGTTGTTAGGAGTTGTATGGCGTCGTACATTATACTAACATGATTTTCAAGGTGCTAATGTGATATACAGAGTCATAAGATATTCTAAGTTGCCATACGATGTTGAAATGACTCGGACGAATTCATTAGGTTTATTATGGAGTTTTAATGTTTCGTACGATGATATAAGGTGTTCATAGAAGATGTAACGCGTCGTACATTATTCTAAATTGCTTTTCATGTTGCTAATCTCACATATAGAGTCGTAACAAGTCATGTGTGTTCGTACGATGTTCAAAGGACTCGGACGAATTCATTAGGTTTATTATGGTGTTTTAAGTTTACATACGGTATTGTAAGATGTTGTTACGATTTGTAAAGAGTCCTACATTATAATAAAGTGCTTTTCAAGGTTCTAAAATGGCATAAAGAGTCGTAATATGTTTTAAGTTGCCGTACGATGTTTAAAGGACTCGAACAAATTCAATTGGTTTTTAATGGAGATTTAACGTTTCGTACGGTGATGTAAGGTCTTCTTTGGAGTTGTAATGCGTCCTACATTATTCTAAATTTCTTTTCAAGTTGCTAATGTTACATACAGAGTCGTAACAAGTCCTGTGTGTTCGTACGATGTTCAAAGGACTCGGACGAATTCATTAGGTTTATTATGGTGTTTTAAGTTTACATACGGTATTGTAAGATGTTGTTACGATTTGTAAAGAGTCCTACATTATAATAAATTGCTTTTCAAGGTTCTAAAATGGCATAAAGAGTGGTAATATGTTTTAAGTTGCCGTACGATGTTTAAAGGACTCGAACAAATTCAATTGGTTTATAATGGAGGTTTAACGTTTCGTACGGTGATGTAAGGTCTTCTTTGGAGTTGTAATGCGTCCTACATTATTCTAAATTGCTTTTCAAGTTGCTAATGTCTCATACAGAGTCGTAACAAGTCCTGAGTTGTCGTACGATGTGCAATGGATTCGAACGAATTCATTAGGATTATTATGGAGTTTTAAGATGACGTACAGTATTGTATTGTGTTGTTAGGAGTTGTATGGCGTCGTACATTATACTAACATGATTTTCAAGGTGCTAATGTGATATACAGAGTCATAAGATATTCTAAGTTGCCATACGATGTTGAAATGACTCGGACGAATTCATTAGGTTTATTATGGAGTTTTAATGTTTCGTACGATGATATAAGGTGTTCATAGAAGATGTAACGCGTCGTACATTATTCTAAATTGCTTTTCATGTTGCTAATCTCACATATAGAGTCGTAACAAGTCATGTGTGTTCGTACGATGTTCAAAGGACTCGGACGAATTCATTAGGTTTATTATGGTGTTTTAAGTTTACATACGGTATTGTAAGATGTTGTTACGATTTGTAAAGAGTCCTACATTATAATAAAGTGCTTTTCAAGGTTCTACAATGGCATAAAGAGTCGTAATATGTTTTAAGTTGCCGTACGATGTTTAAAGGACTCGAACAAATTCAATTGGTTTTTAATGGAGATTTAACGTTTCGTACGGTGATGTAAGGTCTTCTTTGGAGTTGTAATGCGTCCTACATTATTCTAAATTTCTTTTCAAGTTGCTAATGTCACATACAGAGTCGTAACAAGTCCTGTGTGTTCGTACGATGTTCAAAGGACTCGTACGAATTCATTAGGTTTATTATGGTGTTTTAAGTTTACATACGGTATTGTAAGATGTTGTTACGATTTGTAAAGAGTCCTACATTATAATAAAGTGCTTTTCAAGGTTCTAAAATGGCATAAAGAGTGGTAATATGTTTTAAGTTGCCGTACGATGTTTAAAGGACACGAACAAATTCAATTGGTTTATAATGGAGATTTAACGTTCCGTACGGTGATGTAAGGTCTTCTTTGGAGTTGTAATGCGTCCTACGTTATTCTAAATTTCTTTTCAAGTTGCTAATGTTACATACAGAGTCGTAACAAGTCCTGTGTGTTCGTACGATGTTCAAAGGACTCGGACGAATTCATTAGGTTTATTATGGTGTTTTAAGTTTACATACGGTATTGTAAGATGTTGTTACGATTTGTAAAGAGTCCTACATTATAATAAAGTGCTTTTCAAGGTTCTAAAATGGCATAAAGAGTGGTAATATGTTTTAAGTTGCCGTACGATGTTTAAAGGACTCGAACAAATTCAATTGGTTTATAATGGAGATTTAACGTTTCGTACGGTGATGTAAGGTCTTCTTTGGAGTTTTAATGCGTCCTACATTATTCTAAATTTCTTTTCAAGTTGCTAATGTCACATACAGAGTCGTAACAAGTCCTGTGTGTTTGTACGATGTTCAAAGGACTCGGACGAATTCATTAGGTTTATTATGGTGTTTTAAGTTTACATACGGTATTGTAAGATGTTGTTACGATTTGTAAAGAGTCCTACATTATAATAAAGTGCTTTTCAAGGTTCTAAAATGGCATAAAGAGTCGTAATATGTTTTAAGTTGCCGTACGATGTATAAAGGACTCGAACAAATTCAATTGGTTTTTAATGGAGATTTAACGTTTCGTACGGTGATGTAAGGTCTTCTTTGGAGTTGTAATGCGTCCTACATTATTCTAAATTTCTTTTCAAGTTGCTAATGTTACATACAGAGTCGTAACAAGTCCTGTGTGTTCGTACGATGTTCAAAGGACTCGGACGAATTCATTAGGTTTATTATGGTGTTTTAAGTTTACATACGGTATTGTAAGATGTTGTTACGATTTGTAAAGAGTCCTACATTATAATAAAGTGCTTTTCAAGGTTCTAAAATGGCATAAAGAGTGGTAATATGTTTTAAGTTGCCGTACGATGTTTAAAGGACTCGAACAAATTCAATTGGTTTATAATGGAGGTTTAACGTTTCGTACGGTGATGTAAGGTCTTCTTTGGAGTTGTAATGCGTCCTACATTATTCTAAATTGCTTTTCAAGTTGCTAATGTCTCATATAGAGTCGTAACAAGTCCTGAGTTGTCGTACGATGTGCAAAGGATTCGAACGAATTCATTAGGATTATTATGGAGTTTTAAGATGACGTACAGTATTGTATTGTGTTGTTAGGAGTTGTATGGCGTCGTACATTATACTAACATGATTTTCAAGGTGCTAATGTGATATACAGAGTCATAAGATATTCTAAGTTGCCATACGATGTTGAAATGACTCGGACGAATTCATTAGGTTTATTATGGAGTTTTAATGTTTCGTACGATGATATAAGGTGTTCATAGAAGATGTAACGCGTCGTACATTATTCTAAATTGCTTTTCATGTTGCTAATCTCACATATAGAGTCGTAACAAGTCCTGTGTGTTCGTACGATGTTCAAAGGACTCGGACGAATTCATTAGGTTTATTATGGTGTTTTAAGTTTACATACGGTATTGTAAGATGTTGTTACGATTTGTAAAGAGTCCTACATTATAATAAAGTGCTTTTCAAGGTTCTACAATGGCATAAAGAGTC
Organism: Tagetes erecta; assembly: GCA_030867185.1. Classification (NCBI taxonomy): domain Eukaryota; kingdom Viridiplantae; phylum Streptophyta; class Magnoliopsida; order Asterales; family Asteraceae; genus Tagetes; species Tagetes erecta. The sequence goes on from CM061490.1 coordinate 47,670,007, forward strand.
GTAATATGTTTTAAGTTGCCGTACGATGTTTAAAGGACTCGAACAAATTCAATTGGTTTTTAATGGAGATTTAACGTTTCATACGGTGATGTAAGGTCTTCTTTGGAGTTGTAATGCGTCCTACATTATTCTAAATTTCTTTTCAAGTTGCTAATGTCACATACAGAGTCGTAACAAGTCCTGTGTGTTCGTACGATGTTCAAAGGACTCGTACGAATTCATTAGGTTTATTATGGTGTTTTAAGTTTACATACGGTATTGTAAGATGTTGTTACGATTTGTAAAGAGTCCTACATTATAATAAAGTGCTTTTCAAGGTTCTAAAATGGCATAAAGAGTGGTAATATGTTTTAAGTTGTCGTACGATGTTTAAAGGACACGAACAAATTTAATTGGTTTATAATGGAGATTTAACGTTCCGTACGGTGATGTAAGGTCTTCTTTGGAGTTGTAATGCGTCCTACGTTATTCTAAATTTCTTTTCAAGTTGCTAATGTTACATACAGAGTCGTAACAAGTCCTGTGTGTTCGTACGATGTTCAAAGGACTCGGACGAATTCATTAGGTTTATTATGGTGTTTTAAGTTTACATACGGTATTGTAAGATGTTGTTACGATTTGTAAAGAGTCCTACATTATAATAAAGTGCTTTTCAAGGTTCTAAAATGGCATAAAGAGTGGTAATATGTTTTAAGTTGCCGTACGATGTTTAAAGGACTCGAACAAATTCAATTGGTTTATAATGGAGATTTAACGTTTCGTACGGTGATGTAAGGTCTTCTTTGGAGTTTTAATGCGTCCTACATTATTCTAAATTTCTTTTCAAGTTGCTAATGTCACATACAGAGTCGTAACAAGTCCTGTGTGTTTGTACGATGTTCAAAGGACTCGGACGAATTCATTAGGTTTATTATGGTGTTTTAAGTTTACATACGGTATTGTAAGATGTTGTTACGATTTGTAAAGAGTCCTACATTATAATAAAGTGCTTTTCAAGGTTCTAAAATGGCATAAAGAGTCGTAATATGTTTTAAGTTGCCGTACGATGTTTAAAGGACTCGAACAAATTCAATTGGTTTTTAATGGAGATTTAACGTTTCGTACGGTGATGTAAGGTCTTCTTTGGAGTTGTAATGCGTCCTACATTATTCTAAATTTCTTTTCAAGTTGCTAATGTTACATACAGAGTCGTAACAAGTCCTGTGTGTTCGTACGATGTTCAAAGGACTCGGACGAATTCATTAGGTTTATTATGGTGTTTTAAGTTTACATACGGTATTGTAAGATGTTGTTACGATTTGTAAAGAGTCCTACATTATAATAAAGTGCTTTTCAAGGTTCTAAAATGGCATAAAGAGTGGTAATATGTTTTAAGTTGCCGTACGATGTTTAAAGGACTCGAACAAATTCAATTGGTTTATAATGGAGGTTTAACGTTTCGTACGGTGATGTAAGGTCTTCTTTGGAGTTGTAATGCGTCCTACATTATTCTAAATTGCTTTTCAAGTTGCTAATGTCTCATACAGAGTCGTAACAAGTCCTGAGTTGTCGTACGATGTGCAATGGATTCGAACGAATTCATTAGGATTATTATGGAGTTTTAAGATGACGTACAGTATTGTATTGTGTTGTTAGGAGTTGTATGGCGTCGTACATTATACTAACATGATTTTCAAGGTGCTAATGTGATATACAGAGTCATAAGATATTCTAAGTTGCCATACGATGTTGAAATGACTCGGACGAATTCATTAGGTTTATTATGGAGTTTTAATGTTTCGTACGATGATATAAGGTGTTCATAGAAGATGTAACGCGTCGTACATTATTCTAAATTGCTTTTCATGTTGCTAATCTCACATATAGAGTCGTAACAAGTCATGTGTGTTCGTACGATGTTCAAAGGACTCGGACGAATTCATTAGGTTTATTATGGTGTTTTAAGTTTACATACGGTATTGTAAGATGTTGTTACGATTTGTAAAGAGTCCTACATTATAATAAAGTGCTTTTCAAGGTTCTAAAATGGCATAAAGAGTCGTAATATGTTTTAAGTTGCCGTACGATGTTTAAAGGACTCGAACAAATTCAATTGGTTTTTAATGGAGATTTAACGTTTCATACGGTGATGTAAGGTCTTCTTTGGAGTTGTAATGCGTCCTACATTATTCTAAATTTCTTTTCAAGTTGCTAATGTCACATACAGAGTCGTAACAAGTCCTGTGTGTTCGTACGATGTTCAAAGGACTCGTACGAATTCATTAGGTTTATTATGGTGTTTTAAGTTTACATACGGTATTGTAAGATGTTGTTACGATTTGTAAAGAGTCCTACATTATAATAAAGTGCTTTTCAAGGTTCTAAAATGGCATAAAGAGTGGTAATATGTTTTAAGTTGCCGTACGATGTTTAAAGGACACGAACAAATTCAATTGGTTTATAATGGAGATTTAACGTTCCGTACGGTGATGTAAGGTCTTCTTTGGAGTTGTAATGCGTCCTACGTTATTCTAAATTTCTTTTCAAGTTGCTAATGTTAAATACAGAGTCGTAACAATTCCTGTGTGTTCGTACGATGTTCAAAGGACTCGGACGAATTCATTAGGTTTATTATGGTGTTTTAAGTTTACATACGGTATTGTAAGATGTTGTTACGATTTGTAAAGAGTCCTACATTATAATAAAGTGCTTTTCAAGGTTCTAAAATGGCATAAAGAGTGGTAATATGTTTTAAGTTGTCGTACGATGTTTAAAGGACTCGAACAAATTCAATTGGTTTATAATGGAGATTTAACGTTTCGTACGGTGATGTAAGGTCTTCTTTGGAGTTTTAATGCGTCCTACATTATTCTAAATTTCTTTTCAAGTTGCTAATGTCACATACAGAGTCGTAACAAGTCCTGTGTGTTTGTACGATGTTCAAAGGACTCGGACGAATTCATTAGGTTTATTATGGTGTTTTAAGTTTACATACGGTATTGTAAGATGTTGTTACGATTTGTAAAGAGACCTACATTATAATAAAGTTTTTTTCAAGGTTCTAAAATGGCATAAAGAGTCTTAATATGTTTTAAGTTGCCGTACGATGTTTAAAGGACTCGAACAAATTCAATTGGTTTATAATGGAGGTTTAACGTTTCGTACGGTGATGTAAGGTCTTCTTTGGAGTTGTAATGCGTCCTACATTATTCTAAATTGCTTTTCAAGTTGCTAATGTCTCATACAGAGTCGTAACAAGTCCTGAGTTGTCGTACGATGTGCAATGGATTCGAACGAATTCATTAGGATTATTATGGAGTTTTAAGATGACGTACAGTATTGTATTGTGTTGTTAAGAGTTGTATGGCGTCGTACATTATACTAACATGATTTTCATGGTGCTAATGTGATATACAGAGTCATAAGATATTCTAAGTTGTCATACGATGTTGAAATGACTCGGACGAATTCATTAGGTTTATTATGGAGTTTTAATGTTTCGTACGATGATGTAAGGTGTTCTTAGAAGATGTAACGCGTCCTACGTTATTTCTAAATTGCTTTTCATGTTGCTAATGTCACATATAGAGTCGTAACAAGTCATGTGTGTTCGTACGATGTTCAAAGGACTCAGACGAATTCATTAGGTTTATTATGGTGTTTTAATTTACATACGGTATTGTAAGATGTTGTTACGATTTGTAAAGAGTCCTACATTATAATAAAGTGCTTTTCAAGGTTCTAAAATGGCATAAAGAGTCGTAATATGTTTTAAGTTGCCGTACGATGTTTAAAGGACTCGAACAAATTCAATTGGTTTATAATGGAGATTTAACGTTTCGTACGGTGATGTAAGGTCTTCTTTGGAGTTGTAATGCGTCCTACATTATTCTAAATTTCTTTTCAAGTTGCTAATGTCACATACAGAGTCGTAACAAGTCCTGTGTGTTCGTACGATGTTCAAAGGACTCGGACGAATTCATTAGGTTTATTATGGTGTTTTAAGTTTACATACGGTATTGTAAGATGTTGTTACGATTTGTAAAAAGTCCTACATTATAATAAAGTGCTTTTCAAGGTTCTAAAATGGCATAAAGAGTCGTAATATGTTTTAAGTTGCCGTACGATGTTTAAAGGACTCGAACAAATTCAATTGGTTTATAATGGAGATTTAACGTTTCGTACGGTGATGTAAGGTCTTCTTTGGAGTTGTAATGCGTCCTACATTATTCTAAATTTCTTTTCAAGTTCCTAATGTCACATAGAGAGTCGTAACAAGTCCTGTGTGTCCGTACGATGTTCAAAGGACTCGGACGAATTCATTAGGTTTATTATGGTGTTTTAAGTTTACATACGGTATTGTAAGATGTTGTTACGATTTGTAAAGAGTCCTACATTATAATAAAGTGCTTTTCAAGGTTCTAAAATGGCATAAAGAGTCGTAATATGTTTTAAGTTGTCGTACGATGTTTAAAGGACTCGAACAAATTCAATTGGTTTATAATGGAGATTTAACGTTTCGTACGGTGATGTAAGGTCTTCTTTGGAGTTGTAATGCGTCCTACATTATTTAAATTGCTTTTCAAGTTGCTAATGTCTCATACAGATTCGTAACAAGTCCTGAGTTGTCGTACGATGTGCAATGGATTCGAACGAATTCATTAGGATTATTATTGAGTTTTAAGATGACGTACAGTATTGTATTGTCTTGTTAGGAGTTGTATGGCGTCGTACATTATACTAACATGATTTTCATGGTGCTAATGTGATATACAGAGTCATAAGATATTCTAAGTTGCCATACGATGTTGAAATGACTCGGACGAATTCATTAGGTTTATTATGGAGTTTTAATGTATCGTACGATGATATAAGGTGTTCATAGAAGATGTAACGCGTCGTACATTATTCTAAATTGCTTTTCATGTTGCTAATGTCACACATAGAGTCGTAACATGTCATGTGTGTTCGTACGATGTTCAAAGGACTCGGACGAATTCATTAGGTTTATTATGGTGTTTTAAGTTTACATACGGTATTGTAAGATGTTGTTACGATTTGTAAAGAGTCCTACATTATAATAAAGTGCTTTTCAAGGTTCTAAAATGGCATAAAGAGTCGTAATATGTTTTAAGTTGACGTACGATGTTTAAAGGACTCGAACAAATTCAATTGGTTTATAATGGAGATTTAACGTTTCGTACGGTGATGTAAGGTCTTCTTTGGAGTTGTAATGCGTCCTACATTATTCTAAATTGCTTTTCAAGTTGCTAATGTCTCATACAGATTCGTAACAAGTCCTGAGTTGTCGTACGATGTGCAATGGATTCGAACGAATTCATTAGGATTATTATGGAGTTTTAAGATGACGTACAGTATTGTATTGTGTTGTTAGGAGTTGTATGGCGTCGTACATTATACTAACATGATTTTCATGGTGCTAATGTGATATACAGAGTCATAAGATATTCTAAGTTGTCATACGATGTTGAAATGACTCGGACGAATTCATTAGGTTTATTATGGAGTTTTAATGTTTCGTACGATGATGTAAGGTGTTCTTAGAAGATGTAACGCGTCCTACGTTATTTCTAAATTGCTTTTCATGTTGCTAATGTCACATATAGAGTCGTAACAAGTCATGTGTGTTCGTACGATGTTCAAAGGACTCGGACGAATTCATTAGGTTTATTATGGTGTTTTAATTTACATACGGTATTGTAAGATGTTGTTACGATTTGTAAAGAGTCCTACATTATAATAAAGTGCTTTTCAAGGTTCTAAAATGGCATAAAGAGTCGTAATATGTTTTAAGTTGCCGTACGATGTTTAAAGGACTCGAACAAATTCAATTGGTTTATAATGGAGATTTAACGTTTCGTACGGTGATGTAAGGTCTTCTTTGGAGTTGTAATGCGTCCTACATTATTCTAAATTTCTTTTCAAGTTGCTAATGTCACATACAGAGTCGTAACAAGTCCTGTGTGTTCGTACGATGTTCAAAGGACTCGGACGAATTCATTAGGTTTATTATGGTGTTTTAAGTTTACATACGGTATTGTAAGATGTTGTTACGATTTGTAAAAAGTCCTACATTATAATAAAGTGCTTTTCAAGGTTCTAAAATGGCATAAAGAGTCGTAATATGTTTTAAGTTGCCGTACGATGTTTAAAGGACTCGAACAAATTCAATTGGTTTATAATGGAGATTTAACGTTTCGTACGGTGATGTAAGGTCTTCTTTGGAGTTGTAATGCGTCCTACATTATTCTAAATTTCTTTTCAAGTTCCTAATGTCACATAGAGAGTCGTAACAAGTCCTGTGTGTCCGTACGATGTTCAAAGGACTCGGACGAATTCATTAGGTTTATTATGGTGTTTTAAGTTTACATACGGTATTGTAAGATGTTGTTACGATTTGTAAAGAGTCCTACATTATAATAAAGTGCTTTTCAAGGTTCTAAAATGGCATAAAGAGTCGTAATATGTTTTAAGTTGTCGTACGATGTTTAAAGGACTCGAACAAATTCAATTGGTTTATAATGGAGATTTAACGTTTCGTACGGTGATGTAAGGTCTTCTTTGGAGTTGTAATGCGTCCTACATTATTTAAATTGCTTTTCAAGTTGCTAATGTCTCATACAGATTCGTAACAAGTCCTGAGTTGTCGTACGATGTGCAATGGATTCGAACGAATTCATTAGGATTATTATTGAGTTTTAAGATGACGTACAGTATTGTATTGTGTTGTTAGGAGTTGTATGGCGTCGTACATTATACTAACATGATTTTCATGGTGCTAATGTGATATACAGAGTCATAAGATATTCTAAGTTGCCATACGATGTTGAAATGACTCGGACGAATTCATTAGGTTTATTATGGAGTTTTAATGTATCGTACGATGATATAAGGTGTTCATAGAAGATGTAACGCGTCGTACATTATTCTAAATTGCTTTTCATGTTGCTAATGTCACACATAGAGTCGTAACATGTCATGTGTGTTCGTACGATGTTCAAAGGACTCGGACGAATTCATTAGGTTTATTATGGTGTTTTAAGTTTACATACGGTATTGTAAGATGTTGTTACGATTTGTAAAGAGTCCTACATTATAATAAAGTGCTTTTCAAGGTTCTAAAATGGCATAAAGAGTCGTAATATGTTTTAAGTTGACGTACGATGTTTAAAGGACTCGAACAAATTCAATTGGTTTATAATGGAGATTTAACGTTTCGTACGGTGATGTAAGGTCTTCTTTGGAGTTGTAATGCGTCCTACATTATTCTAAATTGCTTTTCAAGTTGCTAATGTCTCATACAGATTCGTAACAAGTCCTGAGTTGTCGTACGATGTGCAATGGATTCGAACGAATTCATTAGGATTATTATGGAGTTTTAAGATGACGTACAGTATTGTATTGTGTTGTTAGGAGTTGTATGGCGTCGTACATTATACTAACATGATTTTCAAGGTGCTAATGTGATATACAGAGTCATAAGATATTCTAAGTTGCCATACGATGTTGAAATGACTCGGACGAATTCATTAGGTTTATTATGGAGTTTTAATGTTTCGTATGATGATGTAAGGTGTTCTTAGAAGATGTAACGCGTCCTACATTATTCTAAATTGCTTCTCATGTTGCTAATGTCACATACAGAATCGTAACAAGTCATGTGTGTTCGTACGATGTTCAAAGGACTCGGACGAATTCATTAGGTTTATTATGGTGTTTTAAGTTTACATACGGTATTGTAAGATGTTGTTACGATTTGTAAAGAGTCCTACATTATAATAAAGTGCTTTTCAAGGTTCTAAAATGGCATAAAGAGTCGTAATATGTTTTAAGTTGCCGTACGATGTTTAAAGGACTCGAACAAATTCAATTGGTTTTTAATGGAGATTTAACGTTTCGTACGGTGATGTAAGGTCTTCTTTGGAGTTGTAATGCGTCCTACATTATTCTAAATTTCTTTTCAAGTTGCTAATGTCACATACAGAGTCGTAACAAGTCCTGTGTGTTCGTACGATGTTCAAAGGACTCGGACGAATTCATTAGGTTTATTATGGTGTTTTAAGTTTACATACGGTATTGTAAGATGTTGTTACGATTTGTAAAGAGTCCTACATTATAATAAAGTGCTTTTCAAGGTTCTAAAATGGCATAAAGAGTCGTAATATGTTTTAAGTTGCCGTACGATGTTTAAAGGACTCGAACAAATTCAATTGGTTTATAATGGAGATTTAACGTTCCGTACGGTGATGTAAGGTCTTCTTTGGAGTTGTAATGCGTCCTACATTATTCTAAATTTCTTTTCAAGTTGCTAATGTCACATACAGAGTCGTAACAAGTCCTGTGTGTTCGTACGATGTTCAAAGGACTAGGACGAATTCATTAGGTTTATTATGGTGTTTTAAGTTTACATACGGTATTGTAAGATGTTGTTACGATTTGTAAAGAGTCCTACATTATAATAAAGTGCTTTTCAAGGTTCTAAAATGGCATAAAGAGTCGTAATATGTTTCAAGGTTCCAACTGTGACACCCCGCCCGGTGGCGGAAAACACCGGGCTGTCATAGAATTGGATATCCATAGTAAACAAAGCACATGGTGTTACTTATTAAGCCAAATAATGATTAATACATTTGGAACGTGAGTCTTAAATAGAAACGACAAAAGTAATAAAACAGAAACAATAAATGCAATCGTCTTTATTATTTAACTAGGTCCAAGGCAATCCTATGTCTTGGCAAAAGCATCAAAACAATATCAAAGCATCACCTGAAATATGTGAAAATAAAGTTAGCTACACAAGCTAGTGAGTAAAACCCAAATTGAATAGTAATAGTATTGAAATCCGAGATCAACAAGATATGCTGCGCAATCCCACATGTATAGTAATTTCGTAATATCACCCTACCAGGACCCCTAGAATAGAATAGCACACCAACCACAATAGAAACCATAGTATCTCGTTTAGCCATTTGTCATGAGAACCACTCATGTAATAAATAATGATAACTTTTAATAACCGTCGTTTACCGTCTCGATATATAAGTCATCATTTAGCAATTTAGGGACATGGCATAGTATAGCATCATAGCATAGCAACATAGTATAGCAACATAGCATCTCGACATAGTAAACATGGAATTAGAAAGGCCGGGTTTAAATCACCTATCGATGTTGTACAAGCAGGTGGGTTTGTCAAACCATTAGCGCTAACATTGTACCGGTGGGATTACAAAGCAATAAAACTACTTTTAACTAACACATAAGATTGCATCAAGCCGCGAACTAGATTAACATATTTGTATGATCTCTTTTAGAAAACGAATAGAAAACGCAATATAGTAAAAGACATATTTCAGCCCCAAAATAGTAAAATGGAAAAAAGGGGAGTGAGTTTACTCACCTTGAAATCCAAGGATAATAGTAACACTAGAAAGTAACTAGAGAGAATCGAGGATCGCCCAGACATTAGAATCACCTAATTAACCGGGAGAACCTAAATTAGAAACGAAGCAAGTAATGTAATAACTAGAATCAAGAAAATGGAACTTCTAGGGTTTTGGATTTGGGGTTTTAGGGTTTAAAATTATAAATTTGAAATTAGGGTTTCAAAATATAATTTGGGATTTTCTTTAGAATTTTAAAGTACCAATTAGGAGTTAGGGCTTTAAAATACAATTTGGGAATTTAGGGTTTCAAATCAAATTTTAGGGTTTTAAAGTCCAATTTGGGGATTTAGGGTTTTGAAATACAGTTTGGGGATTTAGGGTTTTGAAATATAATTTGGGGATTTAGGGTTTTAAAGTACCAACTGAAAATTAGGGTTTCAAAATATAATTTGGGAATTTACAATAATCCATTTTTAGTTTTATACTTGAAATAATTGTACACAACTTTAAGAAGTATATATATAACTTAAATTATAAGTAAATGGATTAAAACATAGAAATTAAGGAAAAGTGGTCAGGGGGACTCGAACCCACGACCAAACAGAACACATCAAACGCCCTATCCGCTGGACCAGGCGCGCTTTTTGTTTTATTAATCTCGTTTTTAATTCTTTTAATCAAATAAGATTATCAACCCATTTCTAAGTAAAAACCCTAGAATGAAGATCGATTCAATTCGTTTAATCCAGTGAATCAAATCCAAAACCAATAGAGGGCTTTTAATCTACACGAACTCACGATCATTTCTATATATAACACTTACTTGCTCGGGAACGATTTGGATTGAAGAATAACGAAGAACAAAACCCGACGGCTTTAGAATCAATTTGATGGTTAGAGGCTGTGAAAATGTAATTCAATCTCCAGAATTGGTCTTGAGGATGCGTTGAGTGAAAATCCAAATGAAATTTCAGAGAGTAACAACATTTTGATGGCGAATTGGTCTCGTCTAGGATGCGGGTGGTAGACGACTAATTTGATCGATTTTGAGAGTTTTGAAACAATTAGGTTACTGGTACACGTTAGGAACGGCAAGAGAAACGATTTGCATTACAGATTTCATTGAATTGTACGTTGAAAGGACGATTTGTTAATTGGGTTAATGGTAGGCGGTTTTGAATCAATAAAATCAAGTTATTAATTGACCAAATTATGATTAAATGAGCGTTTCAGGTTCGAATTTAACGGAGATAGATTTTACCGTTGTTTGACTTGGTTAAAATCGACTTAAAAGTGCTTTTTGGGGCTTGCCGGAGCTTCGCCGGATTCCGGCGAAGTTGGCCGGAGTAGTGGATCAGAAAAACGGGATTGGGCTGGGGGTTGGAATTGGTTTTAAAAGTTTTACAGTTTGGGTCCTCCTAGATACATATGTTATTATTTGAGATTATAACTTCTAGTATAACTTTAAAACTTGACCATTTTCACTTAAAGTTATTTAAATCATTATTTCATCTAACTAACTTAACCACGTTAACTTGCGACGTTTATAAAATTGACGTTTATATATGTTTAAATTATTGTGGACATTAAATGATTAATTTGAGACTTGATAGTATTTAACTTGATAATATATATAACAATCCTTTTTGTAGATAACAATTTATATACTTTTGGAATTAATCATTATAAATATTAGTTAACTAGATACGTTTTATATATTAACTCGTAGTAAATTCGATCGTTTTATTAGAAACGAGAATAACGTAAATTTCAACATAATTATTAATATTAATAACGTAGTGTTACATATTCGATATATTAAATACGAATACCAATGAAGATAAATAGATTCGGGTTCGAGTCGGGCATTCTGGGTCGGTTTTGGGGCAGATGTCACAGTCTCCCCTCCTTATAGAAATTTCGTCTCGAAATTTGCTCAAACCGAAGCAAAAAGATGAAGCGAAAAGATGTGATTATCTAGCTTTCCATTATAAATGTACTTGCGTTATTTAGCTCTTCTGTTTTGCACAAGGGTACGTTAGCCTCGAGGAGTCGAATTAGAATACACCAGCTTAAGCACAAGGTGATGAAAATGATAAATGGTAACTTGCGAGAACAATTGTTAAATTTTGATTTATATATGATAAGGAATGATTTATGATTTCTGCATTGGTTCAAATGGTCATAGATCTGTTATTTTAGATCAACTTAGAATATATAGTTTATCTTATTCGATGATGTACGGTAAGTTTTATTATATGAACATGATACTTAGAACAACACGAAAAGTCACAGATTGAAACAATGCTTCATTTGACAGTATGACAGAAGCATTTATATATAGGACGTACTAGCGCGTATCCACCATGCTCTTGGCATACCGCATTTGTCGCATTGCTATCAACACATGACAAAACTTACTATGGTTTCCATGCACCAACTTACATAATTCCGTGTGCACCCGTAATTACTTTAGTTTTTGCATGGACCGCACAGTTCATTCGATCACGTGCGCGTCAAAGAACACAAAAAAAAAATTTATAAGTTAAGATGATAATACACAAATGTTTCGGACACATACTCGATAGCATTTAGATCTTGTTTAGCATATATGAGATAATGAGAAATTGATGTTTCTAGAGAATTAAGTTTATTAGGTAGTCATTTCTCATATGAATAGTTTGTTCTCAGCTACAAATAGTCAAGTTCGAGTACCAAAATTATAACAACTTAAGTTTTTGAAAATCAACTTCATATGTGTAACATGTAGATGTCGATTGTTCATGGTATTGCTAAGTTCATGATCATTAGATGATGAAATGATCTAGTTTATTAAGATTTTTAGAAAATTTAGTTTCATGAAGATTTGATGCTATGGATAATCAAATTTATAGTTCAACTGCATAGATCACTCAGTTCATAATGGATTCGTTGTTTATTTCCTTTAGATTCGCATGAAACATAAGTTTAGGTAAACCAAGTGTATAGATTATGGAAGTAAACAAGATTATAAGAGGTGATGTTATTTTTCTATAATGTGGTTTAAAAAGAAAAACTAAATAATTAGATAACGAGTTTCGAAAAAAAAAGTTTTAAATATATGCTATCTATAGAGGGATTGATTTGAAAATGGCCCAGTCTAAGTTTCGTATATTCGATATTGGAAAATATGAATCATGACGTTTGTTGCAAGTGTTTGTATCATATTAATTTCAAAAAACAAGAAAATGTTATGTAAATATTTAAAAAACGTTTAGGATAATCAATCCCTACTTAAAGAAATCATTTGTCATAAAATATATTTATTTTTTTTTACAAATACTAAAACCAAAAGATTTTTTTTTTTTGTTGTAGAATTAACTATTGGTTGGTAGTTTTTACAAAAACCGCTGATAAAACATGGTGTTTTAAGTAGAAAGTTTATACGTAAGACACATTCGTTTTGAATGACTTTATAGAAACAAGATGTACAGAATTTCATTAGTGTTAATATATACACGTGAAATATTTTAGTTAAATGAGCTTAGGAATAGTTGTGTAGCGAATTCATGTTAAGTTTTGGGAAACGAATTTATAAGTAACCTCTTTTAATGATGGATTAGAAGTTGGGTTAGGATCTTTGGATTAGATGAGCAGTTTAGACAACGTTTGAGTATTGAGATCAAGCTGAAATACTTCGGAGGTAAACGTTCGATTCAAATGCATTAGCTTATAAGAATAGCAAAATCCGTTAACTTTTATTTAGTTGTGGAATTTAGCCTTGACTATAATTTAGAAATCATCATGAACCTTTGATTGGAGAATCGATAACTGATTTAGGATTAGAAGTACGACTTAGATTCGGTAATCGATATATGCATTATATGCATGATCTGAAGTTTTGGATAATTCGATTTAGATATGTCTTAGTTTTGATTTGAAATGTTTGGTTTACGACGGTGTAATTGTGTTATATGGATAAGCTAGCGAGTATATCGCATAAGTATTATTGTAGCTTAGAAACAAATGGAATGATGTAACGTAGAATAACACGGTTTTGTAGCAACATCTTTAACCGATAGAAACATCCGATGTAGTAATAGCACCTCGTTCCTCTTAGGATATCATAGAATCTTTTGAAACATACCATAGAAAATCACATAGAAACTTTAGGAATTTCGATTAAATGAAATAGTGATAGTACTTAGAACATCATAGAATCCTTTGAACATATCATAGAAATCACTTAGAAACTTTAGAAACATTAGTAAATGACGTTGGAATATTATTTGAATCACTATAAAAATTCATAGAAATAATTATAAATCGTGGGAATGAAAATCATAGAATCCAAGAAAATGAAATTTCAATGGCTTAGGAGTGTGTCTTGGTTTTGGACACTAATGACTTATCAAAGTGTTAAGTTCGTTTTCAACGTATTCGAGAAAGCGTGCTTTAGCCTATAGGTTCACACTCATCTCGTACATCCCCAGGTAAGCATACAGGTCTCTTAAAGAGATTTATACGAAATGCTTTGCCTTAGACAGGATGTCCGTGATACAGGTGTTCCCCCTTCCGGATTGCACACGTTCCCACGTTTCAAACTTACTTAAGACGATGACGAGATTCCACAAAGAGAAAGGTCTTAATTATACCGACGAGTCTCTTGTAGCTCCTTCGTGAAATCGGATAAGAAATAAGATAAAGAAACAACATAGAGAAATTCATAAAAAGGAATAAAGAAATAAGTTCTAGAAGAGTTTTCTAAGCACAAGCTATTTGTACTAAGGACTCTTAGGTTATAGTCTAGGTCGGTGTGTTTCTAATACCCTATCCTAGTTCCCTATAACCATGGCTCTGATACCAACTGTGACACCCCGCCCGGTGGCGGAAAACACCGGGCTGTCATAGAATTGGATATCCATAGTAAACAAAGCACATGGTGTTACTTATTAAGCCAAATAATGATTAATACATTTGGAACGTGAGTCTTAAATAGAAACGACAAAAGTAATAAAACAGAAACAATAAATGCAATCGTCTTTATTATTTAACTAGGTCCAAGGCAATCCTATGTCTTGGCAAAAGCATCAAAACAATATCAAAGCATCACCTGAAATATGTGAAAATAAAGTTAGCTACACAAGCTAGTGAGTAAAACCCAAATTGAATAGTAATAGTATTGAAATCCGAGATCAACAAGATATGCTGCGCAATCCCACATGTATAGTAATTTCGTAATATCACCCTACCAGGACCCCTAGAATAGAATAGCACACCAACCACAATAGAAACCATAGTATCTCGTTTAGCCATTTGTCATGAGAACCACTCATGTAATAAATAATGATAACTTTTAATAACCGTCGTTTACCGTCTCGATATATAAGTCATCATTTAGCAATTTAGGGACATGGCATAGTATAGCATCATAGCATAGCAACATAGTATAGCAACATAGCATCTCGACATAGTAAACATGGAATTAGAAAGGCCGGGTTTAAATCACCTATCGATGTTGTACAAGCAGGTGGGTTTGTCAAACCATTAGCGCTAACATTGTACCGGTGGGATTACAAAGCAATAAAACTACTTTTAACTAACACATAAGATTGAATCAAGCCGCGAACTAGATTAACATATTTGTATGATCTCTTTTAGAAAACGAATAGAAAACGCAATATAGTAAAAGACATATTTCAGCCCCAAAATAGTAAAATGGAAAAAAGGGGAGTGAGTTTACTCACCTTGAAATCCAAGGATAATAGTAACACTAGAAAGTAACTAGAGAGAATCGAGGATCGCCCAGACATTAGAATCACCTAATTAACCGGGAGAACCTAAATTAGAAACGAAGCAAGTAATGTAATAACTAGAATCAAGAAAATGGAACTTCTAGGGTTTTGGATTTGGGGTTTTAGGGTTTAAAATTATAAATTTGAAATTAGGGTTTCAAAATATAATTTGGGATTTTCTTTAGAATTTTAAAGTACCAATTAGGAGTTAGGGCTTTAAAATACAATTTGGGAATTTAGGGTTTCAAATCAAATTTTAGGGTTTTAAAGTCTAATTTGGGGATTTAGGGTTTTGAAATACAGTTTGGGGATTTAGGGTTTTGAAATATAATTTGGGGATTTAGGGTTTTAAAGTACCAACTGAAAATTAGGGTTTCAAAATATAATTTGGGAATTTACAATAATCCATTTTTAGTTTTATACTTGAAATAATTGTACACAACTTTAAGAAGTATATATATAACTTAAATTATAAGTAAATGGATTAAAACATAGAAATAAGGAAAAGTGGTCAGGGGGACTCGAACCCACGACCAAACAGAACACATCAAACGCCCTATCCGCTGGACCAGGCGCGCTTTTTGTTTTATTAATCTCGTTTTTAATTCTTTTAATCAAATAAGATTATCAACCCATTTCTAAGTAAAAACCCTAGAATGAAGATCGATTCAATTCGTTTAATCCAGTGAATCAAATCCAAAACCAATAGAGGGCTTTTAATCTACACGAACTCACGATCATTTCTATATATAACACTTACTTGCTCGGGAACGATTTGGATTGAAGAATAACGAAGAACAAAACCCGACGGCTTTAGAATCAATTTGATGGTTAGAGGCTGTGAAAATGTAATTCAATCTCCAGAATTGGTCTTGAGGATGCGTTGAGTGAAAATCCAAATGAAATTTCAGAGAGTAACAACATTTTGATGGCGAATTGGTCTCGTCTAGGATGCGGGTGGTAGACGACTAATTTGATCGATTTTGAGAGTTTTGAAACAATTAGGTTACTGGTACACGTTAGGAACGGCAAGAGAAACGATTTGCATTACAGATTTCATTGAATTGTACGTTGAAAGGACGATTTGTTAATTGGGTTAATGGTAGGCGGTTTTGAATCAATAAAATCAAGTTATTAATTGACCAATTGATGATTAAATGAGCGTTTCAGGTTCGAATTTAACGGAGATAGATTTTACCGTTGTTTGACTTGGTTAAAATCGACTTAAAAGTGCTTTTTGGGGCTTGCCGGAGCTTCGCCGGATTCCGGCGAAGTTGGCCGGAGTAGTGGATCAGAAAAACGGGATTGGGCTGGGGGTTGGAATTGGTTTTAAAAGTTTTACAGTTTGGGTCCTCCTAGATACATATGTTATTATTTGAGATTATAACTTCTAGTATAACTTTAAAACTTGACCATTTTCACTCAAAGTTATTTAAATCATTATTTCATCTAACTAACTTAACCACGTTAACTTGCGACGTTTATAAAATTGACGTTTATATATGTTTAAATTATTGTGGACATTAAATGATTAATTTGAGACTTGATAGTATTTAACTTGATAATATATATAACAATCCTTTTTGTAGATAACAATTTATATACTTTTGAAATTAATCATTATAAATATTAGTTAACTAGATACGTTTTATATATTAACTCGTAGTAAATTCGATCGTTTTATTAGAAACGAGAATAACGTAAATTTCAACATAATTATTAATATTAATAACGTAGTGTTACATATTCGATATATTAAATACGAATACCAATGAAGATAAATAGATTCGGGTTCGAGTCGGGCATTCTGGGTCGGTTTTGGGGCAGATGTCACAATTTTCAAGGTGCTAATGTGATATACAGAGTCATAAGATATTCTAAGTTGCCATACGATGTTGAAATGACTCGGACGAATTCATTAGGTTTATTATGGAGTTTTAATGTTTCGTATGATGATGTAAGGTGTTCTTAGAAGATGTAACGCGTCCTACATTATTCTAAATTGCTTTTCATGTTGCTAATGTCACATACAGAGTCGTAACAAGTCATGTGTGTTCGTACGATGTTCAAAGGACTCAGACAAATTCGTTAGGTTTATTATGGTGTTTTAAGTTTACATACGGTATTGTAAGATGTTGTTACGATTTGTAAAGAGTCCTACATTATAATAAAGTGCTTTTCAAGGTTCTAAAATGGCATTAATAGTCGTAATATGTTTTAAGTTGCCGTACGATGTTTAAAGGACTCGAACAAATTCAATTGGTTTTTAATGGAGATTTAACGTTTCGTACGGTGATGTAAGGTCTTCTTTGGAGTTGTAATG
Source organism: Tagetes erecta (assembly GCA_030867185.1). Lineage (NCBI taxonomy): Eukaryota > Viridiplantae > Streptophyta > Magnoliopsida > Asterales > Asteraceae > Tagetes > Tagetes erecta. The sequence continues at coordinate 47,687,490 of CM061490.1, forward strand.
CGTCCTACATTATTCTAAATTTCTTTTCAAGTTGCTAATGTCACATACAGAGTCGTAACAAGTCCTGTGTGTTCGTACGATGTTCAAAGGACTCGGACGAATTCATTAGGTTTATTATGGTGTTTTAAGTTTACATACGGTATTGTAAGATGTTGTTACGATTTGTAAAGAGTCCTACATTATAATAAAGTGCTTTTCAAGGTTCTAAAATCGCAAAAAGAGTCGTAATATGTTTTAAGTTGCCGTACGATGTTTAAAGGACTCGAACAAATTCAATTGGTTTATAATGGAGATTTAACGTTCCGTACGGTGATGTAAGGTCTTCTTTGGAGTTGTAATGCGTCCTACATTATTTTAAATTTCTTTTCAAGTTGCTAATGTCACATACAGAGTCGTAACAAGTCCTGTGTGTTCGTACGATGTTCAAAGGACTCGGACGAATTCATTAGGTTTATTATGGTGTTTTAAGTTTACATACGGTATTGTAAGATGTTGTTACGATTTGTAAAGAGTCCTACATTATAATAAAGTGCTTTTCAAGGTTCTAAAATGGCATAAAGAGTCGTAATATGTTTTAAGTTGCCGTACGATGTTTAAAGGACTCGAACAAATTCAATTGGTTTTTAATGGAGATTTAACGTTTCGTACGGTGATGTAAGGTCTTCTTTGGAGTTGTAATGCGTCCTACATTATTCTAAATTTCTTTTCAAGTTGCTAATGTCACATACAGAGTCGTAACAAGTCCTGTGTGTTCGTACGATGTTCAAAGGACTCGGACGAATTCATTAGGTTTATTATGGTGTTTTAAGTTTACATACGGTATTGTAAGATGTTGTTACGATTTGTAAAGAGTCCTACATTATAATAAAGTGCTTTTCAAGGTTCTAAAATGGCATAAAGAGTCGTAATATGTTTTAAGTTGCCGTACGATGTTTAAAGGACTCGAACAAATTCAATTGGTTTTTAATGGAGATTTAACGTTTCGTACGGTGATGTAAGGTCTTCTTTGGAGTTGTAATGCGTCCTACATTATTCTAAATTTCTTTTCAAGTTGCTAATGTCACATACAGAGTCGTAACAAGTCCTGTGTGTTCGTACGATGTTCAAAGGACTCGGACGAATTCATTAGGTTTATTATGGTGTTTTAAGTTTACATACGGTATTGTAAGATGTTGTTACGATTTGTAAAGAGTCCTACATTATAATAAAGTGCTTTTCAAGGTTCTAAAATGGCATAAAGAGTCGTAATATGTTTTAAGTTGCCGTACGATGTTTAAAGGACTCGAACAAATTCAATTGGTTTATAATGGAGATTTAACGTTCCGTACGGTGATGTAAGGTCTTCTTTGGAGTTGTAATGCGTCCTACATTATTCTAAATTTCTTTTCAAGTTGCTAATGTCACATACAGAGTCGTAACAAGTCCTGTGTGTTCGTACGATGTTCAAAGGACTCGGACGAATTCATTAGGTTTATTATGGTGTTTTAAGTTTACATACGGTATTGTAAGATGTTGTTACGATTTGTAAAGAGTCCTACATTATAATAAATTGCTTTTCAAGGTTCTAAAATGGCATAAAGAGTCGTAATATGTTTTAAGTTGCCGTACGATGTTTAAAGGACTCGAACAAATTCAATTGGTTTACAATGGAGATTTAACGTTTCGTACGGTGATGTAAGGTCTTCTTTGGAGTTGTAATGCGTCCTACATTATTCTAAATTGCTTTTCAAGTTGCTAATGTCTCATACAGAGTCGTAACAAGTCCTGAGTTGTCGTACGATGTGCAATGGATTCGAACGAATTCATTAGGATTATTATGGAGTTTTAAGATGACGTACAGTATTGTATTGTGTTGTTAGGAGTTGTATGGCGTCGTACATTATACTAACATGATTTTCAAGGTGCTAATGTGATATACAGAGTCATAAGATATTCTAAGTTGCCATACGATGTTGAAATGACTCGGACGAATTCATTAGGTTTATTATGGAGTTTTAATGTTTCGTATGATGATGTAAGGTGTTCTTAGAAGATGTAACGCGTCCTACATTATTCTAAATTGCTTTTCATGTTGCTAATGTCACATACAGAGTCGTAACAAGTCATGTGTGTTCGTACGATGTTCAAAGGACTCGGACGAATTCATTAGGTTTATTATGGTGTTTTAAGTTTACATACGGTATTGTAAGATGTTGTTACGATTTGTAAAGAGTCCTACATGATAATAAAGTGCTTTTCAAGGTTCTAAAATGGCATAAAGAGTCGTAATATGTTTTAAGTTGCCGTACGATGTTTAAAGGACTCGAACAAATTCAATTGGTTTTTAATGGAGATTTAACGTTTCGTACGGTGATGTAAGGTCTTCTTTGGAGTTGTAATGCGTCCTACATTATTCTAAATTTCTTTTCAAGTTGCTAATGTCACATACAGAGTCGTAACAAGTCCTGTGTGTTCGTACGATGTTCAAAGGACTCGGACGAATTCATTAGGTTTATTATGGTGTTTTAAGTTTACATACGGTATTGTAAGATGTTGTTACGATTTGTAAAGAGTCCTACATTATAATAAAGTGCTTTTCAAGGTTCTAAAATGGCATAAAGAGTCGTAATATGTTTTAAGTTGCCGTACGATGTTTAAAGGACTCGAACAAATTCAATTGGTTTATAATGGAGATTTAACGTTCCGTACGGTGATGTAAGGTCTTCTTTGGAGTTGTAATGCGTCCTACATTATTCTAAATTTCTTTTCAAGTTGCTAATGTCACATACAGAGTCGTAACAAGTCCTGTGTGTTCGTACGATGTTCAAAGGACTCGGACGAATTCATTAGGTTTATTATGGTGTTTTAAGTTTACATACGGTATTGTAAGATGTTGTTACGATTTGTAAAGAGTCCTACATTATAATAAAGTGCTTTTCAAGGTTCTAAAATGGCATAAAGAGTCGTAATATGTTTTAAGTTGCCGTACGATGTTTAAAGGACTCGAACAAATTCAATTGGTTTTTAATGGAGATTTAACGTTTCGTACGATGATGTAAGGTCTTCTTTGGAGTTGTAATGCGTCCTACATTATTCTAAATTTCTTTTCAAGTTGCTAATGTCACATACAGAGTCGTCACAAGTCCTGTGTGTTCGTACGATGTTCAAAGGACTCGGACGAATTTATTAGGTTTATTATGGTGTTTTAAGTTTACATACGATATTGTAAGATGTTGTTACGATTTGTAAAGAGTCCTACATTATAATAAAGTGCTTTTCAAGGTTCTAAAATGGCATAAAGAGTCGTAATATGTTTTAAGTTGCCGTACGATGTTTAAAGGACTCGAACAAATTCAATTGGTTTATAATGGAGATTTAACGTTCCGTACGGTGATGTAAGGTCTTCTTTGGAGTTGTAATGCGTCCTACATTATTCTAAATTTCTTTTCAAGTTGCTAATGTCACATACAGAGTCGTAACAAGTCCTGTGTGTTCGTACGATGTTCAAAGGACTCGGACAAATTCATTAGGTTTATTATGGTGTTTTAAGTTTACATACGGTATTGTAAGATGTTGTTACGATTTGTAAAGAGTCCTACATTATAATAAAGTGCTTTTCAAGGTTCTAAAATGGCATAAAGAGTCGTAATATGTTTTAAGTTGCCGTACGATGTTTAAAGGACTCGAACAAATTCAATTGGTTTACAATGGAGATTTAACGTTTCGTACGGTGATGTAAGGTCTTCTTTGGAGTTGTAATGCGTCCTACATTATTCTAAATTGCTTTTCAAGTTGCTAATGTCTCATACAGAGTCGTAACAAGTCCTGAGTTGTCGTACGATGTGCAATGGATTCGAACGAATTCATTAGGATTATTATGGAGTTTTAAGATGACGTACAGTATTGTATTGTGTTGTTAGGAGTTGTATGGCGTCGTACATTATACTAAGATGATTTTCAAGGTGCTAATGTGATAAACAGAGTCATAAGATATTCTAAGTTGCCATACGATGTTGAAATGACTCGGACGAATTCATTAGGTTTATTATGGAGTTTTAATGTTTCGTATGATGATGTAAGGTGTTCTTAGAAGATGTAACGCGTCCTACATTATTCTAAATTGCTTTTCATGTTGCTAATGTTACATACAGAGTCGTAACAAGTCATGTGTGTTCGTACGATGTTCAAAGGACTCGGACGAATTCATTAGGTTTATTATGGTGTTTTAAGTTTACATACGGTATTGTAAGATGTTGTTACGATTTGTAAAGAGTCCTACATTATAATAAAGTGCTTTTCAAGGTTCTAAAATGGAATAAAGAGTCGTAATATGTTTTAAGTTGCCGTACGATGTTTAAAGGACTCGAACAAATTCAATTGGTTTTTAATGGAGATTTAACGTTTCGTACGGTGATGTAAGGTCTTCTTTGGAGTTGTAATGCGTCCTACATTATTCTAAATTTCTTTTCAAGTTGCTAATGTCACATACAGAGTCGTAACAAGTCCTGTGTGTTCGTACGACGTTCAAAGGACTCGGACGAATTCATTAGGTTTATTATGGTGTTTTAAGTTTACATACGGTATTGTAAGATGTTGTTACGATTTGTAAAGAGTCCTACATTATAATAAAGTGCTTTTCAAGGTTCTATAATGGCATAAAGAGTCGTAATATGTTTTAAGTTGCCGTACGATGTTTAAAGGACTCGAACAAATTCAATTGGTTTATAATGGAGATTTAACGTTCCGTACGGTGATGTAAGGTCTTCTTTGGAGTTGTAATGCGTCCTACATTATTCTAAATTTCTTTTCAAGTTGCTAATGTCACATACAGAGTCGTAACAAGTCCTGTGTGTTCGTACGATGTTCAAAGGACTCGGACGAATTCATTAGGTTTATTATGGTGTTAGAAGTTTACATACGGTATTGTAAGATGTTGTTACGATTTGTAAAGAGTCCTACATTATAATAAAGTGCTTTTCAAGGTTCTAAAATGGCATAAAGAGTCGTAATATGTTTTAAGTTGCCGTACGATGTTTAAAGGACTCGAACAAATTCAATTGGTTTATAATGGAGATTTAACGTTTCGTACGGTGATGTAAGGTATTCTTTGGAGTTGTAATGCGTCCTACATTATTCTAAATTGCTTTTCAATTTGCTAATGTCTCATACAGAGTCGTAATAAGTCCTGAGTTGTCGTACGATGTGCAATGGATTCGAACGAATTCAAAACGATTATTATGGAGTTTTAAGATGACGTACAGTATTGTATTGTGTTGTTAGGAGTTGTATGGCGTCGTACATTATACTAACATGATTTTCATGGTGCTAATGTGATATACAGAGTCATAAGATATTCTAAGTTGCCATACGATGTTGAAATGACTCGGACGAATTCATTAGGTTTATTATGGAGTTTTAATGTTTCGTACGATGATATAAGGTGTTCATAGAAGATGTAACGCGTCGTACATTATTCTAAATTGCTTTTCATGTTGCTAATGTCACATACAGAGTCGTAACAAGTCATGTGTGTTCGTACGATGTTCAAAGGACTCGGACGAATTCATTAGGTTTATTATGGTGTTTTAAGTTTACATACGTCATTGTAAGATGTTGTTACGATTTGTAAAGAGTCTTACATTATAATAAAGTGCTTTTCAAGGTTCTAAAATGGCATAAAGAGTCGTAATATGTTTTAAGTTGCCGTACGATGTTTAAAGGACTCGAAAAAATTCAATTGGTTTTTAATGGAGATTTAACGTTTGGTACGGTGATGTAAGGTCTTCTTTGAAGTTGTAATGCGTCCTACATTATTCTAAATTTCTTTTCAAGTTGCAAATGTCACATACAGAGTCGTAACAAGTCCTGTGTGTTCGTACGATGTTCAAAGGACTCGGACGAATTCATTAGGTTTATTATGGTGTTTTAAGTTTACATACGGTATTGTAAGATGTTGTTACGATTTGTAAAGAGTCCTACATTATAATAAAGTGCTTTTCAAGGTTCTAAAATGGCATAAAGAGTCGTAATATGTTTTAAGTTGCCGTACGATGTTTAAAGGACTCGAACAAATTCAATTGGTTTATAATGGAGATTTAACATTCCGTACGGTGATGTAAGGTCTTTTTTGGAGTTGTAATGCGTCCTACATTATTCTAAATTTCTTTTCAAGTTGCTAATGTCACATACAGAGTCGTAACAAGTCCTGTGTGTTCGTACGATGTTCAAAGGACTCGGACGAATTCATTAGGTTTATTATGGTGTTTTAAGTTTACATACGGTATTGTAAGATGTTGTTACGATTTGTAAAGAGACCTACAGTATAATAAAGTTTTTTTCAAGGTTCTAAAATGGCATAAAGAGTCTTAATATGATTTAAGTTGCCGTACGATGTTTAAAGGACTCGAACAAATTCAATTGGTTTATAATGGAGATTTAACGTTTCGTACGGTGATGTAAGGTCTTCTTTGGAGTTGTAATGCGTCCTACATTATTCTAAATTGCTTTTCAAGTTGCTAATGTCTCATACAGAGTCGTAACAAGACCTGAGTTGTCGTACGATGTGCAATGGATTCGAACGAATTCATTAGGATTATTATGGAGTTTTAAGATGACGTACAGTATTGTATTGTGTTGTTAGGAGTTGTATGGCGTCGTACATTATACTAACATGATTTTCATGGTGCTAATGTTATATACAGAGTCATAAGATATTCTAAGTTGCCATACGATGTTGAAATGACTCGGACGAATTCATTAGGTTTATTATGGAGTTTTAATGTTTCGTACGATGATATAAGGTGTTCATAGAAGATGTAACGCGTCGTACATTATTCTAAATTGCTTTTCATGTTGCTAATGTCACATAGAGAGTCGTAACAAGTCATGTGTGTTCGTACGATGTTCAAAGGACTCGGACGAATTCATTAGGTTTATTATGGTGTTTTAAGTTTACATACGGTATTGTAAGATGTTGTTACGATTTGTAAAGAGTCCTACATTATAATAACGTGCTTTTCAAGGTTCTAAATTGGCATAAAGAGTCGTAATATGTTTTAAGTTGCCGTACGATGTTTAAAGGACTCGAAAAAATTCAATTGGTTTTTAATGGAGATTTAACGTTTGGTACGGTGATGTAAGGTCTTCTTTGAAGTTGTAATGCGTCCTACATTATTCTAAATTTCTTTTCAAGTTGCAAATGTCACATACAGAGTCGTAACAAGTCCTGTGTGTTCGTACGATGTTCAAAGGACTCGGACGAATTCATTAGGTTTATTATGGTGTTTTAAGTTTACATACGGTATTGTAAGATGTTGTTACGATTTGTAAAGAGTCCTACATTATAATAAAATGCTTTTCAAGGTTCTAAAATGGCATAAAGAGTCGTAATATGTTTTAAGTTGCCGTACGATGTTTAAAGGACTCGAACAAATTCAATTGGTTTATAATGGAGATTTAACATTCCGTACGGTGATGTAAGGTCTTTTTTGGAGTTGTAATGCGTCCTACATTATTCTAAATTTCTTTTCAAGTTGCTAATGTCACATACAGAGTCGTAACAAGTCCTGTGTGTTCGTACGATGTTCAAAGGACTCGGACGAATTCATTAGGTTTATTATGGTGTTTTAAGTTTACATACGGTATTGTAAGATGTTGTTACGATTTGTAAAGAGACCTACAGTATAATAAAGTTTTTTTCAAGGTTCTAAAATGGCATAAAGAGTCTTAATATGATTTAAGTTGCCGTACGATGTTTAAAGGACTCGAACAAATTCAATTGGTTTATAATGGAGATTTAACGTTTCGTACCGTGATGTAAGGTCTTCTTTGGAGTTGTAATGCGTCCTACATTATTCTAAATTGCTTTTCAAGTTGCTAATGTCTCATACAGAGTCGTAACAAGACCTGAGTTGTCATACGATGTGCAATGGATTCGAACGAATTCATTAGGATTATTATGGAGTTTTAAGATGACGTACAGTATTGTATTGTGTTGTTAGGAGTTGTATGGCGTCGTACATTATACTAACATGATTTTCATGGTGCTAATGTTATATACAGAGTCATAAGATATTCTAAGTTGCCATACGATGTTGAAATGACTCGGACGAATTCATTAGGTTTATTATGGAGTTTTAATGTTTCGTACGATGATATAAGGTGTTCATAGAAGATGTAACGCGTCGTACATTATTCTAAATTGCTTTTCATATTGCTAATGTCACATATAGAGTCGTAACAAGTCATGTGTGTTCGTACGATGTTCAAAGGACTCGGACGAATTCATTAGGTTTATTATGGTGTTTTAAGTTTACATACGGTATTGTAAGATGTTGTTACGATTTGTAAAGAGTCCTACATTATAATAACGTGCTTTTCAAGGTTCTAAATTGGCATAAAGAGTCGTAATATGTTTTAAGTTGCCGTACGATGTTTAAAGGACTCGAAAAAATTCAATTGGTTTTTAATGGAGATTTAACGTTTGGTACGGTGATGTAAGGTCTTCTTTGAAGTTGTAATGCGTCCTACATTATTCTAAATTTCTTTTCAAGTTGCAAATGTCACATACAGAGTCGTAACAAGTCCTGTGTGTTCGTACGATGTTCAAAGGACTCGGACGAATTCATTAGGTTTATTATGGTGTTTTAAGTTTACATACGGTATTGTAAGATGTTGTTACGATTTGTAAAGAGTCCTACATTATAATAAAATGCTTTTCAAGGTTCTAAAATGGCATAAAGAGTCGTAATATGTTTTAAGTTGCCGTACGATGTTTAAAGGACTCGAACAAATTCAATTGGTTTATAATGGAGATTTAACATTCCGTACGGTGATGTAAGGTCTTTTTTGGAGTTGTAATGCGTCCTACATTATTCTAAATTTCTTTTCAAGTTGCTAATGTCACATATAGAGTCGTAACAAGTCATGTGTGTTCGTACGATGTTCAAAGGACTCGGACGAATTCATTAGGTTTATTATGGTGTTTTAAGTTTACATACGGTATTGTAAGATGTTGTTACGATTTGTAAAGAGACCTGCAGTATAATAAAGTTTTTTTCAAGGTTCTAAAATGGCATAAAGAGTCTTAATATGTTTTAAGTTGCCGTACGATGTTTAAAGGACTCGAACAAATTCAATTGGTTTATAATGGAGATTTAACGTTTCGTACGGTGATGTAAGGTCTTCTTTGGAGTTGTAATGCGTCCTACATTATTCTAAATTGCTTTTCAAGTTGCTAATGTCTCATACAGAGTCGTAACAAGACCTGAGTTGTCGTACGATGTGCAATGGATTCGAACGAATTCATTAGGATTATTATGGAGTTTTAAGATGACGTACAGTATTGTATTGTGTTGTTAGGAGTTGTATGGCGTCGTACATTATACTAACATGATTTTCATGGTGCTAATGTTATATACAGAGTCATAAGATATTCTAAGTTGCCATACGATGTTGAAATGACTCAGACGAATTCATTAGGTTTATTATGGAGTTTTAATGTTTCGTACGATGATATAAGGTGTTCATAGAAGATGTAACGCGTCGTACATTATTCTAAATTGCTTTTCATGTTGCTAATGTCACATATAGAGTCGTAACAAGTCATGTGTGTTCGTACGATGTTCAAAGGACTCGGACGAATTCATTAGGTTTATTATGGTGTTTTAAGTTTACATACGGTATTGTAAGATGTTGTTACGATTTGTAAAGAGTCCTACATTATAATAACGTGCTTTTCAAGGTTCTAAATTGGCATAAAGAGTCGTAATATGTTTTAAGTTGCCGTACGATGTTTAAAGGACTCGAACAAATTCAATTGGTTTATAATGGAGATTTAACGTTTCGTACGGTGATGTAAGGTCTTCTTTGGAGTTGTAATGCGTCCTACATTATTCTAAATTGCTTTTCAAGTTGCTAATGTCTCATACAGAGTCGTAACAAGACCTGAGTTGTCGTACGATGTGCAATGGATTCGAACGAATTCATTAGGATTATTATGGAGTTTTAAGATGACGTACAGTATTGTATTGTGTTGTTAGGAGTTGTATGGCGTCGTACATTATACTAACATGATTTTCATGGTGCTAATGTTATATACAGAGTCATAAGATATTCTAAGTTGCCATACGATGTTGAAATGACTCAGACGAATTCATTAGGTTTATTATGGAGTTTTAATGTTTCGTACGATGATATAAGGTGTTCATAGAAGATGTAACGCGTCGTACATTATTCTAAATTGCTTTTCATGTTGCTAATGTCACATATAGAGTCGTAACAAGTCATGTGTGTTCGTACGATGTTCAAAGGACTCGGACGAATTCATTAGGTTTATTATGGTGTTTTAAGTTTACATACGGTATTGTAAGATGTTGTTACGATTTGTAAAGAGTCCTACATTATAATAACGTGCTTTTCAAGGTTCTAAATTGGCATAAAGAGTCGTAATATGTTTTAAGTTGCCGTACGATGTTTAAAGGACTCGAACAAATTCAATTGGTTTATAATGGAGATTTAACGGTTAATACGGTGATGTAAGGTCTTCTTTGGAGTTGTAATGCGTCCTACATTATTCTAAATTGCTTTTCAAGTTGCTAATGTCTCATACAGAGTCGTAACAAGTCCTGAGTTGTCGTACGATGTGCAATGGATTCGAACGAATTCATTAGGATTATTATGGAGTTTTAAGATGATGTACAGTATTGTATTGTGTTGTTAGGAGTTGTATGGCGTCGTACATTATACTAACATGATTTTCAAGGTGCTAATGTGATATACAGAGTCAGAAGATATTCTAAGTTGCCATACGATGTTGAAATGACTCGGACGAATTCATTAGGTTTATTATGGAGTTTTAATGTTTCGTATGATGATGTAAGGTGTTCTTAGAAGATGTAACGCGTCCTACATTATTCTAAATTGCTTTTCATGTTGCTAATGTCACATACAGAGTCGTAACAAGTCATGTGTGTTCGTACGATGTTCAAAGGACTCGGACGAATTCATTAGGTTTATTATGGTGTTTTAAGTTTACATACGGTATTGTAAGATGTTGTTACGATTTGTAAAGAGTCCTACATTATAATAAAGTGCTTTTCAAGGTTCTAAAATGGCATAAAGATTCTTAATATGTTTTAAGTTGCCGTACGATGTTTAAAGGACTCGAACAAATTCAATTGGTTTTTAATGGAGATTTAACGTTTGGTACGGTGATGTAAGGTCTTCTTTGAAGTTGTAATGCGTCCTACATTATTCTAAATTTCTTTTCAAGTTGCTAATGTCACATACAGAGTCGTAACAAGTCCTGTGTGTTCGTACGATGTTCAAAGGACTCGGACGAATTCATTAGGTTTATTATGGTGTTTTAAGTTTACATACGGTATTGTAAGATGTTGTTACGATTTGTAAAGAGTCCTACATTATAATAAAGTGCTTTTCAAGGTTCTAAAATGGCATAAAGAGTCGTAATATGTTTTAAGTTGCCGTACGATGTTTAAAGGACTCGAACAAATTCAATTGGTTTATAATGGAGATTTAACATTCCGTACGGTGATGTAAGGTCTTTTTTGGAGTTGTAATGCGTCCTACATTATTCTAAATTTCTTTTCAAGTTGCTAATGTCACATACAGAGTCGTAACAAGTCCTGTGTGTTCGTACGATGTTCAAAGGACTCGGACGAATTCATTAGGTTTATTATGGTGTTTTAAGTTTACATACGGTATTGTAAGATGTTGTTACGATTTGTAAAGAGACCTACAGTATAATAAAGTTTTTTTCAAGGTTCTAAAATGGCATAAAGAGTCTTAATATGATTTAAGTTGCCGTACGATGTTTAAAGGACTCGAACAAATTCAATTGGTTTATAATGGAGATTTAACGTTTCGTACGGTGATGTAAGGTCTTCTTTGGAGTTGTAATGCGTCCTACATTATTCTAAATTGCTTTTCAAGTTGCTAATGTCTCATACAGAGTCGTAACAAGACCTGAGTTGTCATACGATGTGCAATGGATTCGAACGAATTCATTAGGATTATTATGGAGTTTTAAGATGACGTACAGTATTGTATTGTGTTGTTAGGAGTTGTATGGCGTCGTACATTATACTAACATGATTTTCATGGTGCTAATGTTATATACAGAGTCATAAGATATTCTAAGTTGCCATACGATGTTGAAATGACTCGGACGAATTCATTAGGTTTATTATGGAGTTTTAATGTTTCGTACGATGATATAAGGTGTTCATAGAAGATGTAACGCGTCGTACATTATTCTAAATTGCTTTTCATATTGCTAATGTCACATATAGAGTCGTAACAAGTCATGTGTGTTCGTACGATGTTCAAAGGACTCGGACGAATTCATTAGGTTTATTATGGTGTTTTAAGTTTACATACGGTATTGTAAGATGTTGTTACGATTTGTAAAGAGTCCTACATTATAATAACGTGCTTTTCAAGGTTCTAAATTGGCATAAAGAGTCGTAATATGTTTTAAGTTGCCGTACGATGTTTAAAGGACTCGAAAAAATTCAATTGGTTTTTAATGGAGATTTAACGTTTGGTACGGTGATGTAAGGTCTTCTTTGAAGTTGTAATGCGTCCTACATTATTCTAAATTTCTTTTCAAGTTGCAAATGTCACATACAGAGTCGTAACAAGTCCTGTGTGTTCGTACGATGTTCAAAGGACTCGGACGAATTCATTAGGTTTATTATGGTGTTTTAAGTTTACATACGGTATTGTAAGATGTTGTTACGATTTGTAAAGAGTCCTACATTATAATAAAATGCTTTTCAAGGTTCTAAAATGGCATAAAGAGTCGTAATATGTTTTAAGTTGCCGTACGATGTTTAAAGGACTCGAACAAATTCAATTGGTTTATAATGGAGATTTAACATTCCGTACGGTGATGTAAGGTCTTTTTTGGAGTTGTAATGCGTCCTACATTATTCTAAATTTCTTTTCAAGTTGCTAATGTCACATATAGAGTCGTAACAAGTCCTGTGTGTTCGTACGATGTTCAAAGGACTCGGACGAATTCATTAGGTTTATTATGGTGTTTTAAGTTTACATACGGTATTGTAAGATGTTGTTACGATTTGTAAAGAGACCTGCAGTATAATAAAGTTTTTTTCAAGGTTCTAAAATGGCATAAAGAGTCTTAATATGTTTTAAGTTGCCGTACGATGTTTAAAGGACTCGAACAAATTCAATTGGTTTATAATGGAGATTTAACGTTTCGTACGGTGATGTAAGGTCTTCTTTGGAGTTGTAATGCGTCCTACATTATTCTAAATTGCTTTTCAAGTTGCTAATGTCTCATACAGAGTCGTAACAAGACCTGAGTTGTCGTACGATGTGCAATGGATTCGAACGAATTCATTAGGATTATTATGGAGTTTTAAGATGACGTACAGTATTGTATTGTGTTGTTAGGAGTTGTATGGCGTCGTACATTATACTAACATGATTTTCATGGTGCTAATGTTATATACAGAGTCATAAGATATTCTAAGTTGCCATACGATGTTGAAATGACTCAGACGAATTCATTAGGTTTATTATGGAGTTTTAATGTTTCGTACGATGATATAAGGTGTTCATAGAAGATGTAACGCGTCGTACATTATTCTAAATTGCTTTTCATGTTGCTAATGTCACATATAGAGTCGTAACAAGTCATGTGTGTTCGTACGATGTTCAAAGGACTCGGACGAATTCATTAGGTTTATTATGGTGTTTTAAGTTTACATACGGTATTGTAAGATGTTGTTACGATTTGTAAAGAGTCCTACATTATAATAACGTGCTTTTCAAGGTTCTAAATTGGCATAAAGAGTCGTAATATGTTTTAAGTTGCCGTACGATGTTTAAAGGACTCGAACAAATTCAATTGGTTTATAATGGAGATTTAACGGTTAATACGGTGATGTAAGGTCTTCTTTGGAGTTGTAATGCGTCCTACATTATTCTAAATTGCTTTTCAAGTTGCTAATGTCTCATACAGAGTCGTAACAAGTCCTGAGTTGTCGTACGATGTGCAATGGATTCGAACGAATTCATTAGGATTATTATGGAGTTTTAAGATGATGTACAGTATTGTATTGTGTTGTTAGGAGTTGTATGGCGTCGTACATTATACTAACATGATTTTCAAGGTGCTAATGTGATATACAGAGTCAGAAGATATTCTAAGTTGCCATACGATGTTGAAATGACTCGGACGAATTCATTAGGTTTATTATGGAGTTTTAATGTTTCGTATGATGATGTAAGGTGTTCTTAGAAGATGTAACGCGTCCTACATTATTCTAAATTGCTTTTCATGTTGCTAATGTCACATATAGAGTCGTAACAAGTCATGTGTGTTCGTACGATGTTCAAAGGACTCGGACGAATTCATTAGGTTTATTATGGTGTTTTAAGTTTACATACGGTATTGTAAGATGTTGTTACGATTTGTAAAGAGTCCTACATTATAATAACGTGCTTTTCAAGGTTCTAAATTGGCATAAAGAGTCGTAATATGTTTTAAGTTGCCGTACGATGTTTAAAGGACTCGAACAAATTCAATTGGTTTATAATGGAGATTTAACGGTTAATACGGTGATGTAAGGTCTTCTTTGGAGTTGTAATGCGTCCTACATTATTCTAAATTGCTTTTCAAGTTGCTAATGTCTCATACAGAGTCGTAACAAGTCCTGAGTTGTCGTACGATGTGCAATGGATTCGAACGAATTCATTAGGATTATTATGGAGTTTTAAGATGATGTACAGTATTGTATTGTGTTGTTAGGAGTTGTATGGCGTCGTACATTATACTAACATGATTTTCAAGGTGCTAATGTGATATACAGAGTCAGAAGATATTCTAAGTTGCCATACGATGTTGAAATGACTCGGACGAATTCATTAGGTTTATTATGGAGTTTTAATGTTTCGTATGATGATGTAAGGTGTTCTTAGAAGATGTAACGCGTCCTACATTATTCTAAATTGCTTTTCATGTTGCTAATGTCACATACAGAGTCGTAACAAGTCATGTGTGTTCGTACGATGTTCAAAGGACTCGGACGAATTCATTAGGTTTATTATGGTGTTTTAAGTTTACATACGGTATTGTAAGATGTTGTTACGATTTGTAAAGAGTCCTACATTATAATAAAGTGCTTTTCAAGGTTCTAAAATGGCATAAAGATTCTTAATATGTTTTAAGTTGCCGTACGATGTTTAAAGGACTCGAACAAATTCAATTGGTTTTTAATGGAGATTTAACGTTTGGTACGGTGATGTAAGGTCTTCTTTGAAGTTGTAATGCGTCCTACATTATTCTAAATTTCTTTTCAAGTTGCTAATGTCACATACAGAGTCGTAACAAGTCCTGTGTGTTCGTACGATGTTCAAAGGACTCGGACGAATTCATTAGGTTTATTATGGTGTTTTAAGTTTACATACGGTATTGTAAGATGTTGTTACGATTTGTAAAGAGTCCTACATTATAATAAAGTGCTTTTCAAGGTTCTAAAATGGCATAAAGAGTCGTAATATGTTTTAAGTTGCCGTACGATGTTTAAAGGACTCGAACAAATTCAATTGGTTTATAATGGAGATTTAACATTCCGTACGGTGATGTAAGGTCTTTTTTGGAGTTGTAATGCGTCCTACATTATTCTAAATTTCTTTTCAAGTTGCTAATGTCACATACAGAGTCGTAACAAGTCCTGTGTGTTCGTACGATGTTCAAAGGACTCGGACGAATTCATTAGGTTTATTATGGTGTTTTAAGTTTACATACGGTATTGTAAGATGTTGTTACGATTTGTAAAGAGACCTACAGTATAATAAAGTTTTTTTCAAGGTTCTAAAATGGCATAAAGAGTCTTAATATGATTTAAGTTGCCGTACGATGTTTAAAGGACTCGAACAAATTCAATTGGTTTATAATGGAGATTTAACGTTTCGTACGGTGATGTAAGGTCTTCTTTGGAGTTGTAATGCGTCCTACATTATTCTAAATTGCTTTTCAAGTTGCTAATGTCTCATACAGAGTCGTAACAAGACCTGAGTTGTCATACGATGTGCAATGGATTCGAACGAATTCATTAGGATTATTATGGAGTTTTAAGATGACGTACAGTATTGTATTGTGTTGTTAGGAGTTGTATGGCGTCGTACATTATACTAACATGATTTTCATGGTGCTAATGTTATATACAGAGTCATAAGATATTCTAAGTTGCCATACGATGTTGAAATGACTCGGACGAATTCATTAGGTTTATTATGGAGTTTTAATGTTTCGTACGATGATATAAGGTGTTCATAGAAGATGTAACGCGTCGTACATTATTCTAAATTGCTTTTCATATTGCTAATGTCACATATAGAGTCGTAACAAGTCATGTGTGTTCGTACGATGTTCAAAGGACTCGGACGAATTCATTAGGTTTATTATGGTGTTTTAAGTTTACATACGGTATTGTAAGATGTTGTTACGATTTGTAAAGAGTCCTACATTATAATAACGTGCTTTTCAAGGTTCTAAATTGGCATAAAGAGTCGTAATATGTTTTAAGTTGCCGTACGATGTTTAAAGGACTCGAAAAAATTCAATTGGTTTTTAATGGAGATTTAACGTTTGGTACGGTGATGTAAGGTCTTCTTTGAAGTTGTAATGCGTCCTACATTATTCTAAATTTCTTTTCAAGTTGCAAATGTCACATACAGAGTCGTAACAAGTCCTGTGTGTTCGTACGATGTTCAAAGGACTCGGACGAATTCATTAGGTTTATTATGGTGTTTTAAGTTTACATACGGTATTGTAAGATGTTGTTACGATTTGTAAAGAGTCCTACATTATAATAAAATGCTTTTCAAGGTTCTAAAATGGCATAAAGAGTCGTAATATGTTTTAAGTTGCCGTACGATGTTTAAAGGACTCGAACAAATTCAATTGGTTTATAATGGAGATTTAACATTCCGTACGGTGATGTAAGGTCTTTTTTGGAGTTGTAATGCGTCCTACATTATTCTAAATTTCTTTTCAAGTTGCTAATGTCACATATAGAGTCGTAACAAGTCCTGTGTGTTCGTACGATGTTCAAAGGACTCGGACGAATTCATTAGGTTTATTATGGTGTTTTAAGTTTACATACGGTATTGTAAGATGTTGTTACGATTTGTAAAGAGACCTGCAGTATAATAAAGTTTTTTTCAAGGTTCTAAAATGGCATAAAGAGTCTTAATATGTTTTAAGTTGCCGTACGATGTTTAAAGGACTCGAACAAATTCAATTGGTTTATAATGGAGATTTAACGTTTCGTACGGTGATGTAAGGTCTTCTTTGGAGTTGTAATGCGTCCTACATTATTCTAAATTGCTTTTCAAGTTGCTAATGTCTCATACAGAGTCGTAACAAGACCTGAGTTGTCGTACGATGTGCAATGGATTCGAACGAATTCATTAGGATTATTATGGAGTTTTAAGATGACGTACAGTATTGTATTGTGTTGTTAGGAGTTGTATGGCGTCGTACATTATACTAACATGATTTTCATGGTGCTAATGTTATATACAGAGTCATAAGATATTCTAAGTTGCCATACGATGTTGAAATGACTCAGACGAATTCATTAGGTTTATTATGGAGTTTTAATGTTTCGTACGATGATATAAGGTGTTCATAGAAGATGTAACGCGTCGTACATTATTCTAAATTGCTTTTCATGTTGCTAATGTCACATATAGAGTCGTAACAAGTCATGTGTGTTCGTACGATGTTCAAAGGACTCGGACGAATTCATTAGGTTTATTATGGTGTTTTAAGTTTACATACGGTATTGTAAGATGTTGTTACGATTTGTAAAGAGTCCTACATTATAATAACGTGCTTTTCAAGGTTCTAAATTGGCATAAAGAGTCGTAATATGTTTTAAGTTGCCGTACGATGTTTAAAGGACTCGAACAAATTCAATTGGTTTATAATGGAGATTTAACGGTTAATACGGTGATGTAAGGTCTTCTTTGGAGTTGTAATGCGTCCTACATTATTCTAAATTGCTTTTCAAGTTGCTAATGTCTCATACAGAGTCGTAACAAGTCCTGAGTTGTCGTACGATGTGCAATGGATTCGAACGAATTCATTAGGATTATTATGGAGTTTTAAGATGATGTACAGTATTGTATTGTGTTGTTAGGAGTTGTATGGCGTCGTACATTATACTAACATGATTTTCAAGGTGCTAATGTGATATACAGAGTCAGAAGATATTCTAAGTTGCCATACGATGTTGAAATGACTCGGACGAATTCATTAGGTTTATTATGGAGTTTTAATGTTTCGTATGATGATGTAAGGTGTTCTTAGAAGATGTAACGCGTCCTACATTATTCTAAATTGCTTTTCATGTTGCTAATGTCACATATAGAGTCGTAACAAGTCATGTGTGTTCGTACGATGTTCAAAGGACTCGGACGAATTCATTAGGTTTATTATGGTGTTTTAAGTTTACATACGGTATTGTAAGATGTTGTTACGATTTGTAAAGAGTCCTACATTATAATAACGTGCTTTTCAAGGTTCTAAATTGGCATAAAGAGTCGTAATATGTTTTAAGTTGCCGTACGATGTTTAAAGGACTCGAACAAATTCAATTGGTTTATAATGGAGATTTAACGGTTAATACGGTGATGTAAGGTCTTCTTTGGAGTTGTAATGCGTCCTACATTATTCTAAATTGCTTTTCAAGTTGCTAATGTCTCATACAGAGTCGTAACAAGTCCTGAGTTGTCGTACGATGTGCAATGGATTCGAACGAATTCATTAGGATTATTATGGAGTTTTAAGATGATGTACAGTATTGTATTGTGTTGTTAGGAGTTGTATGGCGTCGTACATTATACTAACATGATTTTCAAGGTGCTAATGTGATATACAGAGTCAGAAGATATTCTAAGTTGCCATACGATGTTGAAATGACTCGGACGAATTCATTAGGTTTATTATGGAGTTTTAATGTTTCGTATGATGATGTAAGGTGTTCTTAGAAGATGTAACGCGTCCTACATTATTCTAAATTGCTTTTCATGTTGCTAATGTCACATACAGAGTCGTAACAAGTCATGTGTGTTCGTACGATGTTCAAAGGACTCGGACGAATTCATTAGGTTTATTATGGTGTTTTAAGTTTACATACGGTATTGTAAGATGTTGTTACGATTTGTAAAGAGTCCTACATTATAATAAAGTGCTTTTCAAGGTTCTAAAATGGCATAAAGATTCTTAATATGTTTTAAGTTGCCGTACGATGTTTAAAGGACTCGAACAAATTCAATTGGTTTTTAATGGAGATTTAACGTTTGGTACGGTGATGTAAGGTCTTCTTTGAAGTTGTAATGCGTCCTACATTATTCTAAATTTCTTTTCAAGTTGCTAATGTCACATACAGAGTCGTAACAAGTCCTGTGTGTTCGTACGATGTTCAAAGGACTCGGACGAATTCATTAGGTTTATTATGGTGTTTTAAGTTTACATACGGTATTGTAAGATGTTGTTACGATTTGTAAAGAGTCCTACATTATAATAAAGTGCTTTTCAAGGTTCTAAAATGGCATAAAGAGTCGTAATATGTTTTAAGTTGCCGTACGATGTTTAAAGGACTCGAACAAATTCAATTGGTTTATAATGGAGATTTAACATTCCGTACGGTGATGTAAGGTCTTCTTTGGAGTTGTAATGCGTCCTACATTATTCTAAATTTCTTTTCAAGTTGCTAATGTCACATACATAGTCGTAACAAGTCCTGTGTGTTCGTACGATGTTCAAAGGACTCGGACGAATTCATTAGGTTTATTATGGTGTTTTAAGTTTACATACGGTATTGTAAGATGTTGTTACGATTTGTAAAGAGACCTACAGTATAATAAAGTTTTTTTCAAGGTTCTAAAATGGCATAAAGAGTCTTAATATGTTTTAAGTTGCCGTACGATGTTTAAAGGACTCGAACAAATTCAATTGGTTTATAATGGAGATTTAACGTTTCCTACGGTGATGTAAGGTCTTCTTTGGAGTTGTAATGCGTCCTACATTATTCTAAATTGCTTTTCAAGTTGCTAATGTCTCATACAGAGTCGTAACAAGACCTGAGTTGTCGTACGATGTGCAATGGATTCGAATGAATTCATTAGGATTATTATGGAGTTTTAAGATGACGTACAGTATTGTATTGTGTTGTTAGGAGTTGTATGGCGTCGTACATTATACTAACATGATTTTCATGGTGCTAATGTTATATACAGAGTCATAAGATATTCTAAGTTGCCATACGATGTTGAAATGACTCGGACGAATTCATCAGGTTTATTATGGAGTTTTAATGTTTCGTACGATGATATAAGTTGTTCATAGAAGATGTAACGCGTCGTACATTATTCTTAATTGCTTTTCATGTTGCTAATGTCACATATAGAGTCGTAACAAGTCATGTGTGTTCGTACGATGTTCAAAGGACTCAGACGAATTCATTAGGTTTATTATGGTGTTTTAAGTTTACATACGGTATTGTAAGATGTTGTTACGATTTGTAAAGAGTCCTACATTATAATAAAGTCCTTTTCAAGGTTCTAAAATGGCATAAAGAGTCGTAATATGTTTTAAGTTGGCGTACGATGTTTAAAGGACTCGAACAAATTTAATTGGTTTATAATGGAGATTTAACGTTTCGTACGGTGATGTAAGGTCTTCTTTGGAATTGTAATGCGTCCTACATTATTCTTAATTGCTTTTCAAGTTGCTAATGTCTCATACAGAGTCGTAACAAGTCCTGAGTTGTCGTACGATGTGCCATGGATTCGAACGAATTCATTAGGATTATTATGGAGTTTTAAGATGACGTACAGTATTGTATTGTGTTGTTAGGAGTTGTATGGCGTCGTACATTATACTAACATGATTTTCAAGGTGCTAATGTGATATACAGAGTCATAAGATATTCTAAGTTGCCATACGATGTTGAAATGACTCGGACGAATTCATTAGGTTTATTATGGAGTTTTAATGTTTCGTACGATGATGTAAGGTGTTCTTAGAAGATGTAACGCGTCCTACATTATTCTAAATTGCTTTTCATGTTGCTAACGTCATATACAGAGTCGTAACAAGTCATGTGTGTTCGTACGATGTTCAAAGGACTCGGACGAATTCATTAGGTTTATTATGGTGTTTTAAGATTACATACGGTATTGTAAGATGTTGTTACGATTTGTAAAGAGTCCTACATTATAATAAAGTGCTTTTCAAGGTTCTAAAATGGCGTAAAGAGTCGTAATATGTTTTAAGTTGCCGTACGATGTTTAAAGGACTCGAACAAATTCAATTGGTTTATAATGGAGATTTAACATTCCGTACGGTGATGTAAGGTCTTCTTTGGAGTTGTAATGCGTCCTACATTATTCTAAATTTCTTTTCAAGTTGCTAATGTCACATACATAGTCGTAACAAGTCCTGTGTGTTCGTACGATGTTCAAAGGACTCGGACGAATTCATTAGGTTTATTATGGTGTTTTAAGTTTACATACGGTATTGTAAGATGTTGTTACGATTTGTAAAGAGACCTACAGTATAATAAAGTTTTTTTCAAGGTTCTAAAATGGCATAAAGAGTCTTAATATGTTTTAAGTTGCCGTACGATGTTTAAAGGACTCGAACAAATTCAATTGGTTTATAATGGAGATTTAACGTTTCCTACGGTGATGTAAGGTCTTCTTTGGAGTTGTAATGCGTCCTACATTATTCTAAATTGCTTTTCAAGTTGCTAATGTCTCATACAGAGTCGTAACAAGACCTGAGTTGTCGTACGATGTGCAATGGATTCGAATGAATTCATTAGGATTATTATGGAGTTTTAAGATGACGTACAGTATTGTATTGTGTTGTTAGGAGTTGTATGGCGTCGTACATTATACTAACATGATTTTCATGGTGCTAATGTTATATACAGAGTCATAAGATATTCTAAGTTGCCATACGATGTTGAAATGACTCGGACGAATTCATCAGGTTTATTATGGAGTTTTAATGTTTCGTACGATGATATAAGTTGTTCATAGAAGATGTAACGCGTCGTACATTATTCTTAATTGCTTTTCATGTTGCTAATGTCACATATAGAGTCGTAACAAGTCATGTGTGTTCGTACGATGTTCAAAGGACTCAGACGAATTCATTAGGTTAATTATGGTGTTTTAAGTTTACATACGGTATTGTAAGATGTTGTTACGATTTGTAAAGAGTCCTACATTATAATAAAGTCCTTTTCAAGGTTCTAAAATGGCATAAAGAGTCGTAATATGTTTTAAGTTGGCGTACGATGTTTAAAGGACTCGAACAAATTTAATTGGTTTATAATGGAGATTTAACGTTTCGTACGGTGATGTAAGGTCTTCTTTGGAATTGTAATGCGTCCTACATTATTCTTAATTGCTTTTCAAGTTGCTAATGTCTCATACAGAGTCGTAACAAGTCCTGAGTTGTCGTACGATGTGCCATGGATTCGAACGAATTCATTAGGATTATTATGGAGTTTTAAGATGACGTACAGTATTGTATTGTGTTGTTAGGAGTTGTATGGCGTCGTACATTATACTAACATGATTTTCAAGGTGCTAATGTGATATACAGAGTCATAAGATATTCTAAGTTGCCATACGATGTTGAAATGACTCGGACGAATTCATTAGGTTTATTATGGAGTTTTAATGTTTCGTACGATGATGTAAGGTGTTCTTAGAAGATGTAACGCGTCCTACATTATTCTAAATTGCTTTTCATGTTGCTAACGTCACATACAGAGTCGTAACAAGTCATGTGTGTTCGTACGATGTTCAAAGGACTCGGACGAATTCATTAGGTTTATTATGGTGTTTTAAGATTACATACGGTATTGTAAGATGTTGTTACGATTTGTAAAGAGTCCTACATTATAATAAAGTGCTTTTCAAGGTTCTAAAATGGCGTAAAGAGTCGTAATATGTTTTAAGTTGCCGTACGATGTTTAAAGGACTCGAACAAATTCAATTGGTTTATAATGGAGATTTAACATTCCGTACGGTGATGTAAGGTCTTCTTTGGAGTTGTAATGCGTCCTACATTATTCTAAATTTCTTTTCAAGTTGCTAATGTCACATACATAGTCGTAACAAGTCCTGTGTGTTCGTACGATGTTCAAAGGACTCGGACGAATTCATTAGGTTTATTATGGTGTTTTAAGTTTACATACGGTATTGTAAGATGTTGTTACGATTTGTAAAGAGACCTACAGTATAATAAAGTTTTTTTCAAGGTTCTAAAATGGCATAAAGAGTCTTAATATGTTTTAAGTTGCCGTACGATGTTTAAAGGACTCGAAAAAATTCAATTGGTTTTTAATGGAGATTTAACGTTTGGTACGGTGATGTAAGGTCTTCTTTGAAGTTGTAATGCGTCCTACATTATTCTAAATTTCTTTTCAAGTTGCAAATGTCACATACAGAGTCGTAACAAGTCCTGTGTGTTCGTACGATGTTCAAAGGACTCGGACGAATTCATTAGGTTTATTATGGTGTTTTAAGTTTACATACGGTATTGTAAGATGTTGTTACGATTTGTAAAGAGTCCTACATTATAATAAAGTGCTTTTCAAGGTTCTAAAATGGCATAAAGAGTCGTAATATGTTTTAAGTTGCCGTACGATGTTTAAAGGACTCGAACAAATTCAATTGGTTTATAATGGAGATTTAACATTCCGTACGGTGATGTAAGGTCTTTTTTGGAGTTGTAATGCGTCCTACATTATTCTAAATTTCTTTTCAAGTTGCTAATGTCACATACAGAGTCGTAACAAGTCCTGTGTGTTCGTACGATGTTCAAAGGACTCGGACGAATTCATTAGGTTTATTATGGTGTTTTAAGTTTACATACGGTATTGTAAGATGTTGTTACGATTTGTAAAGAGACCTACAGTATAATAAAGTTTTTTTCAAGGTTCTAAAATGGCATAAAGAGTCTTAATATGATTTAAGTTGCCGTACGATGTTTAAAGGACTCGAACAAATTCAATTGGTTTATAATGGAGATTTAACGTTTCGTACGGTGATGTAAGGTCTTCTTTGGAGTTGTAATGCGTCCTACATTATTCTAAATTGCTTTTCAAGTTGCTAATGTCTCATACAGAGTCGTAACAAGACCTGAGTTGTCGTACGATGTGCAATGGATTCGAACGAATTCATTAGGATTATTATGGAGTTTTAAGATGACGTACAGTATTGTATTGTGTTGTTAGGAGTTGTATGGCGTCGTACATTATACTAACATGATTTTCATGGTGCTAATGTTATATACAGAGTCATAAGATATTCTAAGTTGCCATACGATGTTGAAATGACTCGGACGAATTCATCAGGTTTATTATGGAGTTTTAATGTTTCGTACGATGATATAAGGTGTTCATAGAAGATGTAACGCGTCGTACATTATTCTAAATTGCTTTTTATGTTGCTAATGTCACATATAGAGTCGTAACAAGTCATGTGTGTTCGTACGATGTTCAAAGGACTCGGACGAATTCATTAGGTTTATTATGGTGTTTTAAGTTTACATACGGTATTGTAAGATGTTGTTACGATTTGTAAAGAGTCCTACATTATAATAAAGTCCTTTTCAAGGTTCTAAAATGGCATAAAGAGTCGTAATATGTTTTAAGTTGGCGTACGATGTTTAAAGGACTCGAACAAATTTAATTGGTTTATAATGGAGATTTAACGTTTCGTACGGTGATGTAAGGTCTTCTTTGGAATTGTAATGCGTCCTACATTATTCTTAATTGCTTTTCAAGTTGCTAATGTCTCATACAGAGTCGTAACAAGATCTGAGTTGTCGTACGATGTGCAATGGATTCGAACGAATTCATTAGGATTATTATGGAGTTTTAAGATGACGTACAGTATTGTATTGTTTTGTTAGGAGTTGTATGGCGTCGTAGATTATACTAACATGATTTTCATGGTGCTAATGTTATATACAGAGTCATAAGATATTCTAAGTTGCCATACGATGTTGAAATGACTCAGACGAATTCATCAGGTTTATTATGGAGTTTTAATGTTTCGTACGATGATATAAGGTATTCATAGAAGATGTAACGCGTCGTACATTATTCTAAATTGCTTTTCATGTTGCTAATGTCACATATAGAGTCGTAACAAGTCATGTGTGTTCGTACGATGTTCAAAGGACTCGGACGAATTCATTAGGTTTATTATGGTGTTTTAAGTTTACATACGGTATTGTAAGATGTTGTTACGATTTGTAAAGAGTCCTACATTATAATAAAGTCCTTTTCAAGGTTCTAAAATGGCATAAAGAGTCGTAATATGTTTTAAGTTGGCGTACGATGTTTAAAGGACTCGAACAAATTTAATTGGTTTATAATGGAGATTTAACGTTTCGTACGGTGATGTAAGGTCTTCTTTGGAATTGTAATGCGTCCTACATTATTCTTAATTGCTTTTCAAGTTGCTAATGTCTCATACAGAGTCGTAATAAGTCCTGAGTTGTCGTACGATGTGCAATGGATTCGAACGAATTCATTAGGATTGTTATGGAGTTTTAAGATGACGTACAGTATTGTATTGTGTTGTTAGGAGTTGTATGGCGTCGTACATTATACTAACATGATTTTCATGGTGCTAATGTGATATACAGAGTCATAAGATATTCTAAGTTGCCATACGATGTTGAAATGACTCGGACGAATTCATTAGGTTTATTATGGAGTTTTAATGTTTCGTATGATGATATAAGGTGTTCATAGAAGATGTAACGCGTCGTACATTATTCTAAATTGCTTTTCATGTTGCTAATGTCACATATAGAGTCGTAACAAGTCATGTGTGTTCGTACGATGTTCAAAGGACTCGGACGAATTCATTAGGTTTATTATGGTGTTTTAAGTTTACATACAGTATTGTAAGATGTTGTTACGATTTGTAAAGAGTCCTACATTATAATAAAGTTTTTTTCAAGGTTCTAAAACGGCATAAATAGTCGCAATATGTTTTAAGTTGTCGTACGATGTTTAAAGGACTCGAACAAATTCAATTGGTTTATAATGGAGATTTAACGTTTCGTACGGCAATGTAAGGTCTTCTTTGGAGTTGTAATGCGTCCTACATTATTCTAAATTGCTTTTCAAGTTGCTAATGTCTCATACAGAGTCGTAACAAGTCCTGAGTTGTCGTACGATGTGCAATGGATTCGAACGAATTCATTAGGATTATTATGGAGTTTTAAGATGACGTACAGTATTGTATTGTGTTGTTAGGAGTTGTATGGCGTCGTACATTATACTAACATGACTTTCAAGGTGCTAATGTGATATACATAGTCATAAGATATTCTAAGTTGCCATACGATGTTGAAATGACTCGGACGAATTCATTAGGTTTATTATGAAGTTTTAATGTTTCGTACGATGATATAAGGTGTTCATAGAAGATGTAACGCGTCGTACATTATTCTAAATTGCTTTTCATGTTGCTAATGTCACATATAGAGTCTTAACAAGTCATGTGTGTTCGTACGATGTTCAAAGGACTCGGACGAATTCATTAGGTTTATTATGGTGTTTTAAGTTTACATACGGTATTGTAAGATGTTGTTACGATTTGTAAAGAGTCCTACATTATAATAAAGTTTTTTTCAAGGTTCTAAAACGGCATAAAGAGTCGTAATATGTTTTAAGTTGCCGTACGATGTTTAAATGACTCGAACAAATTCAATTGGTTTATAATGGAGATTTAACGTTTCGTACGGTAATGTAAGGTCTTCTTTGGAGTTGTAATGCGTCCTACATTATTCTAAATTGCTTTTCAAGTTGCTAATGTCTCATACAGAGTCGTAACAAGTCCTGAGTTGTCGTACGATGTGCAATGGATTCGAACGAATTCATTAGGATTATTATGGAGTTTTAAGATGACGTACAGTATTGTATTGTGTTGTTAGGAGTTGTATGGCGTCGTACATTATACTAACATGACTTTCAAGGTGCTAATGTGATATACAGAGTCATAAGATATTCTAAGTTGCCATACGATGTTGAAATGACTCGGACGAATTCATTAGGTTTATTATGGAGTTTTAATGTTTCGTACGATGATATAAGGTGTTCATAGAAGATGTAACGCGTCGTACATTATTCTAAATTGCTTTTCATGTTGCTAATGTCACATATAGAGTCGTAACAAGTCATGTGTGTTCGTACGATGTTCAAAGGACTCGGACGAATTCATTAGGTTTATTATGGTGTTTTAAGTTTACATACGGTATTGTAAGATGTTGTTACGATTTGTAAAGAGTCCTACATTATAATAAAGTTTTTTTCAAGGTTCTAAAATGGCATAAAGAGTCGTAATATGTTTTAAGTTGCCGTACGATGTTTAAATGACTCGAACAAATTCAATTGGTTTATAAAGGAGATTTAACATTTCGTACCTTGATGTAAGGTCTTCTTTGGAGTTGTAATGCGTCCTACATTATTCTAAATTGTTTTTCAAGTTGCTAATGTCTCATACAGAGTCGTAACAAGTCCTGAGTTGTCGTACGATGTGCAATGGATTCGAACGAATTCATTAGGATTATTATGGAGTTTTAAGATGACGTACAGTATTGTATTGTGTTGTTAGGAGTTGTATGGCATCTTACATTATACTAACATGATTTTCAAGGTGCTAATGTGATATACAGAGTCGTAAGATATTCTAAGTTGCCATACGATGTTGAAATGACTCGGACGAATTAATTAGGTTTATTATGGAGTTTTAATGTTTCGTACGATGATGTAAGGTGTTCTTAGAAGATGTAACGCGTCCTACATTATTCTAAATTGCTTTTCATGTTGCTACTTTCAAGGTGCTAATGTGATATACAGAGTCATAAGATATTCTAAGTTGCCTTACGATGTTGAAATGACTCGGACGAATTCATTAGGTTTATTATGGAGTTTTAATGTTTCGTACGATGATATAAGGTGTTCATAGAAGATGTAACGTGTCGTACATTATTCTAAATTGCTTTTCATGTTGCTAATGTCACATATAGAGTCGTAACAAGTCATGTGTGTTCGTACGATGTTCAAAGGACTCGGACGAATTCATTAGGTTTATTATGGTGTTTTAAGTTTACATACGGTATTGTAAGATGTTGTTACGATTTGTAAAGAGTCCTACATTATAATAAAGTTTTTTTCAAGGTTCTAAAATGGCATAAAGAGTCGTAATATGTTTTAAGTTGCCGTACGATGTTTAAATGACTCGAACAAATTCAATTGGTTTATAAAGGAAATTTAACATTTCGTACGGTGATGTAAGGTCTTCTTTGGAGTTGTAATGCGTCCTACATTATTCTAAATTGCTTTTCAAGTTGCTAATGTCTCATACAGAGTCGTAACAAGTCCTGAGTTGTCGTACGATGTGCAATGGATTCGAACGAATTCATTAGGATTATTATGGAGTTTTAAGATGACGTACAGTATTGTATTGTGTTGTTAGGAGTTGTATGGCATCGTACATTATACTAACATGATTTTCAAGGTGCTAATGTGATATACAGAGTCGTAAGATATTCTAAGTTGCCATACGATGTTGAAATGACTCGGACGAATTAATTAGGTTTATTATGGAGTTTTAATGTTTCGTACGATGATGTAAGGTGTTCTTAGAAGATGTAACGCGTCCTACATTATTCTAAATTGCTTTTCATGTTGCTACTTTCAAGGTGCTAATGTGATATACAGAGTCATAAGATATTCTAAGTTGCCTTACGATGTTGAAATGACTCGGACGAATTCATTAGGTTTATTATGGAGTTTTAATGTTTCGTACGATGATATAAGGTGTTCATAGAAGATGTAACGCGTCGTACATTATTCTAAATTGCTTTTCATGTTGCTAATGTCACATATAGAGTCGTAACAAGTCATGTGTGTTCGTACGATGTTCAAAGGACTCGGACGAATTCATTAGGTTTATTATGGTGTTTTAAGTTTACATACGGTATTGTAAGATGTTGTTACGATTTGTAAAGAGTCCTACATTATAATAAAGTTTTTTTCAAGGTTCTAAAATGGCATAAAGAGTCGTAATATGTTTTAAGTTGCCGTACGATGTTTAAAGGACTCGAACAAATTCAATTGGTTTATAAAGGAGATTTAACGTTTCGTACGGTGATGTAAGGTCTTCTTTGGAGTTGTAATGCGTCCTACATTATTCTAAATTGCTTTTCAAGTTGCTAATGTCTCATACAGAGTCGTAACAAGTCCTGAGTTGTCGTACGATGTGCAATGGATTCGAACGAATTCATTAGGATTATTATGGAGTTTTAAGATGACGTACAGTATTGTATTGTGTTGTTAGGAGTTGTATGGCATCGTACATTATACTAACATGATTTTCAAGGTGCTAATGTGATATACAGAGTCATAAGATATTCTAAGTTGCCATACGATGTTGAAATGACTCGGACGAATTAATTAGGTTTATTATGGAGTTTTAATGTTTCGTACGATGATGTAAGGTGTTCTTAGAAGATGTAACGCGTCCTACATTATTCTAAATTGCTTCTCATGTTGCTACTTTCAAGATGCTAATGTGATATACAGAGTCATTAGATATTGTTAGGGTTATTTCCTAGTTAAGATTTACTTTGTATTTTGTTTATATGTTTGTATAGTTTAGGGTTTATTGTGTATTTTCCTTAAACTTGTATTTTGTTTGTTATAAGCATGTAGTGTGTGTGTGAGGAGACAGGCTAGATCACTTTTACACTGTTAGAGAGAGAATTAACTGTGTGTGATTTTGTTTCTCCTGCACTTGTACTACGAATTGCTTTGATCATCAATATACAAAGAGAATTATTAGTATGAATTGTGTTTGTGATTGAATCGTTTGTTTGTGCGTTTTATTCTGATAATTTGAGTGATTTTCACGATCCAATTGAACCTATCAATTGGTATCAGAGCTTTGTTATCGTGTTCTTCGCTGTTCTTAAGCAAAAACACATCAAAAATTGCTCAAATATCATGATCTGAATGAATTGTTGGTGTTTTTAGTTGTGATTTATCATCATAATCACTTCTATACACAACGATTGTGCAGATTCCATCAGATTATCATCAGATCTGAGGAATTAAGAAGAATAGAAGAAGTTACTGTTCGATCAAATTTTTGCTCAATTTCATCAGATTTGATCATGTTTTGGATTGATTGATATAAGGGATTGATAATCGGACCATTTCACAGCTTGTGTGTGAATTTTGGACAAATCAGACAAGTTTTAGACAAAACCCAAAAAAATCTCACGAAGAAGATGATGAACAGTTAAGACTTGGTTGAAGATTAACTTGTCGGGTGATTATTTTGACTTAGACAATTTCCTTGGACTTAGATTTGTGAAGAAATTAGGTCCTGTGCTGCCGTGTAAGGGAATTTGTTCTAGACGGGTGAAGAATTTGACTTAGAAAAAGTGCTACTGTTCAGTCGGGTGATACACTGTTGTGCCGGGTAAAACACTGTTACGCCGGGTGATTAAGAAAATACAGCCGGGTAATCATCAACTGTGTTGCCGGGTAATTAACAACTCTGCCGTGTGATCGAGTACTGTTCAGTCGGACAAAGACTTTTGCCGTGTCAAGATTCTGCCGGGTCAAGATTATTGCCGTGTGAAGTTTTTCTTGTTGCCGGGTAACTGTTCATCCGGGTGAAGAACAAAAGTATTACAACTGTTTAGCCGTATAACTGTTTAGCCGTGTAAAGACTTTTTCTTGCCGGGTAAAGAACAAAGACACTGTTTAGCCGGTTGAAGAAGGATTTTCACTGTTTTGCCGTGTGACTTACTTTAGTTGTTTTTAATACTTGTTTCTTATATTGTCTTTAATTTCTTGTCTTTATTTTAATATTTTAATCACTTCTTTTCAAAAATTAACAAAAACCAAAAATATTTTCTTTAAAAATATTGTTAAAATGGCTCCTAATGATGATTCTGATAACCGTGTTCCTAGACTTTTGAATCGTGCAGATTTCAAGAATTGGACCATCAGGTTGAGACATCACTTGTGTTCTATTGACAATGACTTATGGAAATCCATTGAGAAGGGTCCTCACATTCCAACTCAGACAGCACCAAATAGTGCAAGTACCTACACCAAAGACTCTACTACACCTTATCCAGAGGATAATCTGTCAGCAGAAGATTTGAGGAAAGTAAAGAATGATAGCAAGACATATTCTTTAATGTGCAAGGGGTTACCACTTCAAGTTCTGTCTAGATTGGATGCATATCAGACTGGTTATACATGCTTCAAAGCATTGAAGTCTATATGTGAAGGAGGAGAGCAATTGAGAAGTTTGAAGAAATCAAAGCTAAAAAGGCAATTGGAACTTTTTGAACATATTAATGGAGAAACAGTACACCAGATGATGAACAGGTTTGTTCACTTAACTACTGAGATGTCAAACCTCGGAGTTAAGACTGACCTTCAAGACTTGAATGATCGATTGTTATGTGCTTTACCATCATCTTGGAAGCAGACTGTTACTCTGTTAAAGCATACTGAGAAATTTCCAATGGAATTAGACTTGCTTATTGGAAAAATTGAAGAAGTCGAGATTGATGAAGGATCTAGAAATACTGATAGATCAAGCTCACAAACTCAGTATAAGTATGTGGTAAATCCTGCCAATACTGTGGATAACGCTTTTCTTGCACAAGATGCAACGAAGTTTGAAGATGAGGGTGACTTATTTGTTGGTGCAAGTTTCTTTACTAATTCAGCATACTTTCCAAATTCACCAACTTATTCTCAACCTCAATCTCCACCAAGAGCTCAAGTTCAAAGTCAAAATCAGAATCAATCAGAAAATCAGAGTTCAAATGTTTAAGCCAAAGTGAAAGACGTTATGAATATTCTGTTGCAAGATGATGAAACCAAAACTGCCTTTACTGCTTTTATGGCAAGTTTTCAAGCGTATCAAGGAAGTCACTTAAGTCAAATGGACGTGGTCCTTCAAGACTTATTTGAAATGGATCCAGTTGATGTTGAGGAAATGGATCTTAACTGGCAAATGGTTATGGTTGCATATAGGACGCAAAAGCATGCATATGTTAACCGAAGTTACAAACCTCATGCTAACAAAACAGTTGGATTTGACAAATCAAAGGCCAGATGTTTTAATTGTAACCAGTATGGTCATTTCTCAAGAGAATGCAAAGCTCCAAAGAATTTCAATGACCAAGCTAGTTCAAGCAATCAAGGTCAAGGTCAAAGTTCTCAACAATCTTCGAGTTATCAAGGCAGAAATCAACGTTTCTTTCAGAAACCATACCAAAGTCTTCCCATGCCTGAATTGAAAGATGAAGGAAAGAAGCCAGAAGATCAAACAAAGGCACTGGTAGTAAGTGTAAAAGACGGTTATGATTGGAGTGCGTATGCAGAACAATTTACGTCTGATCTTACATCAAATCTGGCACTGGTATGTGAAATTGAAGAAGATTGGTCAGAAGAAGGGGATGGAAAAATGTTTGAAGATGTTAGTGAAGATTCTGAAGATTATGACTGGAGTGCAAAGTCTGATCCTACTGAAGAATCTGAGTCTGAAGTTGCGTTAATGGCTACATCCAGTGAGTCTTCTTCATCTACCGAACAACCAAAGGTTAGTACTGATTTACCCCCTAACTATGTTCCATTACCAGCTGATGTCAAGGAAAGGTTGTGTTCTGATCAATGCATTCAACAAGTAGAATATTATCGAACTCATTCATTTAAAATAGGTGACAAATTAAGTAAAACATGAAAAGATTCATGAACAACTTAAAATTGATCACAAAATTTCTGATGAGAAGATTTTGTCACTAACTGAATCATGGAACAAAACTTTAAAAGAATTGGAACTTGTTACCAAACAACTTGAAGAAATGACAAAGAACATTGAACAAGAAAAAGTTGAACATGCTGTCACACAAGTTGAACTGAAAAAGGTTAAAAGTTGTAAAACAATGGTTGAACAACTCATTAATGAAAGAGGTAACAAAAACAAAACCGGGTTGGGTTTTACTCATGAACCGATGCCAAATTCAATCACTCAAACCTTACCGGAAAACTTTAATGAATTTGATCATTCACCTGAAAATGAACGTAAATTCAAAGAAATTCAAAGAAGTAAATCCGAGTCTGAAGGATCGGAGGTGTTGATTGAAAGTTTGAGAGAAGAAGATGGTTTGACAACTGAGGCTGATGATGAAGCAAGCAACAAGTCTGATAACAAACTGGAGCCTGTTCTAATTCAACTTGTTGAGTATCCAAAACTTAATCCCGAACCAGAATCAACGGTGAAGGAAGAAGGTGAATTTTCAGGATACAATGATCCTGAATACATCAGGTGGAAGAAAGAACAAAAGGCGCAAGTTGCTGCTCAGTTGATCAAGAAAACAGAAGCGAAAAAGACTGATGTTTCAACTGCAAAGAAGCAGAAATCGAAAACAATGAACAATCAATCTGAAATGAAACGGTCAAAAGACAAAAGTGTCTTAAAATCAAATGAAAACACAAAAGTTCAAAGTGTTAAAACTGACAAAGTTAAACCTGTCAAGAAAATGTCAAAAGGTAAGACAATCAAATTTGTGTCTGTAGGTACTTTCGACATGAACAGTTCTTATGGTAACCAAATCAATGCTCAAATCAAATCTAACTCTGGTCTGAAAACAGGTTTAGGTCCTAAGTCTTCCGCTGTCAATGATAAGAGAATTGAAAAAAAAAAGGTAACCAAAAAGAACAGTTTAAAATCGAACCAAAGTCCCTTGCAATCAAAATCTCAAATCAAGTCTCCACAAAAGAATGTTAATCTAAAACCGAACAACCATGATAATGAATCACGTTTTGGTTCAACATCAAAAGTTAACAATCGGCTCTTTAGGATTAGCAAGAAACATTGTGAGAACTGTGATCGTTATAACCATACTACTGCTGAATGTTTCTTTAACAGGTACTGCAGTTTCTGTGACAAAATAAACCATTCTTCAGAAGAATGTTATTATAACAAGTTTTGTGATATTTGTGAAAGAAGAAACCATGACACAAAGGATTGTTTCTTTCGATCAAACTCAACAAGAGAAATGACTCCGTTTTCAAACTTTAACAGAAATCATTCATTTGGTTTTCAAAATATGAGTCAAAGTCATTCTCCAGTTTTGAGAAATTTCAATCGAAACAATTCTGTTTCTAACATGTCAAGAAGTGTGCAGGTTAACAATTTTAAGCCGAGAGCTTTGTTGGTAAGAAACCAAAATTTTGAAAATAACCTTGATCCTCAGTTGGAGGAAAGGTTCAGGGCTTTAAGAAGAAAGCAGTCAATGAACGCCAATGGGCGAAACAACAGTTATCAGCATCAAAATCTCATGAATGAAACAAATTTTCAAAATATTCAATATAAGCAAGTTACAATTGCAGATAAATTCGGTAAACCCAAGACCGTGTGGGCCTGGGTTGACCAAACTAACTAGAAAATGTTTGAATTGCAGGTACGCCCAAGAAGACCTATCAACTCGTGGTTTGTTGATAGTGGGTGTAGCCGGCACATGACAGGCAACCATGCCTTGCTTCAGGATTTCAAGCTGAAAAATGGTACACACGTTGCATTTGGAGGTGATGCGGGTGGTAAAATCACAGGAGAAGGAACTGTATCCAATGGGGTCATTAGTTTTGATAAAGTCAACTACTGTGCACAGTTGAACTTTAACTTACTAAGTGTATCTCAAATTTGTGATAAATCTTATTCAACTTTATTTGATGATTCTTTCTGTTACATTCTCAAACCAGGTTTCAAGATTGACAATGAATGGGTAGTGGTTAAAGCTCCAAGAGATCGTGATGTATACAAGCTTGATATGTCGCAGATTGATGCCGATACCGAAACTACTTGTCTCATTGCTCATGCTTCAAATGATGAGAGTCAGCTTTGGCATAGACGGCTGGGCCATTCAAACTTCAGAAATATGAATCGTTTGGTGACTGGAAATCACGCTGTGGGAATCCCATCGAAGAAATTCTCTACAACTGATCTCTGTCCTGCGTGTTTGAAGGGAAAACAGCATCGAATGTCTTTTAAGTCCAAGCTAGAAAACTCCATTTCAAAACCCTTGCAGATGCTACATATGGATCTTTTCGGACAAACAAATGTGCAAAGCATCGGAAAGAAGTCTTATTGTTTTGTCATTATTGACGATTTCACTAGATTTTCTTGGGTTTATTTCTTGCATGCTAAATCTGAAACTGCGGAGTTATTAAAAGAATTTATCATCAAAGTTGAAAACCAATTGGATTGTAAAGTGAAAGTTTTAAGAAGCGATAATGGTACAGAATTTAAAAACGCTAATGTTGATTTGTTTTGTGCAGAAAAAGGAATTGCTAGACAATTTAGTGCTCCAAGAACGCCTCAACAGAATGGGGTTGCGGAACGGAAAAACCGGACACTAATTGAAGCAGCAAGATCCATGCTCGCAGATGCTAAAATCCCTATCACATTCTGGGATGAAGCTATTGCTACTGCGTGTTTTGTACAAAACAGGACATTATTAGTACAAGATAAACAGAAAACATCTTATGAGTTGTTATTTGGAAGAAAACCGAATATTTCTTATTTGAAAGCATTTGGTTGTCCTGTAACGATTCTGAATTTAAGTGATCATATCGGGAAATTTGAGTCAAAATCTGACGATGGATTTTTCCTAGGTTATTCGTCTGTTTCTAAAGCTTATCGGGTTTTTAATAGCAAAACAAATACTGTTATTGAAACTATTAACGTAAAGTTTTTAGAAAATTCGTTTCCGTCAGTGGCACATGGTCCCGATGGTTATTTGATTTAGATTCGTTATCAAAATCTTTCAATTTTAACTTGTTTGATTTTTCAGGAAAAACAAGGAAGGAATCAGGTGACTTAGGATGCTTTAGTGACGATTCTGATAATGACGAGGATGGAAATCTCAACTCTGAATATCCGTTCATGTCATTTCACAATCCTGATCATGTCAAATCCAGTCAAGATCCGAGTCTTTCTGGTTCTCATGAAGATCAAGAATCGAACAATCTTGAAGAAAATGTGAATGCGCAAATGTCTCCTAATGATGGTGGATCTGTTCAGAATCAACCATCATCAGATCCGAATGTTGAAGTTATTCCGGAATCATTTGATTACTTCATCAATTCACCGGATCACGTCCCGAATTTCACACCGCATACTTCGTCCATCCTACAAGATCTACCAAATCTGAATACTTCTAATCTGGAGAGTCAAGTGCAAGGAGGTGATATACCAATTCATCGAATTCACAAGAAACGTCCTGTCTCTCAGATTATTGGGCCGTTGAATCAGAGAACTACAAGAAGTCAAACTGAACAAGCAAATGTTTGTCTTTATTCGTGTTTTCTATCTCAAGTGGTGCCAAAGAACATTTCAGAGGCGTTGCAAGATAACAGTTGGATTGAAGCCATGCAAGAGGAATTACTTCAGTTTCGCAAACAAGAAGTTTGGAAACTTGTGGACTTACCTGAAGGAGAGAATGCGATTGGTACAAGATGGTTGTACAAAAACAAGCCAGACGAACGTGGTATTGTTGTGAGAAACAAAGCAAGACTCATTGCACAGGGATACACTCAAGAAGAAGGCATTGATTACGAAGAGGTGTTCGCTCCGGTCGCAAGACTTGAAGCCATACGCGTTTTTCTTGCATATGCTTCCTTCATGAAGTTTAAAGTATTCCAAATGGACGTGAAAGGTGCTTTTCTGTATGGACCGATTACAGATGACGTATATGTCAGACAACCTCCGGGTTTTGAAGATCCTGACTATCCTCATCGTGTATACAAGTTAAGTAAAGCTCTTTACGGTCTACATCAAGCTCCTAGAATCTGGTACGAGACACTATCCAAGCATCTACTAGAACATGGATTCACAAGAGGACAGATTGATCCAACTTTGTTTATGAAGAGGGAGAATGACGATCTCTTATGTGTTCAAGTTTATGTGGACGATATTATCTTCGGATCAACTAGTGAGTCAATGTGCAAAGAATTTGAGGAAATCATGAAATGCAGATTCCAGATGAGTTCTATGGGGGAGATTAACTTCTTTCTTGGATTACAAGTAAAACAATCAGCTGACGGAATTTTCATCAATCAATCAAAATTTGTTGAGAAGTTGTTGAAGAAGTTCAAGATGCAAGATTGTCAGACTATTCGAACTCCATCTGATGTGAACTGCAAGATACAACCGGATCCGAAAGGCAAATCCGTGGATCAAACACTATACAGATCAATGATCGGTTCACTGATGTATCTTACTGCATCAAGGCCAGACATCATGTATGCTGTATGTGTGTGCGCAAGATATCAGTCTGATCCAAAGGAGTCGCACCTTGTTGCTGTGAAGCGTATATTCAGATATCTTAAAGGGAAACCTAATCTTGGGTTATGGTATCCTTATGAAGGAAATTTTGAATTATATAGCTATTCTGACAGTGATTTTGGTGGTTGTGCTCTTGACAGAAAATCGACTACTGGTGGTTGTCAATTTCTGGGTCCTAGACTTGTCTCTTGGCAATGCAAGAAGCAGACCAATGTTTCTGTATCCACAGCTGAAGCAGAGTATATCGCTGCATCTGCAGGATGTTCTCAAGTTTTGTGGCTACAAAATCAATTGCTGGACTACGGGTTTAACTTTCTGAAAACTCCTATTTACATAGACAATACTGCTGCTATGTTCATTACTGCTAATCCTGTTCAACACTCAAAAACCAAACATATCGAAATTCGATATCACTTTTTAAGAGACAACTCTGAAAAAGGTTTAATAATTTTGATTAAAGTTCATACCGACAAACAACTGGCAGATCTTTTCACAAAATCATTTTTGTCAGGCCGGTTTGAATTTTTAATTCAATCCATAGGATTAATCAATCATGATTGATTCTAATTTTCGAAAACAAAAGAAAAATCAGAAAATATAAAAGCCAAAAATATAATAAGTTGATGTTAAGTATTGATTCCTTTGTCTTTTATTTTATGTTTTGCATTGTGTGTGTGCATGAAAAAGAAAAGCAAAAACAAAATATAAAAGCAAAAAGAAAAGAAAATATCATGTCATAAGAATCTATATTGCAAAAAGTGAGAAATGATAGTTACACTAGACATTATTTGTTACATTTTTTTTATATAATAAAGACTGATGAATGTTAATTGATGTGCTAGACAGCTCAGGCAATTAGACTGAAAAAGTAAGTTGATTGTTGACAAACATAAAATTAATGATCTTTGTGTTAAGTTCCATTGTTATACATGTCTAGATATATGTCTTTTGAAACATTGCTTGTGATGATAGTTGTGCATGATCGGGTAACGATGCAGTGTATTCAGTGTGATGAACCGCATCGTGAGCTTCTTTGTTGTGGTACCCACAGACCTGAAGTCTCACATGAAGTCTCTTTTGAGCTTCAAGATGCAGCTAAAGATTCCAAAATAGAACAAAAAGAGTCCCAAATGTGGACCAACACCAAACAAAAATTCCAAAATGGAATTCAGAAGATTCCCAAGGGGAACGATAGGAAAGAAAAATTCCCAAAGATGGAATTAAAAAGAAGTCCCAAAGTGGACCAAATCCGAATAGAACCCAGATTCCACACTGTGTATGACTGTAAGTGACCAGATTTTGTGCAATATGCATTCAGGTAGTGGTTGATAAGGAAATATGTTGACATATGTATACATGTGGGTCACATAAGTCATTCTAATCGAACCTTAAATATCATCATGATACTGAAAAAGTAAGTGTGTCAATTCGAGCTAATTGGTATGTTTTCATATCATCACTCAATCAAGCATAAGTCAAATGTCTATTCAAAACTTGCAAAACATGTTCAGATAATGTGTGGTATGATCTCACTGCGATATTTTGATTCATTGCATTGCATATGTATTTGTTTTAATGTGTGTGCTTTGTGTGTGCAGGCATATGGAATCATTATTGACACATCAACATCCTTGTTAAACTTAAAAATTTCAAGAAATTTCAAGTTTAGGGGGAGAATAAATTGAAGAAAAATATCTACAAAAATCCAAAAATATCTTTTGAATAAGTGTGTTTTGAATGAACAAGATTATGTAGTATGAAAAGCAAAAGTATTGGATGTGTTAAAAACAAACCCAAGGTCTTGTAATGTGTTTTATGAAAATGCTTCGGGATATAGAAAAATTGGTTGTGCAAAAACATTTTTGAAAAAGAAAAAGAAAAATGATTTTAATTGAAATTAATGTTATTGTCTTGATTAATGTTATTTGATAATTAATATGACAAACATTCTTTTTAAGGATATCTTGTCTAATTAATATGTCGGAGAATGTTTGCAGGTACAATAAATGATGTTGAAAAAGTCAACAGACAAGAAAAATGAAGAAATTGCTCAAAGTGTTATAGCCGGGCAAAGATATCAGATGCAACTGTTCAGCCGGGTAAAGAACACACTGTTCAGCCGGGTAAAGTTGTAAGTCTGATACATGCCGGGTGATTGAGGAAATGGTGAAGATATTATGACCACTGTATAGCCGGGAAATGATCATGTCAAATACAGCCGGGTGAAGGTCATAGATATCTTGCCGGGTGACAAGTGTTTA
Source organism: Tagetes erecta (assembly GCA_030867185.1). Classification (NCBI taxonomy): domain Eukaryota; kingdom Viridiplantae; phylum Streptophyta; class Magnoliopsida; order Asterales; family Asteraceae; genus Tagetes; species Tagetes erecta. The sequence continues at coordinate 47,727,218 of CM061490.1, forward strand.
CTATACAGCCGGGTAAAAGAGAAATCTTATTGCCGTGTAAAGGTATGACACTGTGTTGCCGGGTAATGAAGAAGAAAGCATGCCAGGTGATATAGAAGACAACTATGTTGCCGTGTAAAGAACAAATGCATGCCGTGTGAAAAGGTTGCCGTGTAATGAAGAAAGTTGCTGTGTGAAGAAGGTTGCCGTGTGATTAAGAATGTTGCCGTGTAATGAAGAAAGCAAGCCGGATGAAGAAGAAAAGCAACTGTGTTGCCGGGTGATGAAGAAATATTGCCGGGTGATGTTTTGATGACAACTATTTTGCCGGGTGATGAATAAAAACCATCAGGTGTAGTTGTTCCTTAACCTTTACCCGTCACTACAGTGACTTACCCGTCTCTACAGTGTTTGACCCGTCAAGTGTTTTTCACATGTTTGACTTGTCTGATGTACTTGACCCGTCACTACAGTACATGACCCGTCACAACAGTGCTTGACCCGGCAAGGCTTATTGGGCTTATTTTGTTTACCCGTCTCTTTACGTTGACCCAACACTTAAAGTTTGACCTAAATTTTTGACGATACAAAATACCGCCTCTTCACAAACACTTATCATTTCACTCACTCACTTTCACACAAATCCTCTGAACATAAAATCGCTGTGTTATCATATTCAATCGTTTGCTCTGTAACAAGGTTGATCGATTGGATAAGGTAGTGATTAAGTGTTTTTGACCTAAATAGACCTGCAAATCAATTGTTAAAAGGAAAAACGATGATGAACAGTGTTTGGACTTTGAATCGACACTTTGTTTTTGAGTATTAAAACTTAAATCGAATGTTGTTTTAGGGTTAAAATCTGTCGATCATCAACAATCAATCACTCATTTGCACCAAAACACCTTAAAATCAACTGAATAAGTCAAAATTGTCACTACAGTTAAAATCGCCATTGATGGATTTTGAAAGTTCTTAAATGTGTCACTTCAAAATGATGAAATATGTGTTAAAAGTAACAAATGCATGATAAAACTGAACTAAAACATGTTAAACAACTTCATCATACAAATGTCAAAATTTTGCCTTAAGTGATTAACTGTTAAAATGAAAAATGTTGTGTAAATCATTAAAATTCAAAGTTGTGTTAATCAAAATGATGAAAATCAATTTGTTAGATCAATTTAGGGTTAAAATGATTATATGAATGTTTTGCTTTCTAACTTTTAGTTAAACACTTATGAAAATTTTGATAAATTTTAATGAAGAATCTAACACATTTGTCTTGTTTTGTGTTTGTTTGTGTTTTAACAGATGGAGAATCTCAAGTTTGAGCCTAAACACAATTTGGTAGCATGCTTGGATGAATCACTTCCTGAAACAGATGGTTACAGGGATATGATCAAGTTCATCAAGAGGACTAAGTATGTGTATGCTATATGTGCCAAACCGGTCATATATGCAAGGCTGATCAAGAGCTTTTGGAGGACAGCAGAGGTTGTCAGAGATGAGAATGGTGTTGCTGTGGTGAGAGGGCATATTACTAGAGATTGGGTACTGACAGTTTCTGAAGAAGCTATTAGACAAGCCCTGAGGATTGATGAGGATGAAGTTGGTATGATGGATGAGTTGACCATGGAGGAATGTAAATCGTGTTTTGTTAATATGGGACATCCACCTATATTTCCAAAATCACAATTTTATCGGGCTAAGTTGGGAAAGAAGTACAAGTTGCTATGTTATGTTGTGCAACAATGCATGTCCAGGAGGAGTGCAGGCTTTGATAACTTCCCTTCAGATATTGCTTCACCAATTGTTGCCATAGCAGAGAACAAGCCATTTAACATGTCGAGATGGATTATGAATGGCTTTGTATTTAACCTGGTGAAAGGGAAGAGGTTTAAGTTTCTCATGTACCCGAGATTCTTACAACTGATGATTAACGTTGCCTACCCTATCATCAGATCTGAGGGTTATTCTGGAGGCATTTTATACACTGAGGACATGAACGATCTATCTTACCGAAAGATGAGTATCGGGAATGTGCCTGACATAGAATTGTTTGACTATATGAGAGATATAGCCAACAATGAAGAAGATGTAGAAGGTATTTATCATCATATTTCAAATGGAGAGATTGTGAATCCAATGGATCTTGTTGATAGAGAGATTGATGAAAATGATGATGATCAAGATGATGGTAATGATGATGGTGATAATGATGAAGATAGTGATGGTGATGATGAACATGATGATGGTGGTAATGATGCTGAATCTGAATCTAATTCAGAGGAGGCTGAACCAATGGAGATTGAGATAGAAGAACCTGCTGAGGTTGAAGAAGTTGTTGTTGAAGTGCCAAAAGACATTAATGTTAAGTATGTTCGAAGAAAGAGATCAAAACCTGTTGATGAGACTGTGATTGTTGAGCCTGAAGAGATTGATGTACTTCAGATTGCTCAGGAGGCAATGGCCGAAGCTGAGACTATGGCACAGATAGTTGAGGAAGCTGATGCTGGCGTTGCTGATCCTATTGATGTTGATATTCCCACCACTTCACCACAGATTGCTGAAAATGTTGAACAAGGTTTGGAGTCTTCACCAAATGTTGTGTCAAAGATTGATGAAATTGATGATGAGAAAGAGAAACGTATTGCTGAGTTGGAGGATATGGTTGAAAAGTTGATTAAAGCGAATGATTTGTTAAAAGCTTCAAATGAACGAAAAAAGAAAAGATTTGATGAGTATTGGGATATTCACAATCAGAATTTGAAAATCTTCAAAGAGTTGGATTCTGATCATCTGAAGTTGAAAATTGAACATGATGAGTTGAAGGCTGAGCATGAAAGTTTGAAAGAGGAGTATGAAAATTTGAAGTATGATTATACTGATCTGAAAGCTGAATGTAATACGTTGGAGGCCGAGAAGGAAATGCTGGAAAAAGAGTTGGAGGAGACTAAACCAAAGAAAGCTGGCTCATCATCAGACAAAGATTTTTCTGAAGAAGTAATAGAAGTGACTGAATCACATGTGCCAAAGGTTTATCTGACTAGAGCTCGAGGCACTTCGAATGTTGGCATTAGAGTGGAACCACCAATCATTATTCCCGATGAAGCTGTTGCAGACACTGTCAATATGGACAAAGCTGAGGGAAAGAGGAAGATAGATGCTATACCTGAGATCTTTAGTGATAAAGAAAGTTCAAAAAGGGCGAAAGTTGATGAAACAGTGCAGATTGAGCCGATTCAATCTGTAGCTGTAGTTGAGGCTGAGAAAACTGATGAGGATGTGACTGAAGCTGAAATTGCCAAAACAGTTCAGATTGAGCCGATTCAATCTGAATCTGCTGCTGACACTGAAGTTGTTAAGTTGACAGATAGTGAGAAGGAGGTTGATTCTGAAGAAACAGTTCAGATTGAGCCGATTCAATCTGAAGCTGTGGATATGCCTGAAACTGAAGCTGAAGTGGCAAGTCAGTTTGAGCCGGTTCAAACTGACGATGCACCCATGATTGAAGCATTGGATGACTTAGATGAGATAGACTTTACAGAATCTGAGGATGAAGCTGAGCCAGTACAGAATGTTGTTGAAGAGATACCTGATGATTTGGATCAAAGATTTGCATACCTTGAAAAGATGAAATACAATTCAGTATTTTTGAATGGATTGACGGTAAGTCAGATAAATGAAGAGTACGAGAAATGCTTGATTCATCAAGACAAAGCCGAAGTCGATAAAAAGGAGTTTGTTACTGAAATGGGCGAATGGACTCCAATGCAAGAAAGTTTAAATATAGAAGATTTGCCACCAACTGAGCTTTATCATCCGAATCCTGAGGAAATGACAAGCAGAGAGATGCGTAGTTGGTTAAGTTCAAGAAACTATCCGTACAAGACATTGCAGAGGTTGAAGTCTGTTTCACTGAAGAAGATTGTAGTCAGTTTTATGAAGACAGAGAAACTGTACAACCGGATGTTTTATTTGGACTACAACAATCCGCAATACTTTGAGCTGACAAAGAAATACAAAATTCTTGGACCAAAAGAACTTCCAGTTATGGCTTTACCTGAAAATGCTCACAAGAAACGACATGAACTGATGGATATGTTTCCAAGTGAAGTTAAATCGTACAACATACCGATGGATGTGCGTGAGTCTTGGCATAAATCAGCAACAGCAGGTGACGTGGTGAGGTCACTGCTGAGCAAAGGCCAATCAATTGCTGAATTACTTGACTCGATGATTGTGCCAGAGAAAAATAAGAAGGTAAAGATAATTGCTTGGAAATATGATGAAGTGTTTGACGCTTTTATGATTAAGAGAGTAAATGGTTTATGTGACGTATACCATTACTACTCGAGCATTTTTAAGTTGGAAGTTCAGGACTTGAAAGAATTACACAAACTGAGGTTGATAAATCACACGCATGCTGAGCGTGGTGATAAGTGTGTAATGTTGCTTGATGCCGGGATTGGTAGATCACCGAAGTTTCTAGACTTTAGAGGCCAACAGGAAGATACTGCGTATGTGCAAGCTAAGAAAGAAAGAAAGAAGAAGCGTTTGGTGGTAACTGAAGATATGTATTTGGAAGAGTTCTCGGATGAGTACTTTGACAAAGTGACAGATCCTGGATTGAAAGTGATTGATGGAAGTCAGATGACAAAGCCAATACTCAGAGTGTTCTATAATCAAGAAACGTTTGAATTGAAGCTTGTTCGAAACTTGGAGAATTGGGATAAAGACATGATCACACTTTTCAGTACTTTTGAGTTGAAACTGCTGCATCCTTCATATATCGACTTTTTGAGAAGCTATAGAATGGAGAAGTGTAAAGATGCACTTGCTGAAGCTGATAGGAAGTTATTTGTGGTGATGATTGAAGTTATAGCTGCAGCAACTGAAAAGATACGGGTCAGAAAGGCACTGCTGAACTCTAATCTCGTGAGGGTGGATTTACCAGAGATAGAGTATATGAGGATATCCAGAAGAGGAACGCTTGAAGTGCAAGTCAAAGGTCAAGAGATGCCATTTGAGTTTTATGCTAATATTGACTTTGCAGGTTTAAATCTGGATTCGCTCAGACGTATGAATGCTTTACCGATTCTGACAAATGAATCAAAGCCTCGTCAAGCCAAGATTGCTGAGAAGTTCAAGTCGTGTATTGAAGAAGCTCTGAAGGAACAAGAAGAGTATAAAGGCCGAGAGTTGCTGAATGTGAAAGATGAACCAGAAGAATGGTAAAAGAGATGATGCTGATCAAAGAAGAAGAAAAAGATAGAAGATTTTGCTGAAGATCCAAAGATAAATCTTAGGGGGAGTACTGTTAGGGTTATTTCCTAGTTAAGATTTACTTTGTATTTTGTTTATATGTTTGTATAGTTTAGGGTTTATTGTGTATTTTCCTTAAACTTGTATTTTGTTTGTTATAAGCATGTAGTGTGTGTGTGAGGAGACAGGCTAGATCACTTTTACACTGTTAGAGAGAGATTTAACTGTGTGTGATTTTGTTTCTCCTGCACTTGTACTACGAATTGCTTTGATCATCAATATACAAAGAGAATTATTAGTATGAATTGTGTTTGTGATTGAATCGTTTGTTTGTGCGTTTTATTCTGATCATTTGAGTGATTTTCACGATCCAATTGAACCTATCAGATATTCTAAGTTGCCTTACGATGTTGAAATGACTCGGACGAATTCATTAGGTTTATTATGGAGTTTTAATGTTTCGTACGATGATATAAGGTGTTCATAGAAGATGTAACGCGTCGTACATTATTCTAAATTGCTTTTCATGTTGCTAATGTCACATATAGAGTCGTAACAAGTCATGTGTGTTCGTACGATGTTCAAAGGACTCGGACGAATTCATTAGGTTTATTATGGTGTTTTAAGTTTACATACGGTATTGTAAGATGTTGTTACGACTTGTAAAGAGTCCTACATTTTAATAAAGTTTTTTTCAAGGTTCTAAAATGGCATAAAGAGTCGTAATATGTTTTAAGTTGCCGTACGATGTTTAAAGGACTCGAACAAATTCAATTGGTTTATAAAGGAGATTTAATGTTTCGTACGGTGATGTAAGGTCTTCTTTGGAGTTGTAATGCGTCCTAAATTATTCTAAATTGCTTTTCAAGTTGCTAATGTCTCATACAGAGTCGTAACAAGTCCTGAGTTGTCGTACGATGTGCAATGGATTCGAACGAATTCATTAGGATTATTATGGAGTTTTAAGATGACGTACAGTATTGTATTGTGTTGTTAGGAGTTGTATGGCATCGTACATTATACTAACATGATTTTCAAGGTGCTAATGTGATATACAGAGTCGTAAGATATTCTAAGTTGCCATACGATGTTGAAATGACTCGGACGAATTAATTAGGTTTATTATGGAGTTTTAATGTTTCGTACGATGATGTAAGGTGTTCTTAGAAGATGTAACGCGTCCTACATTATTCTAAATTGCTTTTCATGTTGCTACTTTCAAGGTGCAAATGTGATATACAGAGTCATAAGATATTCTAAGTTGCCTTACGATGTTGAAATGACTCGGACGAATTCATTAGGTTTATTATGGAATTTTAATGTTTCGTGCGATGATATAAGGTGTTCATAGAAGATGTAACGCGTCGTACATTATTCTAAATTGCTTTTCATGTTGCTAATGTCACATATAGAGTCGTAACAAGTCATGTGTGTTTGTACGATGTTCAAAGGACTCGGACGAATTCATTAGGTTTATTATGGTGTTTTAAGTTTACATACGGTATTGTAAGATGTTGTTACGATTTGTAAAGAGTCCTACATTATAATAAAGTTTTTTTCAAGGTTCTAAAATGGCATAAAGAGTCGTAATATGTTTTAAGTTGCCGTACGATGTTTAAATGACTCGAACAAATTCAATTGGTTTATAAAGGAGATTTAACGTTTCGTACGGTGATGTAAGGTCTTCTTTGGAGTTGTATTGCGTCCTACATTATTCTAAATTGCTTTTCAAGTTGCTAATTTCTCATACAGAGTCGTAACGAGTCCTGAGTTGTCGTACGATGTGCAATGGATTCGAACGAATTCATTAGGATTATTATGGAGTTTTAAGATGACGTACAGTATTGTATTGTGTTGTTAGGAGTTGTATGGCATCGTACATTATACTAACATGATTTTCAAGGTGCTAATGTGATATACAGAGTCGTAAGATATTCTAAGTTGCCATACGATGTTGAAATGACTCGGACGAATTAATTAGGTTTATTATGGAGTTTTAATGTTTCGTACGATGATGTAAGGTGTTCTTAGAAGATGTAACGCGTCCTACATTATTCTAAATTGCTTTTCATGTTGCTACTTTCAAGGTGCTAATGTGATATACAGAGTCATAAGATATTCTAAGTTGCCTTAAGATGTTGAAATGACTCGGACGAATTCATTAGGTTTATAATGGAGTTTTAATGTTTCGTACGATGATATAAGGTGTTCATAGAAGATGTAACTCGTCGTACATTATTCTAAATTGCTTTTCATGTTGCTAATGTCACATACAGAGTCGTAACAAGTCATGTGTGTTCGTACGATGTTCAAAGGACTCGGACGAATTCATTAGGTTTATTATGGTGTTTTTAGTTTACATACGATATTGTAAGATGTTGTTACGATTTGTAAAGAGTCCTACATTATAATAAAGTTTTTTCAAGGTTCTAAAATGGCATAAAGAGTCGTAATATGTTTTAAGTTGCCGTACGATGTTTAAAGGACTCGAACAAATTCAATTGGTTTATAATGGAGATTTAACGTTTCGTACGGTGATGTAAGGTCTTCTTTGGAGTTGTAATGCGTCCTACGTTATTCTAAATTGCTTTTCAAGTTGCTAATGTCTCATACAGAGTCGTAACAAGTCCTGAGTTGTCGTACGATGTGCAATGGATTCGAACGAATTCATTAGGATTATTATGGTGTTTTAAGAAGACGTACAGTATTGTATTGTGTAGTTACGAGTTGTATGGCGTCGTACATTATACTAACATGATTTTCAAGGTGCTAATGTGATATACAGAGTCGTAAGATATTCTAAGTTGTCGTACGATGTTGAAATGACTCGGACGAATTAATTAGGTTTATAATGGAGTTTTAATGTTTCGTACGATGATGTAAGGTGTTCTTAGAACATGTAACGCGTCCTACATTATTCTAAATTGCTTTTCATGTTGCTAATGTCACATACAGAGTCTTAACAAGTCATGTGTGTTCGTACGATGTTCAAAGGACTCGGACGAATTCATTAGGTTTATTATGGTGTTTAAAGTTTACATACGGTATTGTAAGATGTTGTTACGATTTGTAAAGAGTCCTACATTATAATAAAGTGCTTTTCAAGGTTCTAAAATGGCATAAAGAGTCGTAATATGTTTTAAGTTGCCGTACGATGTTTAAAGGACTCGAACAAAATCAATTGGTTTATAATGGAGATTTAACGTTTCGTACGGTGATGTAAGGTCTTCTTTGGAGTTGTAATGCGTCCTACATTATTCTAAATTGCTTTTCAAGTTGCTAATGTCTCATACAGAGTTGTAACAAGTCCTGAGTTGTCGTACGATGTGCAATGGATTCGAACGAATTCATTAGGATTATTATGGAGTTTTAAGATGACGTACAGTATTGTATTGTGTTGTTTGGAGTTTTATGGCGTCGTACATTATACTAACATGACTTTCAAGGTGCTAATGTGATATACAGAGTCATAAGATATTCTAAGTTGCCATACGATGTTGAAATGACTCGGACGATTTCATTAGGTTTATTATGGAGTTTTAAAGTTTCGTACGATGATATAAGGTGTTCATAGAAGATGTAACGTGTCGTACATTATTATAAATTGGTTTTCATGTTGCTAATGTCACATATGGAGTCGTAACAAGTCATGTGTGTCCGTACGATGTTCAAAGGACTCGGACGAATTCATTAGGTTTATTATGGTGTTTTAAGTTTACATACGGTATTGTAAGATGTTGTTACGATTTGTAAAGAGTCCTACATTATAATAAAGTGCTTTTCAAGGTTCTAAAATGGCATAAAGAGTCGTAATATGTGTTAAGTTGCCGTACGATGTTTAAAGGACTCGAACAAATCCAATTGGTTTATAATGGAGATTTACCGTTTCGTACGTTGATGTAAGGTTTTCTTTGGATTTGTAATGCGTCCTACATTATTCTAAATTTCTTTTCAAGTTGCTAATGTCACATACAGAGTCGTAACAAGTCCTGTGTGTTCGTACGATGTTCAAAGGACTCGGACGAATTCATTAGGTTTATTATGGTGTTTTAAGTTTACATACGGTATTGTAAGATGTTGTTACGATTTGTAAAGAGACCTACATTATAATAAAGTTTTTTTCAAGGTTCTAAAATGGCATAAAGAGTCGTAATATGTTTTAAGTTGCTGTACGATGTTTAAAGGAGTCGAACAAATTCAATTGGTTTATAATGGAGATTTAACGTTTTGTACGGTGATGTAAGGTCTTCTTTGGAGTTGTAATGCGTCCTACATTATTCTAAATTGCTTTTCAAGTTGCTAATGTCTCATACAGAGTCGTAACAAGTCCTGAGTTGTCGTACGATGTGCAATCGATTCGAACGAATTCATTAGGATTATTATGGAGTTTTAAGATGACGTACAGTATTGTATTGTGTTGTTTGGAGTTGTATGGCGTCGTACATTATACTAACATGACTTTCAAGGTGCTAATGTGATATACAGAGTCATAAGATATTCTAGTTGTCATACGATGTTGAAATGACTCGGACGAATTCACTAGGTTTATTATGGAGTTTTAATGTTTCGTACGATGATATAAGGTGTTCATAGAAGATGTAACGCGTCGTACATTATTCTAAATTGCTTTTCATGTTGAAAATGTCACATATAGAGTCGTAACAAGTCATGTGTGTTCGTACGATGTTCAAAGGACTCGGACGAATTCATTAGGTTTATTATGGTGTTTTATGTTTACATACAGTATTGTAAGATGTTGTTACGATTTGTAAAGAGTCCTACATTATAATAAAGTGCTTTTCAAGGTTCTAAAATGGCATAAAGAGTCGTAATATGTGTTAAGTTGCCGTACGATGTTTAAAGGACTCGAACAAATCCAATTGGTTTATAATGGAGATTTAACGTTTCGTACGGTGATGTAAGGTTTTCTTTGATTTGTAATGCGTCCTACATTATTCTAAATTTCTTTTCAAGTTGCTAATGTCACATACAGAGTCGTAGCAAGTCCTGTGTGTTCGTACGATGTTCAAAGGACTCGGACGAATTCATTAGGTTTATTATGGTGTTTTAAGTTTACATACGGTATTGTAAGATGTTGTTACGATTTGTAAAGAGACCTACATTATAATAAAGTTTTTTTCAAGGTTCTAAAATGGCATAAAGAGTCGTAATATGTTTTAAGTTGCCGTACGATGTTTAAAGGACTCGAACAAATTAAATTGGTTTATAATGGAGATTTAACGTTTCGTACGGTGATGTAAGGTCTTCTTTGGAGTTGTAATGCGTCCTACATTATTCTAAATTGCTTTTCAAGTTGCTAATGTCTCATACAGAGTCGTAACAAGTCCTGCGTTGTCGTACGATGTGCAATGGATTCGAACGAATTCATTAGGATTATTATGGAGTTTTAAGATGACGTACAGTATTGTATTGTGTTGTTTGGAGTTGTATGGCGTCGTACATTATACTAACATGACTTTCAAGGTGCTAATGTGATATACAGAGTCATAAGATATTCTAGTTGTCATACGATGTTGAAATGACTCGGACGAATTCACTAGGTTTATTATGGAGTTTTAATGTTTCGTACGATGATATAAGGTGTTCATAGAAGATGTAACGCGTCGTACATTATTCTAAATTGCTTTTCATGTTGAAAATGTCACATATAGAGTCGTAACAAGTCATGTGTGTTCGTACGATGTTCAAAGGACTCGGACGAATTCATTAGGTTTATTATGGTGTTTTATGTTTACATACAGTATTGTAAGATGTTGTTACGATTTGTAAAGAGTCCTACATTATAATAAAGTGTTTTTCAAGGTTCTAAAATGGCATAAAGAGTCGTAATATGTGTTAAGTTGCCGTACGATGTTTAAAGGACTCGAACAAATCCAATTGGTTTATAATGGAGATTTAACGTTTCGTACGGTGATGTAAGGTTTTCTTTGATTTGTAATGCGTCCTACATTATTCTAAATTTCTTTTCAAGTTGCTAATGTCACATACAGAGTCGTAGCAAGTCCTGTGTGTTCGTACGATGTTCAAAGGACTCGGACGAATTCATTAGGTTTATTATGGTGTTTTAAGTTTACATACGGTATTGTAAGATGTTGTTACGATTTGTAAAGAGACCTACATTATAATAAAGTTTTTTTCAAGGTTCTAAAATGGCATAAAGAGTCGTAATATGTTTTAAGTTGCCGTACGATGTTTAAAGGACTCGAACAAATTAAATTGGTTTATAATGGAGATTTAACGTTTCGTACGGTGATGTAAGGTCTTCTTTGGAGTTGTAATGCGTCCTACATTATTCTAAATTGCTTTTCAAGTTGCTAATGTCTCATACAGAGTCGTAACAAGTCCTGCGTTGTCGTACGATGTGCAATGGATTCGAACGAATTCATTAGGATTATTATGGAGTTTTAAGATGACGTACAGTATTGTATTGTGTTGTTAGGAGTTGTATGGCATCGTACATTATACTAACATGATTTTCAAGGTGCTAATGTGATATACAGAGTCGTAAGATATTCTAAGTTGCTGTACGATGTTGAAATGACTCGGACGAATTAATTAGGTTTATTATGGAGTTTTAATGTTTCGTACGATGATGTAAGGTGTTCTTAGAAGATGTAACGCGTCCTACATTATTCTAAATTGCTTTTCATGTTGCTACTTTCAAGGTGTTGATGTGATATACAGAGTCATAAGATATTCTAAGTGATAGGTTCAATTGGATCGTTAATATCACTCACAATGATCAGAATAATGCGCACAAACAAACAGTTCAATCACAGACACAATTCATACTAATAATTCTCTTTGTATATTGATGATCAAAGCAATTCGTAGTACAAGTGCAGGAGAAACAAAATCACACACAGTTAATTCTCTCTCTAACGTGTAAAAGTGATCTAGCCTCTCTCCTCACACTCTCTCACTACATGCTTATAGCAACAAAATACAAGTTTAAGTAATATAACAAAATAGACCCTAAACTATTTACAAACATATAAACAAAATACAAAGTAAATCTTAACTAGGAAATAACCCTAACAGTACTCCTTCTAAGATTTATCTTTGGATCTTCAGCAAAATCTTCAATCTTTATCTTCTTTGTTCAGCATCAATCTCTTTCTACCAATCTTCCGGTTCATCTTTGACATTCAGCAGCTCTCTTCCTTTGTACTCTTCTTGTTCCTTCAGAGCTTCTTCAATACAGGACTTGAACTTTTCAGCAATTTTGGCTTGTCTCGGCTTGGACTCATTCGTCAGAATTGGGCAGGCATTCATACGTCTAAGTGAATCCAGATTTAAACCTGCAAAGTCAATATTAGCATAAAATTCGAATGGCATCTCTTGTCCTTTGACTTTCACCTCCAAAGTACCCTTCCTACTAATCCTCATATACTCTATCTCTGGCAAATCAACCCTCACGAGATTAGAGTTCAGCAATGCCTTTCTCACTCGTATCTTTTCAGTTGCTGCAGCTATTACTTCAATCATCACAACAAACAACTTCCTATCAGCTTCAGCAAGTGCATCTCTACACTTCTCCATTCTGTAGCTTCTCAAAAAGTCTATATATGACGGATGTAGCAGCTTCAACTCAAAAGTACTAAACAATGTAATCATGTCTTTGTCCCAATCATCCAAATTCCGAACCAACTTCAACTCAAATGTTTCTTGATTGTAAAACACTCTAAGTATGGGCTTCGTCATTTGACTTCCATCAATCACTTTTAGTCCAGGATCTGTCACCTTGTCAAAGTATTCATCCGAAAATTCCTCTAAATACATATCTTCATTAACAACTAGTCTCTTTTTCTTCCTTTCTTTCTTTGCTTGCACATATGCTGAATCTTCTTGTTGGCCTCTAAAATCAAGATACTTCGGTGGTCTAGCAATCCCGGCATCAAGAAGCATTACACATTTATCACCACGCTCAGCATGCGTGTGATTTATCAACCTTAGTTTGTGCAGCTCCTTCAAATCCTGAACCTCCAATTTAAAAATGCTCGAGAAGTAATGGTATACGTCACATAAACCATTCACTCTCTTAATCATGAAAGCATCAAAAACTTCATCGTATTTCCATGCTATGATCTTCACTTTCTTATTCTTCTCCGGCACAATCATCGAATCAAGCAACTCAGCAATAGACTGTCCTTTACTCAACAGTGACCTCACCACGTCACCTGCTGTGGCCGACTTATGCCATGATTCCCTAACATCCATCGGTATGTTGTATGATTTAACTTCGCTGGGAAACATATCAATCAACTCGTGTCTTTTCTTATGAGCATTTTCAGGTAGAGCCATCACCGGAATCTCCTTCGGTCCAAAAACTTTAAATCTTTTTGTCAGCTCGAAATACTGAGGATTGTTGTAGTCCAAGTAAAACATACGATTGTACATTTTTTCAGTCTTCATAAAACTAACAACAATTTTCCTCAAAGATTCAGACTTCAACCTCTTCAAAGTTTTATATGGGTAATTTCTTGAACTCAACCAACTACGCATGTCTGAAGCAGTCATATCTTCTGGATTTTGGTGATACAGTTCAGTCGGAGGTAAATCTTCTATATTCAAACTCTCTTGCATTGGAGTCCATTCACCCATCTCAATAACAAACTCTTTCTTATCTGCATCAGCTTTATCTTGAGCAATCATGCATTTCTCGTACTCTTCATTTATCTGGCTCACCGTCAATCCATTCAAAAACACTGAATTGTATTTCATCCTTTCAAGATATGCAAATCTTTGATCCAAATCATCCGGAATCTCCTCAACAACATTCGGTACTGGTTCAGCTTCATCATCAGATTCAGTGAAATCTATGTCATCCAGATCATCCAATGCTTCAATCATAGGTGCATCGTCAGTTTGAACCGGCTCAAACTGACTTGCAACTTCAGCTACAGTTTCAGGCATATCAACAGCTTCAGATTGAATCGGCTCAACCTGAACTGTTTCTTCAGAACCAACTTCTTTCTCACTATCTGTGACTGCAAATACTTCAGTTTCAGCTCCAGATTCTGTCACAGTTTCATCAATTTTCTCAGTCTCAACTACAGCTACAGATTGAATCGGCTCAATCTGCACTGTTTCATCAATCTTAGCCTTTTTCGAACTTCCTTCATCACCAAAAATCTCTGGAATAGCATCTAACTTCCTTTTTCCCTCAGCTTTGTCAGAGATGACAGTTTCAGCAACAGCTTCATCGGGAATAATGATTGGTGATTCTACCATTATACCAACATTCGTAGTACCTCGTGCTCTAGTCATATAAACTTTAGGTACTTGAAATTCAGTCACTTCGACTACCTCTTCTGAAAAATCTTTATCTGATGATGAGCCAGCTTTCTTCGGTTTCGTTTCCTCCAACCATTTTTCCAGCATTTCTTTCTCAGCCTCCAATGTATTACATTCAGCTTTCAGTTCAGTATAATCATATTTCAGATTCTCATGCTCCTCTTTCAGTTTTTCATAATCGTCCTTCAACTTCACATGTTCATCAACAAGCTTGACATGATCTTCATCCAACTTCTTGAAGGTTTTCAAATTCTGATTATGAATATCCCAGTACTCATCAAATCTTTTCTTTTTCCGTTCATTTGAAGCTTTCAACAAGTCATTAGCTTCCATCAGCTTTGCAACCATCTCCTCTAACTCTGCAATTCTTTTATCTTTCTCATTCTCATTTTCATCAATCTTTGACACAAAGTTTGGTGAAGACTCCAAACCTTGTTCAATATTTTCAGCAAATTGGGATGATGTGGTGGGAATATCAACAGCAGTAGGAGCAGCAACGCCAGCATCAGCTTCTTCAACTATCTGTGCCATAGTTTCAGCTTCGGCCATTGCCTCCTGAGCAATCTGAATAACATCTATCTCTTCAGGCTCTACAATCACAGGCTCTTTTACTATTTTCGACCTCTTTCTTCTAACATACTGAATACTAACATCCTTTGAAGTTTCAGCAACTTGTTTTTCTTCAACACCAGAAGCAACCTCAACAGGTTCTTCTATCACAACATTCTCAATCTCTACTTCCATTGGTTCAACTGTTTCAACAATCTCTGCCTCCTCTGAATTAGATTCAGATTCAGCAACATCATTTCCACCATCATCATGTTCATCCTCACTATCACTATCTTCATCATCATTACCATCATCATTATCATCTTCTTATTCATCTTCTGGATGACGAGCAAAGTACTCGTCATCATCCAACAGGTTATCAGGCACCTCATCCACTAGGTCCTGTGGATCAACAATCTCACCATGAGAAATGTGGTAATACACACCTTCAACATCTTCTTCATTGTTGGCTATATCTCTCATATAGTCAAACAACTCTACATTAGGCACATTCCCGATACTCATCTTTCTGTAAGATAGATCGTTCTTGTCCTCAGTGTATAAAATACCTCCAGCATAACCTTCGGTTCTGATGATAGGATAGGCAATGTTGATCATCAGTTGTAAGAATCTTGGGTACATAAGAAACTTAAACCTCTTGCCTTTCACCAAGTTGAATACAAAACCATTCATAATCCATCTCGACATGTTGAATGGCTTATTCTCTGCTATGGCAACAATTGGTGATGCAATGTCTGATGGGAAATTATCAAATCCTGCACTTCTCCTGGACATGCACTGCTGTACAACATAACACAGCAACTTATACTTCTTTCCCAACTGTGATTTTGGAAATATAGGTGGATGACCCATATTAACAAAACATGATTTGCATTCGTCCATCGTCAACTCATCATTCATACCAACCTCATCTTCATCTATTCTCAGAGCATGTCTAATAGCATCTTCAGAAACTGTCAGAACCATCTCTTTGGTAATATTCCCTCTTACAACAGCAACACCATTCTCATCTCTAACAACCTCTGCTGTCCTCCAAACACTCTTAATCAGCCTTGCATATATGACCGGTTTGGCACATATAGCATACACATATTTGGTCCTTTTGATAAACTTGATCATATCCCTGTAACCATCTGTTTCAGGAATTGATTCATCCAAACATGCTACCAAATTGTGTTTAGGCTCAAACTTGAGATTCTCCATCTGTTAAAACACAAACAAACACAAAACAAGACAAATGTGTTAGATTCTTCATTAAAACATATCAAAATTTTCATAAGTGTTTGAATAAAAGTTAGAAAACAAAACATTTACATAATCATTTTAAATTCTAAATTGTTCTAATAACCTGATTTTCATCATTTTAATCAAACAACTTTGAATCTTAAAGATTATACTTATGTTTCAATTTTTAACAGTTAACACTTAACACATAATTTTGACATTTTTATGATAAAATTGTTTATCATGTTTTGGTTCAGTTTTAACAAGTATTAATCACTTTTAAACAGATATTTCATCATTTTGATGTTTAACTTTTAAGAGCTTCAAAGTTCATCAATGGCGATTTTATCAGTTGTGAGCATTTTGAGTGATTCAGTTGATTTTAAGGTGTTTTGATGCAAATGAGTGATTGAATGTTGATGATCGACAGATTTTGTACATAGAACAACATTCGATTTAGGTTTTAACACACAAAATCAAAGTGTCGATTCAATGCTCAAAACACTGTTCATCATCGTTTTTCTTTTTAACAGTTGATTTGCAGGTCTATCAAGGTCAAAAACACTAAATCACTACCTTATTCAATCGATCAACCTTGTTACAGAGCAAACGATTGAATATGATAACAAGGCGATTTAAGTTCAGAGGATTTGTGTGAAAGTGAATGTGAAAAATGATAAGTGTTTGTGAAGAGGCGGGTTTTTGTATCGTCAAAAATTTAGGTCAAACTTTAAGTGCCGGGTCAACAAAAGGGACGGGCAAACATAAAAGGCCCAATAAGCTTTGACGGGTCAAGTACTGTAGTGACGGGTCATGTACTGTAGTGACGGGTCAAGTACATAAGACAAGTCACAAACATGTGAAAAACACTTGACGGGTCAAGCACTGTAGAGACGGGTAAGTCACTGTAGTGACGGGTAAAGGTTAGGAACAACTACACCTGATGGGTTTTATTAATCACCCGGCAGAATAGTGGTCTTCAAACACCACCCGGCAACCTTTCTTCATTACCCGGCAACACAGTTGCTTTCCTTCTTCATCCGGCTTGCTTTCTTCATCACCCGGCAACATAGTTGCTTTCTCTTTCACACTGCATGCTTTTCTTCATTACACGGCAACACAGTTGTATCACCCGGCATGCTTTTACTTCTTCACACGGCAACATAGTGACTCATTTACACGGCAAGATAAAAGACTTTTACCCGGCTGTATAGTGAACACTTGTCACCCGGCTTGATATCTATGACCTTCACCCGGCTGTATCAACACACAACATTACCCGGCTAAACAGTCCATTACCCGGCAGAATAGTTGCATCTGATATCTTTGCCCGGCTATAACACTTTGAGCAATTTCTTCACTTTTCTCGTCTGTTGACTTTTTCAATGGCATTTATTGCACCTGCAAACATTCTCCGACATATTAATTAGACAAGATATCCTTAAAAAGAATGTTTGTCATATTAATTATCAAACAACATTTAAATCAAGTCAATAATCATTAATTTCAATTAAAATCATTTTTCTTTTTCTTTTTCAAAAATGTTTTTGCACAACCAATTTTTCTATATCCCGAAGCATTTTCTTAAAAACATATTACAAGACCTTGGGTTTGTTTTTAACACATCCAATACTTTTGCTTTTCATACCACATAATCTTGTTCATTCAAAACACATTTATTCAAAAAATATTTTTGGATTTTTGTAGATATTTTTCTTCAATTTATTCTCCCCCTAAACTTGAAATTTCTTGAAATTTTTAAGTTTAACAAGGATGTCGATGTGTCAATAAAGATTCCATATGCCTGCACACACAAAGCACACACATTAAAATAAGGACATATGCAATGCAATGAATCATAATATCGCAGTGAGATCATACCACACATTATCTGAACATGTTTTGCAAGTTTTGAATAGACATTTGACTTATGCTTGATTGAGTGATGATATGAAAACATACCAATTAGCTCGAGTTGACACAGTTACTTTTTCAGTATCATGATGATAATTAAGGTTCAATTAGAATGACTTATGTGACCCACATGTATACATATGTCAACATATTTCCTTATCAATCACTACCTGAATGCATATTGTACAAAAACCTGGTCACTTACAGTCATACACAGTGTGGAATCTGGGTTCTATTCGGATTTGGTCCACTTTGGGACTTCTTTTTAATTCCATCTTTGGGAATTTTTCTTTCCTATTGTTCCCCTTGGGAATCTTCTGAATTCCTTTTTGGAATTTTTGTTTGGTGTTGGTCCACATTTGGGACTCTTTTTGTTCCATTTTGTAATCTTTTGCTGCACCTTGAAGCTCAAAAGAGACTTCGTGTGAGACTTCAGGTCTGTGGGTACCACAACAAAGAAGCTCACGATGCGGTTCATCACACTGAAAAGACTGCATCGTTACCCGATCATGCACAACTATCATCACAAGCAATGTATCAAAAGATATATATCTAGACATGTATAACAATGGAACTTAACACAAAGATCATTAAGTTTATGTTTGTCAGCAATCAACTTACTTTTTCAGTCTAATTGCCTGAGCTGTCTAGCACATCAATTAACATTCATCAGTCTTTATTAAAAATGATGTAACAAATAATGTCTAGTGTAACTATCATTTCTCACTTTGTGCAATATAGATTCTTATGACATGATATTTTCTTTTCTTTTTGATTTTACATTTTGTTTTTGCTTTTCTTTTTCATGCACACACACAATGCAAAACATAAAATAAAAGACAGCGGAATCAATACTTAACATCAACTTATTATATTTTTGGCTTTTTAATTTTTCTGATTTTTCTTTTTGTTTTTGAAAAATAGAATCAATCATGATTGATTAATCCTATGGGTTGAATTAAAAATTCAAACCGGCCTGACAAAAATGATTTTGTGAAAAGATCTGCCAGTTGTTTGTCGGTATGAACTTTAATCAAAATTATTAAACCTTTTTCAGAGTTGTCTCTTAAAAAGTGATATCGAATTTCGATATGTTTGGTTTTTGAGTGTTGAACAGGATTAGCAGTAATGAACATAGCAGCAGTATTATCTATGTATATAGGAGTTTTGAGAAAGTTAAACCCGTAGTCCAGCAATTGATTTTGTAACCATAACACTTGAGAACATCCTGCAGATGCAGCGATATACTCTGCTTCAGCAGTGGATACAGAAACATTGGTCTGCTTCTTGCATTGCCAAGACACAAGTCTAGGACCCAGAAATTGACAGCCACCAGTAGTCGATTTCCTGTCAAGAGCACAACCACCAAAATCACTGTCAGAATAACTATATAATTCAAAATTGCCTTCATAAGGATACCATAACCCTAGATTCGGTTTCCCTTTAAGGTATCTGAAAATACGCTTCACAGCAACAAGGTGCGACTCCTTTGGATCAGACTGATATCTTGCGCACACACATACAGCATACATGATATCTGGTCTTGATGCAGTAAGATACATCAGTGAACCGATCATTGATCTGTATAGTGTTTGATCCACGGATTTGCCTTTCGGATCCGGTTGTATCTTGCAGTTCACATCAGATGGAGTTCGGATAGTCTGACAATCTTGCATCTTGAACTTCAACAACTTCTCAACGAACTTTGATTGGTTGATAAAAATTCCATCAACAGATTGTTTTACTTGTAATCCAAGAAAGAAGTTAATCTCCCCCATAGAACTCATCTGGAATCTGCATTTCATGATTTCCTCAAATTCTTTGCACATTGACTCACTGGTTGATCCGAAGATAATATCGTCCACATAAACTTGAACACATAAGAGATCGTCATTCTCCCTCTTCATAAACAAAGTTGGATCAATCTGTCCTCTTGTGAATCCATGTTCTAGTAAATGCTTAGATAGTGTCTCATACCAGATTCTAGGAGCTTGATGTAGACCGTAAAGTGCTTTACTCAACTTGTATACCCGATGAGGATAGTCAGGATCTTCAAAACCCGGAGGTTGTCTGACATATACGTCATCTGTAATCGGTCCATACAGAAAAGCGCCTTTAACGTCCATTTGGAATACTTTAAACTTCATGAAGGAAGCATATGCAAGAAAAACGCGTATGGTTTCAAGTCTTGCGACCGGAGCGAACACCTCTTCATAATCAATGCCTTCTTCTTGAGTGTATCCTTGTGCAATGAGTCTTGCTTTGTTTCTCACAACAATGCCACGTTCGTCTGGCTTGTTTTTGTACAACCATCTTGTACCAATCGCATTCTCTCCTTCAGGTAAGTCCACAAGTTTCCAAACTTCTTGTTTGCGAAACTGAAGCAATTCCTCTTGCATGGCTTCAATCCAACTGTTATCTTGCAGCGCCTCTGAAATGTTCTTTGGCACCACTTGAGATAGAAAACACGAATAAAGACAGACATTTGCTTGCTCAGTCTGACTTCTTGTAGTTCTCTGATTCAACGGCCCAATAATCTGAGAGACAGGATGTTTCTTGTGAATTCGATGAATAGGAATATCACCTCCTTGCACTTGAGTCTCCAGATTAGACTGATTCAGATTTGGTAGATCTTGTAGAATGGACGAAGTATGCGGAGTGAAATTCGGGACTTGATCCGGTGAATTGATGAAGTAATCAAATGATTCTGGAATAACTTCAGCATTCGGATCTGATGATGGTTGATTTTGAACAGATCCACCATCATTAGGAGACATTTGCGGATTCACATCTTCTTCAAGATTGTTCGATTCTTGATCTTCATGAGAACCAGAAGGACCTGGAGCTTGACTAGATTTGACATGATCAGGATTATGAAATGACATGAACGGATATTCAGAGTTGAGATTTCCATCCTCGTCATTATCAGAATCGTCACTAAAGCATCCCAAGTCACCTGATTCTTTCCTTGTTTTTCCTGAAAAATCAAACAAGTTAGAATTGAAAGATTTTGATAACGAATCTAAATCAAATAACCATTCGGGACCATGCGCCACTGACGGAAACGAATTTTCTAAAAACTTTACGTTAATAGTTTCAATAACAGTATTTGTTTTGCTATTAAAAACTCGATAAGCTTTAGAAACAGACGAATAACCTAGGAAAAATCCATCGTCAGATTTTGACTCAAATTTCCCGAGATGATCATTTAAATTTAGAACAGTTACGGGACAAGCAAATGCTTTCAAATAAGAAATATTCGGCTTTCTTCCAAATAACAACTCATAAGATGTTTTCTGTTTATCCTGTACTAATAATGTCCTGTTTTGTACAAAACACGCAGTAGCAATAGCTTCGTCCTAGAATGTGATAGGGATTTTGGCATCTGCGAGCATGGATCTTGCTGCTTCAATTAGTGTCCGGTTTTTCCGTTCCGCAACCCCATTTTGTTGAGGCGTTCTTGGAGCACTAAACTGACGCGCAATTCCTTTTTCTGCACAAAACAAATCAACATTAGCGTTTTTAAATTCAGTTCCATTATCACTTCTTAAAACTTTCACTTTACAATCCAACTGATTTTCAACTTTGACAATAAATTCTTTTAACAACTCAGCAGTTTCAGATTTAGCATGCAAGAAATAAACTCAAGAAAATCTAGTGAAATCGTCAATAATGACAAAACAATAAGACTTCTTTCCGATGCTTTGCACATTTGTTGGTCCGAAAAGATCCATATGTAGCATCTGCAAGGGTTTTGAAATGGAGTTTTCTAGCTTGGACTTAAAAGACATTCGATGTTGTTTTCCTTTCAAACATGCTGGACAGAGATCAGTTGTAGAGAATTTCTTCGATGGGATTCCCACAGCGTGATTTCCAGTAACCAGTCGATTCATGTTTCTGAAGTTTGAATGGCCCAACCGTCTATGCCAAAGCTGACTCTCATCATTTGAAGCATGAGCAATGAGACAAGTAGTTTCGGTTTCAGCGTCAATCTGCGACATATCAAGCTTGTATACATCACGATCTCTTGGAGCTTTCACCACTACCCATTCATTGTCAATCTTGAAACCTGGTTTGAGAATGTAATAGAAAGAATCATCAAATAAAGTTGAATAAGATTTATCACAAATTTGAGATACACTTAGTAAGTTAAAGTTCAACTGTGCACAGTAGTTGACTTTATCAAAACTAATGACCCCATTGGATACGGTTCCTTCTCCTGTTATCTTTCCACCCGCATCACCTCCAAATGCAACGTGTGTACCATTTTTCAGCTTGAAATCCTGAAGCAAGGCATGGTTGCCTGTCATGTGCCGGCTACACCCACTATCAACGAACCATGAGTTGATAGGTCTTCTTGGGCGTACCTGCATTTCAACAATCACTTAGTTAGTTTGGTCAACCCAGGCCCACACGGTCTTGGGTTTTCCGAATCTATCTGCAATAGTAACTTGTTGATATTGAACATTTTGAAAATTTGTTTCATTTAAGAGATTTTGATGCTGATAACTGTTGTTTCGCCCATTGGCATTCATTGATTGCTTTCTCCTCAAAGCACTAAACCTTTCCTCTAGCTTAGGATCAAGGTTATTTTCAAACTTTTGGTTTCTTACCATTAAAGCTCTTGGATTAAAACTGTTAACCTGCACATTTCTTGAAAAGTTAGAAACAGAATTGTTTCGATAGAAATTTCTCAAAACCAGAGAATGACTTTGATTCATATTTTGAAAACCAAAAGAGTTATTTCTTTGAAAATTTGAGTATGGAGTCATTTCTCTTGTTGAGTTTGATCGAAAGAAACAATCCTTTGTGTCATGGTTTCTCCTCTCACAAATTTCACAAAATTTGTTATAAAAACATTCTTCTGAAGAATGATTTCTTTTGTTACAGAAACTGCAGTACCTGTTAAAGAAACATTCAGCAGTTGCATGATTATATTTATCACAAATTTCACAATGTTTCTTGCTAATCCTAAAGAGCCGATTGTTAACTTTTGATGTTGAACCAAATCGTGATTCATTATCTTGGTTGTTCGGTTTTAGATTAACACTCTTTTGTGGAGACTTGGTTTGAGATTTTGATTGCATGGGACTTTGGTTCGATTTTAAACTGTTCTGTTTGGTTACCTTTTTGTTTTCAATTCTCTTATCATTGACAGCGGAAGACTTAGGACCTGAACCTGTTTTCAGACCAGAGTTAGATTTGATTGGAGAATTGATTGGTTTACCATAAGATCCGTTTAAATCAAACGTTCCTGCAGACACAAACTTGATTTTCTTATCTTTTGACACTTTCTTGACAGGTTTAACTTTGTCAGTTTTAACACTTTGAACTTTGGTGTTATCATTTGATTTTAAGACACTTTTGCCTTTTGATTCTTTTGTTTCAGATTGATTGTTCTTTGATTTCGATTTCTGCTTCTTTGCAGTTGAAACTTCGACCTTCTTCACTTCTTGCTTCTTGATTAATTCAGCAGCAACTTTTGCCTTCTGATCATTCTTCCATTTGATATACTCCGGATCATTATATCCTGAAAATTCACCTTCTTCCTTCACCGTTTCTGGTTTCGGATTCGGTTCCGGATACTCAATTAGTTGAATCAGAACAGGCTCTGATTTGTTGCTAGCTTCATCATCAGCTTCAGTTGTCACACCATCTTCTTCTTTCAAACTTTCCATCAAAACTTCAGAACCTTCAGACTCGGATTTGCTTCTTTGAATTTCTTTGAATTTTCTTTCATTTTCAGGTGAATGATCAAATTCATTAAAGTTTTCCTGTAAGGTTTGAGTGATAGAATTTGGCATCGGTTCATGAGTAAAACCCAACCCGGTTTTGTTTTTGTTACCTCTTTCATTAACGAGTTGTTCAACCATTGTTTTACAACTTTTAACTTTCTTTAATTCAACTTGTGTGACAGCATGTTCAACTTTTTCTTGTTCAAAGTTCTTTGTCATTTCTTCAAGTTGTTTGGTTACAAGTTCCAATTCTTTTAAAGTTTTGTTCTATGATTCAGTTAGTGACAAAATCTTCTCATCAGAAATTTTGTGATCAATTTTAAGTTGTTCATGAATCTTTTCATGTTTGCTTAATTTGTCACCGATTTTAAATGAATGAGTTCGATAATGTTCTACTTGTTGAATGCATTGATCAGAACACAACCTTTCCTTAACATCAGCAGGTAATGGAACATAGTTAGGGGGTAAGTCAGAACTAACCTTTGGTTGCTCAGTAGATGATGAAGACTCATTGGCAGTAGCCATTAATGCAACTTCAGATTCAGATTCTTCAGTAGGATCTCCTTTTGCGCTCCAGTCATACTCTTCCGAATCTTCAGACACATCTTCATTCTGTTCAATATCTCCTTCTTCTGACCAGTCTTCTTCAATCTCACATACCAAAGCCAGATTTGATGTAAGATCAGACGTAAATTGTTCTGCATAAGCGCTCCAATCATAACCGTCTTTTACACTCACTACCAGCGCCTTTGTTTGGTCTTCTGGTTTCTTTCCTTCATCTTTCAATTCAGGCATGGGAAGACTTTGGTACGGTTTCTGAAAGAAACGTTGATTTCTTTGTTGATAACTTGAAGACTGTTGTGAACTTTGACCTTGACCTTGACTGCTTGAACTAGCTTGGTCATTGAAATTCTTAGGAGCTTTGCATTCTCTTGAGAAATGACCATACTGGTTACAATTAAAACATCTGGCCTTTGATTTGTCAAATCCAACGGTTTTGTTTGCATGAGGTTTATAGCTTCGGTTAACATATGCATGCTTTTGTGTACGATAAGCTACCATAACCATCTGCCAGTTTAAATCCATCTCCTCAACGTCAACTGGATCCATCTCAAATAAGTCTTGAAGGACAACGTCCATTTGACTTAAGTGACTTCCTTGATATGCTTGAAAACTTGCCATAAAAGCAGTAAAGGCAGTTTTAGTTTCGTCATCTTGCAATAGAATGTTCATCACATCTTTCACCTTGGCTTGAACATTTGAATTTTGACTTTCTGGTTGATTCTTCAGATTCTGACCTGGAACTTGAGCTCTTGGTGGAGATTGAGGTTGAGAATAAGTTGGTGAATTTGGAAAGTATGCTGAATCAGTATAGAAACTTGCACCAACAAATAAGTCACCCTCTTCTTCAAGCTTCATTGCATCTTGTGCAAGAAATGCATTATCCACAGTATTGGCAGGATTTACCACATACTTATACTGAGTTTGTGAGCTTGATCTATCAGTATTTCTAGATCCTTCATCAATCTCAACTTCTTCTATCTTTCCAATAAGCAGATCTAGTTCCATTGGAAATTTCTCAGTATGTTTCAACAAAGTAACAGTTTGCTTCCATGATGATGGTAAAGCACATAACAATCGATCATTCAAGTCTTGAAGTTCAGTCTTCACTCCGAGGTTTGACATCTCAGTAGTTAAGTGAACAAACCTGTTCATCATTTGGTGTACTGTTTCTCCATTAATGTGCTCAAACAATTCCAATTGCCTTTTCAGCTTTGATTTCTTCAAACTTCTTAATTGTTCTCCTCCTTCACATATAGACTTCAATGCTTTGAAGCATGTATAACCAGTCTGATATGCATCCAATCTAGACAGAACTTGGAGTGGCAACCCCTTGCACATTAAAGAATAAGCCTTGCTATCATTCTTTACCTTCCTCAAATCTTCAGCTGACAAATTATCCTCTGGATAAGGTGTAGTAGAATCTTTAGTGTAGGTACTTGCACTATCTGGTGCTGTCTGAGTTGGAATGTGAGGACCCTTTTCAATTGATTTCCATAAGTCATTGTCAATAGAGCACAAGTGATGTCTCAACCTGATGGTCCAATTCTTGAAATCTGCACGATTCAAAAGTCTAGGAACACGGTTATCAGAATCATCATTAGGAGCCATTTAAACAAATTTTAAAGAAAATATTTTTGGTTTTTGTTAATTTTTGAAAAGTGATAAGTAAAATACTAAAATTAAGACAAGAAATTAAAGACAAGATAAGAAACAAGTAATAAAAACAACTAAAGTGAGTCACACGGCAAAACAGTGAAAAATCCTTCTTCAACCGGCTAAACAGTGTCTTTGTTCTTCACCCGGCAGGAAAAAGTCTTTACACGGCCAAACAGTTACCCGGCTCAACAGTTGAAATACTTTTGTTCTTCACCCGGATGAACAGTTACCCGGCAACAAGAAAAACTTTGACACGACAATAATCTTTGACCCGGCTCGAATCTTGACACGGCAGAAGGCTTTACCCGGCTGAACAGTTGTCGATCACACGGCACAGTTGTTTACCCGGCAACACAGTTGTTGATCACCCGGCTGAAATCTCTTAATCACCCGGCGTAACAGTGTTTCACCCGGCACAACAGTGTTTGATCCGGCTGAACAGTAACACCTTTTTTAAGTCAAATTCTTCACCCGTCTAGCACAAAATCCCTTACACGGCTGCACAGGACCTAATTGTTCTTCAATCTAAGTCCAAAGGAAATTGTCTAAGTCAATTTAATCACCCGGCAAGTTAATCTTCAACCAAGTTCTTACTGTTCATCATCTTCTTCATGAAAATTTTCAGGGTTTTGTCAAAAACTTGTCCAATTTGTCCAAAATTCACACACAAGCTGTGAAATGGTCCGATTATCAATCCCTTATATCAATCAATCCAAAACATGATCAAATTTGATGAAATTAAGCAAAAATTTGATCGAACAGTAACTTCTTCTATTCTTCTTAATTCCTCAGATCTGATGATAATCTGATGGAATTTGCACAATCGTTGTGAATTAGAAGTGATTGCGATGATAAATCACAACTAAAAACAGCAACAATTCATTCAGATCTTGATATTTGAGCAATATTGATGTGTTTTGCTTAAGAACAGCGAAGAACACAATACCGATAGCTCTGATACCAATTGATAGGTTCAATTGGATCGTTAATATCACTCACAATGATCAGAATAATGCGCACAAACAAACAGTTCAATCACAGACACAATTCATACTAATAATTCTCTTTGTATATTGATGATCAAAGCAATTCGTAGTACAAGTGCAGGAGAAACAAAATCACACACAGTTAATTCTCTCTCTAACGTGTAAAAGTGATCTAGCCTCTCTCCTCACACTCTCTCACTACATGCTTATAGCAACAAAATACAAGTTTAAGGAATATAACAAAATAGACCCTAAACTATTTACAAACATATAAACAAAATACAAAGTAAATCTTAACTAGGAAATAACCCTAACACTAAGTTGCCATACGATGTTGAAATGACTCGGACGAATTCATTAGGTTTATAATGGAGTTTTAATGTTTCGTACGATGATATAAGGTGTTCATAGAAGATGTAACTCGTCGTACATTATTCTAAATTGCTTTTCATGTTGCTAATGTCACATACAGAGTCGTAACAAGTCATGTGTGTTCATTAGGTTTATTATGGTGTTTTTAGTTTACATACGGTATTGTAAGATGTTGTTACGATTTGTAAAGAGTCCTACATTATAATAAAGTTTTTTCAAGGTTCTAAAATGGCATAAAGAGTCGTAATATGTTTTAAGTTGCCGTACGATGTTTAAAGGACTCGAACAAATTCAATTGGTTTATAATGGAGATTTAACGTTTCGTACGGTGATGTAAGGTCTTCTTTGGAGTTGTAATGCGTCCTACGTTATTCTAAATTGCTTTTCAAGTTGCTAATGTCTCATACAGAGTCGTAACAAGTCCTGAGTTGTCGTACGATGTGCAATGGATTCGAACAAATTCATTAGGATTATTATGGTGTTTTAAGATGACGTACAGTATTGTATTGTGTAGTTGATAGTCACTATGTATAGGTTGGACTCACCGGCTTGTCGGTGTTACTTTTGTATGTATTAGTATGACTTGTATTTGTAGATGTTCTAGCGAACCTACGGGCGAATCTCTAGATTTGCCCGCAGTTCATGTTATCTTTTGTTTTAGGTGTCGACTGGGCGAACCTATGTGCCCAGCGAACCTGTGTTGGTTCGCTAGATAGATTCGCTACAGTGAATCTATCAGCGAACCTAACACTGATATATATTGTAACCTTATCTTCATTTGAATATAACTTTTGCACATCTTTAAACCAAGACTTTTATTCACTGATTGTGTTGTGTAATCGTTCATTTGAGGTGCTAGGAGCATATTCTACTTATCTTTGTAGCTTGTATACCTCATTTGTGTTGTGTAATCTCGTAATTGGGTTTGTTTGGTTATTATACATTTTGTTGTTCAAGTCTTGGGTATTTTGGTATTAAACAAGTCAATATAGCACTGAAATCACGATCATTATGGACCAACAATATGCTATCAGAGCCTTAGTGCTCTTGATTGTTTGATTCTAGTGATTTTTATGTTGATTTTGGGGTTTTTGAGTCGAAACTCTACTTGATTCTGTTCTAAGCTTGTTTTGGTGTTTTGGAGTTGTATTTTGCTCAAGTATTGTATTATTTGGTCATAGGAAGCTTTTAAAACAAACGTGTGTGCAAATGGTCAAATTTTGAAGGTGTTCGGGCTGTTTTCGTACTGTTACAGGCTGGTTTGTTATCCAGCGAAACTATCTGTTCTTCCAGCGAATCTAAGTGTTCATCCAGCGAATCTATTTCAAATTCTTGGACTGTTGGTTTGTGTTTGGGCTAGCGAATCTGATATTTCATCGAACGAAAGTTCACTGGTTTTGCTAATTGTGCAAGCGAAACTGCTGCCAAAATCAGGCGAGCGAATCTGTTTGCTTGTCTAGCGAATCTGTCATCAGTGAATCTATCAGCGAATCTGCTGTGTTCTTTGAGCGAATCTAGCCAGCGAATCTGTTAGTCTTCAGCGAAACTATAATCTGTTCAAAGTTATGACTTCATCAACACTGAATATGAATGATCTGGATAGCGTTCAACCTAACAGGCCACCGAGGCTTGTTAGTGGTGAAAACTTTGAAGATTGGAAAAGATGTTTGAAAGCATTTTTCTACTACACGGACTACAACCAATGGGAATCTATAGTAAATGGTCCGCACGTGCCAACAACAGTTGAAGGAACCGTCACTTCAATAAACACAGACTCAAGTACTTTTACTGAAACAGATATCAAGTTACTTGATCGTGACAAGAAGGCACTAGGGGCATTGATACTCTGCTTGCATCAGGACATCTTCAACAGGTTTGCTGAACACACAACTGCAAAAAGCCTGTATGATGCATTGTGTGAGTTTTATGATGGCAATGAGGATCTGAAACTGGACAGAAAAGCTCAAGCTGAAAAGGAATTCAACTCTTTCGTGGGGTATTCACAAGAGAACTTGACTGATATTACAAATCGATTCCTATCTGTGTCAAGTAATCTGAAGAAGTATGATGATAAGCTGGGCAATCATGAACAAGTAGCAAAACTGTTAGATTCTCTTCCTCCTCAATGGAGTCTTCAAATCAAGCTGTTGAAACAAGAAAGAAACTTTCCTGACTACAAACTGATGGACGTTATCAACAAGCTGAAGTCTTTTGACCTTGATGTGAAGAGAAGAGAATATAATCAGTCAATGATGGTTCCAAACATTCCCTCTCAAAATGCTGCACTTATCTCATCCGCTGCAAACTCTTATATTTACAGTGCTGCATCTAGAGGATCATCAAGTCATGTGTCTGCTAAATCTGCCGGTGCACCTACAAACGCTGGTTCAAGCTCAAATGCATCTGCCATCACTCAGATTCCGTCTGACACTATGGCTTTATTTGGAATGTTTGTTCACAGTTATGAAGCTCTTGTTGTTGGTGAGTTGAAAGGGAAGGGTATGACTGTAGAAGATATGTATCAGGTGGATCCTGATGATCTGGAGGAAACAGACATCCAATGGCAGATGGCTATGCTCACTCTTCGTGCCAGACGATTCATGGAAAGAACCGGTAGAAGAAACTTTGGAAATCAGGGACAGAATAGTAAGCTGGGGTATGACAAGGGAAAGTTAAGATGCTATAACTGCAAACAATTGGGCCACTTCAAAAGGGAATGCCCTTTACCAATTGTTACTGAGCCAGTAAACTCTGCAAATCCAAGATCTGCTCCAAATCAAGAAAGGGTTGAGGAAGCAAAGTCAAAGAATGAAACTGCACTGCTCACCAACTTTGATTGGAGTGCAGAAATTGAAGAAACCAAGGAGGAGATTAACCATGCCCTTGTTGCTGAGATTGCTGAGTTTGATGACAACGATATAAATCTCTTTGATCCGTTCAAAGAATTTTATGGAAAGGATGAGGAAGAGAAAGTGGAGAATGTTGATAAAGTTCAATCAGATGTTATTGCTTAAGGGCATCTGAATCATTCAGGGTTGGTTTGTGAAGCTGCTGTTAATGAAGTGAAGCATGAGGAGGAGTCAAAGCTTAGCTTGGAAGAAATGATTGAGAAGGCAAGGCTTGATGCAGTTGATGAATTCAAAAGAAGCACTCCCTACTGCCAGTGTGATCGTGCTCTGGCTGCCGAAAAACTGGTAATTGGTCTTCCTTACGATGTTATTGAAGATATGTGTTCATCTGCTTGCAAAATTCGTTTAATTGGCATATACAAAGCTAATAAACTGTTAATGTCAAACGAAAACGAATTAAAAAGAACCATCAAAGAGCTTAAATTAAGTGAATCAAAATATTTTGTCAAATTAAGAGAAGCTTTAAAAGAAAACGAACACTTAAAAAGAACTCTTTTGGAAAAGAACTGTGAAATAAACTACTTGACTGAGCAAGTTACACTTGCTGAATTTGAAGCAAGAAAACTTAAAAACAAATTGCAGCAGTGGACGATATCTGGTATGAAAAGGGAGGAACTCTGCAAGAAACAAAGGGGGGCCAGAGTTAAAACAGGGTTGGGTCTTAGTAACAATGAAACATATGCATATCCTCCACCTAGTACTTTCTGTTACTCTCCTACACCTATTCCTCATCCCTCAAATGAGTTAATTCAAGAGATATACAGAATGATACTGACAGTTCCATTGCAGGTTTAAGTGAAGTAAATCTTAAGGAAGTTAGAGAGGATTACGCATATGGTGGGAGTGTTGGGCTCGGTTGTTCTAGCAGTAGTTCTGATTCCAAGAAGTCTTTTGAAGACATTAGTTTAATTAATTCCGTTTGTAGTAATGTGTCATATTCAGACAATTCCATGTTTAATAGTAATTTAGGGTGCTCTACTTCAAACCCTAATGTGTTGAATGATGATTTGATTGCAAATGTGTGTGTGAATGACAAACACAAACTTTCAGGTCATGTCTCTGAAAGTCAAACCAAAACAAACTGTTTTCAAAAGTTCTTCACTCATCAAATTCCATCTTTCACACCAGTGAGAATTTCAAAACCAAAAGACAAGGAATCATTTTTTTCATACATTCTTAAACCCAAACCTGAATCTGATAAGGTTAAAGTCACAACTGTCAAGTCAAAAGAACTCTATGACTCTTACAGTGACTGCAACTCTCAACTATCTGAATGTGATGAGGAAATTGAAATGGATAAAATTCCTGTTAACAGAGTTTCCAAAACTGGTTTGAAGTCTCATTGTTTTAAATGTGGAAATACTGGTCATACTGTTAAGCAATGCCCTAAGTTAATCCAAAACAGCTCAAAGCAAAAATCTTTCGGAAAAAGATTAAACACATTTGTAAATAATTTCTTTCGTAATTCTTCATCTGCTCCACCACCCAAGTACACAAAGGCTTGGGTGCCAATTTCAAAGGTCTAACTTTTCATTTCTTTTAATAAATGTCAGGAACATTCAAATGCAGTTGTAAATAGTCATTGGCATATTGACAGCGGATGTTCCAGACATATGACAGGATTGAAGGATCTCCTGACTAACTATAGGATCATAAATGGCGGTTATGTTGCTTTTGCGGGAGACAAGAAAGGTGGCAAGATGATTGGTCAAGGAGAAGTCTCAAATGGCTCACTTACTTTAGAAGACGTCAACTATGTTCCTGAACTGGCATTCAACCTTCTCAGTGTATCACAAATCTGTGATAAGAATATTCCAGTGATGTTTCTTCCAAATGAATGCTTATTCTTGAAGCCAGAGTTTACTATTCCTGAAGATATGGTGATCATGCGAGCTCCGAGACGAAATGATACCTATATGCTGAATATGGGTTCACAGGAATCAAATTCCACCGTGACCTGTCTCCTACCTAAAGCTTCATCTTTTGAATCGTTTCTGTGGCATAAACGTTTAGGGCACATTAATTTTAAAATTCTGAATAAATTGGTTAAGAACAATTTGGTTAGGGGTTTACCACTCAAAGACTTTTCAGTGGTTGAGAAATGTATGGCTTGTGCTAAAGGAAAACAGCACAAAAAGCCACATAAACTTAAAATTACAAATACCATCTCAGAACCCCTCGAATTGTTACATACTGATTTATTTGGTCCAATAAGTGTCAAATCTATTGCTAAAAAGTCTTATTGCTTGGTTGTCACAGATGATTACTCTAGGTACACCTGGGTGAGATTCATGGCAAACAAGAGTGAGACTGCCGAAGAGTTGATGAA
This sequence comes from Tagetes erecta, assembly GCA_030867185.1. Taxonomy (NCBI): domain Eukaryota; kingdom Viridiplantae; phylum Streptophyta; class Magnoliopsida; order Asterales; family Asteraceae; genus Tagetes; species Tagetes erecta. Next base: position 47,760,042 of record CM061490.1, read on the forward strand.
GCTGATTCCTCTAATCGAGGTTCTTGGAAAGAAAAAGGTTCAAGCCATCAGAAGCGATAACGGAACTGAATTCAGAAACCATATCTTCAACTCCTTCTGTGAACAACGGGGTATTCTCAGACAGTTTAGCGCCGCCCGAACACCACAACAAAATGGTGTTGCTGAAAGGAAGAATCGAACCCTTGTGGAGGCCGCTAGAACTATGCTGATCGAGTCAAAGCTTCCAATTATTTTCTGGGCTGAGGCAGTTAATTGTGCAGCTTATGTTCTGAACAGGGAACTGATTGTCAAGGAAAAGATGAAGACTTCATACCAACTGTTTCGAGGGATTAAGCCGCTGATTGATTTTCTGCGCCCCTTTGGATGTTCTTGTACTCTTTTGAATACTCAAGATCAGAAGACGAAGTTTGGTGCTGTCTCTGATGAATGCTTCTTTGTGGGATACTCGAACACACAAAAGGCGTATCGTGTTTACAACAAGCGAACGCGGATTGTGCAAGAGTCCTACTATGTTGACTGGCAAGAGTCAAACACTACCAGTATTGGCAGTGAACCGGCATGGTTCTATGATTCCACCACTATTTTCAAATCATTTAATCTTCCTGACTCTGACGATGACGAAATCATTCCACACACATCAGTTTCTATTTTCAATCATCCACCTACACCATCACAACCACCACCTTCAACATCAGCTACACAACTACCTCCCACTTCATTTGACATTCCATCACCTCCACCACCTCAAACTGCATCAGATATTCCATCCACATCTACTACCATTCAATCACCTACACCTTCACAACCATCCAATCAAACACCCTCAACCGAACCAAATCCTTTACTCCTCAACACTGACTTCAAAACCTTGAAAAACCACCCTCATGATTATATCATTGGATCTATTACTGATGGTGTGCGAACTCGGAGTCAGAGTGGTTTGATTAATGAATGTCTTTATGCTGCCTTTCTGTCTCAAGTTGTTCCAAAGAATTATAAACAAGCACTTGAAGATCCAAGTTGGGTGGATCCATGCAAATGGAGCTGCAGCAATTTAGGAAGCTTAAAGTTTGGGAACTGGTTGATCTTCCTCCTAATAAGTGTCCAATCGGCACTAAATGGGTTTTCCGAAACAAGCCAGATGATCGTGGTGTTGTAATCAGAAACAAGGCGAGACTGGTTGTTCAAGGATTTGCTCAAGAGGAGGGAATTGACTACACCGAAGTTTTTGCCCCAGTCGCTCGCCTGGAAGCCATCAGAATCTTTCTTGCTCATGCTGCGAACAAAAACTTTAAAGTTTATCATATGGATGTGAAATGTGCATTTCTATATGGAGATATCGATGAGGAGATCTATGTATGTCAACCACCAGGTTTCGAGGATCCAGATTTCCCGTCAAAGGTTTACAAGCTTGATAAATCCTTGTATGGGTTGCATCAAGCTCCACGAATCTGGTATGAAACTCTGACACAGTATCTTCTCAGCAAAGGTTTCTCTCGTGGGACTATAGATATGACATTGTTCAAGAAGGAGGTGAATGGCGAGCTGCTGATCGTTCAAGTGTATGTTGATGATATCATTTTTGGTTCGACAAATGAAGGGCTGTGTAGAGAATTTGAGAAGGTGATGATGGAACGCTTTGAGATGACAATAATGGGGGAGATGTGTTTCTTCTTGGGGCTGCAAGTGGAACAAAAGCCTGATGGAATTCTGATCCACCAAGAGAAATATATCAAAGAAATCCTCACAAAGTTTGGCATGGATGATTCTTCTCCTGAATTGATTCCCTTTACAGCTCAAACATGCCTTACTTCCGATGATAATGGGAATCCTGTGGATGCTCATCGGTACCGCTCGATGATCGGATCTCTCATGTATCTGACTGCAAGCCGTCCAGATATTACGTTTGCCGTGTGTTACTGTGCTCGTTTCCAAGCCAATCCAAAAGAATCACATGAGAAAGCTGTTAAACGCATTTTTCGCTACCTTAAGGGTTCCTCTCGTTTGGGACTTTGGTACCCAAAAGGTGGGAACTTTGATTTACATGCTTTTTCTGATAGTGATCATGCTGGTTGCAGGATTAACAGAAAATCAGTCACTGGCGGATGTCAATACCTTGGAGAATGTCTTGTTTCCTGGCAAAGCAAGAAGCAAACAACCGTCTCTCTGTCCACAGGAGAAGCAGAATACATTGCTGCTTCAAGTTGCTGTTGCCAAGTGCTGTGGATTCAACATCAGATGATGGATTATGGCATCAACTTTCTTCATACGCCACTCTTTTGTGATAATGAAGCTGCTGTTGGAATTGCCAAGAATCCTATTCATCACACTCGCACCAAGCACATTGAAACAAGAATTCATGCAATCAGGGATGCACAGGAAAAAGGGTTTATTGATATTATTCCTATCGAAACTCGAAAGCAAAAAGCTGATCTTTTCACAAAAACTTTTGACAAACCACGTTTTTATGAACTGATCTCCATGCTAGGACTTATATCTTTTTGAAAACCTTTTTCTGTGAGAATCCATTTGTAAATATGTAAATAATCTTTTCTTCTCTTCTTCTTCTTTGAAAAATCCGTGGGTCACTCGCTTCATCGCTCCGTTACTTTATTTTATCTTTATTTTCTTTTATTTCTTTCTATCTTTCTTTTATTCTGTATATATGTATATATTAAGAAAATCTGAAAAACAAAAATTTCTTATTTGATAGCTACAATATAGAAATTTTGGGGGAGATTTAAAAGATTAACTATTTATAGTTTTTCAAATTTTGCTATTTCAGGATCTCCATTTTGATTGATGTTGAAGAGTTGTTGAAGGAGGTCAGAAGCATTGCGTTTGGGATATGTCAGATAGGCTCAGCCCGAAAACGAAGTAAACAGTGATTGTGCAGCCAAACATAACGCTCAAGATCTCGACAACAAGGATTATCTCCTTGACATGATTGGATTGCACAAAGATAATGGTTCTGTCAAAAATGGGTTGAGAGCGTCAAATCTTTGTCTTAATTTCCCTAAACATCCCAAATCACCCTCGCCCTATCCCCGAATCGAGTTTCTAGTATGCAAAACAAATAAAAAATAAAAAGCTACTAGTGATGCTCTTCGGAAAAGCCTCTGAGTGAGTTACTTGTTGACTCCTCAGAACGTATTGAGTCAAGTGCTTAACTCCTCTGCTATACGGAACTATTGACCTGGAGTTGGTGGATCTTCTCTGCTATACGGAAGTATTGACCTGAAGATTCACCGAGCATGCTCAAATGTTTATCTCCTCTGTTATACGTCAGTATAGACCTGGAGCTCTGAACTATTTGAGTTTCCCAAATAATAAGTCGCATTGTGTTCAAAAGAATCAATTGCTGACAAGCTCCACTCACAATGAAAAGATGCAAAAATTGCACAAGTGTCAAAAGAAGCTAATGCATCGGTCAACATTCAAAAGTTGATCATCGAAATTCAAGCAAAGTCAATCGTATTGCTCAGATATACCCTGATGACAGAACTTGTTCTTTTTACCTAGATGTCTGTGGGGACCGAGTTGTCTGAGCTTCTTCAATCAAACCATAAACATGATAAAAGAAGCTGCTGATCTCTTGTTGAAAGGACTAAGGCATGGGTTTAAATGGACAAACATATCTGCAATCCCGCCAATCAATGATTCTCCTGATTCTGCTCAAAACATCATGAAAAATATATATCCTTATTAGCGTATAAAATTCCTTTTTATTATTTTATTTTATTTCATTTTATTTTTAACTCCTATCTTTTTATGTTAAGTATTTTTAGGATTATATGTGTATACGTTTTTTTTTGGGGCGTTGAATTCGTGGGACGGTTTCATGAACTTTCAAAGAATTTAAAAATTGAGAAAATCCAAAAATATTTTTTGTATGTGTGCTAGCGAACCTACAAGCGAACCTACAGGTTCGCCAGAACCTCAAAGTTCGCCAGGAATCTCTTTGATTCGCTGCCGTGGTTTCACTTGACTTTTGGTCTTCTGGCGAATCTAAAGTTCGCTGGTCTGTCTGCCAGCGAACCTGTGTATATATATATATACAGTGACAGCGAAATATCTCACACTTTCGCTGTCAACTGTACTGTAGCAGACTTTTCAAAATCCAAACCACAAACGTTCGATTCTCACTTCAACCGGCTTTTTCACACTTAAAACATCACAAATATTGTCCGGTATGTAATCGCTTTCATCTTAATCAGTGTTTTAAACTCTTAATCGAACTGTTAAACCCCTAAAATTGTCGATCTGTGATTGTGTGTATATAAATGACTGTTTCAGTGCGTTTTGTTAGGCCTTTACTTCATAATAGTCCCCTTTGATGATTATATTACTCTTTCGTTGCCTTGATTGCTTGATTTTGGTGTTTTTGTCTGTGATTCTGGCCGTTTTTCAAAAACTAGGGCTTCCAGCGAACCTATGTGTTCGTCTGGCGAAACTGAACGAAAGTTCAAAACTTCGAGCGAACCTATGTCGTTATGCTGTCCGCGCAACAACATAGATTCGCCCGACTGTTGCTAGCGAACCTATACATTCGCTCGACCAAAATGACTGATTTTTCATGTCAGCGAATTTATAGGTTCAGGTGCCAAAATCTCAGGTTCGCTATATCAGCGAATCTAAATTCCAGCGAACCTATTAACTGTTTCTCAAATTTTCGTTTCTGATCAATCTCCGTTTATTTTTCAGGCACAATGTCGACATTATTCTTCGAAAGAAAGCACAACATGTGTGCTTTGCTTGATGAGAACCATGAAAAGGCCGGCAGCTATAGAGATTCTATCAAATGGCTGAAGTTGTCTCATATACATCATGCCATTTCTCACTCACCTACTATATATGAGATGCATGTTCGGGATTTCTGGCGAACTGCGGTAATGAACGTGTCGGTACAGCCATCACGTATCTGTGCCAAAGTCGGTGGCTATGACTTGGAGTTCACAGAAGCTGATCTAGCTAGGATTTTAAGGCTAGAGGAGGATGTCGGGGAAGAGGTTAGTATGACGGCTGAAGAAGTATATGGGGCATTCCGGACAGCGGGGTATGAGGGTCCATTGCCCGGTGAGAAGAAAATGGAGTTCGTAAAGTCCTATCTGATCCAGGAGTGGAGGTACATCGCTCACGTGTTTATTATGTGCCTGGATCATAGGAAAGGGGGTACGGACGGGCTGAACTTAGACTGGGCACGGGCTATGATGTTGTTTTGCCGAGGGCAGAAAGCAAATCTTGCGAAGCTGATCTTCAATTACATTCTCGAGAACATCCATGCTAGCAAATCTGCTAAATGGTTGATGTATCCGAGATTCATCCAGATGGTGCTGAATGACAAACTGCCGAATCTGCCGGTAGTTGGAGCTGAGTTAAAGATCTGGGATATGCATTCCAGGATATTCAAGGATTGTAAAGCGGTGCGATCGGATTGTGTGGGAAGGACTTCATATCTGTGGGAGAACATGTACCCAGCAGACAGATGGGTACAGATTCAGCGGTTAATGGAGTCAGAGCGAAAACGTGGTGGTGAGAATATTGAGGAGGTTGAGAAGAGAATAAAGAAGAGGAAAGCGTACGCAAAGGAGAAAGACTATTCATTTGATCGAGAAGTGGATGAAATCCAGGCAGAGATCGATGATGGTAGGGAACAGCGAACAAAGAAAAGGTCTGATGCACATGCCGAAGGGTCAAAGAAAGCAAGGCACGATACCGGGGGTACATCTGCTGAGTCTGGTAGTGAATTAAAGGGTCAGATTGAGAGTTTGAGGGGAGAACTGGTGGAGCTGAAAGGCAGGTATGAGGAACTTGAAAAACAGGATGCTGAGAAATCAACCGTTATATATGAGATGGGTAGAACGATGAAGGATCAGCAATGTTTGATAGTAAGGATTTTCAAGGAGTTAAACAGTTTGAAGGAAAAGGTAGGGACTGAACCTGCAATGACTGAAGCAGAACTGAACTCGTTAACGGATGCTGCAAAGTATCCGTTAATGGATGTTGATTTTGGAGACAAAGGAAAGGCCAAAGAAGCTGAGGAGGAGTTTGATGAGGAAATGGGGATTAATCTGGATATTTTTGAAGGAGATGAAGTGGTCGGTGGATCTGGTATGGATTACACTCAGATAGATGAACCGGAGGTCGATATAGATGCAGATAGTGAGGAGGATCTGGATGATGAGCCCGAAACATATAAGGTGGAAGAAAAGGGGGTGAGTTACCAGTTTGAGCACGTTGAGCTAGATAAGTCAGAGTGGTTTAGGAAGGAAGTAGAAGCTGTACCTGAGGTGCCGATATTTCAACATTTGGATGAACCCAACACCAAACAGCTAGATAGGCAGGTCATAGCATGGAAGTATAATAGTTTGGTGGATGCTTATATGATTAAAAGAAGGGCCGGTGACATTACGTATATCAAGAACAGGAAGCACTTCGCCACCTTACCAAGATGGGACTTGCGTAGGCTGGCAGAGCTGCCATTGTTGGGGAAAGAAGAAAGCGGAAGGGCTTGTGCATTCGAAGTGACGATCAGGGAGGCTGCAAAGTCTAATTTTGTTGAATTTGGGTACCAAAAGCCTAGGAGAATGAGGCAGAAGAGAGATAGGCATTGGATCTCGTGGAAGGGAAAGATTGTGTTGAAGATTGAGGCTCCGAAGACAATGACCAGGGTTAGGGTTCCTGACACTCAGCCACCCAGGCTGCAGGACTTCTTTAAATGGTTTTACGAAATCAGATTGTTCGACCCAATGGAGATCTTTTCTTTCTGTGATGAGGATCTGAGAGTGTTGTGCGAGAACAGGATAAAGCACGGGGCTGGAGATGATACTGCTACTGAAGCGAACCTGTTTGTGAAGGTCGCAAACAAAGCCCGGGGGATTCGTGCTGAACTCAGAAGTGTGAATGAAAGACTAAGAAGAACTGATGATCAGCGTATGGATATGGATGATCTAACTAGACAGCTGGATCAATCGATTGAGAGGAGGTTCGAGAAACCGGTGCAGGTGATAGACTTGGAGGTTATGGGACAGGAGCAAACAGTAGAAACTCAGGCGGAGACGACAGTTCAACATATGCCTGATACTGAGGTCGCAGATACAGAGTTTGTGGAATCGATGCTGAATTTGAGTGAAGATGAGGCCAGATCAGAAGATGTTACAAATCCTTTGGCCGGAATTGAAGACAGGGCAGGAGCGTACGTTGAATATCTATGAAGCCAAGATCAAGACGGAGCTAAATTAGAAGACTTCCCCAGGTGAGGTCCAACCTAGGGGGAGTATTGATAGTCACTATGTATAGGTTGGACTCACCGGCTTGTCGGTGTTACTTTTGTATGTATTAGTATGACTTGTATTTGTAGATGTTCTAGCGAACCTACGGGCGAATCTCTAGATTCGCCCGCAGTTCATGTTATCTTTTGTTTTAGGTGTCGACTGGGCGAACCTATGTGCCCAGCGAACCTGTGTTGGTTCGCTAGATAGATTCGCTACAGCGAATCTATCAGCGAACCTAAAACTGATATATATTGTAACCTTATCTTCATTTGAATATAACTTTTGCACATCTTTAAACCAAGACTTTTATTCACTGATTGTGTTGTGTAATCGTTCATTTGAGGTGCTAGGAGCATATTCTACTTATCTTTGTAGCTTGTATACCTCATTTGTGTTGTGTAATCTCGTAATTGGGTTTGTTTGGTTATTATACATTTTGTTGTTCAAGTCTTGGGTATTTTGGTGTTAAACAAGTCAATATAGCACTGAAATCACGCTCATTATGGACCAACAGTAGTTACGAGTTGTATGGCGTCGTACATTATACTAACATGATTTTCAAGGTGCTAATGTGATATACAGAGTCGTAAGATATTCTAAGTTGTCGTACGATGTTGAAATGACTCAGACGAATTAATTAGGTTTATAATGGAGTTTTAATGTTTCGTACGATGATGTAAGCTGTTCTTAGAAGATGTAACGCGTCCTACATTATTCTAATTTGCTTTTCATGTTGCTAATGTCACATACAGAGTCGTAACAAGTCATGTGTGTTCGTACGATGTTCAAAGGACTCGGACGAATTCATTAGGTTTATTATGGTGTTTTAAGTTTACATACGGTATTGTAAGATGTTGTTACGATTTGTAAAGAGTCCTACATTATAAAAAAGTGCTTTTCAAGGTTCTAAAATGGCATAAAGAGTCATAATATGTTTTAAGTTGCCGTACGATGTTTAAAGGACTCGAACAAATTCAATTGGTTTATAATGGAGACATAACGTTTCGTACGGTGATGTAAGGTTTTCTTTGGAGTTGTAATGCGTCCTACATTATTCTAAATTTCTTTTCAAGTTGCTAATTTCACATACAGAGTCGTAACAAGTCCTGTGTGTTCGTACGATGTTCAAAGGACTCGGACGAATTCATTAGGTTTATTATGGTGTTTTAAGTTTACATACGGTATTGTAAGATGTTGTTACGATTTGTAAAGAGACCTACATTATAATAAAGTTTTTTTCAAGGTTCTAAAATGGCATAAAGAGTCGTAATAAGTTTTCAGTTGCCGTACGATGTTTAAAGGACTCGAACAAATTCAATTGGTTTATAATGGAGATTTAACGTTTCGTACGGTGATCTAAGGTCTTCTTTGGAGTTTTAATGCGTCCTACATTATTCTAAATTGCTTTTCAAGTTGCTAATGTCTCATACAGAGTCGTAACAAGTCCTGAGTTGTCTTACGATGTGCAATGGATTCGAACGAATTCATTAGGATTATTATGGAGTTTTAAGATGACGTACAGTATTGTATTGTGTTGTTTGGAGTTGTATGGCGTCGTACATTATACTAACATGACTTTCAAGGTGCTAATGTGATATACAGAGTCATAAGATATTCTAAGTTGCCATACGATGTTGAAATGACTCGGACGAATTCATTAGGTTTATTATGGAGTTTTAATGTTTCGTACGATGATATAAGGTGTTCATAGAAGATGTAACGCGTCATACATTATTCTAAATTGCTTTTCATGTTGCTAATGTCACATATGGAGTCGTAACAAGTCATGTGTGTTCGTACGATGTTCTAAGGACTCGGACGAATTCATTATGTTTATTATGGTGTTTTAAGTTTACATACGGTATTGTAAGATGTTGTTACGATTTGTAAAGAGTCCTACATTATAATAAAGTGCTTTTCAAGGTTCTAAAATGGCATAAAGAGTCGTAATATGTTTTAAGTTGCCGTACGATGTTTAAAGGACTCGAACAAATTCAATTGGTTTATAATGGAGATTTAACGTTTCGTACGGTGATGTAAGGTTTTCTTTGGAGTTGTAATGCGTCCTACATTATTCTAAATTTCTTTTCAAGTTGCTAATGTCACATACAGAGTCGTAACAAGTCATGTGTGTTCGTACGATGCTCAAAGGACTCGGACGAATTCATTAGGTTTATTATGGTGTTTTAAGTTTACATACGGTATTGTAAGATGTTGTTACGATTTGTAAAGAGACCTATATTATAATAAAGTTTTTTTCAAGGTTCTAAAATGGCATAAAGAGTCGTAATATGTTTTAAGTTGCCGTACGATGTTTAAAGGACTCGAACAAATTCAATTGGTTTATAATGGAGATTTAACGTTTCGTACGGTGATGTAAGGTCTTCTTTGGAGTTGTAATGCGTCTTCATTATTCTAAATTGCTTTTCAAGTTGCTAATGTCTCATACAGAGTCGTAACAAGTCCTGAGTTGTCGTACGATGTGCAATTGATTCGAACGAATTCATTAGAATTATTATGGAGTTTTAAGATGACGTACAGTATTGTATTGTGTTGTTTGGAGTTGTATGGCGTCGTACATTATACTAACATGACTTTCAAGGTGCTAATGTGATATACAGAGTCATAAGATATTCTTAGTTGCCATACGATGTTGAAATGACTCGGACGAATTCATTAGGTTTATTATGGAGTTTTAATGTTTCGTACGATGATATAAGGTGTTCATAGAAGATGTGACGCGTCGTACATTATTCTAAATTGCTTTTCATGTTGCTAATGTCACATATGGAGTCGTAACAAGTCATGTGTGTTCGTACGATGTTCAAAGGACTCGAACGAATTCATTAGGTTTATTATGGTGTTTTAAGTTTACATACGGTATTGTAAGATGTTGTTACGATTTGTAAAGAGTCCTACATTATAATAAAGTGCTTTTCAAAGTTCTAAAATGGCATAAAGATTCGTAATACGTTTTAAGTTGCCGTAAGATGTTTAAAGGACTCGAACAAATTCAATTGGTTTATAATGGAGATTTAACGTTTCGTACGGTGATGTAAGGTTTTCTTTGGAGTTGTAATGCGTCCTACATTATTCTAAATTTCTTTTCAAGTTGCTAATGTCACATACAGAGTCGTAACAAGTCCTGTGTGTTCGTACGATGTTCAAAGGACTCGGACGAATTCATTAGGTTTATTATGGTGTTTTAAGTTTACATACGGTATTGTAAAATGTTGTTACGATTTGTAAAGAGACCTACATTATAATAAAGTTTTTTTCAAGGTTCTAAAATGGCATAAAGAGTCGTAATGTGTTTTAAGTTGCCGTACGATATTTAAAGGACTCCAACAAATTCAATTGGTTTATAATGGAGATTTAACGTTTCGTACGGTGATGTAAGGTCTTTTTTAGAGTTGTAATGCGTCCTACATTATTCTAAATTGCTTTTCAAGTTGCTAATGTCTCATACAGAGTCGTAACAAGTCCTGAGTTGTCGTACGATGTGCAATGGATTCGAACGAATTCATTAGGATTATTATGGAGTTTTAAGATGACGTACAGTATTGTATTGTGTTGTTTGGAGTTGTATGGCGTCGTACATTATACTAACATGACTTTCAAGGTGCTAATGTGATATACAGAGTCATAAGATATTCTAAGTTGCCATACGATGTTGAAATAACTCGGACGAATTCATTAGGTTTATTATGGAGTTTTAATGTTTCGTACGATGATATAAGGTGTTCATAGAAGATGTAACGCGTCGTACATTATTCTAAATTGCTTTTCATGTTGCTAATGTCACATATAGAGTCGTAACAAGTCATGTGTGTTCGTACGATGTTCAAAGGACTCGGACGAATTCATTAGGTTTATTATGGTGTTTTAAGTTTACATACGGTATTGTAAAATGTTGTTACGATTTGTAAAGAGACCTACATTATAATAAAGTTTTTTTCAAGGTTCTAAAATGGCATAAAGAGTCGTAATATGTTTTAAGTTGCCGTACGATGTTTAAAGGACTCGAACAAATTCAATTGGTTTATAATGGAGATTTAACGTTTCGTACGGTGATGTAAGGTCTTCTTTGGAGTTGTAATGCGTCCTACATTATTCTAAATTGCTTTTCAAGTTGCTAATGTCTCATACAGAGTCGTAACAAGTCCTGAGTTGTCGTACGATGTGCAATTGATTCGAACGAATTCATTAGAATTATTATGGAGTTTTAAGATGACGTACAGTATTGTATTGTGTTGTTTGGAGTTGTATGGCGTCGTACATTATACTAACATGACTTTCAAGGTGCTAATGTGATATACAGAGTCATAAGATATTCTTAGTTGCCATACGATGTTGAAATGACTCGGACGAATTCATTAGGTTTATTATGGAGTTTTAATGTTTCGTACGATGATATAAGGTGTTCATAGAAGATGTGACGCGTCGTACATTATTCTAAATTGCTTTTCATGTTGCTAATGTCACATATGGAGTCGTAACAAGTCATGTGTGTTCGTACGATGTTCAAAGGACTCGAACGAATTCATTAGGTTTATTATGGTGTTTTAAGTTTACATACGGTATTGTAAGATGTTGTTACGATTTGTAAAGAGTCCTACATTATAATAAAGTGCTTTTCAAAGTTCTAAAATGGCATAAAGATTCGTAATACGTTTTAAGTTGCCGTAAGATGTTTAAAGGACTCGAACAAATTCAATTGGTTTATAATGGAGATTTAACGTTTCGTACGGTGATGTAAGGTTTTCTTTGGAGTTGTAATGCGTCCTACATTATTCTAAATTTCTTTTCAAGTTGCTAATGTCACATACAGAGTCGTAACAAGTCCTGTGTGTTCGTACGATGTTCAAAGGACTCGGACGAATTCATTAGGTTTATTATGGTGTTTTAAGTTTACATACGGTATTGTAAAATGTTGTTACGATTTGTAAAGAGACCTACATTATAATAAAGTTTTTTTCAAGGTTCTAAAATGGCATAAAGAGTCGTAATGTGTTTTAAGTTGCCGTACGATATTTAAAGGACTCCAACAAATTCAATTGGTTTATAATGGAGATTTAACGTTTCGTACGGTGATGTAAGGTCTTTTTTAGAGTTGTAATGCGTCCTACATTATTCTAAATTGCTTTTCAAGTTGCTAATGTCTCATACAGAGTCGTAACAAGTCCTGAGTTGTCGTACGATGTGCAATGGATTCGAACGAATTCATTAGGATTATTATGGAGTTTTAAGATGACGTACAGTATTGTATTGTGTTGTTTGGAGTTGTATGGCGTCGTACATTATACTAACATGACTTTCAAGGTGCTAATGTGATATACAGAGTCATAAGATATTCTAAGTTGCCATACGATGTTGAAATAACTCGGACGAATTCATTAGGTTTATTATGGAGTTTTAATGTTTCGTACGATGATATAAGGTGTTCATAGAAGATGTAACGCGTCGTACATTATTCTAAATTGCTTTTCATGTTGCTAATGTCACATATAGAGTCGTAACAAGTCATGTGTGTTCGTACGATGTTCAAAGGACTCGGACGAATTCATTAGGTTTATTATGGTGTTTTAAGTTTACATACGGTATTGTAAAATGTTGTTACGATTTGTAAAGAGACCTACATTATAATAAAGTTTTTTTCAAGGTTCTAAAATGGCATAAAGAGTCGTAATGTGTTTTAAGTTGCCGTACGATATTTAAAGGACTCCAACAAATTCAATTGGTTTATAATGGAGATTTAACGTTTCGTACGGTGATGTAAGGTCTTTTTTAGAGTTGTAATGCGTCCTACATTATTCTAAATTGCTTTTCAAGTTGCTAATGTCTCATACAGAGTCGTAACAAGTCCTGAGTTGTCGTACGATGTGCAATGGATTCGAACGAATTCATTAGGATTATTATGGAGTTTTAAGATGACGTACAGTATTGTATTGTGTTGTTTGGAGTTGTATGGCGTCGTACATTATACTAACATGACTTTCAAGGTGCTAATGTGATATACAGAGTCATAAGATATTCTAAGTTGCCATACGATGTTGAAATAACTCGGACGAATTCATTAGGTTTATTATGGAGTTTTAATGTTTCGTACGATGATATAAGGTGTTCATAGAAGATGTAACGCGTCGTACATTATTCTAAATTGCTTTTCATGTTGCTAATGTCACATATAGAGTCGTAACAAGTCATGTGTGTTCGTACGATGTTCAAAGGACTCGGACGAATTCATTAGGTTTATTATGGTGTTTTAAGTTTACATACGGTATTGTAAAATGTTGTTACGATTTGTAAAGAGACCTACATTATAATAAAGTTTTTTTCAAGGTTCTAAAATGGCATAAAGAGTCGTAATGTGTTTTAAGTTGCCGTACGATATTTAAAGGACTCCAACAAATTCAATTGGTTTATAATGGAGATTTAACGTTTCGTACGGTGATGTAAGGTCTTTTTTAGAGTTGTAATGCGTCCTACATTATTCTAAATTGCTTTTCAAGTTGCTAATGTCTCATACAGAGTCGTAACAAGTCCTGAGTTGTCGTACGATGTGCAATGGATTCGAACGAATTCATTAGGATTATTATGGAGTTTTAAGATGACGTACAGTATTGTATTGTGTTGTTTGGAGTTGTATGGCGTCGTACATTATACTAACATGACTTTCAAGGTGCTAATGTGATATACAGAGTCATAAGATATTCTAAGTTGCCATACGATGTTGAAATAACTCGGACGAATTCATTAGGTTTATTATGGAGTTTTAATGTTTCGTACGATGATATAAGGTGTTCATAGAAGATGTAACGCGTCGTACATTATTCTAAATTGCTTTTCATGTTGCTAATGTCACATATAGAGTCGTAACAAGTCATGTGTGTTCGTACGATGTTCAAAGGACTCGGACGAATTCATTAGGTTTATTATGGTGTTTTAAGTTTACATACGGTATTGTAAAATGTTGTTACGATTTGTAAAGAGACCTACATTATAATAAAGTTTTTTTCAAGGTTCTAAAATGGCATAAAGAGTCGTAATGTGTTTTAAGTTGCCGTACGATATTTAAAGGACTCCAACAAATTCAATTGGTTTATAATGGAGATTTAACGTTTCGTACGGTGATGTAAGGTCTTTTTTAGAGTTGTAATGCGTCCTACATTATTCTAAATTGCTTTTCAAGTTGCTAATGTCACATACAGAGTCGTAACAAGTCCTGTGTGTTCGTACGATGTTCAAAGGACTCGGACGAATTCATTAGGTTTATTATGGTGTTTTAAGTTTACATACGGTATTGTAAAATGTTGTTACGATTTGTAAAGAGACCTACATTATAATAAAGTTTTTTTCAAGGTTCTAAAATGGCATAAAGAGTCGTAATGTGTTTTAAGTTGCCGTACGATATTTAAAGGACTCCAACAAATTCAATTGGTTTATAATGGAGATTTAACGTTTCGTACGGTGATGTAAGGTCTTTTTTAGAGTTGTAATGCGTCCTACATTATTCTAAATTGCTTTTCAAGTTGCTAATGTCTCATACAGAGTCGTAACAAGTCCTGAGTTGTCGTACGATGTGCAATGGATTCGAACGAATTCATTAGGATTATTATGGAGTTTTAAGATGACGTACAGTATTGTATTGTGTTGTTTGGAGTTGTATGGCGTCGTACATTATACTAACATGACTTTCAAGGTGCTAATGTGATATACAGAGTCATAAGATATTCTAAGTTGCCATACGATGTTGAAATAACTCGGACGAATTCATTAGGTTTATTATGGAGTTTTAATGTTTCGTACGATGATATAAGGTGTTCATAGAAGATGTAACGCGTCGTACATTATTCTAAATTGCTTTTCATGTTGCTAATGTCACATATAGAGTCGTAACAAGTCATGTGTGTTCGTACGATGTTCAAAGGACTCGGACGAATTCATTAGGTTTATTATGGTGTTTTAAGTTTACATACGGTATTGTAAAATGTTGTTACGATTTGTAAAGAGACCTACATTATAATAAAGTTTTTTTCAAGGTTCTAAAATGGCATAAAGAGTCGTAATGTGTTTTAAGTTGCCGTACGATATTTAAAGGACTCCAACAAATTCAATTGGTTTATAATGGAGATTTAACGTTTCGTACGGTGATGTAAGGTCTTTTTTAGAGTTGTAATGCGTCCTACATTATTCTAAATTGCTTTTCAAGTTGCTAATGTCTCATACAGAGTCGTAACAAGTCCTGAGTTGTCGTACGATGTGCAATGGATTTGAACGAATTCATTAGGATTATTATGGAGTTTTAAGATGACGTACAGTATTGTATTGTGTTGTTTGGAGTTGTATGGCGTCGTACATTATACTAACATGACTTTCAAGGTGCTAATGTGATATACAGAGTCATAAGATATTCTAAGTTGCCATACGATGTTGAAATGACTCGGACGAATTCATTAGGTTTATTATGGAGTTTTAATGTTTCGTACGATGATATAAGGTGTTCATAGAAGATGTGACGCGTCGTACATTATTCTAAATTGCTTTTCATGTTGCTAATGTCACATATGGAGTCGTAACAAGTCATGTGTGTTCGTACGATGTTCAAAGGACTCGAACGAATTCATTAGGTTTATTATGGTGTTTTAAGTTTACATACGGTATTGTAAGATGTTGTTACGATTTGTAAAGAGTCCTACATTATAATAAAGTGCTTTTCAAAGTTCTAAAATGGCATAAAGATTCGTAATACGTTTTAAGTTGCCGTAAGATGTTTAAAGGACTCGAACAAATTCAATTGGTTTATAATGGAGATTTAACGTTTCGTACGGTGATGTAAGGTTTTCTTTGGAGTTGTAATGCGTCCTACATTATTCTAAATTTCTTTTCAAGTTGCTAATGTCACATACAGAGTCGTAACAAGTCCTGTGTGTTCGTACGATGTTCAAAGGACTCGGACGAATTCATTAGGTTTATTATGGTGTTTTAAGTTTACATACGGTATTGTAAAATGTTGTTACGATTTGTAAAGAGACCTACATTATAATAAAGTTTTTTTCAAGGTTCTAAAATGGCATAAAGAGTCGTAATGTGTTTTAAGTTGCCGTACGATATTTAAAGGACTCCAACAAATTCAATTGGTTTATAATGGAGATTTAACGTTTCGTACGGTGATGTAAGGTCTTTTTTAGAGTTGTAATGCGTCCTACATTATTCTAAATTGCTTTTCAAGTTGCTAATGTCTCATACAGAGTCGTAACAAGTCCTGAGTTGTCGTACGATGTGCAATGGATTCGAACGAATTCATTAGGATTATTATGGAGTTTTAAGATGACGTACAGTATTGTATTGTGTTGTTTGGAGTTGTATGGCGTCGTACATTATACTAACATGACTTTCAAGGTGCTAATGTGATATACAGAGTCATAAGATATTCTAAGTTGCCATACGATGTTGAAATAACTCGGACGAATTCATTAGGTTTATTATGGAGTTTTAATGTTTCGTACGATGATATAAGGTGTTCATAGAAGATGTAATGCGTCCTACATTATTCTAAATTTCTTTTCAAGTTGCTAATGTCACATACAGAGTCGTAACAAGTCCTGTGTGTTCGTACGATGTTCAAAGGACTCGGACGAATTCATTAGGTTTATTATGGTGTTTTAAGTTTACATACGGTATTGTAAAATGTTGTTACGATTTGTAAAGAGACCTACATTATAATAAAGTTTTTTTCAAGGTTCTAAAATGGCATAAAGAGTCGTAATGTGTTTTAAGTTGCCGTACGATATTTAAAGGACTCCAACAAATTCAATTGGTTTATAATGGAGATTTAACGTTTCGTACGGTGATGTAAGGTCTTTTTTAGAGTTGTAATGCGTCCTACATTATTCTAAATTGCTTTTCAAGTTGCTAATGTCTCATACAGAGTCGTAACAAGTCCTGAGTTGTCGTACGATGTGCAATGGATTTGAACGAATTCATTAGGATTATTATGGAGTTTTAAGATGACGTACAGTATTGTATTGTGTTGTTTGGAGTTGTATGGCGTCGTACATTATACTAACATGACTTTCAAGGTGCTAATGTGATATACAGAGTCATAAGATATTCTAAGTTGCCATACGATGTTGAAATGACTCGGACGAATTCATTAGGTTTATTATGGAGTTTTAATGTTTCGTACGATGATATAAGGTGTTCATAGAAGATGTGACGCGTCGTACATTATTCTAAATTGCTTTTCATGTTGCTAATGTCACATATGGAGTCGTAACAAGTCATGTGTGTTCGTACGATGTTCAAAGGACTCGAACGAATTCATTAGGTTTATTATGGTGTTTTAAGTTTACATACGGTATTGTAAGATGTTGTTACGATTTGTAAAGAGTCCTACATTATAATAAAGTGCTTTTCAAAGTTCTAAAATGGCATAAAGATTCGTAATACGTTTTAAGTTGCCGTAAGATGTTTAAAGGACTCGAACAAATTCAATTGGTTTATAATGGAGATTTAACGTTTCGTACGGTGATGTAAGGTTTTCTTTGGAGTTGTAATGCGTCCTACATTATTCTAAATTTCTTTTCAAGTTGCTAATGTCACATACAGAGTCGTAACAAGTCCTGTGTGTTCGTACGATGTTCAAAGGACTCGGACGAATTCATTAGGTTTATTATGGTGTTTTAAGTTTACATACGGTATTGTAAAATGTTGTTACGATTTGTAAAGAGACCTACATTATAATAAAGTTTTTTTCAAGGTTCTAAAATGGCATAAAGAGTCGTAATGTGTTTTAAGTTGCCGTACGATATTTAAAGGACTCCAACAAATTCAATTGGTTTATAATGGAGATTTAACGTTTCGTACGGTGATGTAAGGTCTTTTTTAGAGTTGTAATGCGTCCTACATTATTCTAAATTGCTTTTCAAGTTGCTAATGTCTCATACAGAGTCGTAACAAGTCCTGAGTTGTCGTACGATGTGCAATGGATTCGAACGAATTCATTAGGATTATTATGGAGTTTTAAGATGACGTACAGTATTGTATTGTGTTGTTTGGAGTTGTATGGCGTCGTACATTATACTAACATGACTTTCAAGGTGCTAATGTGATATACAGAGTCATAAGATATTCTAAGTTGCCATACGATGTTGAAATAACTCGGACGAATTCATTAGGTTTATTATGGAGTTTTAATGTTTCGTACGATGATATAAGGTGTTCATAGAAGATGTAACGCGTCGTACATTATTCTAAATTGCTTTTCATGTTGCTAATGTCACATATAGAGTCGTAACAAGTCATGTGTGTTCGTACGATGTTCAAAGGACTCGGACGAATTCATTAGGTTTATTATGGTGTTTTAAGTTTACATACGGTATTGTAAAATGTTGTTACGATTTGTAAAGAGACCTACATTATAATAAAGTTTTTTTCAAGGTTCTAAAATGGCATAAAGAGTCGTAATGTGTTTTAAGTTGCCGTACGATATTTAAAGGACTCCAACAAATTCAATTGGTTTATAATGGAGATTTAACGTTTCGTACGGTGATGTAAGGTCTTTTTTAGAGTTGTAATGCGTCCTACATTATTCTAAATTGCTTTTCAAGTTGCTAATGTCTCATACAGAGTCGTAACAAGTCCTGAGTTGTCGTACGATGTGCAATGGATTTGAACGAATTCATTAGGATTATTATGGAGTTTTAAGATGACGTACAGTATTGTATTGTGTTGTTTGGAGTTGTATGGCGTCGTACATTATACTAACATGACTTTCAAGGTGCTAATGTGATATACAGAGTCATAAGATATTCTAAGTTGCCATACGATGTTGAAATGACTCGGACGAATTCATTAGGTTTATTATGGAGTTTTAATGTTTCGTACGATGATATAAGGTGTTCATAGAAGATGTGACGCGTCGTACATTATTCTAAATTGCTTTTCATGTTGCTAATGTCACATATGGAGTCGTAACAAGTCATGTGTGTTCGTACGATGTTCAAAGGACTCGAACGAATTCATTAGGTTTATTATGGTGTTTTAAGTTTACATACGGTATTGTAAGATGTTGTTACGATTTGTAAAGAGTCCTACATTATAATAAAGTGCTTTTCAAAGTTCTAAAATGGCATAAAGATTCGTAATATGTTTTAAGTTGCCGTTAGATGTTTAAAGGACTCGAACAAATTCAATTGGTTTATAATGGAGATTTAACGTTTCGTACGGTGATGTAAGGTCTTTTTTAGAGTTGTAATGCGTCCTACATTATTCTAAATTGCTTTTCAAGTTGCTAATGTCTCATACAGAGTCATAACAAGTCCTGAGTTGTCGTACGATGTGCAATGGATTCGAACGAATTCATTAGGATTATTATGGAGTTTTAAGATGACGTACAGTATTGTATTGTGTTGTTTGGAGTTGTATGGCGTCATACATTATACTAACATGACTTTCAAGGTGCTAATGTGATATACAGAGTCATAAGATATTCTAAGTTGCCATACGATGTTGAAATGACTCGGACGAATTCATTAGGTTTATTATGGAGTTTTAATGTTTCGTACGATGATATAAGGTGTTCATAGAAGATGTAACGCGTCGTACATTATTCTAAATTGCTTTTCATGTTGCTAATGTCACATATAGAGTCGTAACAAGTCATGTGTGTTCGTACGATGTTCAAAGGACTCGGACGAATTCATTAGGTTTATTATGGTGTTTTAAGTTTACATACGGTATTGTAAAATGTTGTTACGATTTGTAAAGAGACCTACATTATAATAAAGTTTTTTTCAAGGTTCTAAAATGGCATAAAGAGTCGTAATGTGTTTTAAGTTGCCGTACGATATTTAAAGGACTCCAACAAATTCAATTGGTTTATAATGGAGATTTAACGTTTCGTACGGTGATGTAAGGTCTTTTTTAGAGTTGTAATGCGTCCTACATTATTCTAAATTGCTTTTCAAGTTGCTAATGTCTCATACAGAGTCGTAACAAGTCCTGAGTTGTCGTACGATGTGCAATGGATTCGAACGAATTCATTAGGATTATTATGGAGTTTTAAGATGACGTACAGTATTGTATTGTGTTGTTTGGAGTTGTATGGCGTCGTACATTATACTAACATGACTTTCAAGGTGCTAATGTGATATACAGAGTCATAAGATATTCTAAGTTGCCATACGATGTTGAAATGACTCGGACGAATTCATTAGGTTTATTATGGAGTTTTAATGTTTCGTACGATGATATAAGGTGTTCATAGAAGATGTGACGCGTCGTACATTATTCTAAATTGCTTTTCATGTTGCTAATGTCACATATGGAGTCGTAACAAGTCATGTGTGTTCGTACGATGTTCAAAGGACTCGAACGAATTCATTAGGTTTATTATGGTGTTTTAAGTTTACATACGGTATTGTAAGATGTTGTTACGATTTGTAAAGAGTCCTACATTATAATAAAGTGCTTTTCAAAGTTCTAAAATGGCATAAAGATTCGTAATATGTTTTAAGTTTCCGTACGATGTTTAAAGGACTCGAACAGATTCAATTGGTTTATAATGGAGATTTAACGTTTCGTACGGTGATGTAAGGTTTTCTTTGGAGTTGTAATGCGTCCTACATTATTCTAAATTTCTTTTCAAGTTGCTAATGTCACATACAGAGTCGTAACAAGTCCTGTGTGTTCGTACGATGTTCAAAGGACTCGGACGAATTCATTAGGTTTATTATGGTGTTTTAAGTTTACATACGGTATTGTAAAATGTTGTTACGATTTGTAAAGAGACCTACATTATAATAAAGTTTTTTTCAAAGTTCTAAAATGGCATAAAGAGTCGTAATGTGTTTTAAGTTGCCGTACGATATTTAAAGGACTCCAACAAATTCAATTGGTTTATAATGGAGATTTAACGTTTCGTACGGTGATGTAAGGTCTTTTTTAGAGTTGTAATGCGTCCTACATTATTCTAAATTGCTTTTCAAGTTGGTAATGTCTCATACAGAGTCGTAACAAGTCCTGAGTTGTCGTACGATGTGCAATGGATTCGAACGAATTCATTAGGATTATTATGGAGTTTAAGATGACGTACAGTATTGTATTGTGTTGTTTGGAGTTGTATGGCATCGTACATTATACTAACATGACTTTCAAGGTGCTAATGTGATATACAGAGTCATAAGATATTCTAAGTTGCCATACGATGTTGAAATGACTCGGACGAATTCATTAGGTTTATTATAGAGTTTTAATGTTTCGTACGATGATATAAGGTGTTCATAGAAGATGTAACGCGTCGTACATTATTCTAAATTGCTTTTCATGTTGCTAATGTCACATATAGAGTCGTAACAAGTCATGTGTGTTCGTACGATGTTCAAAGGACTCGGACGAATTCATTAGGTTTATTATGGTGTTTTAAGTTTACATACGGTATTGTAAGATGTTGTTACGATTTGTAAAGAGTCCTACATTATAATAAAGTTCTTTTCAAGGTTCTAAAATGGCATAAAGAGTCGTAATATGTTTTAAGTTGCCGTACGATGTTTAAAGGACTCGAACAAATTCAATTGGTTTATAATGGAGATTTAACGTTTCGTAAGGTGATGTAAGGTCTTCTTTGGAGTTGTAATGCGTCCTACATTATTCTAAATTTCTTTTCAAGTTGCTAATGTCACATACAGAGTCGTAACAAGTCCTGTGTGTTCATACGATGTTCAAAGGACTCGGACGAATTCATTAGGTATATTATGGTGTTTTAAGTTTACATACGGTATTGTAAGATGTTGTTAGGATTTGTAAAGAGTCCTACATTATAATAAAGTTTTTTTCAAGGTTCTAAAATGGCATAAAGAGTCGTAATATGTTTTAAGTTGCCGTACGATGTTTAAAGGACTCGAACAAATTCAATTGGTTTATAATGGAGATTTAACGTTTCGTATGGTGATGTAAGGTCTTCTTTGGAGTTGTAATGCGTCCTACATTATTCTAAATTGCTTTTCAAGTTGCTAATGTCTCATACAGAGTCGTAACAAGTCCTGTGTGTTCATACGATGTTCAAAGGACTCGGACGAATTCATTAGGTATATTATGGTGTTTTAAGTTTACATACGGTATTGTAAGATGTTGTTAGGATTTGTAAAGAGTCCTACATTATAATAAAGTTTTTTTCAAGGTTCTAAAATGGCATAAAGAGTCGTAATATGTTTTAAGTTGCCGTACGATGTTTAAAGGACTCGAACAAATTCAATTGGTTTATAATGGAGATTTAACGTTTCGTACGGTGATGTAAGGTCTTCTTTGGAGTTGTAATGCGTCCTACATTATTCTAAATTTCTTTTCAAGTTGCTAATGTCACATACAGAGTCGTAACAAGTCCTTTGTGTTCATACGATGTTCAAAGGACTCGGACGAATTCATTAGGTATATTATGGTGTTTTAAGTTTACATACGGTATTGTAAGATGTTGTTAGGATTTGTAAAGAGTACTACATTATAATAAAGTTTTTTTCAAGGTTCTAAAATGGCATAAAGAGTCGTAATATGTTTTAAGTTGCCGTACGATGTTTAAAGGACTCGAACAAATTCAATTGGTTTATAATGGAGATTTAACGTTTCGTACGGTGATGTAAGGTCTTCTTTGGAGTTGTAATGCGTCCTACATTATTCTAAATTGCTTTTCAAGTTGCTAATGTCTCATACAGAGTCGTAACAACTCCTGATTTGTCGTACGATGTGCAATGGATTCGAACGAATTCATTAGGATTATTATGGAGTTTTAAGATGACGTACTGTATTGTATTGTGTTGTTAGGAGTTGTATGGCGTCGTACATTATACTAACATGACTTTCAAGGTGCTAATGTGATATACAGAGTCATAAGATATTCTAAGTTGCCATACGATGTTGAAATGACTCGGGCGAATTCATTAGGTTTATTATGGAGTTTTAATGTTTCGTACGATGATATAAGGTGTTCATAGAAGATGTAACGCGTCGTACATTATTCTAAATTGCTTTTCATGTTGCTAATGTCACGTATAGAGTCGTAACAAGTCATGTGTGTTCGTACGATGTTCAAAGGACTCGGACGAATTCATTAGGTTTATTATGGTGTTTTAAGTTTACATACGGTATTGTAAGATGTTCTTACGATTTGTAAAGAGTCCTACATTATAATAAAGTGCGTTTTAAGGTTCTAAAATGGCATAAAGAGTCGTAATATGTTTTAAGTTGCCGTACGATGTTTAAAGGACTCGAACAAATTCAATTGGTTTATAATGGAGATTTAACGTTTCGTACGGTGATGTAAGGTCTTCTTTGGAGTTGTAATGCGTCCTACATTATTCTAAATTTCTTTTCAAGTTGCTAATGTCACATACAGAGTCGTAACAAGTCCTGTGTGTTCGTACGATGTTCAAAGGACTCGGACGAATTCATTAGGTTTATTATGGTGTTTTAAGTTTACATACGGTATTGTAATATGTTGTTACGCTTTGTAAAGAGTCCTACATTATAATAAAGTTTTTTTCAAGGTTCTAAAATGGCATAAAGAGTCGTAATATGTTTTAAGTTGTCGTACGATGTTTAAAGGACTCGAACAAATTCAATTGGTTTATAATGGAGGTTTAACGTTTCGTACGGTGATGTAAGGTCTTCTTTGAGTTGTAATGCGTCCTACATTATTCTAAATTGCTTTTCAAGTTGCTAATGTCTCATACAGAGTCGTAACAAGTCCTTAGTTGTCGTACGATGTGCAATGGATTCCAACGGATTCATTAGGATTATTATGGAGTTTAAAGATGACGTACAGTATTGTATTGTGTTGTTTGGAGTTGTATGGCGTCGTACATTATACTAACATGACTTTCAAGGTGCTAATGTGATATACAGAGTCATAAGATATTCTAATTTGCCATACGATGTTGAAATGACTCGGATGAATTCATTAGGTTTATTATGGAGTTTTAATGTTTCGTACGATGATATAAGGTGTTCATAGAAGATGTAACGCGTCGTACATTATTCTAAATTGTTTTTCATGTTGCTAATGTCACATATAGAGTCGTAACAAGTCATGTGTGTTCGTACGATGTTCAAAGGACTCGGACGAATTCATTAGGTTTATTATGGTGTTTTAAGTTTACATACGGTATTTTAAGATGTTGTTACGATTTGTAAAGAGTCCTACATTATAATAAAGTGCTTTTCAAGGTTCTAAAATGGCATAAAGAGTCGTAATATGTTTTAAGTTGCAGTACGATGTTTAAAGGACTCGAACAAATTCAATTGGTTTATAATGGAGATTTAACGTTTCGTACGGTGATGTAAGGTCTTCTTTGGAGTTGTAATGCGTCCTACATTATTCTAAATTTCTTTTCAAGTTGCTAATGTCACATACAGAGTCGTTACATGTCCTGTGTGTTCGTACGATGTTCAAAGGACTCGGACGAATTCATTAGCTTTATTATGGTGTTTTAAGTTTACATACGGTATTGTAAGATGTTGTTACGATTTGTAAAGAGTCCTACATTATAATAAAGTTTTTTTCAAGGTTCTAAAATGGCATAAAGAGTCGTAATATGTTTTAAGTTGCCGTACGATGTTTAAAGGACTCGAACAAATTCAATTGGTTTATAAGGGAGATTTAACGTTTCGTACGGTGATGTAAGGTCTTCTTTGGAGTTGTAATGTGTCCTACATTATTCTAAATTGCTTTTCAAGTTGCTAATGTCTCATACAGAGTCGTAACAAGTCCTTAGTTGTCGTACGATGTGCAATGGATTCCAACGAATTCATTAGGATTATTATGGAGTTTTAAGATGACGTACAGTATTGTATTGTGTTGTTTGGAGTTGTATGGCGTCGTACATTATACTAACATGACTTTCAAGGTGCTAATGTGATATACAGAGTCATAAGATATTCTAAGTTGCCATACGATGTTGAAATGACTCGGATGAATTCATTAGGTTTATTATGGAGTTTTAATGTTTCGTACGATGATATAAGGTGTTCATAGAAGATGTAACGCGTCGTACATTATTCTAAATTGTTTTTCATGTTGCTAATGTCACATATAGAGTCGTAACAAGTCATGTGTGTTCGTACGATGTTCAAAGGACTCGGACGAATTCATTAGGTTTATTATGGTGTTTTAAGTTTACATACGGTATTTTAAGATGTTGTTACGATTTGTAAAGAGTCCTACATTATAATAAAGTGCTTTTCAAGGTTCTAAAATGGCATAAAGAGTCGTAATATGTTTTAAGTTGCAGTACGATGTTTAAAGGACTCGAACAAATTCAATTGGTTTATAATGGAGATTTAACGTTTCGTACGGTGATGTAAGGTCTTCTTTGGAGTTGTAATGCGTCCTACATTATTCTAAATTTCTTTTCAAGTTGCTAATGTCACATACAGAGTCGTTACATGTCCTGTGTGTTCGTACGATGTTCAAAGGACTCGGACGAATTCATTAGCTTTATTATGGTGTTTTAAGTTTACATACGGTATTGTAAGATGTTGTTACGATTTGTAAAGAGTCCTACATTATAATAAAGTTTTTTTCAAGGTTCTAAAATGGCATAAAGAGTCGTAATATGTTTTAAGTTGCCGTACGATGTTTAAAGGACTCGAACAAATTCAATTGGTTTATAAGGGAGATTTAACGTTTCGTACGGTGATGTAAGGTCTTCTTTGGAGTTGTAATGTGTCCTACATTATTCTAAATTGCTTTTCAAGTTGCTAATGTCTCATACAGAGTCGTAACAAGTCCTTAGTTGTCGTACGATGTGCAATGGATTCCAACGAATTCATTAGGATTATTATGGAGTTTTAAGATGACGTACAGTATTGTATTGTGTTGTTTGGAGTTGTATGGCGTCGTACATTATACTAACATGACTTTCAAGGTGCTAATGTGATATACAGAGTCATAAGATATTCTAAGTTGCCATACGATGTTGAAATGACTCGGATGAATTCATTAGGTTTATTATGGAGTTTTAATGTTTCGTACGATGATATAAGGTGTTCATAGAAGATGTAACGCGTCGTACATTATTCTAAATTGCTTTTCATGTTGCTAATGTCACATATAGAGTCGTAACAAGTCATGTGTGTTCGTATGATGTTCAAAGGACTCGGACGAATTCATTAGGTTTATTATGGTGTTTTAAGTTTACATACGGTATTGTAAGATGTTCTTACGATTTGTAAAGAGTCCTACATTATAATAAAGTGCGTTTTAAGGTTCTAAAATGGCATAAAGAGTCGTAATATGTTTTAAGTTGTCGTACGATGTTTAAAGGACTCGAACAAATTCAATTGGTTTATAATGGAGATTTAACGTTTCGTACGGTGATGTAAGGTCTTCTTTGGAGTTGTAATGCGTCCTACATTATTCTAAATTTCTTTTCAAGTTGCTAATGTCACATACAGAGTCGTAACAAGTCCTGTGTGTTCGTACGATGTTCAAAGGACTCGGACGAATTCATTAGGTTTATTATGGTGTTTTAAGTTTACATACGGTATTGTAAGATGTTGTTACGCTTTGTAAAGAGTCCTACATTATAATAAAGTTTTTTTCAAGGTTCTAAAATGGCATAAAGAGTCGTAATATGTTTTAAGTTGTCGTACGATGTTTAAAGGACTCGAACAAATTCAATTGGTTTATAATGGAGGTTTAACGTTTCGTACGGTGATGTAAGGTCTTCTTTGAGTTGTAATGCGTCCTACATTATTCTAAATTGCTTTTCAAGTTGCTAATGTCTTATACAGAGTCGTAACAAGTCCTGAGTTGTCGTACGATGTGCAATGGATTCGAACGAATTCATTAGGATTATTATGGAGTTTTAAGATGACGTACAGTATTGTATTGTGTTGTTAGGAGTTGTATGGCGTCGTACATTATACTAACATGATTTTCAAGGTGCTAATGTGATATACAGAGTCATAAGATATTCTAAGTTGCCATACGATGTTGAAATGACTCGGACGAATTCATTAGGTTTATTATGGAGTTTTAATGTTTCGTACGATGATATAAGGTGTTCATAGAAGATGTAACGCGTCATACATTATTCTAAAATGCTTTTCATGTTGCTAATGGCACATATAGAGTCGTAACAAGTCATGTGTGTTCGTACGATGTTCAAAGGACTCGGACGAATTCATTAGGTTTATTATGGTGTTTTAAATTTACATACGGTATTGTAAGATGTTGTTACGATTTGTAAAGAGTCCTACCTTATAATAAAGTGCTTTTCAAGGTTCTAAAATGGCATAAAGAGTCGTAATATGTTTTAAGTTGCAGTACGATGTTTAAAGGACTCGAACAAATTCAATTGGTTTATAATGGAGATTTAACGTTTCGTACGGTGATGTAAGGTCTTCTTTGGAGTTGTAATGCGTCCTACATTATTCTAAATTTCTTTTCAAGTTGCTAATGTCACATACAGAGTCGTAACATGTCCTGTGTGTTCGTACGATGTTCAAAGGACTCGGACGAATTAATTAGCTTTATTATGGTGTTTTAAGTTTACATACGGTATTGTAAGATGTTGTTACGATTTGTAAAGAGTCCTACATTATAATAAAGTGCTTTTCAAGGTTCTAAAATGGCATAAAGAGTCGTAATATGTTTTAAGTTGCAGCACGATGTTTAAAGGACTCGAACAAATTCAATTGGTTTATAATGGAGATTTAACGTTTCGTACGGTGATGTAAGGTCTTCTTTGGAGTTGTAATGCGTCATACATTATTCTAAATTTCTTTTCAAGTTGCTAATGTCACATACAGAGTCGTAACATGTCCTGTGTGTTCGTACGATGTTCAAAGGACTCGGACGAATTCATTAGCTTTATTATGGTGTTTTAAGTTTACATACGGTATTGTAAGATGTTGTTACGATTTGTAAAGAGTCCTACATTATAATAAAGTTTTTTTCAAGGTTCTAAAATGGCATAAAGAGTCGTAATATGTTTTAAGTTGTCGTATGATGTTTAAAGGACTCGAACAAATTCAATTGGTTTATAATGGAGGTTTAACGTTTCGTACGGTGATGTAAGGTCTTCTTTGGAGTTGTAATGCGTCCTACATTATTCTAAATTGCTTTTCAAGTTGCTAATGTCTCATACAGAGTCGTAACAAGTCCTTAGTTGTCGTACGATGTGCAATGGATTCCAACGAATTCATTAGGATTATTATGGAGTTTAAAGATGACGTACAGTATTGTATTGTGTTGTTTGGAGTTGTATGGCGTCATACATTATACTAACATGACTTTCAAGGTGCTAATGTGATATACAGAGTCATAAGATATTCTAATTTGCCATACGATGTTGAAATGACTCGGATGAATTCATTAGGTTTATTATGGAGTTTTAATGTTTCGTACGATGATATAAGGTGTTCATAGAAGATGTAACGCGTCGTACATTATTCTAAATTGTTTTTCATGTTGCTAATGGCACATATAGAGTCGTAACAAGTCATGTGTGTTCGTACGATGTTCAAAGGACTCGGACGAATTCATTAGGTTTATTATGGTGTTTTAAGTTTACATACGGTATTGT
The DNA here is from genome assembly GCA_030867185.1 of Tagetes erecta. Classification (NCBI taxonomy): domain Eukaryota; kingdom Viridiplantae; phylum Streptophyta; class Magnoliopsida; order Asterales; family Asteraceae; genus Tagetes; species Tagetes erecta. The sequence goes on from CM061490.1 coordinate 47,788,900, forward strand.
AAGATGTTGTTACGATTTGTAAAGAGTCCTACATTATAATAAAGTGCTTTTCAAGGTTCTAAAATGGCATAAAGAGTCGTAATATGTTTTAAGTTGCAGTACGATGTTTAAAGGACTCGAACAAATTCAATTGGTTTATAATGGAGATTTAACGTTTCGTACGGTGATGTAAGGTCTTCTTTGGAGTTGTAATGCGTCCTACATTATTCTAAATTTCTTTTCAAGTTGCTAATGTCACATACAGAGTCGTAACATGTCCTGTGTGTTCGTACGATGTTCAAAGGACTCGGACGAATTCATTAGCTTTATTATGGTGTTTTAAGTTTACATACGGTATTGTAAGATGTTGTTACGATTTGTAAAGAGTCCTACATTATAATAAAGTTTTTTTCAAGGTTCTAAAATGGCATAAAGAGTCGTAATATGTTTTAAGTTGCCGTACGATGTTTAAAGGACTCGAACAAATTCAATTGGTTTATAAGGGAGATTTAACGTTTCGTACGGTGATGTAAGGTCTTCTTTGGAGTTGTAATGCGTCCTACATTATTCTAAATTGCTTTTCAAGTTGCTAATGTCTCATACAGAGTCGTAACAAGTCCTTAGTTGTCGTACGATGTGCAATGGATTCCAACGAATTCATTAGGATTATTATGGAGTTTTAAGATGACGTACAGTATTGTATTGTGTTGTTTGGAGTTGTATGGCGTCGTACATTATACTAACATGACTTTCAAGGTGCTAATGTGATATACAGAGTCATAAGATATTCTAAGTTGCCATACGATGTTGAAATGACTCGGATGAATTCATTAGGTTTATTATGGAGTTTTAATGTTTCGTACGATGATATAAGGTGTTAATAGAAGATGTAACGCGTCGTACATTATTCTAAATTGCTTTTCATGTTGCTAATGTCACATATAGAGTCGTAACAAGTCATGTGTGTTCGTACGATGTTCAAAGGACTCGGACGAATTCATTAGGTTTATTATGGTGTTTTAAGTTTACATACGGTATTGTAAAATGTTGTTACGATTTGTAAAGAGTCCTACATTATAATAAAGTGCTTTTCAAGGTTCTAAAATGGCATAAAGAGTCGTAATATGTTTTACGTTGCCGTACGATGTTTAAAGCACTCGAACAAATTCAATTGGTTTATAATGGAGATTTAACGTTTCGTACGGTGATGTAAGGTCTTCTTTAGAGTTCTAATGCGTCCTACATTACTCTAAATTTCTTTTCAAGTTGCTAATGTCACATATAGAGTCGTAACAAGTCCTGTGTGTTCGTACGATGTTCAAAGGACTCGGACGAATTCATTTGGTTTATTATGGTGTTTTAAGTTTACATACGGTATTGTAAGATGTTGTTACGATTTGTAAATAGACCTACATTATAATAAAGTTTTTTTCAAGGTTCTAAAATGGCATAAAGAGTCGTAATATGTTTTAAGTTGACGTACGATGTTTAAAGGACTCGAACAAATTCAATTGGTTTATAATGGAGATTTAACGTTTCGTACGGTGATGTAAGGTCTTCTTTGGAGTTGTAATGCGTCCTACATTATTCTAAATTGCTTTTCAAGTTGCTAATGTCTTATACAGAGTCGTAACAAGTCCTGAGTTGTCGTACGATGTGCAATGGATTCGAACGAATTCATTAGGATTATTATGGAGTTTTAAGATGACGTACAGTATTGTATTGTGTTGTTAGGAGTTGTATGGCGTCGTACATTATACTAACATGATTTTCAAGGTGCTAATGTGATATACAGAGTCATGAGATATTCTAAGTTGCCATACGATGTTGAAATGACTCGGACGAATTCATTAGGTTTATTATGGAGTTTTAATGTTTCGTACGATGATATAAGGTGTTCATAGAAGATGTAACGCGTCATACATTATTCTAAAATGCTTTTCATGTTGCTAATGGCACATATAGAGTCGTAACAAGTCATGTGTGTTCGTACGATGTTCAAAGGACTCGGACGAATTCATTAGGTTTATTATGGTGTTTTAAGTTTACATACGGTATTGTAAGATGTTGTTACGATTTGTAAAGAGTCCTACATTATAATAAAGTGCTTTTCAAGGTTCTAAAATGGCATAAAGAGTCGTAATATGTTTTAAGTTGCAGTACGATGTTTAAAGGACTCGAACAAATTCAATTGGTTTATAATGGAGATTTAACGTTTCGTACGGTGATGTAAGGTCTTCTTTGGAGTTGTAATGCGTCCTACATTATTCTAAATTTCTTTTCAAGTTGCTAATGTCACATACAGAGTCGTAACATGTCCTGTGTGTTCGTACGATGTTCAAAGGACTCGGACGAATTCATTAGCTTTATTATGGTGTTTTAAGTTTACATACGGTATTGTAAGATGTTGTTACGATTTGTAAAGAGTCCTACATTATAATAAAGTGCTTTTTAAGGTTCTAAAATGGCATAAAGAGTCGTAATATGTTTTAAGTTGCAGCACGATGTTTAAAGGACTCGAACAAATTCAATTGGTTTATAATGGAGATTTAACGTTTCGTACGGTGATGTAAGGTCTTCTTTGGAGTTGTAATGCGTCATACATTATTCTAAATTTCTTTTCAAGTTGCTAATGTCACATACAGAGTCGTAACATGTCCTGTGTGTTCGTACGATGTTCAAAGGACTCGGACGAATTCATTAGCTTTATTATGGTGTTTTAAGTTTACATACGGTATTGTAAGATGTTGTTACGATTTGTAAAGAGTCCTACATTATAATAAAGTTTTTTTCAAGGTTCTAAAATGGCATAAAGAGTCGTAATATGTTTTAAGTTGTCGTACGATGTTTAAAGGACTCGAACAAATTCAATTGGTTTATAATGGAGGTTTAACGTTTCGTACGGTGATGTAAGGTCTTCTTTGGAGTTGTAATGCGTCCTACATTATTCTAAATTGCTTTTCAAGTTGCTAATGTCTCATACAGAGTCGTAACAAGTCCTTAGTTGTCGTACGATGTGCAATGGATTCCAACGAATTCATTAGGATTATTATGGAGTTTAAAGATGACGTACAGTATTGTATTGTGTTGTTTGGAGTTGTATGGCGTCATACATTATACTAACATGACTTTCAAGGTGCTAATGTGATATACAGAGTCATAAGATATTCTAATTTGCCATACGATGTTGAAATGACTCGGATGAATTCATTAGGTTTATTATGGAGTTTTAATGTTTCGTACGATGATATAAGGTGTTCATAGAAGATGTAACGCGTCGTACATTATTCTAAATTGTTTTTCATGTTGCTAATGGCACATATAGAGTCGTAACAAGTCATGTGTGTTCGTACGATGTTCAAAGGACTCGGACGAATTCATTAGGTTTATTATGGTGTTTTAAGTTTACATACGGTATTGTAAGATGTTGTTACGATTTGTAAAGAGTCCTACATTATAATAAAGTGCTTTTCAAGGTTCTAAAATGGCATAAAGAGTCGTAATATGTTTTAAGTTGCAGTACGATGTTTAAAGGACTCGAACAAATTCAATTGGTTTATAATGGAGATTTAACGTTTCGTACGGTGATGTAAGGTCTTCTTTGGAGTTGTAATGCGTCCTACATTATTCTAAATTTCTTTTCAAGTTGCTAATGTCACATACAGAGTCGTAACATGTCCTGTGTGTTCGTACGATGTTCAAAGGACTCGGACGAATTCATTAGCTTTATTATGGTGTTTTAAGTTTACATACGGTATTGTAAGATGTTGTTACGATTTGTAAAGAGTCCTACATTATAATAAAGTTTTTTTCAAGGTTCTAAAATGGCATAAAGAGTCGTAATATGTTTTAAGTTGCCGTACGATGTTTAAAGGACTCGAACAAATTCAATTGGTTTATAAGGGAGATTTAACGTTTCGTACGGTGATGTAAGGTCTTCTTTGGAGTTGTAATGCGTCCTACATTATTCTAAATTGCTTTTCAAGTTGCTAATGTCTCATACAGAGTCGTAACAAGTCCTTAGTTGTCGTACGATGTGCAATGGATTCCAACGAATTCATTAGGATTATTATGGAGTTTAAAGATGACGTACAGTATTGTATTGTGTTGTTTGGAGTTGTATGGCGTCATACATTATACTAACATGACTTTCAAGGTGCTAATGTGATATACAGAGTCATAAGATATTCTAATTTGCCATACGATGTTGAAATGACTCGGATGAATTCATTAGGTTTATTATGGAGTTTTAATGTTTCGTACGATGATATAAGGTGTTCATAGAAGATGTAACGCGTCGTACATTATTCTAAATTGTTTTTCATGTTGCTAATGTCACATATAGAGTCGTAACAAGTCATGTGTGTTCGTACGATGTTCAAAGGACTCGGACGAATTCATTAGGTTTATTATGGTGTTTTAAGTTTACATACGGTATTGTAAGATGTTGTTACGATTTATAAAGAGTCCTACATTATAATAAAGTGCTTTTCAAGGTTCTAAAATGGCATAAAGAGTCGTAATATGTTTTAAGTTGCAGTACGATGTTTAAAGGACTCGAACAAATTCAATTGGTTTATAATGGAGATTTAACGTTTCGTACGGTGATGTAAGGTCTTCTTTGGAGTTGTAATGCGTCCTACATTATTCTAAATTTCTTTTCAAGTTGCTAATGTCACATACAGAGTCGTAACATGTCCTGTGTGTTCGTACGATGTTCAAAGGACTCGGACGAATTCATTAGCTTTATTATGGTGTTTTAAGTTTACATACGGTATTGTAAGATGTTGTTACGATTTGTAAAGAGTCCTACATTATAATAAAGTTTTTTTCAAGGTTCTAAAATGGCATAAAGAGTCGTAATATGTTTTAAGTTGTCGTACGATGTTTAAAGGACTCGAACAAATTCAATTGGTTTATAATGGAGGTTTAACGTTTCGTACGGTGATGTAAGGTCTTCTTTGGAGTTGTAATGCGTCCTACATTATTCTAAATTGCTTTTCAAGTTGCTAATGTCTCATACAGAGTCGTAACAAGTCCTTAGTTGTCGTACGATGTGCAATGGATTCCAACGAATTCATTAGGATTATTATGGAGTTTAAAGATGACGTACAGTATTGTATTGTGTTGTTTGGAGTTGTATGGCGTCATACATTATACTAACATGACTTTCAAGGTGCTAATGTGATATACAGAGTCATAAGATATTCTAATTTGCCATACGATGTTGAAATGACTCGGATGAATTCATTAGGTTTATTATGGAGTTTTAATGTTTCGTACGATGATATAAGGTGTTCATAGAAGATGTAACGCGTCGTACATTATTCTAAATTGTTTTTCATGTTGCTAATGGCACATATAGAGTCGTAACAAGTCATGTGTGTTCGTACGATGTTCAAAGGACTCGGACGAATTCATTAGGTTTATTATGGTGTTTTAAGTTTACATACGGTATTGTAAGATGTTGTTACGATTTGTAAAGAGTCCTACATTATAATAAAGTGCTTTTCAAGGTTCTAAAATGGCATAAAGAGTCGTAATATGTTTTAAGTTGCAGTACGATGTTTAAAGGACTCGAACAAATTCAATTGGTTTATAATGGAGATTTAACGTTTCGTACGGTGATGTAAGGTCTTCTTTGGAGTTGTAATGCGTCCTACATTATTCTAAATTTCTTTTCAAGTTGCTAATGTCACATACAGAGTCGTAACATGTCCTGTGTGTTCGTACGATGTTCAAAGGACTCGGACGAATTCATTAGCTTTATTATGGTGTTTTAAGTTTACATACGGTATTGTAAGATGTTGTTACGATTTGTAAAGAGTCCTACATTATAATAAAGTTTTTTTCAAGGTTCTAAAATGGCATAAAGAGTCGTAATATGTTTTAAGTTGCCGTACGATGTTTAAAGGACTCGAACAAATTCAATTGGTTTATAAGGGAGATTTAACGTTTCGTACGGTGATGTAAGGTCTTCTTTGGAGTTGTAATGCGTCCTACATTATTCTAAATTGCTTTTCAAGTTGCTAATGTCTCATACAGAGTCGTAACAAGTCCTTAGTTGTCGTACGATGTGCAATGGATTCCAACGAATTCATTAGGATTATTATGGAGTTTAAAGATGACGTACAGTATTGTATTGTGTTGTTTGGAGTTGTATGGCGTCATACATTATACTAACATGACTTTCAAGGTGCTAATGTGATATACAGAGTCATAAGATATTCTAATTTGCCATACGATGTTGAAATGACTCGGATGAATTCATTAGGTTTATTATGGAGTTTTAATGTTTCGTACGATGATATAAGGTGTTCATAGAAGATGTAACGCGTCGTACATTATTCTAAATTGTTTTTCATGTTGCTAATGTCACATATAGAGTCGTAACAAGTCATGTGTGTTCGTACGATGTTCAAAGGACTCGGACGAATTCATTAGGTTTATTATGGTGTTTTAAGTTTACATACGGTATTGTAAGATGTTGTTACGATTTATAAAGAGTCCTACATTATAATAAAGTGCTTTTCAAGGTTCTAAAATGGCATAAAGAGTCGTAATATGTTTTAAGTTGCAGTACGATGTTTAAAGGACTCGAACAAATTCAATTGGTTTATAATGGAGATTTAACGTTTCGTACGGTGATGTAAGGTCTTCTTTGGAGTTGTAATGCGTCCTACATTATTCTAAATTTCTTTTCAAGTTGCTAATGTCACATACAGAGTCGTAACATGTCCTGTGTGTTCGTACGATGTTCAAAGGACTCGGACGAATTCATTAGCTTTATTATGGTGTTTTAAGTTTACATACGGTATTGTAAGATGTTGTTACGATTTGTAAAGAGTCCTACATTATAATAAAGTTTTTTTCAAGGTTCTAAAATGGCATAAAGAGTCTTAATATGTTTTAAGTTGTCGTACGATGTTTAAAGGTCTCGAACAAATTCAATTGGTTTATAAGGGAGATTTAACGTTTCGTACGGTGATGTAAGGTCTTCTTTGGAGTTGTAATGTGTCCTACATTATTCTAAATTGCTTTTCAAGTTGCTAATGTCTCATACAGAGTCGTAACAAGTCCTTAGTTGTCGTACGATGTGCAATGGATTCCAACGAATTCATTAGGATTATTATGGAGTTTTAAGATGACGTACAGTATTGTATTGTGTTGTTTGGAGTTGTATGGCGTCGTACATTATACTAACATGACTTTCATGGTGCTAATGTGATATACAGAGTCATAAGATATTCTAAGTTGCCATACGATGTTGAAATGACTCGGATGAATTCATTAGGTTTATTATGGAGTTTTAATGTTTCGTACGATGATATAAGGTGTTCATAGAAGATGTAACGCGTCGTACATTATTCTAAATTGCTTTTCATGTTGCTAATGTCACATATAGAGTCGTAACAAGTCATGTGTGTTCGTACGATGTTCAAAGGACTCGGACGAATTCAATAGGTTTATTATGGTGTTTTAAGTTTACATACGGTATTGTAAGTTGTTGTTACGATTTGTAAAGAGTCCTACATTATAATAAAGTGCTTTTCAAGGTTCTAAAATGGCATAAAGAGTCGTAATATGTTTTAAGTTGGCGTACGATGTTTAAAGGACTCGAACAAATTCAATTGGTTTATAATGGAGATTTAACGTTTCGTACGGTGATGTAAGGTCTTCTTTGGAGTTGTAATGCGTCCTACATTATTCTAAATTTCTTTTCAAGTTTCTAATGTCACATACAGAGTCGTAACAAGTCCTGTGTGTTCGTACGATGTTCAAAGGACTCGGACGAATTCAATAGGTTTATTATGGTGTTTTAAGTTTACATACAGTATTGTAAGATGTTGTTACGATTTGTAAAGAGTCCTACATTATAATAAAGTTTTTTTCAAGGTTCTAAAACGGCATAAATAGTCGCAATATGTTTTAAGTTGTCGTACGATGTTTAAAGGACTCGAACAAATTCAATTGGTTTATAATGGAGATTTAACGTTTCGTACGGTGATGTAAGGTCTTCTTTAGAGTTCTAATGCGTCCTACATTATTCTAAATTTCGTTTCAAGTTGCTAATGTCACATATAGAGTAGTAACAAGTCCTGTGTGTTCGTACGATGTTCAAAGGACTCGGACGAATTCATTTGGTTTATTATGGTGTTTTAAGTTTACATACGGTATTGTAAGATGTTGTTACGATTTGTAAAGAGACCTACATTATAATAAAGTTTTTTTCAAGGTTCTAAAATGGCATAAAGAGTCGTAATATGTTTTAAGTTGACGTACGATGTTTAAAGGACTCGAACAAATTCAATTGGTTTATAATGGGGATTTAACGTTTCGTACGGTGATGTAAGGTCTTCTTTGGACTTGTAATGCGTCCTACATTATTCTAAATTGCTTTTCAAGTTGCTAATGTCTCATACAGAGTCGTAACAAGTCCTTAGTTGTCGTACGATGTGCAATGGATTCCAACGAATTCATTAGGATTATTATGGAGTTTTAAGATGACGTACAGTATTGTATTGTGTTGTTTGGAGTTGTATGGCGTCGTACATTATACTAACATGACTTTCAAGGTGCTAATGTGATATACAGAGTCATAAGATATTCTAAGTTGCCATACGATGTTGAAATGACTCGGATGAATTCATTAGGTTTATTATGGAGTTTTAATGTTTCGTACGATGATATAAGGTGTTCATAGAAGATGTAACGCGTCGTACATTATTCTAAAATGCTTTTCATGTTGCTAATGTCACATATAGAGTCGTAACAAGTCATGTGTGTTCGTACGATGTTCAAAGGACTCGGACGAATTCATTAGGTTTATTATGGTGTTTTAAGTTTACATACGGTATTGTAAGATGTTGTTACGATTTGTAAAGAGTCCTACATTATAATAAAGTGCTTTTCAAGGTTCTAAAATGGCATAAAGAGTCGTAATATGTTTTAAGTTGCAGTACGATGTTTAAAGGACTCGAACAAATTCAATTGGTTTATAATGGAGATTTAACGTTTCTACGGTGATGTAAGGTCTTCTTTGGAGTTGTAATGCGTCCTACATTATTCTAAATTTCTTTTCAAGTTGCTAATGTCACATACAGAGTCGTAACATGTCCTGTGTGTTCGTACGATGTTCAAAGGACTCGGACGAATTCATTAGCTTTATTATGGTGTTTTAAGTTTACATACGGTATTGTAAGATGTTGTTACGATTTGTAAAGAGTCCTACATTATAATAAAGTTTTTTTCAAGGTTCTAAAATGGCATAAAGAGTCGTAATATGTTTTAAGTTGCCGTACGATGTTTAAAGGACTCGAACAAATTCAATTGGTTTATAAGGGAGATTTAACGTTTCGTACGGTGATGTAAGGTCTTCTTTGGAGTTGTAATGCGTCCTACATTATTCTAAATTGCTTTTCAAGTTGCTAATGTCTCATACAGAGTCGTAACAAGTCCTTAGTTGTCGTACGATGTGCAATGGATTCCAACGAATTCATTAGGATTACTATGGAGTTTTAAGATGACGTACAGTATTGTATTGTGTTGTTTGGAGTTGTATGGCGTCGTACATTATACTAACATGACTTTCAAGGTGCTAATGTGATATACAGAGTCATAAGATATTCTAAGTTGCCATACGATGTTGAAATGACTCGGATGAATTCATTAGGTTTATTATGGAGTTTTAATGTTTCGTACGATGATATAAGGTGTTCATAGAAGATGTAACGCGTCGTACATTATTCTAAATTGCTTTTCAGGTTGCTAATGTCACATATAGAGTCGTAACAAGTCATGTGTGTTCGTACGATGTTCAAAGGACTCGGACGAATTCAATAGGTTTATTATGGTGTTTTAAGTTTACATACGGTATTGTAAGTTGTTGTTACGATTTGTAAAGAGTCCTACATTATAATAAAGTGCTTTTCAAGGTTCTAAAATGGCATAAAGAGTCGTAATATGTTTTAAGTTGGCGTACGATGTTTAAAGGACTCGAACAAATTCAATTGGTTTATAATGGAGATTTAACGTTTCGTACGGTGATGTAAGGTCTTCTTTGGAGTTGTAATGCGTCCTACATTATTCTAAATTTCTTTTCAAGTTTCTAATGTCACATACAGAGTCGTAACAAGTCCTGTGTGTTCGTACGATGTTCAAAGGACTCGGACGAATTCAATAGGTTTATTATGGTGTTTTAAGTTTACATACAGTATTGTAAGATGTTGTTACGATTTGTAAAGAGTCCTACATTATAATAAAGTTTTTTTCAAGGTTCTAAAACGGCATAAATAGTCGCAATATGTTTTAAGTTGTCGTACGATGTTTAAAGGACTCGAACAAATTCAATTGGTTTATAATGGAGATTTAACGTTTCGTACGGTGATGTAAGGTCTTCTTTAGAGTTCTAATGCGTCCTACATTATTCTAAATTTCGTTTCAAGTTGCTAATGTCACATATAGAGTCGTAACAAGTCCTGTGTGTTCGTACGATGTTCAAAGGACTCGGACGAATTCATTTGGTTTATTATGGTGTTTTAAGTTTACATACGGTATTGTAAGATGTTGTTACGATTTGTAAAGAGACCTACATTATAATAAAGTTTTTTTCAAGGTTCTAAAATGGCATAAAGAGTCGTAATATGTTTTAAGTTGACGTACGATGTTTAAAGGACTCGAACAAATTCAATTGGTTTATAATGGGGATTTAACGTTTCGTACGGTGATGTAAGGTCTTCTTTGGAGTTGTAATGCGTCCTACATTATTCTAAATTGCTTTTCAAGTTGCTAATGTCTCATACAGAGTCGTAACAAGTCCTTAGTTGTCGTACGATGTGCAATGGATTCCAACGAATTCATTAGGATTATTATGGAGTTTTAAGATGACGTACAGTATTGTATTGTGTTGTTTGGAGTTGTATGGCGTCGTACATTATACTAACATGACTTTCAAGGTGCTAATGTGATATACAGAGTCATAAGATATTCTAAGTTGCCATACGATGTTGAAATGACTCGGATGAATTCATTAGGTTTATTATGGAGTTTTAATGTTTCGTACGATGATATAAGGTGTTCATAGAAGATGTAACGCGTCGTACATTATTCTAAAATGCTTTTCATGTTGCTAATGTCACATATAGAGTCGTAACAAGTCATGTGTGTTCGTACGATGTTCAAAGGACTCGGACGAATTCATTAGGTTTATTATGGTGTTTTAAGTTTACATACGGTATTGTAAGATGTTGTTACGATTTGTAAATAGACCTACATTATAATAAAGTTTTTTTCAAGGTTCTAAAATGGCATAAAGAGTCGTAATATGTTTTAAGTTGACGTACGATGTTTAAAGGACTCGAACAAATTCAATTGGTTTATAATGGAGATTTAACGTTTCGTACGGTGATGTAAGTCTTCTTTGGAGTTGTAATGCGTCCTACATTATTCTAAATTGCTTTTCAAGTTGCTAATGTCTCATACAGAATCGTAACAAGTCCTTAGTTGTCGTACGATGTGCAATGGATTCCAACGAATTCATTAGGATTATTATGGAGTTTTAAGATGACGTACAGTATTGTATTGTGTTGTTTGGAGTTGTATGGCGTCGTACATTATACTAACATGACTTTCAAGGTGCTAATGTGATATACAGAGTCATAAGATATTCTAAGTTGCCATACGATGTTGAAATGACTCGGATGAATTCATTAGGTTTATTATGGAGTTTTAATGTTTCGTACGATGATATAAGGTGTTCATAGAAGATGTAACGCGTCGTACATTATTCTAAATTGCTTTTCATGTTGCTAATGTCACAAATAGAGTCGTAACAAGTCATGTGTGTTCGTACGATGTTCAAAGGACTCGGACGAATTCATTAGGTTTATTATGGTGTTTTAATTTTACATACGGTATTGTAAGATGTTGTTACGATTTGTAAAGAGTCCTACATTATAATAAAGTGCTTTTCAAGGTTCTAAAATGGCATAAAGAGTCGTAATATGTTTTACGTTGCCGTACGATGTTTAAAGCACTCGAACAAATTCAATTGGTTTATAATGGAGATTTAACGTTTCGTACGGTGATGTAAGGTCTTCTTTAGAGTTCTAATGCGTCCTACATTATTCTAAATTTCTTTTCAAGTTGCTAATGTCACATATAGAGTCGTAACAAGTCCTGTGTGTTCGTACGATGTTCAAAGGACTCGGACGAATTCATTTGGTTTATTATGGTGTTTTAAGTTTACATACGGTATTGTACGATGTTGTTACGATTTGTAAATAGACCTACATTATAATAAAGTTTTTTTCAAGGTTCTAAAATGGCATAAAGAGTCGTAATATGTTTTAAGTTGACGTACGATGTTTAAAGGACTCGAACAAATTCAATTGGTTTATAATGGAGATTTAACGTTTCGTACGGTGATGTAAGGTCTTCTTTGGAGTTGTAATGCGTCCTACATTATTCTAAATTGCTTTTCAAGTTGCTAATGTCTCATACAGAGTCGTAACAAGTCCTTAGTTGTCGTACGATGTGCAATGGATTCCAACGAATTCATTAGGATTATTATGGAGTTTTAAGATGACGTACAGTATTGTATTGTGTTGTTTGGAGTTGTATGGCGTCGTACATTATACTAACATGACTTTCAAGGTGCTAATGTGATATACAGAGTCATAAGATATTCTAAGTTGCCATACGATGTTGAAATGACTCGGATGAATTCATTAGGTTTATTATGGAGTTTTAATGTTTCGTACGATGATATAAGGTGTTCATAGAAGATATAACGCGTCGTACATTATTCTAAATTGCTTTTCATATTGCTAATGTCACATATAGAGTCGTAACAAGTCATGTGTGTTCGTACGATGTTCAAAGGACTCGGAGGAATTCATTTGGTTTATTATGGTGTTTTAAGTTTACATACGGTATTGTAAGATGTTGTTACGATTTGCAAAGAGTCCTACATTATAATAAAGTGCTTTTCAAGGTTCTAAAATGGCATAAAGAGTCGTAATATGTTTTAAGTTGCAGTACGATGTTTAAAGGACTCGAACAAATTCAATTGGTTTATAATGGAGATTTCACGTTTCTACGGTGATGTAAGGTCTTCTTTGGAGTTGTAATGCGTCCTACATTATTCTAAATTTCTTTTCAAGTTGCTAATGTCACATACAGAGTCGTAACATGTCCTGTGTGTTCGTACGATGTTCAAAGGACTCGGACGAATTCATTTGGTTTATTATGGTGTTTTAAGTTTACATACGGTATTGTACGATGTTGTTACGATTTGTAAATAGACCTACATTATAATAAAGTTTTTTTCAAGGTTCTAAAATGGCATAAAGAGTCGTAATATGTTTTAAGTTGACGTACGATGTTTAAAGGACTCGAACAAATTCAATTGGTTTATAATGGAGATTTAACGTTTCGTACGGTGATGTAAGTCTTCTTTGGAGTTGTAATGCGTCCTACATTATTCTAAATTGCTTTTCAAGTTGCTAATGTCTCATACAGAGTCGTAACAAGTCCTTAGTTGTCGTACGATGTGCAATGGATTCCAACGAATTCATTAGGATTATTATGGAGTTTTAAGATGACGTACAGTATTGTATTGTGTTGTTTGGAGTTGTATGGCGTCGTACATTATACTAACATGACTTTCAAGGTGCTAATGTGATATACAGAGTCATAAGATATTCTAAGTTGCCATACGATGTTGAAATGACTCGGATGAATTCATTAGGTTTATTATGGAGTTTTAATGTTTCGTACGATGATATAAGGTGTTCATAGAAGATGTAACGCGTCGTACATTATTCTAAATTGCTTTTCATGTTGCTAATGTCACAAATAGAGTCGTAACAAGTCATGTGTGTTCGTACGATGTTCAAAGGACTCGGACGAATTCATTAGGTTTATTATGGTGTTTTAATTTTACATACGGTATTGTAAGATGTTGTTACGATTTGTAAAGAGTCCTACATTATAATAAAGTGCTTTTCAAGGTTCTAAAATGGCATAAAGAGTCGTAATATGTTTTACGTTGCCGTACGATGTTTAAAGCACTCGAACAAATTCAATTGGTTTATAATGGAGATTTAACGTTTCGTACGGTGATGTAAGGTCTTCTTTAGAGTTCTAATGCGTCCTACATTATTCTAAATTTCTTTTCAAGTTGCTAATGTCACATATAGAGTCGTAACAAGTCCTGTGTGTTCGTACGATGTTCAAAGGACTCGGACGAATTCATTTGGTTTATTATGGTGTTTTAAGTTTACATACGGTATTGTACGATGTTGTTACGATTTGTAAATAGACCTACATTATAATAAAGTTTTTTTCAAGGTTCTAAAATGGCATAAAGAGTCGTAATATGTTTTAAGTTGACGTACGATGTTTAAAGGACTCGAACAAATTCAATTGGTTTATAATGGAGATTTAACGTTTCGTACGGTGATGTAAGGTCTTCTTTGGAGTTGTAATGCGTCCTACATTATTCTAAATTGCTTTTCAAGTTGCTAATGTCTCATACAGAGTCGTAACAAGTCCTTAGTTGTCGTACGATGTGCAATTGATTCCAACGAATTCATTAGGATTATTATGGAGTTTTAAGATGACGTACAGTATTGTATTGTGTTGTTTGGAGTTGTATGGCGTCGTACATTATACTAACATGACTTTCAAGGTGCTAATGTGATATACAGAGTCATAAGATATTCTAAGTTGCCATACGATGTTGAAATGACTCGGATGAATTCATTAGGTTTATTATGGAGTTTTAATGTTTCGTACGATGATATAAGGTGTTCATAGAAGATGTAACGCGTCGTACATTATTCTAAATTGCTTTTCATGTTGCTAATGTCACAAATAGAGTCGTAACAAGTCATGTGTGTTCGTACGATGTTCAAAGGACTCGGACGAATTCATTAGGTTTATTATGGTGTTTTAATTTTACATACGGTATTGTAAGATGTTGTTACGATTTGTAAAGAGTCCTACATTATAATAAAGTGCTTTTCAAGGTTCTAAAATGGCATAAAGAGTCGTAATATGTTTTACGTTGCCGTACGATGTTTAAAGCACTCGAACAAATTCAATTGGTTTATAATGGAGATTTAACGTTTCGTACGGTGATGTAAGGTCTTCTTTAGAGTTCTAATGCGTCCTACATTATTCTAAATTTCTTTTCAAGTTGCTAATGTCACATATAGAGTCGTAACAAGTCCTGTGTGTTCGTACGATGTTCAAAGGACTCGGACGAATTCATTTGGTTTATTATGGTGTTTTAAGTTTACATACGGTATTGTACGATGTTGTTACGATTTGTAAATAGACCTACATTATAATAAAGTTTTTTTCAAGGTTCTAAAATGGCATAAAGAGTCGTAATATGTTTTAAGTTGACGTACGATGTTTAAAGGACTCGAACAAATTCAATTGGTTTATAATGGAGATTTAACGTTTCGTACGGTGATGTAAGGTCTTCTTTGGAGTTGTAATGCGTCCTACATTATTCTAAATTGCTTTTCAAGTTGCTAATGTCTCATACAGAGTCGTAACAAGTCCTTAGTTGTCGTACGATGTGCAATTGATTCCAACGAATTCATTAGGATTATTATGGAGTTTTAAGATGACGTACAGTATTGTATTGTGTTGTTTGGAGTTGTATGGCGTCGTACATTATACTAACATGACTTTCAAGGTGCTAATGTGATATACAGAGTCATAAGATATTCTAAGTTGCCATACGATGTTGAAATGACTCGGATGAATTCATTAGGTTTATTATGGAGTTTTAATGTTTCGTACGATGATATAAGGTGTTCATAGAAGATATAACGCTTCGTACATTATTCTAAATTGCTTTTCATATTGCTAATGTCACATATAGAGTCGTAACAAGTCATGTGTGTTCGTACGATGTTCAAAGGACTCGGAGGAATTCATTTGGTTTATTATGGTGTTTTAAGTTTACATACGGTATTGTAAGATGTTGTTACGATTTGCAAAGAGTCCTACATTATAATAAAGTGCTTTTCAAGGTTCTAAAATGGCATAAAGAGTCGTAATATGTTTTAAGTTGCAGTACGATGTTTAAAGGACTCGAACAAATTCAATTGGTTTATAATGGAGATTTGACGTTTCTACGGTGATGTAAGGTCTTCTTTGGAGTTGTAATGCGTCCTACATTATTCTAAATTTCTTTTCAAGTTGCTAATGTCACATACAGAGTCGTAACATGTCCTGTGTGTTCGTACGATGTTCAAAGGACTCGGACGAATTCATTAGCTTTATTATGGTGTTTTAAGTTTACATACGGTATTGTAAGATGTTGTTACGATTTGTAAAGAGTCCTACATTATAATAAAGTTTTTTTCAAAGTTCTAAAATGGCATAAAGAGTCGTAATATGTTTTAAGTTGCCGTACGATGTTTAAAGGACTCGAACAAATTCAATTGGTTTATAAGGGAGATTTAACGTTCCGTACGGTGATGTAAGGTCTTCTTTGGAGTTGTAATGCGTCCTACATTATTCTAAATTGCTTTTCAAGTTGCTAATGTCTCATACAGAGTCGTAACAAGTCCTTAGTTGTCGTACGATATGCAATGGATTCCAACGAATTCATTAGGATTATTATGGAGTTTTAAGATGACGTACAGTATTGTATTGTGTTGTTTGGAGTTGTATGGCGTCGTACATTATACTAACATGACTTTCAAGGTGCTAATGTGATATACAGAGTCATAAGATATTCTAAGTTGCCATACGATGTTGAAATGACTCGGATGAATTCATTAGGTTTATTATGGAGTTTTAATGTTTCGTACGATGATATAAGGTGTTCATAGAAGATATAACGCGTCGTACATTATTCTAAATTGCTTTTCATATTGCTAATGTCACATATAGAGTCGTAACAAGTCATGTGTGTTCGTACGATGTTCAAAGGACTCGGACGAATTCATTTGGTTTATTATGGTGTTTTAAGTTTACATACGGTATTGTACGATGTTGTTACGATTTGTAAATAGACCTACATTATAATAAAGTTTTTTTTCAAGGTTCTAAAATGGCATAAAGAGTCGTAATATGTTTTAAGTTGACGTACGATGTTTAAAGGACTCGAACAAATTCAATTGGTTTATAATGGAGATTTAACGTTTCGTACGGTGATGTAAGGTCTTCTTTGGAGTTGTAATGCGTCCTACATTATTCTAAATTGCTTTTCAAGTTGCTAATGTCTCATACAGAGTCGTAACAAGTCCTTAGTTGTCGTACGATGTGCAATTGATTCCAACGAATTCATTAGGATTATTATGGAGTTTTAAGATGACGTACAGTATTGTATTGTGTTGTTTGGAGTTGTATGGCGTCGTACATTATACTAACATGACTTTCAAGGTGCTAATGTGATATACAGAGTCATAAGATATTCTAAGTTGCCATACGATGTTGAAATGACTCGGATGAATTCATTAGGTTTATTATGGAGTTTTAATGTTTCGTACGATGATGTAAGGTGTTCTTAGAAGATGTAACGCGTCGTACATTATTCTAAATTGCTTTTCATGTTGCTAATGTCACATATAGAGTCGTAACAAGTCATGTGTGTTCGTACGATGTTCAAAGGACTCGGACGAATTCAATAGGTTTATTATGGTGTTTTAAGTTTACATACGGTATTGTAAGTTGTTGTTACGATTTGTAAAGAGTCCTACATTATAATAAAGTGCTTTTCAAGGTTCTAAAATGGCATAAAGAGTCGTAATATGTTTTAAGTTGGCGTACGATGTTTAAAGGACTCAAACAAATTCAATTGGTTTATAATGGAGATTTAACGTTTCGTACGGTGATGTAAGGTCTTCTTTGGAGTTGTAATGCGTCCTACATTATTCTAAATTTCTTTTCAAGTTTCTAATGTCACATACAGAGTCGTAACAAGTCCTGTGTGTTCGTACGATGTTCAAAGGACTCGAACGAATTCAATAGGTTTATTATGGTGTTTTAAGTTTACATACAGTATTGTAAGATGTTGTTACGATTTGTAAAGAGTCCTACATTATAATAAAGTTTTTTTCAAGGTTCTAAAACGGCATAAATAGTCGCAATATGTTTTAAGTTGTCGTAGATGTTTAAAGGACTCGAACAAATTCAATTGGTTTATAATGGAGATTTAACGTTTCGTACGGTGATGTAAGGTCTTCTTTAGAGTTCTAATGCGTCCTACATTATTCTAAATTTCGTTTCAAGTTGCTAATGTCACATATAGAGTCGTAACAAGTCCTGTGTGTTCGTACGATGTTCAAAGGACTCGGACGAATTCATTTGGTTTATTATGGTGTTTTAAGTTTACATACGGTATTGTAAGATGTTGTTACGATTTGTAAAGAGACCTACATTATAATAAAGTTTTTTTCAAGGTTCTAAAATGGCATAAAGAGTCGTAATATGTTTTAAGTTGACGTACGATGTTTAAAGGACTCGAACAAATTCAATTGGTTTATAATGGGGATTTAACGTTTCGTACGGTGATGTAAGGTCTTCTTTGGAGTTGTAATGCGTCCTACATTATTCTAAATTGCTTTTCAAGTTGCTAATGTCTCATACAGAGTCGTAACAAGTCCTTAGTTGTCGTACGATGTGCAATGGATTCCAACGAATTCATTAGGATTATTATGGAGTTTTAAGATGACGTACAGTATTGTATTGTGTTGTTTGGAGTTGTATGGCGTCGTACATTATACTAACATGACTTTCAAGGTGCTAATGTGATATACAGAGTCATAAGATATTCTAAGTTGCCATACGATGTTGAAATGACTCGGATGAATTCATTAGGTTTATTATGGAGTTTTAATGTTTCGTACGATGATATAAGGTGTTCATAGAAGATGTAACGCGTCGTACATTATTCTAAAATGCTTTTCATGTTGCTAATGTCACATATAGAGTCGTAACAAGTCATGTGTGTTCGTACGATGTTCAAAGGACTCGGACGAATTCATTAGGTTTATTATGGTGTTTTAAGTTTACATACGGTATTGTAAGATGTTGTTACGATTTGTAAATAGACCTACATTATAATAAAGTTTTTTTCAAGGTTCTAAAATGGCATAAAGAGTCGTAATATGTTTTAAGTTGACGTACGATGTTTAAAGGACTCGAACAAATTCAATTGGTTTATAATGGAGATTTAACGTTTCGTACGGTGATGTAAGTCTTCTTTGGAGTTGTAATGCGTCCTACATTATTCTAAATTGCTTTTCAAGTTGCTAATGTCTCATACAGAGTCGTAACAAGTCCTTAGTTGTCGTACGATGTGCAATGGATTCCAACGAATTCATTAGGATTATTATGGAGTTTTAAGATGACGTACAGTATTGTATTGTGTTGTTTGGAGTTGTATGGCGTCGTACATTATACTAACATGACTTTCAAGGTGCTAATGTGATATACAGAGTCATAAGATATTCTAAGTTGCCATACGATGTTGAAATGACTCGGATGAATTCATTAGGTTTATTATGGAGTTTTAATGTTTCGTACGATGATATAAGGTGTTCATAGAAGATGTAACGCGTCGTACATTATTCTAAATTGCTTTTCATGTTGCTAATGTCACAAATAGAGTCGTAACAAGTCATGTGTGTTCGTACGATGTTCAAAGGACTCGGACGAATTCATTAGGTTTATTATGGTGTTTTAATTTTACATACGGTATTGTAAGATGTTGTTACGATTTGTAAAGAGTCCTACATTATAATAAAGTGCTTTTCAAGGTTCTAAAATGGCATAAAGAGTCGTAATATGTTTTACGTTGCCGTACGATGTTTAAAGCACTCGAACAAATTCAATTGGTTTATAATGGAGATTTAACGTTTCGTACGGTGATGTAAGGTCTTCTTTAGAGTTCTAATGCGTCCTACATTATTCTAAATTTCTTTTCAAGTTGCTAATGTCACATATAGAGTCGTAACAAGTCCTGTGTGTTCGTACGATGTTCAAAGGACTCGGACGAATTCATTTGGTTTATTATGGTGTTTTAAGTTTACATACGGTATTGTACGATGTTGTTACGATTTGTAAATAGACCTACATTATAATAAAGTTTTTTTCAAGGTTCTAAAATGGCATAAAGAGTCGTAATATGTTTTAAGTTGACGTACGATGTTTAAAGGACTCGAACAAATTCAATTGGTTTATAATGGAGATTTAACGTTTCGTACGGTGATGTAAGGTCTTCTTTGGAGTTGTAATGCGTCCTACATTATTCTAAATTGCTTTTCAAGTTGCTAATGTCTCATACAGAGTCGTAACAAGTCCTTAGTTGTCGTACGATGTGCAATGGATTCCAACGAATTCATTAGGATTATTATGGAGTTTTAAGATGACGTACAGTATTGTATTGTGTTGTTTGGAGTTGTATGGCGTCGTACATTATACTAACATGACTTTCAAGGTGCTAATGTGATATACAGAGTCATAAGATATTCTAAGTTGCCATACGATGTTGAAATGACTCGGATGAATTCATTAGGTTTATTATGGAGTTTTAATGTTTCGTACGATGATATAAGGTGTTCATAGAAGATATAACGCGTCGTACATTATTCTAAATTGCTTTTCATATTGCTAATGTCACATATAGAGTCGTAACAAGTCATGTGTGTTCGTACGATGTTCAAAGGACTCGGAGGAATTCATTTGGTTTATTATGGTGTTTTAAGTTTACATACGGTATTGTAAGATGTTGTTACGATTTGCAAAGAGTCCTACATTATAATAAAGTGCTTTTCAAGGTTCTAAAATGGCATAAAGAGTCGTAATATGTTTTAAGTTGCAGTACGATGTTTAAAGGACTCGAACAAATTCAATTGGTTTATAATGGAGATTTAACGTTTCTACGGTGATGTAAGGTCTTCTTTGGAGTTGTAATGCGTCCTACATTATTCTAAATTTCTTTTCAAGTTGCTAATGTCACATACAGAGTCGTAACATGTCCTGTGTGTTCGTACGATGTTCAAAGGACTCGGACGAATTCATTTGGTTTATTATGGTGTTTTAAGTTTACATACGGTATTGTACGATGTTGTTACGATTTGTAAATAGACCTACATTATAATAAAGTTTTTTTCAAGGTTCTAAAATGGCATAAAGAGTCGTAATATGTTTTAAGTTGACGTACGATGTTTAAAGGACTCGAACAAATTCAATTGGTTTATAATGGAGATTTAACGTTTCGTACGGTGATGTCAGTCTTCTTTGGAGTTGTAATGCGTCCTACATTATTCTAAATTGCTTTTCAAGTTGCTAATGTCTCATACAGAGTCGTAACAAGTCCTTAGTTGTCGTACGATGTGCAATGGATTCCAACGAATTCATTAGGATTATTATGGAGTTTTAAGATGACGTACAGTATTGTATTGTGTTGTTTGGAGTTGTATGGCGTCGTACATTATACTAACATGACTTTCAAGGTGCTAATGTGATATACAGAGTCATAAGATATTCTAAGTTGCCATACGATGTTGAAATGACTCGGATGAATTCATTAGGTTTATTATGGAGTTTTAATGTTTCGTACGATGATATAAGGTGTTCATAGAAGATGTAACGCGTCGTACATTATTCTAAATTGCTTTTCATGTTGCTAATGTCACAAATAGAGTCGTAACAAGTCATGTGTGTTCGTACGATGTTCAAAGGACTCGGACGAATTCATTAGGTTTATTATGGTGTTTTAATTTTACATACGGTATTGTAAGATGTTGTTACGATTTGTAAAGAGTCCTACATTATAATAAAGTGCTTTTCAAGGTTCTAAAATGGCATAAAGAGTCGTAATATGTTTTACGTTGCCGTACGATGTTTAAAGCACTCGAACAAATTCAATTGGTTTATAATGGAGATTTAACGTTTCGTACGGTGATGTAAGGTCTTCTTTAGAGTTCTAATGCGTCCTACATTATTCTAAATTTCTTTTCAAGTTGCTAATGTCACATATAGAGTCGTAACAAGTCCTGTGTGTTCGTACGATGTTCAAAGGACTCGGACGAATTCATTTGGTTTATTATGGTGTTTTAAGTTTACATACGGTATTGTACGATGTTGTTACGATTTGTAAATAGACCTACATTATAATAAAGTTTTTTTCAAGGTTCTAAAATGGCATAAAGAGTCGTAATATGTTTTAAGTTGACGTACGATGTTTAAAGGACTCGAACAAATTCAATTGGTTTATAATGGAGATTTAACGTTTCGTACGGTGATGTAAGGTCTTCTTTGGAGTTGTAATGCGTCCTACATTATTCTAAATTGCTTTTCAAGTTGCTAATGTCTCATACAGAGTCGTAACAAGTCCTTAGTTGTCGTACGATGTGCAATGGATTCCAACGAATTCATTAGGATTATTATGGAGTTTTAAGATGACGTACAGTATTGTATTGTGTTGTTTGGAGTTGTATGGCGTCGTACATTATACTAACATGACTTTCAAGGTGCTAATGTGATATACAGAGTCATAAGATATTCTAAGTTGCCATACGATGTTGAAATGACTCGGATGAATTCATTAGGTTTATTATGGAGTTTTAATGTTTCGTACGATGATATAAGGTGTTCATAGAAGATATAACGCGTCGTACATTATTCTAAATTGCTTTTCATATTGCTAATGTCACATATAGAGTCGTAACAAGTCATGTGTGTTCGTACGATGTTCAAAGGACTCGGAGGAATTCATTTGGTTTATTATGGTGTTTTAAGTTTACATACGGTATTGTAAGATGTTGTTACGATTTGCAAAGAGTCCTACATTATAATAAAGTGCTTTTCAAGGTTCTAAAATGGCATAAAGAGTCGTAATATGTTTTAAGTTGCAGTACGATGTTTAAAGGACTCGAACAAATTCAATTGGTTTATAATGGAGATTTAACGTTTCTACGGTGATGTAAGGTCTTCTTTGGAGTTGTAATGCGTCCTACATTATTCTAAATTTCTTTTCAAGTTGCTAATGTCACATACAGAGTCGTAACATGTCCTGTGTGTTCGTACGATGTTCAAAGGACTCGGACGAATTCATTTGGTTTATTATGGTGTTTTAAGTTTACATACGGTATTGTACGATGTTGTTACGATTTGTAAATAGACCTACATTATAATAAAGTTTTTTTCAAGGTTCTAAAATGGCATAAAGAGTCGTAATATGTTTTAAGTTGACGTACGATGTTTAAAGGACTCGAACAAATTCAATTGGTTTATAATGGAGATTTAACGTTTCGTACGGTGATGTCAGTCTTCTTTGGAGTTGTAATGCGTCCTACATTATTCTAAATTGCTTTTCAAGTTGCTAATGTCTCATACAGAGTCGTAACAAGTCCTTAGTTGTCGTACGATGTGCAATGGATTCCAACGAATTCATTAGGATTATTATGGAGTTTTAAGATGACGTACAGTATTGTATTGTGTTGTTTGGAGTTGTATGGCGTCGTACATTATACTAACATGACTTTCAAGGTGCTAATGTGATATACAGAGTCATAAGATATTCTAAGTTGCCATACGATGTTGAAATGACTCGGATGAATTCATTAGGTTTATTATGGAGTTTTAATGTTTCGTACGATGATATAAGGTGTTCATAGAAGATGTAACGCGTCGTACATTATTCTAAATTGCTTTTCATGTTGCTAATGTCACAAATAGAGTCGTAACAAGTCATGTGTGTTCGTACGATGTTCAAAGGACTCGGACGAATTCATTAGGTTTATTATGGTGTTTTAATTTTACATACGGTATTGTAAGATGTTGTTACGATTTGTAAAGAGTCCTACATTATAATAAAGTGCTTTTCAAGGTTCTAAAATGGCATAAAGAGTCGTAATATGTTTTACGTTGCCGTACGATGTTTAAAGCACTCGAACAAATTCAATTGGTTTATAATGGAGATTTAACGTTTCGTACGGTGATGTAAGGTCTTCTTTAGAGTTCTAATGCGTCCTACATTATTCTAAATTTCTTTTCAAGTTGCTAATGTCACATATAGAGTCGTAACAAGTCCTGTGTGTTCGTACGATGTTCAAAGGACTCGGACGAATTCATTTGGTTTATTATGGTGTTTTAAGTTTACATACGGTATTGTACGATGTTGTTACGATTTGTAAATAGACCTACATTATAATAAAGTTTTTTTCAAGGTTCTAAAATGGCATAAAGAGTCGTAATATGTTTTAAGTTGACGTACGATGTTTAAAGGACTCGAACAAATTCAATTGGTTTATAATGGAGATTTAACGTTTCGTACGGTGATGTAAGGTCTTCTTTGGAGTTGTAATGCGTCCTACATTATTCTAAATTGCTTTTCAAGTTGCTAATGTCTCATACAGAGTCGTAACAAGTCCTTAGTTGTCGTACGATGTGCAATTGATTCCAACGAATTCATTAGGATTATTATGGAGTTTTAAGATGACGTACAGTATTGTATTGTGTTGTTTGGAGTTGTATGGCGTCGTACATTATACTAACATGACTTTCAAGGTGCTAATGTGATATACAGAGTCATAAGATATTCTAAGTTGCCATACGATGTTGAAATGACTCGGATGAATTCATTAGGTTTATTATGGAGTTTTAATGTTTCGTACGATGATATAAGGTGTTCATAGAAGATGTAACGCGTCGTACATTATTCTAAATTGCTTTTTATGTTGCTAATGTCACAAATAGAGTCGTAACAAGTCATGTGTGTTCGTACGATGTTCAAAGGACTCGGACGAATTCATTAGGTTTATTATGGTGTTTTAATTTTACATACGGTATTGTAAGATGTTGTTACGATTTGTAAAGAGTCCTACATTATAATAAAGTGCTTTTCAAGGTTCTAAAATGGCATAAAGAGTCGTAATATGTTTTACGTTGCCGTACGATGTTTAAAGCACTCGAACAAATTCAATTGGTTTATAATGGAGATTTAACGTTTCGTACGGTGATGTAAGGTCTTCTTTAGAGTTCTAATGCGTCCTACATTATTCTAAATTTCTTTTCAAGTTGCTAATGTCACATATAGAGTCGTAACAAGTCCTGTGTGTTCGTACGATGTTCAAAGGACTCGGACGAATTCATTTGGTTTATTATGGTGTTTTAAGTTTACATACGGTATTGTACGATGTTGTTACGATTTGTAAATAGACCTACATTATAATAAAGTTATTTTCAAGGTTCTAAAATGGCATAAAGAGTCGTAATATGTTTTAAGTTGACGTACGATGTTTAAAGGACTCGAACAAATTCAATTGGTTTATAATGGAGATTTAACGTTTCGTACGGTGATGTAAGGTCTTCTTTGGAGTTGTAATGCGTCCTACATTATTCTAAATTGCTTTTCAAGTTGCTAATGTCTCATACAGAGTCGTAACAAGTCCTTAGTTGTCGTACGATGTGCAATTGATTCCAACGAATTCATTAGGATTATTATGGAGTTTTAAGATGACGTACAGTATTGTATTGTGTTGTTTGGAGCTGTATGGCGTCGTACATTATACTAACATGACTTTCAAGGTGCTAATGTGATATACAGAGTCATAAGATATTCTAAGTTGCCATACGATGTTGAAATGACTCGGATGAATTCATTAGGTTTATTATGGAGTTTTAATGTTTCGTACGATGATATAAGGTGTTCATAGAAGATATAACGCGTCGTACATTATTCTAAATTGCTTTTCATATTGCTAATGTCACATATAGAGTCGTAACAAGTCATGTGTGTTCGTACGATGTTCAAAGGACTCGGAGGAATTCATTTGGTTTATTATGGTGTTTTAAGTTTACATACGGTATTGTAAGATGTTGTTACGATTTGCAAAGAGTCCTACATTATAATAAAGTGCTTTTCAAGGTTCTAAAATGGCATAAAGAGTCGTAATATGTTTTAAGTTGCAGTACGATGTTTAAAGGACTCGAACAAATTCAATTGGTTTATAATGGAGATTTAACGTTTCTACGGTGATGTAAGGTCTTCTTTGGAGTTGTAATGCGTCCTACATTATTCTAAATTTCTTTTCAAGTTGCTAATGTCACATACAGAGTCGTAACATGTCCTCGTGTGTTCGTACGATGTTCAAAGGACTCGGACGAATTCATTAGCTTTATTATGGTGTTTTAAGTTTACATACGGTATTGTAAGATGTTGTTACGATTTGTAAAGAGTCCTACATTATAATAAAGTTTTTTTCAAAGTTCTAAAATGGCATAAAGAGTCGTAATATGTTTTAAGTTGCCGTACGATGTTTAAAGGACTCGAACAAATTCAATTGGTTTATAAGGGAGATTTAACGTTCCGTACGGTGATGTAAGGTCTTCTTTGGAGTTGTAATGCGTCCTACATTATTCTAAATTGCTTTTCAAGTTGCTAATGTCTCATACAGAGTCGTAACAAGTCCTTAGTTGTCGTACGATGTGCAATGGATTCCAACGAATTCATTAGGATTATTATGGAGTTTTAAGATGACGTACAGTATTGTATTGTGTTGTTTGGAGTTGTATGGCGTCGTACATTATACTAACATGACTTTCAAGGTGCTAATGTGATATACAGAGTCATAAGATATTCTAAGTTGCCATACGATGTTGAAATGACTCGGATGAATTCATTAGGTTTATTATGGAGTTTTAATGTTTCGTACGATGATATAAGGTGTTCATAGAAGATATAACGCGTCGTACATTATTCTAAATTGCTTTTCATATTGCTAATGTCACATATAGAGTCGTAACAAGTCATGTGTGTTCGTACGATGTTCAAAGGACTCGGAGGAATTCATTTGGTTTATTATGGTGTTTTAAGTTTACATACGGTATTGTAAGATGTTGTTACGATTTGCAAAGAGTCCTACATTATAATAAAGTGCTTTTCAAGGTTCTAAAATGGCATAAAGAGTCGTAATATGTTTTAAGTTGCAGTACGATGTTTAAAGGACTCGAACAAATTCAATTGGTTTATAATGGAGATTTAACGTTTCTACGGTGATGTAAGGTCTTCTTTGGAGTTGTAATGCGTCCTACATTATTCTAAATTTCTTTTCAAGTTGCTAATGTCACATACAGAGTCGTAACATGTCCTGTGTGTTCGTACGATGTTCAAAGGACTCGGACGAATTCATTTGGTTTATTATGGTGTTTTAAGTTTACATACGGTATTGTACGATGTTGTTACGATTTGTAAATAGACCTACATTATAATAAAGTTTTTTTCAAGGTTCTAAAATGGCATAAAGAGTCGTAATATGTTTTAAGTTGACGTACGATGTTTAAAGGACTCGAACAAATTCAATTGGTTTATAATGGAGATTTAACGTTTCGTACGGTGATGTAAGTCTTCTTTGGAGTTGTAATGCGTCCTACATTATTCTAAATTGCTTTTCAAGTTGCTAATGTCTCATACAGAGTCGTAACAAGTCCTTAGTTGTCGTACGATGTGCAATGGATTCCAACGAATTCATTAGGATTATTATGGAGTTTTAAGATGACGTACAGTATTGTATTGTGTTGTTTGGAGTTGTATGGCGTCGTACATTATACTAACATGACTTTCAAGGTGCTAATGTGATATACAGAGTCATAAGATATTCTAAGTTGCCATACGATGTTGAAATGACTCGGATGAATTCATTAGGTTTATTATGGAGTTTTAATGTTTCGTACGATGATATAAGGTGTTCATAGAAGATGTAACGCGTCGTACATTATTCTAAATTGCTTTTCATGTTGCTAATGTCACAAATAGAGTCGTAACAAGTCATGTGTGTTCGTACGATGTTCAAAGGACTCGGACGAATTCATTACGTTTATTATGGTGTTTTAATTTTACATACGGTATTGTAAGATGTTGTTACGATTTGTAAAGAGTCCTACATTATAATAAAGTGCTTTTCAAGGTTCTAAAATGGCATAAAGAGTCGTAATATGTTTTACGTTGCCGTATGATGTTTAAAGCACTCGAACAAATTCAATTGGTTTATAATGGAGATTTAACGTTTCGTACGGTGATGTAAGGTCTTCTTTAGAGTTCTAATGCGTCCTACATTATTCTAAATTTCTTTTCAAGTTGCTAATGTCACATATAGAGTCGTAACAAGTCCTGTGTGTTCGTACGATGTTCAAAGGACTCGGACGAATTCATTTGGTTTATTATGGTGTTTTAAGTTTACATACGGTATTGTACGATGTTGTTACGATTTGTAAATAGACCTACATTATAATAAAGTTTTTTTCAAGGTTCTAAAATGGCATAAAGAGTCGTAATATGTTTTAAGTTGACGTACGATGTTTAAAGGACTCGAACAAATTCAATTGGTTTATAAGGGAGATTTAACGTTCCGTACGGTGATGTAAGGTCTTCTTTGGAGTTGTAATGCGTCCTACATTATTCTAAATTGCTTTTCAAGTTGCTAATGTCTCATACAGAGTCGTAACAAGTCCTTAGTTGTCGTACGATGTGCAATGGATTCCAACGAATTCATTAGGATTATTATGGAGTTTTAAGATGACGTACAGTATTGTATTGTGTTGTTTGGAGTTGTATGGCGTCGTACATTATACTAACATGACTTTCAAGGTGCTAATGTGATATACAGAGTCATAAGATATTCTAAGTTGCCATACGATGTTGAAATGACTCGGATGAATTCATTAGGTTTATTATGGAGTTTTAATGTTTCGTACGATGATATAAGGTGTTCATAGAAGATGTAACGCGTCGTACATTATTCTAAATTGCTTTTCATGTTGCTAATGTCACAAATAGAGTCGTAACAAGTCATGTGTGTTCGTACGATGTTCAAAGGACTCGGACGAATTCATTAGGTTTATTATGGTGTTTTAAGTTTACATACGGTATTGTAAGATGTTGTTACGATTTGTAAAGAGTCCTACATTATAATAAAGTGCTTTTCAAGGTTCTAAAATGGCATAAAGAGTCGTAATATGTTTTAAGTTGGCGTACGATGTTTAAAGGACTCGAACAAATTCAATTGGTTTATAATGGTGTTTTTGTTAGAATTAGTCTGCCCAATACACATATTATAATTGATGTGGCTAGTACGTTATGATCCAAGTCGGGTCATACCCAATGACAAGCTAGACAAACACCGAGATATTTATTTTATGACATGATCTAAAATAAATATCAACACTTAGAATATTTAGAAATTGGGTTTCTAGATATTTGCACTTGTGTTAAAAATAAATTATATGGATGATTTATGTTATGAGAGAAAGAATCTTCTACAATGTTGTTTAAGTTGTTTAAACAACGTTTAGGAGATATATTTTGCTACACCTTGTGTTAAATAAGTAAAGAGAAAGAATTTAAACAAAAAAAAAAAATTATATATTGTTAGGGTGGGACCCACATGGGCCGCCCCCTTCCCATGTTTTCCCTCTTTTTGGTTTTGCTATCTTCAAGGCATGCAAAATGGTTTGAGTGTTAAATACACAACTTCTTTCTCCAAAAACTAGTGCAAGAACAAAGGTTGTTCCTCTCTTCCTTTTTTTTTCTCCTAAAATTTTCGGCCAAGAAAAGGATCAAGAAAGAAGGAGTATTTCAAGTGTTAAAATCCTAGCAAAGTGGTGTTTTGTTGGAGGCTTGAGGGTATACAAGCTTGTGGATCTTCTACCTTGGAGATTAGTCATTCAAACCAACACATTCTCCTTCATATTTCTCTTGAAAGGTATAAACATCTTTACATGTTGTTGGTTTTAGTTTTGATTGTATGCATATTGTTTTTGGATCCGGGTTTTGGGTTTTGATATTAAAAGATTTCAATATGGTAACAAACAAGTTTAAATGTTTCATCCGCTGCCTTTATATATAAATATGGATTTATATACACTTTGATAACTTGTTAAAACCCAACAATGGCATCAAGAGCCGCTTAAACGAGTGCATACATCATAAGATCTAAAAATTTCGGTTTTCTTGGTGTTTTTCACCTCTAGGCCGAAACTTTTAGGCAAATGGGTTCCCTTGGATTTTCAAGATAATACTTACATGCATATGATTATCTTGAAAGTTTAAAGTCATTAAAATGGTTAGTTGCTTTGTTTGGACAAAACCCGAAATTTTCGGTTTTATATATTTTAGGCCGAGAATTTCAAGGGTTCAAAGGGAACCGTTCTAAACTTATGTCATTACATATTTGGATATGCTTTTGAGTAGTTCATAACCTAGCCATAGACCTTGTGCATGTATGATTTTGTGTTGTGGTTGGAAATATTCAATATGGTTGTAATATTAGTTAATATTTTACTTGGGTTTGTAATTTATTTATTTATTTCATTGATTTATAATAATAAATAGATTAGGTGTAATTCCATTACTAGAAAATGTATTAGGATATATTTTGTAATTGGAAGATGCATATGGACTTGATTTTGGCTTTGGGCCTTAAAGGGCTTAATAGCCCAATATGGGATTCTAACCCAATGACCCAAATCCAAGATTTATAAGCCTAAAAGGGGCTGATTTGAAGGCCCAAAAGGAAGCCCAAATAAATGAAGAAACACAACACAAAAGATGGATACTTGAAGCATTCGGATGCGGGATCAAGTGGGAGTTCATCATTTCATGCCTTGTGTCATGTTGTCCCTTAAGAAAGACCTATTTGGCACACTTGTTTCGGTTAGCAAGTGTAGCTAAAATTAGTTGGCTATGGTTATGGACTCATATATGATTTATGCATGTTTGGTTATTATGATATTGTTTGTTATGATATTAGGATATTGATAACTAAACACTATAACCAACAAAACTTGCATCATTTTGATTCCTTAGAAATCATTAAGTAATAAAATTAATTTTATCAAAAGGTTAATGATTTCATAATAAAATGGGTTTATTAAAAGGAATTTTGAAATTTGGTTTTCAACTAAGTACCACACATTTGAATGCATGCAAATGAAAGGTACACACTTTGTTTTCCCATCTAGAATTTAGAAAACAAACAAAAATCCCTTTTGAATTTTTGGAACAAGTCTAACACCATCCTTTTATACAACACTCGAAATGCTTGGGAACTCTATGTGGGATAAAGGTCACCTAACCACATTTGGGAAACTTGTGTGTTTGAGGTGGTTTTACAAATATTTGTGGGATAAAGGTCACCTAACCACTTGTATGTGTAAAACTCACATGTATGTATAAGTAGGACGACTTGAAATTGGAAACCATGTGAATAGGGTCACCGAAGCATGGTGTTCAATGGTGTTGATGGGATTAAACATGCCAACTAAACTTATGAAGTTTAAATGATCCCATAAAACTAGAAGTTACAAAGGGTTGTAATCGTCAAACATTGACTACCTTGTTAATTCAATAGTAGGATAAAGGTCACCTAACTACTATATGAATGAAACGTTGGATTCTAGATTTAATTATTAATTGTTTTTAAAACACAAAAGGGTATTAATGATTAAAATAGACTAATGATATCCATAAATACTAAAATTGAACTTGTTTTATATAAATAGATGGCCGGAATCAACAACCCACCTAACGCAATTATCCCACCCGTCCATAACCTATCACTAAGAACCCTTCTTGAAAAGGATCGTCTCAACTACAACAATTTCATGGATTGGTTCCGAAACTTGAGAATTGTTCTCAAGCAAGAAAAGAAATCGTATGTGTTGGATGATCCTATTCCCGATGAACCCAACATTGATGATGTTGATGCCTATGCGGATTGGATAAAACACACCGAAGATTCGGTGCAAGTTTCTTGCCTCATGTTGGGAACTATGATTCCCGAACTTCAAAAGGACTTTGAGCATCATGGGGCATATGACATGATTACCCAACTTAAGGAAATGTTCCTTCAAAAGGCTAGGGTGGAACGCTTCGAGACGGTTCGAGCACTTCATGCATGTCATATGGAAGAAACCCAATCCGTATCATCTTACGTGCTTAAGATGCAAAGTCACATTACTCGCCTTGAACGGCTAAATTGTCCCGTCTCAAAAGAGTTGGCCACGGATTTGATCCTAAATGGCCTAACCAAGAAATTTGAGACTTTTGTCTTGAATTATAATATGAATGGATGGGACAAGAGCATTCCCGAGCTTCACGGAATGCTCAAAACGGCCGAAGCGGGAATGGGTAAGAGGGTTTTACCGGTTCTCCAAATTAATGAAGGCGGAAGTAAGAAGAGGCATCACCCGGAACCTAAAGCAAAGGTTGCTAAGGGCAAAGGGCACGTCAATGTGAAAGGCAAATGGAAGGGAAAGGCAAAAGCGGAACCATTTAAACCAAAAGAGAAGAAGCAAAAGAGTGATCCATGTTTTCATTGTGGTGAGGTAGGACATTGGTTAAGAAATTGTCCAACCTATCTCAAAGAGTTGAAAGAAAAGAGGGATGCCGGACAAGCATCAGGTACAACCTTCATGATCCATATTGATCTTAATATTACTTCTCATAACACATGGGTATTAGATACCGGATGTGGAACTCATATTTGCAATTTATTGCAGGGGTTCAAAAGAAGTAAGAACTTGAAGAAGGGAGACATTAGTCTCTACATGGGCAATGGATCTCAAGTTCAAGTTGAAGCAAAAGGAGATTTTGTTTTGAAACTTCCAAGTGGTTTGGAAGTTGTTTTGCATGATATTTTGTATGCTCCTAGTTTAACTAGGAACATTATCTCCGTTTCATTGTTAAGACAATTTGGTTATGATTTTAATTTTGTGGACAATGCTATTAATGTATCTTTGAATGGTATCTTTTATTTTAAAGCTTTACCTTATAATGGCATTTATGAATTGGTTCATGATAACACATCCTTTGATAATATGTTGTACCAATCATACACCAAGAAACTCAAATTAGATTTGAGTAAAACTTTCATTTGGCATTGTCTCCTTGGTCACATAAGCAAAGGACGCATTAGTACACTTCAAAAGAATGGTCTTTTGAAATCAAGTGATGATTCATTTGATAAATGTGAATCTTGTTTATTGGGAAAGATGACCAAGAAGCCCTTTAGTGGAACTAATGAAAGGGCGAAAGATTTATTAGGTATCATACATACGGATGTATGTGGTCCTTTTAAGACAATGACAAGGAATGGTGAAAGATACTTCATTACCTTTACCGACGATTATAGTCGCTATGGGTATGTGTTTCTCTTAAAGCACAAAGATGAAGCCTTTGAAGTGTTCAAAGTCTTCCAAAATGAAGTACAAAATCAACTCAGTAAAACAATCAAAGTGCTTCGATCCGATAGAGGAGGTGAATACGTCAATGATAAGTTTCTAGATCATCTTAGAAGTTGTGGGATTGTCTCACAACTTACTCCACCCGGAACACCGCAACATAACGGTGTATCTGAAAGGAGGAATCGAACTCTACTAGATATGGTTCGATCAATGATGGCTAGAAGCACATTACCTTTATCATTTTGGGGTTTCGCGTTACTTTCCGCAGCCCGTATTCTGAATATGGTCCCAACCAAGAAAGTGGACAAGATACCTTTTGAAATATGGCATGGAAGGGTTCCATCATTAAACTATTTAAAGGTATGGGGTTGTGAAGCTTATGTTAAGCACAACAACCAAAACAAATTAGAAAGTCGATCCACTAAGTGTATTTTTGTAGGATATCCCAAAGATTCTATGGGATATTATTTCTACAACCCAGACGAGCAAAAAGTCTTTATTGCTTTGAAGGCCGAGTTCTTGGAAACTAAGTTTCTTATGGAAGAAACTACAAGAGCCGTGGAACTCGAGGAGGATCTAGAACTACAAATGGATACACGCTTGGTTGACACTAGCAATCAACAAGAGGTTGTTGAAGATGATCAAATGGTTGATCAAGACACACAAAACGTTCGCAGATCTGGTAGAATTAGTCATCCACCCGAAAGATATGGGTTTTTCATGGATGGATGCTATGTGGTAGATTCCGATGAACCTATCACTTACCTTGATGCAATGTCACAATCTGATTGTGACAAATGGCTTGAAGCCATGAACGTAGAGATGCAATCCATGCATGACAACCAAGTATGGGATTTGGTTGTACAACCACCTAACTCCAAACCAGTTGGAAGTAAGTGGGTTTTCAAGAAGAAAACAGATATGCATGGAAACTTGGATACTTATAAGGCTCGACTTGTAGCAAAAGGTTTCACTCAAACTCAAGGGGTTGATTATGATGAGACCTTCTCGCCTGTTGCAATGCTAAAGTCGATTAGGATATTGTTTGCCATAGCTGCACACTATGATTATGAGATTTGGCAAATGGATGTCAAAACCGCTTTTCTAAATGGGCATCTTGAAGAGGATGTCTATATGGTTCAGCCTGAAGGTTTTGTCGATCCACAACATCCTAACAAGGTATGCAAGTTGAAGAAATCAATCTACGGATTGAAACAAGCATCTAGAAGTTGGAATCGCCGTTTTGATGAAGAAGTCAAGAAATTTGGATTCATCAAAAATGCTGATGAAGCTTGTGTATATAAGAAAGCTAGTGGGAGCATCATCACTTTCTTAGTATTGTATGTCGATGACATACTGCTATTTGGAAATGACATTCCAACCATGGAAGGTGTTAAAGCCTGGCTTGGGAGTTGTTTTTCCATTAAAGATCTTGGTGAAGCCGCCTATATTCTGGGAATAAAGATCTATAGAGATAGATCAAGACGGTTGATAGGTTTAAATCAAAGTGCATACATTGACAAGATCTTGAAAAGGTTCAAGATGGAAGACTCTAAGAAAGGTTTGGTACCTATTCCAAGAGGAACGATATTGAGTACATCTCAATGTCAAAGCTCAAAGGATGAGCAAGAGAGAATGAAAGGAGTCCCATATGCGTCAGCTATAGGATCCATCATGTATGCAATGATATGCACTAGACCGGACGTGTCATGCGCCTTGAGCATGACAAGTAGATACCAACAGAACCCTGGTGATAGTCATTGGATGGCTGTCAAGAATATATTGAAATACCTTAGACGCACTAAGGATATGTTTCTGATATATGGTTCTGGTGAAGATGAGCTCGTTGTAAAAGGTTACACGGATGCGAGTTTCCAAACCGATCGAGATGATTCTCGATCACAATCGGGATATGTTTTCGTTTTGAATGGTGGAGCCATCTCGTGGAAGAGCTCAAAACAAGATGTGGTGGCATTATCCACCACAGAATCTGAATACATCGCCGCCTCAATAGCAGCCCAAGAAGCTGCATGGATAAAGAAGTTCATTGCTGATCTAGGGGTAGTCCGTACCATTCAGGACCCCATAGAGATCTTTTGTGACAACGAAGGTGCGATTGCTCAAATCAAGGAACCTCGTGCACATCAAAAGACGAGGCATATTGAGCGGAGATTCAACTACATAAGGGATGAAGTTGAAAAGGGAAAGATATGTATTCGCAAAGTTCACACTGATCAAAACATTGCGGATCCACTCACGAAGCTCCTTGAAAGGCCAAAACATGAAACTCATACTTGTGCCTTAGGACTTCGATATTCTAGTGACTGGATTTGATCTATTTTGTATTTGGATATCGGAACAATTATTATTATGACTCATTCATATGATTATGGTTTATGATTATGACATTTTGAGTTATGTTCCATTTTAGCATGTTTAAATCCATGAATAAATTAATTATTCTAAATGTCCGTAGTCGATCATATTTGTGGGAACAAATATGAAAGTAAGACTATTATGAACCTGGTTTGGTGAACATTCATAAGGGATGGATATATAAAGCAAGGGTTTGCTACCAAGGTTCATAAATATTTATGGGATATGAATATTGGACTGACCCGCCCTCAAATATTACAACATGGAATCTTTGTGATTGATCATAAGTAAATTTGAGTAAAGGCGAATATCATAGTATCCTCTGACCTGAGATGCATATTGGGTCTTGATATTCACCAAGTATTATACTTTGACTTAGTTCTTCGCTGCTCTGAAACATGACAGTACATAAGGCTAATCTCAAGCGTAATGCAAGGTGATTGTGAGAGACGTATGAAATCAAATGGAATTTGTCCCTCTTATTCGTTGAGAGTAAGATGTCTAAGGCCTGCAAAGTTAAATCAACAGAGAATGATCACTCTGTGTCTCTGGATTTGACATGACATCTGTGACAAAAGGATAAATGATTAATTCACCTAAATCATTTCAAGTAAGGAACTTGAAGGGGATTATGTTATTGAATGGCACTTCGTCATACGTGTTAGGGGTAGTAAACCGTTGTTAGGCGGTATTTACTACTTGCATCAATGTTCTATGTATCTTGTGCAAGTGGGAGATTGTTAGAATTAGTCTGCCCAAGACACATATTATAATTGATGTGGCTAGTACGTTATGATCCAAGTCGGGTCATACCCAATGACAAGCTAGACAAACACCGAGATATTTATTTTATGACATGATCTAAAATAAATATCAACACTTAGAATATTTAGAAATTGGGTTTCTAGATATTTGCACTTGTGTTAAAAATATATTATATGGATGATTTATGTTATGAGAGAAAGAATCTTCTACAATGTTGTTTAAGTTGTTTAAACAACGTTTAGGAGATATATTTTGCTACACCTTGTGTTAAATAAGTAAAGAGAAAGAATTTAAACAAAAAAAAAAAAATTATATATTGTTAGGGTGGGACCCACATGGGCCGCCCCCTTCCCATGTTTTCCCTCTTTTTGGTTTTGCTATCTTCAAGGCATGCAAAATGGTTTGAGTGTTAAATACACAACTTCTTTCTCCAAAAACTAGTGCAAGAACAAAGGTTGTTCCTCTCTTCCTTTTTTTTCTCCTAAAATTTTCGGCCAAGAAAAGGATCAAGAAAGAAGGAGTATTTCAAGTGTTAAAATCCTAGCAAAGTGGTGTTTTGTTGGAGGCTTGAGGGTATACAAGCTTGTGGATCTTCTACCTTGGAGATTAGTCATTCAAACCAACACATTCTCCTTCATATTCCTCTTGAAAGGTATAAACATCTTTACATGTTGTTGGTTTTAGTTTTGATTGTATGCATATTGTTTTTGGATCCGGGTTTTGGGTTTTGATATTAAAAGATTTCAATATGGTAACAAACAAGTTTAAATGTTTCATCCGCTGCGTTTATATATAAATATGAATTTATATACACTTTGATAACTTGTTAAAACCCAACAGTTTTAAGTTTACATACAGTATTGTAAGATGTTGTTACGATTTGTAAAGAGTCCTACATTATAATAAAGTTTTTTTCAAGGTTCTAAAACGGCATAAATAGTCGCAATATGTTTTAAGTTGTCGTACGATGTTTAAAGGACTCGAACAAATTCAATTGGTTTATAATGGAGATTTAACGTTTCGTACGGTGATGTAAGGTCTTCTTTAGAGTTCTAATGCGTCCTACATTATTCTAAATTTCGTTTCAAGTTGCTAATGTCACATATAGAGTCGTAACAAGTCCTGTGTGTTCGTACGATGTTCAAAGGACTCGGACGAATTCATTTGGTTTATTATGGTGTTTTAAGTTTACATACGGTATTGTAAGATGTTGTTACGATTTGTAAAGAGACCTACATTATAATAAAGTTTTTTTGAAGGTTCTAAAATGGCATAAAGAGTCGTAATATGTTTTAAGTTGACGTACGATGTTTAAAGGACTCGAACAAATTCAATTGGTTTATAATGGAGATTTAACGTTTCGTACGGTGATGTAAGGTCTTCTTTGGAGTTGTAATGCGTCCTACATTATTCTAAATTGCTTTTCAAGTTGCTAATGTCTCATACAGAGTCGTAACAAGTCCTTAGTTGTCGTACGATGTGCAATGGATTCCAACGAATTCATTAGGATTATTATGGAGTTTTAAGATGACGTACAATATTGTATTGTGTTGTTTGGAGTTGTATGGCGTCGTACATTATACTAACATGACTTTCAAGGTGCTAATGTGATATACAGAGTCATAAGATATTCTAAGTTGCCATACGATGTTGAAATGACTCGGATGAATTCATTAGGTTTATTATGGAGTTTTAATGTTTCGTACGATGATATAAGGTGTTCATAGAAGATGTAACGCGTCGTACATTATTCTAAATTGCTTTTCATGTTGCTAATGTCACATATAGAGTCGTAACAAGTCATGTGTGTTCGTACGATGTTCAAAGGACTCGGACGAATTCATTAGGTTTATTATGGTGTTTTAAGTTTACATACGGTATTGTAAGATGTTGTTACGATTTGTAAATAGACCTACATTATAATAAAGTTTTTTTCAAGGTTCTAAAATGGCATAAAGAGTCGTAATATGTTTTAAGTTGACGTACGATGTTTAAAGGACTCGAACAAATTCAATTGGTTTATAATGGAGATTTAACGTTTCGTACGGTGATGTAAGTCTTCTTTGGAGTTGTAATGCGTCCTACATTATTCTAAATTGCTTTTCAAGTTGCTAATGTCTCATACAGAGTCGTAACAAGTCCTTAGTTGTCGTACGATGTGCAATGGATTCCAACGAATTCATTAGGATTATTATGTAGTTTTAAGATGACCTACAGTATTGTATTGTGTTGTTTGGAGTTGTATGGCGTCGTACATTATACTAACATGACTTTCAAGGTGCTAATGTGATATACAGAGTCATAAGATATTCTAAGTTGCCATACGATGTTGAAATGACTCGGATGAATTCATTATGTTTATTATGGAGTTTTAATGTTTCGTACGATGATATAAGGTGTTCATAGAAGATGTAACGCGTCGTACATTATTCTAAATTGCTTTTCATGTTGCTAATGTCACAAATAGAGTCGTAACAAGTCATGTGTGTTCGTACGATGTTCAAAGGACTCGGACGAATTCATTAGGTTTATTATGGTGTTTTAATTTTACATACGGTATTGTAAGATGTTGTTACGATTTGTAAAGAGTCCTACATTATAATAAAGTGCTT
Organism: Tagetes erecta; assembly: GCA_030867185.1. Classification (NCBI taxonomy): domain Eukaryota; kingdom Viridiplantae; phylum Streptophyta; class Magnoliopsida; order Asterales; family Asteraceae; genus Tagetes; species Tagetes erecta. The sequence continues at coordinate 47,827,851 of CM061490.1, forward strand.
TTCAAGGTTCTAAAATGGCATAAAGAGTCGTAATATGTTTTACGTTGCCGTACGATGTTTAAAGCACTCGAACAAATTCAATTGGTTTATAATGGAGATTTAACGTTTCGTACGGTGATGTAAGGTCTTCTTTAGAGTTCTAATGCGTCCTACATTATTCTAAATTTCTTTTCAAGTTGCTAATGTCACATATGGAGTCGTAACAAGTCATGTGTGTGCGTACGATGTTCAAAGGACTCGGACGAATTCATTAGGTTTATTATGGTGTTTTAAGTTTACATACGGTATTGTAAGATGTTGTTATGATTTGTAAAGAGTCCTACATTATAATAAAGTGCTTTTCAAGGTTCTAAAACGGCATAAAGAGTCGTAATATGTTTTAAGTTGCCGTACGATGTTTAAAGGACTCGAACAAATTCAATTGGTTTATAATGGAGATTTAACGTTTCGTACGGTGATGTAAGGTCTTCTTTGGAGTTGTAATGCGTCCTACATTATTCTAAATATCTTTTCAAGTTGCTAATGTCTTATACAGAGTCGTAACAAGTCCTGAGTTGTCGTACGATGTGCAATGGATTCGAACGAATTCATTAGGATTATTATGGAGTTTTAAGATGACGTACAGTATTGTATTGTGTTGTTAGGAGTTGTATGGCGTCGTACATTATACTAACATGATTTTCAAGGTGCTAATGTGATATACAGAGTCATAAGATATTCTAAGTTGCCATACAATGTTGAAATGACTCGGACGAATTCATTAGGTTTATTATGGAGTTTTAATGTTTCGTACGATGATATAAGGTGTTCATAGAAGATATAACGCGTCGTACATTATTCTAAAATACTTTTCATGTTGCTAATGTCACATATAGAGTCGTAACAAGTCATGTGTGTTCGTACGATGTTCAAAGGACTCGGACGAATTCATTAGGTTTATTATGGAGTTTTAATGTTTCGTACGATGATTTAAGGTTTTCATAGAAGAGGTAACGCGTCGTACATTATTCTAAATTGCTTTTCATGTTGCTAATATCACATATAGAGTCGTAACAAGTCATGTGTGTTCGTATGATGTTCAAAGGACTCGGACGAATTCATTAGGTTTATTATGGTGTTTTAAGTTTACATACGGTATTGTAAGATGTTGTTACGATTTGTAAAGAGTCCTACATTATACAAAAGTGCTTTTCAAGGTTCTAAAATGGCATAAAGAGTCGTAATATGTTTTAAGTTGGCGTACGATGTTTAAAGGACTCGAACAAATTCAATTGGTTCATAATGGAGATTTAACGTTTCGTACGGTGATGTAAGGTCTTCTTTGGAGTTGTAATGCGTCCTACATTATTCTAAATTTCTTTTCAAGTTTCTAATGTCACATACAGAGTCGTAACAAGTCTTGTGTGTTCGTACGATGTTCAAAGGACTCGGACGAATTCAATAGGTTTATTATGGTGTTTTAAGTTTACATACAGTATTGTAAGATGATGTTACGATTTGTAAAGAGTCCTACATTATAATAAAGTTTTTTTCAAGGTTCTAAAACGGCATAAATAGTCGCAATATGTTTTAAGTTGTCGTACGATGTTTAAAGGACTCGAACAAATTCAATTGGTTTATAATGGAGATTTAACGTTTCGTACGGTGATGTAAGGTCTTCTTTGGAGTTGTAATGCGTCCTACATTATTCTAAATTGCTTTTCAAGTTGCTAATGTCTCATACAGAGTCGTAACAAGTCCTGTGTTATCGTACGATGTTCAAAGGACTCGGACGAATTCATTAGGTTTATTATGGTGTTTTAAGTTTACATACGGTATTGTAAGATGTTGTTACGATTTGTAAAAAGTCCTACATTATACTAAAGTGCTTTTCAAGGTTCTAAAATGGCATAAAGAGTCGTAATATGTTTTAAGTTGGCGTACGATGTTTAAAGGACTCGAACAAATTCAATTGGTTTATAATGGAGATTTAACGTTTCGTACGGTGATGTAAGGTCTTCTTTGGAGTTGTAATGCGTCCTACATTATTCTAAATTTCTTTTCAAGTTTCTAATGTCACATACAGAGTCGTAACAAGTCCTGTGTGTTCGTACGATGTTCAAAGGACTCGGACGAATTCAATAGGTTTATTATGGTGTTTTAAGTTTACATACAGTATTGTAAGATGTTGTTACGATTTGTAAAGAGTCCTACATTATAATAAAGTTTTTTTCAAGGTTCTAAAACGGCATAAATAGTCGCAATATGTTTTAAGTTGTCGTACGATGTTTAAAGGACTCGAACAAATTCAATTGGTTTATAATGGAGATTTAACGTTTCGTACGGTGATGTAAGGTCTTCTTTAGAGTTCTAATGCGTCCTACATTATTCTAAATTTCGTTTCTAGTTGCTAATGTCACATATAGAGTCGTAACAAGTCCTGTGTGTTCGTACGATGTTCAAAGGACTCGGACGAATTCATTTGGTTTATTATGGTGTTTTAAGTTTACATACGGTATTGTAAGATGTTGTTACGATTTGTAAAGAGACCTACATTATAATAAAGTTTTTTTCAAGGTTCTAAAACGGCATAAATAGTCGCAATATGTTTTAAGTTGTCGTACGATGTTTAAAGGACTCGAACAAATTCAATTGGTTTATAATGGAGATTTAACGTTTCGTACGGTGATGTAAGGTCTTCTTTAGAGTTCTAATGCGTCCTACATTATTCTAAATTTCGTTTCAAGTTGCTAATGTCACATATAGAGTCGTAACAAGTCCTGTGTGTTCGTACGATGTTCAAAGGACTCGGACGAATTCATTTGGTTTATTATGGTGTTTTAAGTTTACATACGGTATTGTAAGATGTTGTTACGATTTGTAAAAAGTCCTACATTATACTAAAGTGCTTTTCAAGGTTCTAAAATGGCATAAAGAGTCGTAATATGTTTTAAGTTGGCGTACGATGTTTAAAGGACTCGAACAAATTCAATTGGTTCATAATGGAGATTTAACGTTTCGTACGGTGATGTAAGGTCTTCTTTGGAGTTGTAATGCGTCCTACATTATTCTAAATTTCTTTTCAAGTTTCTAATGTCACATACAGAGTCGTAACAAGTCTTGTGTGTTCGTACGATGTTCAAAGGACTCGGACGAATTCAATAGGTTTATTATGGTGTTTTAAGTTTACATACAGTATTGTAAGATGATGTTACGATTTGTAAAGAGTCCTACATTATAATAAAGTTTTTTTCAAGGTTCTAAAACGGCATAAATAGTCGCAATATGTTTTAAGTTGTCGTACGATGTTTAAAGGACTCGAACAAATTCAATTGGTTTATAATGGAGATTTAACGTTTCGTACGGTGATGTAAGGTCTTCTTTGGAGTTGTAATGCGTCCTACATTATTCTAAATTGCTTTTCAAGTTGCTAATGTCTCATACAGAGTCGTAACAAGTCCTGTGTTATCGTACGATGTTCAAAGGACTCGGACGAATTCATTAGGTTTATTATGGTGTTTTAAGTTTACATACGGTATTGTAAGATGTTGTTACGATTTGTAAAAAGTCCTACATTATACTAAAGTGCTTTTCAAGGTTCTAAAATGGCATAAAGAGTCGTAATATGTTTTAAGTTGGCGTACGATGTTTAAAGGACTCGAACAAATTCAATTGGTTTATAATGGAGATTTAACGTTTCGTACGGTGATGTAAGGTCTTCTTTGGAGTTGTAATGCGTCCTACATTATTCTAAATTTCTTTTCAAGTTTCTAATGTCACATACAGAGTCGTAACAAGTCCTGTGTGTTCGTACGATGTTCAAAGGACTCGGACGAATTCAATAGGTTTATTATGGTGTTTTAAGTTTACATACAGTATTGTAAGATGTTGTTACGATTTGTAAAGAGTCCTACATTATAATAAAGTTTTTTTCAAGGTTCTAAAACGGCATAAATAGTCGCAATATGTTTTAAGTTGTCGTACGATGTTTAAAGGACTCGAACAAATTCAATTGGTTTATAATGGAGATTTAACGTTTCGTACGGTGATGTAAGGTCTTCTTTAGAGTTCTAATGCGTCCTACATTATTCTAAATTTCGTTTCTAGTTGCTAATGTCACATATAGAGTCGTAACAAGTCCTGTGTGTTCGTACGATGTTCAAAGGACTCGGACGAATTCATTTGGTTTATTATGGTGTTTTAAGTTTACATACGGTATTGTAAGATGTTGTTACGATTTGTAAAGAGACCTACATTATAATAAAGTTTTTTTCAAGGTTCTAAAACGGCATAAATAGTCGCAATATGTTTTAAGTTGTCGTACGATGTTTAAAGGACTCGAACAAATTCAATTGGTTTATAATGGAGATTTAACGTTTCGTACGGTGATGTAAAGTCTTCTTTAGAGTTCTAATGCGTCCTACATTATTCTAAATTTCGTTTCAAGTTGCTAATGTCACATATAGAGTCGTAACAAGTCCTGTGTGTTCGTACGATGTTCAAAGGACTCGGACGAATTCATTTGGTTTATTATGGTGTTTTAAGTTTACATACGGTATTGTAAGATGTTGTTACGATTTGTAAAAAGTCCTACATTATACTAAAGTGCTTTTCAAGGTTCTAAAATGGCATAAAGAGTCGTAATATGTTTTAAGTTGGCGTACGATGTTTAAAGGACTCGAACAAATTCAATTGGTTTATAATGGAGATTTAACGTTTCGTACGGTGATGTAAGGTCTTCTTTGGAGTTGTAATGCGTCCTACATTATTCTAAATTTCTTTTCAAGTTTCTAATGTCACATACAGAGTCGTAACAAGTCCTGTGTGTTCGTACGATGTTCAAAGGACTCGGACGAATTCAATAGGTTTATTATGGTGTTTTAAGTTTACATACAGTATTGTAAGATGTTGTTACGATTTGTAAAGAGTCCTACATTATAATAAAGTTTTTTACAAGGTTCTAAAACGGCATAAATAGTCGCAATATGTTTTAAGTTGTCGTACGATGTTTAAAGGACTCAAACAAATTCAATTGGTTTATAATGGAGATTTAACGTTTCGTACGGTGATGTAAGGTCTTCTTTAGAGTTCTAATGCGTCCTACATTATTCTAAATTTCGTTTCAAGTTGCTAATGTCACATATAGAGTCGTAACAAGTCCTGTGTGTTCGTACGATGTTCAAAGGACTCGGACGAATTCATTTGGTTTATTATGGTGTTTTAAGTTTACATACGGTATTGTAAGATGTTGTTACGATTTGTAAAGAGACCTACATTATAATAAAGTTTTTTTCAAGGTTCTAAAACGGCATAAATAGTCGCAATATGTTTTAAGTTGTCGTACGATGTTTAAAGGACTCGAACAAATTCAATTGGTTTATAATGGAGATTTAACGTTTCGTACGGTGATGTAAGGTCTTCTTTAGAGTTCTAATGCGTCCTACATTATTCTAAATTTCGTTTCAAGTTGCTAATGTCACATATAGAGTCGTAACAAGTCCTGTGTGTTCGTACGATGTTCAAAGGACTCGGACGAATTCATTTGGTTTATTATGGTGTTTTAAGTTTACATACGGTATTGTAAGATGTTGTTACAATTTGTAAAGAGACCTACATTATAATAAAGTTTTTTTGAAGGTTCTAAAATGGCATAAAGAGTCGTAATATGTTTTAAGTTGACGTACGATGTTTAAAGGACTCGAACAAATTCAATTGGTTTATAATGGAGATTTAACGTTTCGTACGGTGATGTAAGGTCTTCTTTGGAGTTGTAATGCGTCCTACATTATTCTAAATTGCTTTTCAAGTTGCTAATGTCTCATACAGAGTCGTAACAAGTCCTTAGTTGTCGTACGATGTGCAATGGATTCCAACGAATTCATTAGGATTATTATGGAGTTTTAAGATGACGTACAGTATTGTATTGTGTTGTTTGGAGTTGTATGGCGTCGTACATTATACTAACATGACTTTCAAGGTGCTAATGTGATATACAGAGTCATAAGATATTCTAAGTTGCCATACGATGTTGAAATGACTCGGATGAATTCATTAGGTTTATTATGGAGTTTTAATGTTTCGTACGATGATATAAGGTGTTCATAGAAGATGTAACGCGTCGTACATTATTCTAAATTGCTTTTCATGTTGCTAATGTCACATATAGAGTCGTAACAAGTCATGTGTGTTCGTACGATGTTCAAAGGACTCGGACGAATTCATTAGGTTTATTATGGTGTTTTAAGTTTACATACGGTATTGTAAGATGTTGTTACGATTTGTAAATAGACCTACATTATAATAAAGTTTTTTTCAAGGTTCTAAAATGGCATAAAGAGTCGTAATATGTTTTAAGTTGACGTACGATGTTTAAAGGACTCGAACAAATTCAATTGGTTTATAATGGAGATTTAACGTTTCGTACGGTGATGTAAGTCTTCTTTGGAGTTGTAATGCGTCCTACATTATTCTAAATTGCTTTTCAAGTTGCTAATGTCTCATACAGAGTCGTAACAAGTCCTTAGTTGTCGTACGATGTGCAATGGATTCCAACGAATTCATTAGGATTATTATGTAGTTTTAAGATGACGTACAGTATTGTATTGTGTTGTTTGGAGTTGTATGGCGTCGTACATTATACTAACATGACTTTCAAGGTGCTAATGTGATATACAGAGTCATAAGATATTCTAAGTTGCCATACGATGTTGAAATGACTCGGATGAATTCATTATGTTTATTATGGAGTTTTAATGTTTCGTACGATGATATAAGGTGTTCATAGAAGATGTAACGCGTCGTACATTATTCTAAATTGCTTTTCATGTTGCTAATGTCACAAATAGAGTCGTAACAAGTCATGTGTGTTCGTACGATGTTCAAAGGACTCGGACGAATTCATTAGGTTTATTATGGTGTTTTAATTTTACATACGGTATTGTAAGATGTTGTTACGATTTGTAAAGAGTCCTACATTATAATAAAGTGCTTTTCAAGGTTCTAAAATGGCATAAAGAGTCGTAATATGTTTTACGTTGCCGTACGATGTTTAAAGCACTCGAACAAATTCAATTGGTTTATAATGGAGATTTAACGTTTCGTACGGTGATGTAAGGTCTTCTTTAGAGTTCTAATGCGTCCTACATTATTCTAAATTTCTTTTCAAGTTGCTAATGTCACATATGGAGTCGTAACAAGTCATGTGTGTTCGTACGATGTTCAAAGGACTCGGACGAATTCATTAGGTTTATTATGGTGTTTTAAGTTTACATACGGTATTGTAAGATGTTGTTATGATTTGTAAAGAGTCCTACATTATAATAAAGTGCTTTTCAAGGTTCTAAAACGGCATAAAGAGTCGTAATATGTTTTAAGTTGCCGTACGATGTTTAAAGGACTCGAACAAATTCAATTGGTTTATAATGGAGATTTAACGTTTCGTACGGTGATGTAAGGTCTTCTTTGGAGTTGTAATGCGTCCTACATTATTCTAAATATCTTTTCAAGTTGCTAATGTCTTATACAGAGTCGTAACAAGTCCTGAGTTGTCGTACGATGTGCAATGGATTCGAACGAATTCATTAGGATTATTATGGAGTTTTAAGATGACGTACAGTATTGTATTGTGTTGTTAGGAGTTGTATGGCGTCGTACATTATACTAACATGATTTTCAAGGTGCTAATGTGATATACAGAGTCATAAGATATTCTAAGTTGCCATACAATGTTGAAATGACTCGGACGAATTCATTAGGTTTATTATGGAGTTTTAATGTTTCGTACGATGATATAAGGTGTTCATAGAAGATATAACGCGTCGTACATTATTCTAAAATACTTTTCATGTTGCTAATGTCACATATAGAGTCGTAACAAGTCATGTGTGTTCGTACGATGTTCAAAGGACTCGGACGAATTCATTAGGTTTATTATGGAGTTTTAATGTTTCGTACGATGATTTAAGGTTTTCATAGAAGAGGTAACGCGTCGTACATTATTCTAAATTGCTTTTCATGTTGCTAATATCACATATAGAGTCGTAACAAGTCATGTGTGTTCGTATGATGTTCAAAGGACTCGGACGAATTCATTAGGTTTATTATGGTGTTTTAAGTTTACATACGGTATTGTAAGATGTTGTTACGATTTGTAAAGAGTCCTACATTATACAAAAGTGCTTTTCAAGGTTCTAAAATGGCATAAAGAGTCGTAATATGTTTTAAGTTGGCGTACGATGTTTAAAGGACTCGAACAAATTCAATTGGTTCATAATGGAGATTTAACGTTTCGTACGGTGATGTAAGGTCTTCTTTGGAGTTGTAATGCGTCCTACATTATTCTAAATTTCTTTTCAAGTTTCTAATGTCACATACAGAGTCGTAACAAGTCTTGTGTGTTCGTACGATGTTCAAAGGACTCGGACGAATTCAATAGGTTTATTATGGTGTTTTAAGTTTACATACAGTATTGTAAGATGATGTTACGATTTGTAAAGAGTCCTACATTATAATAAAGTTTTTTTCAAGGTTCTAAAACGGCATAAATAGTCGCAATATGTTTTAAGTTGTCGTACGATGTTTAAAGGACTCGAACAAATTCAATTGGTTTATAATGGAGATTTAACGTTTCGTACGGTGATGTAAGGTCTTCTTTGGAGTTGTAATGCGTCCTACATTATTCTAAATTGCTTTTCAAGTTGCTAATGTCTCATACAGAGTCGTAACAAGTCCTGTGTTATCGTACGATGTTCAAAGGACTCGGACGAATTCATTAGGTTTATTATGGTGTTTTAAGTTTACATACGGTATTGTAAGATGTTGTTACGATTTGTAAAAAGTCCTACATTATACTAAAGTGCTTTTCAAGGTTCTAAAATGGCATAAAGAGTCGTAATATGTTTTAAGTTGGCGTACGATGTTTAAAGGACTCGAACAAATTCAATTGGTTTATAATGGAGATTTAACGTTTCGTACGGTGATGTAAGGTCTTCTTTGGAGTTGTAATGCGTCCTACATTATTCTAAATTTCTTTTCAAGTTTCTAATGTCACATACAGAGTCGTAACAAGTCCTGTGTGTTCGTACGATGTTCAAAGGACTCGGACGAATTCAATAGGTTTATTATGGTGTTTTAAGTTTACATACAGTATTGTAAGATGTTGTTACGATTTGTAAAGAGTCCTACATTATAATAAAGTTTTTTTCAAGGTTCTAAAACGGCATAAATAGTCGCAATATGTTTTAAGTTGTCGTACGATGTTTAAAGGACTCGAACAAATTCAATTGGTTTATAATGGAGATTTAACGTTTCGTACGGTGATGGTCTTCTTTAGAGTTCTAATGCGTCCTACATTATTCTAAATTTCGTTTCTAGTTGCTAATGTCACATATAGAGTCGTAACAAGTCCTGTGTGTTCGTACGATGTTCAAAGGACTCGGACGAATTCATTTGGTTTATTATGGTGTTTTAAGTTTACATACGGTATTGTAAGATGTTGTTACGATTTGTAAAGAGACCTACATTATAATAAAGTTTTTTTCAAGGTTCTAAAACGGCATAAATAGTCGCAATATGTTTTAAGTTGTCGTACGATGTTTAAAGGACTCAAACAAATTCAATTGGTTTATAATGGAGATTTAACGTTTCGTACGGTGATGTAAGGTCTTCTTTAGAGTTCTAATGCGTCCTACATTATTCTAAATTTCGTTTCAAGTTGCTAATGTCACATATAGAGTCGTAACAAGTCCTGTGTGTTCGTACGATGTTCAAAGGACTCGGACGAATTCATTTGGTTTATTATGGTGTTTTAAGTTTACATACGGTATTGTAAGATGTTGTTACGATTTGTAAAGAGACCTACATTATAATAAAGTTTTTTTCAAGGTTCTAAAACGGCATAAATAGTCGCAATATGTTTTAAGTTGTCGTACGATGTTTAAAGGACTCGAACAAATTCAATTGGTTTATAATGGAGATTTAACGTTTCGTACGGTGATGTAAGGTCTTCTTTAGAGTTCTAATGCGTCCTACATTATTCTAAATTTCGTTTCAAGTTGCTAATGTCACATATAGAGTCGTAACAAGTCCTGTGTGTTCGTACGATGTTCAAAGGACTCGGACGAATTCATTTGGTTTATTATGGTGTTTTAAGTTTACATACGGTATTGTAAGATGTTGTTACAATTTGTAAAGAGACCTACATTATAATAAAGTTTTTTTGAAGGTTCTAAAATGGCATAAAGAGTCGTAATATGTTTTAAGTTGACGTACGATGTTTAAAGGACTCGAACAAATTCAATTGGTTTATAATGGAGATTTAACGTTTCGTACGGTGATGTAAGGTCTTCTTTGGAGTTGTAATGCGTCCTACATTATTCTAAATTGCTTTTCAAGTTGCTAATGTCTCATACAGAGTCGTAACAAGTCCTTAGTTGTCGTACGATGTGCAATGGATTCCAACGAATTCATTAGGATTATTATGGAGTTTTAAGATGACGTACAGTATTGTATTGTGTTGTTTGGAGTTGTATGGCGTCGTACATTATACTAACATGACTTTCAAGGTGCTAATGTGATATACAGAGTCATAAGATATTCTAAGTTGCCATACGATGTTGAAATGACTCGGATGAATTCATTAGGTTTATTATGGAGTTTTAATGTTTCGTACGATGATATAAGGTGTTCATAGAAGATGTAACGCGTCGTACATTATTCTAAATTGCTTTTCATGTTGCTAATGTCACATATAGAGTCGTAACAAGTCATGTGTGTTCGTACGATGTTCAAAGGACTCGGACGAATTCATTAGGTTTATTATGGTGTTTTAAGTTTACATACGGTATTGTAAGATGTTGTTACGATTTGTAAATAGACCTACATTATAATAAAGTTTTTTTCAAGGTTCTAAAATGGCATAAAGAGTCGTAATATGTTTTAAGTTGACGTACGATGTTTAAAGGACTCGAACAAATTCAATTGGTTTATAATGGAGATTTAACGTTTCGTACGGTGATGTAAGTCTTCTTTGGAGTTGTAATGCGTCCTACATTATTCTAAATTGCTTTTCAAGTTGCTAATGTCTCATACAGAGTCGTAACAAGTCCTTAGTTGTCGTACGATGTGCAATGGATTCCAACGAATTCATTAGGATTATTATGTAGTTTTAAGATGACGTACAGTATTGTATTGTGTTGTTTGGAGTTGTATGGCGTCGTACATTATACTAACATGACTTTCAAGGTGCTAATGTGATATACAGAGTCATAAGATATTCTAAGTTGCCATACGATGTTGAAATGACTCGGATGAATTCATTATGTTTATTATGGAGTTTTAATGTTTCGTACGATGATATAAGGTGTTCATAGAAGATGTAACGCGTCGTACATTATTCTAAATTGCTTTTCATGTTGCTAATGTCACAAATAGAGTCGTAACAAGTCATGTGTGTTCGTACGATGTTCAAAGGACTCGGACGAATTCATTAGGTTTATTATGGTGTTTTAATTTTACATACGGTATTGTAAGATGTTGTTACGATTTGTAAAGAGTCCTACATTATAATAAAGTGCTTTTCAAGGTTCTAAAATGGCATAAAGAGTCGTAATATGTTTTACGTTGCCGTACGATGTTTAAAGCACTCGAACAAATTCAATTGGTTTATAATGGAGATTTAACGTTTCGTACGGTGATGTAAGGTCTTCTTTAGAGTTCTAATGCGTCCTACATTATTCTAAATTTCTTTTCAAGTTGCTAATGTCACATATGGAGTCGTAACAAGTCATGTGTGTTCGTACGATGTTCAAAGGACTCGGACGAATTCATTAGGTTTATTATGGTGTTTTAAGTTTACATACGGTATTGTAAGATGTTGTTATGATTTGTAAAGAGTCCTACATTATAATAAAGTGCTTTTCAAGGTTCTAAAACGGCATAAAGAGTCGTAATATGTTTTAAGTTGCCGTACGATGTTTAAAGGACTCGAACAAATTCAATTGGTTTATAATGGAGATTTAACGTTTCGTACGGTGATGTAAGGTCTTCTTTGGAGTTGTAATGCGTCCTACATTATTCTAAATATCTTTTCAAGTTGCTAATGTCTTATACAGAGTCGTAACAAGTCCTGAGTTGTCGTACGATGTGCAATGGATTCGAACGAATTCATTAGGATTATTATGGAGTTTTAAGATGACGTACAGTATTGTATTGTGTTGTTAGGAGTTGTATGGCGTCGTACATTATACTAACATGATTTTCAAGGTGCTAATGTGATATACAGAGTCATAAGATATTCTAAGTTGCCATACAATGTTGAAATGACTCGGACGAATTCATTAGGTTTATTATGGAGTTTTAATGTTTCGTACGATGATATAAGGTGTTCATAGAAGATATAACGCGTCGTACATTATTCTAAAATACTTTTCATGTTGCTAATGTCACATATAGAGTCGTAACAAGTCATGTGTGTTCGTACGATGTTCAAAGGACTCGGACGAATTCATTAGGTTTATTATGGAGTTTTAATGTTTCGTACGATGATTTAAGGTTTTCATAGAAGAGGTAACGCGTCGTACATTATTCTAAATTGCTTTTCATGTTGCTAATATCACATATAGAGTCGTAACAAGTCATGTGTGTTCGTATGATGTTCAAAGGACTCGGACGAATTCATTAGGTTTATTATGGTGTTTTAAGTTTACATACGGTATTGTAAGATGTTGTTACGATTTGTAAAGAGTCCTACATTATACAAAAGTGCTTTTCAAGGTTCTAAAATGGCATAAAGAGTCGTAATATGTTTTAAGTTGGCGTACGATGTTTAAAGGACTCGAACAAATTCAATTGGTTCATAATGGAGATTTAACGTTTCGTACGGTGATGTAAGGTCTTCTTTGGAGTTGTAATGCGTCCTACATTATTCTAAATTTCTTTTCAAGTTTCTAATGTCACATACAGAGTCGTAACAAGTCTTGTGTGTTCGTACGATGTTCAAAGGACTCGGACGAATTCAATAGGTTTATTATGGTGTTTTAAGTTTACATACAGTATTGTAAGATGATGTTACGATTTGTAAAGAGTCCTACATTATAATAAAGTTTTTTTCAAGGTTCTAAAACGGCATAAATAGTCGCAATATGTTTTAAGTTGTCGTACGATGTTTAAAGGACTCGAACAAATTCAATTGGTTTATAATGGAGATTTAACGTTTCGTACGGTGATGTAAGGTCTTCTTTGGAGTTGTAATGCGTCCTACATTATTCTAAATTGCTTTTCAAGTTGCTAATGTCTCATACAGAGTCGTAACAAGTCCTGTGTTATCGTACGATGTTCAAAGGACTCGGACGAATTCATTAGGTTTATTATGGTGTTTTAAGTTTACATACGGTATTGTAAGATGTTGTTACGATTTGTAAAAAGTCCTACATTATACTAAAGTGCTTTTCAAGGTTCTAAAATGGCATAAAGAGTCGTAATATGTTTTAAGTTGGCGTACGATGTTTAAAGGACTCGAACAAATTCAATTGGTTTATAATGGAGATTTAACGTTTCGTACGGTGATGTAAGGTCTTCTTTGGAGTTGTAATGCGTCCTACATTATTCTAAATTTCTTTTCAAGTTTCTAATGTCACATACAGAGTCGTAACAAGTCCTGTGTGTTCGTACGATGTTCAAAGGACTCGGACGAATTCAATAGGTTTATTATGGTGTTTTAAGTTTACATACAGTATTGTAAGATGTTGTTACGATTTGTAAAGAGTCCTACATTATAATAAAGTTTTTTTCAAGGTTCTAAAACGGCATAAATAGTCGCAATATGTTTTAAGTTGTCGTACGATGTTTAAAGGACTCGAACAAATTCAATTGGTTTATAATGGAGATTTAACGTTTCGTACGGTGATGGTCTTCTTTAGAGTTCTAATGCGTCCTACATTATTCTAAATTTCGTTTCTAGTTGCTAATGTCACATATAGAGTCGTAACAGGTCCTGTGTGTTCGTACGATGTTCAAAGGACTCGGACGAATTCATTTGGTTTATTATGGTGTTTTAAGTTTACATACGGTATTGTAAGATGTTGTTACGATTTGTAAAGAGACCTACATTATAATAAAGTTTTTTTCAAGGTTCTAAAACGGCATAAATAGTCGCAATATGTTTTAAGTTGTCGTACGATGTTTAAAGGACTCGAACAAATTCAATTGGTTTATAATGGAGATTTAACGTTTCGTACGGTGATGTAAGGTCTTCTTTAGAGTTCTAATGCGTCCTACATTATTCTAAATTTCGTTTCAAGTTGCTAATGTCACATATAGAGTCGTAACAAGTCCTGTGTGTTCGTACGATGTTCAAAGGACTCGGACGAATTCATTTGGTTTATTATGGTGTTTTAAGTTTACATACGGTATTGTAAGATGTTGTTACGATTTGTAAAAAGTCCTACATTATACTAAAGTGCTTTTCAAGGTTCTAAAATGGCATAAAGAGTCGTAATATGTTTTAAGTTGGCGTACGATGTTTAAAGGACTCGAACAAATTCAATTGGTTTATAATGGAGATTTAACGTTTCGTACGGTGATGTAAGGTCTTCTTTGGAGTTGTAATGCGTCCTACATTATTCTAAATTTCTTTTCAAGTTTCTAATGTCACATACAGAGTCGTAACAAGTCCTGTGTGTTCGTACGATGTTCAAAGGACTCGGACGAATTCAATAGGTTTATTATGGTGTTTTAAGTTTACATACAGTATTGTAAGATGTTGTTACGATTTGTAAAGAGTCCTACATTATAATAAAGTTTTTTTCAAGGTTCTAAAACGGCATAAATAGTCGCAATATGTTTTAAGTTGTCGTACGATGTTTAAAGGACTCGAACAAATTCAATTGGTTTATAATGGAGATTTAACGTTTCGTACGGTGATGGTCTTCTTTAGAGTTCTAATGCGTCCTACATTATTCTAAATTTCGTTTCTAGTTGCTAATGTCACATATAGAGTCGTAACAAGTCCTGTGTGTTCGTACGATGTTCAAAGGACTCGGACGAATTCATTTGGTTTATTATGGTGTTTTAAGTTTACATACGGTATTGTAAGATGTTGTTACGATTTGTAAAGAGACCTACATTATAATAAAGTTTTTTTCAAGGTTCTAAAACGGCATAAATAGTCGCAATATGTTTTAAGTTGTCGTACGATGTTTAAAGGACTCGAACAAATTCAATTGGTTTATAATGGAGATTTAACGTTTCGTACGGTGATGTAAGGTCTTCTTTAGAGTTCTAATGCGTCCTACATTATTCTAAATTTCGTTTCAAGTTGCTAATGTCACATATAGAGTCGTAACAAGTCCTGTGTGTTCGTACGATGTTCAAAGGACTCGGACGAATTCATTTGGTTTATTATGGTGTTTTAAGTTTACATACGGTATTGTAAGATGTTGTTACGATTTGTAAAAAGTCCTACATTATACTAAAGTGCTTTTCAAGGTTCTAAAATGGCATAAAGAGTCGTAATATGTTTTAAGTTGGCGTACGATGTTTAAAGGACTCGAACAAATTCAATTGGTTTATAATGGAGATTTAACGTTTCGTACGGTGATGTAAGGTCTTCTTTGGAGTTGTAATGCGTCCTACATTATTCTAAATTTCTTTTCAAGTTTCTAATGTCACATACAGAGTCGTAACAAGTCCTGTGTGTTCGTACGATGTTCAAAGGACTCGGACGAATTCAATAGGTTTATTATGGTGTTTTAAGTTTACATACAGTATTGTAAGATGTTGTTACGATTTGTAAAGAGTCCTACATTATAATAAAGTTTTTTTCAAGGTTCTAAAACGGCATAAATAGTCGCAATATGTTTTAAGTTGTCGTACGATGTTTAAAGGACTCAAACAAATTCAATTGGTTTATAATGGAGATTTAACGTTTCGTACGGTGATGTAAGGTCTTCTTTAGAGTTCTAATGCGTCCTACATTATTCTAAATTTCGTTTCAAGTTGCTAATGTCACATATAGAGTCGTAACAAGTCCTGTGTGTTCGTACGATGTTCAAAGGACTCGGACGAATTCATTTGGTTTATTATGGTGTTTTAAGTTTACATACGGTATTGTAAGATGTTGTTACGATTTGTAAAGAGACCTACATTATAATAAAGTTTTTTTCAAGGTTCTAAAACGGCATAAATAGTCGCAATATGTTTTAAGTTGTCGTACGATGTTTAAAGGACTCGAACAAATTCAATTGGTTTATAATGGAGATTTAACGTTTCGTACGGTGATGTAAGGTCTTCTTTAGAGTTCTAATGCGTCCTACATTATTCTAAATTTCGTTTCAAGTTGCTAATGTCACATATAGAGTCGTAACAAGTCCTGTGT
The DNA here is from genome assembly GCA_030867185.1 of Tagetes erecta. Lineage (NCBI taxonomy): Eukaryota > Viridiplantae > Streptophyta > Magnoliopsida > Asterales > Asteraceae > Tagetes > Tagetes erecta. The sequence goes on from CM061490.1 coordinate 47,844,202, forward strand.
GTTCGTACGATGTTCAAAGGACTCGGACGAATTCATTTGGTTTATTATGGTGTTTTAAGTTTACATACGGTATTGTAAGATGTTGTTACAATTTGTAAAGAGACCTACATTATAATAAAGTTTTTTTGAAGGTTCTAAAATGGCATAAAGAGTCGTAATATGTTTTAAGTTGACGTACGATGTTTAAAGGACTCGAACAAATTCAATTGGTTTATAATGGAGATTTAACGTTTCGTACGGTGATGTAAGGTCTTCTTTGGAGTTGTAATGCGTCCTACATTATTCTAAATTGCTTTTCAAGTTGCTAATGTCTCATACAGAGTCGTAACAAGTCCTTAGTTGTCGTACGATGTGCAATGGATTCCAACGAATTCATTAGGATTATTATGGAGTTTTAAGATGACGTACAGTATTGTATTGTGTTGTTTGGAGTTGTATGGCGTCGTACATTATACTAACATGACTTTCAAGGTGCTAATGTGATATACAGAGTCATAAGATATTCTAAGTTGCCATACGATGTTGAAATGACTCGGATGAATTCATTAGGTTTATTATGGAGTTTTAATGTTTCGTACGATGATATAAGGTGTTCATAGAAGATGTAACGCGTCGTACATTATTCTAAATTGCTTTTCATGTTGCTAATGTCACATATAGAGTCGTAACAAGTCATGTGTGTTCGTACGATGTTCAAAGGACTCGGACGAATTCATTAGGTTTATTATGGTGTTTTAAGTTTACATACGGTATTGTAAGATGTTGTTACGATTTGTAAATAGACCTACATTATAATAAAGTTTTTTTCAAGGTTCTAAAATGGCATAAAGAGTCGTAATATGTTTTAAGTTGACGTACGATGTTTAAAGGACTCGAACAAATTCAATTGGTTTATAATGGAGATTTAACGTTTCGTACGGTGATGTAAGTCTTCTTTGGAGTTGTAATGCGTCCTACATTATTCTAAATTGCTTTTCAAGTTGCTAATGTCTCATACAGAGTCGTAACAAGTCCTTAGTTGTCGTACGATGTGCAATGGATTCCAACGAATTCATTAGGATTATTATGTAGTTTTAAGATGACGTATAGTATTGTATTGTGTTGTTTGGAGTTGTATGGCGTCGTACATTATACTAACATGACTTTCAAGGTGCTAATGTGATATACAGAGTCATAAGATATTCTAAGTTGCCATACGATGTTGAAATGACTCGGATGAATTCATTATGTTTATTATGGAGTTTTAATGTTTCGTACGATGATATAAGGTGTTCATAGAAGATGTAACGCGTCGTACATTATTCTAAATTGCTTTTCATGTTGCTAATGTCACAAATAGAGTCGTAACAAGTCATGTGTGTTCGTACGATGTTCAAAGGACTCGGACGAATTCATTAGGTTTATTATGGTGTTTTAATTTTACATACGGTATTGTAAGATGTTGTTACGATTTGTAAAGAGTCCTACATTATAATAAAGTGCTTTTCAAGGTTCTAAAATGGCATAAAGAGTCGTAATATGTTTTACGTTGCCGTACGATGTTTAAAGCACTCGAACAAATTCAATTGGTTTATAATGGAGATTTAACGTTTCGTACGGTGATGTAAGGTCTTCTTTAGAGTTCTAATGCGTCCTACATTATTCTAAATTTCTTTTCAAGTTGCTAATGTCACATATGGAGTCGTAACAAGTCATGTGTGTTCGTACGATGTTCAAAGGACTCGGACGAATTCATTAGGTTTATTATGGTGTTTTAAGTTTACATACGGTATTGTAAGATGTTGTTATGATTTGTAAAGAGTCCTACATTATAATAAAGTGCTTTTCAAGGTTCTAAAACGGCATAAAGAGTCGTAATATGTTTTAAGTTGCCGTACGATGTTTAAAGGACTCGAACAAATTCAATTGGTTTATAATGGAGATTTAACGTTTCGTACGGTGATGTAAGGTCTTCTTTGGAGTTGTAATGCGTCCTACATTATTCTAAATATCTTTTCAAGTTGCTAATGTCTTATACAGAGTCGTAACAAGTCCTGAGTTGTCGTACGATGTGCAATGGATTCGAACGAATTCATTAGGATTATTATGGAGTTTTAAGATGACGTACAGTATTGTATTGTGTTGTTAGGAGTTGTATGGCGTCGTACATTATACTAACATGATTTTCAAGGTGCTAATGTGATATACAGAGTCATAAGATATTCTAAGTTGCCATACAATGTTGAAATGACTCGGACGAATTCATTAGGTTTATTATGGAGTTTTAATGTTTCGTACGATGATATAAGGTGTTCATAGAAGATATAACGCGTCGTACATTATTCTAAAATACTTTTCATGTTGCTAATGTCACATATAGAGTCGTAACAAGTCATGTGTGTTCGTACGATGTTCAAAGGACTCGGACGAATTCATTAGGTTTATTATGGAGTTTTAATGTTTCGTACGATGATTTAAGGTTTTCATAGAAGAGGTAACGCGTCGTACATTATTCTAAATTGCTTTTCATGTTGCTAATATCACATATAGAGTCGTAACAAGTCATGTGTGTTCGTATGATGTTCAAAGGACTCGGACGAATTCATTAGGTTTATTATGGTGTTTTAAGTTTACATACGGTATTGTAAGATGTTGTTACGATTTGTAAAGAGTCCTACATTATACAAAAGTGCTTTTCAAGGTTCTAAAATGGCATAAAGAGTCGTAATATGTTTTAAGTTGGCGTACGATGTTTAAAGGACTCGAACAAATTCAATTGGTTCATAATGGAGATTTAACGTTTCGTACGGTGATGTAAGGTCTTCTTTGGAGTTGTAATGCGTCCTACATTATTCTAAATTTCTTTTCAAGTTTCTAATGTCACATACAGAGTCGTAACAAGTCTTGTGTGTTCGTACGATGTTCAAAGGACTCGGACGAATTCAATAGGTTTATTATGGTGTTTTAAGTTTACATACAGTATTGTAAGATGATGTTACGATTTGTAAAGAGTCCTACATTATAATAAAGTTTTTTTCAAGGTTCTAAAACGGCATAAATAGTCGCAATATGTTTTAAGTTGTCGTACGATGTTTAAAGGACTCGAACAAATTCAATTGGTTTATAATGGAGATTTAACGTTTCGTACGGTGATGTAAGGTCTTCTTTGGAGTTGTAATGCGTCCTACATTATTCTAAATTGCTTTTCAAGTTGCTAATGTCTCATACAGAGTCGTAACAAGTCCTGTGTTATCGTACGATGTTCAAAGGACTCGGACGAATTCATTAGGTTTATTATGGTGTTTTAAGTTTACATACGGTATTGTAAGATGTTGTTACGATTTGTAAAAAGTCCTACATTATACTAAAGTGCTTTTCAAGGTTCTAAAATGGCATAAAGAGTCGTAATATGTTTTAAGTTGGCGTACGATGTTTAAAGGACTCGAACAAATTCAATTGGTTTATAATGGAGATTTAACGTTTCGTACGGTGATGTAAGGTCTTCTTTGGAGTTGTAATGCGTCCTACATTATTCTAAATTTCTTTTCAAGTTTCTAATGTCACATACAGAGTCGTAACAAGTCCTGTGTGTTCGTACGATGTTCAAAGGACTCGGACGAATTCAATAGGTTTATTATGGTGTTTTAAGTTTACATACAGTATTGTAAGATGTTGTTACGATTTGTAAAGAGTCCTACATTATAATAAAGTTTTTTTCAAGGTTCTAAAACGGCATAAATAGTCGCAATATGTTTTAAGTTGTCGTACGATGTTTAAAGGACTCGAACAAATTCAATTGGTTTATAATGGAGATTTAACGTTTCGTACGGTGATGTAAGGTCTTCTTTAGAGTTCTAATGCGTCCTACATTATTCTAAATTTCGTTTCAAGTTGCTAATGTCACATATAGAGTCGTAACAAGTCCTGTGTGTTCGTACGATGTTCAAAGGACTCGGACGAATTCATTTGGTTTATTATGGTGTTTTAAGTTTACATACGGTATTGTAAGATGTTGTTACGATTTGTAAAGAGACCTACATTATAATAAAGTTTTTTTCAAGGTTCTAAAACGGCATAAATAGTCGCAATATGTTTTAAGTTGTCGTACGATGTTTAAAGGACTCGAACAAATTCAATTGGTTTATAATGGAGATTTAACGTTTCGTACGGTGATGTAAGGTCTTCTTTAGAGTTCTAATGCGTCCTACATTATTCTAAATTTCGTTTCAAGTTGCTAATGTCACATATAGAGTCGTAACAAGTCCTGTGTGTTCGTACGATGTTCAAAGGACTCGGACGAATTCATTTGGTTTATTATGGTGTTTTAAGTTTACATACGGTATTGTAAGATGTTGTTACGATTTGTAAAAAGTCCTACATTATACTAAAGTGCTTTTCAAGGTTCTAAAATGGCATAAAGAGTCGTAATATGTTTTAAGTTGGCGTACGATGTTTAAAGGACTCGAACAAATTCAATTGGTTTATAATGGAGATTTAACGTTTCGTACGGTGATGTAAGGTCTTCTTTGGAGTTGTAATGCGTCCTACATTATTCTAAATTTCTTTTCAAGTTTCTAATGTCACATACAGAGTCGTAACAAGTCCTGTGTGTTCGTACGATGTTCAAAGGACTCGGACGAATTCAATAGGTTTATTATGGTGTTTTAAGTTTACATACAGTATTGTAAGATGTTGTTACGATTTGTAAAGAGTCCTACATTATAATAAAGTTTTTTTCAAGGTTCTAAAACGGCATAAATAGTCGCAATATGTTTTAAGTTGTCGTACGATGTTTAAAGGACTCAAACAAATTCAATTGGTTTATAATGGAGATTTAACGTTTCGTACGGTGATGTAAGGTCTTCTTTAGAGTTCTAATGCGTCCAACATTATTCTAAATTTCGTTTCAAGTTGCTAATGTCACATATAGAGTCGTAACAAGTCCTGTGTGTTCGTACGATGTTCAAAGGACTCGGACGAATTCATTTGGTTTATTATGGTGTTTTAAGTTTACATACGGTATTGTAAGATGTTGTTACGATTTGTAAAGAGACCTACATTATAATAAAGTTTTTTTCAAGGTTCTAAAACGGCATAAATAGTCGCAATATGTTTTAAGTTGTCGTACGATGTTTAAAGGACTCGAACAAATTCAATTGGTTTATAATGGAGATTTAACGTTTCGTACGGTGATGTAAGGTCTTCTTTAGAGTTCTAATGCGTCCTACATTATTCTAAATTTCGTTTCAAGTTGCTAATGTCACATATAGAGTCGTAACAAGTCCTGTGTGTTCGTACGATGTTCAAAGGACTCGGACGAATTCATTTGGTTTATTATGGTGTTTTAAGTTTACATACGGTATTGTAAGATGTTGTTACGATTTGTAAAGAGACCTACATTATAATAAAGTTTTTTTCAAGGTTCTAAAATGGCATAAAGAGTCGTAATATGTTTTAAGTTGACGTACGATGTTTAAAGGACTCGAACAAATTCAATTGGTTTATAATGGAGATTTAACGTTTCGTACGGTGATGTAAGGTCTTCTTTGGAGTTGTAATGCGTCCTACATTATTCTAAATTGCTTTTCAAGTTGCTAATGTCTCATACAGAGTCGTAACAAGTCCTGAGTTATCGTACGATGTGCAATGGATTCGAACGAATTCAATAGGATTATTATGGAGTTTTAAGATGACGTATAGTATTGTATTGTGTTGTTAGGAGTTGTATGGCGTTGTACATTATACTACCATGATTTTCAAGGTGCTAATGTGATATACAGAGTCTTCTTTGGAGTTGTAATGCGTCCTACATTATTCTAAATTTCTTTTCAAGTTTCTAATGTCACATACAGAGTCGTAACAAGTCCTGTGTGTTCGTACGATGTTCAAAGGACTCGGACGAATTTAATAGTTTTATTATGGTGTTTTAAGTTTACATACAGTATTGTAAGATGTTGTTACGATTTGTAAAGAGACCTACATTATAATAAAGTTTTTTTCAAGGTTCTAAAACGGCATAAATAGTCGCAATATGTTTTAAGTTGTCGTACGATGTTTAAAGGACTCGAACAAATTCAATTGGTTTATAATGGAGATTTAACGTTTCGTACGGTGATGTAAGGTCTTCTTTAGAGTTCTAATGCGTCCTACATTATTCTAAATTTCGTTTCAAGTTGCTAATGTCACATATAGAGTCGTAACAAGTCCTGTGTGTTCGTACGATGTTCAAAGGACTCGGACGAATTCATTTGGTTTATTTTGGTGTTTTAAGTTTACATACGGTATTGTAAGATGTTGTTACGATTTGTAAAGAGACCTACATTATAATAAAGTTTTTTTCAAGGTTCTAAAACGGCATAAATAGTCGCAATATGTTTTAAGTTGTCGTACGATGTTTAAAGGACTCGAACAAATTCAATTGGTTTATAATGGAGATTTAACGTTTCGTACGGTGATGTAAGGTCTTCTTTGGAGTTGTAATGCGTCCTACATTATTCTAAATTGCTTTTCAAGTTGCTAATGTCTCATACAGAGTCGTAACAAGTCCTGAGTTATCGTACGATGTGCAATGGATTCGAACGAATTCATTAGGATTGTTATGGAGTTTTAAGATGACGTATACTATTGTATTGTGTTGTTAGGAGTTGTATGGCGTCGTACATTATACTAACATGATTTTCAAGGTGCTAATGTGATATACAGAGTCATAAGATATTCTAAGTTGCCATACGATGTTGAAATGACTCGGACGAATTCATTAGGTTTATTATGGAGTTTTAATGTTTCGTACGATGATATAAGGTGTTCATAGAAGATGTAACGCGTCGTACATTATTCTAAATTGCTTTTCATGTTGCTAATGTCACATATGGAGTCGTAACAAGTCATGTGTGTTCGTACGATGTTCAAAGGACTCGGACGAATTCATTAGGTTTATTATGGTGTTTTAAGTTTACATACGGTATTGTAAGATGTTGTTATGATTTGTAAAGAGTCCTACATTATAATAAAGTGCTCTTCTAGGTTCTAAAACGGCATAAAGAGTCGTAATATGTTTTAAGTTGCCGTACGATGTTTAAAGGACTCGAACAAATTCAATTGGTTTATAATGGAGATTTAACGTTTCGTACGGTGATGTAAGGTCTTCTTTGGAGTTGTAATGCATCCTACATTATTCTAAATTGCTTTTCAAGTTGCTAATGTCTTATACAGAGTCGTAACAAGTCCTGAGTTGTCGTACGATGTGCAATGGATTCGAACGAATTCATTAGGATTATTATGGAGTTTTAAGATGACGTACAGTATTGTATTGTGTTGTTAGGAGTTGTATGGCGTCGTACATTATACTAACATGATTTTCAAGGTGCTAATGTGATATACAGAGTCATAAGATATTCTAAGTTGCCATACGATGTTGAAATGACTCGGACGAATTCATTAGGTTTATTATGGAGTTTTAATGTTTCGTACGATGTTATAAGGTGTTCATAGAAGATGTAACGCGTCGTACATTATTCTAAATTGCTTTTCATGTTGCTAATGTCACATATAGAGTCGTAACAAGTCATGTGTGTTCGTACGATGTTCAAAGGACTCGAACGAATTCATTAGGTTTATTATGGTGTTTTAAGTTTACATACGGTATTGTAAGATGTTGTTACGATTTGTAAAGAGTCCTACATTATAATAAAGTTTTTTTCAAGGTTCTAAAACGGCATAAATAGTCGCAATATGTTTTAAGTTGTCGTACGATGTTTAAAGGACTCGAACAAATTCAATTGGTTTATAATGGAGATTTAACGTTTCGTACGGTGATGTAAGGTCTTCTTTGGAGTTGTAATGCGTCCTACATTATTCTAAATTGCTTTTCAAGTTGCTAATGTCTCATACAGAGTCGTAACAAGTCCTGAGTTATCGTACGATGTGCAATGGATTCGAACGAATTCATTAGGATTATTATGGAGTTTTAAGATGACGTATAGTATTGTATTGTGTTGTTAGGAGTTGTATGGCGTCGTACATTATACTAACATGATTTTCAAGGTGCTAATGTGATATACAGAGTCATAAGATATTCTAAGTTGCCATACGATGTTGAAATGACTCGGACGAATTCATTAGGTTTATTATGGAGTTTTAATGTTTCGTACGATGATATAAGGTGTTCATAGAAGATGTAACGCGTCGTACATTATTCTAAATTGCTTTTCATGTTGCTAATGTCACATATGGAGTCGTAACAAGTCATGTGTGTTCGTACGATGTTCAAAGGACTCGGACGAATTCATTAGGTTTATTATGGTGTTTTAAGTTTACATACGGTATTGTAAGATGTTGTTATGATTTGTAAAGAGTCTTACATTATAATAAAGTGCTTTTCAAGGTTCTAAAACGGCATAAAGAGTCGTAATATGTTTTAAGTTGCCGTACGATGTTTAAAGGACTGGAACAAATTCAATTGGTTTATAATGGAGATTTAACGTTTCGTACGGTGATGTAAGGTCTTCTTTGGAGTTGTAATGCGTCCTACATTATTCTAAATTGCTTTTCAAGTTGCTAATGTCTTATACAGAGTCGTAACAAGTCCTGAGTTGTCGTACGATGTGCAATGGATTCGAACGAATTCATTAGGATTATTATGGAGTTTTAAGATGACGTACAGTATTGTATTGTGTTGTTAGTAGTTGTATGGCGTCGTACATTATACTAACATGATTTTCAAGGTGCTAATGTGATATACAGAGTCATAAGATATTCTAAGTTGCCATACGATGTTGAAATGACTCGGACGAATTCATTAGGTTTATTATGGAGTTTTAATGTTTCGTACGATGATATAAGGTGTTCATAGAAGATGTAACGCGTCGTACATTATTCTAAATTGCTTTTCATGTTGCTAATGTCACATATAGAGTCGTAACAAGTCATGTGTGTTCGTACGATGTTCAAAGGACTCGGACGAATTCATTAGGTTTATTATGGTGTTTTAAGTTTACATACGGTATTGTAAGATGTTGTTACGATTTGTAAAGAGTCCTACATTATAATAAAGTTTTTTTCAAGGTTCTAAAACGGCATAAATAGTCGCAATATGTTTTAAGTTGTCGTACGATGTTTAAAGGACTCGAACAAATTCAATTGGTTTATAATGGAGATTTAACGTTTCGTACGGTGATGTAAGGTCTTCTTTGGAGTTGTAATGCGTCCTACATTATTCTAAATTGCTTTTCAAGTTGCTAATGTCTCATACAGAGTCGTAACAAGTCCTGAGTTATCGTACGATGTGCAATGGATTCGAACGAATTCATTAGGATTATTATGGAGTTTTAAGATGACGTATAGTATTGTATTGTGTTGTTAGGAGTTGTATGGCGTCGTACATTATACTAACATGATTTTCAAGGTGCTAATGTGATATACAGAGTCATAAGATATTCTAAGTTGCCATACGATGTTGAAATGACTCGGACGAATTCATTAGGTTTATTATGGAGTTTTAATGTTTCGTACGATGATATAAGGTGTTCATAGAAGATGTAACGCGTCGTACATTATTCTAAATTGCTTTTCATGTTGCTAATGTCACATATAGAGTCGTAACAAGTCATGTGTGTTCGTACGATGTTCAAAGGACTCGGACGAATTCATTAGGTTTATTATGGTGTTTTAAGTTTACATACGGTATTGTAAGATGTTGTTACGATTTGTAAAGACCACTACATTATACTAAAGTGCTTTTCAAGGTTCTAAAATGGCATAAAGAGTCGTAATATGTTTTAAGTTGGCGTACGATGTTTAAAGGACTCGAACAAATTCAATTGGTTTATAATGGAGATTTAACGTTTCGTACGGTGATGTAAGGTCTTCTTTGGAGTTGTAATGCGTCCTACATTATTCTAAATTTCTTTTCAAGTTTCTAATGTCACAAACAGAGTCGTAACAAGTCCTGTGTGTTCGTACGATGTTCAAAGGATTCGGACGAATTCAATAGGTTTATTATGGTGTTTTAAGTTTACATACAGTATTGTAAGATGTTGTTACGATTTGTAAAGAGTCCTACATTATAATAAAGTTTTTTTCAAGGTTCTAAAACGGCATAAATAGTCGCAATATGTTTTAAGTTGTCGTACGATGTTTAAAGGACTCGAACAAATTCAATTGGTTTATAATGGAGATTTAACGTTTCGTACGGTGATGTAAGGTCTTCTTTGGAGTTGTAATGCGTCCTACATTATTCTAAATTGCTTTTCAAGTTGCTAATGTCTCATACAGAGTCGTAACAAGTCCTGAGTTATTGTACGATGTGCAATGGATTTGAACGAATTCATTAGGATTATTATGGAGTTTTAAGATGACGTAAAGTATTGTATTGTGTTGTTAGGAGTTGTATGGCGTCGTACATTATACTAACATGATTTTCAAGTTGCTAATGTGATATACAGAGTCATAAGATATTCTAAGTTGCCATACGATGTTGAAATGACTCGGACGAATTCATTAGGTTTATTATGGAGTTTTAATGTTTCGTACGATGATATAAGGTGTTCATAGAAGATGTAACGCGTCGTACATTATTCTAAATTGCTTTTCATGTTGCTAATGTCACATATAGAGTCGTAACAAGTCATGTGTGTTCGTACGATGTTCAAAGGACTCGGACGAATTCATTAGGTTTATTATGGTGTTTTAAGTTTACATACGGTATTGTAAGATGTTGTTACGATTTGTAAAGAGTCCTACATTATAATAAAGTTTTTTTCAAGGTTCTAAAACGGCATAAATAGTCGCAATATGTTTTAAGTTGTCGTACGATGTTTAAAGGACTCGAACAAATTCAATTGGTTTATAATGGAGATTTAACGTTTCGTACGGTGATGTAAGGTCTTCTTTGGAGTTGTAATGCGTCCTACATTATTCTAAATTGCTTTTCAAGTTGCTAATGTCTCATACAGAGTCGTAACAAGTCCTGAGTTATCGTACGATGTGCAATGGATTCGAACGAATTCATTAGGATTATTATGGAGTTTTAAGATGACGTATAGTATTGTATTGTGTTGTTAGGAGTTGTATGGCGTCGTACATTATACTAACATGATTTTCAAGGTGCTAATGTGATATACAGAGTCATAAGATATTCTAAGTTGCCATACGATGTTGAAATGACTCGGACGAATTCATTAGGTTTATTATGGAGTTTTAATGTTTCGTACGATGATATAAGGTGTTCATAGAAGATGTAACGCGTCGTACATTATTCTAAATTGCTTTTCATGTTGCTAATGTCACATATAGAGTCGTAACAAGTCATGTGTGTTCGTACGATGTTCAAAGGACTCGGACGAATTCATTAGGTTTATTATGGTGTTTTAAGTTTACATACGGTATTGTAAGATGTTGTTACGATTTGTAAAGACCCCTACATTATACTAAAGTGCTTTTCAAGGTTCTAAAATGGCATAAAGAGTCGTAATATGTTTTAAGTTGGCGTACGATGTTTAAAGGACTCGAACAAATTCAATTGGTTTATAATGGAGATTTAACGTTTCGTACGGTGATGTAAGGTCTTCTTTGGAGTTGTAATGCGTCCTACATTATTCTAAATTTCTTTTCAAGTTTCTAATGTCACAAACAGAGTCGTAACAAGTCCTGTGTGTTCGTACGATGTTCAAAGGATTCGGACGAATTCAATAGGTTTATTATGGTGTTTTAAGTTTACATACAGTATTGTAAGATGTTGTTACGATTTGTAAAGAGTCCTACATTATAATAAAGTTTTTTTCAAGGTTCTAAAACGGCATAAATAGTCGCAATATGTTTTAAGTTGTCGTACGATGTTTAAAGGACTCGAACAAATTCAATTGGTTTATAATGGAGATTTAACGTTTCGTACGGTGATGTAAGGTCTTCTTTGGAGTTGTAATGCGTCCTACATTATTCTAAATTGCTTTTCAAGTTGCTAATGTCTCATACAGAGTCGTAACAAGTCCTGAGTTATTGTACGATGTGCAATCGATTCGAACGAATTCATTAGGATTATTATGGAGTTTTAAGATGACGTAAAGTATTGTATTGTGTTGTTAGGAGTTGTATGGCGTCGTACATTATACTAACATGATTTTCAAGTTGCTAATGTGATATACAGAGTCATAAGATATTCTAAGTTGCCATACGATGTTGAAATGACTCGGACGAATTCATTAGGTTTATTATGGAGTTTTAATGTTTCGTACGATGATATAAGGTGTTCATAGAAGATGTAACGCGTCGTACATTATTCTAAATTGCTTTTCATGTTGCTAATGTCACATATAGAGTCGTAACAAGTCATGTGTGTTCGTACGATGTTCAAAGGACTCGGACGAATTCATTAGGTTTATTATGGTGTTTTAAGTTTACATACGGTATTGTAAGATGCTGTTACGATTTGTAAAGAGTCCTACATTATACTAAAGTGCTTTTCAAGGTTCTAAAATGGCATAAAGAGTCGTAATATGTTTTAACTTGGCGTACGATGTTTAAAGGACTCGAACAAATTCAATTGGTTTATAATGGAGATTTAACGTTTCGTACGGTGATGTAAGGTCTTCTTTGGAGTTGTAATGCGTCCTACATTATTCTAAATTTCTTTTCAAGTTTCTAATGTCACAAACAGAGTCGTAACAAGTCCTGTGTTCGTACGATGTTCAAAGGACTCGGACAAATTCATTAGGTTTATTATGGTGTTTTAAGTTTACATACAGTATTGTAAGATGTTGTTACGATTGGTAAAGAGTCCTACATTATAATAAAGTTTTTTCAAGGTTCTAAAACGGCATAAAGAGTCGCAATATGTTTTAAGTTGTCGTACGATGTTTAAAGGACTCGAACAAATTCAATTGGTTTATAATGGAGATTTAACGTTTCGTACGGTGATGTAAGGTCTTCTTTGAAGTTGTAATGCATCCTACATTATTTTAAATTGCTTTTCAAGTTGCTAATGTCTCATAAATAGTCGTAACAAGTCCTGAGTTGTCGTACGATGTTCAATGGACTCGGACGAATTCATTAGGTTTGTTATGGAGTTTTAAGTTTACATACGGTATTGTAAGATGTTGTTACGATTTGTAAAGAGTCCTACATTATACTAAAGTGCTTTTCAAGGTTCTAAAATGGCATAAAGAGTCGTAATATGTTTTAAGTTGGCGTACGATGTTTAAAGGACTCGAACAAATTCAATTGGTTTATAATGGAGATTTAACGTTTCGTACGGTGATGTAAGGTCTTCTTTGGAGTTGTAATGCGTCCTACATTATTCTAAATTTCTTTTCAAGTTTCTAATGTCACAAACAGAGTCGTAACAAGTCCTGTGTGTTCGTACGATGTTCAAAGGACTCGGACGAATTCAATAGGTTTATTATGGTGTTTTCAGTTTACATACAGTATTGTAAGATGTTGTTACGATTTGTAAAGAGTCCTACATTATAATAAAGTTTTTTTCAAGGTTCTAAAACGGCATAAATAGTCGCAATATGTTTTAAGTTGTCGTACGATGTTTAAAGGACTCGAACAAATTCAATTGGTTTATAATGGAGATTTAACGTTTCGTACGGTGATGTAAGGTCTTCTTTGGAGTTGTAATGCGTCCTACATTATTCTAAATTGCTTTTCAAGTTGCTAATGTCTCATACAGAGTCGTAACAAGTCCTGAGTTATCGTACGATGGGCAATGGATTCGAACGAATTCATTAGGATTATTATGGAGTTTTAAGATGACGTATAGTATTGTATTGTGTTGTTAGGAGTTGTATGGCGTCGTACATTATACTAACATGATTTTCAAGTTGCTAATGTGATATACAGAGTCATAAGATATTCTAAGTTGCCATACGATGTTGAAATGACTCGGACGAATTCATTAGGTTTATTATGGAGTTTTAATGTTTCGTACGATGATATAAGGTGTTCATAGAAGATGTAACGCGTCGTACATTATTCTAAATTGCTTTTCATGTTGCTAATGTCACATATAGAGTCATAACAAGTCATGTGTGTTCGTACGATGTTCAAAGGACTCGGACGAATTCATTAGGTTTATTATGGTGTTTTAAGTTTACATACGGTATTGTAAGATGTTGTTACGATTTGTAAAGAGTCCTACATTATACTAAAGTGCTTTTCAAGGTTCTAAAATGGCATAAAGAGTCGTAATATGTTTTAAGTTGGCGTACGATGTTTAAAGGACTCGAACAAATTCAATTGGTTTATAATGGAGATTTAACGTTTCGTACTGTGATGTAAGGTCTTCTTTGGAGTTGTAATGCGTCCTACATTATTCTAAATTTCTTTTCAAGTTTCTAATGTCACAAACAGAGTCGTAACAAGTCCTGTGTTCGTACGATGTTCAAAGGACTCGGACAAATTCATTAGGTTTATTATGGTGTTTTAAGTTTACATACAGTATTGTAAGATGTTGTTACGATTTGTATAGAGTCCTACATTATAATAAAGTTTTTTTCAAGGTTCTAAAACGGCATAAAGAGTCGCAATATGTTTTAAGTTGTCGTACGATGTTTAAAGGACTCGAACAAATTCAATTGGTTTATAATGGAGATTTAACGTTTCGTACGGTGATGTAAGGTCTTCTTTGAAGTTGTAATGCGTCCTACATTATTCTAAATTGCTTTTCAAGTTGCTAATGTCTCATAAATAGTCGTAACAAGTCCTGAGTTGTCGTACGATGTTCAATGGACTCGGACGAATTCATTAGGTTTATTATGGTGTTTTAAGTTTACATACGGTATTGTAAGATGTTGTTACGATTTGTAAAGAGTCCTACATTATACTAAAGTGCTTTTCAAGGTTCTAAAATGGCATAAAGAGTCGTAATATGTTTTAAGTTGGCGTACGATGTTTAAAGGACTCGAACAAATTCAATTGGTTTATAATGGAGATTTAACGTTTCGTACTGTGATGTAAGGTCTTCTTTGGAGTTGTAATGCGTCCTACATTATTCTAAATTTCTTTTCAAGTTTCTAATGTCACAAACAGAGTCGTAACAAGTCCTGTGTTCGTACGATGTTCAAAGGACTCGGACAAATTCATTAGGTTTATTATGGTGTTTTAAGTTTACATACAGTATTGTAAGATGTTGTTACGATTTGTAAAGAGTCCTACATTATAATAAAGTTTTTTTCAAGGTTCTAAAACGGCATAAAGAGTCGCAATATGTTTTAAGTTGTCGTACGATGTTTAAAGGACTCGAACAAATTCAATTGGTTTATAATGGAGATTTAACGTTTCGTACGGTGATGTAAGGTCTTCTTTGAAGTTGTAATGCGTCCTACATTATTCTAAATTGCTTTTCAAGTTGCTAATGTCTCATAAATAGTCGTAACAAGTCCTGAGTTGTCGTACGATGTTCAATGGACTCGGACGAATTCATTAGGTTTATTATGGTGTATTAAGTTTACATACGGTATTGTAAGATGTTGTTACGATTTGTAAAGAGTCCTACATTATACTAAAGTGCTTTTCAAGGTTCTAAAATGGCATAAAGAGTCGTAATATGTTTTAAGTTGGCGTACGATGTTTAAAGGACTCGAACAAATTCAATTGGTTTATAATGGAGATTTAACGTTTCGTACGGTGATGTAAGGTCTTCTTTGGAGTTGTAATGCTTCCTACATTATTCTAAATTTCTTTTCAAGTTTCTAATGTCACATACAGAGTCGTAACAAGTCCTGTGTGTTCGTACGATGTTCAAAGGACTCGGACGAATTCATTAGGTTTATTATGGTGTTTTAAGTTTACATACAGTATTGTAAGATGTTGTTACGGTTTGTAAAGAGTCCTACATTATAATAAAGTTTTTTTCAAGGTTCTAAAACGACATAAAGAGTCGCAATATGTTTTAAGTTGTCGTACGATGTTTAAAGGACTCGAACAAATTCAATTGATTTATAATGGAGATTTAACCTTTCGTACGGTGATGTAAGGTCTTCTTTGGAGTTGTAATGCGTCCTACATTATTCTAAATTGCTTTTGAAGTTGCGAATGTCTCATACAGAGTCGTAACAAGTCCTGAGTTATCGTACGATGTGCAATGTATTCGAACGAATTCATTAGGATTATTATGGAGCTTTAAGATGACGTATAGTATTGTATTGTGTTGTTAGGAGTTGTATGGCGTCGTACATTATACTAACATGATTTTCAAGGTGCTAATGTGATATACAGAGTCATAAGATATTCTAAGTTTCCATACGATGTTGAAATGACTCGGACGAATTCATTAGGTTTATTATGGAGTTTTAATGTTTCGTACGATGATATAAGGTGTTCATAGAAGATGTAACGCGTCGTACATTATTCTAAATTGCTTTTCATGTTGCTAATGTCACATATAGAGTCGTAACAAGTCATGTGTGTTCGTACGATGTTCAAAGGACTCGGACGAATTCATTAGGTTTATTATGGTGTTTTAAGTTTACATACGGTATTGTAAGATGTTGTTACGATTTGTAAAGAGTCCTACATTATACTAAAGTGCTTTTCAAGGTTCTAAAATGGCATAAAGAGTCGTAATATGTTTTAAGTTGGCGTACGATGTTTAAAGGACTCGAACAAATTCAATTGGTTTATAATGGAGATTTAACGTTTCGTACGGTGATGTAAGGTCTTCTTTGGAGTTGTAATGCGTCCTACATTATTCTAAATTTCTTTTCAAGTTTCTAATGTCACAAACAGAGTCGTAACAAGTCCTGTGTGTTCGTACGATGTTCAAAGGACTCGGACGAATTCAATAGGTTTATTATGGTGTTTTCAGTTTACATACAGTATTGTAAGATGTTGTTACGATTTGTAAAGAGTCCTACATTATAATAAAGTTTTTTCCAAGGTTCTAAAACGGCATAAAGAGTCGCAATATGTTTTAAGTTGTCGTACGATGTTTAAAGGACTCGAACAAATTCAATTGATTTATAATGGAGATTTAACGTTTCGTACGGTGATGTAAGGTCTTCTTTGGAGTTGTAATGCGTCCTACATTATTCTAAATTGCTTTTGAAGTTGCGAATGTCTCATACATAGTCGTAACAAGTCCTGAGTTATCGTACGATGTGCAATGTATTCGAACGAATTCATTAGGATTATTATGGAGCTTTAAGATGACGTATAGTATTGTATTGTGTTGTTAGGAGTTGTATGGCGTCGTACATTATACTAACATGATTTTCAAGGTGCTAATGTGATATACAGAGTCATAAGATATTCTAAGTTTCCATACGATGTTGAAATGACTCGGACGAATTCATTAGGTTTATTATGGAGTTTTAATGTTTCGTACGATGATATAAGGTGTTCATAGAAGATGTAACGCGTCGTACATTATTCTAAATTGCTTTTCATGTTGCTAATGTCACATATAGAGTCGTAACAAGTCATGTGTGTTCGTACGATGTTCAAAGGACTCGGACGAATTCATTAGGTTTATTATGGTGTTTTAAGTTTACATACGGTATTGTAAGATGTTGTTACGATTTGTAAAGAGTCCTACATTATACTAAAGTGCTTTTCAAGGTTCTAAAATGGCATAAAGAGTCGTAATATGTTTTAAGTTGGCGTACGATGTTTAAAGGACTCGAACAAATTCAATTGGTTTATAATGGAGATTTAACGTTTCGTACGGTGATGTAAGGTCTTCTTTGGAGTTGTAATGCGTCCTACATTATTCTAAATTTCTTTTCAAGTTTCTAATGTCACAAACAGAGTCGTAACAAGTCCTGTGTGTTCGTACGATGTTCAAAGGACTCGGACGAATTCAATAGGTTTATTATGGTGTTTTCAGTTTACATACAGTATTGTAAGATGTTGTTACGATTTGTAAAGAGTCCTACATTATAATAAAGTTTTTTTCAAGGTTCTAAAACGGCATAAATAGTCGCAATATGTTTTAAGTTGTCGTACGGTGTTTAAAGGACTCGAACAAATTCAATTGGTTTATAATGGAGATTTAACGTTTCGTACGGTGATGTAAGGTCTTCTTTGGAGTTGTAATGCGTCCTACATTATTCTAAATTGCTTTTCAAGTTGCTAATGTCTCATAAATAGTCCTAACAAGTCCTGAGTTGTCGTACGATGTTCAATGGACTCGGACGAATTCATTAGGTTTGTTATGGAGTTTTAAGTTTACATACGGTATTGTAAGATGTTGTTACGATTTGTAAAGAGTCCTACATTATACTAAAGTGCTTTTCAAGGTTCTAAAATGGCATAAAGAGTCGTAATATGTTTTAAGTTGGCGTACGATGTTTAAAGGACTCGAACAAATTCAATTGGTTTATAATGGAGATTTAACGTTTCGTACGGTGATGTAAGGTCTTCTTTGGAGTTGTAATGCGTCCTACATTATTCTAAATTTCTTTTCAAGTTTCTAATGTCACAAACAGAGTCGTAACAAGTCCTGTGTTCGTACGATGTTCAAAGGACTCGGACAAATTCATTAGGTTTATTATGGTGTTTTAAGTTTACATACAGTATTGTAAGATGTTGTTACGATTTGTAAAGAGTCCTACATTATAATAATGTTTTTTCAAGGTTCTAAAACGGCATAAAGAGTCGCAATATGTTTTAAGTTGTCGTACGATGTTTAAAGGACTCGAACAAATTCAATTGGTTTATAATGGAGATTTAACGTTTCGTACGGTGATGTAAGGTCTTCTTTGAAGTTGTAATGCGTCCTACATTATTCTAAATTGCTTTTCAAGTTGCTAATGTCTCATAAATAGTCGTAACAAGTCCTGAGTTGTTGTACGATGTTCAATGGACTTGGACGAATTCATTAGGTTTGTTTTGGAGTTTTAAGTTTACATACGGTATTGTAAGATGTTGTTACGATTTGTAAAGAGTCCTACATTATACTAAAGTACTTTTCAAGGTTCTAAAATGGCATAAAGAGTCGTAATATGTTTTAAGTTGGCGTACGATGTTTAAAGGACTCGAACAAATTCAATTGGTTTATAATGGAGATTTAACGTTTCGTACGGTGATGTAAGGTCTTCTTTGGAGTTGTAATGCGTCCTACATTATTCTAAATTTCTTTTCAAGTTTCTAATGTCACATACAGAGTCGTAACAAGTCCTGTGTGTTCGTACGATGTTCAAAGGACTCGGACGAATTCATTAGGTTTATTATGGTGTTTTAAGTTTACATACAGTATTGTAAGATGTTGTTACGATTTGTAAAGAGTCCTACATTATAATAAAGTTTTTTTCAAGGTTCTAAAACGACATAAAGAGTCGCAATATGTTTTAAGTTGTCGTACGATGTTTAAAGGACTCGAACAAATTCAATTGATTTATAATGGAGATTTAACGTTTCGTACGGTGATGTAAGGTCTTCTTTGGAGTTGTAATGCGTCCTACATTATTCTAAATTGCTTTTGAAGTTGCGAATGTCTCATACAGAGTCGTAACAAGTCCTGAGTTATCGTACGATGTGCAATGTATTCGAACGAATTCATTAGGATTATTATGGAGCTTTAAGATGACGTATAGTATTGTATTGTGTTGTTAGGAGTTGTATGGCGTCGTACATTATACTAACATGATTTTCAAGGTGCTAATGTGATATACAGAGTCATAAGATATTCTAAGTTTCCATACGATGTTGAAATGACTCGGACGAATTCATTAGGTTTATTATGGAGTTTTAATGTTTCGTACGATGATATAAGGTGTTCATAGAAGATGTAACGCGTCGTACATTATTCTAAATTGCTTTTCATGTTGCTAATGTCACATATAGAGTCGTAACAAGTCATGTGTGTTCGTACGATGTTCAAAGGACTCGGACGAATTCATTAGGTTTATTATGGTGTATTAAGTTTACATACGGTATTGTAAGATGTTGTTACGATTTGTAAAGAGTCCTACATTATAATAAAGTGCTTTTCAAGGTTCTAAAATGGCATAAAGAGTCGTAATATGTTTTAAGTTGCCGTACGATGTTTAAAGGACTCGAACAAATTCAATTGGTTTATAATGGAGATTTAACGTTTCGTACGGTGATGTAAGGTCTTCTTTGGAGTTGTAATGCGTCCTACATTATTCTAAATTTCTTTTCAAGTTTCTAATGTCACATACAGAGTCGTAACAAGTCCTGTGTGTTCGTACGATGTTCAAAGGACTCGGACGAATTCATTAGGTTTATTATGGTGTTTTAAGTTTACATACAGTATTGTAAGATGTTGTTACGATTTGTAAAGAGTCCTACATTATAATAAAGTTTTTTTCAAGGTTCTAAAACGACATAAAGAGTCGCAATTTGTTTTAAGTTGTCGTACGATGTTTAAAGGACTCGAACAAATTCAATTGATTTATAATGGAGATTTAACGTTTCGTACGGTGATGTAAGGTCTTCTTTGGAGTTGTAATACGTCCTACATTATTCTAAATTGCTTTTGAAGTTGCGAATGTCTCATACAGAGTCGTAACAAGTCCTGAGTTATCGTACGATGTGCAATGTATTCGAACGAATTCATTAGGATTATTATGGAGCTTTAAGATGACGTATAGTATTGTATTGTGTTGTTAGGAGTTGTATGGCGTCGTACATTATACTAACATGATTTTCAAGGTGCTAATGTGATATACAGAGTCATAAGATATTCTAAGTTTCCATACGATGTTGAAATGACTCGGACGAATTCATTAGGTTTATTATGGAGTTTTAATGTTTCGTACGATGATATAAGGTGTTCATAGAAGATGTAACGCGTCGTACATTATTCTAAATTGCTTTTCATGTTGCTAATGTCACATATAGAGTCGTAACAAGTCATGTGTGTTCGTACGATGTTCAAAGGACTCGGACGAATTCATTAGGTTTATTATGGTGTTTTAAGTTTACATACGGTATTGTAAGATGTTGTTACGATTTGTAAAGAGTCCTACATTATAATAAAGTGCTTTTCAAGGTTCTAAAATGGCATAAAGAGTCGTAATATGTTTTAAGTTGCCGTACGATGTTTAAAGGACTCGAACAAATTCAATTGGTTTATAATGGAGATTTAACGTTTCGTACGGTGATGTAAGGTCTTCTTTGGAGTTGTAATGCGTCCTACATTATTCTAAATTTCTTTTCAAGTTTCTAATGTCACATACAGAGTCGTAACAAGTCCTGTGTGTTCGTACGATGTTCAAAGGACTCGGACGAATTCATTAGGTTTATTATGGTGTTTTATGTTAGATACGGTATTGTAAGATGTTGTTACGATTTGTAAAGAGTCCTACATTATAATAAAGTTTTTTTCAAGGTTCTAAAATGGCATAAAGAGTCGTAATATGTTTTAAGTTGCTGTACGATGTTTAAAGGACTCGAACAAATTCAATTGGTTTATAATGGAGATTTAACGTTTCGTACGGTGATGTAAGGTCTTCTTTGGAGTTGTAATGCGTCCTACATTATTCTAAATTGCTTTTCAAGTTGCTAATGTCTTATACAGAGTCGTAACAAGTCCTGAGTTGTCGTACGATGTGCAATGGATTCGAACGAATTCATTAGGATTATTATGGAGTTTTAAGATGACGTACAGTATTGTATTGTGTTGTTAGGACGAATTCATTAGGTTTATTATGGAGTTTTAATGTTTCATACGATGATATAAGGTGTTCATAGAAGATGTAACGCGTTGTACTTTATTCTAAATTGCTTTTCATGTTGCTAATGTCACATATAGAGTCGTAACAAGTCATGTGTGTTCGTATGATGTTTAAAGGACTCGGACGAATTTATTAGGTTTATTATGGTGTTTTAAGTTTACATACGGTATTGTAAGATGTTGTTACGATTTGTAAAGAGTCCTACATTATAATAAAGTGCTTTTCAAGGTTCTAAAATGGCATAAAGAGTCGTAATATGTTTTAAGTTGCCGTACGATGTTTAAAGGACTCGAACAAATTCAATTGGTTTATAATGGAGATTTAACGTTTCGTACGGTGATGTAAGGTCTTCTTTGGAGTTGTAATGCGTCCTACATTATTCTAAATTGCTTTTCAAGTTGCTAATTGTTGGACCTGAATTGTAGTCTAATATTATCAACACAGTCAAAGTCAACAAAAGTCAACGTCCGGTCAAAGTCCACGTAAAAAGTCAAATGGCGCGTTAGAGACGAAGAACCGAGTCAAGACGTTGAAGTTGTTTTATGTCTAGGATCGTTAATTTAATAAATATATTTTGTGTCAACAAAATATATTTAATCTAGCTTTAGACATGTTTTAGCTTTTTAACTTGTTATTTTCTAATTAGTCTAAGTGTAGGGACTGTTAGTGTAATTAGCATGTTAAGCACTCACTATAAATAGTAAAGTGCACTTTGGGTTTTAAAACAGGCTTGAATGAGCTAGTGATTGGGGTCTTTCATGTAAACATCATTTGCAATCCATTTTAAAGATCAAATCTGACTTTTTGTTTGTGTTCATCTCATGTTCATCAATATTTTGTCACTTTGATCCAAAATCTTCACAAGTTACTGATTCAAGGTGTTAATGGGACCAACAATTGGTATCAGAGCCTAATGAAGATCCAATTGAATCATTTTTGTTGAAGATTAAAGCTGATTATTAAAGATTTGTGAAGAAATTGTAGAGAGAGAAAGTAGATTTGGTGGGTTTTAGAGAGAGAAACCAGATCTGAGTTGAAAAATCATCAGATCTACAACTATAAACATCAGATCTCAGCAAAACAACAACACATTTGAAATCTACAAGCTCAGATTTGCAAGCAAATAGAAGAAAATTTCCAGATCTGGAAGTTTCTCTCACACACAGTGTGTGTGTTCTTGGTGTTCTTCAAATCTTCAAATCTGCAAGACCAGCGAATCTAGTTAATATCGGAACGAAAGTTCAAAATTTTTGAGCGAATCTATACCAAGCATTTGCATAGATTCGCCCGTTGTTCTTAGCGAACCTATAAGCTCGCCCGACACTTTGAAGCCAGCAAACCTACAAGTACTTGCAACATACCTTGCGAAACCATACAGATCTGAGCGAACCTACCTTTTGTTGACATTTGTTGTCATATTTTCTGCACCAACAATCAACCAAACATTAAACCTTTCAGATCTATATTCCAACCCTACCCACATCACCATAACCCAAACCAGATCCATACCCAAAAACCCTAACCCGTTTTCAAAACAAACTCTCACCAGATCCAACAAAAAATTTAAAAAAAAAATAGATCTTTATAAACAAACCAGATTCCTAGCTCGTTACACCTTTGTTACACCTTTGTACCTGAAAACAAAACCCATTTCCAACAACCAAATCAGATCTAAAACCTTATCTTGTTTCCATTTTACTCCCCCAACTACCAACATACCCTCAACACCATTACAACCACCTCATCATATCCATCTTCAACGTTCCATAACATATCAATCATCCATTTCCTCACAACCTGTTTCTATAACAGATCTAAAACAAAAAGAAGAAGCAGATCTGTCTTGTTTGTGTTCTTACTGCCAAGTAGAAGAAAAAGAGAGCAGGTGTGTGTGTTTGAGAGCGTGGACGAGAGAGAGAACAAAAAAGTTGTTCTAGCAGCCGTTGATGTTGCAGTTGTGTTTGTGTTTGTTTTGAACAAGATAAAGCCACAGCAGATCGATTTTGTTGTGATGATTGTTGTTGTTGTCGTCTGTCTTGTAAACAAGAAGAAAAAGGAGCAGTGAAAGCTTGTGTGTTGTTGTTGTTGAAGCTTGTTGTTTTGCTGCAGTTGTTAAAGCAAACCGAAGAGAGAGAGAGAGAGTAGATGTGTATGTTTGTTGCTGTGTTGATGCCGAGTTTCGAACACAAACAAGACAAGTAGCTGCAGCAGATCGACTAGTGTGTTCGTGTGTGTTGATTCTCAAGATCGAACAGAAACAACAGCAGCAAGACGAAGAGCAGCAGCAAAACGAAGAGCAGCAGCAAACTTGATGTTTGTGTGTATGATTCTCGAGATCGAACAGAAACAGCAGCATGTTATGTTGTTGATGTTTGTGTGTTTGTAACCGAGAGAGAGTAAGGTTGCACTTGTTTTGTTCATGTGTGGTTTGAACGAACACGAAGAAGGAGCAACTGATTTGTTTGTTTGTGTTACTAAAGAGTTTGAACAAGAAGCTGCCATAGTCGTTTGTGTGTGTTGAGGATAGAGTAGATGTGACACCCCGCAAATTCAAGTTAACACCGTTAACTACTTTGTAACTATTCCGTTAAGTTTTATATAAAGTTTGGGATTGTTTCATAGCTAACAAGAGTTAATTTTATGATATTTTTGCAACAAATTAAATAAAATATATAACATGAGGGACTAATATGCAATATAACCAAAGTTAATATTATTAAACACCCGCCCCCCATCACACCCGTCGCCTTCACCGTCTTCATCCTCGTAAAACCCTAGCTGCTGCTGCGTTGCTGCCATAACCTCCGATCACCCTCCTTCAATCTCCGGCCATCACTGCAGTTCACCGTATCCCTGCGCACTACTACAATTCCCGACATCGTTCCAGTATTGCGCCACTATCGTATTGCACCGTCGCTGCGGGACTACCCACTCGTCACCATGGTTCAGTTCAAGCATTCACAGCCCTCCTCGTTACACCGGTAAGCCAAAAAAAAAAATCAGTCCTATAACTTGTGATCTTGTTGCTTTCGCGTCCGGGTTTTCGATTGGATTTCGGTTTGGTTTTCGAGTCGTTTCGGGTGTTGTTCGGTTTCGTTACAGAATGGAGTTGTTTTCGGTTTGGTCGTTCATGCATATGTGTTAAGCGTGTATAACAGTAGCTGCATATGATTCTGATAGGTTAGTGTGTAATTGTTGTACGTATATGTTACATATGTCTATAGTGTGCGATTGAGTTTGATGCATATATGAATTGGTGATCGACAGCATGTGTATATAATCTATGAGATGCATCTGTGAATGTATGTATAGGTTAACATGATAGCAACAATTAATCCTTGTACAAAATGTGTATCAAACCAATGGTATGTGAGAGTGAACTGAATGTATGTATAGTTGAATATGTATGCATGTATACAATATGAGTGACACAGATCAATATGTATTTTAAGCAGCAGTAGAATCGTATAACAGTATAACAGTATAATGAGGGTATGTATTGTATGCGTAAGTTTATGTATCGCACATGGTAGCGTAGGTGTTTTTATGATTTATGAATATATGCGCATAAAGTGGTACCCGAATATGAATATAGGTGGGTAGATGGGTGTGGTGTGAATGTATGTATGAGTATTTGAAATCTTGATGTATATGTATGTATGTATGACTTTGTGGTATCAAAGTGAACCTAAATATATTTGTGATAACTTGCATGTGTAGCAAAGTGTAATGACAACAACAGGTAAATTTGCATAGGTGTATGTGTGAGATGTACATATGAAACATTGTTTATAGGGATGAGACATTGTATAAATCTTTTGTCAAATATGAGTAGGAATAAGATTTATGTGTTATGAACGTTAGTAAATATGCGGAAAACGTTACTAGGTAAAGTTGTGTACGATGATGATGTTTGTCGGGTCTATTCAATGATAAGATGCATGAGGTTTGTCGTGTTAGAGAATTATATACATAAAAGTGTAAATATGTGATGCATGATATACGTGAAATATTGTTTAGAAACTATTCTCATACAAAACACAACCGAACACCCGAAACCCTAGCGGATATTATATATATTCTTATTTATAATGAAAATATATACAGATGCAAGTTTTAGTTATTGAGTAGTGATTAATTATTTAGCAGGTCGTAGCGTGATCTAAGACTCTTGTTACATTTTTGCTGTTTATTTGATGTGCGCTACAAAGGTGAGTTCACTGAACCATACTTTTTAGTATTCTACCCTTTTATGGGCTGAACACGGACGATTACTTTTACGGATTTACAAATTTTGTATGTCGCATGTCTGGATAGAGCAACTTTTATTTTGTTCATGAAAGACCTCATGGATACCTAGTTGACCGTTAGTATTTGTGAAATAGCGGGGAAATTTTGAGTAGTACTACTGGGTTTGACAAACCCCACCCGGGCTAGTCGCGCTAGCACGACAGAAGGACCTGTCGAACGGGTGTTGAATGACCTAACATACTTACAGTGCATCCTGCTGGGATGTACGAACAGGCAAAATGCACTTAATGTGTACATACGTCAGCTTCGGTCAGATACAATACGCCTCTAGGACATGTGCTGTAGACTAGCTACCTACAATGACATACTTAATTTATATTTCTGCTTGCAACTGAACATACTTGATTTTATACTTACTATGTGAACTCACCAACCGTCGTGTTGACACTTGTTAGCCTTTCACTTTTACAGGTCACTGAGGTTCAACGCACTTAGGACATGGCATGGAGTCACAACTTTGCATTTAAACATTTTCTTGCATTTAAAAACTATGTTTGGTTTTAACAAATATTTAAACTATGTTTCTTATGTTGGGCGAGTGTTTGCGCATTTAGTTCCATTTAATATTATTGACATTACATTTCGATTACGCTCCCGCAAATTATTAAACGTTAACTCTGTATTAAATTTTCTCATTTAGTGAGACACGTATATTTTAAATTCATATAGTGTCGTTTGGTGTAACTAATGACTGAGATCCTGGTTTGTCACACACTTAACGGTAAAACTCCGTTAGTGGATTTTGAGGGTGTGACAGATTGGTATCAGAGCCATTGGTTATAGCGAACTAGGTTTGCATTGCATTGCATTCTAGACTATAACTGTACACTGCATTAGTTGCACTTGTGTGAATATATTTGTGACGCACATACATGTGATTTACACATACACACGCCTACACTAGAATTACATGAAGTGACCAACCTGCATTACGTGACACCTTGGGAAATATATTTTGGGACTTGCTCTTCTAGTGATGCTTGAACTAAGTGTGTATTTACTAGAAAAATATTTTTTTTGGGGCTTTAGTTTAGAAATGTTTACATTTCATTATAATTCGAAACTTACAACATCATGGGCAACAAACTGGTTTCGTATGAAGCCTAAACAATTCAGTTTTGAATTTTATCTACCTCATTATGACAACCAACCGGCAGTGACCGATGCTTAAGGTACAGAGGTACATGAACAACAGTAATGGATTCTTATCCAGAAACACATTCATACAGAGGTCGTGACTTGTTAGTTATGCGACCTACTATGTGCTAATACACGTCATATATTATATGACGCATTCGTATGCTATAACATGTCCCTTAATATGAGACATACTGTTAGTTGAAACATGTCACTTATTGTGTGATCCACAACTTTCTATCTACTTGATTTGACATTACCACTACTTATGCACATTGTATACTCAGATTGTGTTTAGACTAGTAGTCTTACACTTAGTATGAACTTACACCATACCTGATACATGTGACCCATTGATACAATATACTGATAGTCTGTTAGTGTCCTATACATCTAGTATAGTTGTCTCTTACTTATAAGTTTATCATGCACTTATAAACATTCAATACTTTACATGGGATAGCAATACCACACGGACGAATGTAAATCAAAGAACATAACTAAACGTAAGATTAATCTGCCCGGTGGGCGACAAACTAGGGTGATTGTGTAAGGTAAATTGACGATCACGGGTGCGCAACGTAATGGTGAATTTACAGGTACATGATGAACCTGGCAAAATCTGCCATGTGGGTGATATCGAAAAAGAAACACAAAGGTGAAAAACCAATCATACAAATTCATTGGAAACAAACATACATCTCCAAATAATGCACCAATATCAAGTCTATCCTAGACTAAACTCATAAAATCCATCCATAGATGGTAGACAATTACAGTACAACCTTCGATGGCATATCAGGAATTTATCTTTAAACTGCATACAGTTTACGTTATAAAACAAAAAAAAATAAATAAAAATAATAGCTGAAAATCTTTCCTTGATGACACACAAATAAGAACAACGATCTATGTTGAAAAACTTGACAATGTTTTGCTACTACTATATTTGTCCCCTAATGATATGACACATTCCACATATAATCAATCTGAATCCACCAGTTGAAACATTTACCTTACAGAAGTCACAACCCTAAGATACATATGAGATGCTTTAAATTCTGGTTAGTGTACTACAACCTGTTGCCAAACGCCGGTAACATCTTAACATCATCGTTTCTGTAAATGAATGTTAAATAAACCCTATAATTTTTTTTTATTCCATGGAGGAGTCTCATAACGTTAACGGCTAATTCAAAATATATACATATATATATAACTCTTATTGATATGATAAACCAACCGCGTAATATTTCCCGTTCAAAATCACTTCTTGTGAAGTAAATTTGTATCGCTTAAACATTCATGTAAATAACTCTTAACATATCAGGCTCGTCACAGAAGTACTTCACCTAATCATAACCTACTCTCAATTCTTCAAGATAAATATAACTTCAAGTTTTTTTCTGATAATAAGTTACCCAAAAATAATTCCGGCTCATGATGCTCCTACTATTAACGATGCATCAACGAACCACACGTGTAGTATGCATACGTTTTGATCTAGTGGGATGACTCGCCTTGATCTAACACTCTTGTAAATGTTAATTCTCACACCCCATCTGCACCTCTGTTATGGTAAAACACGTTTTGGATTTAATCTAAATTATTTATTATTATCATTATAATTATTTTTATCCTTAAAGAACATATATTTAATTTAAAAACATTATCTACTTCTGTACATCTTAATATATAATCGAACTTCTTTACCTGCTTAGTAGAGCAGAATCCAAGTAAGCGTTCTTAATGTCTCAAGTCAGTGGTCATGTAGAATCGAACCACATAAACTTTCAATAGATAACCGATGTTATAGTATATTTACAACGATACCATTTCACTTAATAAATATTCCTTTTCCTCAACCCCTTTGAATGACTTAGTAAAGTAGTCAAGAATGTCCGTACGTGACAAGTACGCTTTCAAGGTGCTGGTGGTGTGGTGGATTAGCTGCGGTACACCTTATATATAAGCACTAACGGTATGTAGGAGATGGACTTGAAACCAAGCCAATAGTTAACCAGGAGAACTCTAACGGATCATTCTCATACCATATAAAATACATAAATTCTAATAATGTTGTTCAATCTATCACTTGTAGGGTAACCTATCCTGTACTCAGATAAATTATAACTTTCATACAACCTTTACTCAAAGTAATAACAAAACCAAATGTTTCGTAATATAAACTATGACTTAGAATACATTTCACGACTCCAAGGGTTCACGTGATAAATACCATCGTCAACAATGAACCGCTAATACCAACCAATGTTTTGAGAAAATTATGCCCATTACTGTCCAGGATAACCACTTTCTATTATATTTCATTCCTGGTAACACATATCGTCTGGGATATACCTAGAAGCACAAAAGTGAATAATAACTCAACACAAAATCCACCTGAACAATAGCCTAACTGGAACGAAAATTTATTCTTAAGTGACGCACTAATATCAAGTTTCTTCTCGATTACATTCGTTGAACACTTACAATACCGCTACAGATGAGAAACAATACGAACTCAGATATGTGCAAACTTCCTCACATCTAAATTACTGTACATATCCTACTGTTGAAGTCCATCTATAATGACCCGATCACAAGACTTACGAATTATGTTGACAACTTAATAAGATTACATTACTATACATTGACACCAATGTTAATGAACTATCCCTCCGTATATAAATATGAATATCGAATAGGTATTATGACGCTAAAGACTCACATGATGAATAAAACAATCCACAGTAAACAACTAATACCAACGAGCGTTCTATGTGAACCATATCCATTGTTGTTTCGGATAACAATTTCTCCTTTCATTTCATCTCGATACAGTTTGTGTTTTGTTAAAAAATAATAATAATAATAATAATAATAATAATAATACATATATTATAATAATTGGGGCTCTCATTATCATTTGACACTTCAATCATGCAATATTTTTCTTTCAAAGCTCCAGTTATTCAAGAGATTCCACCTCAAATGCAATTAACCTTCTTGATCAAAATTATATGAGCCGCAATGTAAGCAATTGTCACCTAATTGTTCTAAACTAGGAAAATATACTAATAAAAGAAACTGCATGCTTAAGGAAACCAGTGAAGCTACACGACCAAAGTAATAAAATAACTTGATACCTCTTTCGGATCCGTTAAAGTCAAAGCCTCAACTAAACTATTATCTCGCATCATCTGTTCAACACACTAATGGCGAATTCAAACACTGCCACCCAATGAATCTCGGTATCAAAATCCTTGCTAGCATTTCATTGTTTTGAACCCTTATCAACTCTATTCATAGACTAAAACCTGTATCTTAGAATAAATATTGTTACGTCACCCTAAAGGACATACAAGATTAAATGGCCTTCCATTGGAATAGAAATACAAGATTTCTGAAAAAAAATTTCTCTATGGGAAAACATTTGGCCTATCATATAACCCACCCCCCCCCCCTCCAACATACACACACAACAATAACACTCAGATTCCATCCATAAGTAAACTTACTGTACTCCCAGGAATTGGGAGCAAATCATATAACACCGATTCTTTTGTTTTCAACAGTACTTCAATACGTAAACTTTAATAACATATCGTCTTATGTCATGTAAATACTTGCCTCCTTGACCACAACGAAAATCTCATAATCATCGAAGATAGAAATACCTATCAGATTTCCTGAAAATTTTCCTAAATCATGTACTTCCGAACGCATAAGTAGTACTATTATTCATCATTCTCCATCCATTCTTAAAACTTTCTATGACATCCATGACGTTTACGTGTTGACAACACTTCTTTTAATGAAGTACAGTACCTAAACAAAGTTGAGTCAATTTATAGATCTATAAAAACATATGATTCTTTAAACAAGATATAATCCTTAGATTTCTAAATAAAAACTTCAAGCTCATTTTATATAAATATCTTGAAACATTCTAAACATAAGACGTTCGTTATAAACGGAGAATTCCCCACACATCAAAGTTCACCGACTTTCCCCCCCCCCCCTTTCTATAAATTGAACCAGTTGAAAATCCTGCTAAGGATTGGTCAAATATTTCTCGTGTCTCGAACCAAATGCAGTACCTCCCAGAGAGAAACTCGTTATGTCGCTTAACATCCTTAAAGTGACGAATGATTATTTTTATTTAAGGAACTAGTTGAATTCGCGTGCCGAGAATCTAAAACACTCAAAGATAGTAAGATTCTTATTATTAATGTTCGTTGAAATTCAAATAGTGAACCGAAGTTCACATAAGAACGCGTAAGATCAAATAACATATGAACATCCTTGACTATTCCAAAACATCAATGCCATATGCTAATGTTAATGGTTAAATTTCGGGACGAAATTTCCTTCAACAAGGGGATGATGTGACACCCTAGAATTTCAGATTAACCCCGTTAACTAAATCACGTTATTTCTGTTAATGAAATTATACCCCACATTTAATTAGAAGAATTAAACGTGTCACTTGTTACACGAACAATTACCTGTAACGGCAACCCAAGGAGTTACCAGATCACGTGAGTTAATACACGAATGTTGGCGAATTAATAAAATAATAAATCCGAACAACTAAATAAATATAAATTTAGTGAATTTATATGTCATGTGACTGACATGTTTTTGGGAACATGGATGTGACAATTCGGAACTCTAAACTCTAAATTCTTTCAACCGTACCCAATTTTCGGGACGAAAATTCTTTCAACAAGGGGAAGATGTGACAACCTAAAAATATTCTTTTCTTTTATTCTTTTTTTGGTTGCGGTCAACCATGACACGACGTAATTTTCGGGACGAAAATTCTTTCAACAAGGGGATGATGTGACACCCCGCAAATTCAAGTTAACACCGTTAACTACTTTGTAACTATTCCGTTAAGTTTTATATAAAGTTTGGGATTGTTTCATAGCTAACAAGAGTTAATTTTATGATATTTTTGCAACAAATTAAATAAAATATATAACATGAGGGACTAATATGCAATATAACCAAAGTTAATATTATTAAACACCCGCCCCCCATCACACCCGTCGCCTTCACCGTCTTCATCCTCGTAAAACCCTAGCTGCTGCTGCGTTGCTGCCATAACCTCCGATCACCCTCCTTCAATCTCCGGCCATCACTGCAGTTCACCGTATCCCTGCGCACTACTACAATTCCCGACATCGTTCCAGTATTGCGCCACTATCGTATTGCACCGTCGCTGCGGGACTACCCACTCGTCACCATGGTTCAGTTCAAGCATTCACAGCCCTCCTCGTTACACCGGTAAGCCAAAAAAAAATCAGTCCTATAACTTGTGATCTTGTTGCTTTCGCGTCCGGGTTTTCGATTGGATTTCGGTTTAGTTTTCGAGTCGTTTCGGGTGTTGTTCGGTTTCGTTACAGAATGGAGTTGTTTTCGGTTTGGTCGTTCATGCATATGTGTTAAGCGTGTATAACAGTAGCTGCATATGATTCTGATAGGTTAGTGTGTAATTGTTGTACGTATATGTTACATATGTCTATAGTGTGCGATTGAGTTTGATGCATATATGAATTGGTGATCGACAACATGTGTATATAATCTATGAGATGCATCTGTGAATGTATGTATAGGTTAACATGATAGCAACAATTAATCCTTGTACAAAATGTGTATCAAACCAATGGTATGTGAGAGTGAACTGAATGTATGTATAGTTGAATATGTATGCATGTATACAATATGAGTGACACAGATCAATATGTATTTTAAGCAGCAGTAGAATCGTATAACAGTATAACAGTATAATGAGGGTATGTATTGTATGCGTAAGTTTATGTTTCGCACATGGTAGCGTAGGTGTATTTATGATTTATGAATATATGCGCATAAAGTGGTACCCGAATCTGAATATAGGTGGGTAGATGGGTGTGGTGTGAATGTATGCATGAGTATTTGAAATCTTGATGTATATGTATGTATGTATGAATTTGTGGTTTCAAAGTGAACCTAAATATATTTGTGATAACTTGCATGTGTAGCAAAGTGTAATGACAACAACAGGTAAATTTGCATAGGTGTATGTGTGAGATGTACATATGAAACATTGTTTATAGGGATGAGACATTGTATAAATCTTTTGTCAAATATGAGTAGGAATAAGATTTATGTGTTATGAACGTTAGTAAATATGCGGAAAACGTTACTAGGTAAAGTTGTGTACGATGATGATGTTTGTCGGGTCTATTCAATGATAAGATGCATGAGGTTTGTCGTGTTAGAGAATTATATACATAAAAGTGTAAATATGTGATGCATGAGATACGTGAAATATTGTTTAGAAACTATTCTCATACAAAACACAACCGAACACCCGAAACCCTAGCGGATATTATATATATTCTTATTTATAATGAAAATATATACAGATGCAAGTTTTAGTTATTGAGTAGTGATTAATTATTTAGCAGGTCGTAGCGTGATCTAAGACTCTTGTTACATTTTTGCTGTTTATTTGATGTGCGCTACAAAGGTGAGTTCACTGAACCATACTTTTTACTATTCTACCCTTTTATGGGCTGAACACGGACGATTACTTTTACGGATTTACAAATTTTGTATGTCGCATGTCTGGATAGAGCAACTTTTATTTTGTTCATGAAAGACCTCATGGATACCTAGTTGACCGTTAGTATTTGTGAAATAGCGGGGAAATTTTGAGTAGTACTACTGGGTTTGACAAACCCCACCCGGGCTAGTCGCGCTAGCACGACAGAAGGACCTGTCGAACGGGTGTTGAATGACCTAACATACTTACAGTGCATCCTGCTGGGATGTACGAACAGGCAAAATGCACTTAATGTGTACATACGTCAGCTTCGGTCAGATACAATACGCCTCTAGGACATGTGCTGTAGACTAGCTACCTACAATGACATACTTAATTTATATTTCTGCTTGCAACTGAACATACTTGATTTTATACTTACTATGTGAACTCACCAACCGTCGTGTTGACACTTGTTAGCCTTTCACTTTTACAGGTCACTGAGGTTCAACGCACTTAGGACATGGCATGGAGTCACAACTTTGCATTTAAACACTTTCTTGCATTTAAAAACTATGTTTGGTTTTAACAAATATTTAAACTATGTTTCTTATGTTGGGCGAGTGTTTGCGCATTTAGTTCCATTTAATATTATTGACATTACATTTCGATTATGCTTCCGCAAATTTTTAAACGTTAACTTTGTATTAAATTTTCTCATTTAGTGAGACACGTATATTTTAAATTCATATAGTGTCGTTTGGTGTAACTAATGACTGAGATCCTGGTTTGTCACACACTTAACGGTAAAACTCCGTTAGTGGATTTTGAGGGTGTGACAGTAGAGAGAAAGAGAATAGAAAGAGAGATCAGGCTGTTCATGTATAATGTTGTGTTGTTGTATTGCTTTTAACGGCTGACTTATTTTAAAAAAAAAGGTGGGTTAGGGTTAGGGTTAAGGTTATATTATGGGCCGAAAATTTTGGTGGGCCGAGTATTAATTTTGGGCTGCATTTTTTTTTATTTTGGGCTGTAAAAATAGACTGCTGGTTAATAGGTCTACGTTATGGGCTGAATGTTTCAACAAAACGGGCTTTAACTGTGTGTTAAATCAAAAGTTTTGTCTTTGGCCGGGTGTTTATTTTTTGTTATCTTTGGGCTAAAATATTGTCAGTTAAGTTGAAATATTTTTATCATTGGCCGGTGTTTATTTTGTCAATCTTTGAGCCAAAGTTTTTCATTTAAGTTGAAAAAGTTTTGTCAGTGGCCGGGACTTTCTAAAACTCATTTTTAGGCCAAATTTTAAATGGGTTTTCGATTAAAAAATATTCTTATGCAGAACTTTTTAAATCCTTCGAATCTGATGATCTCACAATGGCACAAAGCAGGTTTGATAATTTTGCAGTTTTAAAGAATGAAAGGATGCCTGAGTTTCTCGATCGATTTGTGATGGTGGCAAATAACCTGAAGAAGCATGATCCAGAACTCGGAAATCATGAACGGGTTAAGAGATTGCTTGATTCTCTCCCACCAGAGTGGAGTTCACATGGAAAATTGATGAGAAGAGAAAGAAGATTTATTGATTACAAACTGGTGGAGGTGATGAACAAATTAAAAGAAATGGAGTTGGATATCAAACGTCGTGAGTACGATGAAGTGATGTCTCTGAATTCAAAGATCACCTCAATCTCCAAAGAGAAACCAGAAGAGATATCAGTTTCTACCTCCAATTTCAAAGGTTTACCGAAACCTGAAATTGAAAAGGTACAAGGGGAGATTAAGCAGGCATCAGTGGGTAAAGATGGAGCAGAATTAAATGATAAAGCTTGTGATGCTGAGAAGGAGGATGAACAAAAGACAAATACCAGTCTGCAACTGCGAGAAGGCTCTTGCTTCTGAACAAATCATCATGGAGCTTCCATACGAGACAGTTCAGGATATGTGTTCTTCTGATTGCAGAACTCGTTTATTTGGTATTTATGAAGCTAACAAATTGTTAATCGAAAATGAAAAATATTTGACTCAGGTAAATAAAGAATTTAAACTTAACGAGTCAAAATATTTTGTCAAATTAAGAGAAGTTTTGAAAGAAAATGAACATTTGAAAACGAGTCTTTTGAAAAGAAATGTGGAAGTCAATATGCTAACTGAACGTGTCGCCCTGGCTGAGTTTGAAACCAGTAAGTTGCAAACGAAACTCGAAAAATGGACAATTTCGGGGATGAAACTTGAGGATTTAATAAAAAGCCAACGGGGGGCTCGTATTAAGACTGGGTTGGGTCATGAGGATAAGGCTTTTGTATATCCTCCTCCCAGCACTTACTCTTATTCTCCTACACCAACTCCACACCCGACCAATGAGTTGATTCATGAAATAATTAAGAAAGATACTGATAGTTTGTATGCAGGATTGGAGAATGTGAATCTTAAAGAGGTGCGAGATGATTATGAGTCCCCGACTGGTATTGGATACAGTAAACTAGATGTTGTCAGTCAAACCAATTATTGTTCAGTTTTCGGTGTTAGTAAATCTGTACAATCTGTTTCTTCTAACTTCTTTGAAAAGTTTAAAGCAGGTGAAATTCCTACTTTTGAGCCTGTCCTGATTGCGAAGGAAGAGATAAAGTCGGATTCACGTAATCAACAAGCCATCAATCAAGATCCGTTGGAAGCAGAGGTACTTATTGAAGATTGGACAAGCACATATGATGAACCAAAGACAAAGGAAAGTCACGGAGATTCAATGATCAAGATGTCATCTACAACTGTCAAATCTGAAATGCTTCCAAAACCCGAATCAAGACAAATTCAGATCTCAGTCCAAGCTGCAAAACAGGCAAGCCATCCATCAAAAGCTCAAAAGAAGAAGCCTTCACCTCTGTCCATCATATCTCAAGTTTGTAAAAGACTTGAGAACAAGCAAGTAAAGATCTCATCTCCCATCCGACAAACCACAACTCAATATAAGAAGCCACAAGTCTTTCAACAAGTTGCATCAAGCTTGAAGAAAGCCCCACCCCCAGCTGCTCCACACGGGCCAATCAAGCATCAAAAGCCATTCAAGGCTTGCTTCAAGTGTGGAAAGGATGATCACGTGCTCAAAGAATGTCCAAAAAGACATGCTCCAGTTACTAAAGGCAAACAGGTTTGCTTCTCTGGATTTCAAGGTAAAGAACAAACATCTTTGAAAGGTCGGATGACGATTATTCCATCTTTACCTAATCATGTGAAGCCAGTTTCACATAATTCAAAGATGAATGTGACAAAATCATCAAAACCAAAATCTTTTTCCTCGGGGCTTAAACAGAAAATGATTTCCAAATTTAACTCTTTCAAATCGAAAATGTTTGAACCAAAACAAATTTGGCAAATTAAAAGAAAAGAGGAAATGGGAATAGATACAAGAACAGGTTGTGTGCATAGACAGATGTCTTACACTAATGAAAAAGGAACGCCCAGGACTACGATGGCCTAGGTTCCCCTTTCTAACTAATCTGTTGATGAGTGTAGGAACATTTCAGGAGGACTGTTAGTAATCCGGTTTACTGAAAGAGAATGTTCTGTATTTAAATTTGAGGCGGAACAAACAGGTTACGGTTCTGGTATCTTATCCACATTCTGGATCTTTCTTTGATTTTCACAGCACTGCATTTTTCTTGATAACTCATTTATAATCTTTTGATAGGGTAATATGAAAGGCGTTTCTTTGGTATTTTCTATTTTATATATTGTAAATAGTTAAAAAAAAGGATTAAAAAAAATTTATTAAAAAAAAATTAAGAAAAAGGGTAGTCTAACATTTTTACTTGTATTTTTGATCAAGTTTTCTCATCCTTTTGAGGTCGCTCTTGTGTCTTTAAAAATTTCAATTTTGTGCTGAAATAGAAATTTTGGGGGAGTAATATCAAAAATGAATATCTTTTGTCCAAAATTCGTTCTGTGTAAATATTTTGTGTCTTTTGAAGGTTTCAGGTTTGTGTGGAAAGCAACTGAAGGAGGATATTGATTTGTGTTATGATGTGTCAATAGGCTCAGCCCGAATACAATTAGACAACAATTCTGTGATCAAACTAAATTCAAAAAGAGCTTGGTGATGAGGAGTACTTTCACAGACATTTGGCTTGCACAAAGTAATAAGGTTTGACAAAAATGGGTTGAGAGCGTCAAATCTTTGCCTTGATTTCCCCAAATATCCCAAATCACCCTTACCCTAGCCCTGAATTGAGTTTCTAGTTAGCAAAACAAAATAAAAAGCTGCTAGTGTTGCTCTTCAGAAAAACCTCTGAGTGATTTACTTGTTAACTCCTCAGAATGTATTGAGTCAAAAGTGCTTAACTCCTCTGCTATACGGAAGTATTGACCTGGAGTTGGTGGATCTTCTCTGCTATACGGAAGTATTGACCTGAAGATTCACCGAGCATGCTCAAATGTTTATCTCCTCTGTTATACGTCGGTATAGACCTGGAGCTCTAACCATTTGAGTTTCCCAAATAATAAGTCGCAATGTGTTCAAAAGAATCATTGTTGACAAGCTCCACTCCCAAAAATGCAAAAATGCAGAATGTCAAAAGAGGCTCATAAATTTATAAATATTCAAAATTTGATTCATGAATTTCAAGCAAAGTCAATCATATTGCTCGATAAACCTGATGTTAGAACAAGTTACTTTGCTGAATGTCTGTGAAAACCAAGTCGCTTGAGTTTCTTCAAATCGAACCAAAATATGATAAGATCGTCACAAGATTGTTTGTTGAAAGGAACAAGGCATGGGTTTAAATGGACAAACATATTGACAATCTTGCCAAGTCTATGTTTCTCCGGATGGTCGCTCGAAACGCATTATCTGATATCCTTTCGTGAAGTTTTTATTTTATTTTATTTTATGTTTGGGTTCTTAAGTCTTGTTGGTCGTGTGTACCTTATGGGATGTGTTCTCTTTCTCTAAAAATATTTGTAATCTTGTCGGTCTCGTCCTCTCATTTCCTAATTTTTAATTTTTAATTAAAAAAAAATCCAAAAAGATTTTTAAGTTCAAATTATTTTCAAGTCTTCCATATTATGTTATTAATATGCTATCATTTTCACCAGCATTTCACGGGAAATTGCACACACAAACGGACACGGGTTCGCTTGTTTTTCATACACAGATAAACACGGGTTTATTTTGTTTAATGAAATTATCTAATGAGAAATCTCTAGATTTTGTTTGTGATTGTGTTAGAGATATTTGCTGCAAATGATGGCCGATCATCAGTTGAGCAAAGCACCTGACCAGAGAACCTGTTCCTCAAAGTTTGCAGAAGATACCGAGCTAGGAATCCTCCTCCTACATCTTCTAAAGCACTCAAGAAAAGATAGTTGAAAAGGCATTCCAGATTTTACGAAAGGATGCACAGAAAATAGGGGAGCACGCGAAATGAGGGAGCATACAAAATGGGGGAGCTTGTGAGAAAAAGATCTTCAGCAACAAAATTTGGCTACCATCAGTCTTGGGGGAGTTTTGTTGGAGCTGAAATTAAGACTGAAGCTTACCAAATTGAAGATCCAACAGTATTGACTTATCGGTGCTGAACACGATGCAAGACGTTGATAATAATAGACTATGGGGGAGTATTGTTGGACCTGAATTGTAGTCTAATATTATCAACACAGTCAAAGTCAACAAAAGTCAACGTCCGGTCAAAGTCCACGTAAAAAGTCAAATGGCGCGTTAGAGACGAAGAACCGAGTCAAGATGTTGAAGTTGTTTTATGTCTAGGATCGTTAATGTAATAAATATATTTTGTGTCAACAAAATATATTTAATCTAGCTTTAGACATGTTTTAGCCTTTTAACTTGTTATTTTCTAATTAGTCTAAGTGTAGGGACTATTAGTGTAATTAGCATGTTAAGCACTCACTATAAATAGTAAAGTGCACTTAGGGTTTTAAAACAGGCTTGAATGAGCTAGTGATTGGGGTCTTTCATGTAAACATCATTTGCAATCCATTTTAAAGATCAAATCTGACTTTTTGTTTGTGTTCATCTCATGTTCATCAATATTTGTCACTTTGATCCAAAATCTTCACAAGTTACTGATTCAAGGTGTTAATGGGACCAACACTAATGTCTCATACAGAGTCGTAACAATTCCTGAGTTATCGTACGATGTGCAATGGATTCGAACGAATTCATTAGGATTATTATGGAGTTTTAAGATGCCGTACAGTATTGTATTGTGTTGTTAGGAGTTGTATGGCGTCGTACATTATACTAACATGATTTTCAAGGTGCTAATGTGATATACAGAGTCATAAGATATTCTAAGTTGCCATACGATGTTGAAATGACTCGGACGAATTCATTAGGTTTATTATGGAGTTTTAATGTTTCGTACGATGATATAAGGTGTTCATAGAAGATGTAACACGTCGTACATTATTCTAAATTGCTTTTCATGTTGCTAATGTCACATATAGAGTCGTAACAAGTCATGTGTGTTCGTACGATGTTCAAAGGACTCGGACGAATTCATTAGGTTTATTATGGTGTTTTTAGTTTACATACAGTATTGTAAGATGTTTTTGGTCCCATTAACACCTTTGAATCAGTAATTTGTGAAGATTTTGGATCAAATGACTTAAAATGTGATGAACTTTGGATGAACACACAATAAAACACTCAATTTGATCTATATTGATTGCATCAGATTTTGTTTACATGGAAACCCTCAATCTTGCTCATTCAAGCCTCCTAAAACCCTATTTGCACTTTACTATTTATAGTGAGTGCTTAACATGCTAATTACACTAATAGTCCATACACTTAGACTAATTAGAAAATAACAAGTTAAAAGGCTAAAACATGTCTAAAGCTAGATTAAATATATTTTGTTGACACAAAATATATTTATTACATTAACGGTCCTAGACATAAAACAACTTCAACGTCTTGACTCGGTTCTTCGTCTCTAACGCGCCATTTGACTTTTTACGTGGACTTTGACCGGACGTTGACTTTTGTTGACTTTGACTTTGTTGATAATATTAGACTACAATTCAGGTCCAACAATACTCCCCCATAGTCTATTATTATCAACGTCTTGCATCGTGTTCAGCACCGATAAGTCAATACTGTTGGATCTTCAATTTGGTAAGCTTCAGTCTTAATTTTTGATCCAACAAAACTCCCCCAAGACTTATGCTTGCCAAATTATGTTGCTGAATATTCTTTAGCTCACAATCTCCCCCATTTAATGTGCTCCCCCATTTTGCGTGCATACTTTCTTAAAATCTGGAATGGCTTTCCAACTATCTTTTCTTGAGCGCTTCAGAAGATGTAGGAGGAGGCTTCCTAGCTCGGTATCTTCTGAAAAACTTTGAGGAACAAGTTCTCTAGTCAGGTGCTTTGCTCAACTGATGATCGGCCATCACTTGCAGCAAATATCTATAACACAGTAATCACAGACAAAATCTCGAGATTTCTCATTAGATCATTTCATTAAACAAAATAAACCCGTGTTTATTTGTGTATGAAGACAAGCGAGTGTTCGTTTGTGTGTGCAATTTCCCGTGAAATGCATGTGAAAATAATAACATTTTAATAGCATAATATGGATGACTTGAAAATAAATTGAAATGAAAATCTTTTTGAATTTTTTTTTAATTAAAATTAAAAATTTGAAAATTAGAGGACGAGTCCGACAAGATCACAAATATTTTAGACACAGAGAACACATCTCATAAGGTACACACGACCAACAAGACTCAAGAACCCAAACATAAAATAAAATAAAATAAAAACTTCATGAAAGGATATCAGATAATGCCTTTCGAGCAACCATCCGGAGAAACAAAGACTTGGCGAGATTGTCAATATGTTTGTCCATTTAAACTCATGTCTTGTTCCTTTCAACAAACAATCCTGTGACGATCTTATCATGTTTTGGTTCGATTTAAAGAAACTCAAGCGACTTGGTTTTCACAGACATTCAGCATAGTAACTTGTCCTAACATTAAGGTTTATTGAGCAATATGATTGACTTTGCTTGAAATTCTTGGATCAAATCTTGAATATTGATCGATTCATGAGCCACTTTTGACATTCTGCAATTTTTGCATGTTTGGGAGTGGAGCTTGTCAACAATGATTCTTTTGAACACATTGCGACTTATTATTTGGGAAACTCAGATAGTTTAGAGCTCCAGGTCTATACCGACGTATAACAGAGGAGATAAACATTTGAGCATGCTCGGTGAATCTTCAGGTCAATACTTCCGTATAGCAGAGAAGATCCACCAACTCCAGGTCAATACTTCCGTATAGCAGAGGAGTTAAGCACTTTGACTCAATACATTCTGAGGAATTAACAAGTAACTCGCTCAGAGGTTTTTCTGAAGAGCAACACTAGCAGCTTTTTATTTTGTTTTGCTAACTAGAAACTCAATTCAAGGCTAGGGTGTGGGTGATTTGGGATGTTTAGAGAAATCAAGGCAAAGATTTGACGCTCTCAACCCATTTTTGTCAAAACTTATTACTTTGTGCAGGCCAAATGTCTGTGAAAGTACTCCTCATCACCGAGCTCTTTTTGAATTTAGTTTGATCACAGAATTGATGTCTAATTGTATTAGGGCTGAGCCTATTGACACATCATAACACAAATCAACGTCCTCCTTTAGGTGCTTTCCACACAAACCTGAAACCTTCAAAAGACACAAAATATTTACACAGAACGAATTTTGGACAAAAGATATTCATTTTTGATATTACTCCCCCAAAATTTCTATTTCAGTACAAAATTGAAATTTTTAAAGTCACAAGAGCGACCTCAAAAGGATGAGAAAACTTGATCAAAAATACAAGTAAAAATGTTAGACTCTCCCCTTTTTTTTAATTTTTTAATAAATTTTTTTTAATCCTTTTTTTTTACTATTTACAATATATAAAATAGAAATTACGAAAGAAACGTCTTCCATATTACTCTATCAAAAGATGATAAATGAGTTATCAAGAAAAATGTAGTGGCTGTGAAAATGAAAGAAGGATCCAGAATGCGGATAAAATACCAGAACCATGACCTGTTTGTTCCACCTCAAAATTGAATAAGGA
This sequence comes from Tagetes erecta, assembly GCA_030867185.1. Lineage (NCBI taxonomy): Eukaryota > Viridiplantae > Streptophyta > Magnoliopsida > Asterales > Asteraceae > Tagetes > Tagetes erecta. The sequence continues at coordinate 47,886,892 of CM061490.1, forward strand.
ACATTTTCTGTCAGTAAACCGGATTACTAACAGTCCTCCTGAAATGTTCTTGCACTCATCAACAGATTAGTTAGAAAGGGGAACCCAGGCCATCATAGTCCTGGGCGTTCCATTTTCATCAGTGTAAGACACATGTTTAAGCGCACAATCTGTTCTTGTATCGATCATCTTTTCCTCTTTCTTTTTAATTTGCCAAATTTGTTTAGATTCAAACGTTTTCGATTTGAAAGAAGTAAATTTGGAAATCATTTTCTGTTTAAGTCCCGAGGAGAAAGGTTTTGGTTTTGTTGATGTGGTGACATTCATCTTTGAATCATGTGAAACCGGCTTCACATGAGAAGGTGGGGATGGAACGTTCGTCATCCGACCATTCAAAGATGTATGATTATTAACTTGAAAATCAAATAAACAAACCTGTTTACCTTTACCAAGTGGAGGATTCTTTCTAGACACTGATCCGGAGAAGCAAACCTGTTTGCCTTTACCGTCCGAAGCATGTCCTTTTGGACATTTCTTGAGCAAGTGATCACCTTTTCCACACTTGAAACAAGCCTTGAATGGCTTTTGATGTTTGATTGGCTCGTGTGGAGCAGTTGGGGGTGGAGCTTTCTTTGAACTTGATGCAACTTGTTGGAAGACTTGTGGCTTCTTATGTTGAGCAGTGAAAGAGGAACTAACTTGTGGCTTCTTTTGTTGAGTTGTGATTTGTCGGATGGGAGATGAGATCTTCACTTGCTTGTTCTCAAGTCTTTTACAAACTTAAGATAGGATGGACAGAGGTGAAGGCTTCTTCTTTTGAGCTTTTGATGGATGGCTTGCCTGTTTTGCAGTTGGGACTGAGATCCGGATTTGTCTTGATTCAGGTTTTGGAAGCTTCTCAGATTTGACAGGTTCAGGTGACATCTTGATCTTTGGATCTCCGAGACTCTCCTTTGTCTTTGATTCATCATCCGAACTTGTCCAGTCATCAATGAGCACTTCTTCTTCCAGCGGATCTTGATTGATAGGAATTGAGTGTGTTGATGTGATCGGAGCATGATGATTAGGTGATTCCTGAATTAACTCTTCCTTCTCATTCCTGACAGGCTCAAACGTAGGAATTTCACCTGCTTTAAACTTATCAAAGAAATTAGAAGTAACAACCGTTACAGGATTAGAAACAACAGGAACTGAGCAATCATTAGCTTGACTATCAGTAACGTTTTACTATATCCCATACCAGTCGAAGAATCATAATCATCTCGCACCTCCTTCAAATTAACTCCCTCTAAACCTGCATGCAAACTGTTACATTCATTCTGTATAATCTCTTGAATCAACTCATTGGTCGGGTGTGGAGTTGGTGTAGGAGAGTAACAGTAAGTGCTGGGAGGAGGATATACAAAAGCCTTATCCTCATGACCCAACCCAGTCTTAATTCTAGCCCCCCTTTGTTTCTTCCACAACTCCTCCCTTTTCATGCTTGCGATAGTCCATTGTTCCATTTTATTTTTGAGTTTTCTTGTTTCAAATTCAGCAAGAGTGACTTGTTCTGTCAAATAATTTATTTCACAGTTCTTTTCAAAAAGAGTTCTTTTTAAATGTTCATTTTCTTTAAAGCTTCTCTTAATTTGACAAAATATTTTGATTCATTCACTTTAAGCTCTTTGTTAGTTCTCTTTAATTCGTTTTCATTTGACATTAACAATTTATTAGCTTTGTATATGCCAATTAAACGAATTTTGCATGCAGATGAACACATATCTTGAATAACTTCATAAGGAAGACCAATTACCAGTTTCTCAGCTGCAAGAGCACGGTCACACTGGCAATAAGGGGTGCTCCTTTTGAACTCATCCACAGCTTCAAGCTTGGCCTTCTTGATCATAGCTTCCATGTTCAGCTTTGATTCTTCAGCATTATCAGCATTCTTCACCTCATGATCAACAGTTACGTCCTACATTATTCTAACGCGCTTTTCATGTTGCTAATATCGATACCGAGCCTTAACATCTCCTGTGTTGACGTACGATGTTCAAAGGACTTCGAAGAAATCATTAGTTTTATTAAGGAGTTTTAAGGTTTCATACTGTGTTTTTAGGAGTTTAAGGTGTCCGACATTATACTAACGTGGTTGTCAAGGTGCTAATATAGCATACAGAGTCGTAAGATGTCTTAAGTTATCGTACGACGTTCAAAGGACTCGGACGAATTCATTAGGTTTAGTATGTAGTTTTCAAGTTTTGTACGGTGATGTAAGTTGTTCTTAGGAGTTATAATGCGTCCTACATTATTCTAAAGTGCTTTTCATGCTGCTAATGTCGCTACGAGCCGTAACATCTCCTAAGTTGTCGTACGATGTTCAAAGGACTTTGAAGAAATCATTAGGTTTATTAAGGAGTTTTAAGGTTTCATACAGTGTTTTTAGAAGTTTTAAGGCGTCTAACATGATACTAACGCGGTTGTCAAGGTGCTAATATGACATACAGAGTCGTAAGAAGTCTTAAGTTTCCGTACGACGTTCAAAGGACTCGGACGAATTCATTAGGTTTAGTATGTAGTTTTGAAGTTTCGTACGGTTATATAAGGTGTTCTTAGGAGTTGTAACACATCGTACATTATTCTAAAGCGCTTTTCATGTTGCAAATGTCGATACCGAGCCTGAACATCTCCTGAGTTGCAGTACGATGTTCAAAGGACTTCGAAGAAATCATTATTTTTATTAAGGAGTTTTAAGGTTTCATACGGTGTTTTTAGGAGTTGTAAGGTGTCCGACATTATACTAACGTGGTTGTCAAGGTGCTAATATGGCATACAGGGTCGTAAGATGTCTTAAGTTTCCGTACGACGTTCAAAGGACTCGGACGAATTCGATAGGTTTAGTATGTAGTTTTCAAGTTTCGTACGGTGATGTAAGGTGTTCTTAGGAGTTGTAACGCGTCCTACATTATTCTAACGTGCTTTTGATGTTGCTAATGTCGATATCGAGCTGTAACATCTCCTGAGTTGTCGTACGATGTTCAAAGGACTTCAAAGAAATAATTAGGTTTATTAAGTAGTTTTAAGGTTTCATACGGTGTTGTAAGGAGTTTTAGGGCGTCTAACATTATACTAACGCGGTTGTCAAGGTGCTAATATGGCATACAGAGTCGTAAGATTTCTTAAGTTGTCGTACGACGTTCAAAGGACTCGGACGAATTCATTTGGTTTAGTATGTAGTTTTTAAGTTTCGTACGGTGATGTAAGGTGTTCTTAGGAGTTGTAACGCGTCTTACATTATTCTAACTCGCTTTTCATGTTACTAATGTCGATACCAAGCCTTAACATCTCCTGAGTTGCCGTACGATGTTCAAAGGACTTCGAAGAAATCATTAGTTTTATTAAGGAGTTTTAAGGTTTCATACGGTGGTTTTAGGAGTTTAAGGTGTCCGACATTATACTAACGTGGTTGTCAAGGTGCTAATATGGCATACAGAGTCGTAAGATGTCTTAAGTTGTCGTACGACGTTCAAAGGACTCTGACGAATTCATTAGGTTTAGTATGTAGTTTTCAAGTTTTGTACGGTGATGTAAGTTGTTCTTAGGAGTTATAATGCGTCCTACATTATTCTAAAGTGTTTTTCATGCTGCTAATGTCGCTACGAGCCGTAACATCTCCTAAGTTGTCGTACGATGTTCAAAGGACTTTGAAGAAATCATTAGGTTTATTAAGGAGTTTTAAGGTTTCATACAGTGTTGTTAGGAGTTTTAAGGCATCTAACATGATACTAACGCGGTTGTCAAGGTGCTAATATGACATACAGAGTCGTAAGATGTCTTAAGTTTCCGTACGACGTTCAAAGGACTTGGACGAATTCATTAGGTTTAGTATGTAGTCTTGAAGTTTCGTACGGTGATATAAGGTGTTCTTAGGAGTTGTAACGTGTCGTACATTATTCTAACGCGCTTTTCATGTTGCAAATGTCGATACCGAGCCTTAATATCTCCTGAGTTGCAGTACGATGTTCAAAGGACTTCGAAGAAATCATTAGTTTTATTAAGGAGTTTTAAGGTTTCATACGGTGTTTTAAGGAGTTTTAAGGCGTCTAACATTATACTAACGCGGTTGTCAAGGTGCTAATATGGTATACAGAGTCGTAAGATGTCTTAAGTTGTCGTACGACGTTCAAAGGACTCGGACGAATTCATTTAGTTTAGTATGTAGTTTTGAAGTTTCGTACGGGGATGTAAGGTGTTCTTAGGAGTTGTAACGCGTTGTACATTATTCTCACGTGCTTTTCATGTTGCTAATGTCGATACCAAGCCTTAACATCTCCTGAGTTGACGTACGATGTTCAAAGGACTTCGAAGAAATCATTAACTTTATTAAGGAGTTTAAGGTTTCATACGGTGTTTTTAGGAGTTTAAGGTGTCCGACATTATACTAACGTGGTTGTCAAGGTGCTAGAATGGCATACAGAGTCGTAAGATGTCTTAAGTTGTCGTACGACGTTCAAAGGACTCGGACGAATTAATTAGGTTACTATGTATTGTTCAAGTTTTGTACGGTGATGTAAGTTGTTCTTAGGAGTTGTAATGCGTCCTACATTATTCTCACGTGCTTTTCATGCTGCTAATGTTGATACGAGCCGTAACATCTCCTGAGTTGTCGTACGATGTTCAAAGGACTTTGAAGAAATCCTTATGTTTATTAAGGAGTTTTAAGGTTTCATACAGTGTTGTTAGGAGTTTTAAGGCGTTTAACATGATACTAACACGGTTGTCAAGGTGCTAATATGGCATACCGAGACGTAAGATGTCTTAATTTGCCGTACGACGTTCAAAGGACTCGGACGAATTCATTAGGTTTAGTATGTAGTTTTGAAGTTTCGTACGGTGATGTAAGGTGTTCTTAGTAGTTGTAATGTGTCCTACATTATTCTAACGTGTTTTTCATGTTGCTAATGTCGATACCGAGCCTTAACATCTCCTGAGTTGTCGTACGATGTTCAAAGGACTTCAACGAAATGATTAGGTTTATTAAGGAGTTTTAAGGTTTCATACAGTGTTGTTAGGAGTTTTAAGGCATCTAACATCATACTAACGCGGTTGTCAAGGTGCTAATATGACATACAGAGTCGTAAGATGTCTTAAGTTTCCGTACGACGTTCAAAGGACTCGGACGAATTCATTAGGTTTAGTATGTAGTTTTGAAGTTTCGTACGGTGATATAAGGTGTTCTTAGGAGTTGTAACGTGTCGTACATTATTCTAACGCGCTTTTCATGTTGCAAATGTCGATACCAAGCCTTAACATCTCCAGAGTTGCAGTACGATGTTCAAAGGACTTCGAAGAAATCATTAGTTTTATTAAGGAGTTTTAAGGTTTCATACGTTGTTTTTAGGAGTTGTAAGGTGTCCAACATTATACTAACGTGGTTGTCAAGGTGCTAATATGGCATACAGAGTCGTATGATGTCTTAAGTTGCCGAACGACGTTCAAAGGACTCGGACGAATCCATTAGGTTTAGTATGTAGTTTTCAAGTTTCGTACGGTGATGTAAGGTGTTCTTAGGAGTTGTAACACGTCCTACATTATTCTAACGTGCTTTTCATGTTGCTAATGTCGATACCGAGCCGTCACATCTCCTGAGTTGTCGTACGATGTTAAAAGGACTTCGACGAAATCATTAGGTTTATTAAGTAGTTTTAAGGTATCATACGGTGTTGTAAGGAGTTTTAAGGCGTCTAACATTATACTAACGCGTTTGTCAAGGTACTAATATGGCATACAGAGTCGTAAGATGTCTTAAGTTGTCGTACGACGTTCAAAGGACGCGGACGAATTCATATGGTTTAGTATGTAGTTTTGAAGTTTCGTATGGTGATGCAAGGTGTTTTAGGAGTTGTAACACGTCGTACATTATTCTAACGCGCTTTTCATGTTTCTAATGTCGATACCGAGCCTTAACATCTCCTGAGTTGACGTACGATGTTCAAAGGACTTCGAAGAAATCATTAGTTTTCTTAAGGAGTTTTAACGTTTCATACGGTGTTTTTAGGAGTTTAAGGTGTCCGACATTATACTAACGTGGTTGTCAAGGAGCTAATATGGCATACAGAGTCGTAGGATGTCTTAAGTTGTCGTACAACGTTCAAAGGACTCGGACGAATTCATTAGGTTTAGTATGTAGTTTTCAAGTTTTGTACGGTGATGTAACTTGTTCTTATGAGTTGTAATGCGTCCTACATTATTCTAACGTGCTTTTCATGCTGCTAATGTCGATACGAGCCGTAACATCTCCTGAGTTGTCGTATGATGTTCAAAGGACTTTGAAGAAATCATTAATTTATTAAGGAGTTTAAAGGTTTGATACAGTGTTGTTAGGAGTTTTAAGGCGTCTAACATGATACTAACACGGTTGTCAAGGTGCTAATATGGCATACAGAGACGTAAGATGTCTTAAGTTGTCGTACGACGTTCAAAGGACTCGGACGAATTCATTAGGTTTAGTATGTCGTTTTGAAGTTTCGTACGGTGATGTAAGGTGTTCTTAGGAGTTGTAATGCGTCCTACATTATTCTAACGTGCTTTTCATGTTGCTAATGTCGATACCGAGCCTTAACATCTCCTGAGTTGCCGTACGATGTTCAAAGGACATCAACGAAATCATTAGGTTTATTAAGGAGTTTTAAGGTTTCATACAGTGTTGTTAGGAGTTTTAAGGCGTCTAACATGATACTAACACGGTTGTCAAGGTGCTAATATGACATACAGAGTCGTAAGAAGTCTTAAGTTTCCGTACGACGTTCAAAGGACTCGGACGAATTCATTAGGTTTAGTATGTAGTTTTGAAGTTTCGTACGGTTATATAAGGTGTTCTTAGGAGTTGTAACACATCGTACATTATTCTAAAGAGCTTTTCATGTTGCAAATGTCGATACCGAGCCTGAACATCTCCTGAGTTGCAGTACGATGTTCAAAGGACTTCGAAGAAATCATTAGTTTTATTAAGGAGTTTTAAGGTTTCATACGGTGTTTTTAGGAGTTGTAAGGTGTCCGACATTATACTAACGTGGTTGTCAAGGTGCTAATATGGCATACAGGGTCGTAAGATGTCTTAAGTTTCCGTACGACGTTCAAAGGACTCGGACGAATTCGATAGGTTTAGTATGTAGTTTTCAAGTTTCGTACGGTGATGTAAGGTGTTCTTAGGAGTTGTAACGCGTCCTACATTATTCTAACGTGCTTTTGATGTTGCTAATGTCGATATCGAGCTGTAACATCTCCTGAGTTGTCGTACGATGTTCAAAGGACTTCAAAGAAATAATTAGGTTTATTAAGTAGTTTTAAGGTTTCATACGGTGTTGTAAGGAGTTTTAGGGCGTCTAACATTATACTAACGCGGTTGTCAAGGTGCTAATATGGCATACAGAGTCGTAAGATTTCTTAAGTTGTCGTACGACGTTCAAAGGACTCGGACGAATTCATTTGGTTTAGTATGTAGTTTTGAAGTTTCGTACGGTGATGTAAGGTGTTCTTAGGAGTTGTAACGCGTCTTACATTATTCTAACTCGCTTTTCATGTTACTAATGTCGATACCAAGCCTTAACATCTCCTGAGTTGCCGTACGATGTTCAAAGGACTTCGAAGAAATCATTAGTTTTATTAAGGAGTTTTAAGGTTTCATACGGTGGTTTTAGGAGTTTAAGGTGTCCGACATTATACTAACGTGGTTGTCAAGGTGCTAATATGGCATACAGAGTCGTAAGATGTCTTAAGTTGTCGTACGACGTTCAAAGGACTCTGACGAATTCATTAGGTTTAGTATGTAGTTTTCAAGTTTTGTACGGTGATGTAAGTTGTTCTTAGGAGTTATAATGCGTCCTACATTATTCTAAAGTGTTTTTCATGCTGCTAATGTCGCTACGAGCCGTAACATCTCCTAAGTTGTCGTACGATGTTCAAAGGACTTTGAAGAAATCATTAGGTTTATTAAGGAGTTTTAAGGTTTCATACAGTGTTGTTAGGAGTTTTAAGGCATCTAACATGATACTAACGCGGTTGTCAAGGTGCTAATATGACATACAGAGTCGTAAGATGTCTTAAGTTTCCGTACGACGTTCAAAGGACTTGGACGAATTCATTAGGTTTAGTATGTAGTCTTGAAGTTTCGTACGGTGATATAAGGTGTTCTTAGGAGTTGTAACGTGTCGTACATTATTCTAACGCGCTTTTCATGTTGCAAATGTCGATACCGAGCCTTAATATCTCCTGAGTTGCAGTACGATGTTCAAAGGACTTCGAAGAAATCATTAGTTTTATTAAGGAGTTTTAAGGTTTCATACGGTGTTTTAAGGAGTTTTAAGGCGTCTAACATTATACTAACGCGGTTGTCAAGGTGCTAATATGGTATACAGAGTCGTAAGATGTCTTAAGTTGTCGTACGACGTTCAAAGGACTCGGACGAATTCATTTAGTTTAGTATGTAGTTTTGAAGTTTCGTACGGGGATGTAAGGTGTTCTTAGGAGTTGTAACGCGTTGTACATTATTCTCACGTGCTTTTCATGTTGCTAATGTCGATACCAAGCCTTAACATCTCCTGAGTTGACGTACGATGTTCAAAGGACTTCGAAGAAATCATTAACTTTATTAAGGAGTTTAAGGTTTCATACGGTGTTTTTAGGAGTTTAAGGTGTCCGACATTATACTAACGTGGTTGTCAAGGTGCTAGAATGGCATACAGAGTCGTAAGATGTCTTAAGTTGTCGTACGACGTTCAAAGGACTCGGACGAATTAATTAGGTTACTATGTATTGTTCAAGTTTTGTACGGTGATGTAAGTTGTTCTTAGGAGTTGTAATGCGTCCTACATTATTCTCACGTGCTTTTCATGCTGCTAATGTTGATACGAGCCGTAACATCTCCTGAGTTGTCGTACGATGTTCAAAGGACTTTGAAGAAATCCTTATGTTTATTAAGGAGTTTTAAGGTTTCATACAGTGTTGTTAGGAGTTTTAAGGCGTCTAACATGATACTAACACGGTTGTCAAGGTGCTAATATGGCATACCGAGACGTAAGATGTCTTAATTTGCCGTACGACGTTCAAAGGACTCGGACGAATTCATTAGGTTTAGTATGTAGTTTTGAAGTTTCGTACGGTGATGTAAGGTGTTCTTAGTAGTTGTAATGTGTCCTACATTATTCTAACGTGTTTTTCATGTTGCTAATGTCGATACCGAGCCTTAACATCTCCTGAGTTGTCGTACGATGTTCAAAGGACTTCAACGAAATGATTAGGTTTATTAAGGAGTTTTAAGGTTTCATACAGTGTTGTTAGGAGTTTTAAGGCATCTAACATCATACTAACGCGGTTGTCAAGGTGCTAATATGACATACAGAGTCGTAAGATGTCTTAAGTTTCCGTACGACGTTCAAAGGACTCGGACGAATTCATTAGGTTTAGTATGTAGTTTTGAAGTTTCGTACGGTGATATAAGGTGTTCTTAGGAGTTGTAACGTGTCGTACGTTATTCTAACGCGCTTTTCATGTTGCAAATGTCGATACCAAGCCTTAACATCTCCAGAGTTGCAGTACGATGTTCAAAGGACTTCGAAGAAATCATTAGTTTTATTAAGGAGTTTTAAGGTTTCATACGTTGTTTTTAGGAGTTGTAAGGTGTCCAACATTATACTAACGTGGTTGTCAAGGTGCTAATATGGCATACAGAGTCGTATGATGTCTTAAGTTGCCGAACGACGTTCAAAGGACTCGGACGAATCCATTAGGTTTAGTATGTAGTTTTCAAGTTTCGTACGGTGATGTAAGGTGTTCTTAGGAGTTGTAACACGTCCTACATTATTCTAACGTGCTTTTCATGTTGCTAATGTCGATACCGAGCCGTAACATCTCCTGAGTTGTCGTACGATGTTAAAAGGACTTCGACGAAATCATTAGGTTTATTAAGTAGTTTTAAGGTATCATACGGTGTTGTAAGGAGTTTTAAGGCGTCTAACATTATACTAACGCGTTTGTCAAGGTGCTAATATGGCATACAGAGTCGTAAGATGTCTTAAGTTGCCGTACGACGTTCAAAGGACGCGGACGAATTCATATGGTTTAGTATGTAGTTTTGAAGTTTCGTATGGTGATGCAAGGTGTTTTAGGAGTTGTAACACGTCGTACATTATTCTAACGCGCTTTTCATGTTGCTAATGTCGATACCGAGCCTTAACATCTCCTGAGTTGACGTACGATGTTCAAAGGACTTCGAAGAAATCATTAGTTTTATTAAGGAGTTTTAACATTTCATACGGTGTTTTTAGGAGTTTAAGGTGTCCGAAATTATACTAACGTGGTTGTCAAGGAGCTAATATGGCATACAGAGTCGTAAGATGTCTTAAGTTGTCGTACGACGTTCAAAGGACACGAACGAATTCATTAGGTTTAGTATGTAGTTTTCAAGTTTTGTACGGTGATGTAACTTGTTCTTATGAGTTGTAATGCGTCCTACATTATTCTAACGTGCTTTTCATGCTGCTAATGTCGATACGAGCCGTAACATCTCCTGAGTTGTCGTACGATGTTCAAAGAACTTTGAAGAAATCATTAATTTATTAAGGAGTTTAAAGGTTTGATACAGTGTTGTTAGGAGTTTTAAGGCGTCTAACATGATACTAACACGGTTGTCAAGGTGCTAATATGGCATACAGAGACGTAAGATGTCTTAAGTTGCCGTACGGCGTTCAAAGGACTCGGACGAATTCATTAGGTTTAGTATGTCGTTTTGAAGTTTCGTACGGTGATGTAAGGTGTTTTTAGGAGTTGTAATGCGTCCTACATTATTCTAACGTGCTTTTCATGTTGCTAACGTCGATACCGAGCCTTAACATCTCCTGAGTTGCCGTACGATGTTCAAAGGACATCAACGAAATCATTAGGTTTATTAAGGAGTTTTAAGGTTTCATACAATGTTGTTAGGAGTTTTAAGGCGTCTAACATGATACTAACACGGTTGTCAATGTGCTAATATGACATACAGAGTCGTAAGATGTGATAAGTTTCCGTACGACGTTCAAAGGACTCGGACGAATTCATTAGGTTTAGTATGTAGTTTTGAAGTTTCGTACGGTGATATAAGGTGTTTTAGGAGTTGTAACGCGTCGTACATTATTCTAACGTGCTTTTCGTATTTCTAATGTCGATAACGAGCTTTAACATCTCCTGGGTTGCCGTACGATGTTCAAAGCACTTCGACTAAATAATTAGGTTTATTAAGGAGTTTTAAGGTTTCATACTGTGTTGTTAGGAGTTTTAAGGCGTCTAACATTATTCTAACGTGGTTGTCAAAGTGCTAATATGTTATACAGAGTCGTAAGATGTCTTAAGTTGTCGTATGACTTTCAAATGACTCGTACGAATTCATTTGGTTTAGTATGGAGTTTTAAAGTTTCCTATGGTGATGTAAGGTGTTCTTATGAGTTGTAATGTGTCCTACAGTATTCTAACGTGCTTTTCATGCTGCTAATGTCGATACCGAGCCTAAACATCTCCTGAGTTGTCATACGATGTTCAAAGGAGTTTGACGAAATCATTAGGTTTATTAAGAAGTTTTTAGGTTTCATACGATGTTGTTTTGGTGTTTTAAGGCATCTAACATGATACTAACGCGGTTGTCAAGGTGCTAATATGGCACACAGAGTCGTAAGATGGCTTAAGTTGACGTACGGCATTCAAAGGACTCGGACGAATTCATTAGGTTTAGTATGTAGTTTTGAAGTTTCGTACGGTGATATAAGGTGTATTAGGAGTTGTAACGCGTCGTACATTATTCTAACGTGCTTTTCATGTTGCTAATATCGATACCGAGCCTTAACATCTCCTGAGTTGCAGTACGATGTTCAAAGGACTTTGAAGAAATCATTAGTTTTATTAAGGAGTTTTAAGGTTTCATATGGTGTTTTTAGGAGTTGTAAGGTGTCCAACATTATACTACCGTGGTTGTCATGGTGCTAATATGGCATACAGAGTCGTAAGATGTCTTAAGTTGTCGTACGACGTTCAAAGGACTCGGACGAATTCATTAGGTTTAGTATGTAGTTTTCAAGTTTCGTACGGTGATGTAAGGTGTTCTTGGGAGTTGTAACGCGTCCTACATTATTCTAACGTGCTTTTCATGTTGCTATTGTGGATACCGAGCCGTAACATCTCCTGAGTTGTCGTACGATGTTAAAATGACTTCGAAGAAATCATTAGGTTTATTAAGTAGTTCTAAGGTTTCATACGGTGTTGTAAGAAGTTTTAAGGCGTCTAACATTATACTAACGCGTTTTTCAAGGTGCTAATATGGCATACAGAGTCGTAAGATGTCTTAAGTTGTCGTACGACGTTCAAAGGACTCGGACGAATTCATTTGGTTTAGTATGTAGTTTTGAAGTTTCGTACGGTGATGCAAGGTCTTCCTAGGAGTTGTAACGCGTCGTACATTATTCTAACGCGCTTTTCATGTTGCTAATGTCGATACCGAGCCATAACATCTCCTGAGTTGACGTACGATGTTCAAAGGACTTCGAAGAAATCATTAGTTTTATTAAGGAGTTTTAACGTTTCATACGGTGTTTTTAGGAGTTTAAGGTGTCCGAAATTATACTAACGTGGTTGTCAAGGAGCTAATATGGCATACAGAGTCGTAAGATGTCTTAAGTTGTCGTACGACGTTCAAAGGACACGGACGAATTCATTAGGTTTAGTATGTAGTTTTCAAGTTTTGTACGGTGATGTAACTTGTTCTTATGAGTTGTAATGCGTCCTACATTATTCTAACGTGCTTTTCATGCTGCTAATGTCGATACGAGCCGTAACATCTCCTGAGTTGTCGTACGATGTTCAAAGAACTTTGAAGAAATCATTAATTTATTAAGGAGTTTAAAGGTTTGATACAGTGTTGTTAGGAGTTTTAAGGCGTGTAACATGATACTAACACGGTTGTCAAGGTGCTAATATGGCATACAGAGACGTAAGATGTCTTAAGTTGCCGTACGGCGTTCAAAGGACTCGGACGAATTCATTAGGTTTAGTATGTCGTTTTGAAGTTTCGTACGGTGATGTAAGGTGTTTTTAGGAGTTGTAATGCGTCCTACATTATTCTAACGTGCTTTTCATGTTGCTAACGTCGATACCGAGCCTTAACATCTCCTGAGTTGCCGTACGATGTTCAAAGGACATCAACGAAATCATTAGGTTTATTAAGGAGTTTTAAGGTTTCATACAGTGTTGTTAGGAGTTTTAAGGCGTCTAACATGATACTAACACGGTTGTCAATGAGCTAATATGACATACAGAGTCGTAAGATGTGTTAGATTTCCGTACGACGTTCAAAGGACTCGGACGAATTCATTAGGTTTAGTATGTAGTTTTGAAGTTTCGTACGGTGATATAAGGTGTTTTAGGAGTTGTAACGCGTCGTACATTATTCTAACGTGCTTTTCGTATTTCTAATGTCGATAACGAGCTTTAACATCTCCTGGGTTGCCGTACGATGTTCAAAGCACTTCGACTAAATAATTAGGTTTATTAAGGAGTTTTAAGGTTTCATACTGTGTTGTTAGGAGTTTTAAGGCGTCTAACATTATTCTAACATGGTTGTCAAAGTGCTAATATGTTATACAGAGTCGTAAGATGTCTTAAGTTGTCGTATGACTTTCAAATGACTCGTACGAATTCATTTGGTTTAGTATGGAGTTTTAAAGTTTCCTATGGTGATGTAAGGTGTTCTTATGAGTTGTAATGTGTCCTACAGTATTCTAACGTGCTTTTCATGCTGCTAATGTCGATACCGAGCCTAAACATCTCTTGAGTTGTCATATGATGTTCAAAGGAGTTTGACGAAATCATTAGGTTTATTAAGAAGTTTTTAGGTTTCATACGATGTTGTTTTGGTGTTATAAGGCATCTAACATGATACTAACGCGGTTGTCAAGGTGCTAATATGGCACACAGAGTCGTAAGATGGCTTAAGTTGACGTACGGCATTCAAAGGACTCGGACGAATTCATTAGGTTTAGTATGTAGTTTTGAAGTTCCGTACGGTGATGTAAGGAGTTTTTAGGAGATGTAACGTATCCTGCATTATTCTAACGTGCTTTTCATATTTCTAATGTGGATAACGAGCTTTAACATCTCCTGGGTTGCCGTACGATGTTCAAAGCACTTCGACGAAATAATTAGGTTTATTAAGGAGTTTTAAGGTTTCATACTGTGTTGTTAAGAGTTTTAAGGCGTCTAACATTATTCTAACGTGGTTGTTAAGGTGCTAATATGGTATACTGAGTCGTAAGATGTCTTAAGTTGTCGTACGACGTTCAAAGGACTCGGACGAATTCATTTGGTTTAGTATGGAGTTTTAAAGTTTCCTATGGTGATGTAAGGAGTTCTTACGAGTTCTAATGCGTCCTACATTATTCTAACGTGCTTTTCATGTTGCTAATGTCGATATCGAGCCTTTACATCTCCTGAGTTGCCGTACGATGTTCAAAGCACTTCGACGAAATAATTAGGTTTATTAAGGAGTTTTAAGGTTTCAAACCGTGTTGTTAGGAGTTTTAAGGCGTCTAACATTATACTAACATGGTTGAAAAAGTGCTAATATGACATATAGAGTCGTAAGATGTCTTAAGTTGACGTACGGCATTCAAAGGACTCGGAAGAATTCATTAGGTTTAGTATGTAGTTTTGAAGTTCCGTACGATGAAGTAAGGAGTTCTTAGGAGATGTAATGCATCCTACATTATTCTAACGTGCTTTTCATATTTCTAATGTCGTTAACGAGCTTTAACATCTCCTTGGTTGCCGTACGATGTTCAAAGCACTTCGACTAAATAATTATGTTTATTAAGCAGTTTTAAGGTTTCATACTGTGTTGTTAGGTGTTTTAAGGCGTCTAACATTAATCTAACGTGGTTGTCAAAGTGCTAATATGGTATACAGAGTCGTAAGATGTCTTAAGTTGTCGTACGACGATCAAAGGAATCGTACGAATTCATTTGGATTAGTATGGAGTTTTAAAGTTTCCTATGGTGATGTAAGGTGTTCTTAGGAGTTGTAATGTTTCCTACAGTATTCTAACGTGCTTTTCATGCTGCTAATGTCGACACCGAGCCTAAACATCTCCTGAGTTGTCATACGATGTTCAAAGGACATCGACGAAATCATTAGGTTTATTAAGAAGTTTTTGGGTTTCATACGGTGTTGTTTGGAGTTTTAAGGCGTCTAACATGATACTAACGCGGTTGTCAATGTGCTAATATGGCATACAGAGTCGTAAGATGTCTTAAGTTGCCGTACGGCGTTCAAAGGACTCGGACGAATTCATTAGGTTTAGTATGTAGTTTTTATGTTTCGTACGGTGATGTAATGTGTTCTTAGGAGTTGTAATGCGTCCTACATTATTCTAACGTGCTTTTCATGTTGCTAATGTCGATATCGAGCCTTTACATCTCCTGAGTTGCCGTACGATGTTCAAAGCACTTCGACGAAATAATTAGGTTTATTAAGGAGTTTTAAGGTTTCAAACAGTGTTGTTAGGAATTTTAAGGCGTCTAACATAATACTAACATAATTTTCAAGGTTCTAATATGTCATATAGAGTCGTAAGATGTCTTAAGTTGTCGTACGGTATTCAATGGACTCGGATGAATTCATTAGGTTTAGTATGTAGTTTTGAAGTTTCGTACGGTGATGTAAGGAGTTCATAGGAGATGTAACGCATCGTACATTATTCTAACGTGCTTTTCATATTTCTAATGTCGATAACGAGCTTTAACATCTCCTGAGTTGCCGTTCGATGTTCAAAGCACTTCGACGAAATAATTAGGTTTATTAAGGAGTTTTAAGGTTTCAAACCGTGTTGTTAGGAGTTTTAAGGCGTCTAACATTATACTAACATGGTTGAAAAGGTGCTAATATGACATATAGAGTCGTAAGATGTCTTAAGTTGCCGTACGGCATTCAAAGGACTCGGAAGAATTCATTAGGTTTAGTATGTAGTTTTGAAGTATCGTACGGTGATGTAAGGAGTTCTTAGGAGATGTAACGCATCCTACATTATTCTAACGTGCTTTTCATATTTCTAATGTGGATAACGAGCTTTAACATCTCCTGGGTTGTCGTACGATGTTCAAAGCACTTCGACGAAATAATTAGGTTTATTAAGGAGTTTTAAGGTTTCATACTGTGTTGTTAGGAGTTTTAAGGCCTCTAACATTATTCTAACGTTGTTGTCAAGGTGCTAATATGGTATACAGAGTCGTAAGATGTCTTAAGTTGTCGTACGACGTTCAAAGGACTCGGACGAATTCATTTGGTTTAGTATGGAGTTTTAAAGTTTCCTATGGTGATGTAAGGAGTTCTAAGGAGTTGTAATGCGTCCTACATTATTCTAACGTGCTTTTCATGTTGCTAATGTCGATATCGGGCCTTTACATCTGCTGAGTTGCCGTACGATGTTCAAAGCACTTCGACGAAATAATTAGGTTTATTAAGGAGTTTTAAGGTTTCAAACCGTGTTGTTAGAAGTTTTAAGGCGTCTAACATTATACTAACATGGTTGAAAAGGTGCTAATATGTCATATAGAGTCGTAAGATGTCTTAAGTTGTCGTACGGTATTCAATGGACTCGGATGAATTCATTAGGTTTAGTATGTAGTTTTGAAGTTTCGTACGGTGATGTAAGGAGTTCTTAGGAGATGTAACGCATCCTACATTATTCTAACGTGCTTTTCATATTTCTAATGTCGATAACGAGCTTTAACATCTCCTGGGTTGCCGTACGATGTTCAAAGCACTTCGACGAAATAATTAGGTTTATTAAGGAGTTTTAAGGTTTCATACTGTGTTGTTAGGAGTTTTAAGGCGTCTAACATTATTCTAACGTGGTTCTCAAAGTGCTAATATGGTATACAGAGTCGTAAGATGTCTTAAGTTGTCGTACGACGTTCAAAGGACTCGTACGAATTCATATGGTTTAGTATGGAGTTTTAAAGTTTCCTATGGTGATGTAAGGTGTTCTTAGGAGTTGTAATGTGTCCTACAGTATTCTAACGTGCTTTTCATGCTTCTAATGTCGATACCGAGCCTAAACATTTCCTGAGTTGTCATACGATGTTCAAAGGACTTCGACGAAATCATTAGGTTTATAAAGAAGTTTTTAGGTTTCATACGGTGTTGTTTGGAGTTTTAAGGCGTCTAACATGATACTAACGCGATTGTCAAGGTGCTAATATGGCATACAGAGTCGTAAGATGTTTTAAGTTGTCGTACGGCGTTCAAAGGACTCGGACGAATTCATTAGTTTTAGTATGTAGTTTTGATGTTTCGTACGGTGATGTAAGGTGTTCTTAGGAGTTGTAACGCGTCGTACGGTGATGTAAGGTGTTCTTAGGAGTTTCCCACCCCGTCAGAGTTTGTTTGACAGTGGTCCGGTAGGGTCTAGTTCGGGTGGTAGTGAATTTAAGGAGATTAAGGATATGATAATGACCGAAACTCAGCTGATATCTCAGATTGTGAATAGGGATAAGGAGACCCAGCTTAGATTGCAGGAGCATGATCTTTTACTGAAAAATCAACAAGCTGCATTTGTAGACCTGCAGAGGATGGTAGGAAATATGTCTAAGCAGTTAGAGGCAGCTCAGTCTAGTTCATCCTCTTATGGAAAGTGTAAGGCTAACGTTAGTGCTGTTACAACCCGTAGTGGTAGACGAGCAGAGTTAGTGAAACCACAGGTTGAGGAGCCAATAGAGGAGGAGGTTGAGCTAGAGGTTCATGTTAGTGTTGAAGAGAATAGGATACCGGTGAACCCTAAGCCGAGTAAGCTTAAGCATGAGAGAGTGAGGGAGAAGAAGAAAGGTAATAAATCTGATATGGATGAGGACTTTAGTAAGTGCCCATACCCTGAGCGTTTAACTCGACAGAAGTATCTTAGAGAGTATGGTCATTTCCTGGAGTTGTTTAAACAACTCAAAGTTAATCTCCCGTTCGTTGAGGTACTCCAGCATATGCCTAAATATGCTAAGTTTCTTAAGAATCTTCTTTCCAATAAGAAGAAACTGGAGGACCTCCCCAATGTCGTTCTGAATGAGGAATGTTCTGCTGTAGTGCAGAACAAACTACCAGAGAAATTGTCTGATCCGGGTGTTTTCACTCTCCCATGTATGTTTGGTAGCTCCTCAGTTCATCATGCTTTAGCTGATCTAGGTGCTAGTGTGAATTTAATGCCTTATTCATTGTATAAGCAGCTAGGCCTAGGAGATCTCGTTCCTACACGCATGACCATATCTTTAGCTGATCGTTCGATTAAGAAGCCACGAGGAGTAGTGGAAAATGTTTTGATTAAGATCAATAAGTTTGTTTTTCCCGTGGACTTTGTCATTTTAGATATGGAGGCAGACCATAGAGTCCCGATTATTTTAGGTCGTCCACTCTTTCGTACGGCTCGTGCTTTGATAGATGTGTTTGCTGGTAAAATAACACTGCAGGTAGGGGATGAGAGTGCTACGTTTAGGATTCCTGACCCAATGAGAGAGACGAATAAGTGGGATGATGAATTATATGTGATTGGGTCGGATCAGGTGCTGAAGAATAAGTGTGGGTATCCTAGGACGGATGTTGATGTCCCAAAAGAACCAGGATAGGATGTCGAGGGTTGAGTGTCTCAGGTGAGATCTTGAGTGTATAGTTTGTATAGTTACTTGCATGGTTTTTATTTACTTTTATTTGAGTCCTTTTTGTGTTGAGTTAGTCCTTCGTGTTTTGAGTCTTTTATTTTACACTTTGATGTCTGCTTGGGTATGTTTGTGTGTTTATTTTGCAGGGTTTGGATTAGTCCGTTCGTACTCAATCTCCATTCGGACGAGGATGATCTGAAACCCATTCATAAGATTGTAAAGGGCATCTCAAGCTAATTGATGTTAGAGGACGATTGCGAATGAAATGCTATACGATCGTCGGGAACAAGACTACTAAAGCAAAGCTACACGATTATCAGGGGAGTCTGTTCCTTTTACTTTCTATTTTTAATTTTTAGTGTTCTAGTTTATTAATTTATTTATTCTGTTTTATGTTGATTCGTCTTTCGGGCCACATTAGGGACAATGTGTCGTTTAAGTGTGGGTATGGGAGACTATCGTCTAGTCTAGTTAGTTGAGTCAAATAGTGTCAGAAAAATACAAAAAAATTTAAAAATTTGAAAATGTTTTTGAAAAAGTGTTGCATTTAAATGGAAAATGATAGTAGAATTGGGAGTTGGTTTTCAAAGAAAACAATTTTTGTTGGTTTGAAAACAAGTGATTAGTAAATTGGTAATCAGTTGGTGACCCAATTAGCTTTGAAGGTTTTTCTCTAAGTGTTATAAATGTACCTAATTAAATCAAGATATCTCGTGGGTTTTCATCTTAGGTGAAATAGGGAGGCCATAACTAAGAAACTTAGGCACCATTGTAGGCTTTAGAACTTACACTAGTTAAGGATAAGTGCCATAATAGGATCTAATAGCACGCTTCTTGAGAAAGAAGTGGCGCTCCGCATACAATGTCCATAGGGTATAGACTGAAAGTGCTCAAAGTAGCAACTTGAATAAAAGAGCTCAATGTAGCCAAATGAAAAAAAAACAAAACAAAATAAAACAAGTGATCCAAGACCTCATGTGCTCTACCTCTGGGATAGCGACTTGGAGCCGACACCCCTGGGTGAGGTGATCTTGTTTTAGAAAAAAAAAAAAGAAAAGAATAAAACAGTCTATACCCATAATATCATCCATCAAATAATCACCCTAATATGGCAATATTTCTTAACTAGGTTAAGTTCTTTAGGTTACTTTGGTAAGAATAAAAATCTATATGGTTTAATCTGTGCCTCGTAAAGAAACAATTAACAGGCTGAACTGTGGCTTCCTAAGTGTGAGACCCTGTAGATGAATTGATATCACTTAAACTAAAGCAAACACAAGGAGAGACCCGATTAGTTAGTGTTAGGGTTAGATGGAAACATTGTCGATGATTACTTTGACTTGTTGCTTGTTTGAGAATTGTTTGAATTGTTTTCTTGTTGGAAACTAAATCCTGATTGTGATTCCATTTGCATACTTTTTCGAGGACGAAAAAAGGTTAAGTGTGGGTATTTTGATGTGTGGCTAACACATCATGGTTTTGTTAATAGTTTTCATCTAAATTTCGGGTTTAATGCTTGTGTTTCGCTTAATTTTTATATGTTTATTGAATGACACATGGATCTAAATTATATTTGTGTTATGTAGGTGTTTTGGTGCTTAAAAATGTGCAAATGATCTAAAGGAATGAAGTGGAGCACAAGAGAAAACTTGGAGTTGGAAGGCAAGAAAGAAAATAAAAGTTTCTGGTTGGAGGCCTTCTAGGCGATACGCGCAGGACAGGGGTCTATGATGCGCGTATCTCCTAGCACAGATATACGGGATTTTTTTAGGGTTTTGCTATTTAAACACATTATAAACCCTAGTCGTGGAGAGTTTTTTCCAGCCGTTTTAGAGCATAAAGAAAGGAGATTTTTGGTGATTCAAAGAGGTTGGAAGCAAGAGAGTGAAGCTTGGATCATCGAGACGCAAAACGATCGTTGTTTCGGGTTTTTAATCCTCTTGAACTCTTGTTTTAATTAACTTTTGATCATGTTTGCTTTAAACTCAGAATGTTTTGATGTTTTTGATATGATCATGAGTAGCTAAACTAGTATTACTACCTAGATGATGAACGGTTATTGATTGTGGAATTGGTTTCGGTTGTTTTTATGTGATGTTTTGAATTCTAGCATAAATTGCATGTTCTTGGTATGTTGAATGTGTATGGTTGTTAAAGTATTGATTTTTATTGTTTTACTAAGTTCTTACTTGAATTGAGTGGTTGATGTGATCATATTGATTCTCGTAGCTAAGTCATTGACCTTGTGTTATTGACTTGTGTAATGAATTGCTAGACGTAGTGATCATTAGGATTGGTAAAACTTGAATTGAAACTTTAATGAACTACTTAACTTAGCTTGAAAAAGTAAGTTAGGCAATTAATCTTGATAGTTAAACAATTAGGGTTTGAACGGTCCGAGAGGAGGTTTGCCTAATACGTGATTATCTTGCTAATTGTGTTCAATATATCCTTTGCATGTTACCCCTTGCATGATAATGTATTGTGTCAACTAGATCGAGAGGTTAGTTGTCATTTGGGTATGTTAGAATTGTTGAAAAGACCGAAAGGTGATTCAACCCAATCGATAGTTTAATTCGTTCCTTAAGTATTCTTATCGGTCACACCCGGAGAATGATCTGGGATCCTTTAAGTCTATTAAGGTTCGCATCTTTAGAAATTCGGTTTCATCACATTTGAATTAACCAAACCAAAGCCATAAGTCATAACCGGGATTCATCTAGGTGGTATTCTTTCCAATCTTGCAAGTTAATCAAAGTCTTCATTCGTTGTGTTCATCTTTAATTAATTTATTAGTTAAAATTAAATTTCTTGTTTTTAGGTTATTAGAAAACCCCCAATCAATCAATATTCCTTTTCAATTTAGTTTACGTTATTCGTAGTGTCTTTGGGTTCGATATCCGGTCTTCCGTAGACTATACTCCAGTCGATAGGTACACTTGCCTGTCTGCTAGGTCTAGTTTAGGGTTAATTGGTTTTTAACTCGAGTGTCTAGATAGAGTCTTAGGTTAGTCATTTTTATAGACCGTTTTTAGCACATCACTAATGTAGATACCGAGCCGTAACATCTCCTGAGTTGTTGTACGATGTTCAAAGGACTTCGAAGAAATCATTAGGTTTATTAAGGAGTTTTAAGGTTTCATATGGTGTTTTTAGGAGTTGTAATGTGTGCAACATTATACTAACGTACTTGTCAAGGTGCTAATATGGCATATAGAGTCGTAAGATGTCTTAAGTTGTCGTACGACGTTCAAAGGACTCGGACGAATTCATTTGGTTTAGTATGGAGTTTTAAAGTTTCCTACGGTGATGTAAGGAGTTCTTAGGAGTTGTAATGCGTCCTACATTATTCTAACGTGTTTTTCATATTGCTAATGTCGATATCGAGCCTTTACATCTCCTGAGTTGCCGTACGATGTTCAAAGCACTTCGACGAAATAATTAGGTTTATTAAGGAGTTTTAAGGTTTCAAACCGTGTTGTTAGGAGTTTTAAGGCGTCTAACAGTATACTAACATGGTTGAAAAGGTGCTAATATGACCTATAGAGTCGTAAGATGTCTTAAGTTGCCGTACGGCGTTCAAAGGACTCGGAAGATTTTATTAGGTTTAGTATGTAGTTTTGAAGTTTCGTACGGTGATGTAAGGAGTTCTTAGGAGATGTAATGCATCCTACATTATTCTAACGTGTTTTTCATATTTCTAATGTCGATAACGAGCTTTAACATCTCCTGGGTTGCCGTACGATGTTCAAAGCACTTCGACGAAATAATTAGGTTTATCAAGGAGTTTTAAGGTTTCATACTGTGTTGTTAGGAGTTTTAAGGCGTCTAACATTATTCTAACGTGGTTCTCAAAGTGCTAATATGGTATACAGAGTCGTAAGATGTCTTAAGTTATCGTACGACGATCAAAGGAATCGTACGAATTCATTTGGTTTAGTATGGAGTTTTAAAGTTTCCTATGGTGATGTAAGGTGTTCTTAGGAGTTGTAATGTTTCTTTCAATCAATCACTCAATTCTTCAATTCTTTTTCAGATTATGATACTTTTCTGGGCAAATATCAATCAAATCTTCAAATCTTCATATTAGATTGACTTTTCAAAGTCAAAATTGTGATGAACACAAGATCAATTCTTCAATATTTGTTGTTTTTGTTCAATTCAATACTCGTATTAACTGAGAAATGATGTTTATAACACTCCTTAAAAGTTTTTATACCTTGAATCAAGCTAAATCTCATTCAGATCGGGATTTTTGATGAAGAACACAACAAGTGGGTTTTGAGAAAAATTGACAAAATATGGATCGAAATCAACAAATCTGATTGGTTTGATTATGAACGAGGCTTAGGATTATGATTTCTAACATATCTCAATCATCAATTTCTCAAAACATCAACAAAATTTCGGATCTCAAATTTGAGCAGTGAATATGACGAACATTAATAATTTCTTCAAAAACTCAGTCAAATCTTCACCAATTGATCTCAAACTTTGCAGTTCTTTACACAAACATGAACCAAAGCTAATGGTAGCTAAAATTCCATCAATAACAACAACAATCAAAGATCACCCAACAGCTCTGATACCAATTGATAGTTCTAGACGAACCGAGCTTGGATCTAGATCTGAGATTGTTTGGGGATGTTGTTTGTAATCAGTGATGCGGAAACTCACTGATCACGTATTGATGCTTGAATGTTCATGAAGATCAATGCAAGGTATGATGAAGATTATGATATGAATAGGTGAATTGTATTAGATCAATGGAGAGGTTACAAAAAAATATGGAATGAAATGTGTAGGCAACTCCTTTAACAAATGACCTAGGTGATGGTATTTATAGTCCATACCATTCACCTTACATTTCAACCTAACCACGTGCAGTTAAGCACAAACGCGCATTTAAGCACGAAACGATTACACAAATATTCTAAGACTAATACAATTAATGAACTTCTTCACCCGTGCTTGCTCGTGATCATGCTCAATATCTTCACTCGCTTATATTTGGAAAGTGACATCTTCAAATAGCCCCAACAGTACTCCCCCTAAGATGACACTTTACAAATCCGACATATCAGCTTAAATCTTCATGTGGCGAGCATAGAGAGCAACTTAAAGTTTTGGTATGCATTATCTTCAAGAGGACTCAACATGATACTTTTCTGGGCAAATATCAATCAATTCCTCAAATCTTCATATCAGATTGACTTTTCAAAGTCAAAATTGTGATGAACACAAGATCAATTCTTCAGTATTTGTTGTTTTTGTTCAATTCAATACTCGTATTAGCTAAGGAATGATGTTTCTAACAATCCTTCAAAGTATTACACCTTGAAACAAGCTAAATCTCATTCAGATCCGGATTTTAGATGAAGAACACAACAAGTGGGTTTTGAGACAAATTGACAAAATATGGATCGAAATCAACAAATCAGTGATGTTTGATCATGAACGAAGCTTAGGATAGTGATTTCTAACATATCTCAATCAACAATTTCTCAATATCAACAACAAATTTCGGATTTCAAATTTGAGCAGTGAAATGACGAACATGAACAATTTCTTCAAAAACTCTATCAATTCTTCACCAATTGATCTCAAACTTTGCAGTTCTTTACACAAACATGAATCAAAGCTAATGGTAGCTAAAATTCCATCAATAACAACAACAATCAGAGATCACCCAACAGCTCTGATACCAATTGATAGGTTCAATTGGATCGATATTGCTGCAAATCAGAACAATCTAAGTACACAAACACAATTCAATTAGCAACACAATTCATTACTAATAATTCTCTTTGTATTGATGATCAAAGCATAAAAGTTGTAGTACAAATGTGCAGGAGAATGTAAGAACACCCACACTAATTCTCTCTCTAGCGTGTAATTGTGATCTAAACTCTTTTTTTTTTTTTTACTGTTGAGTCGGGTCAAACTTGGGACGGGTCAACAATTGAGACAGGTCACTATTTGGACGGGTCAACAAAATTGGGACGGCTGAACAGTTGAGACGGGTGACAATTGAGACGGGTCACTGTTTGGTCGTGTCAACAACTTGAGACGTCTGAAAAGTGTCTTCACCCGGCTGAACAGTGTCTTCACTCGGCTGAACAGTGTTTTTCTTCTTTCACACGGCTGAACAGTGTTTTTCACCCGACTGAACAGTGTTTTCACCTGGCTGAAAGCTTCACACGGCTAAATAGTGAATCACCTGGCTGAATAGTATCAAACTTCACCCGACAAAAACTCAACACTTAGGAAAATTTCTTTCAATCAATCACTCAATTCTTCAATTCTTCTTCAGATTATGATACTTTTCTGTGCAAATATCAATCAATTCTTCAAATCTTCATATCAGATTGACTTTTCAAAGTCAAAATTGTGATGAACACAAGATCAATTCTTCAATATTTGTTGTTTTTGTTCAATTCAATACTCGTATTAGCTAAGGAATGATGTTTCTAACAATCCTTCAAAGTATTACACCTTGAAACAAGCTAAATCTCATTCAGATCCGGATTTTAGATGAAGAACACAACAAGTGGGTTTTGAGACAAATTGACAAAATATGGATCGAAATCAACAAATCAGTGATGTTTGATCATGAACGAAGCTTAGGATAGTGATTTCTAACATATCTCAATCAACAATTTCTCAATATCAACAACAAATTCCGGATTTCAAATTTGAGAAGTGAAATGACGAACATGAACAATTTCTTCAAAAACTCAATCAATTCTTCACCAATTGATCTCAAACTTTGTAGTTCTTTACACAAACATAAATCGAAGCTAATGGTAGCTAAAATTCCATCAATAACAACAACAATCAGAGATCACCCAACAGCTCTGATACCAATTGATAGGTTCAATTGGATTGATATTGCTGCAAATTAGAACAATCTAAGTACACAAACACAATTCAATCAGCAACACAATTCATTACTAATAATTCTCTTTGTATTGATGATCAAAGCATAAAAGTTGAAGTACAAATGTGCAGGAGAATGTAAGAACACACACACATTAATTCTCTCTCTAGCGTGTAATTGTGATCTAGACTCTTTTTTTTTACTGTTGAGTCGGGTCAAACCTGGGACGGGTCAACAATTGAGACGGGTCACTATTTGGACGTGTCAACAAAATTGGGACGGCTGAATAGTTGAGACGGGTGACAATTGAGACGGGTCACTGTTTGGTCGTGTCAACAACTTGAGACGTCTGAAAAGTGTCTTCACCCGGCTGAACAGTGTTTTTCTTCTTTCACACGGCTGAACAGTGTTTTTCACCCGGTTGAACAGTGTTTTCAGCCGGCTGAAAGCTTCACACGGCTAAATAGTGAATCACCCGGCTGAATAGTATCAAACTTCACCCGACAAAAACTCAACACTTAGGAAAATTTCTTTCAATCAATCACTCAATTCTTCAATTCTTCTTCAGATTATGATACTTTTCTGGGCAAATATCAATCAATTCTTCAAATCTTCATATCAGATTGACTTTTCAAAGTCAAAATTGTGATGAACACAAGATCAATTCTTCAATATTTGTTGTTTTTGTTCAATTCAATACTCGTATTAGCTAAGGAATGATGTTTCGAACAATCCTTCAAAGTATTACATTTTGAAACAAGCTAAATCTCATTCAGATCCGGATTTTAGATGAAGAACACAACAAGTGGGTTTTGAGACAAATTGACAAAATATGGATCGAAATCAACAAATCAGTGATGTTTGATCATGAACGAAGCTTAGGATAGTGATTTCTAACATATCTCAATCAACAATTTCTCAATATCAACAACAAATTCCGGATTTCAAATTTGAGCAGTGAAATGACGAACATGAACAATTTCTTCAAAATTTCAATCAATTCTTCACCAATTGATCTCAAACTTTGCAGTTCTTTACACAAACATGAATCAAAGCTAATGGTAGCTAAAATTCCATCAATAACAACAACAATCAGAGATCACCCAACAGCTCTGATACCAATTGATAGGTACAATTGGATCGATATTGCTGTAAATCAGAACATCTAAGTACACAAACACAATTCAATCAGCAACACAATTCATTACTAATAATTCTCTTTGTATTGATGATCAAAGCATTAAAGTTGTAGTACAAATGTGCAGGAGAATGTAAGAACACACACACTAATTCTCTCTCTAGCGTGTAATTGTGATCTAGACTCTTTTTTTTTTTTTACTGTTGAGTCGGGTCAAACTTGGGACGGGTCAACAATTGAGACGGGTCACTATTTGGACGGGTCAACAAAATTGGGACGGCTGAACAATTGAGACGGGTGACAATTGAGACGGGTCACTGTTTGGTCGTGTCAAAAACTTGAGACGTCTGAAAAGTGTCTTCACCCGGCTGAACAGTTTCTTCACCCGGCTGAACAGTGTTTTTCTTCTTTCACACGGCTGAACAGTGTTTTTCACCCGGCTGAACAGTGTTTTCACCCGGATGAAAGCTTCACACGGCTAAATAGTGAATCACCTGGATGAATAGTATCAAACTTCACCCGACAAAAACTCAACACTTAGGAAAATTTCTTTCAATCAATCACTCAATTCTTCAATTCTTCTTCAGAATATGATACTTTTCTGGGCAAATATCAATCAATTCTTCAAATCTTCATATCAGATTGACTTTTCAAAGTCAAAATTGTGATGAACACAAGATCAATTCTTCAGTATTTGTTGTTTTTGTTCAATTCAATACTCGTATTAACTAAGGAATGATATTTCTAACAATCTTTCAAAGTATTACACCTTGAAACAAGCTAAATCTCATTCAGATCCGGATTTTAGATGAAGAACACAACAAGTGGGTTTTGAGACAAATTGACAAAATATGGATCGAAATCAACAAATCAGTGATGTTAGATCATGAACGAAGCTTAGGATAGTGATTTCTAACATATCTCAATCAACAATTTCTCAATATCAACAACAAATTCCGGATTTCAAATTTGAGCAGTGAAATGACGAACATGAACAATTTCTTCAAAAACTCAATCAATTCTTCACCAATTGATCTCAAACTTTGCAGTTCTTTACACAAACATGAATCAAAGCTAATGGTAGCTAAAATTCCATCAATAACAACAACAATCAGAGATCACCCAACAGCTCTGATACCAATTGATATGTTCAATTGGATCGATATTGCTGCAAATCAGAACAATCTAAGTACACAAACACAATTCAATCAGCAACACAATTCATTACTAATAATTCTCTTTGTATTGATGATGAAAGCATAAAAGTTGTAGTACAAATGTGCAGGAGAATGTAAGAACACACACACTAATTCTCTCTCTAGCGTGTAATTGTGATCTAAACTCGTTTTTTTTTTTTTTACTGTTGAGTCGGGTCAAACTTGGGACGGATCAACAATTGAGACAGGTCACTATTTGGAAGGGTCAACAAAATTGGGACGGCTGAACAGTTGAGACGGGTGACAATTGAGACGGGTCACTGTTTGGTCGTGTCAACAACTTGAGACGTCTGAAAAGTGTCTTCACCCGGCTGAACAGTGTCTTCACCCGGCTGAACAGTGTTTTTCTTCTTTCACACGGCTGAACAGTGTTTTTCACCCGGCTGAACAGTGTTTTCACCTGGCTGAAAGCTTCACACGGCTAAATAGTGAATCACCCGGCTAAATAGTATCAAACTTCACCCGACAAAAACTCAACACTTAGGAAAATTCTTTCAATCAATCACTCAATTCTTCAATTCTTCTTCAGATTATGATACTTTTCTGGGCAAATATCAATCAATTCTTCAAATCTTCATATCAGATTGACTTTTCAAAGTCAAAATTGTGATGAACACAAGATCAATTCTTCAATATTTGTTGTTTTTGTTCAATTCAATATTTGTATTAGCTAAGGAATGATGTTTCTAACAATCCTTCAAAGTATTACACCTTGAAACAAGCTAAATCTCATTCAGATCCGGATTTTAGATGAAGAACACAACAAGTGGGTTTTGAGACAAATTGACAAAATATGGATCGAAATCAACAAATCAGTGATGTTTGATCATGAACGAAGCTTAGGATAGTGATTTCTAACATATCTCAATCAACAATTTCTCAATATCAACAACAAATTCCGGATTTCAAATTTGAGCAGTGAAATGACGAACACGAACAATTTCTTCAAAAACTCAATCAATTCTTCACCAATTGATCTCAAACTTTGCAGTTCTTTACACAAACATGAATCAAAGCTAATGGTAGCTAAAATTCCATCAATAACAACAACAATCAGAGATCACCCAACAGCTCTAATACCAATTGATAGGTTCAATTGCATCGATATTGCTGCAAATAAGAACAATCTAAGTACACAAACACAATTCAATCAGCAACACAATTCATTACTAATAATTCTCTTTGTATTGATGATCAAAGCATAAAAGTTGAAGTACAAATGTGCAGGAGAATGTAAGAACACACACACACTAATTCTCTCTCTAGCGTGTAATTGTGATCTAGACTCTTTTTTTTTACTGTTGAGTCGGGTCAAACTTGAGACGGGTCAACAATTGAGACGGGTCACTATTTGGACGGGTCAACAAAATTGGGACGGTTGAACAGTTGAGACGGGTGACAATTGAGACGGGTCACTGTTTGGTCGTGTCAACAACTTGAGACGTCTGAAAAGTGTCTTCACCCGGCTGAACAGTGTTTTTCTTCTTTCACACGGCTGAACAGTGTTTTTCACCCGGTTGAACAGTGTTTTCAGCCGGCTGAAAGCTTCACACGGCTAAATAGTGAATCACCCGGCTGAATAGTATCAAACTTCACCCGACAAAAACTCAACACTTAGGAAAATTTCTTTCAATCAATCACTCAATTCTTCAATTCTTCTTCAGATTATGATACTTTTCTGGGCAAATATCAATCAATTCATCAAATCTTCATATCAGATTGACTTTTCAAAGTCAAAATTGTGATGAGCACAAGATCAATTCTTCAATATTTGTTGTTTTTGTTCAATTCAATACTCGTATTAGCTAAGGAATGATGTTTCTAACAATCCTTCAAAGTATTACACCTTGAAACAAGCTAAATCTCATTCAGATCCGGATTTTAGATGAAGAACACAACAAGTGGGTTTTGAGACAAATTGACAAAATATGGATCGAAATCAACAAATCAGTGATGTTTGATCATGAACGAAGCTTAGGATAGTGATTTCTAACATATCTCAATCAACAATTTCTCAATATCTACAACAAATTCCGGATTTCAAATTTGAGCAGTGAAATGACGAACATGAACAATTTCTTCAAAAACTCAATCAATTCTTCACCAATTGATCTCAAACTTTGCAGTTCTTTACACAAACATGAATCAAAGCTAATGGTAGATAAAATTCCATCAATAACAACAACAATCAGAGATCACCCAACATCTATGATACCAATTGATAGGTTCAATTGGATCGATATTGCTGCAAATCAGAACAATCTAAGTATACAAACACAATTCAATCAGCAACACAATTCATTACTAATAATTCTCTTTGTATTGATGATCAAAGCATAAAAGTTGTAGTACAAATGTGCAGGAGAATGTAAGAACACACACACTAATTCTCTCTCTAGCGTGTAATTGTGATCTAGACTCTTTTTTTTTTTTTACTGTTGAGTCGGGTCAAACTTGGGACGAGTCAACAATTGAGACGGGTCACTATTTGGATGGGTCAACAAAATTGGGACGGCTGAACAGTTGAGACGGGTGACAATTGAGACGGGTCACTGTTTGGTCGTGTCAACAACTTGTGACGTCTGAAAAGTGTCTTCACCCGACTGAACAGTGTCTTCACCCGGCTGAACAATGTTTTTCTTCTTTCACACGGCTGAACAGTGTTTTTCACCCGGCTGAACAGTGTTTTCACCCGGCTGAAAGCTTCACAAGGCTAAATAGTGAATCACCCGGCTGAATAGTATCAAACTTCACCCGTCAAAAACTCAACACTTAGGAAAATTTCTTTCAATCAATCACTCAACTCTTCAATTCTTCTTCAGATTATTATACTTTTCTGGGCAAATATCAATCAATTCTTCAAATCTTCATATCAGATTGACTTTTCAAAGTCAAAATTGTGATGAACACAAGATCAATTCTTCAATATTTGTTGTTTTTGTTCAATTTAATACACGTATTAGCTAAGGAATGATGTTTCTAACAATCCTTCAATGTATTACACCTTGAAACAAAGTAAATCTCATTCAGATCCGGATTTTAGATGAAGAACACAACAAGTGGGTTTTGAGACAAATTCACAAAATATGGATCTAAATCAACAAATCAGTGATGTTTGATCATGAACGAAGCTTAGGATAGTGATTTCTAACATATCTCAATCAACAATTTCTCAATATCAACAACAAATTCTGGATTTCAAATTTGAGCAGTGAAATGACGAACATGAACAATTTCTTCAAAAACTCAATCAATTCTTCACCAATTGATCTCAAACTTTGCAGTTCTTTACACAAACATGAATCAAAGCTAATGGTAGCTAAAATTCCATCAATAACAACAACAATCAGAGATCACCCAACAGCTCTGATACCAATTGATAGGTTCAATTGGATGGATATTGCTGCAAATCAGAACAATCTAAGTACACAAACACAATTCAATCAGCAACACAATTCATTACTAATAATTCTCTTTGTATTGATGATCAAAGCATAAAAGTTGTAGTACAAATGTGCAGGAGAATGTAAGAACACACACACACTAATTCTCTCTCTAGCGTGTAATTGTGATCTAGACTCTTTTTTTTACTGTTGAGTCGGGTCAAACTTGTTATGGGTCAACAATTGAGACGGGTCGCTATTTGGATGGGTCAACAAAACTGGGACGGCTGAACAGTTGAGACGGGTGACAATTGAGACGGGTCACTGTTTGGTCGTGTCAACAACTTGAGACGTCTGTAAAGTGTCTTCACCCGGCTTAACAGTGTTTTTCTTCTTTCACACGGCTGAACAGTGTTTTTCACCCGGCTGAACAGTGTTTTCACCCAGCTGAAAGCTTCACACGGCTAAATAGTGAATCACCCGGCTGAATAGTATCAAACTTCACCCGACAAAAACTTAACACTTAGGAAAATTTCTTTCAATCAATCACTCAATTCTTCAATTCTTCTTCAGATTATGATACTTTTCTGGGCAAATATCAATCAATTCTTCAAATCTTCATATCAGATTGACTTTTCAAAGTCAAAATTGTGATGAACACAAGATCAATTCTTCAATATTTGTTGTTATTGTTCAATTCAATACTCGTATTAGCTAAGAAATGATGTTTCTAACAATCCTTCAAAGTATTACACCTTGAAACAAGCTAAATCTCATTCAGATCCGGATTTTAGATGAAGAACACAACAAGTGGGTTTTGAGACAAATTGACAAAATATGGATCGAAATCAACAAATAAGTGATGTTTGATCATGAACGAAGCTTAGGATAGTGATTTCTAACATATCTCAATCAACAATTTCTCAATATCAACAACAAATTCCGGATTTAAAATTTGAGCAGTGAAATGACGAACATGAACAATTTCTTCAAAAACTCAATCAATTCTTCACCAATTGATCTCAAACTTTGCAGTTCTTTACACAAACATGAATCAAAGCTAATGGTAGCTAAAATTCCATCAATAACAACAACAATCAGAGATCACCCAACAGCTCTGATACCAATTGATAGGTTCAATTGGATGGATATTGCTGTGTTGGTCCATTATGATCGTGATTTCAGTACTATATTGACTTGTTTAACAACAAACACACTTTACTTGAACAAACAAAGTGTATAATAACAACAAACCAAATAATGAGATAAAACCACACAACCGGAGGTATAAAAGCTACAAAGATGAGTGATATAAGTTCCTAGCACCTCCAGAGAACAATTACACAACACAATCAGTAAGATAAGCTTTTTGTCAAAGATGTGCAAAAGTTGTATTTCTTGAAGATAAGGTTACAATATATATCAGACTTAGGTTCGCTGATAGATTCGCTCTAGCGAATCTATCTAGCGAGCCACGTAGGTTCGCTGGGCACAAACAGGTTCGCCCAGTCGACACACTCATAATCACTAAACTGTGCTACGGGCGAATCTATAGATTCGCCCGTAGGTTCGCTAGTACAAAACCATACAAATTACATACAAAATACATACAAAATGTAACACCGACATACCGGTGAGTCCAACCTATACATGTGACTATCAATACTCCCCCTAGGTTGGACCTCACCTGGGAAGTCTTCTAATTAAGCTCCGTCTTTTTCTCGGCTTCAAAGGTTCTCAATGAATGCTCCTGCCCTATCTTCAATTCCGGCCAACGGATTGGTAACGTCTTCAGATCCGGCCTCATCTTCACTAAAAATCAGCATCGACTCTACAAACTCAGCATCAGCGACATCAGTATCAGGCATTTGTTGAACAATCATTTCCGCCTGTATTTCTGCTGTATCCTCCTCGCCAATAACATCCAGATCTACGACCTCCACTGGTTTCTCGAACCTCTTCTCAATCGATTGATCCAGCTGTTTAGATAAGTCATCCATGTCCATTTGCTGATCATCAGTCCTCCTCAGTCTCTCATTCACCGACCTCAGTTCAGCACGAATACCACGGGCTTTGTTTGCGACCTTCATAAACAGGTTCGCTTCAGTTCTAGTATCGTCTCCAGCCCCGTGCTTAATCCAATTCTCACACAACACCCTCAGATCCTCGTCACAAAAGGAGAAAACCTCCATGGGGTCAAACAAGCGAATCTCTGGACGGTCTTCCCCTTTCAATCTGATAACAGCTTCACCCGTACTGTTATCATAAAACCATTTGAGGAAATCATTCAGTCTCGGTGGCTGTGTATCCGGAACCCTGACCCTTGTCATAACCTTTGGTGCTTCAATCTTCAAAACAATCTTTCCCTTCCACGATACCCAATGCCTATCCTTTTTCTGTCTCATTCTCCTCGGCTTCTGGTACCCAAAATCCACAAAGTTTGTCTTTGCAGCCTCCCTGATTGTTACCTCGAACGCACAAGCCCTGCCGCTATCTTCTTTACCAAGCAAAGGGAGTTCAGCCAACTTCCGCAAATCCCACCGAGGCAAGGTGGCGAAATGCTTCCTATTCTTGATATAACTGATGTCACCTCCCCTTCGCTTAATCATGTACGCGTCTACCAGACTGTTGTACTTCCACGCTATGATCTGTCTATCCATCTGTTTGGTGTTGGGTTCATCCAGATGTTGAAATATGGGCACCTCGGGAACAATTTCTTCTTCTTTTCTGAACCACTCCGATTTATCTAACTCAACGTGCTCAAACTGAGAGCTAACCCCCTTTTCTTCAACCTTATACGTCTCCGGCTCATCATCTAAATCCTCCTCACTATCAACATCTATATCAACCTCTGGTTCATCTATCAGACTGAAGTTTACGCTTGATCCACCAACTACCTCTGCCCCCTGTTGGTCCCAAAACACTATTAAATCAGTAACTTGTGAAGATTTTGGATCAAAATGGTAAAATAATGATGAACTAGATGAAGAACACAATGAAAAACTCAGATTTGATCTTGTATTGATTGCATCAGATTTACAAAAGTGGAAACCCCAATCAAATGCTCATTCAAGCCACCACAAAACCCTATTTGCACTTACTATTTATAGTGAGTGCTTAACATGCTAATTACACTAATAGTCCCTACACTTAGACTAATTAGAAAATAACAAGTTAAAAGGCTAAAACATGTCTAAAGCTAGATTAAATATATTTTGTTGACACAAAATATATTTATTACATTAACAATCCTAGACATAAAACAACTTCAACGTCTTGACTCGGTTCTTCGTCTCTAACGCGCCATTTGACTTTTTACGTGGACTTTGACCGGACGTTGACTTTGACTGCGTTGATAATATTAGACTACAATTCAGGTCCAACAATACTCCCCCATAGTCTATTATTATCAACGTCTTGCATCGTGTTCAGCACCGATAAGTCAATACTGTTGGATCTTCAATTTGGTAAGCTTCAGTCTTAATTTTTGATCCAACAAAACTCCCCCAAGACTTATGCTTGCCAAATTATGTTGCTGAAGATCTTTATCTCACAATCTCCCCCATTTTGTATGCTCCCCCATTTTTTGTGCTTCCTTTCGTAAAATCTGGAACGGCTTTCCAACAATCTTTTCTCGAGTGCTTCAGAAGATGTAGGAGGAGGATTCCTAGCTCGGTATCTTCTGAAAAACTTTGAGGAACAGGTTCTCTGGTCAAGTGCTTTGCTCAACTGATGATCGGCCATCATTTGCAGCAAATATCTGTAACACAACAATCACAGACAAAATCTCGAGATTTCTCATTAGATCATTTCATTAAACAAAATAAACTGGTGTTTATCTGTGTATGAAAACAAGCGAACCCGTGTCCATTTGTGCATGCAATTTCACGTGAAATGCATGTGAAAATGATAACATTTTAATAGCATAATATGGAAGACTTGAAAATAATTTGAAATGAAAATCTTTTTGGATTTTTTTTTTTAATTTTAAAACCAATAAATTCGAAAACGAGAGGACGAGTCCGACAAGATCACAAATATTTTAGAAAAAGAGAACACATCCCATAAGGTACACACGACCAACAAGACTCAAGAACCCAAACATAAAATAAGGTAAAAAAGAAATTTTCATGAAGGATATCAGATAATGCGTTTCGAGCGACCATCCGGAGAAACATAGACTTGGCGAGATTGTCAATATGTTTGTCCATTTAAACCCATGCCTTGTTCCTTTCAACAAGCAACCTGTGACGATCTTATCATGTTTTGGTTCGATTTGAAGAAACTCGGGCAACTCGGTCCCCACAAACATCTTGGTAAAAAGAACTTGTCCTATCATCAGGGTTTATTGAGCAATATGATTGACTTTGCTTGAATTTCTTGAATCAATTTTTGAATATTGATCAATTTATGAGCCACTTTTGACATTCTGCATTTTTACATTTTTGGGAGTGGAGCTTGTCAGCAATTGATTCTTTTGAACACAATGCGACTTATTATTTGGGAAACTCAAATAGTTCAGAGCTCCAGGTCTATACTGACGTATAACAGAGGAGATAAACATTTGAGCATGCTCGGTGAATCTTCAGGTCAATACTTCCGTATAGCAGAGAAGATCCACCAACTCCAGGTCAATACTTCCGTATAGCAGAGGAGTTAAGCACTTTTGACTCAATACTTTCTGAGTAGTTAACAAGTAACTCACTCAGAGGTTTTTCCGAAGAGCATCACTAGCAGCTTTTTATTTGTTTTGCAAACTAGAAACTCGATTCGGGGATAGGGTGAGGGTGATTTGGGATTTTTTAGGGAAATCAAAGCAAAGATTTGACGCTCTCAACCCATTTTTGACAGAACCCGTATCTTTGTGCAGGCCAAATGTCTGTGAAGGTACTCCTCATCACCGAGCTCTTATTGAATTTAGTTTGATCACAGAATTGCTGTCTAATAGTATTCAGGCTGAGCCTATTGACACATCATTGCACAAATCAATATCCTCCTTTAGGTGTTTTCCACACAAACCTGAAACCTTCAAAAGACACAAAATATTTACACAGAACGAATTTTGGACAAAAGATATTCATTTTTGATATTTACTCCCCCAAAATTTCTATTTCAGCACAAAATTGAAATTTTTAAAGACACAAGAGTGACCTCAAAAGGATGAGAAAACTTGATCAAAAAATACAAGTAAAAATGTTAGACTCCCCTTTTCTTTTAATTTTTTTTAATTTTTTTTTAATAATTTTTTTTAATCCTTTTTTTTATAACTATTTACAATATATAAAATAGAAATTACGAAAGAAATGTCTTCCATATTACTCTATCAAAAGATGATAAATGAGTTGTCAAGAAAAATGCAGTGGCTGTGAAAATCAGAGAAAGATCCAGAATGTGGATAAGATACCAAAACCGTAACCTGTTTGTTCCGCCTCAAATTTGAATAAGGAACATTCTCTGTCAGTAAACCGGATTACTAACAGTCCTCCTGAAATGTTCCTGCACTCATTAACAGATTAGTTAGAAAGGGGAACCCAGGCCATCGTAGTCCTGGGCGTTCCATTTACATTGGTGTAAAACACTTGTTTAAGCGCACAATCTGTTCTTGTATCAATTATCTTTTCCTCTTTTCTTTTAATTTGCAAAATTTGTTTAGATTCAAATATTTTTGATTTGAAAGAATTAAATTTGGAAATCATTTTCTGTTTAAGTCCCGAGGAAAAATATTTTTGGTTTGGTGATGTTGTCACATTCTTCTTTGAATCATGAGAAATCGGCTTCACATGAGAAGGTAGGGATGGAGTGTTCTTCATCAGACCATTCAAAGACGTATGATTCTTAACTTTCTAATGTGCAAAGTATGGGTCACTCAAAGCTTATTCCTAATCAACCTAATTGATCATCAAGAATAGAAAAAGTAAGTGTGTCACTTCGAGCTAATTGATTTGTTCAACAATTCATCACTCAATTACTTCACAATTCAAATGTCTATTCTCAAAACTGCAAAACATGTGTTGGATTAACTGCTGGTATGATCTCATTGCAGGTTAAAGATTCAGAATGTAAAGAGAAAATTCCAAAAATATCAAAAACATTGAAAAATTCAAAAAAACACCAAAAAGATTATCATTTTAATATTTTTCTTTTGTGTTGGCAGTTTAACATGTGTTATTGATGTAGGAGTTGTTCATCAAGCAATATCTCATCCGATTGAGAACTTAATCTTTACATTGATGATAAATGCACATTATTGCCTGTGTTTTAATGTTTTTCTTTGAGTTGCAGGAACAGTTTCCATTGCAGAACAAGCTTCCACGCGACTTGAAGATGTTCTTGTTCAAGCCTGATTCCAGTCCAAAGATCTCCAAGTCAGATTGCTGAGTGTTAAGAATCCTCCTCTTAATATCTCATACACAGATCCCATTAACCTCTATACAAAATGTTGAGGGGGAGTATTCTAAGTCAAAGAAGTCTTCGCATTCTACTTCAACCGATGAAGAAGATCCCGTTGCTGATATATAGATTCACAGGAATCTACTCTCTGCTTATTTCTTTCCATAGCCTCTGATGTTACTCAAAAGGGAGAGAAGGATGCAGATTGCTTGTTGAAAGACAGAGTTTTGACAGTATCATCTTAGGGGGAGTACTGTTGGGTCCTCTTGAAGATAATGCATACCAAAACTTTAAGTTGCTCTCTATACTCGCCACATGAAGATTTAAGCTGATATGTCGGATTTGTAAAGTGTCATCTTAGGGGGAGTACTGTTGGGGTTATTTGAAGATGTCACTTTCCAAATATAAGCGAGTGAAGATATCGAGCATCATCACGAGCAAGCGTGGGTGAAGACGTTCATTAATTGTATTTGTCTTAGAATATTTGTGTAATCGTTTCGTGCTTAAATGCGCGTTTGT
Source organism: Tagetes erecta (assembly GCA_030867185.1). Lineage (NCBI taxonomy): Eukaryota > Viridiplantae > Streptophyta > Magnoliopsida > Asterales > Asteraceae > Tagetes > Tagetes erecta. The sequence continues at coordinate 47,925,099 of CM061490.1, forward strand.
GCTTAACTGCACGTGGTTAGGTTGAAATGTAAGGTGAATGGTATGGACTATAAATACCATCACCTAGGTCATTTGTTAGTGTGAGTTGCCTACATTTCATTCATATCCTTTGTAACCTCTCCATTGATCTAATACAATTCACCTATTCATATTATCATCATCTTCATCATACTTTGCATTGATCTTCATGAACATTCAAGCATCAATACATGATCAGTGAGTTTCTGCATCACTGATTACAAACAACATCCCCAAACAATCTCAGATCTAGATCCAAGCTCGCTACATCTAGCACTATCAATTGGTATCAGAGCTTTCGGTATCGTGTTCTTCGCTGTTCTTAAGCAAAACACATCAATATTGCTCAAATATCATGATCTGAATGAATTGTTGTTGTTTCTAGTTGTGATTTATCATTGCAATCACTTCTAATTCACAACGATTGTGCAAATATCATCAGATTATCATCAGATCTGAGGAATTAAGAAGAATAGAAGAAGTTACTGTTTGATCAAATTTTTGCTCAATTTCATCAGATTTGATCATGTTTTGGATTGATTGATATAAGGGATTGATAATCGGACTATTTCACAGCTTGTGTGTGAATTTTAGATAAATTGGACAAGTTTTAGACAAAACCCAGAAAATTCTCATGGAGAAGATGATGAATAGTAAGAACTTGGTTGAAGATTAACTTGCCGGGTGATTATTTTGACTTAGACAATTTCCTTGGACTTTGATTTGAGAAGAAATTAGGTCCTGTGCTGCCGTGTAAGGGAATTTGTTCTAGACGGGTGAAGAATTTGACTTGAAAAAGTGTTACTGTTCAGCCGGATCAAACACTGTAGTGCCGGGTGATACACTGTTACGCCGGGTGATTAAGAAAATTCAGCCGGGTAATCATCAACTGTGTAGCCGGGTGATTAACAACTGCCGTGTGATCGTATACTGTTCAGCCGGACAAAGCTTTTTGCCGTGTCAAGTGTCTGCCGGGTCAAGATTATTGCCGTGTCAAAGTTTTTCGTTGCCGGGTAACTGTTCATCCGGGTGAAGAACAAAATTATTACAACTGTTGAGCCGTGTAACTGTTTGGCCGTGTAAAGACTTTTTCCTGCCGGGTGAAGAACAAAGACACTGTTTAGCCGGTTGAAGAAGGATTTTTCACTGTTTTGCCGTGTGACTCATTTTAGTTGTTTTTCAATACTTGTTTCTTATATTGTCTTTAATTACTTGTCTTTATTTTAGTATTTTGATCATTTATTTTCAAAAATTAACAAAAACCAAAAATATTTTCTTTAAAAAAAATTGTTAAAATGGCTCCTAATGATGATTCTGATAACCGTGTTCCTAGACTTTTGAATCGTGCAGATTTCAAGAATTGGACTATCAGATTGAGACATCACTTGTGTTCTATTGACAATGACTTATGGAAAGGGTCCTCACATTCCAACACAGACAGCTCCAGATAGTGCAAGTACCTACACTAAAGATTCTACTACACCTTATCTGGAGGATAATTTTCAGCAGAAGATCTAAGGAAGGTAAAGAATGATAGCAAGGCATATTCTTTAATGTGCAAGGGGTTGCCACTCCAAGTTCTGTCTAGATTGGATGCATATCAGACTGGTTATACATGCTTCAAAGCATTGAAGTCTATATGTGAAGGAGGAGAACAATTGAGAAGTTTGAAGAAATCAAAGCTGAAAAGGCAATTGGAACTTTTTGAACATATTAATGGAGAAACAGTACACCAGATGATGAACAGGTTTGTTCACTTAACTACTGAGATGTCAAACCTCGGAGTTAAGACTGACCTTCAAGACTTGAATGATCGATTGTTATGTGCTTTGCCATCATCATGGAAGTAGACTGTTACTCTTTTGAAGCATACTGAGAAATTTCCAATGGAATTAGACTTGCTTATTGGAAAGATTGAAGAAGTTGAGATTGATGAAGGATCTAGAAACACTGATAGATCAAACTCACAAACTCAATACAAGTATGTGGTAAATCCTGCCAATACTGTGGATAACGCTTTTCTTGCACAAGATGCAACGAAATTTGAAGATGAGGGTGACTTATTTGTTGGTGCAAGTTTCTTTACTGATTCAGCATACTTTCCAAATTCACCAACTTATTCTCAACCTCAATCTCCACCAAGAGCTCAAGTTCAAAGTCAAAATCAGAATCAACCAGAAAGTCAAAATTCAAATGTTCAAGCCAAGGTGATAGATGTGATGAACATTCTACTGCAAGATGACGAAACTAAAACTGCCTTTACTGCTTTTATGGCAAGTTTTCAAGCGTATCAAGGAAGTCACTTAAGTCAAATGGACGTTGTCCTTCAAGACTTATTTGAGATGGATCCAGTTGATGTTGAGGAAATGGATCTTAATTGGCAAATGGTTATGGTAGCTTATCGTACACAAAAGCATGCATATGTTAACCGAAGCTACAAACCTCATGCAAACAAAACCGTTGGATTTTACAAATCAAAGGCCAGATGTTTTAATTGTAACTAGTATGGTCATTTCTCAAGAGAATGCAAAGCTCCTAAGAATTTCAATGACCAAGCTAGTTCAAGCAATCAAGGTCAAGGTCAAAGTTCTCAACAATCTTCAAGTTATCAACAAAGAAATCAACGTTTCTTTCAGAAACCGTACCAAAGTCTTCCCATGCCTGAATTGAAAGATGAAGGAAAGAATCCAGAAGATCAAACAAAGGCGCTGGTAGTAAGTGTAAAAGACGGTTATGATTGGAGCGCTTATGCAGAACAATTTACGTCTGATCTTACATCAAATCTGGCTTTGGTATGTGAGATTGAAGAAGATTGGTCAGAAGAAGGAGATATTGAACAGAATGAAGCTGTGTCTGAAGATTCTGAAGATTATGACTGGAGTGCAAAGTCTGATCCTACTGAAGAATCTGAATCTGAAGTTGCATTAATGGCTACATCCAGTGAGTCTTCATCATCTACCGAACAACCAAAGGTTAGTTCTGACTTACCCCCTAATTATGTTTCATTACCTGCTGATGTTAAGGAAAGGTTGTGTTCTGATCAATGCATTCAACAAGTAGAACATTATCGAACTCATTCATTTAAAATCGGTGACAAATTAAGCAAACATGAAAAGATTCATGAACAACTTAAAATTGATCACAAAATTTCTGATGAGAAGATTTTGTCACTAACTGAATCATGGAACAAAACTTTAAAAGAACTGGAACTTGTAACTAAACAACTTGAAGAAATGACAAAGAACTTTGAACAAGAAAAAGTTGAACATGCTGTCACACAAGTTGAATTAAAGAAAGTTAAAAGTTGTAAAACAATGGTTGAACAACTCGTTAATGAAAGAGGTAACAAAAACAAAACCGGGTTGGGTTTTACTCATGAACCGATGCCAAATTCTATCACTCAAACCTTACCGGAAAACTTTAATGAATTTGATCATTCACCTGAAAATGAAAGAAAATTCAAAGAAATTCAAAGAAGCAAATCCGAGTCTGAAGGTTCTGAAGTTTTGATGGAAAGTTTGAAAGAAGATGGTGTGACAACTCAAATGGAAGAATGAGCAGAAGGCAAAAGTTGCTGCTGAACTGATTAAGAAGCAAGAAGTGAAGAAAGTCGAAGTTTCAACTGCAAAGAAGCAGAAATCGAAATCAAAGAACAATCAATCTGAAACAAAAGAATCAAAAGGCAAAAGTGTCTTGAAATCAAATGATAACACCAAAGTTCAAAATGTTAAAACTGACAAAGTTAAATCTGTTAAGAAAGTGTCAAAAGGTAAAACCATCAAGTTTGTGTCTGCAGGTACTTTCGACATGAACGGTTCTTATGGTAACCAAATCAATGCTCAAATCAAATCTAACTCTGGTCTGAAAACAGGTTCAGGTCCTAAGTCTTCCGCTGTCAATGATAAGAGAATTGAAAACAAAAAGGTAACAAAACAGAACAGTTTAAAATCGAACCAAAGTCCCATGCAATCAAAATCACAAACAATGTCTCCACAAAAGATCGTTAATCCAAAACCGAACAACCAAGATAATGAATCACGTTTTGGTTCAAAATCAAAAGTTAACAATCGGCTCTTTAGAATTAGCAAGAAACATTGTGAGAACTGTGATCGTTATAACCATACTACTGCTGAATGTTTCTTTAACAGGTACTGCAGTTTCTGTAACAAGAGAAATCATTCTTCAGAAGAATGTTATTATAACAAATTTTGTGATATTTTTGGAAGAAGAAACCATGACACAAAGGATTGTTTCATTCGATCAAACTCAACTAGAGAAATGACTCCATATTCAAACTTTCAAAGAAATAATTCATTTGGTTTTGAGAAAATATGAGTCAAAGTCATTCTCCAGTTTTGAGAAATTTCAATCGAAACAATTCTGTTTCTAACTTTTCAAGAAATGTGCAGGTTAACAATTTTAAACCAAGAGCTTTAATGGTAAGAAACCAAAAGTTTGAAAATAACCTTGATCCTAAGCTAGAGGAAAGGTTTAGTGCTTTGAGGAGAAAGCAGTCTTTGAACGCCAATGGGCGAAACAACAGTTTTCAGCATCAAAATCTCTTAAATGAAACAAATTTTCAAAATGTTCAATATCAACAAGTTACTATTGCAGATAGATTCGGAAAACCCAAGACCGTGTGGGCCTGGGTTGACCAAACTAACTAAGTGATTGTTGAAATGCAGGTACGCCCAAGAAGACCTATCAACTCATGGTTCGTTGATAGTGGGTGTAGCCGGCATATGACAGGCAACCATGCCTTGCTTCAGGATTTCAAGCTGAAAAATGGTACACATGTTGCATTTGGAGGTGATGCGGGTGGAAAGATAACAGGAGAAGGAACTGTATCCAATGGGGTCATTAGTTTTGATAAAGTCAACTACTGTGCACAGTTGAACTTTAATTTACTAAGTGTATCTCAAATTTGTGATAAATCTTATTCAACTTTATTTGATGATTCTTTCTGTTATATACTCAAACCAGGTTTTAAGGTTGACAATGAATGGGTAGTGGTGAAAGCTTCAAGAGATCGTGATGTATACAAGTTGGATATGTCGCAAATTGACGCTGAAACCGAAACTACTTGTCTCATTGCACATGCTTCAAATGATGAGAGTCAGCTATGGCATAGACGGCTGGGTCATTCAAACTTCAGAAACATGAATCGACTGGTTACTGGAAATCACGCTGTAGGAATCCCATCGAAGAAATTCTCTACAACTGATCTCTGTCCAGCATGTTTGAAAGGAAAACAGCATCGAATGTCTTTTAAGTCCAAGCTAGAAAACTCCATTTCAAAACCCTTGCAGATGCTACATATGGATCTTTTTGGACCAACAAATGTGCAAAGCATCGGAAAGAAGTCTTATTGTTTTGTCATCATTGACGATTTCACTAGATTTTCTTGGGTTTATTTCTTGCATGCTAAATCTGAAACTGCGGAGTTATTAAAAGAATTTATCATCAAGACTTGAAGCCATACGCGTTTTTCTTGCATATGCTTCCTTCATGAAGTTTAAAGTATTCCAAATGGACGTCAAAGGCGCTTTTCTGTATGGACCGATTACAGATGACGTATATGTCAGACAACCTCCGGGTTTTGAAGATCCTGACTATCCTCATCGTGTATACAAGTTGAGTAAAGCTCTTTACGGTCTACATCAAGCTCCTAGAATCTGGTATGAGACATTATCCAAGCATTTACTAGAACATGGATTCACAAGAGGACATATTGATCCAACTTTGTTTATGAAGAGGGAGAATGATGATCTCTTATGTGTTCAAGTTTATGTGGACGATATTATCTTCGGATCAACCAGTGAGTCAATGTGCAAAGAATTTGAGGAAATCATGAAGTGCAAATTCCAGATGAGTTCTATGGGGGAGATTAACTTCTTTCTTGGATTACAAGTGAAACAATCAGCTGACGGAATTTTCATCAATCAATCAAAATTTGTTGAGAAGTTGTTGAAGAAGTTCAAGATGCAAGATTGTCAAACAATTCGAACTCCATCTGATGTGAATTGCAAGATACAACCGGATCCGAAAGGCAAATCCGTGGATCAAACACTATACAGATCAATGATCGGTTCACTGATGTATCTTACTGCATCAAGGCCAGACATCATGTATGCTGTATGTGTATGCGCAAGATATCAGTCTGATCCAAAGGAGTCGCACCTTGTTGCTGTGAAGCGTATATTCAGATATCTTAAAGGGAAACCAAATCTTGGGTTATGGTATCCTTATGAAGTAAATTTTGAATTATATAGTTATTCTGACAGTGATTTTGGTGGTTGTGCTCTTGACAGGAAATCGACTACTGGTGGTTGTCAATTTCTGGGTCCTAGACATGTTTCTTGGCAATGCAAGAAGCAGACCAACGTTTCTGTATCCACAGCTGAAGCAGAGTATATCGCTGCATCTGCAGGATGTTCTCAAGTTTTGTGGTTACAAAATCAATTGCTGGACTACGGGTTTAACTTTCTGAAAACTCCTATTTACATAGACAATACTGCTGCTATGTTCATTACTGCTAATCCTGTTCAACACTCAAAAACCAAACATATCGAAATTCGATATCACTTTTTAAGAGACAACTCTGAAAAAGGTTTAATAATTTTGATTAAAGTTCATACCGACAAACAACTGGCAGATCTTTTCACAAAATCATTTTTGTCAGGCCGGTTTGAATTTTTAATTCAATCCATAGGATTAATCAATCATGATTGATTCTATTTTTCGAAAACAAAAGAAAAATCAGAAAATATAAAAGCCAAAAATATAATAAGTTGATGTTAAGTATTGATTCCTTTGTCTTTTATTTTATGTTTTGCATTGTGTGTGTGCATGAAAAAGAAAAGCAAAAACAAAATATAAAAGCAAAAAGAAAAGAAAATATCATGTCATAAGAATCTATATTGCAAAAAGTGAGAAATGATAGTTACACTAGACATTATTTGTTACATCTTTTTTAAATAAAGACTGATGAATGTTAATTGATGTGCTAGACAGCTCAGGCAATTAGACTGAAAAAGTAAGTTGATTGTTGACAAACATAAACTTAATGATCTTTGTGTTAAGTTCCATTGTTATACATGTCTAGATATATGTCTTTTGAAACATTGCTTGTGATGATAGTTGTGCATGATCGGGTAACGATGCAGTGTATTCAGTGTGATGAACCGCATCGTGAGCTTCTTTGTTGTGGTACCCACAGACCTGAAGTCTCACAAGAAGTCTCTTTTGAGCTTCAAGGTGCAGCAAAAGATTCCAAAAGGAACGAAAAGAGTCCCAAATGTGGACCAACACCAAACAAAAATTCCAAAATGGAATTCAGAAGATTCCCAAGGGGAACGATAGGAAAGAAAAATTCCCAAAGATGGAATTAAAAAGAAGTCCCAAAATGGACCAAATCCGAATAGAACCCAGATTCCACACTGTGTATGACTGTAAGTGACCAGGTTTTGTGCAATATGCATTCAGGTAGTGATTGATAAGGAAATATGTTGACATATGTATACATGTGGGTCACATATGTCATTCTAATCAAACCTTAAATATCATCATGATACTGAAAAAGTAAGTGTGTCAACTCGAGCTAATTGGTATGTTTTCATATCATCACTCAATCAAGCATAAAGCAAATGTCTATTCAAAACTTGCAAAACATGTTCAGATAATGTGTGGTATGATCTCACTGCGATATTTTGATTCATTGCATTGCATATGTATTTATTTTAATGTGTGTGCTTTGTGTGTGCAGGCATATGGATTCTTTATTGACACATCGACATCCTTGTTAAACTTAAAAATTTTCAAGAAATTTCAAGTTTAGGGGGAGAATAAATTGAAGAAAAATATCTACAAAAATCCAAAAATATCTTTTGAATAAGTGTGTTTTGAATGAACAAGATTATGTAGTATGAAAAGCAAAAGTATTGGATGTGTTAAAAACAAACCCAAGGTCTTGTAATATGTTTTTAAGAAAATGCTTCGGGATATAGAAAAATTGATTGTGCAAAAACATTTTTGAAAAAGAAAAAGAAAAATGACTTTAATTGGAATTAATGTTATTGTCTTGTTTAATGTTGTTTGATAATTAATATGACAAATATTCTTTTTAAGGATGTTGGTCCATCCAGATCGTGATTTCAGTGCTATCATGACTGTTTAACAACAAAACACTCTTGATTTGAACAACAAAGTATATATATAAACCCAACAACCCAATAACAAGATCTAAACCAAATCCGGAGGTATAAAAGCTACAAAGATGGATAACATACGCTCCTAGCACCTCCTGATCACACACACACACACACGGACTTTGGATATGATTTTGCCAAAAGTCCAGTTGCCAAGAGATAAGGTTTGAATATATATCAGCTATAGGTTCGCTGATAGATTCGCTGACAGCGAATCTATCTAGCGAACCAGATAGCTTCGCCGGGCACAAACAGGTTCGCCCAACGACAAACCTTATCTCAAAGACAACACTAATCTAGACCACCGGGCGAATCTATAGATTCGCCCGTAGGTTCGCTAGAACAAAAACAACAAAATACATGTAAAATATATAACACCGACATGCCGGTGAGTCCAACCTACACATGATGACTATCAATACTCCCCCTAGGTTGGACCTCACCTGGGGAAGTCTTCTTTTTAAGCTCCGTCTCTTTTTTTTTTTTGGCTTCAAAGATATTCAATAACGCTCCTGCCCTATCTTCAATACTGGTCAAAGGATTTGATACGTCTTTAGATCCGGCCTCTTCGTTTTGACTAGACTCAGCATCGGCGACATCAGTATCAGGCATATCAATAACATTCGTTTCCTCCTGAATATTTTCTGTATGCTCCTCGCTTTCAACTTCCAAGTCTACAACTTCAACAGGTTTCTCAAACCTCTGCTCAATTGATCGATCTAGCTGTCGAGTTAGATCGTCCATTTCCAGTTGCAGATCATCTGACCTTCTCAACCTCTCATTCACTGCCTTCAGTTCTGCACGAATCCCTCGGGCTTTGTTAGCAACCTTCACAAACAGGTTTGCTTCAGCAGCAGTGTCATCACCAGCCCCGTGCTTAATTCTGTGCTCACATAGCACCTTCAAGTCCTCATCACAGAAGGAGAAGACCTCCATCGGATCAAACAATCGAATTTCTGGACGGTCATCTCCACTTAGTCTAATAATGGCCTCCCCAGTGCTATTATCATAGAACCACTTGTTGAAATCCTGCAATCTGGGTGGTTGAGTATCTGGGACTCTGACCCTCGTCATCACTTTTGGAGCAGCAATTTTCAAAACAATTTTGCCCTTCCACGATACCCAATGTTTATCCCTTTTCTGCCTCATCCTTCTAGGCTTTTGGTATCCGAATTCAACAAAGTTTGACTTAGCGGCCTCCCTGATCGCAGCTTCAAATGCACATGCCCTACCGCTATCCTCTTTCCCTAAAAGCGGCAGCTCTGCCAGTCTCCTCAAGTCCCATCGAGGAAAGGTGGCAAAGTGCTTTCGGTTCTTTACGTATGTAATGTCGCCACCCCTCCTTTTAATCATGTAAGCATCCACCAAACAGTTATATTTCCATGCTATAATCTGTCTATCTTGCTGTTTGGTGGTGGGTTCGTCTAGATTTTGGAATATCGGTACCTCGGGCACCACAGCTTCCTCTTTCCTGAACCACTCGGATTTGTCTAACTCAGCGTGTTCAAACTGGTAGCTCATCCCTTTTTCTTCAACTTTATATGCCTCAGGCTCATCCTCAATGTCCTCCTCACTTTCAGCATCAAAATCAGAGTCAGGTTCATCCACCAAAGTATAATCAACCCCAGATCCACCTACCACTTCCTCTCCTTCAAATACGTCCATGTCAATCCCCATATCCTCATCGAACTCTTCAACCACGGCTTTTCCCTTACTCTTGTCACCAAAGTCAACATCCATTAACGGATATCTTGTAATATCCGTTAAGGAGTCCAGTTCCGCCTCAGTCATCGCCGGTTCAGTCCCAGCATTCACCTTCAATTCGTTTAACTCTTTGAAGACCCTCACCAAAAGGCACTGCTGATCTTTCATCATTCGGCCCATCTCATATATCACAGTAGATTTTTCAGCATCCTGTTTCTCCAGTTCTTCATGTTTACCTGTCAGCTCAGCCAGATCAGCCTTTAACTTCTCAACCTCATCCTTCAACACATTCCCAGACCCAGCATATGTACCCCCGACATCATGCTTAGCCTTCTTTGATCCCTCAGCATGTGTATCAGCCCTTTTCTTTGTCCTCAGTTCTCTGCCAGCATCAATCTCGGCCTGGATCTCATCCACCTCTCTATCAAATGAATAATCTTTATCTTTCGCATAAGCCTTTCTCTTTCGGATCTTCTTCTCAACCTCCTCAATGTTTTCACCGCCCCGTTTCTTTTCTGACTCAATCATCCTTTGTATATAAACCCACCTATCCGCCGGATACATATTCTCCCACAAGTACGTAATCCTTCCCACACATTCCGGCCTTACTGATTTACAGTCCTTGAAGATTCGTGAATGCATATCCCATACCTTCAGCTCAGCACCAATAACCGGTAGACCCGGCAACTTGTCATTCAGTACCATTTGAATGAATCTTGGATACATTAACCACTTGGCTCCTTTTGAAGCATGGATGTTCTCGAGCATGTAGTTAAATATCAGCTTTGCCAGATTTGCTTTCTGCCCTCGGCAGAACAGCACCATGGCTCGAGCCCAATCCAGGTTCAGACCGTCAGTACCCCCTTTTCTGTGATCCAGGCACATAATAAATACATGGGCGATGTACCTCCACTCCTGGATCAGGTAGGACTTGACAAACTCCATCTTCTTTTCGCCGGGCATTGGCCCCTCATACCCGGCAGTCCGAAGTGCCCCATAAACTTCTTCAGCAGTCATACCAACCTCATCACCGACATCTTCTTCTAATCTTAGTATCCTAGCCAAATCAGCTTCAGTAAATGCTAAGTCGTGGCCACTGACATTGGCACATATTCGTGACGGCTGTACCGACACATTCATGACCGCAGTTCGCCAGAAATCCCGAACGTGCGTCTCGTATATGGTGGGTGAGTGAGAGATGGCATGATAAATGTGTGACGACTTCAGCCATATGATAGCGTCTCTATAGCTGCTGGCCTTTTCGAAGTTTTCATCGAGTAAAGCACACATATTGTGCTTCTTCTCGAAGAATAAAGTCGACATTTTGCCTGAAAAATAAACGGAGATTGATCAGAAATAAAGATTTGAAAATCAGAAAATAGATTCGCTGGAAATTAGGTTCGCTGGTATAGCGAACCTGAGATTTTGGCACAAGAACCTATAGATTCGCTGACAGAAAAATCAGTCATTGTTGTCGAGCGAATGTATAGGTTCGCTAGAAACAGTCGGGCGAATCTATGTTGTTGCGCGGGCAGCATAACGACATAGATTCGCTCGAAGACTTGAACTTTCGTTCAGATTCGCCAGACGAACACTTAGGTTCGCTGGAAACCCTAGCTTTTGAAAAACGGCCGAAATCACATACAGTTCATCATTTTCAGTCATTAAAGGCAACAAACAGGTAAACAAAACATTAAACAGGGCAATTATGATGAAAAACCCTAGTAACTAACAACAAAACAGTTGTTCAATCAACACTTATGCACAGATCGACAGTTAAAAACATGATAACGGTTCGATTTAGGGTTTAGATAGAGATTAGAGTGTAATCGATCACATACCGGACTATAACGTGATGTTTAATTTGTGAAAAAGACCGGAAATAGCGAGAATCGAACGTTGGTGTTAGGTTTTTGAAAAGTCGTGCTACAGTGCAATAACATGAGATAATACGCTGACACAGTATATATATACACCCATAGATTCGCTGGCAGACAGACCAGCGAACCTTAGGTTCGCCAGAAGACCAAAAGACAAAGTTTCTGACTGGTTCGCTACCAGGTTCGCTGACACATAAACAAGGCTGTTTCATGTCAGCGAAACAAAGAGAGACCGAGCGAACCTTAGAGACCGAGCGAATCTGTAGGTTCGCCATAGATTCGCTAGACAGAAGAAGAAAAGAAATATTTTTGGATTTTCTTAAAATTTTAAAATCTTTGTAAATCCGTGAAAACGTCCCACGATATCAACGCCCCAAAAATAAACATATATACATATAATCCTAAAAATTAAAATTTAAAATTTAAAATTAAAATAAAATAAAATAAGTATAACAGGAGACGGTTTTAAACGCTAGAAAGGATATTTATTCTTCATGATGTTTTGAGTAGAATCCGGAGAATCATCGATTGGCGGGATTGCAGATATGTTTGTCCATTTAAACCCATGCCTTAGTCCTTTCAACAAGAGCTCAGCAGCTTCTTTTATCATGTTTTGGGTTTGATTGAAGAAACTCAGACAACTCGGTCCCCACAAACGTCTAGGTAAAAAGAACAAATTCTGTCATCAGGGTATATCTGAGCAATACGATTTACTTTGCTTGAGTTTCATATAACAACTTTTGAATGTTGTCTTTTGACACATGTGCAATTTTTGCATCTTTTCTTTTGTGAGTGGAGCTTTGTCAGCAATTGATTCATTTTGAATACAATGCGACTTATTATTTGGGAAACTCAAATAGTCTAGAGCTCCAGGTCTATACTGACGTATAACAGAGGAGATAAACATTTGAGCATGCTCGGTGAATCTTCAGGTCAATACTTCCGTATAGCAGAGAAGATCCACCAACTCCAGGTCAATACTTTCGTATAGCAGAGGAGTTAAGCACTTGACTCAAAACGTTCTGAGGAGTTAACGAGTAACTCACTCAGAGGCTTTTCCGAAGAGCATCCCTAGCAGCTTTTTATTTTTATTTGTTTTGCATACTAGAAACTCGATTCGGGGATAGGGCGAGGGTGATTTGGGATGTTTGGGGAAATCAAGGCAAAGATTTGACGCTCTCAACCCATTTTTGACAGAACCATAATCTTTGTGCAATCCAATCACGTCAAGGAGATAATCCTTGCTGTCGAGATCTTGAGCGTTATGTTTGGCTGCATAATCACTAGTTTACTTCGTTTTCGGGCTGAGCCTATCTGACATATCCCAAACGCAATGCTTCTGACCTCCTTCAACGACTTTTCAACATCAATCAAAACGGAGATCCTGAAATAGCAAAATTTGAAAAACTATAAATAGTTTATCTTTTATATCTCCCCCAAAATTTCTATATAATAGCCGTCTAATTAAGAAATTTTTGTTTTTCAGATTTTCTAAATATATATATATACAGAATTTAAAAGAAAAAGAAAAGAAGATGAAATAAAATAAAGAAACGGAGCAAAGAATCGAGTGACCCACGGATTTTTTAAAGAAGATAAAGACCCGATTATTTACGAAGAACAGATTATTTACATATTTACAAAAGGATTCTCACAGAAAAAGGTTTTCAAAAAGATATAAGTCCAAGCATGGAGATCAATTCATAAAAACGTGGTTTGTCAAAGGTTTTCGTGAAAAGATCCGCTTTTTGCTTTCTAGTTTCGATAGGAATAATATCAATAAACCCCTTTTCCTGTGCATCCCTGATAGCATGAATTCTCGTTTCAATGTGCTTGGTTCGTGTGTGATGAATAGGATTCTTGGCGATTCCAACTGCAGCTTCATTGTCACAAAAGAGTGGCGTGTGAAGAAAGTTGATGCCATAATCCATCATCTGATGTTGAATCCACAGCACTTGGCAACAGCAACTTGACGCAGCTATGTATTCTGCTTCTCCTGTGGACAGAGAGACTGTTGTTTGCTTCTTGCTTTGCCACGAAACAAGACATTCTCCAAGGTATTGACATCCACCGGTGACTGATTTCCTGTTGATCCTGCAACCAGCATGATCACTATCAGAAAAGGCATGTAAATCAAAGTTCCCACCTTTTGGGTACCAAAGTCCCAAACGAGAGGAACCCTTAAGGTAACGGAAAATTCGTTTGACAGCTTTTTCGTGTGATTCTTTTGGATTTGCTTGGAAACGAGCACAGTAACACACGGCAAATGTGATATCCGGACGACTTGCAGTCAGATACATGAGAGATCCGATCATCGAGCGATACCGATGAGCATCCACAGGATTCCCATTATCATCGGAAGTAAGGCATGTTTGAGCAGTAAAAGGAATTAATTCTGGAGAAGAGTCATCCATGCCAAACTTCGTGAGGATTTCCTTGATATATTTCTCTTGGTGGATTAGAATCCCATCAGGCTTTTGCTCCACTTGCAGCCCCAAGAAGAAACACATCTCCCCCATTATAGTCATCTCAAATCGATCCATCATCACCTTCTCAAATTCTCTACACAGCCCTTCATTAGTCGAACCAAAAATGATATCATCAACGTACACTTGAACGATCAGCAGCTCGCCATCCACCTCCTTCTTGAATAATGTCATATCTATAGCCCCACGTGAGAAACCTTTACTGAGGAGATACTGCGTCAGCGTTTCATACCAGATCCTTGGAGCTTGATGCAACCCATACAACGATTTGTCAAGCTTGTAAACCTTTGACGGGAAATCAGGATCCTCGAAGCCTGGTGGTTGGCACACGTAGATCTCCTCATCGATGTCTCCGTATAGAAATGCACATTTCACATCCATCTGATAAACCTTAAAGTTTTTGTTCGCGGCATGTGCAAGAAAGATTCTGATGGCTTCCAGGCGAGCGACTGGAGCAAAAACTTCGGTATAGTCAATTCCCTCCTCCTGAGCAAATCCCTGAACAACCAGTCTCGCTTTATTTCTAATTACCACACCACGATCATCTGGCTTGTTCCGAAAAACCCATTTAGTGCCGATTGGACACTTGTTAGGAGGAAGATCAACTAGTTCCCAAACTTTGAGCTTCCTGAATTGTTGCAGTTCCATCTGCATGGCATCCACCCAACTCGGATCTTCAAGTGCCTGTTTGTAATTCTTTGGAACGACTTGTGACAGAAAGGCAGCATAAAGACATTCATTTATCAAGCCGCTCTGACTCCGGGTCCGCACACCATCGGTAATAGATCCAATGATATAATCGTGAGGGTGGTTTTTCAGGGTTTTGAAGTCGGTGTTGAGTAGTAAAGGATTTTGATCGGTTGTGGGTGGTTGATTTGATGGTTGTGGAGGTGTAGGTGTAGGTGATGGAATGGTGTTGGATGTGGATGGAATATCTGTTGTGGAAGTTTGAACAGTTTGTGGTGATGGAATATTTGGTGGGGGTGATGGGATGTCAAATGATGTGGGAGGTAGTTGTGTAGCTGATGTGGAAGGTTGTGATTGTGATGGTGTAGGTGTATGATTGAAAATAGAGACCGATGTGTGTGGAATGATGTCGTCATCGTCAGAGTCAGGAAGATTAAATGATTTGAAAATGGTGGTGGCATCATAAAACCAAGCCGGTTCACTACCAATACTTGTAGTGTTTGATTCTTGCCAATCAACATAGTAGGACTCTTGCACGATCCGCGTTCGCTTGTTGTAAACGCGATACGCCTTTTGCGTGTTAGAGTATCCCACAAAGAAGCATTCATCAGAGACAGCCCCAAACTTCGTCTTCTGGTCTTGAGTATTCAGAAGAGTGCAAGAACATCCAAAGGGGCGTAGAAAGTCAATCAGCGGCTTAATCCCTCGAAACAGTTGATATGAAGTCTTCATCTTTTCTTTGACTATCAGTACCCTGTTAAGAACATAAGCTGCACAATTAACCGCTTCAGCCCAGAAAATAATTGGAAGTTTTGACTCGATCAGCATAGTTCTAGCGGCCTCAACAAGAGTTCGGTTCTTTCTTTCAGCAACACCATTTTGTTGTGGTGTTCGGGCAGCGCTAAACTGTCTGAGAATACCCCGTTGTTCACAGAAGGAGTTGAAGATGTGGTTTCTGAATTCAGTTCCGTTATCGCTTCTGATGGCTTGAACCTTCTTCTTTCCAAGAACCTCTATTAGAGGTATCAGCTTCATCAATTCTTCTGCTGTCTCACTCTTGTTTGCCATGAATCTCACCCAGGTGTACCTAGAGTAATCATCTGTGACAACCAAGCAATAAGACTTTTTAGCAATTGATTTGACACTTATTGGTCCGAATAAATCAGTATGTAACAATTCGAGGGGTTCTGAGATAGTATTTGTAATTTTGAGTTTATGTGGCTTTTTGTGCTGTTTTCCTTTAGCACAAGCCATGCATTTCTCCACCACAGAAAAATCCTTTTGTGGTAAACCCCTGACCAAATTGTTCTTAACTAATTTATTCAGAATTTTAAAATTGATGTGTCCTAAACGTTTATGCCACAAAAATGATTCAAAGGATGATGCTTTAGACAGGAGACATGTCACGGTGGAATTTGATTCCTTTGAACCCATATTCAACATATAGGTGTCATTTCGTCTCGGAGCACGCATGATCACCATATTTTCTGGAATAGTAAACTCTGGCTTCAAGAACAGGCATTCATTTTGAAGGAACAGCACAGGAATATTCTTATCACAGATTTGTGATACACTCAGAAGGTTGAACGCCAGTTCAGGAACATAGTTGACATCTTCCAAAGTAAGTGAGCCATTTGAGACTTCTCCTTGACCTATCATCTTCCCGCCTTTCTTATCACCCGCAAAAGCAACATAGCCTCCATTTATGATCCTATAGTTAGTAAGAAGATCCTTCAATCCAGTCATATGTCTGGAACATCCGCTGTCAATATGCCAATGACTATTTACAACGGCATTTGAATGTTCCAGTTTTTCAGCGGCCAGAGCACGATCACATTGACAGTAGGGAGTGCTTCTTTTGAATTCATCAACTGCATCCAGCCTTGCCTTTTCGATCATTTCTTCCAAGCTAGCCTTAGACTCCTCCTCATGCTTTACTTCATTAACAGCGGCTTCACAAACTAACCCTGAATGATTCAGATGTCCTTGAGCAATAACATCTGATTGAACTTCAACAGCATCCTCCACTTTCTCTTCTTCTTCATTTCCAAAAAATTCTTTGAATGGATCAAAGAGATTTATATCACTGTCATCAAACTCAGTAATTTCAGCAATAAGGGCATGGTTGATCTCCTCCTTGGTTTCTTCGATTTCAGCACTCCAGTCAAAGTTGGTGAGAAGTGCAGTTTCATTCTTTGACTTTGCTTCCTCAACCTTTTCTTGAATTGGAGCAGATCTTGGACTTACAGAGTTAACTGGCTCAGAAACGATTGGTAATGGGCATTCTCTCTTGAAGTGGCCCAGCTGTTTGCAGTTATAGCATCGTAACTTTCCCTTGTCATAACCCAGCTTAGCGTTCTGTCCTTGATTTCCAAAGTTTCTTCTGCCAGTTCTTTCCATAAATCGTCTGGCGCGGAGAGTGAGCATAGCCATCTGCCATTGAATATCTGTTTCCTCCAAATCATCAGGGTCTACCTGATACATATCTTCTACTGTCATACCCTTCCCTTTCAACTCTCCTGCAACAAGAGCTTCATAACTGTGAACGAACATTCCAAATAATGCCATGGTGTCTGATGGAATCTGTGTGGTGACAGATGCATTTGAGCTTGAACCAGCGTTAGTAGATGCACCAGCAGACTTAGCAGACGCATGACCTGAAGATCCTCTGGATGCTGCACTGTAAACATAAGAGTTTGCAGCGGATGAGATAAGTGCAGCATTTTGAGAGGGAATGTTTGGAACCATCATTGACTGATTATATTCTCTTCGTTTTACATCAAGGTCGAAAGACTTCAGCTTGTTGATGACGTCCATCAGTTTGTAATCCGGAAAGTTTCTCTCTTGTTTCAGCAGCTTAATTTGAAGGCTCCATTGAGGAGGAAGAGAATCTAGCAACTTTGCAACTTGTTCGTGATTGCCCAGCTTTTCATCATATTTCTTCAGATTACTTGACACCGATAGAAATCTGTTTGTAATGTCAGTCAAGTTCTCTTGTGAGTACCCCACAAAAGAGTTGAATTCCTTTTCAGCCTGAGCCTTTCTATCCAGCTTCAGATCTTCATTGCCATCATAAAATTCACACAATGCATCATACAGACTCTTTGCAGTTGTGTGTTCTGCAAACCGGTTGAAGATGTCCTGATGTAAGCAAAGTATCAGTGCCCCGAGTGCCTTCTTGTCCCGATCTAGTAATCTGATGTCTGCTTCAGTGAAAGTGCTTGGATTTGTGTTTGTTGAAGTAACAGTTCCTTCAACGGTTGTTGGCACGTGCGGACCATTTACTATAGATTCCCATTGGTTGTAGTCCGTGTAGTAGAAGAACGCTTTCAAACATCTTTTCCAGTCTTCAAAGTTTTCACCACTAACAAGCCTCGGTGGCCTGTTAGGTTGAACGCTGTCTAGATCATTCATATTAAGTGTTGAAGAAGTCATAACTTTGAACAGACAACAGATTCGCTGAAAATTAACAGATTCGCTGGCTAGTTTCGCTAGAAGAACGCAGCAGATTCGCTGAAAGATTCGCTAGACAGTCAAACAGATTCGCTGACGAGCAAGCACAGATTCGCTGGCCTGATTTTGGCAGCAGTTTCGCTTGCACAGTCAGTCAAATAGATGAACTTTCGTTCGATGATATGCTAGATTCGCTGGCCACAACACAACACAAACAGGACAAAATTTTGAATTTAGATTCGCTGGAAGAACTGCAGATTCGCTGGTTGAACACACAGTTTCGCTGGTAGCTCAACCACTCTGAAAAAGTACAGAAACAGCTCGAAAACCCTCAAAACTCGACCATTTGCCTTCAGGTTTGTTTTAAAAGCTTTCTACGTCCAAATAACACAAAACCAGAGCAAAATACGACTCCAAAACACAACAAACAAGCTTCAAACAGAATCGAAAGAGTTTTGACCCAAAAACTTCAAAAATCAACACAAAAATCACTTGAATCAAACAATCAAGAGCACTAAGGCTCTGATACCATATGGTATCAGAGCTTATGGACCAACAATATGGTATCAGAGCCTTAGTGCTCTTGATTGTTTGAGTCTAGTGATTTTTTGTGTTAAATTTTGGGGTTTTTGGGTCAAAACACTCTTGGTTGATTTCGGGGCTTTTTGTTGTGTTTTTGAGCTGGAATTTGCTTGGGGTTTGTCGTCTTTGGTTATAGGAAGCTATTGAAACAAACGGATCTTAATTTGGTTGAGTTTTGAAGGTTTTCGAGCTGTTTCCGTACTGTTGCAGGGTGGTTGAGCTACCAGCGAATCTGTCAGTTCAACCAGCGAAACTGTCTGATCATCCAGCGAACCTAATTCAAATTTTGTGATTCGGAAATTTCAAACGGCTGTCAGCGAATCTACAAAGATTTTGAACGAAAGTTCAACTGATTGGCTCATTGTGCAAGCGAATCTATTGCTGCCGAGCGAATCTGTTGCTGCTGCTGAGCGAACCTATTGGCGAACTACGGGCGAACCTATAGCTGACCAGCGAATATATGAGCGAACCTATTTGGGCGAACCTAACAAAATGGGCCGGATCTTTATAAGTTTTATTTTTGGGCCAAATTTGAATGGAATGTGGAGGCGAGGAGCATACAGAAAATATTCAGGAGGAAACGAATGTTATTGATATGCCTGATACTGATGTCGCCGATGCTGAGTCTAGTCAAAACGAAGAGGCCGGATCTAAAGACGTATCAAATCCTTTGACCAGTATTGAAGATAGGGCAGGAGCGTTATTGAATATCTTTGAAGCCAAAAAAAAAAAAGAGACGGAGCTTAAAAAGAAGACTTCCCCAGGTGAGGTCCAACCTAGGGGGAGTATTGATAGTCATCATGTGTAGGTTGGACTCACCGGCATGTCGGTGTTATATATTTTACATGTATTTTGTTGTTTTTGTTCTAGCGAACCTACGGGCGAATCTATAGATTCGCCCGGTGGTCTAGATTAGTGTTGTCTTTGAGATAAGGTTTGTCGTTGGGCGAACCTGTTTGTGCCCGGCGAAGCTATCTGGTTCGCTAGATAGATTCGCTGTCAGCGAATCTATCAGCGAACCTATAGCTGATATATATTCAAACCTTATCTCTTGGCAACTTGACTTTTGGCAAAATCATATCCAAAGTCCGTGTGTGTGTGTGTGTGATCAGGAGGTGCTAGGAGCGTATGTTATCCATCTTTGTAGCTTTTATACCTCCGGATTTGGTTTAGAGTTGGTCCATAATGATCGTGATTTCAGTGCTATCATGACTGTTTAACAACAAAACACTCTTGATTTGAACAACAAAGTATATATATAAACCCAACAACCCAATAACAAGATCTAAACCAAATCCGGAGGTATAAAAGCTACAAAGATGGATAACATACGCTCCTAGCACCTCCTGATCACACACACACACACACGGACTTTGGATATGATTTTGCCAAAAGTCAAGTTGCCAAGAGATAAGGTTTGAATATATATCAGCTATAGGTTCGCTGATAGATTCGCTGACAGCGAATCTATCTAGCGAACCAGATAGCTTCGCCGGGCACAAACAGGTTCGCCCAACGACAAACCTTATCTCAAAGACAACACTAATCTAGACCACCGGGCGAATCTATAGATTCGCCCGTAGGTTCGCTAGAACAAAAACAACAAAATACATGTAAAATATATAACACCGACATGCCGGTGAGTCCAACCTACACATGATGACTATCAAAGGATATCTTGTCTAATTAATATGTCGGAGAATGTTTGCAGGTGCAATAAATGCCGTTGAAAAAGTCAACAGACGAGAAAAATGAAGAAAATTGCTCAAAGTGTTATAGCCGGGCAAAGATATCAAATACAACTGTTTAGCCGGGTAATGAACATACTGTTCAGCCGGGTAATGTTGTAAAGTTGATACATGCCGGGTGATTGAGGAAAAGGTCAAGATGTTATGACCACTGTACAGCCGGGCAATGATCATGTCAAATACAGCCGGGTGAAGGTCATAGATATCAATCCGGGTGACAAGTATTCACTATACAGCCAGGTAAAAGTCCTTTATCTTGCCGTGTAAAAGAGTCACTATGTTGCCGTGTGAAGAAGTAAAAGCATGCCGGGTGATACAACTGTGTTGCTGTGTAATGAAGAAAAGCATGCAGTGTGAAAGAGAAAGCAACTATGTTGCCGGGTGATGAAGAAAGCAAGCCGGATGAAGAAGGAAAGCAACTGTGTTGCCGGGTAATGAAGAAAGGTTGTCGGGTGATGTTTGAAGACTACTATTCTGCCGGGTGATTGATAAAACCCATCAGGTGTAGTTGTTCCTAACCTTTACCCGTCACTACAGTGACTTACCCGTCTCTACAGTGTTTGACCCGTCAAGTGTTTTTCAGATGTTTGCGACTTGTCATATGTACTTGACCCGTCACTACAGTACATGACCCGTCACTACAGTACTTGACCCGGCAAAGCTTATTGGGCCTATTTTGTTTACCCGTCCCTTTTGTTGACCCGGCACTTAAAGTTTGACCTAAATTTTTGACAATACAAAAACCCGCCTCTTCACAAACACTTATCATTTTTCACATTCACTTTCACACAAATCCTCTGAACTTAAATCGCCTTGTTATCATATTCAATCGTTTACTCTGTAACAAGGTGGATCGATTGAATAAGGTAGAGATTTAGTGTTTTTGACCTTGATAGACCTAAAAATCAACCGTTAAAAAGAAAAACGATGATGAACAGTGTTTTGGACTTTGAATCGACACTTTGATTTTGTGTGTTAAAACTTAAATCGAATGTTGTTTTAAGGTTAAAATCGGTCGATCATCAACAATCAATCACTCATTTGCATCAAAACACCTTAAAATCAACCGAATCAGTTAAAATTGTGACAACTGATAAAATCGCCATTGATGAACTTTGAAGCTCTTAAAAGTTAAACATCAAAATGATGAAATATCTGTTTAAAAGTGATTAATACTTGTTAAAACTAAACCAAAACATGATAAACATTTTATCATAAAAATTGTCAAAAAATTATGTCTTAAGTGTTAACTGTTAAAAATTGAAACATAAGTATAATCTTTAAGATTCAAAGTTGTTTGATTAAAATGATGAAAATCAGGTTATTAGAACAATTTAGAATTTAAAATGATTATGTAAATGTTTTGTTTTCTAACTTTTATTCATACACTTATGAAAATTTTGATAAAGAATCTAACACATTTGTCTTGTTTTGTGTTTGTTTGTGTTTTAACAGATGGAGAATCTCAAGTTTGAGCCTAAACACAATTTGGTAGCATGTTTGGATGAATCAATCCCTGAAACAGATGGTTACAGGGATATGATCAAGTTTATCAGAAGGACCAAATATGTGTATGCTATGTGTGCCAAACCGGACATATATGCAAGGCTGATTAAGAGCTTTTGGAGAACAGCAGAGGTTGTTAGAGATGATCATGGTGTTACTGTTGTTCGAGGCAACATAACTAGAGATATGGTGTTGACTGTTTCAGAAGATGTTATTAGAAATGCCCTGAGGATTGATGAAGATGAAGTTGGTATGATGGATGAGTTGACTATGGATGAATGCAAATCGTGTTTTGTTAATATGGGTCATCCACCTATATTTCCAAAATCACAGTTTTATAGGGCAAAGTTGGGAAAGAAATATAAGTTGTTATGCTATGTTGTGCAACAATGCATGTCTAGGAGGAGTGCAGGCTTCGACAATTTCCCATCAGACATTGCATCACCAATTGTTGCCATTGCAGAGAACAAACCATTCAACATGTCAAGATGGATAATGAATGGGTTTGTGTTCAATTTGGTGAAGGGCAAGAGGTTTAAGTTTCTCATGTACCCGAGATTCTTACAAATGATGATTAACATTGCCTATCCTATCATCAGAAATGAAGGATATTCTGGAGGTATTTTATACATTGAGGACATGAACGATCTATCTTACAGAAAGATGAGTATCGAGAATGTGCCTGATGTGGAATTGTTTGACTATATGAGAGATATAGCCAACAATGAAGAAGATGTAGAAGGTGTTTATTATCATATATCTCACGGTGAGATTGTTGATCCACAGGACCTAGTGGATGAGGTGCCTGACAATTTGTTAGATGATGACGAGTACTTTGCTCGTCATCCAGAAGATGAAGAAGATGATGGTAATGATGATGGTGATAATGATGAGGATAGCGATAGTGATGATGAACAAGATGATGATGGTAATGATGGTGCTGAATCTGAATCTAATTCAGAGGAGGCAGAGATTGTTGAAATGACCGAACCTATGGAAGTAGAGATTGAGAATGTTGTAATAGAAGAACCTGTTGAGGTTGCTTCTGCTGCTGAAGAAGTTGTAGATGAAATTGCAAAAGATATCTCTGTTCAGTATGTTAGAAGGAAGAGGTCGAAACCAGTGATAGAGTCTGTGATTGTAGAAGAACCGGATGTGATTGAGACTGAAGAGATTGATGTACTTCAGATTGCTCAGGAGGTAGTGGCCGAAGCTGAAACTATGGCACAGATAGTTGAAGAAGCTGATGCTGGCGCTACTGATCCTATTACTGTTGATATTCCCATCACATCATCCCAAATTGCTGAAAGGATTGAACAAGATTTGGAGTCTTCACCAAATTTTGTGTCAAAAGTTGATGAAAATGAGAAGGAGAAAAGAATTGCTGAGTTAGAAAATATGGTGGCAAAATTAATAGAAGCGAATGATTTGTTGAAAGCTTCAAATGAACGGAAAAAGAAAAGATTTGATGAGTACTGGGATATACATAATCAGAATTTGAAAACCTTCAAGAAGTTGGATGAGGATCATGTCAAATTGGTTGATGAACATGTGAACTTGAAGGAAGATTATGAAAAACTGAAGGAGGAGCATGAGAATTTGAAATATGATTACAAAGAACTTAAAGCTGAATGCAATACGTTGGAGGCTGAAAAAGAAATGTTAGAAAAATGGTTGGAGGAAACAAAACCGAAGAAAGCTGGCTCATCATCAGATAAAGATTTTTCAGAAGAGATAGTTGAAGTGATTGAACCTCAAGTACCTAAAGTTTATTTGACTAGAGCACGAGGTACTACGAATGTTGGGATTAGGGTGGAATCACCAATCATTATTCCCGATGAAGCTGTTGCTGACACTGTCAATATGGACAAAGCTGAGGGAAAAAGGAAGATAGACGCTGTACCTGAGATATTTGGAGATGAAAACAGTTCAAAAAGGGCAAAGATAGATGAAACAGTGCAGATTGAGCCGATTCAATCTGTAGCTGTAGTTGAAATGGCTAAGGAAGTTGATATGACTGAAGCTGAAATTGCTAAAACAGTTCAGATTGAGCCGATTCAATCTGAATCTGTAGCTGAGACTGAAGTTTTTGAGGCCACAGAGAGTGAGAAAGAAGCTGGTTCTGAAGACACAGTTCAGGTTGAGCCGATTCAATCTGAAGCTGTTGAAGTTGAAAGTATGCCTGAAACTGTATCTGAAGTGGCAAGTCAGTTTGAGCCGGTTCAAACTGACGATGCACCTATGATTGAAGCATTGGATGATCTGGATGACATAGATTTCACTGAATCTGATGATGAAGCTGAACCAGTACCGAATGTTGTTGAGGAGATTCCGGATGATTTGGATCAGAGATTTGCATACCTTGAAAACATGAAGTACAATGCTGTGTTTTTGAATGGTTTGACTGTGAGCCAGATAAACGAAGAATATGAAAAGTGTATGATTCATCAAGATAAAGCCGAAGCCGACAAAAAGGAGTTTGTTACTGAGATGGGTGAATGGACTCCAATGCAAGAGAGTTTAAATATAGAAGATTTGCCTCCAACAGAACTGTATCACCAAAATCCAGAAGAAATGTCAGCTTCAGATGATAGGTTCAATTGGATCGATAATATCACTCAAATGATCAGAATAAAGTGTACAAACAAACGATTCAATCACAAACACAGTTCATACTCATAAATTCTCTTGTATATTGATGATCAAAGCAATTCGCAGTACAATGTGCAGGAGAAAATAAATCACACACAGTTAATTCTCTCTCTAACAGTGTAAAAGTGATCTAGCCTCTCTCCTAACACACGCACACTACATGCTATAACAAACAAAATGCAAGTTTAAGGAAAATACATAATAAACCCTAAACTATACAAACATATAAACAAAATACAAAGTAAATCTTAACAAGGAAATAACCCTAACAGTACTCCCCCTAAGATTTATCTTTGGATCTTCAAAAACTTCAACCTTTTTCTTCATTTATCAGCATCAATCTTCAATTTTTTTTCTTACCATTCTTCTGGTTCCTCTTTCACATCCAACAATTCTCGGCCTTTATACTCTTCTTTTTCTTTCAGAGCTTCTTCAATGCAGGATTTGAACTTCTCAGCGATCTTAGCTTGTCGAGGCTTGGATTCATTCGTTAGAATTGGCAAAGCATTCATGCGTCTAAGCGAATCCAGATTTAAACCTGCAAAATCGATATTAGCATAAAACTCAAATGGCAACTCTTGGCCTTGAACTTTCACTTCCAAAGTACCCTTTCTACTGATCCGCATATATTCTATCTCTGGTATATCAACCATCACGAGATTAGAATTTAGTAGTGCCTTCCTCACACGAATCTTTTCTGAAGCTGCAGCAATTACTTCTATCATCACAGTAAACAATTTCCTGTCAGCTTCTGCAAGTTTATCTTTACACTTCTCAATTCTATAACTTCTCAAAAAATCAATATACGACGGATGCAGCAATTTCAACTCAAAAGTACTAAATAGTGTGATCATGTCCTTATCCCAATCCTCCAAATTGCGAACAAGCTTCAGTTCAAACGTTTCCTGATTGTAGAAAGCTTTGAGTATAGGTTTTGTCAATTGTGAACCATCTATCACTTTTAAACCAGGATCTGTCACCTTGTCAAAATATTCATCCGAGAACTCTTCTAAGTACATATCCTCGGTCACCACTAATCTCTTCTTCTTTCTCTGTTTCTTTGCTTGCACATATGCCGTGTCTTCTTGTTGACCTCTAAAGTCAAGAAACTTAGCTGTTCTACTCATTCCAGCATCAAGAAGTATCACGCATTTCTCACCACGCTCAGCACGCGTGTGATTAATTAACCTCAGCTTGTGCAGCTCTTTCAGATCCTGTACTTCCAACTTGAATATACTCGAGTAGTAATGGTAAACGTCACACAAACCATTTACTCTTTTGATCATAAACGCATCAAATACTTCGTCGTATTTCCATGCTATGATTTTTACTTTCTTGTTCTTTTCAGGCACAATCATAGAATCTAATAACTCAGCTATTGATTGTCCTTTGCTCATCAGCGACCTCACCACATCACCTGGTGTTGTTGCCTTATGCCAAGTTTCACGCACTTCCATCGGTATGTTGTACGATTTAACCTCGCTTGGAAACATATCCATCAGTTCGTGTCGTTTTTTATGAGCATCTTCAGGAAGCGCCATCACAGGAATTTCTTTTGGACCAAGTACTTTAAATTTCTTCGTCAGCTCAAAGTACTGAGGATTATTATAATCCAAATAAAACATTTTATTGTACATTTTCTCTGTTTTCATGAAACTGACCACTATCTTCTTCAAAGATCCAGATTTCAACCTCTGCAAAGTTTTATACGGATAGTTCCTCGAACTCAACCAACTCCGCATCTCATAAGCAGTCATTTCGTCCGGATTTGGATGATGTAGCTCAGTTGGTGGCAGATCTTCTATGTTTAGACTTTCCTGCATTGGAGTCCATTCGCCCATCTCAGTAACAAACTCTTTCTTATCTGCTTCAGCCTTATCTTGATGAATCATGCATTTCTCGTACTCTTCATTAATCTGAGTTACCGTCAACCCATTCAAAAACACCGAATTGTACTTCATTCGTTCAAGATAGGCAAACCTCTGATCTAAATCATCTGGCACTTCTTCAACCGTATTCTGTACAGGCTCTGGCTCAGCTTCATTCTCAGACTCAGTCCAATCAATGTCTAAATCATCCAATGCCTCTATCATAGGTGCATCATCAGTTTGAACCGGCTCAAACTGACTAGCCACTTCAGCTTCTGTTTTAGTTTCAGGCTTGTCAACAACTTCAACAGCTTCAGCTTGAATCGGCTCAAGCTGAACTGTATCTCCAGAGTTTACTTCTTTTTCACTATCTGTTGTTTCAAATACTTCGGTTTCAGCTTCAGATGCATTCTCAGTTTCTGCACTCTTTTCTGCCTCTACTTCAGCTACAGATTGGATCGGCTCAATCTGCACTGGTTTATCAATCTTCGCCCTTTTAGAACTTCCTTCATCACCAAATATCTCCGGTATTGCATCTAGTTTCCTCTTTCCCTCAGCCTTGTCCATCTTGACAGTTTCAGCTTCAGCTTCATCGGGAATAATAATTGGTGATTCGACTAAAATACCAGCGTTTGCAACACCTCGAGCTCTAGTCAAATAAACTTTAGGCACTTCAGCTCCAGTCACTTCAATAATTTCTTCAGAAAAGTCTTTATCTGAAGACGAGCCAGCCTTCTTTGGTCTCATTTCTTCCAACTCCTTTTCTAACATCTCTTTCTCAGCCTCCAAAGTGTTACACTCAGCCTTAACCTCAGTATAATCATACTTCAGGTTTTCATACTCTTCCTTCAATTTCTCATGCTCATCTTTCAACTTAGCATGCTCAATTTTCAAATCCAGATAGTCAGAATCCAACTCTTTGAAAATCTTCAAGTTCTGATTGTGAATATCCCAGTATTCATCAAATCTCTTCTTTTTACGTTCTTTTGATGCTCTCAGCAAATCATTTGATTTAATCAATTTTTCCACAATCTCCTCCAACTCTGCAATCCGTTTCTCCTTTTCCTCATAAATCTCATCAACACTTGGCCCAACGTTTGGTGAAGACTCCAAACCTTGTCCAATGTTTTCATCAGTTTGTGGTGACATGGTGGGAATAGGATCAGTAATGCCAGCATCCACTTCATCTATTTGTGCAATAGATTCAGCTTCGGCCATTACTGTCTCAGCAATCTGCAGCACATCAATCTCCTCAGGTTTTTCTATAGTTTTCTTCTTCTTTCGAACATACTGTACAGAAATATCTCTTTGAATCTCAGCAACACTTTCTTCAATCACAGAAGCAACCTCAGCAGGTTCTTCTATCTCAGCAGTTTCCATAACCTCTTCAGTCTCCATTGGTTCAGCCTCCTCTGAATTAGATTCAGATTCAGCATCATCACCACCATCATCATTACCATCATCTTCATTGCCATCATCTTCTTCATCCTCTGGATGACGAGCAAAGTACTCGTCATCATCCAATAAATTGTCTGGCACCTCATCCACAAGGTCCATTGGATTCACAATCTCACCATGAGATATGTGATAATATACTCCATCTACATCTTCTTCATTGTTGACTATATCTCGCATATAGTCAAACAATTCAATATCAGGCACATTCCCGATACTCATCTTTCGATAAGAGAGATCGTTCATGTCCTCAGTATACAACATGCCTCCAGCATAACCTTCACTTCTGATGATAGGATAGGCAATGTTTATCATCAGTTGCAAAAACCTTGGGTACATAAGGAATTTGAATCTCTTGCCCTTCACCAAGTTGAACACAAACCCATTCATTATCCACCTTGACATGTTGAATGGTTTGTTTTCTGCAATAGCTACTATCGGGGATGCAATGTCAGAGGGAAAATTATCAAAACCTGCACTTCTCCTTGACATGCATTGCTGTACCACATAACACAGCAATTTGTACTTTCTTCCCAACTTGGCTCTGTAAAACTGCGACTTTGGAAACACAGGTGGATGCCCCATGTTAACAAATCCAGATTTACATTCCTCCATGGTTAGTTCATCAATCATACCAACCTCATCTTCATCAATCCTTAAGGCTTGTCTAATAGCATCTTCAGTCACATTCAGTACCCAATCCCTAGTGATATGTCCTCTAACCATAACATCACCATTCTCATTCCTCACAACCTCTGCTGATCTCCAGAAGCTCTTAATCAGCCTTGCATATATGACCGGTTTGGCACATATAGCATATACATACTTAGTCCTCTTGATGAACTGAATCATATCTCTATAACCTTCTGTCTCAGGCAATGATTCATCTAAACATGCTACCAGATTATGTTTAGGCTCAAATTTGAGAGTCTCCATCTGTTAAACATAAACAAAACACAAAACAAGGCAAATGTATTAGATTCTTCATTAAATATATCAAAATTTTAACAAGTGTTTAACTAAAAGTTAGAAAACAAACATTAACATAATCATTTTAAATCCTAAATTGTTCTAATAAACTGATTTTCATCATTTTAATCAAACAACATTGAATTTTTTAAAGATTATACATCATGTTTAGTCTTTTAACAGTTAATCACTTAGGCAAATTTTTGACAATTTTATGATGAAAGAGTTTAACATGTTTTGGTTCAGTTTTAGCAGATTTAATCACTTTTAAAACAGATGTTTCATCGTTTTGATGTTTAACTTTTAAAAACTTCAAAGTTCATCAATGGCGATTTTTATCAGTTAAGCACATTTTACTTGTTCAGTTGATTTTAAGGTGTTTTAGTGCAAATGACTGATTGAATGTTGATGATCGACAGATTTTAACCCTAAAACAACATTCGATTTAAGTTTTAATGTTCAAAATCAAAGTGTCGATTCAAGTTCAAAACACTGTTCATCATCGTTTTTCCTTTTAACAGTTGATTTGCAGTTCGATTTAGGTCAAAAACACATAATCTCTACCTTAATCAATCTATTAATCTTGTTATAGAGCAACAGATTGACTATGATAACAATGGCGATTTGAAGTTCAGAGTGTTTGGTGAAAGTGAAAGTGTGTGAAATGATAAGTGTTTGTGAAGAGGCGGTATTTGTATCGTCAAAAATTTTAGGTCAAACTTTAAGTGCCGGGTCAACAAAAGCAAAATAGGCCCAATAACCTTGCCGGGTCAAGTACTGTAGTGACGGGTCATGTACTGTAGATACGGGTCAAGTACATAAAAACAAGTCACCAACATTTGAAAATCACTTGACGGGTCAAGCACTGTAGATACGGGTAAGTCACTGTAGTGACGGGTAAGAGTTAAGGAACAACTACACCTGATGAGTTTTTCTTCATCACCCGGCAGAATAGTTGTCTTTAAAACATCACCCGGCAACTTTTCTTCATCACCCGGAAACACAGTTGCTTTCCTTCATCATCCGGCTTGCTTTCTTCTTTACACGGCAACCTTTGACAACCTTCTTCACACGGCATACACACTTCTTCATTACCCGGCAACATAGTATCATAACTTTACACGGCAATAAGACTTCTTCATTACCCGGCTGTATAGTATACACTTGTCACCCGGCAAGATATCTATGACCTTTACCCGGCTGAATTTGACATGATCATTGCCCGGCTGTACAGTAGTCATAATATCTTCACCTTTTTCCTTAATCACCCGGCAAGTATCAGACTTACAACTTTACCCGGCTGAACAGTTCTTTACCCGGCTGAACAGTTGTATCTGATATCTTTACCCGGCTACAACACTTAAGCAATTTTCTTCACTTTTTCTCTTCTGTTGACTTTTTCAACGGTCATTTATTGCACCTGCAACATTCTCCGACATATTAATTAGACAAGATATCCTTAAAGAATGTTTGTCATATTAATTATCAAACAACATTAAACATTGCAACAAATTAATTTTCACTTAAAAATCAATTTTTCTTTTTTCTTTTTCAAAAAAATGTTTTTGCACAACCAATTTTTCTATATCCCGAAGCAATTTCTTAAAAACAAATTACAAGACCTTGGGTTTGTTTTTAACACATCCAATACCTTTGCTTTTCATAACTTATAATCTTGTTCATTCAAAACACACTTATTCAAAAACAAAATATTTTTGGATTTTTGTAGATATTTTTCTTCAATTTATTCTCCCCCTAAACTTGAAATTTCTTGAAATTTTTAAGTTTAACAAGGATGTTGATGTGTCAATAATGATTCCATATGCCTGCACACACAAAGCACACACATTAAAGTAAATACATATGCAATGCAATGAATCAAAATATCGCAGTGAGATCATACCACACATTATCTGAACATGTTTTGTAAGTTTTGAATAGACATTTGACTTATGCTTGATTGAGTGATGATATGAAAACATACCAATTAGCTCGAATTGACACACTTACTTTTTCAGTATCATGATGATATTTAAGGTTCGATTAGAATGACTTATGTGACCCACATGTATACATATGTCAACATATTTCCTTATCAATCACTACCTGAATGCATATTGCACAAAACCTGGTCACTTACAGTCATACACAGTGTGGAATCTAGGTTCTATTCGGATTTGGTCCACTTTGGGACTTCTTTTTAATTCCAACTTTGGGAATTTTTCTTTCCTATCGTTCCCCTTGGGAATCTTCTGAATTCCTTTTTGGAATTTTTGTTTGGTGTTGGTCCACATTTGGGACTCTTTTTGTTCCATTTTGGAATCTTTTGCTGCATCTTGAAGCTCAGAAGAGACTTCGTGTGAGACTTCAGGTCTGTGGATACCACAACAAAGAAGCTCACGATGCGGTTCATCACACTGAATACACTGCATCGTTACCCGATCATGCACAACTATCATCACAAGTAATGTTTCAAAAGAGATATATCTAGACATGTATAACAATGGAACTTAACACAAAGATCATTAAGTTTATGTTTGTCAACAATCAACTTACTTGTTCAGTCTAATTGCCTGAGCTGTCTAGCACATCAATTAACATTCATCAGTCTTTATTAAAAATGATGTACCAAATAATATCTAGTGTATCTATCATTTCTCACTTTTTGCAATATAGATTCTTATGACATGATATTTTCTTTTCTTTTTGATTTTATATTTTGTATTTGCTTTTCTTTTTCATGCACACACACAATGCAAAACATAAAATAAAAGGCAAAGGAAACAAAATTTAACATCAACTTATTATATTTTTGGCTTTTATATTTTCTGTTTTTTTCTTTTGATTTTCGAAAAAATAGAATCAATCATGATTGATTAATCCTATGGATTGGATTAAAAATTCAAACCGGCCTGACAAAAATGATTTTGTGAAAAGATCTGCCAGTTGTTTGTCGGTATGAACTTTAATCAAGATTATTAAACCTTTTTCAGAGTTGTCTCTTAAAAAGTGATATCTAATTTCGATGTGTTTGGTTTTAGAATGTTGAACAGGATTAGCAGTTATAAACATAGCAGCAGTATTGTCTATGTAAATAGGAGTTTTCAGAAAGTTAAACCCGTAGTCCAGCAACTGATTTTGTAACCATAAAACCTGAGAACATCCTGCAGATGCAGCGATATACTCTGCTTCAGCTGTGGATACAGAAACATTGGTTTGCTTCTTGCATTGCCAAGAGACAAGCCTAGGACCCAGAAATTGACAACCACCAGTAGTCGATTTCCTGTCAAGAGCACAACCACCAAAATCACTGTCAGAATAGCTATATAATTCTAAATTTCCTTCATAAGGATACCATAACCCAAGATTCGGTTTCCCTTTGAGATATCTGAATATACGCTTCACAGCAATGAGATGCGACTCTTTCGGATCTGACTGATATCTAGCGCATACACACACAGCGTACATGATGTCTGGTCTTGATGCAGTAAGATACATCAGAGAACCGATCATTGATCTGTATAGTGTCTGATCAACTGCTTTGCCCTTTGGATCAGGTTGTATCTTGCAATTTACATCAGAAGGAGTTCGGATAGTCTGACAATCTTGCATCTTGAACTTCTTCAGCAACTTCTCAACAAATTTTGATTGGTTGATAAAAATTCCGTCAGCAGACTGTTTCACTTGTAATCCCAGAAAGAAATTAATCTCTCCCATAGAACTCATCTGGAATCTGCACTTCATGATTTCTTCAAATTCTTTGCACATTGACTCACTAGTTGATCCGAAGATAATATCGTCCACATAAACTTGAACACATAAGAGATCGTCATTCTCCCTCTTCATAAACAAAGTTGGATCAATATGTCCTCTTGTGAATCCATGTTCTAGTAAATGCTTGGATAACGTCTCATACCAGATTCTAGGAGCTTGATGTAGACCGTAAAGAGCTTTACTTAACTTGTATACTCGATGAGGATAGTCAGGATCTTCAAAACCCGGAGGTTGTCTGACATATACATCATCTGTAATCGGTCCATAAAGAAAAGCACCTTTGACGTCCATCTGGAATACCTTAAACTTCATGAAAGACGCATATGCAAGAAAAACGCGTATGGCTTCAAGTCTTGCGACTGGAGCAAACACCTCTTCATAATCAATGCCTTCTTCCTGAGTGTATCCCTGTGCAATCAGTCTTGCTTTGTTTCTCACAACAATGCCACGTTCGTCTGGCTTGTTTTTGTACAACCATCTTGTACCTATCGCATTCTCTCCTTCAGGTAATTCCACAAGTTTCCAAACTTCCTGTTTGCGAAACTGAAGCAATTCCTCTTGCATGGCTTCAATCCAACTATTGTCTTGCAATGCCTCTGAAATATTCTTTGGCACCACTTGAGATAGAAAACACGAATAAAGACAAACATTTGCTTGCTCTGTCTGACTTCTTGTAGTTCTCTGATTCAACAGCCCAATAATCTGAGAGACAGGATGTTTCTTGTGAATTCGATGAATAGGAATATCACCTCCTTGCACTTGAGTCTCTAGATTAGAAGTATTCAGATTTGGTAGATCTTGTAGTATAGTTGAAGTATGCGGTGTGAAATTCGGGACTTGATCCGGTGAATTGATGAAGTAATCAAATGATTCAGGAGTAACTTCAACATTCGGATCCGATGATGGTTGATTTTGAACGGATCCACCATCATTAGGAGACATTTGCGAATTCACATTTTCTTCATGATTGTTTGATTCTTGATCTTCTTGCGAACCAGAAGGACCCGGAGCTTGACTGGATTTGACATGATCAGGATTGTGAAAAGACATAAATGGATATTCAGAGTTGAGATTTCCATCTTCGTCATTATCAGAATCGTCACTAAAGCTTCCTAAGTCACCTGATTCCTTCCTTGTTTTTCCTGAAAAATCAAATAAGTTAGAATTGAAAGATCTAGATAACGAATCCAAATCAAATAACCATTCGGGACCATGAGCCACTAACGGAAACGAATTTTCTAAAAACTTGACGTTGATAGTTTCAATAACAGTATTTGTTTTGCTATTAAAAACTCGATAAGCTTTAGAAACAGACGAATATCCTAGGAAAAATCCATCGTCAGATTTTGACTCAAACTTCCCGAGATGTTCATTTAGATTAAGGATCGAAACTGGACAACCAAATGCTTTCAAGTAAGAAATATTTGGTTTTCTTCCAAACAACAACTCATAAGAAGTTTTCTGTTTATCATGAACTAATAATGTTCTATTTTGTACAAAACACGCAGTAGCAATAGCTTCATCCCAAAAAGTGATAGGGATTTTAGCATCTGCGAGCATGGATCTTGCAGCTTCAATTAGTGTCCGGTTTTTCCGTTCCGCAACCCCATTTTGCTGAGGCGTTCTTGGAGCACTATACTGACGAGCAATCCCCTTTTCTGCACAAAATAAATCAACATTAGCATTCTTAAATTCAGTTCCATTATCACTTCTTAAAGTTTTAACTTTGCATTCCAATTGATTTTCAATTTTAATGATAAATTCTTTCAATAATTCAGCTGTTTCAGATTTTGCATGCAAAAAATAAACCCATGAAAATCTAGTGAAGTCATCTATGATAACTAAACAATATGATTTTCTGCCGATGCTTTGAACATTTGTCGGTCCAAAAAGATCCATATGTAGCATCTGCAAAGGTTTTGAAATGGAGTTCTCGAGCTTGGACTTAAAAGACATTCGATGCTGTTTGCCCTTCAAACATGCTGGACAGAGATCAGTTGTGGAGAATTTCTTCGATGGGATTCCCACAGCGTGATTTCCAGTTACCAAACGGTTCATGTTTCTGAAATTGGAGTGGCCCAGCCGTCTATGCCAAAGCTGACTCTCATCATTTGAAGCATGGGCAATGAGACAGGTTGTTTCGGTATCAGCATCAATCTGCGACATATCCAACTTGTATACATCACGATCTCTTGGAGCTTTTACCACTACCCACTCATTGTCAATCTTGAAACCTGGTTTAAGAATATAACAGAAAGAATCATCAAATAAAGTTGAATAAGATTTATCACAAATTTGCGAGACACTTAGTAAGTTAAAGTTCAACTGTGCACAGTAGTTGACTTTATCAAAACTAATGACCCCATTGGATACTGTTCCTTCTCCTGTTATCTTTCCACCCGCATCACCTCCAAACGCTACGTGAGTACCATTTTTCAACTTAAAGTCTTGAAGTAAGGCATGGTTGCCTGTCATATGCCGGCTACACCCACTATCAACGAACCACGAGTTGATAGGTCTTCTTGGGCGTACCTGCATTTCAACAAAAACATTCAGTTAGTTTGGTCAACCCAGGCCCACACGGTCTTGGGTTTTCCGAATCTATCTGCAATAGTAACTTGTTGGTATTGAACATTTTGAAAATTTGTTTCGTTTAAAAGATTTTGATGCTGATAACTTCGCCCATTGGCGTTCAATGATTGCTTTCTCCTCAAAGCAATAAACCTTTCCTCTAGCTTAGGATCAAGGTTATTTTCAAACTTTTGATTCTTAACCATTAAAGCTCTTGGTTTTAAACTGTTAACCTGCACATTTCTTGAAAAGTTAGAAACAGAATTGTTTCGATTGAAATTTCTCAAAACCGGAGAATGACTTTGACTCATATTTTGAAAACCATATGAATTATTTCTTTGAAAATTTGAATATGGAGTCATTTCTCTAGTCGAGTTTGATCGAAAGAAACAATCCTTTGTGTCATGGTTTCTTCTCTCACAGATATCACAAAATTTGTTAAAATAACATTCTTCTGAAGAATGATTTCTTTTGTCACAGAAACTGCAGTACCTGTTAAAGAAACATTCAGCAGTTGCATGATTATATCTATCACAAATTTCACAATGTTTCTTGCTAATCCTAAAGAGCCGATTGTTAACTCTTGATGTTGAACCAAAATGTGATTCGTTATCATATTTGTTCGGTTTTAGATTAACGTTTTTCTGTGGAGTCATTGTTTGTGCTTTTGATTGCATGGGACTTTGGTTCGATTTTAAACTGTTCTGTTTGGTCACCTTTTTGTTTTCAATTCTCTTTTCATTGACAGCGGAAGACTTAGGACCTGAACCTGTTTTCAGACCAGAGTTAGATTTGATTGGAGAATTGATTGGTTTACCATAAGATCCGTTCAAATCAAACGTTCCTGCAGACACAAACTTGATTTTCTTTTCTTTTGACACTTTCTTGACAGGTTTAACTTTGTCAGTTTTAACACTTTGAACTTTTGGGTTAACATTCGATTTTAAGACATTTTTGCCTTTTGACTGTTTCGTTTCAGATTGATTGTTCATTGTTTTCGATTTTTGCTTCTTAACATTCGAAACTTCAGCCTTTTTCACTTCTGGCTTTTTGACCAACTGAGCAGCAACTTGCGCCTTTTGTTCTTTCTTCCACTTGATGTACTCAGGATCATTGTATCCTGAAAATTCTCCTTCTTCCTTCACCGGTGTTTCTGGTTCTGGATTAAGCTTTGGATACTCAACAAGTTGGATAAGAACAGGTTCTAATTTGTTTTCAGATTTGTTGCTTGCTTCATCATCAGCTTCAGTTGTCATTCCTTCTTCTTCTCTCAAACTTTCAATCAACACCTCAGATCCTTCAGACTCGGATTTACTTCTTTGAATTTCTTTAAATTTTTGTTCATTTTCAGGTGAATGATCAAATTCATTAAAGTTTTCCGGTAAGGTTTGAGTGATTGAATTTGGCATCGGTTCATGTGTAAAACCCAACCCGGTTTTGGTTTTGTTACCTCTTTCTTTGATGAGTTGTTTAACCATTGTTTTACAACTTTTAACCTTTGTTAATTCAACTTGAGTGACAGCATGTGCAACTTTTTCTTGTTCAAAGTTCTTTGTCATTTCTTCAAGTTGTTTGGTTATCAATTCCAGTTCCTTTAAGGTTTTGTTCCATGATTCTTTAAGTGACAAAATCTTCTCATCAGCAATTTTGTGATCAATTTTAAGTTGTTCATGAATTTTCTCATGTTTGCTTAATTTGTCACCGATTTTAAATGAATGAGTCCGATAATGTTCTACTTGTTGAATGCACTGTTCAGAACATAGCCTTTCCTTGACATCAGCAGGTAATGGAACATAGTTAGGGGGTAGGTCAGTATTAACCTTTGGTTGTTCTGTAGATGACGAAGATTCACTGGCAGTAGCCATCAGCACGAGTTCAGACTCAGATTCTTCAGTAGGATCAGATTTTGCACTCCAGTCATAATCTTCTGAATCTTCACTCACATCTTCAATCATTTTACAATCCCCTTCTTCTGACCAATCTTCTTCTACTTCACATACCAATGCCAGACTCGATGTAAGATCAGATGTGAATTGTTCTGCATAAGCGCTCCAATCATACCCGTCTTTCACACTTACAACCAACGCCTTTGTTTGGTCTTCTGGCTTCTTTCCTTCATCCTTCAATTCAGGCATAGGAAGACTTTGGTATGGTTTCTGAAAGAAACGTTGATTTCTGCCTTGATAACTTGTTGATTGTTGAGAACTTTGACCTTGACCTTGATTGCTTGAACTAGCTTGGTCATTGAAATTCTTTGGAGCTTTACATTCTCTTGAGAAATGACCATACTGGTTACAATTAAAGCATCTGGCCTTAGATTTATCAAATCCAACGGTTTTGTTTGCATGAGGTTTGTAGCTTCGGTTGACATATGCATGCTTTTGAGTACGATAAGCTACCATAACCATTTGCCAATTAAGATCCATTTCCTCAACATCTACTGGATCCATTTCAAATAAGTCTTGAAGAACAACGTCCATTTGACTTAAATGACTACCTTGATATGCTTGAAAACTTGCCATAAAAGCAGTGAAGGCAGTTTTTGTTTCGTCATCTTGCAGCAGAATATTCATGACGTCTTTCACCTTGGCTTGAACATTTGGAATTTGATTTTCTGACTGATTCTTCTGATTCTGACTTGGAACTTGAACTTGAGCTCTTGGCGGAGATTGAGGTTGAGAATAAGTTGGTGAATTTGGAAAGTATGCTGAATCAGTGTAGAAACTGGCACCAACAAATAAGTCATCCTCATCTTCAAACTTTGTTGTATTTTGCACAAGAAAAGCATTATCCACAGTATTGGCAGGATTTACCACATACTTGTATTGAGTTTGTGATGTTGATCTATCAGAATTTCTTGATCCTTCATCAATCTCAACTTCTTCAATTTTCCCAATCAGCAGATCTAATTCCATTGGGAATTTCTCAGTATGCTTCAAAAGAGTAACAGTCTGCTTCCATGATGATGGTAAAGCACATAACAATCGATCATTCAAGTCTTGAAGTTCAGTCTTAACTCCGAGGTTTGACATCTCAGTAGTTAAGTGAACAAACCTGTTCATCATCTGGTGAACTGTCTCTCCATTGATGTGTTCAAATAGTTCCAATTGTCTCTTCAACTTAGATTTCTTCAAACTTCTTAACTGCTCTCCTCCTTCACATATAGACTTCAATGCCTTGAAGCATGTATAACCAGTCTGATATGCATCCAATCTAGACAAAACTTGTAATGGCAACCCCTTGCACATCAACGAATATGCCTTGCTATCATTCTTTACCTTCCTCAAGTCTTCAGCTGACAGATTATCCTCTGGATAAGGTGTAGTAGAATCCTTAGTATAGGTACTGGCACTATCTGGTTGTGTCTGAGTTGGAATGTGAGGACCCTTCTCAATGGATTTCCATAAGTCATTGTCAATAGAACACAAATGATGTCTCAGCCTGATGGTCCAGTTCTTGAAATCTGCACGATTCAAAAGTCTAGGAACACGGTTATCAGAATCATCATTAGGAGCCATTTTAACAATTTTTTAAAGAAAAAATATTTTTGGTTTTTGTTAATTTTTGAAAAGAAGTGATTAAAATACTAAAGTAAAGACAAGAAATTAAAGACAAGATAAGAAACAAGTATTAAAAACAACTAAAATACGTCACACGGCAACACAGTGAAAAATCCTTCTTCAACCGGCTAAACAGTGTATTTGTTCTTCACCCGGCAGGAAAAAGTCTTCACCCGTCTAAATAGTTACCCGGCTAAA
The DNA here is from genome assembly GCA_030867185.1 of Tagetes erecta. Lineage (NCBI taxonomy): Eukaryota > Viridiplantae > Streptophyta > Magnoliopsida > Asterales > Asteraceae > Tagetes > Tagetes erecta. Next base: position 47,964,417 of record CM061490.1, read on the forward strand.
CAGTTGAAAAATACTTTGTTCTTCACCCGGATGAACAGTTACCCGGCAGCAAGAAAAACTTCACACGGCAATAAGTCTTGACACGGCAGAATCTTGACACGGCAAAAAGTTCTTTGTCCGGCTGAACAGTACTTGATCACACGGCAGAGTTGTTTACCCGGCAACACAGTTAATGCTTACCCGGCTGTATTTTCTCTATCACCCGGCGTAACAGTGTTTTACACGGCACAACAGTGTATCACCCGTCTGAACAGTAGCACTTTTTCAAGTCAATTTCTTCACCCGTCTAGAACAAATTCCTTTACACGGCTGCACAGGACCTAATTTCTTCACAAATTCTAAGTCCAAGGAAATTGTCTAAGTCAAATATATCACCCGGCAAGTTAATCTTCAACCAAAAATCAACTGTTCATCATCTTCTTCATGAAGATTTTCTGGGTTTTGTCTAAAACTTGTCCAAATTGTCCAAAATTCACACACAAGCTGTGAAATAGTCCGATTATCAAACCCTTGTATCAATCAATCCAAAACATCATCATTTTTCGATGAATTTGAGCAAAAATTGATCGAACAGTAACTTTTTCTATTCTTCTTAATTCTTCAGATCTGATGATGATCTGATAGAATCTGCACAATCGCTGTGAATTAGAGTGATTATGATGATAAATCACACCTAAAAACACCAACAATTCATTCAGATCATGATATTTTGAGCAATATTGATGTGTTTTGCTTAGAAACAGCGAAGAACACAAACCGAAAGCTCTGATACCAATTGATAGGTTCAATTGGATCGATAATATCACTCAAATGATCAGAATAAAGTGTACAAACAAACGATTCAATCACAAACACAGTTCATACTCATAAATTCTCTTGTATATTGATGATCAAAGCAATTCGCAGTACAATGTGCAGGAGAAAATAAATCACACACAGTTAATTCTCTCTCTAACAGTGTAAAAGTGATCTAGCCTCTCTCCTAACACACGCACACTACATGCTATAACAAACAAAATGCAAGTTTAAGGAAAATACATAATAAACCCTAAACTATACAAACATATAAACAAAATACAAAGTAAATCTTAACAAGGAAATAACCCTAACATCAGATATGCGTAGTTGGTTGAGTTCGAGAAACTATCCGTACAAGACTTTGAAGAGATTGAAGTCTGAGTCACTAAGGAAGATTGTGGTTAGTTTTATGAAGACGGAGAAAATGTACAACAGAATGTTTTATTTGGACTATAACAATCCACAATACTTCGAGCTGACAAAGAGATTCAAAGTGCTTGGACCAAAAGAAATTCCAGTGATGGCGTTACCTGAAGATGCTCACAAAAAGAGGCACGAATTAATGGATATGTTTCCAAGCGAAGTTAAATCTTACAACATTCCAATGGATGTTAGGGAATCTTGGCATAAATCAGCAACAGCAGGTGATGTCGTTAGGTCGCTGCTGAGTAAAGGGCAGTCGATTGCTGAATTACTTGACTCGATGATAGTGCCGGAGAAGAATAAGAAGGTGAAAATAATAGCTTGGAAATACGATGAAGTCTTTGATGCTTTCATGATTAAGAGAGTAAATGGTTTATGTGATGTATACCATTACTACTCGAGCATTTTTAAACTGGAAGTTCAGGATTTAAAGGAGCTGCACAAACTAAGGTTGATAAATCACACGCATGCTGAGCGTGGTGATAAATGTGTTATGCTATTAGAAGCCGGGATTGCTAGACCGCCAAAGTATCTTGATTTTCGAGGACAATAGGAAGATACTGCATATGTGCAAGCAAAGAAAGAAAGAAAGAAGAAACGATTGGTTGTGACTGAAGACATGTATCTTGAAGAGTTTTCGGATGAGTACTTTGATAAAGTGACAAATCCTGGATTAAAGGTGATAGATGGTTCGCAAATGACAAAGCCCATACTCAGAGTGTTTTATAATCAAGAAACTTTTGAATTGAAGCTTGTTCGAAACTTAAAGGATTGGGACAAAGACATGATTACACTTTTTAGTACTTTTGAGTTGAAGCTGTTACATCCGTCATACATAGACTTTTTGAGAAGTTATAGAATGGAGAAGTGTAAAGATGCACTTGCTGAAGCTGATCGGAAGTTGTTTGTTGTAATGATTGAAGTGATAGCAGCGGCAACTGAAAAGATTCGAGTGAGGAAAGCATTGCTGAACTCTAATCTCGTGAGGGTTGATTTGCCAGAGATAGAGTATATGAGGATTAGTAGAAAGGGTACTTTGGAGGTGAAAGTCAAAGGCCAGGAAATGCCATTCGAATTTTATGCTAATATTGATTTTGCAGGTTTAAATCTTGATTCACTTAGACGCATGAATGCCTGCCCAATTCTGACAAATGAGTCCAAGCCTCGACAAGCCAAGATTGCCGAAAAGTTCAAATCATGTATTGAAGAAGCTTTGAAGGAACAAGAAGAGTATAAAGGAAAAGAGATGCTGAATGTTAAAGACGAACCAGAAGAATGGTAAAAGAGATTGATGCTGATCAAAGATGAAAAAGATAGAAGATTTTGCTGAAGATTCAAAGATAAATCTTAGGGGGAGTACTGTTAGGGTTATTTCCTAGTTAAGATTTACTTTGTATTTTGTTTATATGTTTGTAAATAGTTTAGGGTCTATTTTGTTATATTCCTTAAACTTGTAATTGTTGCTATAAGCATGTAGTGAGAGAGTGTTAGGAGAGAGGCTAGATCACTTTTACACGTTAGAGAGAGAATTAACTGTGTGTGATTTATTTCTCCTGCACTTGTACTACGAATTGCTTTGATCATCAATATACAAAGAGAATTATTAGTATGAATTGTGTTTGTGATTGAACCGTTTGTTTGTGCGCATTATTCTGATCATTGTGAGTGATATTAACGATCCAATTGAACCTATCAACCATGTCGAGGATTCTTTATAGACTCTGATCCGGAGAAGCAATTTGTTTTGCCTTTACCGTCCGAAACATGTCTTTTTGGGCATTTCTTGAGCACATGATCACCCTTTCCACACTTGAAGCAAGCCTTGAATGGCTTTTGATGCTTGATTGGCCCGTGTGGGGCAGCTGGGGGTGGAGCTTTCTTTGAACTTGATGCAACTTGTTGGAACACTTGTGGCTTCTTATGTTGATTTATGGGTGGTTGCCTGATTTTTGTTTTTCTTTGTTGGATGGGAGATGAGATCTTCACTTGCTTGTTCTCAAGTCTTTTACAAACTTGAGATATGACGGATAGAGGTGAAGGCTTCTTCTTTTGAGCTTTTGATGGATGACTGGCTTGTTTTGCAGTTGGAACTGAGATCCGGATTTGTCTGGATTTGGGTTTTGGAAGCATTTCAGATTTGACAGGTTCAGGTGACATCTTGATCTTTGAATCTCCATGACACTCGTTTGTCTTTGATTCATCATCTGAATTTGTCCAGTCTTCAATAAGTACCTCTGCTTCCAACGGATCTTGATTGATGGGAATTGAGTGTGTTGATGTGATTGGAGCTTGATGAATAGGTGATTCCAGAATTAACTCTTCCTTCTCATTCCTGACAGGCTCAAACGTAGGAATTTCACCTGCTTTAAACTTATCAAAGAAATTAGAAGTAACAACCATTACAGGATTAGAAACAACAGCAACTGAGCAATCATTAGCTTGACTGTCAATACCCATTTTACTATATCCCATACCAGTCGAAGAATCATAATCATCTCGCACCTCTTTAAGATTCACATTCTCCAATCCTGCATACAAACTATCAGTATCTTTCTGAATTATTTCATGAATCAACTCATTGGTCGGGTGTGGAGTTGGTGTAGGAGAGTAACAGTAAGTGCTGGGAGGAGGATATACAAAAGCCTTATCTTCATGACCCAACCCAGTATTAATACGAGCCCCCCGTTGGCTTTTGATTAAATCCTCAAGTTTCATCCCCGAAATTGTCCACTTTTCGAGTTTCGTTTGCAACTTACTGGTTTCAAACTCAGCCAGGGCGACACGTTCAGTTAGCATATTGACTTCCACATTTCTTTTCAAAAGACTCGTTTTCAAATGTTCATTTTCTTTCAAATCTTCTCTTAATTTGACAAAATATTTTGACTCGTTAAGTTTAAGTTCTTTATTTACCTGAGTCAAATATTTTTCATTTTCGATTAACAATTTGTTAGCTTCATAAATACCAAATAAACGAGTTCTGCAATCAGAAGAACACATATCCTGAACTGTCTCGTATGGAAGCTCCATGATGATTTGTTCAGAAGCAAGAGCCTTCTCGCAGTTGCAGACTCTGGTATTTGTCTTTTGTTCCTCCTCCTTCTCATCATCACAAGCTTTATCATTTAGCTCTGCTCCATCTTTACCCACCGATGTCTGCTCCATCCAACTCCATTTCTTTTAGTTTGTTCATCACTTCCACCAGTTTGCAATCAGTAAATCCTCTTTCTCTTCTAATCGATTTTCCATGTGAACTCCACTTTGGTGGGAGAGAATCAAGCAATCTCTTAACCCGTTCATGATTTCCAAGTTCTGGATCATGCTTCTTCAGGTTATTTGCCACCATCACAAATCGATCGAGAAACTCAGGCATCCTTTCATTCTTTAAAACTGCAAAATTATCAAACCGGCTTTGTGCCATTGTGAGATCATCAGATTCGAAAGATTTAAAAAGTTCTGCATAAGCCATTTTTTTTAATCGAAAACCGTTTTAAAATTTGGCCTAAAAATGAATTTTAGAAAGTCCCGGCCACTGACAAAACTTTTTCAACTTAGATGAAAAACTTTGGCCCAAAGATTGACAAAATAAACACCCGGCCAAAAGACGTCATTTTTTAAACTTTAATGACGACTTTAAGAAAAAAAAACGCCCATAATGTTTTAAAGTTTAACACCCGGCGACAAATAAAACGAACCAAACACTAACACGGCCCAAAACCACCAAACCCAACCCTAATTTTCGGCCCAAATTAAAAGTCCAAAACACACACTAAACTTGGCCCATTAAGAATTATAACCCAACCCAAATAAACAACCCAAAACCTACAATTTTAACAATAACCCTAACCCTAACCTTTTAAACAACTTAACATCATTAACAACCACACACAACACACAGCCCCTAACTCACTTCAAACACACCCACAACTTTCTCTCTATTCTATCCAAACATAAACATAAACACACACACAAATGAACAAATCGATCTGCTGCAGTCCTTGTTTATCTCTTGGCTTCAACACACAAACACATATTTGCTGCTGCTCGTTTTCTTCTTGTTAACAGTTCGAAGCCGGCAACCAAAATGACACACCACTTTTCTTTGTTCCTTCTTCTGTACGAAAACAAGAACACAGCCACAACACACAATAACATCACGACATCAATCGATCTGGTTTGATTGATGCTTCTTCTTTGTTTAAAACTGTTTGTACTTCAACAACACGACATCACAAACATAATCATCACAGCAGCAGCATCTTGTGCGCTATCTTCTGGTTCGTTTAACACAACAACAACACGGCACAACTGCTGCTTCTTATTGTTCTGAAACAACCACAATACTCGATCTGACTCTCTTCTGCTTCTTCTTTTTTCTTTCAGATCTCCTTTAGAAACATGATATGAGTGGTGGTTGTATGTATGGTGGTTATGCTGATGGATCTGTTATGGATATGGTGGGGGTATGGGTTTAGGTTTGGGTTAAATAAAACTAAAATGATTATGGGTATGGTTGAATGATGTATTATAGTGAGTGGTTGTAGATCCTTTTAAGTGGGTTTATGGTTGATGTGGTGGGTTATGGTTTATGGTATAAACCGGGTGGGTCTTGGTTATGGTTTAGTGATGGATGGTGGGAAATGGTTTAAGGTTGAAAATTCGTGTAGGGTTTTTGAGATCTGGTTTTGAGTTTTGATTTTTTTTTTTTTAAATTAAATCACAGATCTAGTAAAGATTTGGTTATGGTTGTTGGTTTGGTTTTGTGGGTATGGTTAAGATATAGAACAAAAATGGTTTGATGTTCGGTTGTTTAAGTGTTGGGTTTTGCTTGTTGATGCAGGAATAATGTCAAGAAAAAATCCGGGCGAAGCTATAGGTTCGCTGGCTTGGTTTGATGTTTGTGTGATTGTTGGTGCAGAAAAGGTGTCAAGAAACTATAGGTTCGCTGGCCTACAAAGTGTCGAGCGAACTTATAGGTTCGCTAAGAACAACGGGCGAATCTATGCAAATGCTTTGTATAGATTCGCTCAAAATTTTGAACTTTCGTTCAGATTTTAACTAGATTCGCTGGTTTTTGCAGATTTGAAGATTCGAAGAACACCAAGAACACACACACACTATGTGTGAGAGAAACACTTCAGATCTGAAATTTTCTTATATTTTCTTGAAGATCTCAGCTTCTAGATCTGAAATATGTTGCTGAAATCAACAGATCTGATGATTGTTGATGAAGATTTGATGATTTTAAACCCAGATCTGGTTTCTCTCTCTAAAAACCCATCAGATCTGGTTTCTCTCTCTAAAACTTCTAAACAATTCTTTAAAATCAGCAACTATCTTCAACAAATGATTCAAAAAAGGATCTCAGTTAGGCTCTGATACCAATTGTTGGTCCCAAAACACTATTAAATCAGTAACTTGTGAAGATTTTGGATCAAAATGGTAAAATAATGATGAACTAGATGAAGAACACAATGAAAAACTCAGATTTGATCTTGTATTGATTGCATCAGATTTACAAAAGTGGAAACCCCAATCAAATGCTCATTCAAGCCACCACAAAACCCTATTTGCACTTACTATTTATAGTGAGTGCTTAACATGCTAATTACACTAATAGTCCCTACACTTAGACTAATTAGAAAATAACAAGTTAAAAGGCTAAAACATGTCTAAAGCTAGATTAAATATATTTTGTTGACACAAAATATATTTATTACATTAACAATCCTAGACATAAAACAACTTCAACGTCTTGACTCGGTTCTTCGTCTCTAACGCGCCATTTGACTTTTTACGTGGACTTTGACCGGACGTTTACTTTTGTTGACTTTGACTGTGTTGATAATATTAGAATACAATTCAGGTCCAACACCCCCTCAAACACATCCAAGTCTATACCCATTTCTTCATCGAACGTCTCCTCAGCAGCTTTACCTTTTCCCTTATCCTGATCTCCAAATACGACGTCCATTAACGGATACCTTGCAGCATCCGTTAAGGAGTTCAGTTCAGCTTCAGACATAGCAGATTCTGACCCCACCTTTTCTTTCAGACTGTTCAGTTCCTTGAAAATCCTGACCATCAGACATTGTTGATCCTTCATCATTCTTCCCATTTCATATATAACTGTCGATTTCTCAGCATCCTATGTTTCTAGTTCCTCATACTTACCTTTCAGTTCCACCAATTCTGACCTCAAACTTTCAATCTCACCCTTTAATTCACCAACTGATTCAGAAGATGTACCCGGAACATCATGCTTTGCCTTCTTTGATGCTTCAGTTGATGCATCAGACTTCCTCTTCGTCCGTTTTTCCCTATTTGCATCAACCTCAGCCTGTATCTCATCAACCTCTCGATCAAACGAATAATCTTTTTCTTTTGCGTACGCCTTCCTTTTCTTTATCTTCTTCTCAACCTCCTCAATATTCTCACCGCCCCGTTTTCTTTCAGATTCCATCAATCTCTGAATTTGTACCCATCTATCGGCCGGGTACATGTTCTCCCACAAAAACGAAGTCCTACCCACACAATCAGCCTTTACCGACTTGCAGTCTCGGAATATCCTCGGATGCATCTCCCATATCTTCAGGACATCGCCAACAACCGGCAGATTCGGCAATTTATCATTCAAAACCATCTGAATGAATCTCGGATACATCAACCATTTAGCGGCTTTAGTTGCATGAATGTTCTCTAGAATGTAATTGTAGATGAGCTTTGCAAGATTGGCCTTTTGCCCCCGACAAGACAGCATCATTGCCCGAGCCCAGTCTAAGTTCAACCCATATGTGCCCTCTTTCCTATGATCCAAGCACATTATGAATGCGTGTGCAATATACCTCCACTCTTGGATCAGATAGGACTTCACAAACTCCATCTTTTTCTCACCAGGCATCGGACCCTCATAACCCGCAGTCCTGAAAGACCCATATACCTCCTCAGCAGTCATACTAACCTCTTCCCCCACATCCTCTTCTAACCTCAAGATTCTAGCCAGATCGGCTTCAGTAAACTCCAAATCAAATCCACTGACTTTGGCACATATACGTGATGGTTGTGTAGACACATTCATCACTGCAGTTCTCCAGAAATCTCGAACATGCAGCTCGTATATGGTTGGAGAATGAGAAATGGCGTGATGTATGTGAGACGACTTCAGCCATTTGATACAATCTCTATAGCCGCCGGCCTTTTCGTGATTCTCGTCAAGCAAAGCACACATATTGTGCTTTCTTTCGAAGAATAATGTCGACATAGTGCCTGAAAAATAAACGGAGGTTGATCAAAAACGAAGATTTTGAACGACAGTTAATAGATTCGCTGGAAATTAGGTTCGCTAAAAGAGCGAACCTGAGATTTGGCACCAGAACCTATAGGTTCGCTGACATGAAAAATCAGTCATTTGGTCGAGCGAATGTATAGGTTCGCTAGAAACAGTCGGGCGAATCTATGTTGATGTGCGGACAACATAACGACATAGGTTCGCTCGAAGTTTTGAACTTTCGTTCAGATTCGCCAGACGAACACATAGGTTCGCTGGAAACCCTAGTTTTTGAGAAAAACGGCCAAAATCACAGTCAATACACCATTATCAAGCATACAAAGCAACAAACAAGTAATATAAACATCAAAGGAGGCTATTATAAAGTAAATGCCTAACTAAACACACCAAATCAGTCATTTGATTTACAGACAATCACAGAACGACGGATTTAAGGGTTTATCAGTGCGATTAAGGGTTTAAAACAGAGATTAAGATGAAGGCGATGACATACCAGACTATATTAGTGATGTTTAAGTGTGAAAAAGCCGGTTGAAAAGTGAGAATCGAACGTTCGTCAATGGATTGTGAAAAGCCTTGCTACAGTAGTGACAGCGAAATTGTGAAAAATTTCGCTTTCACAACATATATATACAGAAACAGGTTCGCTGGCAGACAGACCAGCGAACTTTAGATTCGCCCGTATCCCCAAAGGTCAAGACAGCATACGGCGGCGGTGCAAAGAGGTTGCGGGCGAACCTGTAGGTTCGCTAGCAGGTTCGCTAGCACACAAATTAAAAAATTTTTGGTTTTTCTCAAATTTTAAATTCTTTGTAAATCCATGAAAACGTCCCACGACTTCAACGCTCCAAAAAAAAAATAAAAAAATAAACATATTATCCTAAAAATAACAAGATAGAAATTAGAAAAATAAAATAAAATAGAATAAAAAGAAATAAAGACAGGAATTTTAAACGCTAAAGAAGCATATATATATTTTTCATGATGTTTTGAGCAGAATCCGGAGAATCATCTATTGGCGGGATTGCAGATATGTTTGTCCATTTAAACCCATGCCTTAGTCCTTTCAACAAGAGATCAGCAGCTTCTTTTATCATGTTTTTGGTTTGATTGAAGAAGCTCAGACAACTCGGTCCCCATAGACATCTAGGTAAAAAGAACAAGTTCTGTCATCAGGATATATCTGAGCAATACGATTGACTTTGCTTGAATTTCAATGATCAAATTTTGAATATTGATCGATGCATTAGCTTCTTTTGACACTTGTGCAATTTTTGCATCTTTTCTTTGTGAGTGGAGCTTGTCAGCAATTGATTCATTTGAACACAATGCGACTTATTAGTTGGGAAACTCAAATAGTTCAGAGCTCCAGGTCTATACCGACGTATAACAGAGGAGATAAACATTTGAGCATGCTCGGTGAATCTTCAGGTCAATACTTCCGTATAGCAGAGAAGATTCACCAACTCCAGGTCAATACTTCCGTATAGCAGAGGAGTTAAGCACTTTGACTCAATACGTTCTGAGGAGTTAACAAGTAACTCACTCAGAGGCTTTTCCGAAGAGCATCACTAGCAGCTTTTAGCAAACTAGAAACTCGATTCGGGGATAGGGCGAGGGTGATTTGGGATTTTTAGGGAAATCAAGGCAAAGATTTGACGCTCTCAACCCATTTTTGACAGAACCCTTATCTTTGTGCAATCCAATCATGTCAAGGAGATAATCCTTGTTGTCGAGATCTTGAATGTTATGTTTGGCTGCACAACCACTGTTTACTTTGTTTTCGGGCTGAGCCTATCTGACATATCCCAAACACAATACTTCTGACCTCCTTCAACGACTCTTCAACATTAATCAAAACGGAGATCCTGAAATTTGAAAAACTATAAATAGTTAATCTTTTATATCTCCCCCAAAATTTCTATATTATAGCTATCTAAAAAGAAATTTTTGTTTTTCAGATTTTCTTAATATATATATGCAGAATTAAAAGAAAGATAAAAGAAAATAAAAGGAAATAAAATAAAATAACCGAGCGAGGAATTGAGTGACCCACGGAATTTGCATAGAAGAAAAAGAAAAGGTTATTTACATAATTACAAATAGATTCTCACAGAAAAGGTTTTCAAAAAGATATGATTCCCAACATGGAGATCAGTTCATAAAAACGTGGTTTGTCAAAAGTTTTTGTGAAAAGATCAGCTTTTGGCTTTCGAGTTTCAATAGGAATAATATCAATGAACCCTTTTTCCTGTGCATCCCTGATTGCATGAATTTTTGTTTCAATGTGCTTGGTGCGAGTGTGATGAATAGGATTCTTGGCAATTCCAACAGCACCTTCATTATCACAAAAGAGTGGCGTATGAAGAAAGTTGATACCATAATCCATCATCTGATGCTGAATCCAGAGCACTTGGCAACAGCAACTTGACGCAGCAATGTATTCTGCTTCTCCTGTGGACAGAGAGACGGTTGTTTGCTTCTTGCTTTGCCAGGAAACAAGACATTCTCCAAGGTATTGACATCTGCCAGTGACTGATTTTCTGTTAATCCTGCAACCAGCATGATCACTATCAGAAAAAGCATGTAAATCAAAGTTCCCACCTTTTGGGTACCAAAGTCCCAAACGAGAGGAACCCTTAAGGTAACGAAAGATGCGTTTAACAACTTTCTCATGTGATTCTTTTGGATTGGCTTGGAAACGAGCACAGTAACACACAACAAATGTAATATCTGGTCGGCTTGCAGTCAGATACATGAGAGATCCGATCATCGAGCGGTACCGATGAGCATCCACAGGATTCCCATTATCATCGGAAGTAAGGCATGTTTGAGCGGTAAAAGGAATCAATTCAGGAGAAGAATCATCCATGCCAAACTTCGTGAGGATTTCCTTGATATATTTCTCTTGGTGGATCAGAATTCCATCAGGCTTTTGTTCCACTTGCAGCCCCAAGAAGAAACACATCTCCCCCATTATTGTCATTTCAAAGCGATCCATCATCACCTTTTCAAATTCTCTACACAGCCCCTCATTAGTCGAACCGAAGATTATATCATCAACATACACTTGAACGATCAGCAGCTCGCCATTCACCTCCTTCTTGAACAATGTCATATCTATAGTCCCACGAGAGAAACCTTTGCTGAGAAGATACTGTGTCAGAGAGTTTCATACCAGATACGTGGAGCTTGATGCAGCCCATACAAGGATTTATCAAGCTTGTAAACCTTTGAAGGGAAATCTGGATCCTCGAAACCCGGTGGTTGACATACGTAGATCTCCTCATCGATATCTCCATATAGAAATGCACATTTCACGTCCATCTGATAAACTTTAAAGTTTTTGTTCGCAGCATGAGCAAGAAAGATTCTGATGGCTTCAAGGCGAGCGACTGGGGCAAAAACTTCGGTGTAGTCAATCCCCTCCTCTTGAGCAAATCCTTGAACAACCAATCTCGCCTTGTTTCTGATAACAACACCGCGATCATCTGGCTTGTTTCGGAAAACCCACTTAGTGCCGATTGGACACTTATTAGGAGGAAGATCAACCAGTTCCCAAACTTTAAGCTTCCTAAATTGCTGCAGTTCCATTTGCATGGCATCCACCCAACTAGGATCTTCAAGTGCTTGTTTATAATTCTTTGGAACAACTTGAGACAGAAAGGCAGCATAGAGACATTCATTAATCAAACCACTCTGACTCCGAGTTCGCACACCATCAGTAATTGATCCTATGATATAATCATGAGGATGATTTTTTAAGGTTTTGAAGTCAGTGTTAAGGAGCAAAGGATTGGTTTCGGTTGAAGGTGTTTGATTTGATGGTTGTGTGGGTGTAGGTGATGTTGGAGGAATTGTATTAGTGGCAGATGATTGAATGGTAGTAGATGAGGATGGAATATCTGATGGAGAAGATTGAACAGTTTGAGGTGGTGGAGGTGGTGGAATGTCAAATGAAGTGGGAGGCAGTTGTGTAGTTGAAGGTGGTTGTGATTGTGTAGGTGGATGGTTAAAGATAGAAACTGATGTGTGTGGAAGGATGTCATCATCGTCAGAGTCAGGAAGATTAAATGATTTGAAAATAGTGGTGGAATCATAAAACCATGCCGGTTCATTGCCGATACTTGTGGTGTTTGACTCTTGCCAGTCAACATAGTAGGACTCTTGCACAATCCGCGTTCGCTTGTTGTAAACACGATACGCCTTTTGTGTGTTCGAGTATCCTACAAAGAAGCATTCATCCGATACAGCACCAAACTTCGTCTTCTGATCTTGAGTATTCAAAAGAGTACAAGAACATCCAAAGGGGCGCAGAAAATCAATCAACGGCTTAATCCCTCGAAACAGCTGGTATGATGTCTTCATCTTTTCTTTGACGATCAGTACCCTGTTTAGAACATAAGCTGCACAATTAACTGCCTCCGCCCAGAAAATAATTGGAAGCTTTGACTCAATTAGCATAGTTCTAGCAGCCTCCACAAGGGTTCGATTCTTCCTTTCAGCAACACCATTTTGTTGTGGTGTTCTTGCGGCGCTAAACTGTCTGAGAATACCCCGTTGTTCACAGAAAGAGTTGATGTTGGGGTTATTTGAAGATGTCACTTTCCAAATATAAGCGAGTGAAGATATCGAGCATCATCACGAGCAAGCACGGGTGAAGACGTTAATAATTTGTATTTGTCTTAGAATATTTGTGTAATCGTTTTGTGCTTAATTGCACGTCTTTTAGGTTACTTTGTAAGGTGAATGGTATGGACTATAAATACCATCACCTAGGTCATTTGTTAAGAGAGTTGCCTATTCTTGTTAGTCATATTCTCTTGTAACATCCTTTGATCTAATACAATTCACCTATTCTAATTATCATCATCTTCATCATACTTTGCATTGATCTTCATGAACATTCAAGCATCAATACGTGATCAGTGAGTTTCCGCATCACTGATTGCAAACAACATCATCAAACAATCTCAGATTTAGATCCAAGCTCGCTCCCTCCCGAACTATCAATTGGTATCAGAGCTGTTGGGTGATCTTTGATTGTAGTTGTTATTGATGGAATTTTAGCTACCATTAGCTTTGATTCATGTTTGTGTAAAGAACTGCAAAGTTTGAGATCAATTGGTGAAGATTTGACTGAGTTTTTGAAGAAATTGTTCATGTTCGTGTTCTTCACTGCTCAAATTGAGATCTGAAATTTGTTGTTGATATTGAGAAATTGATGATTGAGATGTGTTAGAAATCATAATCCTAAGCTTCGTTCATAACCAAACATCACTGATTTGTTGATTTCGATCCATATTTTGTCAATTTTGTCAAAACCCACTTATTGTGTTCTTCATCAAAAACCCAGATCTGAGTGAGTGTTAGCTTGATTCAAGGTAGGAAAACTTTGAAGGAGTGTTAGAAACATCATTCCTAAGCTAATACTAGCATTGAATTGGACAAAAACAACAAAAATTGATGAATTGATCTTGTGTTCATCACAATTTTGACTTTGAAAAGTCAATCTGATATGAAGATTTGAAGAAGTTTTCAGCCGGGTAAAGAAGAAATCACTGTTCAGACAGGTGAAAAGGAAGAAAAACACTGTTCAGCCGTGTAAGCACTGTTCAGCCGTGTGAAACACTGTTCAGCCGGGTGAAGACACTGTTCAGCAGGTTAAAGACACTGTTCAGCCGGGTGAGACACTGTTCAGCCGGGTGAAACACTGTTCAGCCGGGTGAAGCACTGTTCAGCCGGGTGAAGGAATTGTTCAGCCGGGTGAAGTTACTTTTCAGCCGGGTGATAGAAGGAAAACACTATTTTGCCGGGTGAAGCACTGTTCTGCCGGGTGAAGCACTGTTCAGCCGTCCCAAGTTGTTTACCCGTCCCAACAGTGACCCGTATCTAAAAAAAAAAAAAAAAAAAATGACTTCCCAGAAAAATCGAAAAATTCATTTTTCCAAAATTTCATATTAGTCATTTTTAGCCACCATGACTTCCCAGAAAAATTATCAAAATGACTTTGAAAATTCAGAAAAAATGTCAACGGGCATGTTTACCGTGATCCGAGAAGAAAATAAAAGAGAAGATATCAATGAATTTATTACAGAATTCAATCACATGTTTGAAACAACTTACCTTCAAGTTGCCAAAGCTTGTGATCAAAAGAGAAGAGACTTTAATGAACACACAAAACTTGCTCTTGTGAGTGAAGCAAATTCTCATGACAATCAGGAAGATGAAGAAGAATATGATTGGAGTGAAGACAATGATGTTGTTTCCATTCAAGAGATTGAAAAGAAAGATAAAGAAATTAGCAACTTGTCAGAAACCATTGCAAAGCAAGATGAGACAATTGCTCAATTGATATCAGAAATGGAGAAATTGATGTCTGAAAAGGAAATCAAGAAAGATGAGAACAGTTCTTATGTTGAAATGCCAATTGAAGTCAGAGAAAAGATGTGCACCAAAGAATGTTTTCAACAAGTTGAACACTACAGAATATACTCTTTCAAGATTTGTGATAAACTTAAGAAGGAAGAGCAAATGCACAAGAATCTGAAAGAACAGCACGAAAAATCTGATCAAAAAATCATATCTCTTGAAGTTTCACTCAAGCAAAAAGAAAAAGAAGCAATGAACATCAGAAACGAAGCTGCAAAATCAAATGAACACTCTTCCAGTGTGATCAAAGATTTGCAAGAAGAGATTCTAAAGTTGAAGAAGTTGTCTGAGATGTTTAATTCAGAGAACAACATTCTGAAAACCAAGTTGCAAGAAGAACAAGAGAAACACACAAGTCTTCAAGAAGATCACAAAATGTGTGAAGACAGATTCAAATCTCTTACACAGAATGTTGATTCAATGCTTACCGAAAAGCATAATCTGAATGTTCAGCTCATGGAGCTCACTGATAAACTCAACAGATCACAATCTGATCTTGTGTTTATCAAAGAAGAAGTCGAAAAAGGAAAGTCTGTTGAAAAGAAAGATGAGGGATTAGTGCCAACCGGAATTGTTGGATCACTATCTTCTCAAGAAGAAAAGACAGAAGAGTTTCAGTCAAAGAAGAAGAAGAAGAAGGTTAGAAGAAAGAAGAGCAAAGCCAAGAAGAATAAGACAAAGGCCGCTTCATCTAATTCTACACCACAGACTTCTACTCCAAAGTCTCAAGATTCCGAATCCCCGAGTGATTCAAACAGTGCCGTATACTGTTTAATCTGTGACTCTGAAACTCATCATATCTCAGATTGTATTTACAGTCAAGGTGTCTTTCCTTTTGGGTCAAAAGGTGACAAGTTCAAGACTCCAGCTCCTTCAAGAAAGATTCAACAAGATTCAGAGGTCAAAGCTTCTCAGAAACAACAATCTTCAACAGCAAAGACTTCTCAGAAGAAAGGAAAGAAGTCTCCCTTCAAGGCTCATCAGAAGCACTGTGAGATATGTGAAATGTACAATCACACGACAACAGAATGCTACTACAGCAAGTACTGCACCAACTGTCAGATGTACAACCACGACACAATGGAATGCTACTACAACAAGTATTGCTCTATTTGTGACATGGTCAATCACAACACATCCGAGTGCTACTACAAGCCGAGAAGGTCAGTCCAAAGAAGTTCATCACGTGCATACCCTTCCAGGTACGTTTCTAAATTTCAAAGATCTAATCATAGACATTTGTTTGATGAAAATCAACATGTCAATGATTCATGGACACAAAAGTTTGTCAAAAACAAAAAGAGAAATCATGATTTAAATGATAAAATAATTCCAATAGTGAATCAATCTTTGAATAAGAAATATAGTCAACAAAACCTGTTTTTAAATGAAATTCACAAATTGTTTGAAAATGACTATAATTACTCTTTTGACAAACAATCCATGAAAGAAGATGAAGGTACAAATTACATTGTATCATCAGAACCACCACCTGAAGGTATTCCTTGCACTTATGAGAATATCACTTATATTGATGAATTTGGACGACCCAAAACCGAAATGGTTTGGGTCATTACCTCTAACTGATTTGTTAGTGTGTTAGGGACAGTTATGGAGGCCGGTCAAACAAAGAAAAGAAGACCGTGGCTGATCCCTTATCATGACAAGATACCGAATCTTGTTCATGATGTTTTCGATGCAACTGACACCAAATGGAGTTGGAAACAAAAAGGAATCATTGCAGGAATTTTTTTTTAAAAAACATTTTCAAAAATCAAACAATGATGGCAGTGCAAGAAACAACCGATGTTTCATTTCGTCTGTTTAGATTAAGTATATTGCATGTACTCTTCATACATTGATAACATATCTGCCATTTTCTTTTCATCAAACTTTCAATTTTCAGAGAAATTTAAAAGTTTAGGGGGAGAAATCATTATTAAAAAAAAAAAAAAATGATAAAATCAGAAAAATCCAAAAAAAAAAAATATTGAATCTACTTGCACGTACATGAGAAATGATAGTACACTAGAGTTATTCAACGCATCATTTTAAACAATAAAGACTGAAGCGTGAAAATTGATGTGCGAGACAGCTCAGACAAGTAGACTGAACAAGTATATTCTATGATGATTTAACTAAATTCTAATGAGTTTTTGTGGTTGAAACATCTTAGTGCATGTGAAACGTTTATACAAATCAAATAGATATCTTGTGACGCAACGATATACATCGGGTAATGATGCAATCTATTCAGTGTGATGAACCGCATCGTGAGCTTCTTTGTTGTGGTACCCACAGACCTGAAGTCTCACACGAAGTCTCTTTTGAGCTTCAAGGTGCAGCAAAAGATTCCAAAATGGAACAAAAAGAGTCCCAAATGTGGACCAACACCAAATAAAAATTCCAAAATGGAATTCAGAAGATTCCCAAGGGGAACAATAGGAAAAAGAAAAATTCCAAAAAGGAATTCAAAAGAAGTCCCAAAGTGGACCAAATCCAAATAGAACCCAAATTCCACACTGTTTATGATTGTAAGTGACCTGACGTGTTGAGATGTTCTCAGGTTATTTAGATGAGGTGTATAACTTTCTAATGTGCAAAGTATGGGTCATTCAAAACTTATTCTTAATCAACCTAATTGATCATCAAGAATAGAAAAAGTAAGTGTGTCACTTCGAGCTAATTGATTTGTTCAACAATTCATCACTCAATTACTTCACAATTCAAATGTCTATTCTCAAAAAACTGCAAAACATGTGTTGGATAAATTGCTGGTATGATCTCATTGCAGGTTAAAGATTCAGAATGTAAAGAGAAAATTCCAAAAATATCAAAAACATTGAAAAAATCAAAAACACCAAAAAGATTGTCATTTTAATATTTTTTTTGTGTTGGCAGTTTAACATATGTTATTGATGTAGGAGTTGTTCATCAAGCAATATCTCATCCGATTGAGAACTTAATCTTTACATTGATGATAAATGCACATTATTGCCTGAGTTTTAATGTTTTTCTTTGAGTTGCAGGAACAATTTCCAATGCAGAACAAGCTTCCACGCGACTTGAAGATGTTCCTGTTCAAGCCTGATTCCAGTCCAAAGATCTCCAAGTCAGATTGCTGAGTGTTAAGAATCCTCCTCTTAATATCTCATACACAGATCCTGTTAACCTCTAAAGCAAAAGTTGAGGGGGAGTATTCTAAGTCAAAGAAGTCTTCTCATTCTACTTCAACCGTTGAAGAAGATCCCGTTGCTGATATATAGATTCACCGGAATCTACTCTCTGTTTATTTCTTTCCATAGCCTCTGATGTTACTCTAAAGGGAGAGAAGGATGCAGATTGCTTGTTGAAAGAAAGAGTTTTGACAGCATCATCTTAGGGGGAGTACTATTGGGTCTTCTTGAAGATAATGCATACCAAAACTTTAAGTTGCTCTCTATACTCGCCACATGAAGATTTAAGCTGATATGTCAGATTTGTAAAGTGTCATCTTAGGGGGAGTACTGTTGGGGTTATTTGAAGATGTCACTTTCCAAATATAAGCGAGTGAAGATATCGAGCATCATCACGAGCAAGCACGGGTGAAGACGTTAATAATTTGTATTTGTCTTAGAATATTTGTGTAATCGTTTTGTGCTTAATTGCACGTCTTTTAGGTTACTTTGTAAGGTGAATGGTATGGACTATAAATACCATCACCTAGGTCATTTGTTAAGAGAGTTGCCTATTCTTGTTAGTCATATTCTCTTGTAACATCCTTTGATCTAATACAATTCACCTATTCTAATTATCATCATCTTCATCATACTTTGCATTGATCTTCATGAACATTCAAGCATCAATACGTGATCAGTGAGTTTCCGCATCACTGATTGCAAACAACATCATCAAACAATCTCAGATCTAGATCCAAGCTCGCTCCCTCCCGAACTATCAGTTGAAGATATGGTTTCTGAATTCAGTTCCGTTATCGCTTCTGATGGCTTGATCCTTTCTCTTTCCAAGAACCTCGATTTGAGGAATGAGCTTCATCAACTCTTCAGCAGTCTCACTCTTGTATGCCATGAATCTCACCCAGGTGTACCTAGAGTAATCATCTGTGACAACCAAGCAATAAGATTTCTTAGCAATAGATTTGACATTTATTGGACCAAATAAATCAGTATGTAACAATTCGAGGGGTTCTGAGATGGTATTTGTAATTTTAAGTTTATGTGGCTTTTTGTGCTGTTTTCCTTTAGCACAAGCCATGCATTTCTCAACCACTGAAAAATCTTTGAGTGGTAAACCCCTGACCAAATTGTTCTTAACCAATTTATTCAGAATTTTAAAATTAATGTGCCCTAAACATCTACGCCACTAAAACGATTCAAAAGATGAAGCTTTAGACAGGAGACATGTCACGGTGGAATTTGATTCCTTTGATCCCATATTCAGCATATATGTATCATTTCGTCTCGGAGCTCGCATGATCACCAACTCTTCAGGAATAGAAAACTCTGGCTTCAGAAACAAACATTCGTTTGGAAGGAACATCACTGGAATATTCTTATCATAGATTTGTGATACACTGAGAAGATTGAATGCCAGTTCAGGAACATAGTTGACGTCTTCCAAAGTAAGTGAACCATTTGAGACTTCTCCTTGCCCAATCATCTTGCCACCTTTCTTGTCTCCCGCAAAAGCAACATATCCGCCATTGATGATCCGATAGTTAGTCAGTAGGTCCTTCAACCCTGTCATATGTCTGGAACATCCGCTGTCAATATGCCAATGACTATTTACAACGGCATTTGAATGTTCCTGACATTTATTAAAAAAATGAAAAAGTTAGACCTTCGAAATTGGCACCCAAGCCTTTGTGTACTTGGGTGGTGGAGCAGATGAAGAATTACAAAAGAAATTATTTACAAATGTGTTTAATCTTTTTCCAAAAGATTTTTGCTTTGAACTGTTTTGGATTAACTTAGGGCATTGCTTAACAGTATGACCAGTATTTCCACATTTAAAGCAATTAGACTTCAAACCACTTTGAAAACTCTGTTAGCAGGAATTTTATCCATTTCAATTTCCTCATCACATTCAGACAGTTGAGAATTGCAGTCACTGTAAGAGTCATAAGGTTCTTTTGACTTACCTGTTGTGACTTTTACTTTTTCAGATTTAGATTTAGGTTTTGAAATTCTCACTGGTGTGAAAGATGGAATTTTCTGAGTGAAGAACTTTTGAAAACAGTTTGTTTTTGTTTGACTTTCAGAGACATGACCTGAAAGTTTGTCTTTGTCATTCTCACACGCATTTTCAATCAAAACATCATTCAACATATTAGGGTTTGAAGTGGTACACCCTAAATTACTATTAAACATGGAATTGTCTGAATATAAAACATTACTACAAACAGAATTAATTAAACTAATGTCTTCAAAAGACTTCTTGGAATCAGAACTAGAGCAATCACTACTGCTAGAACAACCGAGCCCAGTACTCCCACCATAGGCGTAATCCTCTCTAACCTCTTTAAGATTTACTCCACTTAAACCTGCAATGGAACTGTTAGTATCATTCTGTATAATCTCTTGAATCAACTCATTTGAGGGTTGAGGAATAGGTGTTGGAGAGTAACAGAAGGTAGTAGGTGGAGGATATGCATATGTTTCATTGTTGTTAAGACCCAAACCTGTCTTAACTCTGGCCCCCCGTTGTTTCTTGCAGAGTTCCTCCCTTTTCATACTAGATATTGTCCACTGCTGCAGTTTGTTTTTAAGTTTTCTTGCTTCAAATTCAGCAAGAGTAACTTGCTCAGTCAAGTAGTTTATTTCACAGTTCTTTTCCAAAAGAGTTCTTTTTAAATGTTCATTTTCTTTTAAAGCTTCTCTTAATTTGACAAAATATTTTGATTCACTTAATTTAAGCTCTTTGTTGGTTCTTTTTAATTCGTTTTCGTTTGACATTAACAGTTTATTAGCTTTGTATATGCCGATTAAACGAATTTTGCAAGCAGATGAACACATATCTTCAATAACATCATAAGGAAGACCAATTACCAGTTTTTCGGCAGCAAGAGCACGATCACACTGGCAGTAGGGAGTGTTTCTTTTGAATTCATCAACAGCATCAAGCCTTGCCTTCTCAATCATTGCTTCCAAGTTAAGCTTTGACTCCTCATTCTTCACTTCATTAACAGCAGCTTCACAAACCAATCCTGAGTGATTCAGATGCCCTTAAGCAATAGCATCTGATTGATCTTTGTCAACTTTCTCCACTTTCTCTTCCTCATCATTACCATAAAATTCTTTGAAAGGATCAAAGCAATTTATATAGTTTTCATCAATCTCAACAATCTCAGCAACAAGGGCATGATTAATTTCCTCCTTGGTTTCTTCAATTTCTGCACTCCAATCAAAGTTGGTGAGCAGTGCAGTTTCATTTTTTGACTTTGCTTCCTCGAGCCTTTCTTGATTTGGAACAGATCTTGGATTTCCAGAGTTTACTGGTTCAGTAACAATTGGTAAAGGGCATTCCCTTTTGAAGTGACCCAATTGTTTGCAGTTATAACATCTCAGCTTTCCCTTGTCATACCCCAGCTTGCTATTCTGTCCCTGATTCCCAAAGTTTCTTCTACCTGTTCTTTCCATAAATCGTCTAGCACGAAGAGTAAGCATGGCCATTTGCCATTGGATGTCGGTTTCTTCCAGATCATCAGGATCCACCTGATACATATCTTCAACAGTCATCCCCTTTCCCTTCAACTCACCAGCAACAAGAGCTTCATAGCTATGAACAAACATTCCAAATAAAGCCATAGTGTCAGATGGAATCTGAGTGGTGACAGATGCATTTGAGCTTGAACCAGCATTTGTGGATGCACCAACAGATTTAGCATACACATGGCTCGATGATCCTCCAGGTGCAGCACTGTAGATATAAGAGTTTGCAGCGGATGAAATAAGTGCAGCATTCTGAGAAGGAATATTTGGAACCATCATAGACTGATTGTATTCTCTTATCTTCACATCAAGATCGAATGACTTCAGCTTGTTTATAACATCCATCAGCTTGTAGTCAGGAAAGTTTCTTTCTTGTTTCAACAGCTTGATTTGAAGACTCCACTGAGGGGGAAGAGAATCTAACAGTTTTGTGACTTGTTCATGATTGCCCAGCTTATCATCATACTTCTTCAGATTACTTGATACAGATAGGAATCGATTTGTAATATCAGTCAAGTTCTCTTGCGAATACCCCACGAAAGAGTTGAACTCTTTTTCAGCTTGAGCTTTTCTATCCAGTTTCAGATCCTCATTACCATCATAGAACTCGCACAATGCATCATACAAGCTTTTTGCAGTTGTGTGTTCAGCAAACCTGTTGAAGATATCCTGATGCAAACAAAGTATCAATGCCCCGAGTTCCTTTTTGTCACGATCAAGTAACTTGGTATCTGCTTCAGTAAAAGTACTTGGATCTGTGTTTATTGAAGTGACA
Source organism: Tagetes erecta (assembly GCA_030867185.1). Taxonomy (NCBI): domain Eukaryota; kingdom Viridiplantae; phylum Streptophyta; class Magnoliopsida; order Asterales; family Asteraceae; genus Tagetes; species Tagetes erecta. The sequence goes on from CM061490.1 coordinate 47,986,840, forward strand.
GTTCCTTCAACTGTCGTTGGCACGTGCGGACCATTTACAATAGATTCCCATTGGTTATAGTCCGTGTAGTAGAAAAAGGCTTTTAAACATCTTTTCCAGTCTTCAAAGTTTTCACCACTAACAAGCCTCGGTGGCCTGTTAGGTTGAACACTATCCAGATCATTCATATTCAGTGTTGATGTAGCCATAATTTTGAACAGATTATAGATTCGCTGAAGACAAATAGATTCGATGGATAGATTCGCTCAAAGAACACAGCAGATTCGCTGGTAGATTCGCTGAAGACAGATTCGCTGAAGACAGATTCGCTAGACAAACAAAACAGATTCGCTGACAAGCAGGCACAGTTTCGCTCACCTGATTTTGGCAGCAGTTTCGCTTGCACAATGAGCCAAACAAATGAACTTTCGTTCGATGAAATGTCAGATTCGCTAGCCACAACACAAACCAACAATACAAAAATTTGAATTAGGTTCGCTGGATGAACACCTAGATTCGCTGGAAGAACAGATAGTTTCGCTGGGTTACGAACAAACCAGTAACAGTACGAAAACGACCCGGACAGCTTCAAAACTTGACCATTTGTAGACACGTTTGTTTTAAAAGCTTCCTATGACTAAATATGACAATACTTGAGCAAAATACAACACCAAAACACCAAAATCAGTCCAGAAAAGAATCAAATAGTGTTTTTGTCACAAAAACCCCAAAATCACCACAAAAATCACTAGAATCAAACAATCAAGAGCACTAAGGCTCTGATACCATATTGTTGGTCCATTATGATCGTGATTTCAGTGCTATATTGACTTGTTTAACAACAAACACACTTGACTTGAACAAACAAAGTGTATAATAACAACAAACCAAATAATGAGATAAAACCACATAACCGGAGGTATAAAAGCTACAAAGATGAGTGATATAAGTTCCTAGCACCTCTAGAGAACAATTACACAACACAATCAGTAAGATAAGCTTTTTGTCAAAGATGTGCAAAAGTTGTATTTCTTGAAGATAAGGTTACAATATATATCAGACTTAGGTTCACTGATAGATTCTCTCTAGCGAATCTATCTAGCGAGCCACATAGGTTCGCTGGGCACAAACAGGTTCGCCCAGTCGACACCTTCATAATCACTAAACTGTGCCACGGGCGAATCTATACATGTGACTATCATGCTGCAAATCAGAACAATCTAAGTACACAAACACAATTCAATCAGCAACACAATTCATTACTAATAATTCTCTTTGTATTGATGATCAAAGCATAAAAGTTGTAGTACAAATGTGCAGGAAAATGTAAGAACACACACACTAATTCTCTCTCTAGCGTGTAATTGTGATCTAGACTTTTTTTTTATTGTTGAGTCGGGTCAAACTTGGGACGGGTCAACAATTGAGACGGGTCACTATTTGGACGGGTCAACAAAATTGGGACGGCTGAACAGTTGAGACGGGTGACAATTGAGACGGGTCACTGTTTGGTCGTGTCAACAACTTGAGACGTCTGAAAAGTGTCTTCACCCGGCTGAACAGTGTTTTTCTTCTTTCAAACGGCTGAACAGTGTTTTTCACCAAGCTGAACAGTGTTTTCACCCGGCTGAAAGCTTCACACGGCTAAATAGTGAATCACCCGGCTGAATAGTATCAAACTTCACCTGACAAAAACTCAACACTTAGGAAAATTTCTTTCAATCAATCACTCAATTCTTCAATTCTTCTTCAGATCATGATACTTTTCTGGGCAAATATCAATCAATTCTTCAAATCTTCATATCAGATTGACTTTTCAAATTCAAAATTATGATGAACACAAGATCAATTCTTCAATATTTGTTGTTTTTGTTCAATTCAATACTCGTATTAGCTAAGGAATGATGTTTCTAACAATCCTTCAAAGTATTACATTTTGAAACAAGCTAAATCTCATTCAGATCCGGATTTTAGATGAAAAACACAACAAGTGGGTTTTGAGACAAATTGACAAAATATGGATCGAAATCAACAAATCAATGATGTTTGATCATGAACGAAGCTTAGGATAGTGATTTCTAACATATCTCAATCAACAATTTCTCAATATCAACAACAAATTCCGGATTTCAAATTTGAGCAGTGAAATGACGAACATGAACAATTTCTTCAAAAACTCAATCAATTCTTCACCAATTGATCTCAAACTTTGCAGTTCTTTACACAAACATGAATCAAAGCTAATGGTAGCTAAAATTCCATCAATAACAACAACAATCAGAGATCACCCAACAGCTCTGATACCAATTGATAGGTTCAATTGGATCGATATTGCTGCAAATCAGAACAATCTAAGTACACAAACACAATTCAATCAGCAACACAATTCATTACTAATAATTCTCTTTGTATTGATGATCAAAGCATAAAAGTTGTAGTACAAATGTGCAGGAGAATGTAAGAACACACACACTAATTCTCTCTCTAGCGTGTAATTGTGATCTAGTCTCTTTTTTTTTACTGTTGAGTCGGGTTAAACTTGGGACGGGTCAACAATTGAGACGGGTCACTATTTGGACGGGTCAACAAAATTGCGGCGGCTGAACAGTTGAGACGGGTCACAGTTTGGTCGTGTCAACAACTTGAGACGTCTGAAAAGTGTCTTCACCCGGCTGAACAATGTTTTTCTTCTTTCACACGGCTGAACAGTGTTTTTCACCCGGCTGAACAGTGTTTTCACCCGGCTGAAAGCTTCACACGGCTAAATAGTGAATCACCCGGCTGAATAGTATCAAACTTCACCCGACAAGAACTCAACACTTAGGAAAATTTCTTTCAATCAATCACTCAATTCTTCAATTCTTCTTCAGATTATGATACTTTTCTGGGCAACTATCAATCAATTCTTCAAATCTTCATATCAGATTGACTTTTCAAAGTCAAAATTATGATAAACACAAGATCAATTCTTCGATATTTGTTGTTTTTGTTCAATTCAATACTCGTATTAGCTAAGGAATGATGTTTCAAACAATCCTTCAAAGTATTACATCTTGAAACAAGCTAAATCTCATTCAGATCCGGATTTTAGATGAAGAACACAACAAGTGGGTTTTGAGACAAATTGACAAAATATGGATCGAAATCAACAAATCAGTGATGTTTGATCATGAACGAAGCTTAGGATAGTGATTTCTAACATATCTCAATCAACAATTTCTCAATATCAACAACAAATTCCGGATTTCAAATTTGAGCAGTGAAATGACGAACATGAACAATTTCTTCAAAAACTCAATCAATTCTTCACCAATTGATCTCAAACATTGCAGTTCTTTACACAAACATGAATCAAAGCTAATTGTAGCTAAAATTCCATCAATAACAACAACAATCAGAGATCACCCAACAGCTCTGATACCAATTGATAGGTTCAATTGGATCGATATTGCTGCAAATCAGAACAATCTAAGTACACAAACACAATTCAATCAGCAACACAATTCATTACTAATAATTCTCTTTGTATTGATGATCAAAGCATAAATGTTGTAGTACAAATGTGCAGGAGAATGTAAGAACACACACACTAATTCTCTCTCTAGCGTGTAATTATGATCTAGACTCTTTTTTTTTACTGTTGAATCGGGTCTAACTTGGGACGGGTGAACAATTGAGACGGGTCACTATTTGGACGGGTCAACAAAATTGGGAAGGCTGAACAGTTGAGACGGGTGACAATTGAGACGGGTCACTGTTTGGTCGTGTCAACAACTTGAGACGTCTGAAAAGTGTTTTCACCCGGCTGAACAGTGTTTTTCTTCTTTCACACGGCTGAACAGTGTTTTTCACCCGGCTGAACAGTGTTTTCACCCGGCTGAAAGCTTCACACGGCTATATAGTGAATCACCCGGCTGAATAGTATCAAACTTCACCCGACAAAAACTCAACACTTAGGAAAATTTCTTTCAATCAATCACTCAGTTCTTCAATTCTTCTTCAGATTATGATACTTTTCTGGGCAAATATCAATCAATTCTTCAAATCTTCATATCAGATTGACTTTTCAAAGTCAAAATTGTGATGAACACAAGATCAATTCTTCAATATTTGTTGTTTTTGTTCAATTCAATACTTGTATTAGCTAAGGAATGATGTTTCTAACAATCCTTCAAAGTATTACATTTTGAAACAAGCTAAATCTCATTCAGATCCGGATTTTAGATGAAGAACACAACAAGTGGGTTTTGAGACAAATTGACAAAATATGGATCGAAATCAACAAATCAGTGATGTTTGATCATGAACGAAGCTTAGGATAGTGATTTCTAACATATCTCAATCAATAATTTCTCAATATCAGCAACAAATTCCGGATTTCAAATTTGAGCAGTGAAATGACGAACATGAACAATTTCTTCAAAATTTCAATCAATTCTTCACCAATTGATCTCAAACTTTGCAGTTCTTTACACAAACATGAATCAAAGCTAATGGTAGCTAAAATTCCATCAATAACAACAACAATCAGAGATCACCCAACAGCTCTGATACCAATTGATAGGTTCAATTGGATCGATATTGCTGTAAATCAGAACATCTAAGTACACAAACACAATTCAATCAGCAACACAATTCATTACTAATAATTCTCTTTGTATTGATGATCAAAGCATTAAAGTTGTAGTACAAATGTGCAGGAGAATGTAAGAACACACACACTAATTCTCTCTCTAGCGTGTAATTGTGATCTAGACTCTTTTTTTTTTTTTACTGTTGAGTCGGGTCAAACTTGGGACGGGTCAACAATTGAGACGGGTCACTATTTGGACGGGTCAACAAAATTGGGACGGCTGAACAATTGAGACGGGTGACAATTGAGACGGGTCACTGTTTGGTCGTGTCAACAACTTGAGACGTCTGAAAAGTGTCTTCACCCGGCTGAACAGTTTCTTCACCCGGCTGAACAATGTTTTTCTTCTTTCACACGGCGAACAGTGTTTTTCACCCGGCTGAACAGTGTTTTCACCCGGATGAAAGCTTCACACGGCTAAATAGTGAATCACCGGGCTGAATAGTATCAAACTTCACCCGACAAAAACTCAACACTTAGGAAAATTTCTTTCAATCAATCACTCAATTCTTCAATTCGTCTTCAGAATATGATACTTTTCTGGGCAAATATCAATCAATTCTTCAAATCTTCATATCAGTTTGACTTTTCAAAGTCAAAATTGTGATGAACACAAGATCAATTCTTCAATATTTGTTGTTTTTGTTCAATTCAATACTCGTATTAGCTAAGGAATGATGTTTCTAACAATCCTTCAAAGTATTACATCTTGAAACAAGCTAAATCTCATTCAGATCCGGATTTTAGATGAAGAACACAACAAGTGGGTTTTGAGACAAATTGACAAAATATGGATCGAAATCAACAAATTAGTGATGTTTGATCATGAACGAAACTTAGGATAGTGATTTCTAACATATCTCAATCAACAATTTCTCAATATCAACAACAAATTCCAGATTTCAAATTTGAGCAGTGAAATGACGAACATGAACAATTTCTTCAAAAACTCAATCAATTCTTCACCAATTGATCTCAAACTTTGCAGTTCCTTACACAAACATGAATCAAAGCTAATGGTAGCTAAAATTCCATCAATAACAACAACAATCAGAGATCACCCAACAGCTCTGATACCAATTGATAGGTTCAATTGGATCGATATTGCTGCAAATCAGAAAAATCTAAGTACACAACACAATTCAATCAGCAACACAATTCATTACTAATAATTCTCTTTGTATTGATGATCAAAGCATAAAAGTTGTAGTACAAATGTGAAGGAGAATGTAAGAACACAAACACACTAATTCTCTCTCTAGCGTGAAATTGTGATCTAGACTCTTTTTTTTTTACTGTTGAATCGGGTCAAACTTGGGACGGGTCAACAATTGAGACTGGTCACTATTTGGACGGGTTAACAAAATTGGGACGGCTGAACAGTTGAGACGGGTGACAATTGAGACGGTTCACTGTTTGGTCGTGTCAACAACTTGAGACGTATGAAAAGTGTCTTCACCGGGCTGAATAGTGTCTTCACCCGGCTGAACAGTGTTTTTCTTCTTTCACACGGCTGAACAGTGTTTTAACCCGGCTGAAAGCTTCACACGGCTAAATAGTGAATCACCCGGCTAAATAGTATCAAACTTCACCCGACAAAAACTCAACACTTAGGAAAATTTCTTTCAATCAATCACTCAATTCTTCAATTTTTCTTCAGATTATGATACTTTTCTCGGCAAATATCAATCAATTCTTCAAATCTTCATATCAGATTGACTTTTCAAAGTCAAAATTATGATGAACACAAGATCAATTCTACAATATTTGTTGTTTTTGTTCAATTCAATACTCGTATTAGCTAAGGAATGATGTTTCTAACAATCCTTCAAAGTATTACATTTTGAAACAAGCTAAATCTCATTCAGATCCGGATTTTAGAAGAAGAACATAACAAGTGGGTTTTGAGACAAATTGACAAAATATGGGTCGAAATCAACAAATCAGTGATGTTTGATCATGAACGAAGCTTAGGATAGTGATTTCTAACATATCTCAATCAACAATTTCTCAATATCAACAACAAATTCCGGATTTCAAATTTGAGCAGTGAAATGACGAACATGAACAATTTCTTCAAAAACTCAATCAATTCTTCACCAACTGATCTCAAACTTTGCAGTTCTTTACACAAACATGAATCAAAGCTAATGGTAGCTAAAATTCCATCAATAACAACAACAATCAGAGATCACCCAACAGCTCTGATACCAATTGATAGGTTCAATTGGATCGATATTGCTGCAAATCAGAACAATCTATGTGCACACACACAATTCAATCAGCAACACAATTCATTACTAATTATGACAACCCTAAGAATTCAGATTTTAAACTTTATATATATATATATATATATATATATATATATATATATGTTATTATTAGTATACTTCACTTTATTATTGTCATATCTACTTGTTAATTATTGACATTTCCAAATTAAAACACATTTCAACTTAAGGTTGAGACCAATAACTTTTATAAAACACTAACACTTGGCAACCTTAATTTCTAACTCGTAACTTTTATAAAACCAACTCCTAAACACCCCCATTAACTAACCCAAACTCATAACCAACCAATCATAACATATTACTAAATCAACTTTAACCAAATTAAACTATTCAAATCATCTTGAGTTTTACTAGCTTGCTTAATCTTTTCCTAACTAAAATATGTTATAAATAATTAGCCTACCTTCTCTAGAAGATCGAATAGCTTTGCCTTCTCACAAGATAAGGATGGCCAAAATTTAAACACATAAGTCTTACATGCCATCCTCTCAATTCAAGAAACATATGCACATAACACCTAACCTTATTACTCACCTTCTGATCATCATTAGCCACCACCCTATCTTATCTCTTCCAACATTAAAAACCGATCGAATTAGTTCACATCTTAAATCACACCTACTCAAACTTTCTCACTTACTATACTTACGTACACACCATACACATAACTCAAGAAAGCTTGTAAGGTACTTAATTTTCTATAACTCAAAACTCAAAAGCAACTTATAAAACTTCTCAATAAATCCTAATTTTTATAAACTTTTTTTTATATAACAAACTTACTAACTTATTATTGTTTCATTCATAATATGTGAGTTTATGTATTTCAGTTGATCTAGTATGCAAATATTCACGCATGTAAAAGTAATTATAGAATCATTAGAACTTAATATTTTAATACAAACAACATAAATCTATAACAAGTTTTTATTATATTGTAGTCAAACTTTTATAAAAATTCTTACGCTTCTACATTTTAAAAAATTTTAGTTTACATCTAGAAAAGACAATTTCAAGAATTAACCTATGACCCTTTATTTATAGGATCAATTTCTACCAAATAAAGAAAATCAACGAGGTGAGTTTTCGTATCCCACTTTCTTTAATAATTTTGGGTGGAAAGCATACTCATTTTAATAAACTTTATGATGCTTTATTATTTAAGACATTGTTTTTACCCAACTGTCCGTTTTTACACAACCATTAATTCTGGATGAACCGACGGATCGTATGGCTAGTACTACTTGGGTAATCCCCCACGCACAGTGCCCTTTTAAAGGAAACCAACTCTGAAACCCGTGAGGTTTTGAGACCTGCACGTGGTCGTTGCGTGCATATTATCGCGCACATGAATACTTTTGTGACAGTTATTGGGTGTTAATACTCGGGAACTCAATTCATATTAGATGGGGATTGGGTGACCGGGTACAGGTTTGGTTGTGGACTTATTTAATTTGCATCATACTTGTTAAACTCACTTTTATTTTTAAACCTGCGAACTCACCAACTTTATAGTTGACCATTTTTATTGTGCTTTTCAGGTATCTAAGTATGACACTAACATACGTAATTATGTGGGAAGACGCATTCGCAGTATACGAAATATGGGTGACGCTAAATTTTGGACATGGAAATATAGAAACATCAATAGTTACTTTTAATATATTAGAAAAATAACGATGGAGATAGGCTCGACCTATCCTATTGTAAATATTTACATATATATATATGTGCAATATATATGTAAGCATATATATATATAATTTTGTAATGAAGCAATATATATATTAATATAAAAGGGAGAAACCCCAATGTGGGTAATTTTGGCTAATCGTTGCGCACTCATCTGTTCAATTTATCTTGCCATTAGCTTTGAAATCAATAGTTGCAACTAACTTGGAAAGTTAGGGTGTGACAGGTTGGTATCAGAGCCATTGGTTATAAGGAATTAGGTATTTAAGTAATAGAGACCTAGACTATAACCATAAGCTCACAAGACATTATTATAATATTTTACATACGTGCTATGTGATTCAGTTGGTATACATGTTACATGATTTAATTTATATTATTTGTTAAAAAGTTATTTGCTCGCAGTCATGTCCGCCGATAGTACTAATGATTCACATGACAAAAAGTCAGCATCAAGTGAAACAGAGCCATCAGAATATTCGGGATCATTATCAGCTAGCAAAACACAAAGTTTAGAAAATTCGGAATCGTCTCAAAGTAAAAGTCCTGGCCGTTCTGCATCGCCAGTTATGAAGGAAACTAATAAAAGAATCACTGCAAGAAAGAAAATAAAACCCTGTATTGGTTTTATTTTTAGAAAACCAGATGACCCACCAACTATACCAGAGGTTGGGGAATCCTCTGTACAACTTACACCACCCGTAACAAGTAACTACATCCCTCAGTCACAGGAGCATGTAAGATGGATGGCAGAAATGGATGCCAAATATCAAATATTTATGAAACAACAAACTCAGATTTCAGAACTCATACTTCAACAAGTTCATGATATGCGGGAAGATATTCAAATTACTCAAGCAGAAATAAAGACTCTGAAAGGAACGAAGAAAGGTGTTTTCACTAGAATTTGGCAGTGGATCTGGGGCGAATAGTTTAGGAATATTATCTAACTATTGTACTAATATGTTTACATCTTCTACCAATATATAATAAAAGTATTATTAAGTTTTTTTTTTATATACGTGCACACGTGATCTACAAATATTATGTTATTATTATAAGTATATATTATTGCAAGTTAAAGCATTGTTTTTTTATTAATTAAATTTTAGAAAAATGGCACCAAAAGGAAGAGGTCATCCACGTATAACTGGAACCACTAAAAGAGCTGAAACTGCTAACCCCACCCCTTGGCAACTCAGCAGTTAATCAGGAAACTCAGATTGCGCAAATGATAGCACAACAACTTGCAGCCGCCATACCCAACATAGTGGCACAACTCAACCCACATACTAATATTGATAATACAAACCCAGGTAACATAAATCTGAATGATGCACATTCAGAAAATGTCATTTCAAGAAATATATAACCTCCTGGTTATAATGGCAACCTTAATGCTGTAAGAGGAAATGAAAATAATCTTGCAAATACCAGAGATATTAATAAAGGTTGCACCTATGAGACTTTTATGGCTTGCAGACCTAAAGAATTTTATGGAAAAGGGGGCGCAGTGGGAGCTTTAAGATGGATTGAAGATATAGAATCAACCCTTGACATCAGCAACTGTTTAGATGAACACAAGGTAAAATATGCGTCGCATACACTTAAAGGTGAGGCCTTATCATGGTGGAACACGATGGTCCAAACTTATGGCTGATGTACTGTAAACCAACTTAAATGGGAAGAATTCAAGGGTTTAATGATAGAAAAATATTGTCCCTATAATGAGGTTGAAAAGATTGAAGCTGAATTTTGGAAACTGGAAATGAATGGAGCGGCTCATCAAGAATACACTGATCGGTTTAATGAGTTATCTCGTTTGGTACCTCATTTGATCACTCCAGAATCTAAACAAATTGGCCGTTATATATGGGGTTTAGCTCCACAAATTCGAGGATTGGTAAAATCTGCTATGCCGTCTTCTTTTCAGAACGCAGTAGTACTTGCAGGAAGTTTAACAGATGAAATGATCAGAAATGGATCATTAAGGGTAGTAAAAGAAAGCGATAAACGGAAATGGGATGGTAACTTGGGAAATTGGCCCAACAAAAGATTTAATCAAAGAATGGTTAAAAACCCGGGGTGGAATTGCAAGGGAACCATATATGGGAATCCAACCATATTGCAAAAAGTGTAATTATCTGTTAGAATAAGTCTGCCCAAGACACATATTATAATTGATGTGGCTAGTACGTTATGATCCAAGTCGGGTCATACCCAATGACAAGCTAGACAAACACCGGGATATTTATTTTATGACATGATCTAAAATAAATATCAACACTTAGAATATTTAGAAATGAGGTTTCTAGATATTTTATGTTAAAAATAAATAATATGGATGATTTATATTATGAAAGAAAGAATCTTCTACAATGTTATTTAAAGTTGTTTAAATAACATTTACAAGATAAGTTTTGCTACACCTTGTTTTAAATAAATAAAGAGAGAAAGATATTAACAAAAAAAAAATAAAAAATATATATATATTTTAGGTGGGACCCACTTGGGCCGCCCCCTTCCCCCTTGTCCTCTCTTTTGGTTTTGTTTCTATCAAGGCATGCAAAAGAAAGGTTGAGTATCTCATACTCAAACCTTTTGTCTTTAAAAGACATCACATAAGCGCAAAGAAGATGATCATCTTCTTCTCTCTTCTTTTCTTCTTCAAATTTTCGGCCAAGGCAAAAATCCAAGAAGAAAGGAGATTTTTCAAGTGTTAAATCCTAGCAAAAGTGGTGTTTGTTGGAGGCTTGAGGGTATACAAGCTTGAGGATCTTCTACTTTGGAGATTAGCCATTCTAACCAACACATTCTCCTTCATATTCCTCTTAAAAGGTATAAACATCTTCACATGTTGTTGGTTTTACTTTTGATTGTATGCATATTGTTTTTGGATCCGGGTTTTGGGTTTTGATATTAAAAGATTTTAATATGGTAACAAACAAGTTTAAATAATTCATCCGCTGCGTTTTTATATAAATATGATTTATATCCACTTTGATAACTTGTTAAAACCCAACAATGGCATCAAGAGCCGCTTAAACGAGTGCATACATCATAAAATCTAAAAAATTTCGGTTTTCTTGGTGTGTAACACCTCAAGGCCGAAAGTTTTAGGCCAATGGGTTCCCTTGGATTTTCAAGATAATACTTACATGCATATGATTATCTTGAAAGTTTAAAGTCATTAAAATGGTTAGTTGCTTTGTTGGACAAAACCCGAAATTTTCGGTTTTATATATTTTAGGCCGAAAATTTCAAGGGTTCAAAGGGAACCATTTTAAACTTATGTCATTACATATTTGGATATGCTTTTGAGTAGTTCATAACCTAGCCATAGACCTTGTGCATGTATGATTTTGTGTTGTGGTTTGAAATATTCAATATGGTTGTAATATTAGTTAACATTTTATTTGGGTTTGTAATTTATTTATTTATTTCATTGATTTGTAATAATAAATAGATTAGGTGTAATTCCATTACTAGAAAAATGTATTAGGATATATTTTGTAATTGGAAGATGCATATGGACTTGATTTTGGCTTTGGGCCTTAAGGGGCCTTATAGCCCAATATGGGATTCTAACCCAATGACCCAAACCCAAGATTTGTAAGCCCAAAAGGGGCTGATTTGAAGGCCCAAAAGGAAGCCCAAATAAATGAAGAAACACAACACAAAAGATGGATACTTGAAGCATTCTGATGCGGGATCAAGTGGGAGTTCATCATTTCATGCCTTGTGTCATGTTGTCCCTTAAGAAAGACCTTTTTGGCACACTTGTTTCGGTTAGCAAGTGTAGCTAAAATTAGTTGGCTATGGTTATGGACTCATATATGATTTATGCATGTTTGGTTATTATGATATTGTTTGTTATGATATTAGGATATTGATAGCTAACAACTATAACCGACAAAACTTGCATCATTTTGATTCCTTAGAAATCATTAAGTAATAAAATTAATTTTATCAAAAGGTTAATGATTTCATAATAAAATGGGTTTATTAAAAGGAATTTTGAAATTTGGTTTTCAACTAAGTACCATACATTTGAATGCATGCAAATGAAAGGTACACACTTTGTTTTCCCATCTAGAATTTAGAAAACAAACAAAAATCCCTTTTGAATTTTTGGGAACAAGTCTAACACCATCCTTTTATACAACACTTGAAACACTTGGGAACTGTGACAACCTGAAAATTCTTTCTTCTTTTGTGCCATTTCGTTGCAGCCAACCGATGACGCGGAGTAATTTTCGGGACGAAAATTCATTTAACAAGGAGATGATGTGACAACCCGCAAATTCAGGTTAACACCTTAATTACCTCTTCAATTGTTTCATTAAATTATTACACGGTTAGGCTCGTTTTGTAATTAATTAAACTAATTAATAAACTTTAAAGATCAAACTAAATAACTCACTAAAATAGAAGGGCCAAAAAATGAAAATATTTAAATTAAAAGCCCAACCCAGTCGCTTCCCCCCCCCCTTCTTCTTCTTCTCGACCGTGAGTCGTTGACACACAACACCCGTAGTAAACCCTAATCAGCCGCACGATCTCTCAATCACACACACTCACTCGATCTCGTCTTCCCGCAGCAGCTTGGATCACCATTTATTCTCTGTTTCCGGTCATCTTGTTCGTTTTTCCGGTAAGATCCGTGAACCGTAATCATGTTTGCAATAAGTTTATATATATATGTATTAACGCACACGATCATTACAGCACGTTCCAAATCGATTTCCTATCGCTATCGGTCAAGCAGTCCGCATCGTCTCACTTTCCCATCGCCCTTAACGAACCGTAGCAGCAGCCGAAAGCTTCGATACCGATCATCTTTTTCGTCGTGTTTCGGTGAGTTTTCGGTGTTCATACTACTCATTACAATCTCGATTCTGTTTCGGTTATGATCAAACTATGCGTATGTGCTGTGTATACGTGTTGTAGGTATAGAATATGCGTAGAACTATAGTATATGTTTGTGTATTTGTACGGGTTTTGTAGCTATAAATAGTTTTGTAACTATGTATATATATATGCACTGCCATGGAAGAAAAGATATGTGTATATCAAAACGAATGCAGTATGTAAACTTTGAATGTATGTATGTGATTTATTTAATATAGTAGAAGGGTTGTAATGCAATATATATGTTTATGGTTCAGAGCATGTATGTTAACAAACTGGAGTAGCAGTAGCTAATCATGTGTATGCGTGTGTATGGTTTGATGAGGGTGATAACATATGTATGTGCAGTATTGAGGATGTTTATGTACGGAAATCAGTAGGTATTCATTATTATGTATGCATGTATATGTATTTGTGCAGTGAAGGGATGAATGTGTAGCAATTTTATGTATATAAAAAGAATAGGTAATGTGTGTAGGTATGCGACTTATATTGGTGGTGGTTATGTAAGTAAATGTAAATTGACCAGCAGAAGATCAATATTTGCTATATGTATGTATGTTAGATGCATGTCCAACATAATATATTAATGTAGTTGCATAAGGATGAGTAGCTAATAAATAGTATCTATTCATTAGCAGGTCATAGAGCACTCTAGGTTCTTTATTGCATCTTTGCTGTTTAATTGGCTGTGCGCTTCAAAGGTGAGTCTCTTTGCCCGCTTTTAAATCCTTTTGGGGAGAAAACATACAAACTATTTTAATGGCCTTGGGCCGCATTTGTACGCCTTCGGGCAACGGTTTTAAACAGCCTTGGGCTGAGTTTTACGCCTTCGGGCAGGGCCTTTGGGCAACGGTTTTGATAAAACAGGCTTTCTATTGTCTGACTGTTTATTTTACTGAGCATGATTCCACCCAGCTCCAAAGTCCTTTCCTTTTTGTCGAGATTATTAATATACAGTGGGTATAACGGGGAAATTTGAGTAGTACTACGGGTTCGGCAGACCCCACCATGCTGGATTGGTTTCCAGGTGGTGCAAATGGTCCTTTAACTTTTGGTCATCCGTCGTGGTGATAACAAGGCAAATTTATTATCGTATCGTTCAGTTTAATCTCGACGTGCTCATGTAGTAAACGAGGTGGTTTAGCTAACCTGCAATAGTAAAGATGTTTATCGTTTCAAGTTCTTTAATTAATTAATTTTTCGGTTACTTATCTCATTGAGCTCACCATCCGTGTGTTGACCGTTTTCAGTATGTTTTCTCAGGTGGCTAGGAGTTTGTGCACATAGGACACAGCATGCATGGGTTTTGAACTTATTGAAGTTTTTGTTGGTTTAAATTAATTATTGGTTGTGTGCTGGATTTTAAGCACCGGTTTCATTTATTATGGTTATTTAAACGCTTCCGCTAAACTTTGAAAAAAACTTACATTTTAACACTTCGGTTTTTGGATTATTCTAAAAGTAAACTTTATATTAATTCAATTGAGTCAGTGTTACTGTAACTAATGGCTTGAGATCCTGGTATGTCACGCGCCTAACGGATACCCCGTTTGTGGAAAATTGAGGGTGTGACAGATTGGTATCAGAGCCATAAGTTATAGGGAACTAGCATTTCATTGCATATAGTCTATAACTTTAAGCATTTGCATTAGTTACACTCACACTGCACAGTAGTACCATAGTTAGAAATAGTGCTTGTTTGCCTATACATGTTACATTTTGTGTGCTTACCTGACATAGAATCATTATGGATTAAGAATCCTTATACGAAGTATTGTGTCCTTATCCTATTCATAAATATAAATTTCCCGCCTAAATCTAATTTTTCTTTACACGATGTGACCGAGTCTTCTTGTGGCGCAAGGAGGCCAAGGTGTGCGCCGGGCGACTGCAACCGTTTTGAAACGTTTGAGGGTATCTCTTCTAGAGTTCGTGAAGTGGAACACGAGTTAACCAACAACTTATCCTTATCTGGTCTAAACGCGTTAGAAATCTTATAATCTCAGAAACCCAAAACTTTAATATGATTTTCCTCACTCTGCGAACGCGTGGTGGCAGCAAAAGCCGATAAAGGAGTTGAAGTTATCCGTAGTGATTTTCCTCCGTTAATATATTCTGTTCTATTCTTTTAACTCGTATTTGAATTTTAATTAATTGGTTTGAATATTTTGTAAACACGTTACAAATTGTTTGCCGAGAAATTAATATTTAAATTCCTATCTTAAAGTGGATTCTCACGTATTGTTTATGTTTACTATATCTTATCAATGAGATTTATATACGTAAATATTTAAATCATTGTGTGATTGGTGAATGTAGAGTAATGGCTGGTCGAGGCATGGGTCGTGGACGTGGACGTGGACGTGGACGTGGTAACATCACTATGACTGCTGAGCAACTAACGGCGATGATGAACGACCATGCAGCTGCAGTTCTTGGGGCAGCTATGGGGGTGCAACACCAAGCTCCTCCTGGTAATTAAAACAATTAATTTCTAATTAACAAATTAATTACAATTAACATTTCCCTCATATCCTATTTCATCTAATACAAAGTATAACGAATTTAAATTAATTTCCAGTTTGCACCTTTTCCGACTTTATGGACTGTAAGCCTCATACATTTAATGGCATTGATGGGGCGACCAAGATGCTTCAATGGTTTGACAAGCTGGAGTCAGTTTTCCAGATGTGTAATTGCCCGGTCGACAACCGGGTGAAGTTTGCTTCGGGTACTTTGGAAGGTACCGCGTTGACGTTCTGGAAACTTCAAGTGCAACTGATGGGGATAGAAATGGCGAATGCAACCCCATGGGCGGAGTTTAAGACCCTCTTCACCGAAGAGGACTGTGCACGCGATGATGTTCGTAAATTAGAGGATGAATTATGGAATCATAAGATTATTGGGTCAGACATCGAGACCTATACTACTCGGGCGAATGAATTAGCAGCCTTGTGTCCGCAAATGGTGGTACCTGAAACAAAACGTATTGAGTTCTACATCAAAGGATTGGTACCGGAAATCAGGATGAACGTGACGTCGGCAAACCCGACAACGATTCAGTCGGCAGTAAGAATGGCCAAGCGAATCACTGATCAGGCAGTAGAGTTAGGGACATTGCCTGCAAAGGGGTCATCACGGGTCAACGAGGGTAAGAGGAAATGGGAAGGTACTGGTTATGGGAATAATTTTGACAAAGGGCAATCCTCATCTCAGCAGGTGCAACCGAATACGAGGAGGTTTGATAACAACAGGAACTTCAATCAGTCGGTCAACCGGAATTCGGGCTATGTGGGCCCGTATCCGAAATGTGATAAGTGTGGACGACACCATCCTGGTGTGTGTAACAGGGTTCAATGTCAACGTTGCGATAAGTTTGGGCATACCTACCGTGACTGCAAGGTGAGGTTGGATGACGGAAACCAACAGGGGACTTACCAGAGGGACAATAACAACAACAACAACAAGGGAAAGAATGGCAATAATAACTTCAATAAGGGCAACAATGGCCACAACAAGAACTGTCATCGTTGTGGGAAACCGGGCCACTGGAAGAATGAGTGCCCGGAGAACAAGAAGGATAACGGTAATGGTGGGAACAATGGTGGGAATGCAGCTAGGGGTAGAGCTTTCACTATTGGGAGAGGTGAGGCCAGAAATGACAATAACACAGTCACAGGTACTTTTCAGTTAAATCTTTGCTATGCACATGTCTTGTTTGATTCGGGTGCTGATAGGAGTTTTGTGTCTACCAAGTTTGTAGAAATTTTAGACTTGACTCCCACATTCTTAGATGAGGTTTACTCAGTAGAAATAGCGAACGGTAAGTTGTTGGAGGCAAATCGAATTGTTAGAGGTTGTGAACTAGACCTCTTAGGCCACAAATTTCCTATAGATCTTATGCCTATGCCTTTAGGGAGTTTTGATGTAGTGGTAGGGATGGATTGGTTAGCCCTAAATCGCGCTGAAATTATCTGTAACGAGAAACTGGTTCGTCTCCCACTCTCTTCTGGAGAAATCCTTTCGGTTCAGGGTGAAACAAGTGGTTCGGTTGTTGGTATCATCTCATGTATAAAGGCGCAAAAGTGCTTACGGAAGGGTCACGTATCGTTTTTAGCCATGGTCTCTGAGAAGTCTTCGGACGAAGTCAGAATCGAAAATATTCCCATTGTTCGCGATTATCCTGAGGTGTTTCCCGAGGAGCTACCAGGCCTACCTCCTCATCGTCAGGTTGAATTCCAAATTGAGTTAGTGCCGGGCGCATCCCCTATAGCTCGGGCACCTTATCGGCTAGCTCCGGCTGAATTACAAGAATTATCCAAGCAACTTCAGGAATTGTTGGATAAAGGTTTTATTAGACCCAGCTCGTCTCCTTGGGGAGCCCCGATCCTGTTTGTCAAGAAGAAGGATGGAACTTTCCGTATGTGTATTGACTATCGAGAATTGAACAAAGTTACAGTCAAAAATCGTTACCCTTTACCTCGCATCGACGATTTATTCGACCAGCTTCAAGGGTCAGGCGTTTATTCCAAAATCGATTTAAGGTCGGGTTATCATCAATTACGGGTTCGTGACGAGGACATCACCAAGACGGCTTTCCGTACTAGATACGGGCATTACGAGTTTGCGGTTATGCCTTTTGGGCTATCGAATGCACCGGCAGTGTTTATGGATTTGATGAATCAGGTGTGTAAGCCGTATCTGGATAAGTTCATTATCGTTTTCATTGATGATATCCTGATCTATTCTAAGAATGAGACCGATCATGCCAAGCATCTGCGATTAACTCTCGAACTTCTGAAAAGGGAGCAATTGTATGCGAAACTGTCTAAGTGTGAATTTTGGATACGAGAAGTTCATTTTCTGGGGCACGTAGTGAATGAGAAGGGAATCCACGTGGATCCTGCTAAAGTGGAGTCGATTCAGAATTGGCCCACTCCTAAAACTCCTTCCGAAATTCGTCAGTTTTTGGGTCTTGCGGGTTATTATCGTAGGTTCATAGAGGGGTTTTCGAAGGTTGCTCAGCCTCTAACAGCATTGACGCATAAGGGTACTGTGTTCAGATGGACGATAATCAGGAAAAAGCTTTTCAGACATTGAAGGATAAACTTTGTAGTGCTCCGATTTTATCCCTTCCTGAGGGTACTGAGGATTTTGTGGTTTATTGTGACGCTTCAATTCAGGGTCTCGGGTGCGTGTTAATGCAGCGAGAAAAGGTGATAGCTTATGCATCTCGTCAGTTAAAGGTACATGAGAAGAATTATACGACTCACGATCTAGAGCTAGGGGCAGTGGTCTTTGCACTTAAAATCTGGAGGCATTATCTTTACGGTACACAGTGTACGATTTATACCGATCATAAGAGCCTACAACATATTTTCGATCAGAAGGACTTGAACATGCGGCAGCGCCGATGGGTAGAACTGTTGAATGATTATGAGTGTGCTATCAGATACCATCCGGGTAAAGCAAACGTCGTAGCCGATGCGTTAAGTAGAAAGGAAAACCTCAAACCTCGTCGGGTTAAATCCTTGCAGCTTACTATCCACACCGGGTTGCCTGAGCAGATCCGGAATGCTCAATTAGAGGCTATTAAAGAAGAGAATGTGAAAGCTGAGTCCTTGCGTGGGCTGGATCAGCAATTTGAAATCAAGTCGGACGGCATTCGGTATTTCGATGAACGGTTATGGGTCCCTCTTTTCGGGAATCTCAGAGAGTTGGTAATGGATGAAGCTCACAAGTCTCGTTACTCTATTCATCCGGGGTCAGATAAGATGTATCATGATCTAAAGGTTCTTTATTGGTGGCCGGGTATGAAAGCAGGAATTGCTACTTATGTGTCTAAGTGTCTCACATGTTCCAGGGTAAAAGCAGAGTATCAGAAACCTAATGGTCTATTGCAACAACCTGAAATCCCTATGTGGAAATGGGAACAAATTTCCATGGACTTCGTGACTAAACTTCCGAGGTCTCAGAGTGGTTGTGACATGATTTGGGTAGTAGTGGATCGTTTGACTAAGAGTGCTCGTTTCTTAGCTGTTAAGGAAAATGATAATACAGAAGCCCTAGCTAAAGTGTATCTTACGGAAGTCGTCTCTCGGCATGGAGTACCGTTGTCTATCATATCCGATCGTGATCCGAAATTTACATCTGCCATATGGCGATCTTTACAAAAATCTTTAGGCACTCGCCTTAACTTGAGCACCGCTTATCATCCTCAGACCGATGGTCAGACCGAGCGTACTATTCAGACTTTAGAGGATATGCTTCGAGCCTGTGCGCTTGACTTTGGGAAACGCTGGGAATCTCATTTACCGTTGATTGAATTTTCTTATAATAACAGTTATCACACCAGCATCAAAATGGCTCCGTTCGAAGCTCTTTATGGGCGTAAGTGTAGATCGCCGATTTGCTGGGCAGAGGTGGGCGATAGTCAGATCACGGGTCCAGATCTGGTTCATGAAACTACTGAGGCAATTGTTCAAATTCTTAGCCGTATGGCGGCCGCTCGTGACCGTCAGAAAAGTTATGCAGATAAAAGACGGAAACCGTTGGAGTTTAGTGTGGGTGACCGAGTACTTTTGAAAGTGTCACCTTGGAAGGGCGTTATTCGTTTCGGTAAGCGTGGGAAATTGAATCCGCGCTATGTTGGGCCGTTTAAGATTACAAAACGGGTTGGCCCTGTCGCTTATGAACTCGATCTTCCCGATGAACTCAGTGGGGTACATAATGTATTTCACGTCTCCAATCTGAAGAAATGCTTAGCCGATGAATCTCTGGCCGTTCCTTTGGAGGAGCTTCATGTTGATGAGAAATTACGTTTTATTGAGGAGCCGGTAGAGATTTTGGACCGCGAGGTCAAGACTCTCAAGCATAGCAAAATTCCTATCGTTCGAGTCAGATGGAACTCAAAACGTGGACCAGAGCATACCTGGGAACGTGAGGACCAAATGATGAAAAAATATCCACATCTGTTTAAAAAGACTACATCTGATCCCAAGGTACGAGTTAATTTTCGGGACGAAAATTCTTTTAACAAGGGGATGATGTGACAACCTGAAAATTCTTTCTTCTTTTGTGCCATTTCGTTGCAGCCAACCGATGACGCGGAGTAATTTTCGGGACGAAAATTCATTTAACAAGGAGATGATGTGACAACCCGCAAATTCAGGTTAACACCTTAATTACCTCTTCAATTGTTTCGTTAAATTATTACACGGTTAGGCTCGTTTTGTAATTAATTAAACTAATTAATAAACTTTAAAGATCAAACTAAATAACTCACTAAAATAGAAGGGCCAAAAAATGAAAATATTTAAATTAAAAGCCCAACCCAGTCGCTTCCCCCCCCCCTTCTTCTTCTTCTCGACCGTGAGTCGTTGACACACAACACCCGTAGTAAACCCTAATCAGCCGCACGATCTCTCAATCACACACACTCACTCGATCTCGTCTTCCCGCAGCAGCTTGGATCACCATTTATTCTCTGTTTCCGGTCATCTTGTTCGTTTTTCCGGTAAGATCCGTGAACCGTAATCATGTTTGCAATAAGTTTATATATATATGTATTAACGCACACGATCATTACAGCACGTTCCAAATCGATTTCCTATCGCTATCGGTCAAGCAGTCCGCACCGTCTCACTTTCCCGTCGCCCTTAACGAACCGTAGCAGCAGCCGAAAGCTTCGATACCGATCATCTTTTTCGTCGTGTTTCGGTGAGTTTTCGGTGTTCATACTACTCATTGCAATCTCGATTCTGTTTCGGTTATGATCAAACTATGCGTATGTGCTGTGTATACGTGTTGTAGGTATAGAATATGCGTAGAACTATAGTATATGTTTGTGTATTTGTACGGGTTTTGTAGCTATAAATAGTTTTGTAACTATGTATATATATATGCACTGCCATGGAAGAAAAGATATGTGTATATCAAAACGAATGCAGTATGTAAACTTTGAATGTATGTATGTGATTTATTTAATATAGTAGAAGGGTTGTAATGCAATATATATGTTTACGGTTCAGAGCATGTATGTTAACAAACTGGAGTAGCAGTAGCTAATCATGTGTATGCGTGTGTATGGTTTGATGAGGGTGATAACATATGTATGTGCAGTATTGAGGATGTTTATGTACGGAAATCAGTAGGTATTCATTATTATGTATGCATGTATATGTATTTGTGCAGTGAAGGGATGAATGTGTAGCAATTTTATGTATATAAAAAGAATAGGTAATGTGTGTAGGTATGCGACTTATATTGGTGGTGGTTATGTAAGTAAATGTAAATTGACCAGCAGAAGATCCATATTTGCTATATGTATGTATGTTAGATGCATGTCCAACATAATATATTAATGTAGTTGCATAAGGATGAGTAGCTAATAAATAGTATCTATTCATTAGCAGGTCATAGAGCACTCTAGGTTCTTTATTGCATCTTTGCTGTTTAATTGGCTGTGCGCTTCAAAGGTGAGTCTCTTTGCCCGCTTTTAAATCCTTTTGGGGAGAAAACATACAAACTATTTTAATGGCCTTGGGCCGCATTTGTACGCCTTCGGGCAACGGTTTTAAACAGCCTTGGGCTGAGTTTTACGCCTTCGGGCAGGGCCTTTGGGCAACGGTTTTGATAAAACAGGCTTTCTATTGTCTGACTGTTTATTTTACTGAGCATGATTCCACCCAGCTCCAAAGTCCTTTCCTTTTTGTCGAGATTATTAATATACAGTGGGTATAACGGGGAAATTTGAGTAGTACTACGGGTTCGGCAGACCCCACCATGCTGGATTGGTTTCCAGGTGGTGCAAATGGTCCTTTAACTTTTGGTCATCCGTCGTGGTGATAACAAGGCAAATTTATTATCGTATCGTTCAGTTTAATCTCGACGTGCTCATGTAGTAAACGAGGTGGTTTAGCTAACCTGCAATAGTAAAGATGTTTATCGTTTCAAGTTCTTTAATTAATTAATTTTTCGGTTACTTATCTCATTGAGCTCACCATCCGTGTGTTGACCGTTTTCAGTATGTTTTCTCAGGTGGCTAGGAGTTTGTGCACATAGGACACAGCATGCATGGGTTTTGAACTTATTGAAGTTTTTGTTGGTTTAAATTAATTATTGGTTGTGTGCTGGATTTTAAGCACCGGTTTCATTTATTATGGTTATTTAAACGCTTCCGCTAAACTTTGAAAAAACTTACATTTTAACACTTCGGTTTTTGGATTATTCTAAAACTAAACTTTATATTAATTCAATTGAGTCAGTCTTACTGTAACTAATGGCTTGAGATCCTGGTATGTCACGCGCCTAACGGATACCCCGTTTGTGGAAAATTGAGGGTGTGACAGGAACTCTATGTGGGATAAAGGTCACCTAACCACATTTAGGAAACTTATGTGTTTAAGGTGGGTCTACAATATTTGTGGGATAAAGGTCACCTAACCACTTGTATGTGTAAACTCACATGTATTTATAAGTAGGACGACTTGAAATTGGAAACCATGTGAATAGGGTCACCGAAGCATGGTGTTCAATGGTGTTGATGGGATTAAACATGCCAACTAAACTTATGAAGTTTAAATGATCCCATAAAACTAGAAGTTACAAAGGGTTGTAATCGTCAAATATTGACTACCTTGTTAATTCAATAGTAGGATAAAGGTCACCTAACTACTATATGAATGAAACGTTGGATTCTAGATTTAATTATTAATTGTTTTTAAAACACAAAAGGGTATTAATGATTAAAATAGACTAATGATATCCATAAATAATAAAATTGAACTTGGTTTTATATAAATAGATGGCCGGAATCAACAATCCACCTAACGCAATTATCCCACCCGTCCATAACCTATCACTAAGAACCCTTCTTGAAAAGGATCGTCTCAACTACAACAATTTCATGGATTGGTTCCGAAACTTGAGAATTGTTCTCAAGCAAGAAAAGAAATCGTATGTGTTGGATGATCCTATTCCCGATGAGCCCAACATTGATGATGTTGATGCCTATGCGGATTGGATAAAACACACCGAAGATTCAGTGCAAGTTTCTTGCCTCATGTTGGGAACTATGATTCCCGAACTTCAAAAGGACTTTGAACATCATGGGGCATATGACATGATTACCCAACTTAAGGAAATGTTCCTTCAAACGGCTAGGGTGGAACGCTTCGAGACGGTTCGAGCGCTTCATGCATGTCATATGGAAGAAACCCAATCCGTATCATCTTACGTGCTTAAGATGCAAAGTCACATTACTCGCCTTGAACGGCTAAATTGTCCCGTCTCAAAAGAGTTGGCCACGGATTTGATCCTAAATGGCCTAACCAAGAAATTTGAGACTTTTGTCTTGAACTATAATATGAATGGATGGGACAAGAGCATTCCCGAGCTTCACGGAATGCTCAAAACGGCCGAAGCGGGAATGGGTAAGAAGGTTTTACCGGTTCTCCAAATTCATGAAGGCGGAAGTAAGAAGAGGCATCACCCGGAACCTAAAGCAAAGGTTTCTAAGGGCAAGGGGCACGTCAATGTGAAAGGCAAATGGAAGGGAAAGGCAAAAGCGGAACCATTTAAACCAAAAGAGAAGAAGCAAAAGAGTGATCCATGTTTTCATTGTGGTGAGGTAGGACATTGGTTAAGAAATTGTCCAACCTATCTCAAAGAGTTGAAAGAAAAGAGGGATGCCGGACAAGCATCAGGTACAACCTTCATGATCCATATTGATCTTAATATTACTTCTCATAACACATGGGTATTAGATACCGGATGTGGAACTTATATTTGCAATTTATTGCAGGGGTTCAAAAGAAGTAAGAACTTGAAGAAGGGAGACATTAGTCTCTACATGGGCAATGGAGCTCAAGTTCAAGTTGAAGCAAAAGGAGATTTTGTTTTGAAACTTCCAAGTGGTTTGGAAGTTATTTTGCATGATATTTTGTATGCTCCGAGTTTAACTAGGAACATCATCTCCGTTTCATTGTTAAGACAATTTGGTTATGATTTTAATTTTGTGGACAATGCTATTGATGTATCTTTGAGTGGTATCTTTTATTTTAAAGCTTTACCTTATAATGGCATTTATGAATTGGTTCATGATAACACATCCTTTGATAATATGTTGTACCAATCATACACCAAGAAACTCAAATTAGATTTGAGTAAAACTTTCATTTGGCATTGTCTCCTTGGTCACATAAGCAAAGGACGCATTAATACACTTCAAAAGAATGGTCTTTTGAAATCAAGTGATGATTCATTTGATAAATGTGAATCTTGTTTATTGGGAAAGATGACCAAGAAGCCCTTTAGTGGAACTAATGAAAGGGCTAAAGATTTATTAGGTATCATACATACGGATGTATGTGGTCCTTTTAAGACAATGACAAGGAATGGTGAAAGATACTTCATTACCTTTACCGACGACTATAGTCGCGATGGGTATGTGTTTCTCTTAAAGCACAAAGATGAAGCCTTTGAAGTGTTCAAAGTCTTCCAAAATGAAGTACAAAATCAACTCAACAAAACAATCAAAGTGCTTTGATCCGATAGAGGAGGTGAATACCTTAATGATAAGTTTCTAGATCATCTTAGAAGTTGTGGGATTATCTCACAACTTACTCCACCCGGAACACCGCAATATAACGGTGTATCTGAAAGGAGGAATCGAACTCTACTAGATATGGTTCGATCAATGATGGCTAGAAGCACATTACCTTTATCATTTTGGGGTTTCGCGTTACTTTCCGCAGCCCGTATTCTGAATATGGTCCCAACCAAGAAAGTGGACAAGATACCTTTTGAAATATGGCATGGAAGGGTTCCATCATTAAACTATTTAAAGGTATGGGGTTGTGAAGCTTATGTTAAGCACAACAACCAAAACAAATTAGAAAGCCGATCCACTAAGTGTATCTTTGTAGGATATCCCAAAGATTCTATGGGATATTATTTCTACAACCCAGACGAGCAAAAGGTCTTTATTGCTCTGAAGGCCGAGTTCTTGGAAACTAAGTTTCTTATGGAAGAAACTACAAGAGCCGTGGAACTCGAGGAGGATCTAGAACCACAAAACGATACACGCTTGGTTGACACTAGCAATCAACAAGAGGTTGTTGAAGATGATCAAATGGTTGATCAAGACACACAAAACGTTCGCAGATCTGGTAGAATTAGTAATCCACCCGAAAGATATGGGTTTTTCATGGATGGATGCTATGTGGTAGATTCCGATGAACCTATCACTTACCATGATGCAATGTCACGATCTGATTGTGACAAATGGCTTGAAGCCATGAACGTAGAGATGCAATCCATGCATGACAAGCAAGTATGGGATTTGGTTGTACAACCACCTAACTCCAAACCAGTTGGAAGTAAGTGGGTTTGCAAGAAGAAAACAGATATGCATGGAAACTTGGATACTTATAAAGCTCGACTTGTAGCAAAAGGTTTCACTCAAACTCAAGGGGTTGATTATGATGAGACCTTCTCGCCTGTTGCAATGCTAAAGTCGATTAGGATATTGTTTGCCATAGCTGCACACTATGATTATGAGATTTGGCAAATGGACGTCAAAACCGCTTTTCTAAATGGACATCTTGAAGAGGATGTCTATATGGTTCAGCCTGAAGGTTTTGTCGATCCACAACATCCTAACAAGGTATGCAAGTTGAAGAAATCAATCTACGGATTGAAACAAGCATCTAGAAGTTGGAATCGCCGTTTTGATGACGAAGTCAAGAAATTTGGATTCATCAAAAATGCTGATGAAGCTTGTGTATATAAGAAAGCTAGTGGGAGCATCATCACTTTCTTAGTATTGTATGTCGATGACATACTGCTATTTGGAAATGACATTCCAACCATGGAAGGTGTTAAAGCCTAGCTTGGGAGTTGTTTTTCCATTAAAGATCTTGGTGAAGCCGCCTATATTCTGGGAATAAAGATCTACAGAGATAGATCAAGACGGTTGATAGGTTTAAATCAAAGTGCATACATTGATAAGATCTTGAAAAGGTTCAAGATGAAAAACTCTAAGAAAGGTTTGGTACCTATTCCAAGAGGAACGATATTGAATACATCTCAATGTCCAAGCTCAGAGGATGAGCAAGATAGAATGAAAGGAGTCCCATATGCGTCAGCTATAGGATCCATCATGTATGCAATGATATGCACTAGACCGGACGTGTCATGCGCCTTGAGCATGACAAGCAGATACCAACAGAACCCTGGTGATAGTCATTGGATGGCTGTCAAGAATATATTGAAATACCTTAGACGCACTAAGGATATGTTTTTGATATATGATTCTGGTGAGGATGAGCTCGTTGTAAAAGGTTACACGGATGCGAGTTTTCAAACCGATCGAGATGATTCTCGATCACAATCGGGATATGTTTTGGTTTTGAATGGTGGAGCCATCTCATGGAAGAGCTCAAAACAAGATGTGGTGGCATTATCCACCACGGAATCTGAATACATCGCCGCCTCAATAGCAGCTCAAGAAGCTACATGGATAAAGAAGTTCATTGCTGATCTAGGGGTAGTCCGTACCATTCAGGACCCCATAGAGATCTTTTGTGACAACGAAGGTGTGATTGCTCAAATCAAGGAACCTCGTGCACATAAAAAGACGAGGCATATTGAGCGGAGATTCAACTACATAAGGGATGAAGTTGAAAAGGGAAAGATATGTATTCGCAAAGTTCACACTGATCAAAACATTGAGGATCCACTCACGAAGCTCCTTGAAAGGCCAAAACATGAGACTCATACTTGTGCCTTAGGACTTCGATATTCAAGTGACTGGATTTGATCTATTTTGTATTTGGATATCGGAACAATTATTATTATGACTCATTCATATGATTATGGTTTATGATTATGACATTTTGAGTTATGTTCCATTTTAGCATGTTTAAATCCATGAATAAATTAATTATTCTAAATGTCTGTAGTCGATCATATTTGTGGGAACAAATATGAATGTAAGACTATTATGAACTTGGTTTGGTAAACATTCATAAGAGATGGATATATAAAGCAAGGGTTTGCTACCAAGGTTCATAAATATTTATGGGATATAAATATTGGACTGACCCGCCCTCAAATATTACAACATGGAATCTTTGTGATTGATCATAAGTAAATTTGAGTAAAGGCGAATATCATAGTATCCTCTGACCTGAGATACATATTGGGTCTTGATATTCACCAAGTATTATACTTTGACTTAGTTCTTTGCTGCTCTGAAACATGACAGTACATAAGGCTAATCTCAAGTGTGATGCAAGGTGATTGTGAGAGACGTATGAAATCAAATGGGATTTGTCCCTCTTATTCGTTGAGAGTAAGATGTCTAAGGCTTGCAAGTTAAATCAACAGAGAATGATCACTCTGTGTCTCTGGATTTGACATGACATCTGTGACAAAAGGATAAATGATTAATTCACCTAAATCATTTCAAGTAAGGAACTTGAAGGGGATGATGTTATTGAATGGCACTTCGTCATACGTGTTAAGGGTAGTAAACCGTTGTTAGGCGGTATTTACTACCTGCATCAATGTTCTATGTATCTTGTGCAAGTGGGAGATTGTTAGAATAAGTCTGCCCAAGACACATATTATAATTGATGTGGCTAGTACGTTATGATCCAAGTCGGGTCATACCCAATGACAAGCTAGACAAACACCGGGATATTTATTTTATGACATGATCTAAAATAAATATCAACACTTAGAATATTTAGAAATGAGGTTTCTAGATATTTGCACTTATGTTAAAAATAAATCATATGGATGATTTATATTATGAAAGAAAGAATCTTCTACAATGTTATTTAAAGTTGTTTAAATAACATTTACAAGATAAGTTTTGCTACACCTTGTTTTAAATAAATAAAGAGAGAAAGATATTAACAAAAAAAAATAAATAAAAAAAATATATATATTTTAGGTGGGACCCACTTGGGCAGCCCCCTTCCCCCTTGTCCTCTCTTTTGGTTTTGTTTCTATCAAGGCATGCAAAAGAAAGGTTGAGTATCTCATACTCAAACCTTTTGTCTTTAAAAGACATCACATAAGTGCAAAGAAGATGATCATCTTCTTCTCTCTTCTTTTCTTCTTCAAATTTTCGGCCAAGGCAAAAATCCAAGAAGAAAGGAGATTTTTCAAGTGTTAAATCCTAGCAAAAGTGGTGTTTGTTGGAGGCTTGAGGGTATACAAGCTTGAGGATCTTCTACTTTGGAGATTAGCCATTCTAACCAACACATTCTCCTTCATATTCCTCTTGAAAGGTATAAACATCTTCACATGTTGTTGGTTTTACTTTTGATTGTATGCATATTGTTTTTGGATCCGGGTTTTGGGTTTTGATATTAAAAGATTTTAATATGGTAACAAACAAGTTTAAATAATTCATCCGCTGCGTTTTTATATAAATATGATTTATATACACTTTGATAACTTGTTAAAACCCAACATTATCATTACCAAGGAGCATGCAGAACTCTAACATGTTTCAAATGCAAGAAAACTGGACACTTTCCCCGAGATTGTAAGGAACCCAATGCACCAAAACGAGCTTGTTATGAATGTGGAAGTGAAAACCATATGAGAAATGTTTGCCCCAAGTTAAAAACAAATGTTGCTACAAAACCATCCTATGGGAGAGCATTCATGATAAGGGCAGAAGAAGCTCGTGACGAGCCAGACGTTGTAACGGGTACGTTTCTCGTCAATAATCAATATGCAACCATATTATTTGATACTGGCGTAGTAAAAGTTTTGTTTCTACTGCTTTTAAGCCATTAAGTGAAGTATAACCTAGCAAATTAAGTAATGTTTATACTGTGGAATTGGCCAATGGCAATTGATAAAGGCTGGTGAAATGATTCAAGATTGTACTTTAACTCTAGATGTGATTATCGGTATGGATTGGTTAGAGAAAAACCAAGCAGAAATTGTTTGTGGGAAGAAAATGGTTAGAATCCCTTTAACCAACGAAGAAAAGCTTACCATTTATGGAGAAAAATCACAAAAATCTGTGAAATTTATATCTTATATGAAAGCACAAAAGTGTTTAAGAAAGGGAAATTGTGCATTTATAGCACACGTGAGTAATACGGTACCGGGAGAAAAGAAACTTGAAGATATTCCAGTTGTAAGAGAATACCCGGAAGTTTTTCCTGAAGATTTACCCGGATTACCACCTCCACGACAAGTTGAATTTAAAATTGACCTTATCCCAGGAACTGCACCTATTGCAAAATCTCCATACCGTTTAGCTCCATCAGAAATGCAAGAACTAATGAAGCAATTACAAGAACTTCTAGATAAAGGATTTATAAGACCAAGTCACTCACCATGGGGTGCACCAGTGTTGTTTGTAAAGAAGAAAGATGGAACATTTAGGATGTGTATAGATTATAGAGAATTAAATAAGGTCACAATTAAGAACCGATATCCTCTTCCCCGGATAGATGACCTGTTTGATCAACTTCAAGGTTCTAGCTATTTCTCTAAAATTGACTTAAGATCTGGATATCATCAACTAAGAGTTCAAGAAGAAGATATACCCAAGACTGCATTCAGAACTCGATACTGTCACTATGAGTTTCTTGTTATGCCGTTTGGTTTAACAAATGCACCAGCAATATTCATGGATTTGATGAATAGGGTGTGCAAACACTACTTAGATAAATTTGTGATAGTGTTTGTTGACGATATTTTAATCTATTCTCAAAATAAGGCAGATCATGAACAACATTTAAGGATAGTTTTGGAATTGCTTAAGAAAGAGAAATTATATGCCAAGTTTTCTAAGTGTGAATTTTGGATACGTGAAGTGCAATTTCTTGGCCATATCGTCAATAGTAAAGGAATCCAAGTTGACCCTGCAAAGATCGATGTAATCAAGAAATGGGAAAGCCCTAAGACCCCAACCGAAGTTCGTCAGTTTCTGGGGTTAGCAGGATACTACAGACGCTTCATTGAAAATTTTTCAAGTATCGCTAGGCCCTTAACAATGTTAACCCAGAAAGATAAAAAGTTTGATTGGGGAGAAAGACAAAAAGCTGCATTTGAATTATTAAAGCAAAAGTTATGTACTGCACCAATCTTGTAATTACCCGATGGCACAAAGGATTTTGTAGTATATTGCGATGCTTCGCATCAAGGATTAGGATGTGTATTAATGCAACGAGAAAAAGTAATAGCATACGCATCACGTCAGCTAAAAGTGCATGAGAAAAACTACACAACCCATGATTTAGAATTAGGAGCAGTAGTATTTGCACTTAAAATCTGGAGGCATTATCTTTATGGTACTAAATGCATTATTTATACTGATCACAAGAGCTTGCGGCATATATTAGATCAGAAAATGTTAAATATGCGCCAAAGAAGATGGGTAGAACTATTAAGTGATTATGATTGTGAAATTCGCTACCACCCTGGCAAGGCAAATGTAGTTGCAGATGCCTTAAGTCGCAAGGAAAGAATTAAACCAGTGAGGATTCATGCTTTTGGAATACGTGTTAATTCCAATCTACATGACCAAGTTAAGGAAGCATAAAGAAAAGCCCTTTCGAAAGAGAATCTGAAAAACGAATCCTTGCATGGATTAGAAAAAGAATTGGAAACCGCGAATGATGAACTTCTAAGATTTAAACAAAGAATATGGATTCCAAATTTGAGTAAATTAAGAGAAGTAATTTTGGATGAAGCTCACAAGTCTAAATATTCGATACACCCAGGCAACGACAAAATGTATAAGGATTTGAAGACCCAGTATTGGTGGCCCGGTATGAAGAAATCAATCGCCTTGTACATTGGTAAATGTTTAACATGTTCAAAAGTTAAAGCAGAATATCAAAAACCATCCGGATACCTACAGCAACCTGAAATTCCTGAATGGAAATGGGATCAAATTACTATGGATTTTGTGACTAAGTTACCTAGGACCTCAAGTGGTCATGATACGATATGGGTCATTGTTGATAGACTAACTAAATCAGCACATTTCATACCCATTCGTGAGGACTTTAAAATGAATAAGTTGGCACGGATTTACTTGAAGGAAATTGTTAGCAGGCATGGAGTACCCATTTCTATTATATCCGATAGAGATAGTCGATTTACATCACGATTTTGACGGTCATTACAAAAAGCTTTTGGAACGAAAACAAATCTGAGTACTGCTTATCATCCCCAAACAGATGGTCAGAGTGAAAGAACCATTCAGACACTAGAAGATATGCTTCGAGCATGTGTAATCGACTTTGGTGGAAGTTGGGATACTCACTTACCCTTAATTGAGTTTTCCTATAACAATAGTTATCACACAAGTATTAAAGCCGCCCCTTTTGAAGCACTCTACGGGCGAAAATGCAGATCACCATTATGTTGGGCAGAAGTTGGAGACAAGCAGTTAACTGGTCCTGAGATTATTCAAGAAACAACTGATAAGGTATTTCAAATCAAGGAAAGATTAAAAACTGCAAGAAGTCGACAGAAAAGCTATGCAGATAAAAGAAGAAAACCTTTGGAATTTCAAGTTGGAGATAAAGTATTACTTAAAGTAGCACCATGGAAGCGTGTTATAAGATTCGGGAAAAGAGGTAAGTTGAACCCTCGATACATCGGTCCATTTGATATTGTGGCTAGAATTGGTCCAGTAGCATACAAACTTAATTTGCCACAAGAATTAAGTAGTATACATGATGTATTTCATGTATCAAATCTCAAGAAATGTTTGGCAGACCATAATATGATCATACCTTTAGAAGAAATAAAGCTAGATGATAAATTACATTTTATCAAGGAGCCAATTGAGATCATGGACAGGGAAGTTAAAAGACTTAAGAGAAGTCAGATGGAACTCTAAGCATGGACCCGAGTTTACCTGGGAACGAGAAGATCAGATGAAGCTCAAGTATCCTCAGTTATTTGAAAACGTCTACCCAATGGTATCGCAAATTAAATTTCGAGGACGAAATTCTCTAACATGGGGAGACTATGACAACCGTAAGAATTCAGGTTTTAAACTTTATATATATATGTTATTATTAGTATACTTCACTTTATTATTGTCATATCTACTTGTTAATTATTGGCATTTCCAAATTAAAACACATTTCAACTTAAGGTTGACACCAATAACTTTTATAAAACACTAACACTTGGCAACCTTAATTTCTAACTCGTAACTTTTATAAAACCAACTCCTAAACACCCCCATTAACTAACCCAAACTCATAACCAACCAATATTAACATATTACTAAATCAACTTTAACCAAATTAAACTATTCAAATCATCTTGAGTTTTACTAGCTTGCTTAATCTTTTCCTAACTAAAATATGTTATAAATAATTAGCCTACCTTCTCTAGAAGATCGAATAGCTTTGCCTTCTCACAAGATAAGGATGGCCAAAATTTAAACACATAAGTCTTACATGCCATCCTCTCAATTCAAGAAACATATGCACATAACACCTAACCTTATTACTCACCTTCTGATCATCATTAGCCACCACCCTATCTTATCTCTTCCAACATTAAAAACGGATCGAATTAGTTCACATCTTAAATCACACCTACTCAAACTTTCTCACTTACTATACTTACGTACACACCATACACATAACTCAAGAAAGCTTGTAAGGTACTTAATTTTCTATAACTCAAAACTCAAAAGCAGCTTATAAAACTTCTCAATAAATCCTAATTTTTATAAACTTTTTTTTATATAACAAACTTACTAACTTATTATTGTTTCATTCATAATATGTGAGTTTATGTATTTCAGTTGATCTAGTATACAAATATTCACGCATGTAAAAGTAATTATAGAATCATTAGAACTTAATATTTTAATACAAACAACATAAATCTATAACAAGTTTTTATTATATTGTAGTCAAACTTTTATAAAAATTCTTACGTTTCTACATTTTAAAAAATTTTAGTTTACATCTAGAAAAGACAAT
The DNA here is from genome assembly GCA_030867185.1 of Tagetes erecta. Classification (NCBI taxonomy): domain Eukaryota; kingdom Viridiplantae; phylum Streptophyta; class Magnoliopsida; order Asterales; family Asteraceae; genus Tagetes; species Tagetes erecta. The sequence goes on from CM061490.1 coordinate 48,020,352, forward strand.
TTCAAGAATTAACCTATGACCCTTTATTTATAGGATCAATTTCTACCAAATAAAGAAAATCAACGAGGTGAGTTTTCGTAGCCCACTTTCTTTAATAATTTTGGGTGGAAAGCATACTCATTTTGATAAACTTTATGATGCTTTATTATTTAAGACATTGTTTTTACCCAACTGTCCGTTTTTACACAACCATTAATTCTGGATGAACCGACGGATCGTATGGGTAGTACTACTTGGGTAATCCCCCACGCAAAGTGCCCTTTTAAAGGAAACCAACTCTGAGACCCGTGAGGTTTTGAGACCTGCACGTGGTCGTTGCTTGCATATTATCGCGCACATGAATACTTTTGTGACAGTTATTGGGTGTTAATACTCGGGAACTCAATTCATATTAGATGGGGATTGGGTGACCGGGTACAGGTTTGGTTGTGGACTTATTTAATTTGCATCATACTTGTTAAACTCACTTTTATTTTTAAACCTGCGAACTCACCAACTTTATAGTTGACCATTTTTAGTGTGCTTTTCAGGTATCTAAGTATGACACTAACACACGTAATTATGTGGGAAGACGCATTCGCAGTATACGAAATATGGGTGACGCTAAATTTTGGACATGGAAATAAAGAAACATCAATAGTTACTTTTATGTATTAGAAAAATAACGATGTAGATAGGCTCGACCTATCCTATTGTAAATATTTACATATATATATATATATATGTGCAATATATATGTAAGCATATATATAATTTTGTAATGAAGCAATATATATATTAATATAAAAGGGAGAAACCCCAATGTGGGTAAATTTGGCTAATCGTTACGCACTCATCTGTTCAATTTATCTTGCCATTAGCTTTGAAATCAATAGTTGCAACTAACTTGGAAAGTTAGGGTGTGACACTAATAATTCTCTTTGTATTGATGATCAAAGCATAAAAGTTGTAGTACAAATGTGCAGGAGAATGTAAGAACACACACACTAATTCTCTCTCTAGCGTGTAATTGTGATCCAGACTCTTTTTTTTTTTTTACTGTTGAGTCGGGTCAAACTTGGGACGGGTCAACAATTGAGACATGTCACTATTTGGACGGGTCAACAAAATTGGGACGGCGGAACAGTTGAGACGGGTGACAATTGAGACGGGTCACTGTTTGGTCGTGTCAACAACTTGAGACGTTTGAAAAGTGTCTTCAACCGGCTGAACAGTGTCTTCACCCGGCTGAACAGTGTTTTTCTTCTTTCACACGGCTGAACAGTGTTTTTCACCCGGCTAAACAGTGTTATCACCCGGCTGAAAGCTTCACACGGCTAAATAGTGAATCACTCGGCTGAATAGTATCAAACTTCACCCGACAAAAACTCAACACTTAGGAAAAATTTCTTTCAATCAATCACTCAATTCTTCAATTCTTCTTCAGATTATGATACTTTTCTGGGCAAATATCAATCAATTCTTAAAATCTTCATATCAGATTGACTTTTCAAAGTCAAAATTGTGATGAACACAAGATCAATTCTTCAATATTTGTTGTTTTTGTTCAATTCAATACTCGTATTAGCTAAGGAATGATGTTTCTAACAATCCTTCAAAGTATTACACCTTGAAACAAGCTAAATCTCATTCAGATCCGGATTTTAGATGAAGAACACAACAAGTGGGTTTTTACAGAAATTGACAAAATATGGATCGAAATCAACAAATCAGTGATGTTTGATCATGAACGAAGCTTAGGATAGTGATTTCTAACATATCTCAATCAACAATTTCTCAATATCAACAACAAATTCCGGATTTCAAATTTGAGCAGTGAAATGACGAACATGAACAATTTCTTCAAAAACTCAATCAATTCTTCACCAATTGATCTCAAACTTTGCAGTTCTTTACACAAACATGAATCAAAGCTAATGGTAGCTAAAATTCCATCAATAACAACAACAATCAGAGATCACCCAACAGCTCTGATACCAATTGATAGGTTCAATTGGATCGATATTGCTGTAAATCAGAACAATCTAAGTACACAAACACAATTCAATCAGCAACACAATTCATTACTAATAATTCTCTTTGTATTGATGATCAAAGCATAAAAGTTGTAGTACAAATTTGCAGGAGAATGTAAGAACACACACATTAATTCTCTCTCTAGCGTGTAATTGTGATTTACACTCTTTTTTTTTTTTACTGTTGAGTCGGGTCAAACTTGGGACGGGTCAGCAATTGAGACGGGTCACTATTTGGACGGGTCAACAAAATTGGGACGGCTGAACAGTTGAGACGGGTGACAATTGAGACGGGTCACTGTTTGGTCGTGTCAACAACTTGAGACGTCTGAAAAGTGTCTTCACCCGGCTGAACAGTGTCTTCACCCGGCTGAACAGTGTTTTTCTTCTTTCACACGGCTGAACAGTGTTTTTCACCCGGCTGAACAGTGTTTTCACCCGGCTGAAAGCTTCACACGGCTAAATAGTGAATCACTCGGTTGAATAGTATCAAACTTCACCCGACAAAAACTCAACAATTATGAAAATTTCTTTCAATCAATCACTCAATTCTTCAATTCTTCTTCAGATTATGATACTTTTCTGGGCAAATATCAATCAATTCTTCAAATCTTCATATCAGATTGATTTTTAAAAGTCAAAATTGTAATGAACACAAGATCAATTCTTCAATATTTGTTGTTTTTGTTCAATTCAATACTCGTATTAGCTAAGGAATGATGTTTCTAACAATCCTTCAAAGTATTACACCTTGAAACAAGCTAAATCTCATTCAGATCCGGGTTTTAGATGAAGAACACAACAAGTGGGTTTTTAGACAAATTGACAAAATATGGATCGAAATCAACAAATCAGTGATGTTTGATCATGAACGAAGCTTAGGATAGTGATTTCTAACATATCTCAATCAACAATTTCTCAATATCAACAACAAATTCCGGATTTCAAATTTGAGCAGTGAAATGACGAACATGAACAATTTCTTCAAAAACTCAATCAATTCTTCACCAATTGATCTCAAACTTTGCAGTTCTTTACACAAACATGAATCAAAGCTAATGGTAGCTAAAATTCCATCAATAACAACAACAATCAGAGATCACCCAACAGCTCTGATACCAATTGATAGGTTCAATTGGATCGATATTGCTGCAAATCAGAACAATCTAAGTACACAAACACAATTCAATCAGCAACACAATTCATTACTAATAATTCTCTTTGTATTGATGATCAAAGCATAAAAGTTGTAGTACAAATTTGCAGGAGAATGTAAGAACACACACATTAATTCTCTCTCTAGCGTGTAATTGTGATTTACACTCTTTTTTTTTTTTTTTTACTTTTGAGTCGGGTCAAACTTGGGACGGGTCAACAATTGAGACGGGTCACTATTTGGACGGGTCAACAAAATTGGGACGGCTGAACAGTTGAGACAGGTGACAATTGAGACGGGTCACTGTTTGGTCGTGTCAACAACTTGAGACGTCTGAAAAGTGTCTTCACCCGGCTGAACAGTGTCTTCACCCGGCTGAACAGTGTTTTTCTTCTTTCACACGGCTGAACAGTGTTTTTCACCCGGCTGAACAGTGTTTTCACCCGGCTGAAAGCTTCACACGGCTAAATAGTGAATCACTCGGTTGAATAGTATCAAACTTCACCCGACAAAAACTCAACAATTATGAAAATTTCTTTCAATCAATCACTCAATTCTTCAATTCTTCTTCAGATTATGATACTTTTCTGGGCAAATATCAATCAATTCTTCAAATCTTCATATCAGATTGACTTTTCAAAGTCAAAATTGTGATGAACACAAGATCAATTATTCAATATTTGTTGTTTTTGTTCAATTCAATGCTCGTATTAGCTAAGGAATGATGTTTCTAACAATCCTTCAAAGTATTACACCTTGAAACAAGCTAAATCTCATTCAGATCCGGATTTTAGATGAAGAACACAACAAGTGGGTTTTGAGACAAATTGACAAAATATGGATCGAAATCAACAAATCAGTGATGTTTGATCATGAACGAAGCTTAGGATAGTGATTTCTAACGTATCTCAATCAACAATTTCTCAATATCAACAACAAATTCCGGATTTCAAATTTGAGCAGTGAAATGACGAACATGAACAATTTCTTCAAAAACTCAATCAATTCTTCACCAATTGATCTCAAACTTTGCAGTTCTTTACACAAACATGAATCAAAGCTAATGGTGGCTAAAATTCCATCAATAACAACAACAATCAGAGATCACCCAACAGCTCTGATACCAATTGATAGGTTCAATTGGATCGATATTGCTGCAAATCAGAACAATCTAAGTACACAAACACAATTCAATCAGCAACACAATTCATTACTAATAATTCTCTTTGTATTGATGATCAAAGCATAAAAGTTGTAGTACAAATTTGCAGGAGAATGTAAGAACACACACACTAATTCTCTCTCTAGCGTGTAATTGTGATTTACACTCTTTTTTTTTTTTTTACTGTTGAGTCGGGTCAAACTTGGGACGGGTCAACAATTGAGACGGGTCACTATTTGGACGGGTCAACAAAATTGGGACGGCTGAACAGTTGAGACGGGTGACAATTGAGACGGGTCACTGATTGGTCGTGTCAACAACTTGAGACGTCTGAAAAGTGTCTTCACCCGGCTGAACAGTGTCTTCACCCGGCTGAACAGTGTTTTTCTTCTTTCACACGGCTGAACAGTGTTTTTCACCCGGCTGAAAGCTTCACACGGCTAAATAGTGAATCACTCGGTTGAATAGTATCAAACTTCACCAGACAAAAACTCAACACTTAGGAAAATTTCTTTCAATCAATCACTCAATTCTTCAATTCTTCTTCAGATTATGATACTTTTCTGGGCAAATATCAATCAATTCTTCAAATCTTCATATCAGATTGATTTTTCAAAGTCAAAATTGTAATGAACACAAGATCAATTCTTCAATATTTGTTGTTTTTGTTCAATTAAATACTCGTATTAGCTAAGGAATGATGTTTCTAACAATCCTTCAAAGTATTACACCTTGAAACAAGCTAAATCTCATTCAGATCCGGATTTTAGATGAAGAACACAACAAGTGGGTTTTGAGACAAATTGACAAAATATGGATCGAAATCAACAAATCAGTGATGTTTGATCATGAACGAAGCTTAGGATAGTGATTTCTAACATATCTCAATCAACAATTTCTCAATATCAACAACAAATTCCGGATTTCAAATTTGAGCAGTGAAATGACGAACATGAACAATTTCTTCAAAAACTCAATCAATTCTTCACCAATTGATCTCAAACTTTGCAGTTCTTTACACAAACATGAATCAAAGCTAATGGTAGCTAAAATTTCATCAATAACAACAACAATCAGAGATCACCCAACAGCTCTGATACCAATTGATAGGTTCAATTGGATCGATATTGCTGCAAATCAGAACAATCTAAGTACACAAACACAATTCAATCAGCAACACAATTCATTACTAATAATTCTCTTTGTATTGATGATCAAAGCATAAAAGTTGTAGTACAAATGTGCAGGAGAATGTAAGAACACACACACTAATTCTTCTCTAGCGTGTAATTGTGGTCTAGACTCTTTTTTTTTTTTACTTTTGAGCCGGGTCAAACTTGGGACGGGTCAACAATTGAGACGGGTCACTATTTGGACGGGTCAACAAAATTGGGACGGCTGAACAGTTGAGACAGGTGACAATTGAGACGGGTCACTGTTTGGTCGTGTCAACAACTTGAGACGTCTGAAAAGTGTCTTCACCCGGCTGAACAATGATTTTCTTCTTTCACACGGCTGAACAGTGTTTTTCACCCGGCTGAACAATGTTTTCACCCGGCTGAACAGTGTTTTCACCCGGCTGAAAGCTTCACACGGCTAAATAGTGAATCACCTGGCTGAATAGTATCAAACTTCACCCGACAAAAACTCAACACTTAGGAAAATTTCTTTCAATCAATCACTCAATTCTTCAATTCTTCTTCAGATTATGATACTTTTCTGGGCAAATATCAATCAATTCTTCAAATCTTCATATCAGATTGATTTTTCAAAGTCAAAATTGTAATGAACACAAGATCAATTCTTCAATATTTGTTGTTTTTGTTCAATTCAATACTCGTATTAGCTAAGGAATAATGTTTCTAACAATCCTTCAAAGTATTACACCTTGAAACAAGCTAAATCACATTCAGATCCGGGTTTTAGATGAAGAACACAACAAGTGGGTTTTTAGACAAATTGACAAAATATGGATCGACATCAACAAATCAGTGATGTTTGATCATGAACGAAGCTTAGGATAGTGATTTCTAACATATCTCAATCAACAATTTCTCAATATCAACAACAAATTCCGGATTTCAAATTTGAGCATAGAAATGACGAACATGAACAATTTCTTCAAAAACTCAATCAATTCTTCACCAATTGATCTCAAACTTTGCAGTTCTTTACACAAACATGAATCAAAGCTAATGGTAGCTAAAATTCCATCAATACAACAACAATCAGAGATCACCCAACAGCTCTGATACCAATTGATAGGTTCAATTGGATCGATATTGCTGCAAATCAGAACAATCTAAGTACACAAACACAATTCAATCAGCAACACAATTCATTATTAATAATTCTCTTTGTATTGATGATCAAAGCATAAAAGTTGTAGTACAAATGTGCAGGAGAATGTAAGAACACACACACTAATTCTCTCTCTAGCGTGTAATTGTGGTCTAGACTCTTTTTTTTTTTTACTTTTGAGTCGGGTCAAACTTGGGACGGGTCAACAATTGAGACAGGTCACTATTTGGACGAGTCAACAAAATTGGGACGGCTGAACAGTTGAGACGGGTGACAATTGAGACGGGTCACTGTTTGGTCGTGTCAACAACTTGAGACGTCTGAAAAGTGTCTTCACCCGGCTGAACAGTGTCTTCACCCGGCTGAACAGTGTTTTTCTTCTTTCACACGGCTGAACAGTGTTTTTCACCCGGCTGAACAGTGTTTTCACCCGGCTGAAAGCTTCACACGGCTAAATAGTGAATCACTCGGTTGAATAGTATCAAACTTCACCCGACAAAAACTCAACAATTATGAAAATTTCTTTCAATCAATCACTCAATTCTTCAATTCTTCTTCAGATTATGATACTTTTCTGGGCAAATATCAATCAATTCTTCAAATCTTCATATCAGATTGATTTTTCAAAGTCAAAATTGTAATGAACACAAGATCAATTCTTCAATATTTGTTGTTTTTGTTCAATTCAATACTCGTATTAGCTAAGGAATGATGTTTCTAACAATCCTTCAAAGTATTACACCTTGAAACAAGCTAAATCTCATTCAGATCCGGGTTTTAGATGAAGAACACAACAAGTGGGTTTTTAGACAAATTGACAAAATATGGATCGAAATCAACAAATCAGTGATGTTTGATCATGAACGAAGCTTAGGATAGTGATTTCTAACATATCTCAATCAACAATTTCTCAATATCAACAACAAATTCCGGATTTCAAATTTGAGCAGTGAAATGACGAACATGAACAATTTCTTCAAAAACTCAATCAATTCTTCACCAATTGATCTCAAACTTTGCAGTTCTTTACACAAACATGAATCAAAGCTAATGGTAGCTAAAATTCCATCAATAACAACAACAATCAGAGATCACCCAACAGCTCTGATACCAATTGATAGGTTCAATTGGATCGATATTGCTGCAAATCAGAACAATCTAAGTACACAAACACAATTCAATCAGCAACACAATTCATTACTAATAATTCTCTTTGTATTGATGATCAAAGCATAAAAGTTGTAGTACAAATTTGCAGGAGAATGTAAGAACACACACATTAATTCTCTCTCTAGCGTGTAATTGTGATTTACACTCTTTTTTTTTTTTTACATTTGAGTCGGGTCAAACTTGGGACGGGTCAACAAAATTGGGACGGCTGAACAGTTGAGACAGGTGACAATTGAGACGGGTCACTGTTTGGTCGTGTCAACAACTTGAGACGTCTGAAAAGTGTCTTCACCCGGCTGAACAGTGTCTTCACCCGGCTGAACAGTGTTTTTCTTCTTTCACACGGCTGAACAGTGTTTTTCACCCGGCTGAACAGTGTTTTCACCCGGCTGAAAGCTTCACACGGCTAAATAGTGAATCACTCGGTTGAATAGTATCAAACTTCACCCGACAAAAACTCAAAAATTATGAAAATTTCTTTCAATCAATCACTCAATTCTTCAATTCTTCTTCAGATTATGATACTTTTCTGGGCAAATATCAATCAATTCTTCAAATCTTCATATCAGATTGACTTTTCAAAGTCAAAATTGTGATGAACACAAGATCAATTATTCAATATTTGTTGTTTTTGTTCAATTCAATGCTCGTATTAGCTAAGGAATGATGTTTCTAACAATCCTTCAAAGTATTACACCTTGAAACAAGCTAAATCTCATTCAGATCCGGATTTTAGATGAAGAACACAACAAGTGGGTTTTGAGACAAATTGACAAAATATGGATCGAAATCAACAAATCAGTGATGTTTGATCATGAACGAAGCTTAGGATAGTGATTTCTAACGTATCTCAATCAACAATTTCTCAATATCAACAACAAATTCCGGATTTCAAATTTGAGCAGTGAAATGACGAACATGAACAATTTCTTCAAAAACTCAATCAATTCTTCACCAATTGATCTCAAACTTTGCAGTTCTTTACACAAACATGAATCAAAGCTAATGGTGGCTAAAATTCCATCAATAACAACAACAATCAGAGATCACCCAACAGCTCTGATACCAATTGATAGGTTCAATTGGATCGATATTGCTGCAAATCAGAACAATCTAAGTACACAAACACAATTCAATCAGCAACACAATTCATTACTAATAATTCTCTTTGTATTGATGATCAAAGCATAAAAGTTGTAGTACAAATTTGCAGGAGAATGTAAGAACACACACACTAATTCTCTCTCTAGCGTGTAATTGTGATTTACACTCTTTTTTTTTTTTTTACTGTTGAGTCGGGTCAAACTTGGGACGGGTCAACAATTGAGACGGGTCACTATTTGGACGGGTCAACAAAATTGGGACGGCTGAACAGTTGAGACGGGTGACAATTGAGACGGGTCACTGATTGGTCGTGTCAACAACTTGAGACGTCTGAAAAGTGTCTTCACCCGGCTGAACAGTGTCTTCACCCGGCTGAACAGTGTTTTTCTTCTTTCACACGGCTGAACAGTGTTTTTCACCCGGCTGAAAGCTTCACACGGCTAAATAGTGAATCACTCGGTTGAATAGTATCAAACTTCACCAGACAAAAACTCAACACTTAGGAAAATTTCTTTCAATCAATCACTCAATTCTTCAATTCTTCTTCAGATTATGATACTTTTCTGGGCAAATATCAATCAATTCTTCAAATCTTCATATCAGATTGATTTTTCAAAGTCAAAATTGTAATGAACACAAGATCAATTCTTCAATATTTGTTGTTTTTGTTCAATTCAATACTCGTATTAGCTAAGGAATGATGTTTCTAACAATCCTTCAAAGTATTACACCTTGAAACAAGCTAAATCTCATTCAGATCCGGATTTTAGATGAAGAACACAACAAGTGGGTTTTGAGACAAATTGACAAAATATGGATCGAAATCAACAAATCAGTGATGTTTGATCATGAACGAAGCTTAGGATAGTGATTTCTAACATATCTCAATCAACAATTTCTCAATATCAACAACAAATTCCGGATTTCAAATTTGAGCAGTGAAATGACGAACATGAACAATTTCTTCAAAAACTCAATCAATTCTTCACCAATTGATCTCAAACTTTGCAGTTCTTTACACAAACATGAATCAAAGCTAATGGTAGCTAAAATTTCATCAATATAAACAACAATCAGAGATCACCCAACAGCTCTGATACCAATTGATAGGTTCAATTGGATCGATATTGCTGCAAATCAGAACAATCTAAGTACACAAACACAATTCAATCAGCAACACAATTCATTACTAATAATTCTCTTTGTATTGATGATCAAAGCATAAAAGTTGTAGTACAAATGTGCAGGAGAATGTAAGAACACACACACTAATTCTTCTCTAGCGTGTAATTGTGGTCTAGACTCTTTTTTTTTTTTTACTTTTGAGTCGGGTCAAACTTGGGACGGGTCAACAATTGAGACGGGTCACTATTTGGACGGGTCAACAAAATTGGGACGGCTGAACAGTTGAGACAGGTGACAATTGAGACGGGTCACTGTTTGGTCGTGTCAACAACTTGAGACGTCTGAAAAGTGTCTTCACCCGGCTGAACAATGATTTTCTTCTTTCACACGGCTGAACAGTGTTTTTCACCCGGCTGAACAATGTTTTCACCCGGCTGAACAGTGTTTTCACCCGGCTGAAAGCTTCACACGGCTAAATAGTGAATCACCTGGCTGAATAGTATCAAACTTCACCCGACAAAAACTCAACACTTAGGAAAATTTCTTTCAATCAATCACTCAATTCTTCAATTCTTCTTCAGATTATGATACTTTTCTGGGCAAATATCAATCAATTCTTCAAATCTTCATATCAGATTGATTTTTCAAAGTCAAAATTGTAATGAACACAAGATCAATTCTTCAATATTTGTTGTTTTTGTTCAATTCAATACTCGTATTAGCTAAGGAATAATGTTTCTAACAATCCTTCAAAGTATTACACCTTGAAACAAGCTAAATCACATTCAGATCCGGGTTTTAGATGAAGAACACAACAAGTGGGTTTTTAGACAAATTGACAAAATATGGATCGAAATCAACAAATCAGTGATGTTTGATCATGAACGAAGCTTAGGATAGTGATTTCTAACATATCTCAATCAACAATTTCTCAATATCAACAACAAATTCCGGATTTCAAATTTGAGCATAGAAATGACGAACATGAACAATTTCTTCAAAAACTCAATCAATTCTTCACCAATTGATCTCAAACTTTGCAGTTCTTTACACAAACATGAATCAAAGCTAATGGTAGCTAAAATTCCATCAATACAACAACAATCAGAGATCACCCAACAGCTCTGATACCAATTGATAGGTTCAATTGGATCGATATTGCTGCAAATCAGAACAATCTAAGTACACAAACACAATTCAATCAGCAACACAATTCATTATTAATAATTCTCTTTGTATTGATGATCAAAGCATAAAAGTTGTAGTACAAATGTGCAGGAGAATGTAAGAACACACACACTAATTCTCTCTCTAGCGTGTAATTGTGGTCTAGACTCTTTTTTTTTTTTACTTTTGAGTCGGGTCAAACTTGGGACGGGTCAACAATTGAGACAGGTCACTATTTGGACGAGTCAACAAAATTGGGACGGCTGAACAGTTGAGACGGGTGACAATTGAGACGGGTCACTGTTTGGTCGTGTCAACAACTTGAGACGTCTGAAAAGTGTCTTCACCCGGCTGAACAGTGTCTTCACCCGGCTGAACAGTGTTTTTCTTCTTTCACACGGCTGAACAGTGTTTTTCAACCGGCTGAACAGTGTTTTCACCCGGCTGAAAGCTTCACACGGCTAAATAGTGAATCACCCGGCTGAATAGTATCAAACTTCACCCGACAAAAACTCAACACTTAGGAAAATTTCGTTCAATCAATCACTCAATTCTTCAATTCTTCTTCAGATTATGATACTTTTCTGGGCAAATATCAATCAATTCTTCAAATCTTCATATCAGATTGACTTTTCAAAGTCAAAATTGTGATGAACACAATATCAATTCATCGATATTTGTTGTTTTTGTTCAATTCAATACTCGTATTAGCTAAGGAATGATGTTTCTAACAATCCTTCAAAGTATTACACCTTGAAACAAGCTAAATCTCATTCAGATCCGGATTTTAGATGAAGAACACAACAAGTGGGTTTTGAGACAAATTGACAAAATATGGATCGAAATCAACAAATCAGTGATGTTTGATCATGAATGAAACTTAGGATTGTGATTTCTAACATATCTCAATCAACAATTTATCAATATCAACAACAAATTCCGGATTTCAAATTTGAGTAGTGAAATGACGAACATGAACAATTTCTTCAAAAACTCAATCAATTCTTCACCAATTGATCTCAAACTTTGCAGTTCTTTACACAAACATGAATCAAAGCTAATGGTAGCTAAAATTCCATCAATAACAACAACAATCAGAGATCACCCAACAGCTCTGATACCAATTGATAGGTTCAATTGGATCGATATTGCTGCAAATCAGAACAATCTAAGTACACAAACACAATTCAATCAGCAACACAATTCATTACTAATAATTCTCTTTGTATTGATGATCAAAGCATAAAAGTTGTAGTACAAATGTGCAGGAGAATGTAAGAACACACACACTAATTCTCTCTCTAGCGTGTAATTGTGGTCTAGACTCTTTTTTTTTTTACTTTTGAGTCGGGTCAAACTTGGGACGGGTCAACAATTGAGACGGGTCACTACTTGGACGGGTCAACAAAATTGGGACGGCTGAACAGTTGAGACGGGTGACAATTGAGACGGGTCACTGTTTGGTCGTGTCAACAACTTGAGACGTCTGAAAAGTGTCTTCACCCGGCTGAACAGTGTCTTCACCCGGCTGAACAGTGTTTTTCTTCTTTCACACGGCTGAACAATGTTTTTCACCCGGCTGAACAGTGTTTTCACCCGGCTGAAAGCTTCACACGGCTAAATAGTGAATCACCCGGCTGAATAGTATCAAACTTCACCCGACAAAAACTCAACACTTAGGAAAATTTCTTTCAATCAATCACTCAATTCTTCAATTCTTCTTCAGATTATGATACTTTTCTGGGCAAATATCAATCAATTCTTTTTAATTCATAATTCACAAACCAAACTAAATCCGGATAATGGGTAAGCGAGCAACAAGCTGCGCCGCTATCCCCTTTTGAATCGCAAAACCTATTCTACTAAATACAAATCCTTGGTTTCTCGGGCTCTGCGAGTCGCTGTGGACCACCTTCTGCACCCGCTCCAAAAAACGTACCGCCTCTGGGGCTAGGGATCCAAAAGTGTCGAAGGCAAATGGAATGAACACGTGCTGGTTCTCCAAACATGCTGTCTCATGCTTAGCAACCTTCTTAGATTCTGCCCTCAAAACTGCTTGTCCCGGAACAAAACCACTATCTCTCAGCCCCATCAATTCTTCAAATCTTCATATCATATTGACTTTTCAAAGTCAAAATTGTGATGAACACAAGATCAATTCTTCAATATTTGTTGTTTTTGTTCAATTCAATACTCGTATTAGCTAAGGAATGATGTTTCTAACAATCCTTCAAAGTATTACACCTTGAAACAAGCTAAATCTCATTCAGATCTGGATTTTAGATGAAGAACACAACAAGTGGGTTTTGAGACAAATTGACAAAATATGGATCGAAATCAACAAATCAGTGATGTTTGATCATGAACGAAACTTAGGATTGTGATTTCTAACATATCTCAATCAACAATTTCTCAATATCAACAACAAATTCCGGATTTCAAATTTGAGCAGTGAAATGACGAACATGAACAATTTCTTCAAAAACTCAATCAATTCTTCACCAATTGATCTCAAACTTTGCAGTTCTTTACACAAACATGAATCAAAGCTAATGGTAGCTAAAATTCCATCAATAACAACAACAATCAGAGATCACCCAACAGCTCTGATACCAATTGATAGGTTCAATTGGATCGATATTGCTGCAAATCAGAACAATCTAAGTACACAAACACAATTCAATCAGCAACACAATTCATTACTAATAATTCTCTTTGTATTGATGATCAAAGCATAAAAGTTGTAGTACAAATGATAGGTTCAATTGGATCGATGATATCGCTCAATGATCAGAATGATTCATACACAAACACAGTTTAATCATTAACACAATTCATACTAATAATTCTCTTTTGTATATTGATGATCAAAGCAGATTTGTAGTACAAGTGCAGGAGAAAATAAATCACACACACTTAGTTCTCTCTCTAACGTGAATAGTGATCTAGCCTCTCTCCTCACACTCTCTCACTACATGCTTTTAAGCAACAATTACAATATTAGGGAAAATAACAAAATAGACCCTAAACTATACATAAAATGTATAAACAAATACAAAGTAAATCTTAACTAGGAAATAGCCCTAACAGTACTCCCCCTAAGATTTATCTTTGAATCTTCAGCAAAATCTTCAAACAATTTTCATCTTTTTCAGCTTCAATCTCTCTCACCAATCTTCTGATTCTTCTTTGACATCCAGCAACTCTTTCCCCTTGTATTCTTCTTGTTCTTTCAATGCTTCCTCTATGCACGACTTGAAATTTTCTGCTATTTTTGCTTTTCTTGGTTTGGACTCGTTTGTAAGGATTGGGCAGGCATTCATTCGTCTTAGTGAATCAAGAGTTAAACCTGCAAAATCAATGTTAGCGTAAAATTCATAGGGCATTTCTTTCCCTTTGACTTGCACCTCCAATGTACCCTTCGCAGTCACTCTCATAAACTCTATATCCGGTATGTCAACTTTCACAAGATTAGAGTTAAGTAATGCCTTCCTTACTCGGATCTTCTCTGATGCAGCTGCTATCACCTCGATCATCACCACAAACAAATTTCTATCAGCTTCAGCAACTTTGTCTTTACATCTTTCCATTCTGTAACTTCTCAAGAAATCAATGTAGGATGGATGCAGCAATTTCAGCTCAAAGGTACTGAATAAGGTAATCATGTCCTTATCCCAATCATCTAAATTTCCTACAATTTTCAACTCAAAAGTTTCCTGATTGTAAAAAACTTTAAGAATTGGCTTAGTCGCTTGAGAACCATCACCAAAGAAGACCTTACATCACCGTACGGTGATGTAAGGTACGAATTCATTAGGTTTATTATGGAGTTTTATAGTTTCGTACGGTGATGTAAGGTGTTCTTAGGAGTTGTAACGCGTCCTACATTATGCAAACGTGCTTTTCATGTTGCTAATGTCGCATCCTAAGCCGTAACATCTCCTGAGTTGTCGTACGATGTTCAAAGGACTTGGACGAAATCATTAGGTTTAGTTTGGACTTTTAAGGTTTCGTACGTTGTCGTAAGGTGTTGTTTGGAGTTTTAAGGTTTCCTGCGTTATTCTAACGTGCTTTTCATGTTGCTAATATGGCATAAAAAATCGTAAGATGTACAAACTTGTCGTACGATTTTCAAAGGACTCGGATGAATTCATTAGGTGTATTATGGAGTTTTAAGGTTTCGTACAGTGATGTAAGGTGTTCTTTGGAGTTGTAAGGCATCCTACACAATACTAACATTCTTTTCGAGTTGCTAATGGACATTAAGAGTCGTAAGATGTCCTAAGTTGTCGTACGATGTTCAAAGGACTCGTACGAATTGATTAGGTATATTATGGAGTTTTAAGGTTTCATACGGTGTTGTAAGGTGTTGTTAGGAGTTGTAAGGCGTCCAACATTATACTAACGTGCTTTTCAAGGTGCTAATATGGCATATTGAGTCGTAAGATGTCTTAAGTTGTCGTACGACGTTCAATGGACTCGGACGAATTCATTAGGTTTATTATGGAGTTTTATAGTTTCGTACGGTGATGTAAGGTGTTCTTAGGAGTTGTAACGCGTCCTACATTATTCTAACGTGCTTTTCATGTTGCTAATGTCGCATCCTAAGCGGTAACATCTCCTGAGTTTTCGTACGATGTTCAAACGACTTGGACGAAATCATTAGGTTTAGTATGGACTTTTAAGGTTTCGTACGTTGTCGTAAGGTGTTGTTTGGAGTTTTAAGGTTTCCTGCGTTATTTTAACGTGCTTTTCATGTTGCTAATATGGCATAAAAAATCTTAAGATGTATAAACTTGTCGTATGATTTTCAAAGGACTCGGACGAATTCATTAGGTGTATTATGGAGTTTTAAGGTTTCGTACGGTGATGTAAGGTGTTGTTAGGAGTTGTAACGCATCCTACATTATTCTAACGTGCTTTTCATGTTGCTAATGTCGCATCCTAAGCCGTAACATCTCCTGAGTTGTCGTACGATGTTCAAAGGACTTGGACGAAATCATTAGGTTTAGTATGGACTTTTAAAGTTTCGTACGTTGTCGTAAGGTGTTGTTTGGAGTTTTAAGGTTTCCTGCATTATTCTAACGTGCTTTTCATGTTGCTAATATGGCATAGAAAATCTTAAGATGTACAAACTTGTCGTACGATTTTCAAAGGACTCGGACGAATTCATTAGGTGTATTATGGAGTTTTAAGGTTTCGTACGGTGATGTAAGGTGTTCATAGGAGTTGTAAGGCATCCTACATGATACTAACATTCTTTTCGAGTTGCTAATGGGACATTAAGAGTCGTAAGATGTCCAAAGTTGTCGTACGATCTTCAAAGGACTCGTACGAATTCATTAGGTATATTATGGAGTTTTAAGGTTTCATACGGTGTTGTAAGGTGTTGTTAGGAGTTGTAAGGCGTCCAACATTATACTAACGTGCTTTTCAAGGTGCTAATATGGCATATAGAGTCGTAAGATGTCTTAAGTTGCCGTACGACGTTCAATGGACTCGGACGAATTCATTATGTTTATTATGGAGTTTTATAGTTTCGTACGGTGATGTAAGGTGTTCTTAGGAGTTGTAACGCGTCCTACATTATTCTAACGTGCTTTTCATGTTGCTAATGTCGCATCCTAAGCCGTAACATCTCCTGAGTTGTCGTACGATGTTCAAAGGACTTGGACGAAATCATTAGGTTTAGTATGGACTTTTAAGGTTTCGTACGTTGTCGTAAGGTGTTGTTTGGAGTTTTAAGGTTTCCTGCGTTATTCTAACGTGCTTTTCATGTTGCTAATATGGCATAAAAAATCTTAAGATGTACAAACTTATCGTACGATTTTCAAAGGACTCGGACGAATTCATTAGGTGTATTATGGAGTTTTAAGGTTTCGTACAGTGATGTAAGGTGTTCTTTGGAGTTGTAAGGCATCCTACACAATACTAACATTCTTTTCGAGTTGCTAATGGACATTAAGAGTCGTAAGATGTCCTAAGTTGTCGTACGATGTTCAAAGGACTCGTACGTATTGATTAGGTATATTATGGAGTTTTAAGGTTTCATACGGTGTTGTAAGGTGTTGTTAGGAGTTGTAAGGCGTCCAACATTATACTAACGTGCTTTTCAAGGTGCTAATATGGCATATTGAGTCGTAAGATGTCTTAAGTTGCCGTACGACGTTCAATGGACTCGGACGAATTCATTAGGTTTATTATGGAGTTTTACAGTTTCGTACGGTGATGTAAGGTGTTCTTAGGAGTTGTAACGCGTCCTACATTATTCTAACGTGCTTTTCATGTTGCTAATGTCGCATCCTAAGCGGTAACATCTCCTGAGTTTTCGTACGATGTTCAAACGACTTGGACGAAATCATTAGGTTTAGTATGGACTTTTAAGGTTTCGTACGTTGTCGTAAGGTGTTGTTTGGAGTTTTAAGGTTTCCTGCGTTATTTTAACGTGCTTTTCATGTTGCTAATATGGCATAAAAAATCTTAAGATGTATAAACTTGTCGTATGATTTTCAAAGGACTCGGACGAATTCATTAGGTGTATTATGGAGTTTTAAGGTTTCGTACGGTGATGTAAGGTGTTGTTAGGAGTTGTAACGCATCCTACATTATTCTAACGTGCTTTTCATGTTGCTAATGTCGCATCCTAAGCCGTAACATCTCCTGAGTTGTCGTACGATGTTCAAAGGACTTGGACGAAATCATTAGGTTTAGTATGGACTTTTAAAGTTTCGTACGTTGTCGTAAGGTGTTGTTTGGAGTTTTAAGGTTTCCTGCATTATTCTAACGTGCTTTTCATGTTGCTAATATGGCATAGAAAATCTTAAGATGTACAAACTTGTCGTACGATTTTCAAAGGACTCGGACGAATTCATTAGGTGTATTATGGAGTTTTAAGGTTTCGTACGGTGATGTAAGGTGTTCATAGGAGTTGTAAGGCATCCTACATGATACTAACATTCTTTTCGAGTTGCTAATGGGACATTAAGAGTCGTAAGATGTCCAAAGTTGTCGTACGATCTTCAAAGGACTCGTACGAATTCATTAGGTATATTATGGAGTTTTAAGGTTTCATACGGTGTTGTAAGGTGTTGTTAGGAGTTGTAAGGCGTCCGACATTATACTAACGTGCTTTTCAAGGTGCTAATATGGCATATAGAGTCGTAAGATGTCTTAAGTTGCCGTACGACGTTCAATGGACTCGGACGAATTCATTATGTTTATTATGGAGTTTTATAGTTTCGTACGGTGATGTAAGGTGTTCTTAGGAGTTGTAACGCGTCCTACATTATTCTAACGTGCTTTTCATGTTGCTAATGTCGCATCCTAAGCCGTAACATCTCCTGAGTTGTCGTACGATGTTCAAAGGACTTGGACGAAATCATTAGGTTTAGTATGGACTTTTAAGGTTTCGTACGTTGTCGTAAGGTGTTGTTTGGAGTTTTAAGGTTTCCTGCGTTATTCTAACGTGCTTTTCATGTTGCTAATATGGCATAAAAAATCTTAAGATGTACAAACTTATCGTACGATTTTCAAAGGACTCGGACGAATTCATTAGGTGTATTATGGAGTTTTAAGGTTTCGTACAGTGATGTAAGGTGTTCTTTGGAGTTGTAAGGCATCCTACACAATACTAACATTCTTTTCGAGTTGCTAATGGACATTAAGAGTCGTAAGATGTCCTAAGTTGTCGTACGATGTTCAAAGGACTCGTACGTATTGATTAGGTATATTATGGAGTTTTAAGGTTTCATACGGTGTTGTAAGGTGTTGTTAGGAGTTGTAAGGCGTCCAACATTATACTAACGTGCTTTTCAAGGTGCTAATATGGCATATTGAGTCGTAAGATGTCTTAAGTTGCCGTACGACGTTCAATGGACTCGGACGAATTCATTAGGTTTATTATGGAGTTTTATAGTTTCGTACGGTGATGTAAGGTGTTCTTAGGAGTTGTAACGCGTCCTACATTATTCTAACATGCTTTTCATGTTGCTAATGTCGCATCCTAAGCCGTAACATCTCCTGAGTTGTCGTACAATGTTCAAAGGACTTGGACGAAATCATTAGGTTTAGTTTGGACTTTTAAGGTTTCGTACGTTGTCGTAAGGTGTTGTTTGGAGTTTTAAGGTTTCCTGCGTTATTCTAACGTGCTTTTCATGTTGCTAATATGGCATAAAAAATCGTAAGATGTACAAACTTGTCGTACGATTTTCAAAGGACTCGGACGAATTCATTAGGTGTATTATGGAGTTTTAAGGTTTCGTACAGTGATGTAAGGTGTTCTTTGGAGTTGTAAGGCATCCTACACAATACTAACATTCTTTTCGAGTTGCTAATGGACATTAAGAGTCGTAAGATGTCCTAAGTTGTCGTACGATGTTCAAAGGACTCGTACGAATTGATTAGGTATATTATGGAGTTTTAAGGTTTCATACGGTGTTGTAAGGTGTTGTTAGGAGTTGTAAGGCGTCCAACATTATACTAACGTGCTTTTCAAGGTGCTAATATGGCATTTTGAGTCGTAAGATGTCTTAAGTTGCCGTACGACGTTCAATGGACTCGGACGAATTCATTAGGTTTATTATGGAGTTTTATAGTTTCGTACGGTGATGTAAGGTGTTCTTAGGAGTTGTAACGCGTCCTACATTATTCTAACGTGCTTTTCATGTTGCTAATGTCGCAACCTAAGCCGTAACATCTCCTGAGTTGTCGTACGATGTTCAAACGACTTGGACGAAATCATTAGGTTTAGTATGGACTTTTAAGGTTTCGTACGTTGTCGTAAGGTGTTGTTTGGAGTTTTAAGGTTTCCTGCGTTATTTTAACGTGCTTTTCATGTTGCTAATATGGCATAAAAAATCTTAAGATGTATAAACTTGTCGTATGATTTTCAAAGGACTCGGACGAATTCATTAGGTGTATTATGGAGTTTTAAGGTTTCGTACGGTGATGTAAGGTGTTCTTAGGAGTTGTAACGCATCCTACATTATTCTAACGTGCTTTTCATGTTGCTAATGTCGCATCCTAAGCCATAACATCTCCTGAGTTGTCGTACGATGTTCAAAGGACTTGGACGAAAACATTAGGTTTAGTATGGACTTTTAAAGTTTCGTACGTTGTCGTAAGGTGTTGTTTGGAGTTTTAAGGTTTCCTGCATTATTCTAACGTGCTTTTCATGTTGCTAATATGGCATAGAAAATCTTAAGATGTACAAACTTGTCGTACGATTTTCAAAGGACTCGGACGAATTCATTAGGTGTATTATGGAGTTTTAAGGTTTCGTACGGTGATGTAAGGTGTTCATAGGAGTTGTAAGGCATCCTACATGATACTAACATTCTTTTCGAGTTGCTAATGGGACATTAAGAGTCGTAAGATGTCCAAAGTTGTCGTACGATCTTCAAAGGACTCGTACGAATTCATTAGGTATATTATGGAGTTTTAAGGTTTCATACGGTGTTGTAAGGTGTTGTTAGGAGTTGTAAGGCGTCCAACATTATACTAACGTGCTTTTCAAAGTGCTAATATGGCATATAGAGTCGTAAGATGTCTTAAGTTGCCGTACGACGTTCAATGGACTCGGACGAATTCATTATGTTTATTATGGAGTTTTATAGTTTCGTACGGTGATGTAAGGTGTTCTTAGGAGTTGTAACGCGTCCTACATTATTCTAACGTGCTTTACATGTTGCTAATGTCGCATCCTAAGCCGTAACATCTCCTGAGTTGTCGTACGATGTTCAAAGGACTTGGACGAAATCATTAGGTTTAGTATGGACTTTTAAGGTTTCGTACGTTGTCGTAAGGTGTTGTTTGGAGTTTTAAGGTTTCCTGCGTTATTCTAACGTGCTTTTCATGTTGCTAATATGGCATAAAAAATCTTAAGATGTACAAACTTGTCGTACGATTTTCAAAGGACTCGGACGAATTCATTAGGTGTATTATGGAGTTTTAAGGTTTCGTACAGTGATGTAAGGTGTTCTTTGGAGTTGTAAGGCATCCTACACAATACTAACATTCTTTTCGACTTGCTAATAGACATTAAGAGTCGTAAGATGTCCTAAGTTGTCGTACGATGTTCAAAGGACTCGTACGAATTGATTAGGTATATTATGGAGTTTTAAGGTTTCATACGGTGTTGTAAGGTGTTGTTAGGAGTTGTAAGGCGTCCAACATTATACTAACTTGCTTTTCAAGGTGCTAATATGGCATATTGAGTCGTAAGATATATGTCTTAAGTTGCCGTACGACGTTCAATGGACTCGGACGAATTCATTATGTTTATTATGGAGTTTTATAGTTTCGTACGGTGATGTAAGGTGTTCTTAGGAGTTGTAACGCGTCCTACATTATTCTAACGTGTTTTTCATGTTGCTAATGTCGCATCCTAAGCCGTAACATCTCCTGAGTTGTCGTACGATGTTCAATGGACTTGGACGAAATCATTAGGTTTAGTATGGACTTTTAAGGTTTCGTACGTTGTCGTAAGGTGTTGTTTGGAATTTTAAGGTTTCCTGCGTTATTCTAACGTGCTTTTCATGTTGCTAATATGGCATAAAAAATCTTAAGATGTACAAACTTGTCGTACGATTTTCAAAGGACTCGGACGAATTCATTAGGTGTATTATGGAGTTTTAAGGTTTCGTACAGTGATGTAAGGTGTTCTTTGGAGTTGTAAGGCATCCTACACAATACTAACATTCTTTTCGAGTTGCTAATAGACATTAAGAGTCGTAAGATGTCCTAAGTTGTCGTACGATGTTCAAAGGACTCGTACGAATTGATTAGGTATATTATGGAGTTTTAAGGTTTCATACGGTGTTGTAAGGTGTTGTTAGGAGTTGTAAGGCGTCCAACATTATACTAACGTGCTTTTCAAGGTGCTAATATGGCATATTGAGTCGTAAGATATATGTCTTAAGTTGCCGTACGACGTTCAATGGACTCGGACGAATTCATTATGTTTATTATGGAGTTTTATAGTTTCGTACGGTGATGTAAGGTGTTCTTAGGAGTTGTAACGCGTCCTACATTATTCTAACGTGCTTTTCATGTTGCTAATGTCGCATCCTAAGCCGTAACATCTCCTGAGTTGTCGTACGATGTTCAAAGGACTTGGACGAAATCATTAGGTTTAGTATGGACTTTTAAGGTTTCGTACGTTGTCGTAAGGTGTTGTTTGGAGTTTTAAGGTTTCCTGCGTTATTCTAACGTGCTTTTCATGTTGCTAATATGGCATAAAAAATCTTAAGATGTACAAACTTGTCGTACGATTTTCAAAGGACTCGGACGAATTCATTAGGTGTATTATGGAGTTTTAAGGTTTCGTACAGTGATGTAAGGTGTTCTTTGGAGTTGTAAGGCATCCTACACAATACTAACATTCTTTTCGAGTTGCTAATAGACATTAAGAGTCGTAAGATGTCCTAAGTTGTCGTACGATGTTCAAAGGACTCGTACGAATTGATTAGGTATATTATGGAGTTTTAAGGTTTCATACGGTGTTGTAAGGTGTTGTTAGGAGTTGTAAGGCGTCCAACATTATACTAACGTGCTTTTCAAGGTGCTAATATGGCATATTGAGTCGTAAGATGTCTTAAGTTGCCGTACGACGTTCAATGGACTCGGACGAATTCATTATGTTTATTATGGAGTTTTATAGTTTCGTACGGTGATGTAAGGTGTTCTTAGGAGTTGTAACGCGTCCTACATTATTCTAACGTGCTTTTCATGTTGCTAATGTCGCATCCTAAGCCGTAACATCTCCTGAGTTGTCGTACGATGTTCAAAGGACTTGGACGAAATCATTAGGTTTAGTATGGACTTTTAAGGTTTCGTACGTTGTCGTAAGGTGTTGTTTGGAGTTTTAAGGTTTCCTGCGTTATTCTAACGTGCTTTTCATGTTGCTAATATGGCATAAAAAATCTTAAAATGTACAAACTTGTCGTACGATTTTCAAAGGACTCGGACGAATTCATTAGGTGTATTATGGAGTTTTAAGGTTTCGTACAGTGATGTAAGGTGTTCTTTGGAGTTGTAAGGCATCCTACACAATACTAACATTCTTTTCGAGTTGCTAATGGACATTAAGAGTCGTAAGATGTCCTAAGTTGTCGTACGATGTTCAAAGGACTCGTACGAATTGATTAGGTATATTATGGAGTTTTAAGGTTTCATACGGTGTTGTAAGGTGTTGTTAGGAGTTGTAAGGCGTCCAACATTATACTAACGTGCTTTTCAAGGTGCTAATATGGCATATTGAGTCATAAGATGTCTTAAGTTGCCGTACGACGTTCAATGGACTCGGACGAATTCATTAGGTTTATTATGGAGTTTTTGTGACACCCGGCAAAATTTCGGTCAATATTCGTACTAGCTTAAAACGTGCTTATTATTTTGTGATGCGTCATTTGATTTAATTATGATAATTAATGTGTTATTAAAGTTAGATAAGCCCATTTTTGTGCTTTGTTTTGCATTTCGTGATTTTTGAAATTGCTTAATCGCGTAGCGGTTAAATACCCGGTAATGAACGTTGGTGACTGCCTGAAAAATTTTAAATGACCAGTGATTGATATAATGCTCGAGATAGCATCAAATAATATATTTTGGGTGTGTATAAGTGAAAACGTAATAAAAACTAAAAGCGATGTATTTTATCCGATGTTTTTCGGATTTTCGTGTGTGTTTCAGTTTTTGCCCGGTTTTACTACCAGTACACTACCCGGAATACATTAAAATATTTATAAATATATTTTTACTATTTTGAGTGTGAAAAATTCGTATTTGAAGTATTATGGCAAATATGGTGTTAAAAGTTGCAAGACTTGAAATTTTATACAAAATTTAAGTGTGTAATGTGTTTAATTAAAATGTTATAAAAATTTCTTTTTTTTTTTAATAAAAATTCGGCCCTAGGCCTATTAAATCCCCCAAATCCCCACAAAATCTCTTTAATACACTCTTCACACCTTCCCAACATCCATTTACTACACCCCACCCTTTCCCAACACCACACTCCAACTATCCCCACTTCAACACTCCACTCTTTCTTCCTCTCTCTCTAAATCCGAAAATTACCACCACCATCCTCAAAATTCAGCCAACACTCTCCACAATCATTCTTGCACCTTGTTGCAAAGTCTTGATGTTTTGGTGGTCTTGAAAGCAAGTAGTTGTGTCCAAGAGGTGTTGAAAGGCAAAATCCATCTTCTTCATCTTTTCTAGTGTTCATCAAGGTTGTGAACATTTTCCATTTGGTTTTTATGATTTGAATGTGTTCAAGATTGTGTTCTTGAAGTGTTGTTCACCAAACCTTAAACCAAAAGATGAATGTTTTTAAAATGGAAATGGGTTTTCAAAATGGGTGTGTGTGTGCATGTGTGAGTATCCGTAGGTATATATATATACATGTGTATATGTGTGTTTTTGATTTTTAAAACAAGATTTCATAAGTGTTAAATGAATGGTTTTGAAAGTTTGATAAAGGAAAAGGGAAGAAATGAACAAGTTTATGTTATGTGTGTTCATCAAAACATGATTTTGGGTATATATGTATGTAGATCCGTATGTATATGTGTGTGTATGTGTATTTACATGTTAGTATCATCAAGTAAAAATTGTGTTCTTGCATTGATAATGTTTATGTCAAAGTGTTGAAAGGTTGTTTTGTTAGAAAATGGGATAAAATGAATAAGTGTGTGCTAGTTGTGATATTGAAATATGAATGTATGTATGTATGTATATGAAACCGTATGTATGTATGTATGTGTGAATATATGCTAGTTGGTATTATGATGTGTATTTACACTTAAATTGTTTAGATCTTAACATGCAAATAGGTATTAATGAAAATATGATAATAAGGTCACTAAATGATTTTGAATAACATGAAAAAGTGTTAGGAAAATACTTACAAAAATATGGTCATATGACATGAAATTGGAAGATGTTATTTTTTTGAAAAACTTGCTACATGTTTATTTGTGAAATTGCTAGATGAAAGCATGATAAGTGTTTTGTTATGATGATTATGATATTATGAAATACATGATTTCTTAAAGTGTAAAAATTGTTTTTAGATGTATGAAATATTAATGTAAGTAGTGATATATGATGCTTGAAGTTTAAAAAGACTTAAAATGTAATTTTTATACATTTTTGTAAAGATATAAAAACTAATTTATATTCTGAATTAAATCATATTTTTGAATATTTATAAACTTTATAAAATAAGTATTTAAAATGTATTATAAGAAAGATGTGATTAAACCTTACAAATAACGGTTTTCGATACGAAAATACGCGTAAAACGCATCGATTTTAGCTTAAAAATGTAAATATGTAAAAACATTATTTTCAACAGATTATAAAGTATATTTTTATATAAAAATATGAGATTTAAAGTTTGGTACAAAAACTTAGAGTTTTAAACTCAAAAACGAGCAAACTATGTGCCCCGAAAAGCCGAAAACGACGATTTTCGACTCTAAAATGTAATATTTTGGCAAACTGATTTGGATCAGAAACTTTGGACTTATTTTTAATATAACATACTGATCTAAAAATATTTATAAAGTAATGACAAAAATATGGGTATTGGGTTGCTTTTCGTGACCCGAAAACGTTCCCGAAAATGTTGAAATTGACATGTTTAGCTAATATTGTGATTTGTATGTAAAATATATGAAATATGATTTTTGTTATGTGAAAATATGTTTAGATATATATAATTTCATATGATTAATAAGTTGCTTATGAAAACGTGGTTAAATGTCCCGTTAAGTGCTAACCGTCATGTTGAAAATTGCATACTAGTTAACTAGAGAAAAATGTATATTTCTCTAAGTGTTATGAACTTTACTTATGACATGAGAATATTAAATTATATTTTCCTAAGTATATGAATAATATTGGATAAGTAAAAGTGTTTGTTTTACTTAGAAAAGTTAAAGTACTAAATATGACTTTTATGTGTCATTTCATGTGTGTTATATGTGTTTATGTGATTAGTAGTATGAAAACTAGTCAAAGTTATAACAAAATAACAAAGTGTGTTATTATACATAAAATTAATCAAGGCAAAGATCACCAACGGGTCATTAAAATTAAGGGTTGATGTTTTTGTAAATGAAATTGTTTTCACATGAGTCTAGTTAGGTTTTGGTGAACAACCTACACGGTTTTAGACTTGATATATGTGTGCATCTTTTGAACGGGTCCTTCGTGTATAGGGCGTTCTTAGGTGGTGTTATTGTTGGGCTTATATGTTCTTGCTTTTGGCGTATTCACTGTGAGTTCTTCGGCCCCTTTTTAAATAACGTTTTATTTAACTGTTTTGGGGGAAAAACATGTATTTGTTTAACTTGTTTTTGATATGAATTGGGAGACATGTGAGTTCTTCGGCCCCTTTTTAAATAACGTTTTATTTAACTGTTTTGGGGGAAAAACATGTATTTGTTTAACTTGTTTTTGATATGAATTGGGAGACATGTGAGTTCTTCGGCCCCTTTTTAACTAACGTCTTATTTAACTGTTTTGGGGGAAAAGCATGTATTTGTTTAACTTGTTTTGATATGAATTGGGAGACATGTGAGTTCTTCGGCCCCTTTTTAAATAACGTTTTATTTAACTGTTTTGGGGGAAAAACATGTATTTGTTTATAATGTTTTGATATGAATTGAGAGACCTGTGAGTGTCTCGGCCCCTTTTTAAATAATGTTTTATTTAAATATTATTGGGGGAAAAACATGTATTTTGATTATGTTGTTTTTTTTATATGTATTGGGAGACGGGTATTGTTGTTGACCAAAATGATGGCATGAGTGTTTGATGATTTTACGCGTAATGCCCTCTCATAATCATTAATTTCTCTTGGTGTGAGAAACCACAGGTTATATTGGTAGATCTATCGGGATTGGAATTCCGCCCCTCGTGATCAGTCGCTCTGATCGTGTTGACATGCGGGGGAATATAAGTTGATTGTTGTGAGGGAACTTCGTTTCTTGGTTTGATTATGGACTCATGACTTTGATGATTCATTTGTCTCTGGGCCTAGCTAGCCCTTGACGTACGGTCTTGTTGATGTCTCAAAGCCAAGCATATCTATTGTGAATGAAAAATGACTTTACTTTGATTAAAACCCGAAAACTCACCAACTTTATGTTGACTCAGTTTTTACATGTTTTTCAGGTACTAAGTGATGGGCATGGGAATTTGTGGAAGGATAGTTTTTGGACTACAAACTCCACATTTGGTTTATGTGTTTTGGGACCTCTTTGTTTAAAATTTTGTTTGCTTTACTACAAACAATCTACACTTTATTAAGACAATATCGTATTTTATTTTCCTAATGAAAAATTGTGGGATGTTGACGTATCAACATTAACACTTTTAATTACCTTTTAAATTAATGTGGATGTTTGTTTTATAACTAATGGGTGCCAACTTCGCTCTAAGCACCAAATACTCGTGACTTCCGCTGCAACGATTTTTGGGGTGTGACAGTTTTATAGTTTCGTACGGTGATGTAAGGTGTTCTTAGGAGTTGTAACGCGTCCTACATTATTCTAACGTGCTTTTCATGTTGCTAATGTCGCATCCTAAGCCGTAACATCTCCTGAGTTGTCGTACGATGTTCAAAGGACTTGGACGAAATCATTAGGTTTAGTTTGGACTTTTAAGGTTTCGTACGTTGTCGTAAGGTGTTGTTTGGCGTTTTAAGGTTTCCTGCGTTATTCTAACGTGCTTTTCATGTTGCTAATATGGCATAAAAAATCGTAAGATGTACAAACTTGTCGTACGATTTTCAAAGGACTCGGACGAATTCATTAGGTGTATTATGGAGTTTTAAGGTTTCGTACAGTGATGTAAGGTGTTCTTTGGAGTTGTAAGGCATCCTACACAATACTAACATTCTTTTCGAGTTGCTAATGGACATTAAGAGTCGTAAGATGTCCTAAGTTGTCGTACGATGTTCAAAGGACTCGTACGAATTGATTAGGTATATTATGGAGTTTTAAGGTTTCATACGGTGTGGTAAGGTGTTGTTAGAAGTTGTAAGGCGTCCAACATTATACTAACGTGCTTTTCAAGGTGCTAATATGGCATATAGAGTCGTAAGATGTCTTAAGTTGATGTACGACGTTCAATGGACTCGGACGAATTCATTAGGTTTATTATGGAGTTTTATAGTTTCGTACGGTGATGTAAGGTGTTCTTAGGAGTTATAACGCGTCCTACATTATTCTAACGTGCTTTTCATGTTGCTAATGTCGCATCCTAAGCCGTAACATCTCCTGAGTTGTCGTACGATGTTCAAACGACTTGGACGAAATCATTAGGTTTAGTATGGACTTTTAAGGTTTCGTACGTTGTCGTAAGGTGTTGTTTGGAGTTTTAAGGTTTCCTGCGTTATTCTAACGTGCTTTTCATGTTGCTAATATGGCATAAAAAATCTTAAGATGGACAAACTTGTCGTACGATTTTCAAAGGACTCGGACGAATTCATTAGGTGTATTATGGAGTTTTAAGGTTTCGTACAGTGATGTAAGGTGTTCATTGGAGTTGTAAGGCATCCTACACAACACTAACATTCTTTTCGAGTTGCTAATAGGACATAAAGAGTCGTAAGATGTCCTAAGTTGTCGTACGATGTTCAAAGGACTCGTACGAATTCATTAGGTATATTATGGAGTTTTAAGGTTTCATACGGTGTGGTAAGGTGTTGTTAGAAGTTGTAAGGCGTCCAACATTATACTAACGTGCTTTTCAAGGTGCTAATATGGCATATAGAGTCGTAAGATGTCTTAAGTTGCCGTACGACGTTCAATGGACTCGGACGAATTCGTTAGGTTTATTATGGAGTTTTATAGTTTCGTACGGTGATGTAAGGTGTTCTTAGGAGTTGTAACGCGTCCTACATTATTCTAACGTGCTTTTCATGTTGCTAATGTCGCATCCTAAGCCGTAACATCTCCTGAGTTGTCGTACGATGTTCAAAGGACTTGGACGAAATCATTAGGTTTAGTATGGACTTTTAAGGTTTCGTACGTTGTCGTAAGGTGTTGTTTGGAGTTTTAAGGTTTCCTGCGTTATTCTAACGTGCTTTTCATGTTGCTAATATGGCAAAAAAAATCTTAAGATGTACAAACTTGTCGTACGATTTTCAAAGGACTCGGACGAATTCATTAGGTGTATTATGGAGTTTTAAGGTTTCGTACAGTGATGTAAGGTGTTCATTGGAGTTGTAAGGCATCCTACACAACACTAACATTCTTTTCGAGTTGCTAATAGGACATAAAGAGTCGTAAGATGTCCTAAGTTGTCGTACGACGTTCAAAGGACTCGTACGAATTCATTAGGTATATTATGGAGTTTTAAGGTTTCATACGGTGTGGTAAGGTGTTGTTAGAAGTTGTAAGGCGTCCAACATTATACTAACGTGCTTTTCAAGGTGCTAATATGGCAAATAGAGTCGTAAGATGTGTTAACTTGTTGTACGACGTTCAATGGACTCGGACGAATTCATTAGGTTTATTATGGAGTTTTATAGTTTCGTACGGTGATGTAAGGTGTTCTTAGGAGTTGTAACGCGTCCTACATTATTCTAACGTGCTTTTCATGTTGCTAATGTCGCATCCTAAGCCGTAACATCTCCTGAGTTGTCGTACGATGTTCAAACGACTTGGACGAAATCATTAGGTTTAGTATGGACTTTTAAGGTTTCGTACGTTGTCGTAAGGTGTTGTTTGGAGTTTTAAGGTTTCCTGCGTTATTCTAACGTGCTTTTCATGTTGCTAATATGGCATAAAAAATCTTAAGATGTACAAACTTGTCGTACGATTTTCAAAGGACTCGGACGAATTCATTAGGTGTATTATGGAGTTTTAAGTTTTCGTACAGTGATGTAAGGTGTTCATTGGAGTTGTAAGGCATCCTACACGACACTAACATTCTTTTCGAGTTGCTAATAGGACATAAAGAGTCGTAAGATGTCCTAAGTTGTCGTACGATGTTCAAAGGACTCGTACGAATTCATTAGGTATATTATGGAGTTTTAAGGTTTCATACGGTGTGGTAAGGTGTTGTTAGAAGTTGTAAGGCGTACAACATTATACTAACGTGCTTTTCAAGGTGTTAATATGGCATATAGAGTCGTAAGATGTCTTAAGTTGCTGTACGACGTTCAATGGACTCGGACGAATTCATTAGGTTTATTATGGAGTTTTATAGTTTCGTCCGGTGATGTAAGGTGTTCTTAGGAGTTGTAACGCGTCCTACATTATTCTAACGTGCTTTTCATGTTGCTAATGTCGCATCCTAAGCCGTAACATCTCCTGAGTTGTCGTACGATGTTCAAACGACTTGGACGAAATCATTAGGTTTAGTATGGACTTTTAAGGTTTCGTACGTTTTCGTAAGGTGTTGTTTGGAGTTTTAAGTTTTCCTGCGTTATTCTAACGTGCTTTTCATGTTGCTAATATGGCATAAAAAATCTTAAGATGTATAAACTTGTCGTATGATTTTCAAAGGACTCGGACGAATTCATTAGGTGTATTATGGAGTTTTAAGGTTTCGTACGGTGATGTAAGGTGTTCTTAGGAGTTGTAACGCATCCTACATTATTCTAACGTGCTTTTCATGTTGCTAATGTCGCATCCTAAGCCGTAACATCTCTTGAGTTGTCGTACGATGTTCAAAGGACTTGGACGAAATCATTAGGTTTAGTATGGACTTTTAAAGTTTCGTATGTTGTCGTAAGGTGTTGTTTGGAGTTTTAAGGTTTCCTGCATTATTCTAACGTGCTTTTCATGTTGCTAATATGGCATAGAAAATCTTAAGATGTACAAACTTGTCGTACGATTTTCAAAGGACTCGGACGAATTCGTTAGGTGTATTATGGAGTTTTAAGGTTTCGTACAGTGATGTAAGGTGTTCATTGGAGTTGTAAGGCATCCTACACAATACTAACATTCTTTTCGAGTTGCTAATGGACATTAAGAGTCGTAAGATGTCCTAAGTTGTCGTACGATGTTCAAAGGACTCGTACGAATTGATTAGGTATATTATGGAGTTTTAAGGTTTCATACGGTGTTGTAAGGTGTTGTTAGGAGTTGTAAGGCGTCCAACATTATACTAACGTGCTTTTCAAGGTGCTAATATGGCATATTGAGTCGTAAGATGTCTTAAGTTGCCGTATGACGTTCAATGGACTCGGACGAATTCATTAGGTTTATTATGGAGTTTTATAGTTTCGTACGGTGATGTAAGGTGTTCTTAGGAGTTGTAACGCGTCCTACATTATTCTAACGTGCTTTTCATGTTGCTAATGTCGCATCCTAAGCCGTAACATCTCCTGAGTTGTCGTACGATGTTCAAAGGACTTGGACGAAATCATTAGGTTTAGTTTGGACTTTTAAGGTTTCGTACGTTGTCGTAAGGTGTTGTTTTGGAGTTTTAAGGTTTCCTGCGTTATTCTAACGTGCTTTTCATGTTGCTAATATGGCATAAAAAATCGTAAGATGTACAAACTTGTCGTACGATTTTCAAAGGACTCGGACGAATTCGTTAGGTGTATTATGGAGTTTTAAGGTTTCGTACAGTGATGTAAGGTGTTCATTGGAGTTGTAAGGCATTCTACACAATACTAACATTCTTTTCGAGTTGCTAATGGACATTAAGAGTCGTAAGATGTCCTAAGTTGTCGTACGATGTTCAAAGGACTCGTACGAATTGATTAGGTATATTATGGAGTTTTAAGGTTTCATACGGTGTTGTAAGGTGTTGTTAGGAGTTGTAAGGCGTCCAACATTATACTAACGTGCTTTTCAAGGTGCTAATACGGCATATTGAGTCGTAAGATGTCTTAAGTTGCCGTACGACGTTCAATGGACTCGGACGAATTCATTAGGTTTATTATGGAGTTTTATAGTTTCGTACGGTGATGTAAGGTGTTCTTAGGAGTTGTAACGCGTCCTACATTATTCTAACGTGCTTTTCATGTTGCTAATGTCGCATCCTAAGCCGTAACATCTCCTGAGTTGTCGTACGATGTTCAAACGACTTGGACGAAATCATTTGGTTTAGTTTGGTCTTTTAAGGTTTCGTACGTTGTCGTAAGGTGTTGTTTGGAGTTTTAAGGTTTCCTGCGTTATTCTAACGTGCTTTTCATGTTGCTAATATGGCATAAAAAATCGTAAGATGTACAAACTTGTCGTACGATTTTCAAAGGACTCGGACGAATTCATTAGGTGTATTATGGAGTTTTAAGGTTTCGTACAGTGATGTAAGGTGTTCTTTGGAGTTGTAAGGCATCCTACACAATACTAACATTCTTTTCGAGTTGCTAATGGACATTAAGAGTCGTAAGATGTCCTAAGTTGTCGTACGATGTTCAAAGGACTCGTACGAATTGATTAGGTATATTATGGAGTTTTAAGGTTTCATACGGTGTTGTAAGGTGTTGTTAGGAGTTGTAAGGCGTCCAACATTATACTAACGTGCTTTTCAAGGTGCTAATATGGCATATTGAGTCGTAAGATGTCTTAAGTTGCCGTACGACGTTCAATGGACTCGGCCGAATTCATTAGGTTTATTATGGAGTTTTATAGTTTCGTACGGTGATGTAAGGTGTTCTTAGGAGTTGTATCGCGTCCTACATTATTCTAACGTGCTTTTCATGTTGCTAATGTCGCATCCTAAGCCGTAACATCTCCTGAGTTGTCGTACGATGTTCAAACGACTTGGACGAAATCATTAGGTTTAGTATGGACTTTTAAGGTTTCGTACGTTGTCGTAAGGTGTTGTTTGGAGTTTTAAGGTTTCCTGCATTATTCTAACGTGCTTTTCATGTTGCTAATATGGCATAAAAAATCTTAAGATGTACAAACTTGTCGTACGATTTTCAAAGGACTCGGACGAATTCGTTAGGTGTATTATGGAGTTTTAAGGTTTCGTACAGTGATGTAAGGTGTTCATTGGAGTTGTAAGGCATCCTACACAATACTAACATTCTTTTCGAGTTGCTAATGGACATTAAGAGTCGTAAGATGTCCTAAGTTGTCGTACGATGTTCAAAGTACTCGTACGAATTGATTAGGTATATTATGGAGTTTTAAGGTTTCATACGGTGTTGTAAGGTGTTGTTAGGAGTTGTAAGGCGTCCAACATTATACTAACGTGCTTTTCAAGGTGCTAATACGGCATATTGAGTCGTAAGATGTCTTAAGTTGCCGTACGACGTTCAATGGACTCGGACGAATTCATTAGGTTTATTATGGAGTTTTATAGTTTCGTACGGTGATGTAAGGTGTTCTTAGGAGTTGTAACGCGTCCTACATTATTCTAACGTGCTTTTCATGTTGCTAATGTCGCATCCTAAGCCGTAACATCTCCTGAGTTGTCGTACGATGTTCAAACGACTTGGACGAAATCATTTGGTTTAGTTTGGTCTTTTAAGGTTTCGTACGTTGTCGTAAGGTGTTGTTTGGAGTTTTAAGGTTTCCTGCGTTATTCTAACGTGCTTTTCATGTTGCTAATATGGCATAAAAAATCGTAAGATGTACAAACTTGTCGTACGATTTTCAAAGGACTCGGACGAATTCATTAGGTGTATTATGGAGTTTTAAGGTTTCGTACAGTGATGTAAGGTGTTCTTTGGAGTTGTAAGGCATCCTACACAATACTAACATTCTTTTCGAGTTGCTAATGGACATTAAGAGTCGTAAGATGTCCTAAGTTGTCGTACGATGTTCAAAGGACTCGTACGAATTGATTAGGTATATTATGGAGTTTTAAGGTTTCATACGGTGTTGTAAGGTGTTGTTAGGAGTTGTAAGGCGTCCAACATTATACTAACGTGCTTTTCAAGGTGCTAATATGGCATATTGAGTCGTAAGATGTCTTAAGTTGCCGTACGACGTTCAATGGACTCGGCCGAATTCATTAGGTTTATTATGGAGTTTTATAGTTTCGTACGGTGATGTAAGGTGTTCTAAGGAGTTGTATCGCGTCCTACATTATTCTAACGTGCTTTTCATGTTGCTAATGTCGCATCCTAAGCCGTAACATCTCCTGAGTTGTCGTACGATGTTCAAACGACTTGGACGAAATCATTAGGTTTAGTATGGACTTTTAAGGTTTCGTACGTTGTCGTAAGGTGTTGTTTGGAGTTTTAAGGTTTCCTGCATTATTCTAACGTGCTTTTCATGTTGCTAATATGGCATAGAAAATCTTAAGATGTACAAACTTGTCGTACGATTTTCAAAGGACTCGGACGAATTCGTTAGGTGTATTATGGAGTTTTAAGGTTTCGTACAGTGATGTAAGGTGTTCATTGGAGTTGTAAGGCATCCTACACAATACTAACATTCTTTTCGAGTTGCTAATGGACATTAAGAGTCGTAAGATGTCCTAAGTTGTCGTACGATGTTCAAAGGACTCGTACGAATTGATTAGGTATATTATGGAGTTTTAAGGTTTCATACGGTGTTGTAAGGTGTTGTTAGGAGTTGTAAGGCGTCCAACATTATACTAACGTGCTTTTCAAGGTGCTAATATGGCATATTGAGTCGTAAGATGTCTTAAGTTGCCGTATGACGTTCAATGGACTCGGACGAATTCATTAGGTTTATTATGGAGTTTTATAGTTT
Source organism: Tagetes erecta (assembly GCA_030867185.1). NCBI lineage: Eukaryota > Viridiplantae > Streptophyta > Magnoliopsida > Asterales > Asteraceae > Tagetes > Tagetes erecta. The sequence continues at coordinate 48,055,200 of CM061490.1, forward strand.
CGTACGGTGATGTAAGGTGTTCTTAGGAGTTGTAACGCGTCCTACATTATTCTAACGTGCTTTTCATGTTGCTAATGTCGCATCCTAAGCCGTAACATCTCCTGAGTTGTCGTACGATGTTCAAAGGACTTGGACGAAATCATTAGGTTTAGTTTGGACTTTTAAGGTTTCGTACGTTGTCGTAAGGTGTTGTTTTGGAGTTTTAAGGTTTCCTGCGTTATTCTAACGTGCTTTTCATGTTGCTAATATGGCATAAAAAATCGTAAGATGTACAAACTTGTCGTACGATTTTCAAAGGACTCGGACGAATTCGTTAGGTGTATTATGGAGTTTTAAGGTTTCGTACAGTGATGTAAGGTGTTCATTGGAGTTGTAAGGCATTCTACACAATACTAACATTCTTTTCGAGTTGCTAATGGACATTAAGAGTCGTAAGATGTCCTAAGTTGTCGTACGATGTTCAAAGGACTCGTACGAATTGATTAGGTATATTATGGAGTTTTAAGGTTTCATACGGTGTTGTAAGGTGTTGTTAGGAGTTGTAAGGCGTCCAACATTATACTAACGTGCTTTTCAAGGTGCTAATACGGCATATTGAGTCGTAAGATGTCTTAAGTTGCCGTACGACGTTCAATGGACTCGGACGAATTCATTAGGTTTATTATGGAGTTTTATAGTTTCGTACGGTGATGTAAGGTGTTCTTAGGAGTTGTAACGCGTCCTACATTATTCTAACGTGCTTTTCATGTTGCTAATGTCGCATCCTAAGCCGTAACATCTCCTGAGTTGTCGTACGATGTTCAAACGACTTGGACGAAATCATTTGGTTTAGTTTGGTCTTTTAAGGTTTCGTACGTTGTCGTAAGGTGTTGTTTGGAGTTTTAAGGTTTCCTGCGTTATTCTAACGTGCTTTTCATGTTGCTAATATGGCATAAAAAATCGTAAGATGTACAAACTTGTCGTACGATTTTCAAAGGACTCGGACGAATTCATTAGGTGTATTATGGAGTTTTAAGGTTTCGTACAGTGATGTAAGGTGTTCTTTGGAGTTGTAAGGCATCCTACACAATACTAACATTCTTTTCGAGTTGCTAATGGACATTAAGAGTCGTAAGATGTCCTAAGTTGTCGTACGATGTTCAAAGGACTCGTACGAATTGATTAGGTATATTATGGAGTTTTAAGGTTTCATACGGTGTTGTAAGGTGTTGTTAGGAGTTGTAAGGCGTCCAACATTATACTAACGTGCTTTTCAAGGTGCTAATATGGCATATTGAGTCGTAAGATGTCTTAAGTTGCCGTACGACGTTCAATGGACTCGGCCGAATTCATTAGGTTTATTATGGAGTTTTATAGTTTCGTACGGTGATGTAAGGTGTTCTTAGGAGTTGTATCGCGTCCTACATTATTCTAACGTGCTTTTCATGTTGCTAATGTCGCATCCTAAGCCGTAACATCTCCTGAGTTGTCGTACGATGTTCAAACGACTTGGACGAAATCATTAGGTTTAGTATGGACTTTTAAGGTTTCGTACGTTGTCGTAAGGTGTTGTTTGGAGTTTTAAGGTTTCCTGCATTATTCTAACGTGCTTTTCATGTTGCTAATATGGCATAAAAAATCTTAAGATGTACAAACTTGTCGTACGATTTTCAAAGGACTCGGACGAATTCGTTAGGTGTATTATGGAGTTTTAAGGTTTCGTACAGTGATGTAAGGTGTTCATTGGAGTTGTAAGGCATCCTACACAATACTAACATTCTTTTCGAGTTGCTAATGGACATTAAGAGTCGTAAGATGTCCTAAGTTGTCGTACGATGTTCAAAGTACTCGTACGAATTGATTAGGTATATTATGGAGTTTTAAGGTTTCATACGGTGTTGTAAGGTGTTGTTAGGAGTTGTAAGGCGTCCAACATTATACTAACGTGCTTTTCAAGGTGCTAATACGGCATATTGAGTCGTAAGATGTCTTAAGTTGCCGTACGACGTTCAATGGACTCGGACGAATTCATTAGGTTTATTATGGAGTTTTATAGTTTCGTACGGTGATGTAAGGTGTTCTTAGGAGTTGTAACGCGTCCTACATTATTCTAACGTGCTTTTCATGTTGCTAATGTCGCATCCTAAGCCGTAACATCTCCTGAGTTGTCGTACGATGTTCAAACGACTTGGACGAAATCATTTGGTTTAGTTTGGTCTTTTAAGGTTTCGTACGTTGTCGTAAGGTGTTGTTTGGAGTTTTAAGGTTTCCTGCGTTATTCTAACGTGCTTTTCATGTTGCTAATATGGCATAAAAAATCGTAAGATGTACAAACTTGTCGTACGATTTTCAAAGGACTCGGACGAATTCATTAGGTGTATTATGGAGTTTTAAGGTTTCGTACAGTGATGTAAGGTGTTCTTTGGAGTTGTAAGGCATCCTACACAATACTAACATTCTTTTCGAGTTGCTAATGGACATTAAGAGTCGTAAGATGTCCTAAGTTGTCGTACGATGTTCAAAGGACTCGTACGAATTGATTAGGTATATTATGGAGTTTTAAGGTTTCATACGGTGTTGTAAGGTGTTGTTAGGAGTTGTAAGGCGTCCAACATTATACTAACGTGCTTTTCAAGGTGCTAATATGGCATATTGAGTCGTAAGATGTCTTAAGTTGCCGTACGACGTTCAATGGACTCGGCCGAATTCATTAGGTTTATTATGGAGTTTTATAGTTTCGTACGGTGATGTAAGGTGTTCTAAGGAGTTGTATCGCGTCCTACATTATTCTAACGTGCTTTTCATGTTGCTAATGTCGCATCCTAAGCCGTAACATCTCCTGAGTTGTCGTACGATGTTCAAACGACTTGGACGAAATCATTAGGTTTAGTATGGACTTTTAAGGTTTCGTACGTTGTCGTAAGGTGTTGTTTGGAGTTTTAAGGTTTCCTGCATTATTCTAACGTGCTTTTCATGTTGCTAATATGGCATAAAAAATCTTAAGATGTACAAACTTGTCGTACGATTTTCAAAGGACTCGGACGAATTCGTTAGGTGTATTATGGAGTTTTAAGGTTTCGTACAGTGATGTAAGGTGTTCATTGGAGTTGTAAGGCATCCTACACAATACTAACATTCTTTTCGAGTTGCTAATGGACATTAAGAGTCGTAAGATGTCCTAAGTTGTCGTACGATGTTCAAAGTACTCGTACGAATTGATTAGGTATATTATGGAGTTTTAAGGTTTCATACGGTGTTGTAAGGTGTTGTTAGGAGTTGTAAGGCGTCCAACATTATACTAACGTGCTTTTCAAGGTGCTAATATGGCATATTGAGTCGTAAGATGTCTTAAGTTGCCGTACGACGTTCAATGGACTCGGACGAATTCATTAGGTTTATTATGGAGTTTTATAGTTTCGTACGGTGATGTAAGGTGTTCTTAGGAGTTGTAACGCGTCCTACATTATTCTAACGTGTTTTTCATGTTGCTAATGTCGCATCCTAAGCCGTAACATCTCCTGAGTTGTCGTACGATGTTCAAACGACTTGGACGAAATCATTTGGTTTAGTTTGGTCTTTTAAGGTTTCGTACGTTGTCGTAAGGTGTTGTTTGGAGTTTTAAGGTTTCCTGCGTTATTCTAACGTGCTTTTCATGTTGCTAATATGGCATAAAAAATCGTAAGATGTACAAACTTGTCGTACGATTTTCAAAGGACTCGGACGAATTCATTAGGTGTATTATGGAGTTTTAAGGTTTCGTACAGTGATGTAAGGTGTTCTTTGGAGTTGTAAGGCATCCTACACAATACTAACATTATTTTCGAGTTGCTAATGGACATTAAGAGTCGTAAGATGTCCTAAGTTGTCGTACGATGTTCAAAGGACTCGTACGAATTGATTAGGTATATTATGGAGTTTTAAGGTTTCATACGGTGTTGTAAGGTGTTGTTAGGAGTTGTAAGGCGTCCAACATTATACTAACGTGCTTTTCAAGGTGCTAATATGGCATATTGAGTCGTAAGATGTCTTAAGTTGCCGTACGACGTTCAATGGACTCGGCCGAATTCATTAGGTTTATTATGGAGTTTTATAGTTTCGTACGGTGATGTAAGGTGTTCTTAGGAAGTGTATCGCGTCCTACATTATTCTAACGTGCTTTTCATGTTGCTAATGTCGCATCCTAAGCCGTAACATCTCCTGAGTTGTCGTACGATGTTCAAACGACTTGGACGAAATCATTAGGTTTAGTATGGACTTTTAAGGTTTCGTACGTTGTCGTAAGGTGTTGTTTGGAGTTTTAAGGTTTCCTGCATTATTCTAACGTGCTTTTCATGTTGCTAATATGGCATAAAAAATCTTAAGATGTACAAACTTGTCGTACGATTTTCAAAGGACTCGGACGAATTCGTTAGGTGTATTATGGAGTTTTAAGGTTTCGTACAGTGATGTAAGGTGTTCACTGGAGTTGTAAGGCATCCTACACAATACTAACATTCTTTTCGAGTTGCTAATGGACATTAAGAGTCGTAAGATGTCCTAAGTTGTCGTACGATGTTCAAAGGACTCGTACGAATTGATTAGGTATATTATGGAGTTTTAAGGTTTCATACGGTGTTGTAAGGTGTTGTTAGGAGTTGTAAGGCGTCCAACATTATACTAACGTGCTTTTCAAGGTGCTAATATGGCATATTGAGTCGTAAGATGTCTTAAGTTGCCGTACGACGTTCAATGGACTCGGCCGAATTCATTAGGTTTATTATGGAGTTTTATAGTTTCGTACGGTGATGTAAGGTGTTCTTAGGAGTTGTATCGCGTCCTACATTATTCTAACGTGCTTTTCATGTTGCTAATGTCGCATCCTAAGCCGTAACATCTCCTGAGTTGTCGTACGATGTTCAAACGACTTGGACGAAATCATTAGGTTTAGTATGGACTTTTAAGGTTTCGTACGTTGTCGTAAGGTGTTGTTTGGAGTTTTAAGGTTTCCTGCATTATTCTAACGTGCTTTTCATGTTGCTAATATGGCATAAAAAATCTTAAGATGTACAAACTTGTCGTACGATTTTCAAAGGACTCGGACGAATTCGTTAGGTGTATTATGGAGTTTTAAGGTTTCGTACAGTGATGTAAGGTGTTCATTGGAGTTGTAAGGCATCCTACACAATACTAACATTCTTTTCGAGTTGCTAATGGACATTAAGAGTCGTAAGATGTCCTAAGTTGTCGTACGATGTTCAAAGTACTCGTACGAATTGATTAGGTATATTATGGAGTTTTAAGGTTTCATACGGTGTTGTAAGGTGTTGTTAGGAGTTGTAAGGCGTCCAACATTATACTAACGTGCTTTTCAAGGTGCTAATATGGCATATTGAGTCGTAAGATGTCTTAAGTTGCCGTACGACGTTCAATGGACTCGGACGAATTCATTAGGTTTATTATGGAGTTTTATAGTTTCGTACGGTGATGTAAGGTGTTCTTAGGAGTTGTAACGCGTCCTACATTATTCTAACGTGTTTTTCATGTTGCTAATGTCGCATCCTAAGCCGTAACATCTCCTGAGTTGTCGTACGATGTTCAAACGACTTGGACGAAATCATTTGGTTTAGTTTGGTCTTTTAAGGTTTCGTACGTTGTCGTAAGGTGTTGTTTGGAGTTTTAAGGTTTCCTGCGTTATTCTAACGTGCTTTTTATGTTGCTAATATGGCATAAAAAATCGTAAGATGTACAAACTTGTCGTACGATTTTCAAAGGACTCGGACGAATTCATTAGGTGTATTATGGAGTTTTAAGGTTTCGTACAGTGATGTAAGGTGTTCTTTGGAGTTGTAAGGCATCCTACACAATACTAACATTATTTTCGAGTTGCTAATGGACATTAAGAGTCGTAAGATGTCCTAAGTTGTCGTACGATGTTCAAAGGACTCGTACGAATTGATTAGGTATATTATGGAGTTTTAAGGTTTCATACGGTGTTGTAAGGTGTTGTTAGGAGTTGTAAGGCGTCCAACATTATACTAACGTGCTTTTCAAGGTGCTAATATGGCATATTGAGTCGTAAGATGTCTTAAGTTGCCGTACGACGTTCAATGGACTCGGCCGAATTCATTAGGTTTATTATGGAGTTTTATAGTTTCGTACGGTGATGTAAGGTGTTCTTAGGAGTTGTATCGCGTCCTACATTATTCTAACGTGCTTTTCATGTTGCTAATGTCGCATCCTAAGCCGTAACATCTCCTGAGTTGTCGTACGATGTTCAAACGACTTGGACGAAATCATTAGGTTTAGTATGGACTTTTAAGGTTTCGTACGTTGTCGTAAGGTGTTGTTTGGAGTTTTAAGGTTTCCTGCATTATTCTAACGTGCTTTTCATGTTGCTAATATGGCATAAAAAATCTTAAGATGTACAAACTTGTCGTACGATTTTCAAAGGACTCGGACGAATTCGTTAGGTGTATTATGGAGTTTTAAGGTTTCGTACAGTGATGTAAGGTGTTCATTGGAGTTGTAAGGCATCCTACACAATACTAACATTCTTTTCGAGTTGCTAATGGACATTAAGAGTCGTAAGATGTCCTAAGTTGTCGTACGATGTTCAAAGTACTCGTACGAATTGATTAGGTATATTATGGAGTTTTAAGGTTTCATACGGTGTTGTAAGGTGTTGTTAGGAGTTGTAAGGCGTCCAACATTATACTAACGTGCTTTTCAAGGTGCTAATATGGCATATTGAGTCGTAAGATGTCTTAAGTTGCCGTATGACGTTCAATGGACTCGGACGAATTCATTAGGTTTATTATGGAGTTTTATAGTTTCGTACGGTGATGTAAGGTGTTCTTAGGAGTTGTAACGCGTCCTACATTATTCTAACGTGCTTTTCATGTTGCTAATGTCGCATCCTAAGCCGTAACATCTCCTGAGTTGTCGTACGATGTTCAAACGACTTGGACGAAATCATTTGGTTTAGTTTGGTCTTTTAAGGTTTCGTACGTTGTCGTAAGGTGTTGTTTGGAGTTTTAAGGTTTCCTGCGTTATTCTAACGTGCTTTTCATGTTGCTAATATGGCATAAAAAATCGTAAGATGTACAAACTTGTCGTACGATTTTCAAAGGACTCGGACGAATTCATTAGGTGTATTATGGAGTTTTAAGGTTTCGTACAGTGATGTAAGGTGTTCTTTGGAGTTGTAAGGCATCCTACACAATACTAACATTCTTTTCGAGTTGCTAATGGACATTAAGAGTCGTAAGATGTCCTAAGTTGTCGTACGATGTTCAAAGTACTCGTACGAATTGATTAGGTATATTATGGAGTTTTAAGGTTTCATACGGTGTTGTAAGGTGTTGTTAGGAGTTGTAAGGCGTCCAACATTATACTAACGTGCTTTTCAAGGTGCTAATACGGCATATTGAGTCGTAAGATGTCTTAAGTTGCCGTACGACGTTCAATGGACTCGGACGAATTCATTAGGTTTATTATGGAGTTTTATAGTTTCGTACGGTGATGTAAGGTGTTCTTAGGAGTTGTAACGCGTCCTACATTATTCTAACGTGCTTTTCATGTTGCTAATGTCGCATCCTAAGCCGTAACATCTCCTGAGTTGTCGTACGATGTTCAAACGACTTGGACGAAATCATTTGGTTTAGTTTGGTCTTTTAAGGTTTCGTACGTTGTCGTAAGGTGTTGTTTGGAGTTTTAAGGTTTCCTGCGTTATTCTAACGTGCTTTTCATGTTGCTAATATGGCATAAAAAATCGTAAGATGTACAAACTTGTCGTACGATTTTCAAAGGACTCGGACGAATTCATTAGGTGTATTATGGAGTTTTAAGGTTTCGTACAGTGATGTAAGGTGTTCTTTGGAGTTGTAAGGCATCCTACACAATACTAACATTCTTTTCGAGTTGCTAATGGACATTAAGAGTCGTAAGATGTCCTAAGTTGTCGTACGATGTTCAAAGTACTCGTACGAATTGATTAGGTATATTATGGAGTTTTAAGGTTTCATACGGTGTTGTAAGGTGTTGTTAGGAGTTGTAAGGCGTCCAACATTATACTAACGTGCTTTTCAAGGTGCTAATACGGCATATTGAGTCGTAAGATGTCTTAAGTTGCCGTACGACGTTCAATGGACTCGGACGAATTCATTAGGTTTATTATGGAGTTTTATAGTTTCGTACGGTGATGTAAGGTGTTCTTAGGAGTTGTAACGCGTCCTACATTATTCTAACGTGCTTTTCATGTTGCTAATGTCGCATCCTAAGCCGTAACATCTCCTGAGTTGTCGTACGATGTTCAAACGACTTGGACGAAATCATTTGGTTTAGTTTGGTCTTTTAAGGTTTCGTACGTTGTCGTAAGGTGTTGTTTGGAGTTTTAAGGTTTCCTGCGTTATTCTAACGTGCTTTTCATGTTGCTAATATGGCATAAAAAATCGTAAGATGTACAAACTTGTCGTACGATTTTCAAAGGACTCGGACGAATTCATTAGGTGTATTATGGAGTTTTAAGGTTTCGTACAGTGATGTAAGGTGTTCTTTGGAGTTGTAAGGCATCCTACACAATACTAACATTCTTTTCGAGTTGCTAATGGACATTAAGAGTCGTAAGATGTCCTAAGTTGTCGTACGATGTTCAAAGGACTCGTACGAATTGATTAGGTATATTATGGAGTTTTAAGGTTTCATACGGTGTTGTAAGGTGTTGTTAGGAGTTGTAAGGCGTCCAACATTATACTAACGTGCTTTTCAAGGTGCTAATATGGCATATTGAGTCGTAAGATGTCTTAAGTTGCCGTACGACGTTCAATGGACTCGGCCGAATTCATTAGGTTTATTATGGAGTTTTATAGTTTCGTACGGTGATGTAAGGTGTTCTTAGGAGTTGTATCGCGTCCTACATTATTCTAACGTGCTTTTCATGTTGCTAATGTCGCATCCTAAGCCGTAACATCTCCTGAGTTGTCGTACGATGTTCAAACGACTTGGACGAAATCATTAGGTTTAGTATGGACTTTTAAGGTTTCGTACGTTGTCGTAAGGTGTTGTTTGGAGTTTTAAGGTTTCCTGCATTATTCTAACGTGCTTTTCATGTTGCTAATATGGCATAAAAAATCTTAAGATGTACAAACTTGTCGTACGATTTTCAAAGGACTCGGACGAATTCGTTAGGTGTATTATGGAGTTTTAAGGTTTCGTACAGTGATGTAAGGTGTTCATTGGAGTTGTAAGGCATCCTACACAATACTAACATTCTTTTCGAGTTGCTAATGGACATTAAGAGTCGTAAGATGTCCTAAGTTGTCGTACGATGTTCAAAGTACTCGTACGAATTGATTAGGTATATTATGGAGTTTTAAGGTTTCATACGGTGTTGTAAGGTGTTGTTAGGAGTTGTAAGGCGTCCAACATTATACTAACGTGCTTTTCAAGGTGCTAATATGGCATATTGAGTCGTAAGATGTCTTAAGTTGCCGTACGACGTTCAATGGACTCGGACGAATTCATTAGGTTTATTATGGAGTTTTATAGTTTCGTACGGTGATGTAAGGTGTTCTTAGGAGTTGTAACGCGTCCTACATTATTCTAACGTGTTTTTCATGTTGCTAATGTCGCATCCTAAGCCGTAACATCTCCTGAGTTGTCGTACGATGTTCAAACGACTTGGACGAAATCATTTGGTTTAGTTTGGTCTTTTAAGGTTTCGTACGTTGTCGTAAGGTGTTGTTTGGAGTTTTAAGGTTTCCTGCGTTATTCTAACGTGCTTTTCATGTTGCTAATATGGCATAAAAAATCGTAAGATGTACAAACTTGTCGTACGATTTTCAAAGGACTCGGACGAATTCATTAGGTGTATTATGGAGTTTTAAGGTTTCGTACAGTGATGTAAGGTGTTCTTTGGAGTTGTAAGGCATCCTACACAATACTAACATTATTTTCGAGTTGCTAATGGACATTAAGAGTCGTAAGATGTCCTAAGTTGTCGTACGATGTTCAAAGGACTCGTACGAATTGATTAGGTATATTATGGAGTTTTAAGGTTTCATACGGTGTTGTAAGGTGTTGTTAGGAGTTGTAAGGCGTCCAACATTATACTAACGTGCTTTTCAAGGTGCTAATATGGCATATTGAGTCGTAAGATGTCTTAAGTTGCCGTACGACGTTCAATGGACTCGGCCGAATTCATTAGGTTTATTATGGAGTTTTATAGTTTCGTACGGTGATGTAAGGTGTTCTTAGGAAGTGTATCGCGTCCTACATTATTCTAACGTGCTTTTCATGTTGCTAATGTCGCATCCTAAGCCGTAACATCTCCTGAGTTGTCGTACGATGTTCAAACGACTTGGACGAAATCATTAGGTTTAGTATGGACTTTTAAGGTTTCGTACGTTGTCGTAAGGTGTTGTTTGGAGTTTTAAGGTTTCCTGCATTATTCTAACGTGCTTTTCATGTTGCTAATATGGCATAAAAAATCTTAAGATGTACAAACTTGTCGTACGATTTTCAAAGGACTCGGACGAATTCGTTAGGTGTATTATGGAGTTTTAAGGTTTCGTACAGTGATGTAAGGTGTTCATTGGAGTTGTAAGGCATCCTACACAATACTAACATTCTTTTCGAGTTGCTAATGGACATTAAGAGTCGTAAGATGTCCTAAGTTGTCGTACGATGTTCAAAGGACTCGTACGAATTGATTAGGTATATTATGGAGTTTTAAGGTTTCATACGGTGTTGTAAGGTGTTGTTAGGAGTTGTAAGGCGTCCAACATTATACTAACGTGCTTTTCAAGGTGCTAATATGGCATATTGAGTCGTAAGATGTCTTAAGTTGCCGTACGACGTTCAATGGACTCGGCCGAATTCATTAGGTTTATTATGGAGTTTTATAGTTTCGTACGGTGATGTAAGGTGTTCTTAGGAGTTGTATCGCGTCCTACATTATTCTAACGTGCTTTTCATGTTGCTAATGTCGCATCCTAAGCCGTAACATCTCCTGAGTTGTCGTACGATGTTCAAACGACTTGGACGAAATCATTAGGTTTAGTATGGACTTTTAAGGTTTCGTACGTTGTCGTAAGGTGTTGTTTGGAGTTTTAAGGTTTCCTGCATTATTCTAACGTGCTTTTCATGTTGCTAATATGGCATAAAAAATCTTAAGATGTACAAACTTGTCGTACGATTTTCAAAGGACTCGGACGAATTCGTTAGGTGTATTATGGAGTTTTAAGGTTTCGTACAGTGATGTAAGGTGTTCATTGGAGTTGTAAGGCATCCTACACAATACTAACATTCTTTTCGAGTTGCTAATGGACATTAAGAGTCGTAAGATGTCCTAAGTTGTCGTACGATGTTCAAAGGACTCGTACGAATTGATTAGGTATATTATGGAGTTTTAAGGTTTCATACGGTGTTGTAAGGTGTTGTTAGGAGTTGTAAGGCGTCCAACATTATACTAACGTGCTTTTCAAGGTGCTAATATGGCATATTGAGTCGTAAGATGTCTTAAGTTGCCGTACGACGTTCAATGGACTCGGCCGAATTCATTAGGTTTATTATGGAGTTTTATAGTTTCGTACGGTGATGTAAGGTGTTCTTAGGAGTTGTATCGCGTCCTACATTATTCTAACGTGCTTTTCATGTTGCTAATGTCGCATCCTAAGCCGTAACATCTCCTGAGTTGTCGTACGATGTTCAAACGACTTGGACGAAATCATTAGGTTTAGTATGGACTTTTAAGGTTTCGTACGTTGTCGTAAGGTGTTGTTTGGAGTTTTAAGGTTTCCTGCATTATTCTAACGTGCTTTTCATGTTGCTAATATGGCATAAAAAATCTTAAGATGTACAAACTTGTCGTACGATTTTCAAAGGACTCGGACGAATTCGTTAGGTGTATTATGGAGTTTTAAGGTTTCGTACAGTGATGTAAGGTGTTCATTGGAGTTGTAAGGCATCCTACACAATACTAACATTCTTTTCGAGTTGCTAATGGACATTAAGAGTCGTAAGATGTCCTAAGTTGTCGTACGATGTTCAAAGTACTCGTACGAATTGATTAGGTATATTATGGAGTTTTAAGGTTTCATACGGTGTTGTAAGGTGTTGTTAGGAGTTGTAAGGCGTCCAACATTATACTAACGTGCTTTTCAAGGTGCTAATATGGCATATTGAGTCGTAAGATGTCTTAAGTTGCCGTACGACGTTCAATGGACTCGGACGAATTCATTAGGTTTATTATGGAGTTTTATAGTTTCGTACGGTGATGTAAGGTGTTCTTAGGAGTTGTAACGCGTCCTACATTATTCTAACGTGTTTTTCATGTTGCTAATGTCGCATCCTAAGCCGTAACATCTCCTGAGTTGTCGTACGATGTTCAAACGACTTGGACGAAATCATTTGGTTTAGTTTGGTCTTTTAAGGTTTCGTACGTTGTCGTAAGGTGTTGTTTGGAGTTTTAAGGTTTCCTGCATTATTCTAACGTGCTTTTCATGTTGCTAATATGGCATAAAAAATCTTAAGATGTACAAACTTGTCGTACGATTTTCAAAGGACTCGGACGAATTCGTTAGGTGTATTATGGAGTTTTAAGGTTTCGTACAGTGATGTAAGGTGTTCATTGGAGTTGTAAGGCATCCTACACAATACTAACATTCTTTTCGAGTTGCTAATGGACATTAAGAGTCGTAAGATGTCCTAAGTTGTCGTACGATGTTCAAAGTACTCGTACGAATTGATTAGGTATATTATGGAGTTTTAAGGTTTCATACGGTGTTGTAAGGTGTTGTTAGGAGTTGTAAGGCGTCCAACATTATACTAACGTGCTTTTCAAGGTGCTAATATGGCATATTGAGTCGTAAGATGTCTTAAGTTGCCGTACGACGTTCAATGGACTCGGACGAATTCATTAGGTTTATTATGGAGTTTTATAGTTTCGTACGGTGATGTAAGGTGTTCTTAGGAGTTGTAACGCGTCCTACATTATTCTAACGTGTTTTTCATGTTGCTAATGTCGCATCCTAAGCCGTAACATCTCCTGAGTTGTCGTACGATGTTCAAACGACTTGGACGAAATCATTTGGTTTAGTTTGGTCTTTTAAGGTTTCGTACGTTGTCGTAAGGTGTTGTTTGGAGTTTTAAGGTTTCCTGCGTTATTCTAACGTGCTTTTTATGTTGCTAATATGGCATAAAAAATCGTAAGATGTACAAACTTGTCGTACGATTTTCAAAGGACTCGGACGAATTCATTAGGTGTATTATGGAGTTTTAAGGTTTCGTACAGTGATGTAAGGTGTTCTTTGGAGTTGTAAGGCATCCTACACAATACTAACATTATTTTCGAGTTGCTAATGGACATTAAGAGTCGTAAGATGTCCTAAGTTGTCGTACGATGTTCAAAGGACTCGTACGAATTGATTAGGTATATTATGGAGTTTTAAGGTTTCATACGGTGTTGTAAGGTGTTGTTAGGAGTTGTAAGGCGTCCAACATTATACTAACGTGCTTTTCAAGGTGCTAATATGGCATATTGAGTCGTAAGATGTCTTAAGTTGCCGTACGACGTTCAATGGACTCGGCCGAATTCATTAGGTTTATTATGGAGTTTTATAGTTTCGTACGGTGATGTAAGGTGTTCTTAGGAAGTGTATCGCGTCCTACATTATTCTAACGTGCTTTTCATGTTGCTAATGTCGCATCCTAAGCCGTAACATCTCCTGAGTTGTCGTACGATGTTCAAACGACTTGGACGAAATCATTAGGTTTAGTATGGACTTTTAAGGTTTCGTACGTTGTCGTAAGGTGTTGTTTGGAGTTTTAAGGTTTCCTGCATTATTCTAACGTGCTTTTCATGTTGCTAATATGGCATAAAAAATCTTAAGATGTACAAACTTGTCGTACGATTTTCAAAGGACTCGGACGAATTCGTTAGGTGTATTATGGAGTTTTAAGGTTTCGTACAGTGATGTAAGGTGTTCATTGGAGTTGTAAGGCATCCTACACAATACTAACATTCTTTTCGAGTTGCTAATGGACATTAAGAGTCGTAAGATGTCCTAAGTTGTCGTACGATGTTCAAAGGACTCGTACGAATTGATTAGGTATATTATGGAGTTTTAAGGTTTCATACGGTGTTGTAAGGTGTTGTTAGGAGTTGTAAGGCGTCCAACATTATACTAACGTGCTTTTCAAGGTGCTAATATGGCATATTGAGTCGTAAGATGTCTTAAGTTGTCGTACGACGTTCAATGGACTCGGACGAATTCATTAGGTTTATTATGGAGTTTTATAGTTTCGTACGGTGATGTAAGGTGTTCTTAGGAGTTGTAACGCGTCCTACATTATTCTAATGTGCTTTTCATGTTGCTAATGTCGCATCCTAAGCCGTAACATCTCCTGAGTTGTCGTACGATGTTCAAACGACTTGGACGAAATCATTAGGTTTAGTTTGGACTTTTAAGGTTTCGTACGTTGTCGTAAGGTGTTGTTTGGAGTTTTAAGGTTTCCTGCGTTATTCTAACGTGCTTTTCATGTTGCTAATATGGCATAAAAAATCTTAAGATGTACAAACTTGTCGTACGATTTTCAAAGGACTCGGACGAATTCATTAGGTGTATTATGGAGTTTTAAGTTTTCGTACAGTGATGTAAGGTGTTCATTGGAGTTGTAAGGCATCCTACACGACACTAACATTCTTTTCGAGTTGCTAATAGGACATAAAGAGTCGTAAGATGTCCTAAGTTGTCGTACGATGTTCAAAGGACTCGTACGAATTCATTAGGTATATTATGGAGTTTTAAGGTTTCATACGGTGTGGTAAGGTGTTGTTAGAAGTTGTAAGGCGTACAACATTATACTAACGTGCTTTTCAAGGTGCTAATATGGCATATAGAGTCGTAAGATGTCTTAAGTTGCTGTACGACGTTCAATGGACTCGGACGAATTCATTAGGTTTATTATGGAGTTTTATAGTTTCGTCCGGTGATGTAAGGTGTTCTTAGGAGTTGTAACGCGTCCTACATTATTCTAATGTGCTTTTCATGTTGCTAATGTCGCATCCTAAGCCGTAACATCTCCTGAGTTGTCGTACGATGTTCAAACGACTTGGACGAAATCATTAGGTTTAGTATGGACTTTTAAGGTTTCGTACGTTTTCGTAAGGTGTTGTTTGGAGTTTTAAGTTTTCCTGCGTTATTCTAACGTGCTTTTCATGTTGCTAATATGGCATAAAAAATCTTAAGATGTATAAACTTGTCGTATGATTTTCAAAGGACTCGGACGAATTCATTAGGTGTATTATGGAGTTTTAAGGTTTCGTACGGTGATGTAAGGTGTTCTTAGGAGTTGTAACGCATCCTACATTATTCTAACGTGCTTTTCATGTTGCTAATGTCGCATCCTAAGCCGTAACATCTCTTGAGTTGTCGTACGATGTTCAAAGGACTTGGACGAAATCATTAGGTTTAGTATGGACTTTTAAAGTTTCGTATGTTGTCGTAAGGTGTTGTTTGGAGTTTTAAGGTTTCCTGCATTATTCTAACGTGCTTTTCATGTTGCTAATATGGCATAGAAAATCTTAAGATGTACAAACTTGTCGTACGATTTTCAAAGGACTCGGACGAATTCGTTAGGTGTATTATGGAGTTTTAAGGTTTCGTACAGTGATGTAAGGTGTTCATTGGAGTTGTAAGGCATCCTACACAATACTAACATTCTTTTCGAGTTGCTAATGGACATTAAGAGTCGTAAGATGTCCTAAGTTGTCGTACGATGTTCAAAGTACTCGTACGAATTGATTAGGTATATTATGGAGTTTTAAGGTTTCATACGGTGTTGTAAGGTGTTGTTAGGAGTTGTAAGGCGTCCAACATTATACTAACGTGCTTTTCAAGGTGCTAATATGGCATATTGAGTCGTAAGATGTCTTAAGTTGCCGTATGACGTTCAATGGACTCGGACGAATTCATTAGGTTTATTATGGAGTTTTATAGTTTCGTACGGTGATGTAAGGTGTTCTTAGGAGTTGTAACGCGTCCTACATTATTCTAACGTGCTTTTCATGTTGCTAATGTCGCATCCTAAGCCGTAACATCTCCTTAGTTGTCGTACGATGTTCAAAGGACTTGGACGAAATCATTAGGTTTAGTTTGGACTTTTAAGGTTTCGTACGTTGTCGTAAGGTGTTGTTTGGAGTTTTAAGGTTTCCTGCGTTATTCTAACGTGCTTTTCATGTTGCTAATATGGCATAAAAAATCGTAAGATGTACAAACTTGTCGTACGATTTTCAAAGGACTCGGACGAATTCGTTAGGTGTATTATGGAGTTTTAAGGTTTCGTACAGTGATGTAAGGTGTTCATTGGAGTTGTAAGGCATCCTACACAATACTAACATTCTTTTCGAGTTGCTAATGGACATTAAGAGTCGTAAGATGTCCTAAGTTGTCGTACGATGTTCAAAGGACTCGTACGAATTGATTAGGTATATTATGGAGTTTTAAGGTTTCATACGGTGTTGTAAGGTGTTGTTAGGAGTTGTAAGGCGTCCAACATTATACTAACGTGCTTTTCAAGGTGCTAATATGGCATATTGAGTCGTAAGATGTCTTAAGTTGCCGTACGACGTTCAATGGATTCAGACGAATTCATTAGGTTTATTATGGAGTTTTATAGTTTCGTACGGTGATGTAAGGTGTTCTTAGGAGTTGTAACGCGTCCTACATTATTCTAACGTGCTTTTCATGTTGCTAATGTCGCATCCTAAGCCGTAACATCTCCTGAGTTGTCGTACGATGTTCAAACGACTTGGACGAAATCATTAGGTTTAGTTTGGACTTTTAAGGTTTCGTACGTTGTCGTAAGGTGTTGTTTGGAGTTTTAAGGTTTCCTGCGTTATTCTAACGTGCTTTTCATGTTGCTAATATGGCATAAAAAATCTTAAGATGTACAAACTTGTCGTACGATTTTCAAAGGACTCGGACGAATTCATTAGGTGTATTATGGAGTTTTAAGTTTTCGTACAGTGATGTAAGGTGTTCATTGGAGTTGTAAGGCATCCTACACGACACTAACATTCTTTTCGAGTTGCTAATAGGACATAAAGAGTCGTAAGATGTCCTAAGTTGTCGTACGATGTTCAAAGGACTAGTACGAATTCATTAGGTATATTATGGAGTTTTAAGGTTTCATACGGTGTGGTAAGGTGTTGTTAGAAGTTGTAAGGCGTACAACATTATACTAACGTGCTTTTCAAGGTGCTAATATGGCATATAGAGTCGTAAGATGTCTTAAGTTGCTGTACGACGTTCAATGGACTCGGACGAATTCATTAGGTTTATTATGGAGTTTTATAGTTTCGTCCGGTGATGTAAGGTGTTCTTAGGAGTTGTAACGCGTCCTACATTATTCTAATGTGCTTTTCATGTTGCTAATGTCGCATCCTAAGCCGTAACATCTCCTGAGTTGTCGTACGATGTTCAAACGACTTGGACGAAATCATTAGGTTTAGTATGGACTTTTAAGGTTTCGTACGTTTTCGTAAGGTGTTGTTTGGAGTTTTAAGTTTTCCTGCGTTATTCTAACGTGCTTTTCATGTTGCTAATATGGCATAAAAAATCTTAAGATGTATAAACTTGTCGTATGATTTTCAAAGGACTCGGACGAATTCATTAGGTGTATTATGGAGTTTTAAGGTTTCGTACGGTGATGTAAGGTGTTCTTAGGAGTTGTAACGCATCCTACATTATTCTAACGTGCTTTTCATGTTGCTAATGTCGCATCCTAAGCCGTAACATCTCTTGAGTTGTCGTACGATGTTCAAAGGACTTGGACGAAATCATTAGGTTTAGTATGGACTTTTAAAGTTTCGTATGTTGTCGTAAGGTGTTGTTTGGAGTTTTAAGGTTTCCTGCATTATTCTAACGTGCTTTTCATGTTGCTAATATGGCATAGAAAATCTTAAGATGTACAAACTTGTCGTACGATTTTCAAAGGACTCGGACGAATTCGTTAGGTGTATTATGGAGTTTTAAGGTTTCGTACAGTGATGTAAGGTGTTCATTGGAGTTGTAAGGCATCCTACACAATACTAACATTCTTTTCGAGTTGCTAATGGACATTAAGAGTCGTAAGATGTCCTAAGTTGTCGTACGATGTTCAAAGGACTCGTACGAATTGATTAGGTATATTATGGAGTTTTAAGGTTTCATACGGTGTTGTAAGGTGTTGTTAGGAGTTGTAAGGCGTCCAACATTATACTAACGTGCTTTTCAAGGTGCTAATATGGCATATTGAGTCGTAAGATGTCTTAAGTTGCCGTATGACGTTCAATGGACTCGGACGAATTCATTAGGTTTATTATGGAGTTTTATAGTTTCGTACGGTGATGTAAGGTGTTCTTAGGAGTTGTAACGCGTCCTACATTATTCTAACGTGCTTTTCATGTTGCTAATGTCGCATCCTAAGCCGTAACATCTCCTGAGTTGTCGTACGATGTTCAAAGGACTTGGACGAAATCATTAGGTTTAGTTTGGACTTTTAAGGTTTCGTACGTTGTCGTAAGGTGTTGTTTGGAGTTTTAAGGTTTCCTGCGTTATTCTAACGTGCTTTTCATGTTGCTAATATGGCATAAAAAATCGTAAGATGTACAAACTTGTCGTACGATTTTCAAAGGACTCGGACGAATTCGTTAGGTGTATTATGGAGTTTTAAGGTTTCGTACAGTGATGTAAGGTGTTCATTGGAGTTGTAAGGCATCCTACACAATACTAACATTCTTTTCGAGTTGCTAATGGACATTAAGAGTCGTAAGATGTCCTAAGTTGTCGTACGATGTTCAAAGGACTCGTACGAATTGATTAGGTATATTATGGAGTTTTAAGGTTTCATACGGTGTTGTAAGGTGTTGTTAGGAGTTGTAAGGCGTCCAACATTATACTAACGTGCTTTTCAAGGTGCTAATATGGCATATTGAGTCGTAAGATGTCTTAAGTTGTCGTACGACGTTCAATGGATTCAGACGAATTCATTAGGTTTATTATGGAGTTTTATAGTTTCGTACGGTGATGTAAGGTGTTCTTAGGAGTTGTAACGCGTCCTACATTATTCTAACGTGCTTTTCATGTTGCTAATGTCGCATCCTAAGCCGTAACATCTCCTGAGTTGTCGTACGATGTTCAAACGACTTGGACGAAATCATTTGGTTTAGTTTGGTCTTTTAAGGTTTCGTACGTTGTCGTAAGGTGTTGTTTGGAGTTTTAAGGTTTCCTGCGTTATTCTAACGTGCTTTTCATGTTGCTAATATGGCATAAAAAATCGTAAGATGTACAAACTTGTCGTACGATTTTCAAAGGACTCGGACGAATTCATTAGGTGTATTATGGAGTTTTAAGGTTTCGTACAGTGATGTAAGGTGTTCTTTGGAGTTGTAAGGCATCCTACACAATACTAACATTCTTTTCGAGTTGCTAATGGACATTAAGAGTCGTAAGATGTCCTAAGTTGTCGTACGATGTTCAAAGGACTCGTACGAATTGATTAGGTATATTATGGAGTTTTAAGGTTTCATACGGTGTTGTAAGGTGTTGTTAGGAGTTGTAAGGCGTCCAACATTATACTAACGTGCTTTTCAAGGTGCTAATATGGCATATTGAGTCGTAAGATGTCTTAAGTTGCCGTACGACGTTCAATGGACTCGGCCGAATTCATTAGGTTTATTATGGAGTTTTATAGTTTCGTACGGTGATGTAAGGTGTTCTTAGGAGTTGTATCGCGTCCTACATTATTCTAACGTGCTTTTCATGTTGCTAATGTCGCATCCTAAGCCGTAACATCTCCTGAGTTGTCGTACGATGTTCAAACGACTTGGACGAAATCATTAGGTTTAGTATGGACTTTTAAGGTTTCGTACGTTGTCGTAAGGTGTTGTTTGGAGTTTTAAGGTTTCCTGCCTTATTCTAACGTGCTTTTCATGTTGCTAATATGGCATAAAAAATCTTAAGATGTACAAACTTGTCGTACGATTTTCAAAGGACTCGGACGAATTCGTTAGGTGTATTATGGAGTTTTAAGGTTTCGTACAGTGATGTAAGGTGTTCATTGGAGTTGTAAGGCATCCTACACAATACTAACATTCTTTTCGAGTTGCTAATGGACATTAAGAGTCGTAAGATGTCCTAAGTTGTCGTACGATGTTCAAAGGACTCGTACGAATTGATTAGGTATATTATGGAGTTTTAAGGTTTCATACGGTGTTGTAAGGTGTTGTTAGGAGTTGTAAGGCGTCCAACATTATACTAACGTGCTTTTCAAGGTGCTAATATGGCATATTGAGTCGTAAGATGTCTTAAGTTGCCGTACGACGTTCAATGGACTCGGACGAATTCATTAGGTTTATTATGGAGTTTTATAGTTTCGTACGGTGATGTAAGGTGTTCTTAGGAGTTGTAACGCGTCCTACATTATTCTAACGTGCTTTTCATGTTGCTAATGTCGCATCCTAAGCCGTAACATCTCCTGAGTTGTCGTACGATGTTCAAACGACTTGGACGAAATCATTTGGTTTAGTTTGGTCTTTTAAGGTTTCGTACGTTGTCGTAAGGTGTTGTTTGGAGTTTTAAGGTTTCCTGCGTTATTCTAACGTGCTTTTCATGTTGCTAATATGGCATAAAAAATCGTAAGATGTACAAACTTGTCGTACGATTTTCAAAGGACTCGGACGAATTCATTAGGTGTATTATGGAGTTTTAAGGTTTCGTACAGTGATGTAAGGTGTTCTTTGGAGTTGTAAGGCATCCTACACAATACTAACATTCTTTTCGAGTTGCTAATGGACATTAAGAGTCGTAAGATGTCCTAAGTTGTCGTACGATGTTCAAAGGACTCGTACGAATTGATTAGGTATATTATGGAGTTTTAAGGTTTCATACGGTGTTGTAAGGTGTTGTTAGGAGTTGTAAGGCGTCCAACATTATACTAACGTGCTTTTCAAGGTGCTAATATGGCATATTGAGTCGTAAGATTTTTTAAGTTGCCGTACGACGTTCAATGGACTCGGCCGAATTCATTAGGTTTATTATGGAGTTTTATAGTTTCGTACGGTGATGTAAGGTGTTCTTAGGAGTTGTATCGCGTCCTACATTATTCTAACGTGCTTTTCATGTTGCTAATGTCGCATCCTAAGCCGTAACATCTCCTGAGTTGTCGTACGATGTTCAAACGACTTGGACGAAATCATTAGGTTTAGTATGGACTTTTAAGGTTTCGTACGTTGTCGTAAGGTGTTGTTTGGAGTTTTAAGGTTTCCTGCATTATTCTAACGTGCTTTTCATGTTGCTAATATGGCATAAAAAATCTTAAGATGTACAAACTTGTCGTACGATTTTCAAAGGACTCGGACGAATTCGTTAGGTGTATTATGGAGTTTTAAGGTTTCGTACAGTGATGTAAGGTGTTCATTGGAGTTGTAAGGCATCCTACACAATACTAACATTCTTTTCGAGTTGCTAATGGACATTAAGAGTCGTAAGATGTCCTAAGTTGTCGTACGATGTTCAAAGGACTCGTACGAATTGATTAGGTATATTATGGAGTTTTAAGGTTTCATACGGTGTTGTAAGGTGTTGTTAGGAGTTGTAAGGCGTCCAACATTATACTAACGTGCTTTTCAAGGTGCTAATATGGCATATTGAGTCGTAAGATGTCTTAAGTTGTCGTACGACGTTCAATGGACTCGGCCGAATTCATTAGGTTTATTATGGAGTTTTATAGTTTCGTACGGTGATGTAAGGTGTTCTTAGGAGTTGTAACGCGTCCTACATTATTCTAACGTGCTTTTCATGTTGCTAATGTCGCATCCTAAGCCGTAACATCTCCTGAGTTGTCGTACGATGTTCAAAGGACTTGGACGAAATCATTAGGTTTAGTTTGGACTTTTAAGGTTTCGTACGTTGTCGTAAGGTGTTGTTTGGAGTTTTAAGGTTTCCTGCATTATTCTAACGTGCTTTTCATGTTGCTAATATGGCATAAAAAATCTTAAGATGTACAAACTTGTCGTACGATTTTCAAAGGACTCGGACGAATTCATTAGGTGTATTATGGAGTTTTAAGTTTCGTACAGTGATGTAAGGTGTTCATTGGAGTTGTAAGGCATCCTACACGACATTAACATTCTTTTCGAGTTGCTAATAGGACATAAAGAGTCGTAAGATGTCCTAAGTTTTCGTACGATGTTCAAAGGACTCGTACGAATTCATTAGGTATATTATGGAGTTTTAAGGTTTCATACGGTGTGGTAAGGTGTTGTTAGAAGTTGTAAGGCGTCCAACATTATACTAACGTGCTTTTCAAGGTGCTAATATGGCATATAAAGTCGTAAGATGTCTTAAGTTGCCGTACGACGTTCAATGGACTCGGACGAATTCGTTAGGTTTATTATGGAGTTTTATAGTTTCGTACGGTGATGTAAGGTGTTCTTAGGAGTTGTAACGCGTCCTACATTATTCTAACGTGTTTTTCATGTTGCTAATGTCGCATCCTAAGCCGTAACATCTCCTGAGTTGTCGTACGATGTTCAAAGGACTTGGACGAAATCATTAGGTTTAGTATGGACTTTTAAGGTTTCGTACGTTGTCGTAAGGTGTTGTTTGGAGTTTTAAGGTTTCCTGCGTTATTCTAACGTGCTTTTCATGTTGCTAATATGGCATAAAAAATCTTAAGATGTACAAACTTGTCGTACGATTTTCAAAGGACTCGGACGAATTCATTAGGTGTATTATGGAGTTTTAAGGTTTCGTACAGTGATGTAAGGTGTTCATTGGAGTTGTAAGGCATCCTACACGACATTAACATTCTTTTCGAGTTGCTAATAGGACATAAAGAGTCGTAAGATATCCTAAGTTGTCGTACGATGTTCAAAGGACTCGTACGAATTCATTAGGTATATTATGGAGTTTTAAGGTTTCATACGGTGTGGTAAGGTGTTGTTAGAAGTTGTAAGGCGTCCAACATTATACTAACGTGCTTTTCAAGGTGCTAATATGGCATATAGAGTCGTAAGATGTCTTAAGTTGCCGTACGACGTTCAATGGACTCGGACGAATTCGTTAGGTTTATTATGGAGTTTTATAGTTTCGTACGGTGATGTAAGGTGTTCTTAGGAGTTGTAACGCGTCCTACATTATTCTAACGTGCTTTTCATGTTGCTAATGTCGCATCCTAAGCCGTAACATCTCCTGAGTTGTCGTACGATGTTCAAACGACTTGGACGAAATCATTAGGTTTAGTATGGACTTTTAAGGTTTCGTACGTTTTCGTAAGGTGTTATTTGGAGTTTTAAGGTTTCCTGCGTTATTCTAACTTGCTTTTCATGTTGCTAATATGGCATAAAAAATCTTAAGATGTACAAACTTGTCGTACGATTTTCAAAGGACTCGGACGAATTCATTAGGTGTATTATGGAGTTTTAAGTTTCGTACAGTGATGTAAGGTGTTCATTGGAGTTGTAAGGCATCCTACACGACATTAACATTCTTTTCGAGTTGCTAATAGGACATAAAGAGTCGTAAGATGTCCTAAGTTGTCGTACGATGTTCAAAGGACTCGTACGAATTCATTAGGTATATTATGGAGTTTTAAGGTTTCATACGGTGTGGTAAGGTGTTGTTAGAAGTTGTAAGGCGTCCAACATTATACTAACGTGCTTTTCAAGGTGCTAATATGGCATATAGAGTCGTAAGATGTCTTAAGTTGCCGTACGACGTTCAACGGACTCGGACGAATTCGTTAGGTTTATTATGGAGTTTTATAGTTTCGTACGGTGATGTAAGGTGTTCTTAGGAGTTGTAACGCGTCCTACATTATTCTAACGTGCTTTTCATGTTGCTAATGTCGCATCCTAAGCCGTAACATCTCCTGAGTTGTCGTACAATGTTCAAAGGACTTGGACGAAATCATTAGGTTTAGTATGGACTTTTAAGGTTTCGTACGTTGTCGTAAGGTGTTGTTTGGAGTTTTAAGGTTTCCTGCGTTATTCTAACCTGCTTTTCATGTTGCTAATATGGCATAAAAAATCTTAAGATGTACAAACTTGTCGTACGATTTTCAAAGGACTCGGACGAATTCATTAGGTGTATTATGAAGTTTTAAGGTTTCGTACAGTGATGTAAGGTGTTCATTGGAGTTGTAAGGCATCCTACACGACACTAACATTCTTTTCGAGTTGCTAATAGGACATAAAGAGTCGTAAGATGTCCTAAGTTGTCGTACGATGTTCAAAGGACTCGTACGAATTCATTAGGTATATTATGGAGTTTTAAGGTTTCATACGGTGTGGTAAGGTGTTGTTAGAAGTTGTAAGGCGTACAACATTATACTAACGTGCTTTTCAAGGTGCTAATATGGCATATAGTGTCGTAAGATGTCTTAAGTTGATGTACGACGTTCAATGGACTCGGACGAATTCATTAGGTTTATTATGGAGTTTTATAGTTTCGTCCGGTGATGTAAGGTGTTCTTAGGAGTTGTAACGCGTCCTACATTATTCTAACGTGCTTTTCATGTTGCTAATGTCGCATCCTAAGCCGTAACATCTCCTGAGTTGTCGTACGATGTTCAAACGACTTGGACGAAATCATTAGGTTTAGTATGGACTTTTAAGGTTTCGTACGTTTTCGTAAGGTGTTGTTTGGAGTTTTAAGTTTTCCTGCATTATTCTAACGTGCTTTTCATGTTGCTAATATGGCATAAGAAATCTTAAGATGTATAAACTTGTCGTATGATTTTCAAAGGACTCGGACGAATTCATTAGGTGTATTATGGAGTTTTAAGGTTTCGTACGGTGATGTAAGGTGTTCTTAGGAGTTGTAACGCATCCTACATTATTCTAATGTGCTTTTCATGTTGCTAATGTCGCATCCTAAGCCGTAACATCTCTTGAGTTGTCGTACGTTGTTCAAAGGACTTGGACGAAATCATTAGGTTTAGTATGGACTTTTAAAGTTTCGTATGTTGTCGTAAGGTGTTGTTTGGAGTTTTAAGGTTTCCTGCATTATTCTAACGTGCTTTTCATGTTGCTAATATGGCATAGAAAATCTTAAGATGTACAAACTTGTCGTACGATTTTCAAAGGACTCGGACGAATTCGTTAGGTGTATTATGGAGTTTTAAGGTTTCGTACAGTGATGTAAGGTGTTCATTGGAGTTGTAAGGCATCCTACACAATACTAACATTCTTTTCGAGTTGCTAATGGACATTAAGAGTCGTAAGATGTCCTAAGTTGTCGTACGATGTTCAAAGGACTCGTACGAATTGATTAGGTATATTATGGAGTTTTAAGGTTTCATACGGTGTTGTAAGGTGTTGTTAGGAGTTGTAAGGCGTCCAACATTATACTAACGTGCTTTTCAAGGTGCTAATATGGCATATAGAGTCGTAAGATGTCTTAAGTTGCCGTACGACGTTCAATGGACTCGGACGAATTCATTAGGTTTATTATGGAGTTTTATAGTTTCGTACGGTGATGTAAGGTGTTCTTAGGAGTTGTAACGCGTCCTACATTATTCTAATGTGCTTTTCATGTTGCTAATGTCGCATCCTAAGCCATAACATCTCCTGAGTTGTCGTACGATGTTCAAAGGACTTGGACGAAATCATTAGGTTTAGTATGGACTTTTAAGGTTTCGTACGTTGTCGTAAGGTGTTGTTTGGAGTTTTTAGGTTTCCTGCGTTATTCTAACGTGCTTTTCATGTTGCTAATATGGCATAAAAAATCTTAAGATGTACAAACTTGTCGTACGATTTTCAAAGGACTCGGACGAATTCATTAGGTGTATTATGGAGTTTTAAGGTTTCGTACAGTGATGTAAGGTGTTCTTTGGAGTTGTAAGGCATCCTACACAATACTAACATTCTTTTCGAGTTGCTAATGGACATTAAGAGTCGTAAGATGTCCTAAGTTGTCGTACGATGTTCAAAGGACTCGTACAAATTGATTAGGTATATTATGGAGTTTTAAGGTTTCATACGGTGTTGTAAGGTGTTGTTAGGAGTTGTAAGGCGTCCAACATTATACTAACGTGCTTTTCAAGGTGCTAATATAGCATATTGAGTCGTAAGATGTCTTAAGTTGCCGTACGACGTTCAATGGACTCGGACGAATTCATTAGGTTTATTATGGAGTTTTATAGTTTCGTACGGTGATGTAAGGTGTTCTTAGGAGTTGTAACGCGTCCTACATTATTCTAACGTGCTTTTCATGTTGCTAATGTCGCATCCTAAGCCGTAACATCTCCTGAGTTGTCGTACGATGTTCAAAGGACTTGGACAAAATCATTAGGTTTAGTATGGACTTTTAAGGTTTCGTACGTTGTCGTAAGGTGTTGTTTGGAGTTTTAAGGTTTCCTGCGTTATTCTAACGTGCTTTTCATGTTGCTAATATGGCATAGAAAATCTTAAGATGTACAAACTTGTCGTACGATTTTCAAAGGACTCGGATGAATTCATTAGGTGTATTATGAAGTTTTAAGGTTTCGTACGGTGATGTAAGGTGTTCATAGGAGTTGTAAGGCATCCTACATGATACTAACATTCTTTTCGAGTTGCTAATGGACATTAAGAGTCGTAAGATGTCCTAAGTTGTCGTACGATGTTCAAAGGACTCGTACGAATTCATTAGGTATATTATGGAGTTTTAAGGTTTCATACGGTGTGGTAAGGTGTTGTTAGGAGTTGTAAGGCGTCCAACATTATACTAACGTGCTTTTCAAGGTGCTAATATGGCATATAGAGTCGTAAGATGTCTTAAGTTGCTGTACGACGTTCAATGGACTCGGACGAATTCATTAGGTTTATTATGGAGTTTTATAGTTTCGTACGGTGATGTAAGGTGTTCTTAGGAGTTGTAACGCGTCCTACATTATTCTAACGTGCTTTTCATGTTCCTAATGTCGCATCCTAAGTCGTAACATCTCCTGAGTTGTCGTACGATGTTCAAAGGACTTGGACGAAATCATTAGGTTTAGTATGGACTTTTAAGGTTTCGTACGTTGTCGTAAGGTGTTGTTTGGAGTTTTAAGGTTTCATGCGTTATTCTAACGTGCTTTTCATGTTGCTAATATGGCATAAAA
This sequence comes from Tagetes erecta, assembly GCA_030867185.1. Taxonomy (NCBI): domain Eukaryota; kingdom Viridiplantae; phylum Streptophyta; class Magnoliopsida; order Asterales; family Asteraceae; genus Tagetes; species Tagetes erecta. The sequence goes on from CM061490.1 coordinate 48,082,284, forward strand.
AATCTTAAGATGTACAAACTTGTCGTACGATTTTCAAAGGACTCGGACGAATTCATTAGGTGTATTATGGAGTTTTAAGGTTTCGTACGGTGATGTAAGGTGTTCATAGGAGTTGTAAGGCATCCTACATGATACTAACATTCTTTTCGAGTTGCTCATGGGACATTAAGAGTCGTAAGATGTCCTAAGTTGTCGTACGATGTTCAAACGACTCGTACGAATTCATTAGGTATATTATGGAGTTTTAAGGTTTCATACGGTGTTGTAAGGTGTTGTTAGGAGTTCTAAGGCGTCCAACATTATACTAACGTGCTTTTCAAGGTGCTAATATGGCATATAGAGTCGTAAGATGCCTTAAGTTGCCGTACGACGTTCAATGGACTCGGACGATTTCTTTAGGTTTATTATGGAGTTTTATAGTTTCGTACGGTGATGTAAGGTGTTCTTAGGAGTTGTAACGCGTCCTACATTATTCTAACGTGCTTTTCATGTTGCTAATGTCGCATCCTAAGCCGTAACATCTCCTGAGTTGTCGTACGATGTTCAAATGATAGATTCGCCCGTAGCTCTGTTTAGTTTTTGTGTTGGTGTCGACCGGGCGAACCTGATTGTGCTCGGCGAACCTATATGGTTCGCTAGATATATTCGCTTTTAGCGAATCTATCAGCGAACCTATGTCTGATATATATTGTAACCTAATCTTCATGAAATAAAACTTTTGAACTTTTGGCAAAAATCTTATCCAACTCTTGTGTCGTGTGTGTGTTTACTGGAGGTGCTAGGAGCATATATTATTCATCTTTGTAGCGTATTTACCTCCGGTTGTGTGGTTTCAATCTCGTTATTGGTTGTTTGGGTTATATTGCACTTTGTTTGTTTGAGTCAAGTGTGTTTGTTGTTATACAAGTCATTATAGCACTGAAATCACGATCATTATGGACCAACAATATGGTATCAGAGCCTTAGTGCTCTTGATTGTTTGATTATAGAGATTTTTGTGTTGATTTTGGGGTTTTTGTGTCAAAACACTATTTGATTCTTTTCTGGACTGGTTTGGGTGTTTTTGTGTCATATTTTGCTTGGGTGTTGTCATATTTGGTCATAGGAAGCTTCTGAAACAAACGGGTCTACAAATGGTCAAGTTTTGAAGCTGTTCTGTTTGTTTTCGTACTGAAACAGGTTTGTTCGTAACCCAGCGAACCTATCTGTTCTTCCAGCGAAACTGGTTGTTCATCCAGCGAATCTAGTACAAATCTTGTGTTCTGTAATATTGTGTTTGTGGCTAGCGAATCTGACATTTCATCGAACGAAAGTTCACTTGTTTGGCTCATTGTGCAAGCGAAACTGCTGCCAAAATCTGTCGAGCGAAACTGTGCTTGCTGGTCAGCGAATCTGTTTGTTTGTCTAGCGAATCTGCCAGCGACTCTGTTTGTTCTTTGGGCGAATCTAATCTAGCGAATCTATTTATTTTCAGCGAATCTACAATCTGTTTAAAATTATGACTACATCAACCCTGAATATGAATGATCTGGATAGTGTTCAACCTAACAGGTCACCGAGGCTTGTTAGTGGTGAAAATTTTGAAGACTGTAAGAGGTGTTTGAAAGCTTTTTTCTACTACACTGACTATAATCAATGGGAGTCAATTGTAAATGGCCCGCACGTGCCAAAGACAGTTGAAGGAACTGTTACTTCAATAAACACTGATCCAAGTACCTTTACTGAAGCAGACACCAAGTTGCTTGATCGTGACAAAAAGGCACTCGGGGCATTGATACTTTGTCTGCATCAGGATATTTTCAACAGGTTTGCTGAACACACAACTGCAAAAAGTCTGTATGATGCGTTGTGCGAGTTCTATGATGGTAATGAAGACTGGAAGTTGGATAGAAAGGCTCAAGCTGAGAAAGAGTTCAATTCATTTGTGGGGTATTCGCAAGAAAGTTTGACTGATATTACAAATCGATTTCTGTCTGTATCAAGTAATCTGAAGAAGTATGATGATAAGCTGGGAAATCATGAACAAGTCACAAAGCTGTTAGATTCTCTTCCCCCTCAGTGGAGTCTTCAGATCAAATTGTTGAAACAAGAAAGAAACTTTCATGACTATAAGCTGATGGATGTTATAAACAAGCTGAAGTCATTTGATCTTGATGTGAAGAGAAGAGAATACAATCAGTCTATGATGGTTCCAAATATTCCTTCTCAGAATGCTGCACTTATTTCATCCGCTGCAAACTCTCATATCTACAGTGCTGCACATGGAGGATCATCAAGTCATATGTATATTAAATTTGTTGGTGCATCTACAAATGTCGGTTCAAGCTCAAATGCATCTGTCACCACTCATATTCCATCTGACACCATGGCTTTGTTTGGAATGTTTGTTCATAGCTATGAAGCTCTTGTCGCTGGTGAGTTAAAGGGAAAGGGGATGACTGTTGAAGATATGTATCAAGTGGATCCTGACGATCTTGAAGAAACCGACATCCAATGGCAAATGGCCATGCTTACTCTTCGTGCTAGACGGTTTATGGAAAGAACAGGTAGAAGAAGTTTTGGGAATCAGGGAAAGAATAACAAGCTGGGGTATGACAAAGGAAAGCTGAGATGTTATAATTGTAAACGATTGGGTCATTTCAAAAGGGAATGTCCGTTACCAATTGTTACTGAACCAGTGAATTCTGGAAATCCGAGAACTGTTCCTAGTCAAGAAAGGCTTGAGGAAGTGAAATCAAGGAATGAAACGGCACTGCTCACCAACTTTGATTGGAGTGCAGAAATTGAAGAGACAAAGGAGGAAATTAATCATGCCCTAGTTAATGAGATTGTTGAAAATGATGATAACTATATAAATTTCTTTGATCCTTTCAAAGAATTTTATGGTGAAGATGAGGAAGGAGAATTGGAGAAAGTTGATAAAGATCAATCAGATGCTATTGTTCAAGGGCATCTGAATCACTCGGGATTGGTTTGTGAAGCTGCGGTAAATGAAGAGTCAAAGCTTAACTTGGAAGCCATGATTGAGAAGGCGAGGGTTGATGCTGTTGATGAATTCAAGAGGAACACTCCTTACTGCCAGTGTGATCGAGCCCTTGCTGCAGAAAAACTGGTAATTGGTCTTCCTTATGACGTTATTGAAGATATGTGTTCATCTGCTTGCAAAATTCGTTTAATTGGCATATACAAAGCTAATAAATTGTTAATGTCAAACGAAAACGAATTAAAGAGAACTAACAAAGAGCTTAAATTGAGTGAATCAAAATATTTTGTCAAATTAAGAGAAGCTTTGAAAGAAAATGAACACTTAAAAAGATCCATCTTGGAAAAGAATTGTGAAATAAACTATTTGACTGAGCAAGTCACTCTTGCTGAATTTGAAACAAGAAAACTTAAAAATAAACTGCAGCAATGGACAATATCTAGTATGAAAAGGAGGGAACTCTACAAGAAACAACGAGGGGCCAGAGTTAAGACAGGTTTGGGTCTTAATAATGAAACATATGCATATCCCCCACCTAGTACCTTCTGTTACTCTCCAACACCCACTCCTCATCCCTCAAATGAGTTGATACAAGAGATTATACAGAATGATACTAACAGCTCTATTGCAGGTTTAAGTGGAGTAAATCTTTAAGAGGTTAGAGAGGATTACGCTTATGGTGGGAGTACTGGGCTTGGTTGTTCTAGCAGTAGTGAATGTTCTAATTTTGATTCCAAGAAGTCTGTTGAAGACATTAGTTTAATTAATTCTGTTTCTAGTAATGTGTTATATTCAAACAATTCTATGTTTAATAGTAATTTAGGGTGCACTACTTCAAGCCCTAATGTGTTGAATGATGATCTGATTGAAAATAAGTGTGTAAATGACAAAAATAAACTTTCAGGTCATGTCTCTGAAAGTCAAACCAAAACAAATTGCTTTCAAAAGTTCTTTACTCATCAAATCCCGTCTTTCACACGTATAAGGATTTCAAAACCTAAATCTGAATCTAAAAAGGTAAATGTCACAGCAGGGAAATCAAAAGAGCCTTATGACTCTTACAGTGACTGCAATTCTCAACTGTCTGAATGTGACGAGGAAATTGAAATGGAGAAAATTCCTGTTATTAAAGTTTCCAAAGTGGGTTTGAAATCTCATTGCTTTAAATGTGGAAATATTGATCATACTGTTAAGCAATGCCCCAAGTTAGTCAAAAACAGTTCAAAGCAAAAATCTTTTGGAAAAAGATTAAACTCGTTTGTAAATAATTTCTTTTGTAATCCTTCATCTGTTCCACCACCCAAGTACACAAAAGCTTGGGTGCCAATTTCAAAGGTCTAACTTTTAATTTTTTAAATAAATGTCAGGAACATTCAAATGCCGTTATAAATAGTCATTGGCATATTGACAGCGGATGTTCCAGACATATGACAGGGTTGAAGGACCTACTGACTAACTATCGGATTATCAATGGTCGATATGTTGCTTTTGCGGGAGACAAGAAAGGTGGTAAAATGATTGGTCAAGGAGAAGTCTCAAATGGTTCACTAACTTTGGAAGACGTCAACTATGTTCCTGAACTGGCACTCAATCTTCTCAGTGTATCACAAATCTGTGATAAGAATATCCCAGTGATGTTTCTTCCAAATGAATGTCTGTTCTTGAAGCCAGAGTTTTCTATTCCTGAGGATTTGGTGATCATGCGAGCTCCAAGACGAAATGATACATATATGCTAAATATGGGATCAAAAGAATCAACTTCCACCGTGACTTGTCTCCTATCTAAAGCTTCATCTTTTGAATCTTTTCTGTGGCATAGACGTTTAGGGCACATTAATTTTAAAATTCTGAATAAATTGGTTAAGAACAATTTGGTCAGGGGTTTACCACTAAAAGATTTTTCAGTGGTTGAGAAATGCATGGCTTGTGCTAAAGGAAAACAGCACAAAAAGCCACATAAACTTAAAATTACAAATTCAATCTCAGAACCCCTCGAATTGTTACGTATTGATTTATTTGGTCCAATAAGTGTCAAATCTATTACTAAGAAATCTTATTGCTTGGTTGTAACAGATGATTACTCTAGGTACACCTGGGTGAGATTCATGGCATACAAGAGTGAGACTGCTGAAAAGCTAATGAAGCTGATTCCTCAAATCGAGGTTCTAGGAAAGCGAAAGGTTCAAGCCATCAGAAGCGATAATGGAACGGAATTCAGAAACCATATCTTCAACTCTTTCTGTGAACAACGGGATATTCTCAGACAGTTTAGCGCCGCACGAACACCACAACAAAATGGTGTTGCTGAAAGGAAGAATCGAACTCTTGTGGAGGCTGCTAGAACTATGCTGATTGAGTCAAAGCTTCCAATTATTTTCTGGGCGGAGGCAGTTAATTGTGCAGCTTATGTTCTGAATAGGGTAATGATTGTCAAGGAAAAGATGAAGACATCATACCAGCTGTTTAGAGGGATTAAGCCGTTGATTGATTTTCTGCGCCCCTTTGGATGTTCCTGTACTCTGTTGAATACTCAAGATCAGAAAACGAAGTTTGGTGCTGTTTCGGATGAATGCTTCTTTGTAGGATACTCGAACACACAAAAAGCGTATCGAGTTTACAACAAGCGAACGCGGATTGTACAAGAGTCCTATTATGTTGACTGGCAAGAATCAAACACAACAAGTATTGGCAGTGAACCGGCATGGTTTTATGATTCCACCACTATTTTCAAATCATTCAATCTTCCTGACTCTGACGATGATGACATCATTCCTCACACATCAGTTTCTATCTTTAACCATCCCCCTACACAATCACAACCACAACCTTCAACTACACAATTACCTCCCACTTCATTTGACATTCCACCACCTCCACCACCTCAAACTGTTCCAACTTCTCCATCAGATATTCCATCCTCACCCACTTCCATTCCATCATCTACCACTAATACAATTCCTCCAACATCAAATATACCTACACAACCACCTCCATCAGATATTTCTATCTCAAGTTGTTCCAAAAAATTATAAACATGCACTTGAAGATCCTAGTTGGGTTGATGCCATGCAAATGGAACTGCAGCAATTTAGGAAGCTTAAAGTTTGGGAACTGGTTGATCTTCCTCCTAATAAGTGTCCCATCGGCACTAAGTGGGTTTTCCGAAACAAGCCAGATGATCGCAGTGTTGTTATCAGAAACAAGGCGAGACTGGTTGTTCAAGGATTTGCTCAAGAGGAGGGAATTGACTACACTGAAGTTTTTGCTCCAGTCGCTCGCCTTGAAGCCATTAGAATCTTTCTTGCTCATGCTGCGAACAAAAACTTTAAAGTTTACCAGATGGATGTGAAATGTGCATTTCTATATGGAGATATCGATGAGGAGATCTACGTATGTCAACCACCGGGTTTCGAGGATCCAGATTTTCCTTCAAAGGTGTACAAGCTTGATAAATCCTTGTATGGGTTGCATCAAGCTCCACGTATCTGGTATGAAACTTTGACACAGTATCTTCTCAGCAAAGGTTTCTCTCGTGGGACTATAGATATGACATTGTTCAAGAAGGAGGTGAATGGTGAGCTGCTGATCGTTCAAGTGTATGTTGATGATATAATTTTCGGTTCGACAAATGAGGGGCTGTGTACAGACTTTGAAAAAGTGATGATGGATCGCTTTGAAATGACGATTATGGGGGAGATGTGTTTCTTCTTGGGGTTGCAAGTGGAACAAAAGCCAGATGGAATTCTTATCCACCAAGAGAAATATATCAAAGAGATCCTCACAAAGTTTGGCATGGATGATTCTTCTCCGGAACTGATTCTTTCACAGCTCAAACATGCCTTACTTCTGATGATAATGGGAATCCTGTAAATGCTCATCGGTACCGCTCGATGATCGGATCTCTCATGTATCTGACTGCCAGCAGACCTGATATTACATTCGCCGTGTGCTACTGTGCTCGTTTCCAGGCCAATCCAAAAGAATCACACGAGAAAGCTGTTAAACGCATTTTTCGTTACCTTAAGGGTTCCTCTCGTTTGGGACTTTGGTACCCAAAAGGTGGGAACTTTGATTTGCATGCTTTTTCTGATAGTGATCATGCTGGTTGCAGGATTAACCGAAAATCAGTCACTGGGGGATGTCAATATCTTGGCGAATGTCTTGTTTCCTGGCAAAGCAAGAAGCAAACAACCGTCTCTCTATCCACAGGAGAAGCAGAATACATTGCTGCTTCAAGCTGCTGTTGCCAAGTGCTCTGGATTCAGCATCAGATGATGGATTATGGCATCAACTTCCTTCATACGCCACTCTTTTGTGATAATGAAGCTGCTGTTGGAATTGCCAAGAATCCTGTTCATCACACTCGCACCAAGCACATCGAAACAATAATTCATGCCATCAGAGACGCACGGGAAAAAGGGTTCATTGATATTATTCCTATTGAAACTAGAAAGCAAAAAGCTGATATTTTCACAAAAACTTTTGACAAACCACGTTTTTATGAACTGATCTCTATGCTGGGACTGATATCTTTTTGAAAACCTTTATCCATGTGAATCAATTTGTAAATATGTAAATAACCTTTTCGTTTTCTTCTTCTTTGAAAATTCCGTGGGTCACTCATTTCTTCGCTCCTTTATTTTATTTTATTTTATTTTATTTTATTTCCTTTTATTTTCTCTTTTATTCTGTATATATATATATTAAGAAAATCTGAAAAACAAAAATTTCTTATTAGATAGCTATAATATAGAAATTTTGGGGGAGATATTAAAGATTAACTATTTATAGTTTTTCAAATTTTGCTATTTCAGGATCTCCGTTTTGATTGATGTTGAAGAGACGTTGAAGGAGGTCAGAAGTATTGTGTTTGGGATATGTCAGATAGGCTTAGCCCGAAAACAAAGTAAACAGTGATTGTGCAGCCAAACATAATGTTCAAGATCTCAGCCACAAGGATTATCCCCTTGACATGATTGGATTGCACAAAGATACGGGTTCTGTCAAATATGGGTTGAGAGCGTCAAATCTTTGCCTTGATTTCCCTAAACATCCCAAATCACCCTCACCCTATCCCCGAATCGAGTTTCTAGTTTGCAATACAAATAAAAAGCTGCTAGTGATGCTCTTCGGAAAAACCTCTGAGTGAGTTACTCGTTAACTCCTCAGAATGTATTGAGTCAAAGTGCTTAACTCCTCTGCTATACGGAAGTATTGACCTGGAGTTGGTGGATTTTCTCTGCTATACGGATGTATTGACCTGAAGATTCACCGAGCATGCTCAAATGTTTATCTCCTCTGTTATACGTCGGTATAGACCTGGAGCTCTGAACTATTTGAGTTTCCCAAATAATAAGTCGCATTGTGTTCAAAAGAATCAATTGCTGACAAGCTCCACTCACAAAAAAGATGCAAAAATTGCACACTGTCAAAAGAAGCTAATGCATCGATCAATATTCAAGATTTGATCCAAGAAATTCAAGCAAAGTTAATCGTATTGCTCAGATATATCCTGATGACAGAACTTGTTCTTTTTACCTAGATGTCTGTGGGGACCAAGTTGTCTGAGCTTCTTCAATCAAACCAAAAACATGATAAAAGAAGCTGCTGATCTCTTGTTGAAAGGACTAAGGCATGGGTTTAAATTGACAAACATATCTGCAATCCCGCCAATCAATGATTCTCCGGATTCTGCTCAAAACGTCATGAAAAAAATATATATCCTTCTTTAGCTTTTACTTCTTGCTTCTTCTTTTATTTTATTTTTCTCTTGTTAATTATTATTATTTAGGCTAATGCGTTTATTTTCGGAGCGTTGAAATTGTGGGACGTTTTCGTGGATTTACAAAGAATTTAAAATTTGAGAAAATCCAAAAACATTTTTAATTTCTCTTGTTTTGTGTCCCAGCGAATCTACTAGCGAACCTACAGGTTCGCCAGAACCTCAGGTTCGCCCGGAACCTCTTTACATCGCCGCCGTAGTTTCTCTTGTTTTTTGGTCTTCGGGCGAATCTGAAGTTCGCTAGTGTTTTGGTCAGCGAACCTGTGACTGTATATATATGTAGTGACAGCGAAACCTTTCACAATTTCGCTGTCACTATTACTGTAGCCGGGTTTTTACTTTCAAAACGTCACACGTTCGATTCTCACTCACCAACGGTCTTTTTCACAATAATCTGACCTAATTCCATCTGGTATGTCATGGTCTTCATCCTAATCAACTTTTCATATCATCTACTGTGTTTTTAATCACTTTAAATCCATCGACTCGCTTTGATTCTGTGCGAATGTGTCATTGGACTGTTATAGCGTTACTATTTATGTGTATTAGGCTCGTTTCATGATTATGTTGCTTGTTTGTTGCCTTGATTGTATGTTTATCGCTTTTAGACTGAGATTTGACAGTTTTTCAAAAAAACTAGGGTTTCCAGCGAACCTATGTGTTCGTCTAGCGAATCTGAACGAAAGTTCAAAACCTCGAGCGAACCTATGCCGTTATGCCGCCCGTGCATCAACATAGATTCGCCCGACTGTTTCTAGCGAACCTATACATTCGCTCGACCAAATGACTGATTTTTCATGTCAGCGAATCTATAGGTTCTGGTGCCAAATCTCAGGTTCGCTCTTTCAGCGAACCTATTTATCCAGCGAATCTATTAACTGCTTTCAAAATCTTCGTTTCTAATCAATTTCCGTTTATTTTTCAGGCATGGTGTCTACATTATTCTTTGAAAGAAAGCACAATATGTGTGCTTTGCTTGACGAGAATCATGAAAAAGCCTGTGGGTATAGAGACTGTATCAGATGGTTGAAGTCTTCACACATTCATCACGCCATTTCTCATTTACCAACTATATACGAGCTGCATGTTCAAGATTTCTGGAGAACAGCAGTGATTAATGTATCTGTGCAGCCATCACGTATCTGTGCCAGAGTCAGTGGGTTTGACTTGGAATTTACTGAAGCCGATGTGGCAAGGATTTTAAGATTGGAGGATGATGTCGGTGAGGAGGTTAGCATGACGGCAGAGGAGGTTTACGGGGCATTCAGGACAGCTGGTTATGAAGGTCCTATGCCGGGGGAGAAGAAGATGGAGTTCGTGAAATCCTATCTGATCCAAGAATGGAGATATATTGCACACGTATTCATTATGTGCTTGGATCATAGGAAAGGGGGTACTGACGGGTTAAACTTGGATTGGGCTCGGGCTATGATGCTGTTTTGCCGAGGGCAGAAGGCAAATCTTGCGAAGCTTATCTACAACTATATGCTCGAGAACATCCATGCTACTAAGGCGGGTAAATGGTTGATGCCCAGATTTATCCAGATGATTTTGAATGATAAATTGCCAAATCTGCCGGTTGTTGGTGATGAGCTGAAGATATGGGAAATGCATTCGAGGATATTCAGAGACTGTAAATCGGTGAGATCTGATTGTGTCGGTAGGACTTCTTATTTGTGGGAGAACATGTACCCTGCTGATAGATGGGTACAGATTCAGAGATTAATGGAGACTGAGAGGAAACGGGGTGGTGAGAACGTAGAGGTTGTTGAGAAAAGGTTGAAGAAGAGAAAGCCATATGCTAAGGAAAAGGATTATTCTTTTGATCGAGAGGTTGATGAGATTCAGGCTGAGATAGATGCGGGAAGGGAAAAAAGGACAAAGAGGAGATCTGATGCACCGACCGAAACGGCAAAGAAAGCAAAGTTTGATGAATCGGGTAAATCTGCTGAGACTGTTAGCGAGATGAGGAGTGAGATTGACAGTCTGAAGACTGAATTGGTGGATCTGAAAAGTAAGTATGCAGATTTGGAGACCCAGGATGCTGAGAAGTCAACTATTATCTTTGAAATGGGGAGAATGATGAAGGATCAACAGTGCCTAATTGTCAGAATATTCAAGGAACTGAATAGCCTGAAAGAAAAAGATGGGTCAGAACCTGCTATGTCTGAAGCTGAACTGAAAAACTTAACGGATGCTGCGAAGTATCCGTTAATGGACTGTGTGTTTGGGGATCAGGACAAAGGCAAAGGTAAAGCTGCTGAGGAGCTGTTCGATGAGGATATGGGTATAGATCTGGACGTATTTGAGGGGGCTGAGGTAGTTGGAGGCTCAAGCGTGAATTTTAGTCTGATAGATGAACCGGAGGATGATGTAAATGCTGACAGTGAGGAAGACTTGGAGGATGAGCCGGAGAAATACAAAGTCGAAGAAAAGGGGTGTGCTATCAGTTTGATCACATAGAATTGGATAAATCGGAGTGGTTCAGAAAGGACGAAGAGGTTGTTCCTGAGGTGCCCATCTTTCAACATCTTGACGAACCAAACACCTCCCAACTGGATAGACAAGTTATAGCGTGGAAGTACAACTGTCTGGTAGACGCATATATGATTAAGCGAAGGGGAGGTGATATTTGTTATATAAAGAATAGGAAGCATTTCGCCACTTTGCCAAGGTGGGACTTGCGAAGGTTGGCTGATCTACCGTTGTTGGGAAAAGGGAATAGTGGAAGGGCGTGTGCGTTTGAGGCGACGATCAGAGAGGCTGCTAAGACAAACTTCGTTGATTTTGGGTACCAGAAACCAAAAAGGATGAGGCAGAAGAAAGACAGGCATTGGGTTTCGTGGAAGGGAAAGGTTGTTCTGAAGATTGAAGCTCCAAAGATCATGACACGGGTCAGGGTTCCTGATACTCAGCCTGCTCGTCTACAAGAATTTCTGAAGTGGTTTTATGATAATGGTACGGGAGAAGCGGTTATCAGACTGAAAGGGGAAGATCGTCCAGAAATTCGACTATTTGATCCAATGGAGGTTTTCTCATTTTGCGATGAGGACCTGAAGGTATTGTGCGAGAACTGCATCAAGCACGGGGCTGGAGATGATACTAGGATTGAAGCAAACCTGTTTGTGAAGGTTGCAAACAAAGCCCGGGGTATTCGTGCTGAGCTAAGAAGGGTTAATGAAAGGTTGAGAGCGACAGATGAACAAAGAATGGATATGGATGACTTGTCAAAACAGCTTGATGAAACGATTGAGAAGAGGTTTGAGAAACCAGTTGAGGTGTTAGATTTGGATGTAACTGGCGAGGAGCATACTGAAGAAGTACATGCGGAAACGATTGTTATTGATATGCCTGACACTGAGGTCGCCGAAGCTGAGTTTGTGGAATCAATGTTGGTGTTTAGTGAAGACGATGAGGCCGGATCTGAATATGTTACAAATCCACGGGCCGGAATTAAAGGAAGGGCAGGAGCGTTAATTGAGCATTTTTGAAGCCAACAGAAGACGGAGCTAAAACAGAAGACTTCCCCAGGTGAGGTCCAACCTAGGGGGAGTATTGATAGTCATGTATAGGTCGGACTCACCGGTATGTCGGTGTTATATATTTTGTATGTATTTTGTATGTTTTAGTACTAGCGAACCTACGGGCGAATCTATAGATTCGCCCGTAGCTCTGTTTAGTTTTTGTGTTGGTGTCGACCGGGCGAACCTGATTGTGCCCGGCGAACCTATATGGTTCGCTAGATAGATTCGCTGTTAGCGAATCTATCAGCGAACCTATATCTGATATATATTGTAACCTTATCTTCATGAAAAAAAACTTTTGAACTTTTGGCAAAAATCTTATCCAACTCTTGTGTCGTGTGTGTGTTTACTGGAGGTGCTAGGAGCATATATTATTCATCTTTGTAGCGTATTTACCTCCGGTTGTGTGGTTTCAATCTCATTATTGGTTTTTTGGGTTATATTGCACTTTGTTTGTTTGAGTCAAGTGTGTTTGTTGTTATACAAGTCATTATAGCACTGAAATCACGATCATTATAGACCAACATCAAAGGACTTGGACGAAATCATTAGGTTTAGTATGGACTTTTAAGGTTTCGTACGTTGTCGTAAGGTGTTGTTTGGAGTTTTAAGGTTTCCTGCGTTATTCTAACGTTCTTTTCATGTTGCTAATATGGCATAGAAAATCTTAAGATGTACAAACTTGTAGTACGATTTTCAAAGGACTCGGACAAATTCATTAGGTGTATTATGAAGTTTTAAGGTTTCGTACGGTGATGTAAGGTGTTCATAGGAGTTGTAAGGCATCCTACATGATACTAACATTCTTTTCGAGTTGCTAATGGACATTAAGAGTCGTAAGATGTCCTAAGTTGTCGTACGATGTTCAAAGGACTCGTACGAATTCATTAGGTATATTATGGAGTTTTAAGGTTTCATACGGTGTTGTAAGGTGTTGTTAGGAGTTGTAAGGCGTCCAACATTATACTAACGTGCTTTTCAAGGTGCTAATATGGCATATAGAGTCGTAAGATGTCTTAAGTTGCCGTACGACGTTCAATGGACTCGGACGAATTCATTAGGTTTATTATGGAGTTTTATAGTTTCGTACGGTTTTGTAAGGTGTTCTTAGGAGTTGTAACACGTCCTACATTATTCTAACGTGCTTTTCATGTTGCTAATGTCGCATCTTAAGCCGTAAGATCTCCTGAGTTTTCGTACGATGTTCAAAGGACTTGGACGAAATCATTAGGTTTAGTATGGACTTTTAAGGTTTCGTACGTTGTCGTAAGGTGTTATTTGGAGTTTTAAGGTTCCCTGCGTTATTCTAACGTGCTTTTCATGTTGCTAATATGGCATAAAAAATCAAAAGATGTACAAACTTGTCGTACGATGTTCAAAGGACTCGTACGAATTCATTAGGTGTATTATGGAGTTTTAAGGTTTCATACGGTGTTGTAAGGTGTTGTTAGGAGTTGTAAGGCGTCCAACATTATACTAACGTGCTTTTCAAGGTGCTAATATGGCATATAGAGTCGTAAGATGTCTTAAGTTGCCGTACGACGTTCAATGGACTCGGACGAATTCATTAGGTTTATTACAGAGTTTTATAGTTTCGTATGGTGATGTAAGGTGTTCTTAGGAGTTGAAATGCGTCCTACATTATTCTAACGTGCTTTTCATGTTGCTAATGTCGCATCCTAAGCCGTCACATCTCCTGAGTTGTCGTACGATGTTCAAAGGAATTGGACGAAATCATTAGGTTTAGTATGGACTTTTAAGGTTTCGTGCGTTGTCGTAAGGTGTTGTTTGGAGTTTTAAGGTTTCCAGCGTTATTCTAACGTGCTTTTCATGGTGCTAATATGGCATAAAAAATCTTAAGATGTACAAACTTGTCGTACGATGTTCATAGGACTCGAACGCATTCATTAGGTGTATTATGGAGTTTTAAGGTTCCGTACGGTGATGTAAGGTGTTCATAGGAGTTGTAAGGCATCCAACATGATACTAACGTTCTTTTCGAATTGCTAATGGGACATAAAAAATCGTAAGATGACCTAAGTTGTCGTACGATGTTCAAAGGACTCGTACGAATTTATTAGGTATATTATGGAGTTTTAAGGTTTCGTATGGTGTTGTAAGGTTTTTTAGGATTTGTAAGGCGTCCAACATTATACTAACGTGCTTTTCAAGGTGCTAATATGGCACACAAAGTCGTAAGATGTATTAAGTTGCCGTACGACGTTCAATGGACTCGTACGAAGGTTTATTATAGAGTTTTATAGTTTCGTACGGTGATGTAAGGTGTTCATAGGAGTTGTAACGCGTCCTACATTATTCTAACGTGCTTTTCATGTTGGTAATGTCGCATCCTAAGCCGTAACATCTCCTGAGTTGTCGTACGATGTTCAAAGGACTTGGGCGAAATCATTAGGTTTAGTATGGACTTTTAAGGTTTCGTACGTTGTCGTAAGGTGTTGTTTGGAGTTTTAAGGTTTCCTACGTTATTCTAACGTGCTTTTCATGTTGCTAATATGGCATAGAAAATCTTAAGATGTACAAACTTGTCGTACGATTTTCAAAGGACTCGGACGAATTCATTAGGTGTATTATGGAGTTTTAAGGTTTCGTACGGTGATGTAAGGTGTTCATAGGAGTTGTAAGGCATCCTACATGATACTAACATTCTTTTCGAGTTGCTAATGGGACATAAAGAGTCGTAAGATGTCCTAAGTTGTCGTACGATGTTCAAAGGACTCGTACGAATTCATTAGGAATATTATGGAGTTTTACGGTTTCATACGGTGTTGTAAGGTGTTGTTAGGAGTTGTAAGGCGTCCAACATTATACTAACGTGCTTTTCAAGGTGCTAATATGGCATATAGAGTCGTAAGATGTCTTAAGTTGCCGTACGACGTTCAATGGACTCGGACGAATTCATTTGGTTTATTATGGAGTTTTATAGTTTCGTATGGTGATGTAAGGTGTTCTTAGGAGTTGAAATGCGTCCTACATTATTCTAACGTGCTTTTCATGTTGCTAATGTCGCATCCTAAGCCGTCACATCTCCTGAGTTGTCGTACGATGTTCAAAGGAATTGGACGAAATCATTAGGTTTAGTATGGACTTTTAAGGTTTCGTGCGTTGTCGTAAGGTGTTGTTTGGAGTTTTAAGGTTTCCAGCGTTATTCTAACGTGCTTTTCATGTTGCTAATAAGGCATAGAAAATCTTAAGATGTACAAACTTGTCGTACGATTTTCAAAGGACTCGGACGAATTCATTAGGTGTATTATGGAGTTTTAAGGTTTCGTACGGTGATGTAAGGTGTTCATAGGAGTTGTAAGGCATCCTACATGATACTAACATTCTTTTCGAGTTGCTAATGGGACATAAAGAGTCGTAAGATGTCCTAAGTTGTCGTACGATGTTCAAAGGACTCGTACGAATTCATTAGGTATATTATGGAGTTTTAAGGTTTCATACGGTGTTGTAAGGTGTTGTTAGGAGTTGTAAGGCGTCCAACATTATACTAACGTGCTTTTCAAGGTGCTAATATGGCATATAGAGTCGTAAGATGTCTTAAGTTGCCGTACGACGTTCAATGGACTCGGACGAATTCATTAGGTTTATTATGGAGTTTTATAGTTTCGTATGGTGATGTAAGGTGTTCTTAGGAGTAGAAATGCGTCCTACATTATTCTAACGTGCTTTTCATGTTGCTAATGTCGCATCCTAAGCCGTCACATCTCCTGAGTTGTCGTACGATGTTCAAAGGAATTGGACGAAATCATTAGGTTTAGTATGGACTTTTAAGGTTTCGTGCGTTGTCGTAAGGTGTTGTTTGGAGTTTTAAGGTTTCCAGCGTTATTCTAACGTGCTTTTCATGGTTCTAATATGGCATAAAAAATCTTAAGATGTACAAACTTGTCGTACGATGTTCATAGGACTCGAACGAATTCATTAGGTGTATTATGGAGTTTTAAGGTTCCGTACGGTGATGTAAGGTGTTCATAGGAGTTGTAAGGCATCCAACATGATACTAACGTTCTTTTCGAATTGCTAATGGGACATAAAAAATCGTAAGATGTCCTAAGTTGTCGTACGATGTTCAAAGGACTCGTACGAATTTATTAGGTATATTATGGAGTTTTAAGGTTTCGTATGGTGTTGTAAGGTGTTGTTAGGATTTGTAAGGCGTCCAACATTATACTAACGTGCTTTTCAAGGTGCTAATATGGCACACAAAGTCGTAAGATGTATTAAGTTGCCGTACGACGTTCAATGGACTCGTACGAAGGTTTATTATAGAGTTTTATAGTTTCGTACGGTGATGTAAGGTGTTCTTAGGAGTTGTAACTCGTCCTACATTATTCTAACGTGCTTTTCATGTTGCTATTGTCGCATCCTAAGCCGTAACATCTCCTGAGTTGTCGTACGATGTTCAAAGGACTTGGGCGAAATCATTAGGTTCAGTATGGACTTTTAAGGTTTCGTACGTTGTCGTAAGGTGTTGTTTGGAGTTTTAAGGTTTCCTGCGTTATTCTAACGTGCTTTTCATGTTGCTAATATGGCATAGAAAATCTTAAGATGTACAAACTTGTCGTACGATTTTCAAAGGACTCGGACGAATTCATTAGGTGTATTATGGAGTTTTAAGGTTTCGTACGGTGATGTAAGGTGTTCATAGGAGTTGTAAGGCATCCTACATGATACTAACATTCTTTTCGAGTTGCTAATGGGACATAAAGAGTCGTAAGATGTCCTAAGTTGTCGTACGATGTTCAAAGGACTCGTACGAATTCATTAGGAATATTATGGAGTTTTACGGTTTCATACGTTGTTGTAAGGTGTTGTTAGGAGTTGTAAGGCGTCCAACATTATACTAACGTGCTTTTCAAGGTGCTAATATGGCATATAGAGTCGTAAGATGTCTTAAGTTGCCGTACGACGTTCAATGGACTCGGACGAATTCATTAGGTTTATTATGGAGTTTTATAGTTTCGTATGGTGATGTAAGGTGTTCTTAGGAGTTGAAATGCGTCCTACATTATTCTAACGTGCTTTTCATGTTGCTAATGTCGCATCCTAAGCCGTCACATCTCCTGAGTTGTCGTACGATGTTCAAAGGAATTGGACGAAATCATTAGGTTTAGTATGGACTTTTAAGGTTTCGTGCGTTGTCGTAAGGTGTTGTTTGGAGTTTTAAGGTTTCCAGCGTTATTCTAACGTGCTTTTCATGTTGCTAATAAGGCATAGAAAATCTTAAGATGTACAAACTTGTCGTACGATTTTCAAAGGACTCGGACGAATTCATTAGGTGTATTATGGAGTTTTAAGGTTTCGTACGGTGATGTAAGGTGTTCATAGGAGTTGTAAGGCATCCTACATGATACTAACATTCTTTTCGAGTTGCTAATGGGACATAAAGAGTCGTAAGATGTCCTAAGTTGTCGTACGATGTTCAAAGGACTCGTACGAATTCATTAGGTATATTATGGAGTTTTAAGGTTTCATACGGTGTTGTAAGGTGTTGTTAGGAGTTGTAAGGCGTCCAACATTATACTAACGTGCTTTTCAAGGTGCTAATATGGCATATAGAGTCGTAAGATGTCTTAAGTTGCCGTACGACGTTCAATGGACTCGGACGAATTCATTAGGTTTATTATGGAGTTTTATAGTTTCGTATGGTGATGTAAGGTGTTCTTAGGAGTAGAAATGCGTCCTACATTATTCTAACG
Organism: Tagetes erecta; assembly: GCA_030867185.1. NCBI lineage: Eukaryota > Viridiplantae > Streptophyta > Magnoliopsida > Asterales > Asteraceae > Tagetes > Tagetes erecta. The sequence continues at coordinate 48,100,290 of CM061490.1, forward strand.
TGCTTTTCATGTTGCTAATGTCGCATCCTAAGCCGTCACATCTCCTGAGTTGTCGTACGATGTTCAAAGGAATTGGACGAAATCATTAGGTTTAGTATGGACTTTTAAGGTTTCGTGCGTTGTCGTAAGGTGTTGTTTGGAGTTTTAAGGTTTCCAGCGTTATTCTAACGTGCTTTTCATGGTGCTAATATGGCATAAAAAATCTTAAGATGTACAAACTTGTCGTACGATGTTCATAGGACTCGAACGAGTTCATTAGGTGTATTATGGAGTTTTAAGGTTCCGTACGGTGATGTAAGGTGTTCATAGGAGTTGTAAGGCATCCAACATGATACTAACGTTCTTTTCGAATTGCTAATGGGACATAAAAAATCGTAAGATGTCCTAAGTTGTCGTACGATGTTCAAAGGACTCGTACGAATTTATTAGGTATATTATGGAGTTTTAAGGTTTCGTATGGTGTTGTAAGGTGTTGTTAGGATTTGTAAGGCGTCCAACATTATACTAACGTGCTTTTCAAGGTGCTAATATGGCACACAAAGTCGTAAGATGTATTAAGTTGCCGTACGACGTTCAATGGACTCGTACGAAGGTTTATGATAGAGTTTTATAGTTTCGTACGGTGATGTAAGGTGTTCTTAGGAGTTGTAACTCGTCCTACATTATTCTAACGTGCTTTTCATGTTGCTATTGTCGCATCCTAAGCCGTAACATCTCCTGAGTTGTCGTACGATGTTCAAAGGACTTGGACGAAATCATTAGGTTTAGTATGGACTTTTAAGGTTTCGTACGTTGTCGTAAGGTGTTGTTTGGAGTTTTAAGGTTTCCTGCGTTATTCTAACGTGCTTTTCATGTTGCTAATATGGCATAGAAAATCTTAAGATGTACAAACTTGTCGTACGATTTTCAAAGGACTCGGACGAATTCATTAGGTGTATTATGGAGTTTTAAGGTTTCGTACGGTGATGTAAGGTGTTCATAGGAGTTGTAAGGCATCCTACATGATACTAACATTCTTTTCGAGTTGCTAATGGGACATAAAGAGTCGTAAGATGTCCTAAGTTGTCGTACGATGTTCAAAGGACTCGTACGAATTCATTAGGTATATTATGGAGTTTTAAGGTTTCATACGGTGTTGTAAGGTGTTGTTAGGAGTTGTAAGGCGTCCAACATTATACTAACGTGCTTTTCAAGGTGCTAATATGGCATATAGAGTCGTAAGATGTCTTAAGTTGCCGTACGACGTTCAATGGACTCGGACGAATTCATTAGGTTTATTATGGAGTTTTATAGTTTCGTATGGTGATGTAAGGTGTTCTTAGGAGTTGAAATGCGTCCTACATTCTTCTAACGTGCTTTTCATGTTGCTAATGTCGCATCCTAAGCCGTCACATCTCCTGAGTTGTCGTACGATGTTCAAAGGAATTGGACGAAATCATTAGGTTTAGTATGGACTTTTAAGGTTTCGTGCGTTGTCGTAAGGTGTTGTTTGGAGTTTTAAGGTTTCCAGCGTTATTCTAACGTGCTTTTCATGTTGCTAATATGGCATAGAAAATCTTAAGATGTACAAACTTGTCGTACGATTTTCAAAGGACTCGGACGAATTCATTAGGTGTATTATGGAGTTTTAAGGTTTCGTACGGTGATGTAAGGTGTTCATAGGAGTTGTAAGGCATCCTACATGATACTAACATTCTTTTCGAGTTGCTAATGGGACATAAAGAGTCGTAAGATGTCCTAAGTTGTCGTACGATGTTCAAAGGACTCGTACGAATTCATTAGGTATATTATGGAGTTTTAAGGTTTCATACGGTGTTGTAAGATGTTGTTAGGAGTTGTAAGGCGTCCAACATTATACTAACGTGCTTTTCAAGGTGCTAATATGGCATATAGAGTCGTAAGATGTCTTAAGTTGCCGTACGACGTTCAATGGACTCGGACGAATTCATTAGGTTTATTATGGAGTTTTATAGTTTCGTATGGTGATGTAAGGTGTTCTTAGGAGTAGAAATGCGTCCTACATTATTCTAACGTGCTTTTCATGTTGCTAATGTCGCATCCTAAGCCGTCACATCTCCTGAGTTGTCGTACGATGTTCAAAGGAATTGGACGAAATCATTAGGTTTAGTATGGACTTTTAAGGTTTCGTGCGTTGTCGTAAGGTGTTGTTTGGAGTTTTAAGGTTTCCAGCGTTATTCTAACGTGCTTTTCATGGTGCTAATATGGCATAAAAAATCTTAAGATGTACAAACTTGTCGTACGATGTTCATAGGACTCGAACGAATTCATTAGGTGTATTATGGAGTTTTAAGGTTCCGTACGGTGATGTAAGGTGTTCATAGGAGTTGTAAGGCATCCAACATGATACTAACGTTCTTTTCGAATTGCTAATGGGACATAAAAAATCGTAAGATGTCCTAAGTTGTCGTACGATGTTCAAAGGACTCGTACGAATTTATTAGGTATATTATGGAGTTTTAAGGTTTCGTATGGTGTTGTAAGGTGTTGTTAGGATTTGTAAGGCGTCCAACATTATACTAACGTGCTTTTCAAGGTGCTAATATGGCACACAAAGTCGTAAGATGTATTAAGTTGCCGTACGACGTTCAATGGACTCGTACGAAGGTTTATTATAGAGTTTTATAGTTTCGTACGGTGATGTAAGGTGTTCTTAGGAGTTGTAACTCGTCCTACATTATTCTAACGTGCTTTTCATGTTGCTATTGTCGCATCCTAAGCCGTAACATCTCCTGAGTTGTCGTACGATGTTCAAAGGACTTGGACGAAATCATTAGGTTTAGTATGGACTTTTAAGGTTTCGTACGTTGTCGTAAGGTGTTGTTTGGAGTTTTAAGGTTTCCTGCGTTATTCTAACGTGCTTTTCATGTTGCTAATATGGCATAGAAAATCTTAAGATGTACAAACTTGTCGTACGATTTTCAAAGGACTCGGACGAATTCATTAGGTGTATTATGGAGTTTTAAGGTTTCGTACGGTGATGTAAGGTGTTCATAGGAGTTGTAAGGCATCCTACATGATACTAACATTCTTTTCGAGTTGCTAATGGGACATAAGAGTCGTAAGATGTCCTAAGTTGTCGTACGATGTTCAAAGGACTCGTACGAATTCATTAGGTATATTATGGAGTTTTAAGGTTTCATACGGTGTTGTAAGGTGTTGTTAGGAGTTGTAAGGCGTCCAACATTATACTAACGTGCTTTTCAAGGTGCTAATATGGCACACAAAGTCGTAAGATGTATTAAGTTGCCGTACGACGTTCAATGGACTCGTACGAAGGTTTATTATAGAGTTTTATAGTTTCGTACGGTGATGTAAGGTGTTCTTAGGAGTTGTAACTCGTCCTACATTATTCTAACGTGCTTTTCATGTTGCTATTGTCGCATCCTAAGCCGTAACATCTCCTGAGTTGTCGTACGATGTTCAAAGGACTTGGACGAAATCATTAGGTTTAGTATGGACTTTTAAGGTTTCGTACGTTGTCGTAAGGTGTTGTTTGGAGTTTTAAGGTTTCCTGCGTTATTCTAACGTGCTTTTCATGTTGCTAATATGGCATAGAAAATCTTAAGATGTACAAACTTGTCGTACGATTTTCAAAGGACTCGGACGAATTCATTAGGTGTATTATGGAGTTTTAAGGTTTCGTACGGTGATGTAAGGTGTTCATAGGAGTTGTAAGGCATCCTACATGATACTAACATTCTTTTCGAGTTGCTAATGGGACATAAGAGTCGTAAGATGTCCTAAGTTGTCGTACGATGTTCAAAGGACTCGTACGAATTCATTAGGTATATTATGGAGTTTTAAGGTTTCATACGGTGTTGTAAGGTGTTGTTAGGAGTTGTAAGGCGTCCAACATTATACTAACGTGCTTTTCAAGGTGCTAATATGGCATATAGAGTCGTAAGATGTCTTAAGTTGCCGTACGACGTTCAATGGACTCGGACGAATTCATTAGGTTTATTATGGAGTTTTATAGTTTCGTATGGTGATGTAAGGTGTTCTTAGGAGTTGAAATGCGTCCTACATTCTTCTAACGTGCTTTTCATGTTGCTAATGTCGCATCCTAAGCCGTCACATCTCCTGAGTTGTCGTACGATGTTCAAAGGAATTGGACGAAATCATTAGGTTTAGTATGGACTTTTAAGGTTTCGTGCGTTGTCGTAAGGTGTTGTTTGGAGTTTTAAGGTTTCCAGCGTTATTCTAACGTGCTTTTCATGTTGCTAATATGGCATAGAAAATCTTAAGATGTACAAACTTGTCGTACGATTTTCAAAGGACTCGGACGAATTCATTAGGTGTATTATGGAGTTTTAAGGTTTCGTACGGTGATGTAAGGTGTTCATAGGAGTTGTAAGGCATCCTACATGATACTAACATTCTTTTCGAGTTGCTAATGGGACATAAAGAGTCGTAAGATGTCCTAAGTTGTCGTACGATGTTCAAAGGACTCGTACGAATTCATTAGGTATATTATGGAGTTTTAAGGTTTCATACGGTGTTGTAAGGTGTTGTTAGGAGTTGTAAGGCGTCCAACATTATACTAACGTGCTTTTCAAGGTGCTAATATGGCATATAGAGTCGTAAGATGTCTTAAGTTGCCGTACGACGTTCAATGGACTCGGACGAATTCATTAGGTTTATTATGGAGTTTTATAGTTTCGTATGGTGATGTAAGGTGTTCTTAGGAGTAGAAATGCGTCCTACATTATTCTAACGTGCTTTTCATGTTGCTAATGTCGCATCCTAAGCCGTCACATCTCCTGAGTTGTCGTACGATGTTCAAAGGAATTGGACGAAATCATTAGGTTTAGTATGGACTTTTAAGGTTTCGTGCGTTGTCGTAAGGTGTTGTTTGGAGTTTTAAGGTTTCCAGTGTTATTCTAACGTGCTTTTCATGGTGCTAATATGGCATAAAAAATCTTAAGATGTACAAACTTGTCGTACGATGTTCATAGGACTCGAACGAATTCATTAGGTGTATTATGGAGTTTTAAGGTTCCGTACGGTGATGTAAGGTGTTCATAGGAGTTGTAAGGCATCCAACATGATACTAACGTTCTTTTCGAATTGCTAATGGGACATAAAAAATCGTAAGATGTCCTAAGTTGTCGTACGATGTTCAAAGGACTCGTACGAATTTATTAGGTATATTATGGAGTTTTAAGGTTTCGTATGGTGTTGTAAGGTGTTGTTAGGATTTGTAAGGCGTCCAACATTATACTAACGTGCTTTTCAAGGTGCTAATATGGCACACAAAGTCGTAAGATGTATTAAGTTGCCGTACGACGTTCAATGGACTCGTACGAAGGTTTATTATAGAGTTTTATAGTTTCGTACGGTGATGTAAGGTGTTCTTAGGAGTTGTAACTCGTCCTACATTATTCTAACGTGCTTTTCATGTTGCTATTGTCGCATCCTAAGCCGTAACATCTCCTGAGTTGTCGTACGATGTTCAAAGGACTTGGGCGAAATCATTAGGTTTAGTATGGACTTTTAAGGTTTCGTACGTTGTCGTAAGGTGTTGTTTGGAGTTTTAAGGTTTCCTGCGTTATTCTAACGTGCTTTTCATGTTGCTAATATGGCATAGAAAATCTTAAGATGTACAAACTTGTCGTACGATTTTCAAAGGACTCGGACAAATTCATTAGGTGTATTATGGAGTTTTAAGGTTTCGTACGGTGATGTAAGGTGTTCATAGGAGTTGTAAGGCATCCTACATGATACTAACATTCTTTTCGAGTTGCTAATGGGACATAAAGAGTCGTAAGATGTCCTAAGTTGTCGTACGATGTTCAAAGGACTCGTACGAATTCATTAGGTATATTATGGAGTTTTAAGGTTTCATACGGTGTTGTAAGGTGTTGTTAGGAGTTGTAAGGCGTCCAACATTATACTAACGTGCTTTTCAAGGTGCTAATATGGCATATAGAGTCGTAAGATGTCTTAAGTTGCCGTACGACGTTCAATGGACTCGGACGAATTCATTAGGTTTATTATGGAGTTTTATAGTTTCGTATGGTGATGTAAGGTGTTCTTAGGAGTTGAAATGCGTCCTACATTCTTCTAACGTGCTTTTCATGTTGCTAATGTCGCATCCTAAGCCGTCACATCTCCTGAGTTGTCGTACGATGTTCAAAGGAATTGGACGAAATCATTAGGTTTAGTATGGACTTTTAAGGTTTCGTGCGTTGTCGTAAGGTGTTGTTTGGAGTTTTAAGGTTTCCAGCGTTATTCTAACGTGCTTTTCATGTTGCTAATATGGCATAGAAAATCTTAAGATGTACAAACTTGTCGTACGATTTTCAAAGGACTCGGACGAATTCATTAGGTGTATTATGGAGTTTTAAGGTTTCGTACGGTGATGTAAGGTGTTCATAGGAGTTGTAAGGCATCCTACATGATACTAACATTCTTTTCGAGTTGCTAATGGGACATAAAGAGTCGTAAGATGTCCTAAGTTGTCGTACGATGTTCAAAGGACTCGTACGAATTCATTAGGTATATTATGGAGTTTTAAGGTTTCAAACGGTGTTGTAAGGTGTTGTTAGGAGTTGTAAGGCGTCCAACATTATACTAACGTGCTTTTCAAGGTGCTAATATGGCATATAGAGTCGTAAGATGTCTTAAGTTGCCGTACGACGTTCAATGGACTCGGACGAATTCATTAGGTTTATTATGGAGTTTTATAGTTTCGTATGGTGATGTAAGGTGTTCTTAGGAGTTGAAATGCGTCCTACATTATTCTAACGTGCTTTTCATGTTGCTAATGTCGCATCCTAAGCCGTCACATCTCCTGAGTTGTCGTACGATGTTCAAAGGAATTGGACGAAATCATTAGGTTTAGTATGGACTTTTAAGGTTTCGTGCGTTGTCGTAAGGTGTTGTTTGGAGTTTTAAGGTTTCCAGCGTTATTCTAACGTGCTTTTCATGGTGCTAATATGGCATAAAAAATCTTAAGATGTACAAACTTGTCGTACGATGTTCATAGGACTCGAACGAATTCATTAGGTGTAATATAAAGTTTTAAGGTTTCGTACGGTGATGTAAGGTGTTCATAGGAGTTGTAAGGCATCCAACATGATACTAACGTTCTTTTCGAATTGCTAATGGGACATAAAAAATCGTAAGATGTCCTAAGTTGTCGTACGATGTTCAAAGGACTCGTACGAATTTATTAGGTATATTATGGAGTTTTAAGGTTTCGTATGGTGTTGTAAGGTGTTGTTAGGATTTGTAAGGCGTCCAACATTATACTAACGTGCTTTTCAAGGTGCTAATATGGCACACAAAGTCGTAAGATGTATTAAGTTGCCGTACGACGTTCAATGGACTCGTACGAAGGTTTATTATAGAGTTTTATAGTTTCGTACGGTGATGTAAGGTGTTCTTAGGAGTTGTAACTCGTCCTACATTATTCTAACGTGCTTTTCATGTTGCTATTGTCGCATCCTAAGCCGTAACATCTCCTGAGTTGTCGTACGATGTTCAAAGGACTTGGACGAAATCATTAGGTTTAGTATGGACTTTTAAGGTTTCGTACGTTGTCGTAAGGTGTTGTTTGGAGTTTTAAGGTTTCCTGCGTTATTCTAACGTGCTTTTCATGTTGCTAATATGGCATAGAAAATCTTAAGATGTACAAACTTGTCGTACGATTTTCAAAGGACTCGGACGAATTCATTAGGTGTATTATGGAGTTTTAAGGTTTCGTACGGTGATGTAAGGTGTTCATAGGAGTTGTAAGGCATCCTACATGATACTAACATTCTTTTCGAGTTGCTAATGGGACATAAAGAGTCGTAAGATGTCCTAAGTTGTCGTACGATGTTCAAAGGACTCGTACGAATTCATTAGGTATATTATGGAGTTTTAAGGTTTCATACGGTGTTGTAAGGTGTTGTTAGGAGTTGTAAGGCGTCCAACATTATACTAACGTGCTTTTCAAGGTGCTAATATGGCATATAGAGTCGTAAGATGTCTTAAGTTGCCGTACGACGTTCAATGGACTCGGACGAATTCATTAGGTTTATTATGGAGTTTTATAGTTTCGTATGGTGATGTAAGGTGTTCTTAGGAGTTGAAATGCGTCCTACATTATTCTAACGTGCTTTTCATGTTGCTAATGTCGCATCCTAAGCCGTCACATCTCCTGAGTTGTCGTACGATGTTCAAAGGAATTGGACGAAATCATTAGGTTTAGTAGGGACTTTTAAGGTTTCGTGCGCTGTCGTAAGGTGTTGTTTGGAGTTTTAAGGTTTCCAGCGTTATTCTAACGTGCTTTTCATGGTGCTAATATGGCATAAAAAATCTTAAGATGTACAAACTTGTCGTACGATGTTCAAAGGACTCGAACGAATTCATTAGGTGTATTATGGAGTTTTAAGGTTTCGTACGGTGATGTAAGGTGTTCATAGGAGTTGTAAGGCATCCAACATGATACTAACGTTCTTTTCGAATTGCTAATGGGACATAAAAAATCGTAAGATGACCTAAGTTGTCGTACGATGTTCAAAGGACTCGTACGAATTTATTAGGTATATTATGGAGTTTTAAGGTTTCGTATGGTGTTGTAAGGTGTTGTTAGGATTTGTAAGGCGTCCAACATTATACTAACGTGCTTTTCAAGGTGCTAATATGGCACACAAAGTCGTAAGATGTATTAAGTTGTCGTACGACGTTCAATGGACTCGTACGAAGGTTTATTATAGAGTTTTATAGTTTCGTACGGTGATGTAAGGTGTTCTTAGGAGTTGTAACGCGTCCTACATTATTCTAACGTGCTTTTCATGTTGCTATTGTCGCATCCTAAGCCGTAACATCTCCTGAGTTGTCGTACGATGTTCAAAGGACTTGGGCGAAATCATTAGGTTTAGTATGGACTTTTAAGGTTTCGTACGTTGTCGTAAGGTGTTGTTTGGAGTTTTAAGGTTTCCTGCGTTATTCTAACGTGCTTTTCATGTTGCTAATATGGCATAGAAAATCTTAAGATGTACAAACTTGTCGTACGATTTTCAAAGGACTCGGACGAATTCATTAGGTGTATTATGGAGTTTTAAGGTTTCGTACGGTGATGTAAGGTGTTCATAGGAGTTGTAAGGCATCCTACATGATACTAACATTCTTTTCGAGTTGCTAATGGGACATAAAGAGTCGTAAGATGTCCTAAGTTGTCGTACGATGTTCAAAGGACTCGTACGAATTCATTAGGTATATTATGGAGTTTTAAGGTTTCATACGGTGTTGTAAGGTGTTGTTAGGAGTTGTAAGGCGTCCAACATTATACTAACGTGCTTTTCAAGGTGCTAATATGGCATATAGAGTCGTAAGATGTCTTAAGTTGCCGTACGACGTTCAATGGACTCGGACGAATTCATTAGGTTTATTATGGAGTTTTATAGTTTCGTATGGTGATGTAAGGTGTTCTTAGGAGTTGAAATGCGTCCTACATTATTCTAACGTGCTTTTCATGTTGCTAATGTCGCATCCTAAGCCGTCACATCTCCTGAGTTGTCGTACGATGTTCAAAGGAATTGGACGAAATCATTAGGTTTAGTATGGACTTTTAAGGTTTCGTGCGTTGTCGTAAGTTGTTGTTTGGAGTTTTAAGGTTTCCAGCGTTATTCTAACGTGCTTTTCATGGTGCTAATATGGCATAAAAAATCTTAAGATGTACAAACTTGTCGTACGATGTTCAAAGGACTCGAACGAATTCATTAGGTGTATTATGGAGTTTTAAGGTTTCGTACGGTGATGTAAAGTGTTCATAGGAGTTGTAAGGCATCCAACATGATACTAACGTTCTTTTCGAATTGCTAATGGGACATAAAAAATCGTAAGATGACCTAAGTTGTCGTACGATGTTCAAAGGACTCGTACGAATTTATTAGGTATATTATGGAGTTTTAAGGTTTCGTATGGTGTTGTAAGGTGTTGTTAGGATTTGTAAGGCGTCCAACATTATACTAACGTGCTTTTCAAGGTGCTAATATGGCACACAAAGTCGTAAGATGTATTAAGTTGCCGTACGACGTTCAATGGACTCGTACGAAGGTTTATTATAGAGTTTTATAGTTTCGTACGGTGATGTAAGGTGTTCTTAGGAGTTGTAACGCGTCCTACATTATTCTAACGTGCTTTTCATGTTGCTATTGTCGCATCCTAAGCCGTAACATCTCCTGAGTTGTCGTACGATGTTCAAAGGACTTGGGCGAAATCATTAGGTTTAGTATGGACTTTTAAGGTTTCGTGCGTTGTCGTAAGGTGTTGTTTGGAGTTTTAAGGTTTCCTACGTTATTCTAACGTGCTTTTCATGTTGCTAATATGGCATAGAAAATCTTAAGATGTACAAACTTGTCGTACGATTTTCAAAGGACTCAGACGAATTCATTAGGTGTATTATGGAGTTTTAAGGTTTCGTACGGTGATGTAAGGTGTTCATAGGAGTTGTAAGGCATCCTACATGATACTAACATTCTTTTCGAGTTGCTAATGGGACATAAAGAGTCGTAAGATGTCCTAAGTTGTCGTACGATGTTCAAAGGACTCGTACGAATTCATTAGGAATATTATGGAGTTTTAAGGTTTCATACGGTGTTTTAAGGTGTTGTTAGGAGTTGTAAGGCGTCCTACATTATACTAACGTGCTTTTCAAGGTGCTAATATGGCATATAGAGTCGTAAGATGTCTTAAGTTGCCGTACGACGTTCAATGGACTCGGACGAATTCATTAGGTTTATTATGGAGTTTTATAGTTTCGTATGGTGATGTAAGGTGTTCTTAGGAGTTGAAATGCGTCCTACATTATTCTAACGTGCTTTTCATGTTGCTAGGAGTTGTAAGGCGTCCAACATTATACTAACGTGCTTTTCAAGGTGCTAATATGGCATATAGAGTCGTAAGATGTCTTAAGTTGCCGTACGACGTTCAATGGACTCGGACGAATTCATTAGGTTTATTATGGAGTTTTATAGTTTCGTATGGTGATGTAAGGTGTTCTTAGGAGTTGAAAAGCGTCCTACATTATTCTAACGTGCTTTTCATGTTGCTAATGTCGCATCATAAGCCGTCACATCTCCTGAGTTGTCGTACGATGTTCAAAGGACTTGGACGAAATCAATAGGTTTAGTATGGACTTTTAAGGTTTCGTGCGTTGTCGTAAGGTGTTGTTTGGAGTTTTAAGGTTTCCAGCGTTATTCTAACGTGCTTTTCATGGTGCTAATATGGCATAAAAAATCTTAGGATGTACAAACTTGTCGTACGATGTTCAAAGGACTCGAACGAATTCATTAGGTGTATTATGGAGTTTTAAGGTTTCGTACGGTGATGTAAGGTGTTCATAGGAGTTGTAAGGTATCCAACATGATACTAACGTTCTTTTCGAATTGCTAATGGGACATAAAAAATCGTAAGATGTCCTAAGTTGTCGTACGATGTTCAAAGGACTCGTACGAATTTATTAGGTATATTATGGAGTTTTAAGGTTTCGTATGGTGTTGTAAGGTGTTGTTAGGATTTGTAAGGCGTCCAACATTATACTAACGTGCTTTTCAAGGTGCTAATATAGCACACAAAGTCGTAAGATGTATTAAGTTGCCGTACGACGTTCAATGGACTCGTACGAAGGTTTATTATAGAGTTTTATAGTTTCGTACGGTGATGTAAGGTGTTCTTAGGAGTTGTAACTCGTCCTACATTATTCTAACGTGCTTTTCATGTTGCTAATGTCGCATCCTAAGCCGTAACATCTCCTGAGTTGTCGTACGATGTTCAAAGGACTTGGACGAAATCATTAGGTTTAGTATGGACTTTTAAGGTTTCGTACGTTGTCGTAAGGTGTTGTTTGGAGTTTTAAGGTTTCCTACGTTATTCTAACGTGCTTTTCATGTTGCTAATATGACATAGAAAATCTTAAGATGTACAAACTTGTCGTACGATTTTCAAAGGACTCGGACGAATTCATTAGGTGTATTATGGAGTTTTAAGGTTTCGTACGGTGATGTAAGGTGTTCATAGGAGTTGTAAGGCATCCTACATGATACTAACATTCTTTTCGAGTTGCTAATGGGACATAAAGAGTCGTAAGATGTCCTAAGTTGTCGTACGATGTTCAAAGGACTCGTACGAATTCATTAGGTATATTATGGAGTTTTAAGGTTTCATACGGTGTTTTAAGGTGTTGTTAGGTGTTGTAAGGCGTCCTACATTATACTAACGTGCTTTTCAAGGTGCTAATATGGCATATAGAGTCGTAAGATGTCTTAAGTTGCCGTACGACGTTCAATGGACTCGGACGAATTCATTAGGTTTATTATGGAGTTTTATAGTTTCGTATGGTGATGTAAGATGTTCTTAGGAGTTGAAATGCGTCCTACATTATTCTAACGTGCTTTTCATGTTGCTAGGAGTTGTAAGGCGTCCAACATTATACTAACGTGCTTTTCAAGGTGCTAATATGGCATATAGAGTCGTAAGATGTCTTAAGTTGCCGTACGACGTTCAATGGACTCGGACGAATTCATTAGGTTTATTATGGAGTTTTATAGTTTCGTATGGTGATGTAAGGTGTTCTTAGGAGTTGAAAAGCGTCCTACATTATTCTAACGTGCTTTTCATGTTGCTAATGTCGCATCATAAGCCGTCACATCTCCTGAGTTGTCGTACGATGTTCAAAGGACTTGGACGAAATAAATAGGTTTAGTATGGACTTTTAAGGTTTCGTGCGTTGTCGTAAGGTGTTGTTTGGAGTTTTAAGGTTTCCAGCGTTATTCTAACGTGCTTTTCATGGTGCTAATATGGCATAAAAAATCTTAAGATGTACAAACTTGTCGTACGATGTTCAAAGGACTCGAACGAATTCATTAGGTGTATTATGGAGTTTTAAGGTTTCGTACGGTGATGTAAGGTGTTCATAGGAGTTGTAAGGCATCCAACATGATACTAACGTTCTTTTCGAATTGCTAATGGGACATAAAAAATCGTAAGATGTCCTAAGTTGTCGTACGATGTTCAAAGGACTCGTACGAATTTATTAGGTATATTATGGAGTTTTAAGGTTTCGTATGGTGTTGTAAGGTGTTGTTAGGATTTGTAAGGCGTCCAACATTATACTAACGTGCTTTTCAAGGTGCTAATATGGCACACAAAGTCGTAAGATGTATTAAGTTGCCGTACGACGTTCAATGGACTCGTACGAAGGTTTATTATAGAGTTTTATAGTTTCGTACGGTGATGTAAGGTGTTCTTAGGAGTTGTAACTCGTCCTACATTATTCTAACGTGCTTTTCATGTTGCTAATGTCGCATCCTAAGCCGTAACATCTCCTGAGTTGTCGTACGATGTTCAAAGGACTTGGACGAAATCATTAGGTTTAGTATGGACTTTTAAGGTTTCGTACGTTGTCGTAAGGTGTTGTTTGGAGTTTTAAGGTTTCCTACGTTATTCTAACGTGCTTTTCATGTTGCTAATATGACATAGAAAATCTTAAGATGTACAAACTTGTCGTACGATTTTCAAAGGACTCGGACGAATTCATTAGGTGTATTATGGAGTTTTAAGGTTTCGTACGGTGATGTAAGGTGTTCATAGGAGTTGTAAGGCATCCTACATGATACTAACATTCTTTTCGAGTTGCTAATGGGACATTAAGAGTCGTAAGATGTCCTAAGTTGTCGTACGATGTTCAAAGGACTCGTACGAATTTATTAGGTATATTATGGAGTTTTAAGGTATCGTTTGGTGTTGTAAGGTGTTGTTAGGATTTGTAAGGCGTCCAACATTATACTAACGTGCTTTTCAAGGCGCTAATATGGCACACAAAGTCGTAAGATGTATTAAGTTGCCGTACGACGTTCAATGGACTCGTACGAAGGTTTATTATAGAGTTTTATAGTTTCGTACGGTGATGTAAGGTGTTCCTAGGAGTTGTAACGCGTCCTACATTATTCTAACGTGCTTTTCATGTTGCTAATGTCGCATCCTAAGTCGTAACATCTCCTGAGTTGTCGTACGATGTTCAAAGGACTAGGACGAAATCATTAGGTTTAGTATGGACTTTTAAGGTTTCGTACGTTGTCGTAAGGTGTTGTTTGGAGTTTTAAGGTTTCCTACGTTATTCTAACGTGCTTTTCATGTTGTTAATATGACATAGAAAATCTTAAGATGTACAAACTTGTCGTACGATTTTCAAAGGACTCGGACGAATTCATTAGGTGTATTATGGAGTTTTAAGGTTTCGTACGGTGATGTAAGGTGTTCATAGGAGTTGTAAGGCATCCTACATGATACTAACATTCTTTTCGAGTTGCTAATGGGACATAAAGAGTCGTAAGATGTCCTAAGTTGTCGTACGATGTTCAAAGGACTCGTACGAATTCATTAGGTATATTATGGAGTTTTAAGGTTTCATACGGTGTTTTAAGGTGTTGTTAGGAGTTGTAAGGCGTCCTACATTATACTAACGTGCTTTTCAAGGTGCTAATATGGCATATAGAGTCGTAAGATGTCTTAAGTTGCCGTACGACGTTCAATGGACTCGGACGAATTCATTAGGTTTATTATGGAGTTTTATAGTTTCGTATGGTGATGTAAGGTGTTCTTAGGAGTTGAAATGCGTCCTACATTATTCTAACGCGCTTTTCATGTTGCTAGGAGTTGTAAGGCGTCCAACATTATCCTAACGTGCTTTTCAAGGTGCTAATATGACATATAGAGTCGTAAGATGTCTTAAGTTGCCGTACGACGTTCAATGGACTCGGACGAATTCATTAGGTTTATTATGGAGTTTTATAGTTTCGTATGGTGATGTAAGGTATTCTTAGGAGTTGAAAAGCGTCCTACATTATTCTAACGTGCTTTTCATGTTGCTAATGTCGCATCATAAGCCGTCACATCTCCTGAGTTGTCGTACGATGTTCAAAGGACTTGGACGAAATCAATAGGTTTAGTATGGACTTTTAAGGTTTCGTGCGTTGTCGTAAGGTGTTGTTTGGAGTTTTAAGGTTTCCAGCGTTATTCTAACGTGCTTTTCATGGTGCTAATATGGCATAAAAAATCTTAGGATGTACAAACTTGTCGTACGATGTTCAAAGGACTCGAACGAATTCATTAGGTGTATTATGGAGTTTTAAGGTTTCGTACGGTGATGTAAGGTGTTTATAGGAGTTGTAAGGCATCCTACATGATACTAACATTCTTTTCGAGTTGCTAATGGGACATTAAGAGTCGTAAGATGTCCTAAGTTGTCGTACGATGTTCAAAGGACTCGTACGAATTTATTAGGTATATTATGGAGTTTTAAGGTATCGTATGGTGTTGTAAGGTGTTGTTAGGATTTGTAAGACGTCCAACATTATACTAACGTGCTTTTCAAGGCGCTAATATGGCACACAAAGTCGTAAGATGTATTAAGTTGCCGTACGACGTTCAATGGACTCGTACGAAGGTTTATTATAGAGTTTTATAGTTTCGTACGGTGATGTAAGGTGTTCCTAGGAGTTGTAACGCGTCCTACATTATTCTAACGTGCTTTTCATGTTGCTAATGTCGCATCCTAAGTCGTAACATCTCCTGAGTTGTCGTACGATGTTCAAAGGACTTGGGCGAAATCATTAGGTTTAGTATGGACTTTTAAGGTTTCGTACGTTGTCGTAAGGTGTTATTTGGAGTTTTAAGGTTCCCTTCGTTATTCTAACGTGCTTTTCATGTTGCTAATATGGCATAAAAAATCAAAAGATGTACAAACTTGTCGTACGATTTTCAAAGGACTCGGACGAATTCATTAGGTGTATTATGGAGTTTTAAGGTTTTGTACGGTGATGTAAGGTGTTCATAGGAGTTGTAAGGCATCCTACATGATACTAACATTCTTTTCGAGTTGCTAATGGGACATTAAGAGTCGTAAGATGTGCTAAGTTGTCGTACGATGTTCAAAGAACTCGTACGAATTCATTAGGTATATTATGGAGTTTTAAGGTTTCATACGGTGTTGTAAGGTGTTGTTAGGAGTTCTAAGGCGTCCAACATTATACTAACGTACTTTTCAAGGTGCTAATATGGCATATAGAGTCGTAAGATGTCTTAAGTTGTCGTACGACATTCAATGGAACCAGACGAATTCGTTAGGTTTATTATGGAGTTTTATAGTTTCGTACGGTGATGTAAGGTGTTCCTAGGAGTTGTAACGCGTCCTACATTATTCTAACGTGCTTTTCATGTTGCTAATGTCGCATCCTAAGCCGTAACATCTCCTGAGTTGTCGTACGATGTTCAAAGGACTTGGACGAAATCATTAGGTTTAGTATGGACTTTTAAGGTTTCGTACGTTGTCGTAAGGTGTTGTTTGGAGTTTTAAGGTTTCCTACGTTATTCTAACGTGCTTTTCATGTTGCTAATATGGCATAGAAAATCTTAAGATGTACAAACTTGTCGTACGATTTTCAAAGGACTCGGACGAATTCATTAGGTGTATTATGGAGTTTTAAGGTTTCGTACGGTGATGTAAGGTGTTCATAGGAGTTGTAAGGCATCCTACATGATACTAACATTCTTTTCGAGTTGCTAATGGGACATTAAGAGTCGTAAGGTGTCCTAAGTTGTCGTACGATGTTCAAAGAACTCGTACGAATTCATTAGGTATATTATGGAGTTTTAAGGTTTCATACGGTGTTGTAACGTGTTGTTAGGAGTTCTAAGGCGTCCAACATTATACTAACGTACTTTTCAAGGTGCTAATATGGCATATAGAGTCGTAAGATGTCTTAAGTTGTCGTACGACGTTCAATGGAACCGGACGAATTCATTAGGTTTATTATGGAGCTTTATAGTTTCGTACGGTGATGTAAGGTGTTCTTAGGAGTTGTAACGCGTCCTACATTATTCTAACGTGCTTTTCATGTTGCTAATGTCGCATCCTAAGCCGTAACATCTCCTGAGTTGTCGTACGATGTTCAAAGGACTTGGACGAAATCATTAGGTTTAGTATGGACTTTTAAGGTTTCGTACGTTGTCGTAAGGTGTTGTTTGGAGTTTTAAGGTTTCCTACGTTATTCTAACGTGCTTTTCATGTTGCTAATATGGCATAGAAAATCTTAAGATGTACAAACTTGTCGTACGATTTTAAAAGGACTCGGACGAATTCATTAGGTGTATTATGGAGTTTTAAGGTTTCGTACGGTGATGTAAGGTGTTCATAGGAGTTATAAGGCATCCTACATGATACTAACATTCTTTTCGAGTTGCTAATGGGACATTAAGAGTCGTAAGGTGTCCTAAGTTGTCGTACGATGTTCAAAGAACTCGTACGAATTCATTAGGTATATTATGGAGTTTTAAGGTTTCATACGGTGTTGTAAGGTGTTGTTAGGAGTTCTAAGGCGTCCAACATTATACTAACGTACTTTTCAAGGTGCTAATATGGCATATAGAGTCGTAAGATGTCTTAAGTTGTCGTACGACGTTCAATGGAACCGGACGAATTCATTAGGTTTATTATGGAGCTTTATAGTTTCGTACGGTGATGTAAGGTGTTCTTAGGAGTTGTAACGCGTCCTACATTATTCTAACGTGCTTTTCATGTTGCTAATGTCGCATCCTAAGCCGTAACATCTCCTGAGTTGTCGTACGATGTTCAAAGGACTTGGACGAAATCATTAGGTTTAGTATGGACTTTTAAGGTTTCGTACGTTGTCGTAAGGTGTTGTTTGGAGTTTTAAGGTTTCCTACGTTATTCTAACGTGCTTTTCATGTTGCTAATATGGCATAGAAAATCTTAAGATGTACAAACTTGTCGTACGATTTTCAAAGGACTCGGACGAATTCATTAGGTGTATTATGGAGTTTTAAGGTTTCGTACGGTGATGTAAGGTGTTCATAGGAGTTGTAAGGCATCCTACATGATACTAACATTCTTTTCGAGTTGCTAATGGGACATTAAGAGTCGTAAGATGTCCTAAGTTGTCGTACGATGTTCAAAGAACTCGTACGAATTCATTCGGTATATTATGGAGTTTTAAGGTTTCATACGGTGTTGTAAGGTGTTGTTAGGAGTTCTAAGGCGTCCAACATTATACTAACGTACTTTTCAAGGTGCTAATATGGCATATAGAGTCGTAAGATGTCTTAAGTTGTCGTACGACGTTCAATGGAACCAGACGAATTCATTAGGTTTATTATGGAGCTTTATAGTTTCGTACGGTGATGTAAGGTGTTCTTAGGAGTTGTAACGCGTCCTACATTATTCTAACGTGCTTTTCATGTTGCTAATGTCGCATCCTAAGCCGTAACATCTCCTGAGTTGTCGTACGATGTTCAAAGGACTTGGACGAAATCATTAGGTTTAGTATGGACTTTTAAGGTTTCGTACGTTGTCGTAAGGTGTTGTTTGGAGTTTTAAGGTTTCCTACGTTATTCTAACGTGCTTTTCATGTTGCTAATATGGCATAGAAAATCTTAAGATGTACAAACTTGTCGTACGATTTTCAACGGACTCGGACGAATTCATTAGGTGTATTATGGAGTTTTAAGGTTTCGTACGGTGATGTAAGGAGTTCATAGGAGTTGTAAGGCATCCTACATGATACTAACATTCTTTTCGAGTTGCTAATGGGATTAAGAGTCGTAAGATGTCCTAAGTTGTCGTACGATGTTCAAAGAACTCGTACGAATTCATTAGGTATATTATGGAGTTTTAAGGTTTCATACGGTGTTGTAAGGTGTTGTTAGGAGTTCTAAGGCGTCCAACATTATACTAACGTACTTTTCAAGGTGCTAATATGGCATATAGAGTCGTAAGATGTCTTAAGTTGTCGTACGACGTTCAATGGAACCGGACGAATTCATTAGGTTTATTATGGAGCTTTATAGTTTCGTACGGTGATGTAAGGTGTTCTTAGGAGTTGTAACGCGTCCTACATTATTCTAACGTGCTTTTCATGTTGCTAATGTCGCATCCTAAGCCGTAACATCTCCTGAGTTGTCGTACGATGTTCAAAGGACTTGGACGAAATCATTAGGTTTAGTATGGACTTTTAAGGTTTCGTACGTTGTCGTAAGGTGTTGTTTGGAGTTTTAAGGTTTCCTACGTTATTCTAACGTGCTTTTCATGTTGCTAATATGGCATAGAAAATCTTAAGATGTACAAACTTGTCGTACGATTTTCAAAGGACTCGGACGAATTCATTAGGTGTATTATGGAGTTTTAAGGTTTCGTACGGTGATGTAAGGTGTTCATAGGAGTTGTAAGGCATCCTACATGATACTAACATTCTTTTCGAGTTGCTAATGGGACATTAAGAGTCGTAAGATGTCCTAAGTTGTCGTACGATGTTCAAAGAACTCGTACGAATTCATTCGGTATATTATGGAGTTTTAAGGTTTCATACGGTGTTGTAAGGTGTTGTTAGGAGTTCTAAGGCGTCCAACATTATACTAACGTACTTTTCAAGGTGCTAATATGGCATATAGAGTCGTAAGATGTCTTAAGTTGTCGTACGACGTTCAATGGAACCAGACGAATTCATTAGGTTTATTATGGAGCTTTATAGTTTCGTACGGTGATGTAAGGTGTTCTTAGGAGTTGTAACGCGTCCTACATTATTCTAACGTGCTTTTCATGTTGCTAATGTCGCATCCTAAGCCGTAACATCTCCTGAGTTGTCGTACGATGTTCAAAGGACTTGGACGAAATCATTAGGTTTAGTATGGACTTTTAAGGTTTCGTACGTTGTCGTAAGGTGTTGTTTGGAGTTTTAAGGTTTCCTACGTTATTCTAACGTGCTTTTCATGTTGCTAATATGGCATAGAAAATCTTAAGATGTACAAACTTGTAGTACGATTTTCAACGGACTCGGACGAATTCATTAGGTGTATTATGGAGTTTTAAGGTTTCGTACGGTGATGTAAGGTGTTCATAGGAGTTGTAAGGCATCCTACATGATACTAACATTCTTTTCGAGTTGCTAATGGGACATTAAGAGTCGTAAGATGTCCTAAGTTGTCGTACGATGTTCAAAGAACTCGTACGAATTCATTAGGTATATTATGGAGTTTTAAGGTTTCATACGGTGTTGTAAGGTGTTGTTAGGAGTTCTAAGGCGTCCAACATTATACTAACGTACTTTTCAAGGTGCTAATATGGCATATAGAGTCGTAAGATGTCTTAAGTTGTCGTACGACGTTCAATGGAACCGGACGAATTCATTAGGTTTATTATGGAGCTTTATAGTTTCGTACGGTGATGTAAGGTGTTCTTAGGAGTTGTAACGCGTCCTACATTATTCTAACGTGCTTTTCATGTTGCTAATGTCGCATCCTAAGCCGTAACATCTCCTGAGTTGTCGTACGATGTTCAAAGGACTTGGACGAAATCATTAGGTTTAGTATGGACTTTTAAGGTTTCGTACGTTGTCGTAAGGTGTTGTTTGGAGTTTTAAGGTTTCCTACGTTATTCTAACGTGCTTTTCATGTTGCTAATATGGCATAGAAAATCTTAAGATGTACAAACTTGTCGTACAATTTTCAAAGGACTCGGACGAATTCATTAGGTGTATTATGGAGTTTTAAGGTTTCGTACGGTGATGTAAGGTGTTCATAGGAGTTGTAAGGCATCCTACATGATACTAACATTCTTTTCGAGTTGCTAATGGGACATTAAGAGTCGTAAGATGTCCTAAGTTGTCGTACGATGTTCAAAGAACTCGTACGAATTCATTAGGTATATTATGGAGTTTTAAGGTTTCATACGGTGTTGTAAGGTGTTGTTAGGAGTTCTAAGGTGTCCAACATTATACTAACGTACTTTTCAAGGTGCTAATATGGCATATAGAGTCGTAAGATGTCTTAAGTTGTCGTACGACGTTCAATGGAACCGGACGAATTCATTAGGTTTATTATGGAGCTTTATAGTTTCGTACGGTGATGTAAGGTGTTCTTAGGAGTTGTAACGCATCCTACATTATTCTAACGTGCTTTTCATGTTGCTAATGTCGCATCCTAAGCCGTAACATCTCCTGAGTTGTCGTACGATGTTCAAAGGACTTGGACGAAATCATTAGGTTTAGTATGGACTTTTAAGGTTTCGTACGTTGTCGTAAGGTGTTGTTTGGAGTTTTAAGGTTTCCTACGTTATTCTAACGTGCTTTTCATGTTGCTAATATGGCATAGAAAATCTTAAGATGTACAAACTTGTCGTACAATTTTCAAAGGACTCGGACGAATTCATTAGGTGTATTATGGAGTTTTAAGGTTTCGTACGGTGATGTAAGGTGTTCATAGGAGTTGTAAGGCATCCTACATGATACTAACATTCTTTTCGAGTTGCTAATGGGACATTAAGAGTCGTAAGATGTCCTAAGTTGTCGTACGATGTTCAAAGAACTCGTACGAATTCATTAGGTATATTATGGAGTTTTAAGGTTTCATACGGTGTTGTAAGGTGTTGTTAGGAGTTCTAAGGTGTCCAACATTATACTAACGTACTTTTCAAGGTGCTAATATGGCATATAGAGTCGTAAGATGTCTTAAGTTGTCGTACGACGTTCAATGGAACCGGACGAATTCATTAGGTTTATTATGGAGCTTTATAGTTTCGTACGGTGATGTAAGGTGTTCTTAGGAGTTGTAACGCGTCCTACATTATTCTAACGTGCTTTTCATGTTGCTAATGTCGCATCCTAAGCCGTAACATCTCCTGAGTTGTCGTACGATGTTCAAAGGACTTGGACGAAATCATTAGGTTTAGTATGGACTTTTAAGGTTTCGTACGTTGTCGTAAGGTGTTGTTTGGAGTTTTAAGGTTTCCTACGTTATTCTAACGTGCTTTTCATGTTGCTAATATGGCATAGAAAATCTTAAGATGTACAAACTTGTCGTACGATTTTCAAAAGACTCGAACGAATTCATTAGGTGTATTATGGAGTTTTAAGGTTTCGTACGGTGATGTAAGGTGTTCATAGGAGTTGTAAGGCATCCTACATGATACTAACATTCTTTTCGAGTTGCTAATGGGACATTAAGAGTCGTAAGATGTCCTAAGTTGTCGTACGATGTTCAAAGGACTCGTACGAATTCATTAGGTATATTATGGAGTTTTAACATTTCAAACAGTGTTGTAAGGTGTTGTTAGGAGTTGTAAGGCGTCCAACATTATACTAACGTACTTTTCAAGGTGCTAATATGGCATATAGAGTCGTAAGATGTCTTAAGTTGCCGTACGACGTTCAATGGACTCGGACGAATTCATTAGGTTTATTATGGAGTTGTATAGTTTCGTATGGTGATGTAAGGTGTTCTTAGGAGTTGAAATGCGTCCTACATTATTCTAACGTGCTTTTCATGTTGCTAATGTCGCATCCTAAGCCGTCACATCTCCTGAGTTATCGTACGATGTTCAAAGGATTTGGACGAAATCATTAGGTTTAGTATGGACTTTTAAGGTTTCGTGCGTTGTCGTAAGGTGTTGTTTGGAGTTTTAAGGTTTCCAGCGTTATTCTAACGTGCTTTTCATGGTGCTAATATGGCATAAAAAATCTTAAGATGTACAAACTTGTCGTACAATGTTCAAAGGACTCGAACGAATTCATTAGGTGTATTATGGAGTTTTAAGGTTTCGTACGGTGATGTAAGGTGTTCATAGGAGTTGTAAGGCATCCAACATGATACTAACGTTCTTTTCGAATTGCTAATGGGACATAAAAAATCGTAAGATGTCCTAAGTTGTCGTACGATGTTCAAAGGACTCGTACGAATTTATTAGGTATATTATGGAGTTTTAAGGTTTCGTATGGTGTTGTAAGGTGTTGTTAGGATTTGTAAGGCGTCCAACATTATACTAACGTGCTTTTCAAGGTGCTAATATGGCACACAAAGTCGTAAGATGTATTAAGTTGCCGTACGACGTTCAATGGACTCGTACGAAGGTTTATTATAGAGTTTTATAGTTTCGTACGGTGATGTAAGGTGTTCTTAGGAGTTGTAACGCGTCCTACATTATTCTAACGTGCTTTTCATGTTGCTAATGTCGCATCCTAAGCCGTAACATCTCCTGAGTTGTCGTACGATGTTCGAAGGACTTGGGCGAAATCATTAGGTTTAGTATGGACTTTTAAGGTTTCGTACGTTGTCGTAAGGTGTTGTTTGGAGTTTTAAGGTTTCCTACGTTATTCTAACGTGCTTTTCATGTTGCTAATATGGCATAGAAAATCTTAAGATGTACAAACTTGTCGTACGATTTTCAAAGGACTCGGACGAATTCATTAGGTGTATTATGGAGTTTTAAGGTTTCGTACGGTGATGTAAGGTGTTCATAGGAGTTGTAAGGCATCCTACATGATACTAACATTCTTTTCGAGTTGCTAATGGGACATTAGGAGTCGTAAGATGTCCTAAGTTGTCGTACGATGTTCAAAGAACTCGTACGAATTCATTAGGTATATTATGGAGTTTTAAGGTTTCATACGGTGTTGTAAGGTGTTGTTAGGAGTTCTAAGGCGTCCAACATTATACTAACGTACTTTTCAAGGTGCTAATATGGCATATAGAGTCGTAAGATGTCTTATGTTGTCGTACGACGTTCAATGGACTCGGACGAATTCATTAGGTTTATTATGGAGTTTTATAGTTTCGTACGGTGATGTAAGGTGTTCTTAGGAGTTGTAACGCGTCCTACATTATTCAAACGTGCTTTTCATGTTGCTAATGTCGCATCCTAAGCCGTAACATCTCCTGAGTTGTCGTACGATGTTCAAAGGACTTGGACGAAATCATTAGGTTTAGTATGGACTTTTAAGGTTTCGTACGTTGTCGTAAGGTGTTGTTTGGAGTTTTAAGGTTTCCTACGTTATTCTAACGTGCTTTTCATGTTGCTAATATGGCATAGAAAATCTTAAGATGTACAAACTTGTCGTACGATTTTCAAAGGACTCGGACGAATTCATTAGGTGTATTATGGAGTTTTAAGGTTTCGTACGATGATGTAAGATGTTCATAGGAGTTGTAAGGCATCCTACATGATACTAACATTCTTTTCGAGTTGCTAATGGGACATTAAGAGTCGTAAGATGTCCTAAGTTGTCGTACGATGTTCAAAGGACTCGTACGAATTCATTAGGTATATTATGGAGTTTTAACATTTCAAACGGTGTTGTAAGGTGTTGTTAGGAGTTGTAAGGCGTCCAACATTATACTAACGTACTTTTCAAGGTGCTAATATGGCATATAGAGTCGTAAGATGTCTTAAGTTGCCGTACGACGTTCAATGGACTCGGACGAATTCATTAGGTTTATTATGGAGTTTTATAGTTTCGTATGGTGATGTAAGGTGTTCTTAGGAGTTGAAATGCGTCCTACATTATTCTAACGTGCTTTTCATGTTGCTAATGTCGCATCCTAAGCCGTCACATCTCCTGAGTTATCGTACGATGTTCAAAGGATTTGGACGAAATCATTAGGTTTAGTATGGACTTTTAAGGTTTCGTGCGTTGTCGTAAGGTGTTGTTTGGAGTTTTAAGGTTTCCAGCGTTATTCTAACGTGCTTTTCATGGTGCTAATATGGCATAAAAAATCTTAAGATGTACAAACTTTTCGTACAATGTTCAAAGGACTCGAACGAATTCATTAGGTGTATTATGGAGTTTTAAGGTTTCGTACGGTGATGTAAGGTGTTCATAGGAGTTGTAAGGCATCCAACATGATACTAACGTTCTTTTCGAATTGCTAATGGGACATAAAAAATCGTAAGATGTCCTAAGTTGTCGTACGATGTTCAAAGGACTCGTACGAATTTATTAGGTATATTATGGAGTTTTAAGGTTTCGTATGGTGTTGTAAGGTGTTGTTAGGATTTGTAAGGCGTCCAACATTATACTAACGTGCTTTTCAAGGTGCTAATATGGCACACAAAGTCGTAAGATGTATTAAGTTGCCGTACGACGTTCAATGGACTCGTACGAAGGTTTATTATAGAGTTTTATAGTTTCGTACGGTGATGTAAGGTGTTCTTAGGAGTTGTAACGCGTCCTACATTATTCTAACGTGCTTTTCATGTTGCTAATGTCGCATCCTAAGCCGTAACATCTCCTGAGTTGTCGTACGATGTTCGAAGGACTTGGGCGAAATCATTAGGTTTAGTATGGACTTTTAAGGTTTCGTACGTTGTCGTAAGGTGTTGTTTGGAGTTTTAAGGTTTCCTACGTTATTCTAACGTGCTTTTCATGTTGCTAATATGGCATAGAAAATCTTAAGATGTACAAACTTGTCGTATGATTTTCAAAGGACTCGGACGAATTCATTAGGTGTATTATGGAGTTTTAAGGTTTCGTACGGTGATGTAAGGTGTTCATAGGAGTTGTAAGGCATCCTACATGATACTAACATTCTTTTCGAGTTGCTAATGGGACATTAGGAGTCGTAAGATGTCCTAAGTTGTCGTACGATGTTCAAAGAACTCGTACGAATTCATTAGGTATATTATGGAGTTTTAAGGTTTCATACGGTGTTGTAAGGTGTTGTTAGGAGTTCTAAGGCGTCCAACATTATACTAACGTACTTTTCAAGGTGCTAATATGGCATATAGAGTCGTAAGATGTCTTATGTTGTCGTACGACGTTCAATGGACTCGGACGAATTCATTAGGTTTATTATGGAGTTTTATAGTTTCGTACGGTGATGTAAGGTGTTCTTAGGAGTTGTAACGCGTCCTACATTATTCAAACGTGCTTTTCATGTTGCTAATGTCGCATCCTAAGCCGTAACATCTCCTGAGTTGTCGTACGATGTTCAAAGGACTTGGACGAAATCATTAGGTTTAGTATGGACTTTTAAGGTTTCGTACGTTGTCGTAAGGTGTTGTTTGGAGTTTTAAGGTTTCCTACGTTATTCTAACGTGCTTTTCATGTTGCTAATATGGCATAGAAAATCTTAAGATGTACAAACTTGTCGTACGATTTTCAAAGGACTCGGACGAATTCATTAGGTGTATTATGGAGTTTTAAGGTTTCGTATGGTGATGTAAGGTGTTCATAGGAGTTGTAAGGCATCCTACATGATACTAACATTCTTTTCGAGTTGCTAATGGGACATTAAGAGTCGTAAGATGTCCTAAGTTGTCGTACGATGTTCAAAGAACTCGTACGAATTCATTAGGTATATTATGGAGTTTTAAGGTTTCATACGGTGTTGTAAGGTGTTGTTAGGAGTTCTAAGGCGTCCAACATTATACTAACGTACTTTTCAAGGTGCTAATATGGCATATAGAGTCGTAAGATGTCTTAAGTTGTCGTACGACGTTCAATGGACTCGGACGAATTCATTAGGTTTATTATGGAGTTTTATAGTTTTGTACGGTGATGTAAGGTGTTCTTAGGAGTTGTAACGCGTCCTACATTATTCTAACGTGCTTTTCATGTTGCTAATGTCGCATCCTAAGCCGTAACATCTCCTGAGTTGTCGTACGATGTTCAAAGGACTTGGACGAAATCATTAGGTTTAGTATGGACTTTTAAGGTTTCGTACGTTGTCGTAAGGTGTTGTTTGGAGTTTTAAGGTTTCCTACGTTATTCTAACGTGCTTTTCATGTTGCTAATATGGCATAGAAAATCTTAAGATGTACAAACTTGTCGTACGATTTTCAAAGGACTCGGACGAATTCATTAGGTGTATTATGAAGTTTTAAGGTTTCGTACGGTGATGTAAGGTGTTAATAGGAGTGGTAAGGCATCCTACATGATACTAACATTCTTTTCGAGTTGCTAATGGGACATTAAGAGTCGTAAAATGTCCTAAGTTGTCGTACGATGTTCAAAGAACTCGTACGAATTCATTAGGTATATTATGGAGTTTTAAGGTTTCATACGGTGTTGTAAGGTATTGTTAGGAGTTCTAAGGCGTCCAACATTATACTAACGTACTTTTCAAGGTGCTAATATGGCATATAGAGTCGTAAGATGTCTTAAGTTGTCGTACGACTTTCAATGGACTCGGACGAATTCATTAGGTTTATTATGGAGTTTTATAGTTTCGTACGGTGATGTAAGGTGTTCTTAGGAGTTGTAACGCGTCCTACATTATTCAAACGTGCTTTTCATGTTGCTAATGTCGCATCCTAAGCCGTAACATCTCCTGAGTTGTCGTACGATGTTCAAAGTACTTGGACGAAATCATTAGGTTTAGTATGGACTTTTAAGGTTTCGTACGTTGTCGTAAGGTGTTGTTTGGAGTTTCAAGGTTTCCTACGTTATTCTAACGTGCTTTTCATGTTGCTAATATGGCATAGAAAATCTTAAGATGTACAAACTTGTCGTACGATTTTCAAAGGACTCGGACGAATTCATTAGGTGTATTATGGAGTTTTAAGGTTTCGTACGGTGATGTAAGGTGTTCATAGGAGTTGTAAGGCATCCTACATGATACTAACATTCTTTTCGAGTTGCTAATGGGACATTAAGAGTCGTAAGATGTCCTAAGTTGTCGTACGATGTTCAAAGGACTCGTACGAATTTATTAGGTATATTATGGAGTTTTAAGGTTTCGTATGGTGTTGTAAGGTGTTGTTAGGATTTGTAAGGCGTCCAACATTATACTAACGTGCTTTTCAAGGTGCTAATATGGCACACAAAGTCATAAGATGTATTAAGTTGCCGTACGACGTTCAATGGACTCGTACGAAGGTTTATTATAGAGTTTTATAGTTTCGTACGGTGATGTAAGGTGTTCCTAGGAGTTGTAACGCGTCCTACATTATTCTAACGTGCTTTTCATGTTGCTAATGTCGCATCCTAAGTCGTAACATCTCCTGAGTTGTCGTACGATGTTCAAAGGACTTGGACGAAATCATTAGGTTTAGTATGGACTTTTAAGGTTTCGTACGTTGTCGTAAGGTGTTATTTGGAGTTTTAAGGTTCCCTGTGTTATTCTAACGTGCTTTTCATGTTGCTAATATGGCATAAAAAATCAAAAGATGTACAAACTTGTCGTACGATTTTCAAAGGACTCGGACGAATTCATTAGGTGTATTATGGAGTTTTAAGGTTTCGTACGGTGATGTAAGGTGTTCATAGGAGTTGTAAGGCATCCTACATGATACTAACATTCTTTTCGAGTTGCTAATGGGACATTAAGAGTCGTAAGATGTCCTAAGTTGTCGTACGATGTTCAAAGAACTCGTACGAATTCATTCGGTATATTATGGAGTTTTAAGGTTTCATACGGTGTTGTAAGGTGTTGTTAGGAGTTCTAAGGTATCCAACATTATACTAACGTACTTTTCAAGGTGCTAATATGGCATATAGAGTCGTAAGATGTCTTAAGTTGTCGTACGACGTTCAATGGAACCGGACGAATTCATTAGGTTTATTATGGAGCTTTATAGTTTCGTACGGTGATGTAAGGTGTTCTTAGGAGTTGTAACGCGTCCTACATTATTCTAACGTGCTTTTCATGTTGCTAATGTCGCATCCTAAGCCGTAACATCTCCTGAGTTGTCGTACGATGTTCAAAGGACTTGGACGAAATCATTAGGTTTAGTATGGACTTTTAAGGTTTCGTACGTTGTCGTAAGGTGTTGTTTGGAGTTTTAAGGTTTCCTACGTTATTCTAACGTGCTTTTCATGTTGCTAATATGGCATAGAAAATCTTAAGATGTACAAACTTGTCGTACGATTTTCAAAGGACTCGGACGAATTCATTAGGTGTATTATGGAGTTTTAAGGTTTCGTACGGTGATGTAAGGTGTTCATAGGAGTTGTAAGGCATCCTACATGATACTAACATTCTTTTCGAGTTGCTAATGGGACATTAAGAGTCGTAAGATGTCCTAAGTTGTCGTACGATGTTCAAAGAACTCGTACGAATTCATTAGGTATATTATGGAGTTTTAAGGTTTCATACGGTGTTGTAAGGTGTTGTTAGGAGTTCTAAGGCGTCCAACATTATACTAACGTACTTTTCAAGGTGCTAATATGGCATATAGAGTCGTAAGATGTCTTAAGTTGTCGTACGACGTTCAATGGACTCGGACGAATTCATTAGGTTTATTATGGAGTTTTATAGTTTCGTACGGTGATGTAAGGTGTTCTTAGGAGTTGTAACGCGTCCTACATTATTCTAACGTGCTTTTCATGTTGCTAATGTCGCATCCTAAGCCGTAACATCTCCTGAGTTGTCGTACGATGTTCAAAGGACTTGGACGAAATCATTAGGTTTAGTATGGACTTTTAAGGTTTCGTACGTTGTCGTAAGGTGTTGTTTGGAGTTTTAAGGTTTCCTACGTTATTCTAACGTGCTTTTCATGTTGCTAATATGGCATAGAAAATCTTAAGATGTACAAACTTGTCGTACGATTTTCAAAGGACTCGGACGAATTCATTAGGTGTATTATGGAGTTTTAAGGTTTCGTACGGTGATGTAAGGTGTTCATAGGAGTTGTAAGGCATCCTACATGATACTAACATTCTTTTCGAGTTGCTAATGGGACATTAGGAGTCGTAAGATGTCCTAAGTTGTCGTACGATGTTCAAAGAACTCGTACGAATTCATTAGGTATATTATGGAGTTTTAAGGTTTCATACGGTGTTGTAAGGTGTTGTTAGGAGTTCTAAGGCGTCCAACATTATACTAACGTACTTTTCAAGGTGCTAATATGGCATATAGAGTCGTAAGATGTCTTATGTTGTCGTACGACGTTCAATGGACTCGGACGAATTCATTAGGTTTATTATGGAGTTTTATAGTTTCGTACGGTGATGTAAGGTGTTCTTAGGAGTTGTAACGCGTCCTACATTATTCAAACGTGCTTTTCATGTTGCTAATGTCGCATCCTAAGCCGTAACATCTCCTGAGTTGTCGTACGATGTTCAAAGGACTTGGACGAAATCATTAGGTTTAGTATGGACTTTTAAGGTTTCGTACGTTGTCGTAAGGTGTTGTTTGGAGTTTTAAGGTTTCCTACGTTATTCTAACGTGCTTTTCATGTTGCTAATATGGCATAGAAAATCTTAAGATGTACAAACTTGTCGTACGATTTTCAAAGGACTCGGACGAATTCATTAGGTGTATTATGGAGTTTTAAGGTTTCGTACGGTGATGTAAGGTGTTCATAGGAGTTGTAAGGCATCCTACATGATACTAACATTCTTTTCGAGTTGCTAATGGGACATTAAGAGTCGTAAGATGTCCTAAGTTGTCGTACGATGTTCAAAGAACTCGTACGAATTCATTAGGTATATTATGGAGTTTTAAGGTTTCATACGGTGTTGTAAGGTGTTGTTAGGAGTTCTAAGGCGTCCAACATTATACTAACGTACTTTTCAAGGTGCTAATATGGCATATAGAGTCGTAAGATGTCTTAAGTTGTCGTACGACGTTCAATGGACTCGGACGAATTCATTAGGTTTATTATGGAGTTTTATAGTTTCGTACGGTGATGTAAGGTGTTCTTAGGAGTTGTAACGCGTCCTACATTATTCTAACGTGCTTTTCATGTTGCTAATGTCGCATCCTAAGCCGTAACATCTCCTGAGTTGTCGTACGATGTTCAAAGGACTTGGACGAAATAATTAGGTTTAGTATGGACTTTTAAGGTTTCGTACGTTGTCGTAAGGTGTTGTTTGGAGTTTTAAGGTTTCCTACGTTATTCTAACGTGCTTTTCATGTTGCTAATATGGCATAGAAAATCTTAAGATGTACAAACTTGTCGTACGATTTTCAAAGGACTCGGATGAATTCATTAGGTGTATTATGGAGTTTTAAGGTTTCGTACGGTGATGTAAGGTGTTCATAGGAGTTGTAAGGCATCCTACATGATACTAACATTCTTTTCGAGTTGCTAATGGGACATTAAGAGTCGTAAGATGTCCTAAGTTGTCGTACGATGTTCAAAGAACTCGTACGAATTCATTAGGTATATTATGGAGTTTTAAGGTTTCATACGGTGTTGTAAGGTGTTGTTAGGAGTTCTAAGGCGTCCAACATTATACTAACGTACTTTTCAAGGTGCTAATATGGCATATAGAGTCGTAAGATGTCTTAAGTTGTCGTACGACGTTCAATGTACTCGGACGAATTCATTAGGTTTATTGTGGAGTTTTATAGTTTCGTACGGTGATGTAAGGTGTTCTTAGGAGTTGTAACGCGTCCTACATTATTCTAACGTGCTTTTCATGTTGCTAATGTCGCATCCTAAGCCGTAACATCTCCTGAGTTGTCGTACGATGTTCAAAGGACTTGGACGAAATCATTAGGTTTAGTATGGACTTTTAAGGTTTCGTACGTTGTCGTAAGGTGTTGTTTGGAGTTTTAAGGTTTCCTACGTTATTCTAACGTGCTTTTCATGTTGCTAATATGGCATAGAAAATCTTAAGATGTACAAACTTGTCGTACGAATTTCAAAGGACTCGGACGAATTCATTAGGTGTATTATGAAGTTTTAAGGTTTCGTACGGTGATGTAAGGTGTTTATAG
Organism: Tagetes erecta; assembly: GCA_030867185.1. Classification (NCBI taxonomy): domain Eukaryota; kingdom Viridiplantae; phylum Streptophyta; class Magnoliopsida; order Asterales; family Asteraceae; genus Tagetes; species Tagetes erecta. Next base: position 48,131,754 of record CM061490.1, read on the forward strand.
GAGTTGTAAGGCATCCTACATGATACTAACATTCTTTTCGAGTTGCTAATGGGACATTAAGAGTCGTAAAATGTCCTAAGTTGTCGTACGATGTTCAAAGAACTCGTACGAATTCATTAGGTATATTATGGAGTTTTAAGGTTTCATACGGTGTTGTAAGGTATTGTTAGGAGTTCTAAGGCGTCCAACATTATACTAACGTACTTTTCAAGGTGCTAATATGGCATATAGAGTCGTAAGATGTCTTAAGTTGTCGTACGACTTTCAATGGACTCGGACGAATTCATTAGGTTTATTATGGAGTTTTATAGTTTCGTACGGTGATGTAAGGTGTTCTTAGGAGTTGTAACGCGTCCTACATTATTCAAACGTGCTTTTCATGTTGCTAATGTCGCATCCTAAGCCGTAACATCTCCTGAGTTGTCGTACGATGTTCAAAGGACTTGGACGAAATCATTAGGTTTAGTATGGACTTTTAAGGTTTCGTACGTTGTCGTAAGGTGTTGTTTGGAGTTTTAAGGTTTCCTACGTTATTCTAACGTGCTTTTCATGTTGCTAATATGGCATAGAAAATCTTAAGATGTACAAACTTGTCGTACGATTTTCAAAGGACTCGGACGAATTCATTAGGTGTATTATGGAGTTTTAAGGTTTCGTACGGTGATGTAAGGTGTTCATAGGAGTTGTAAGGCATCCTACATGATACTAACATTCTTTTCGAGTTGCTAATGGGACATTAAGAGTCGTAAGATGTCCTAAGTTGTCGTACGATGTTCAAAGGACTCGTACGAATTTATTAGGTATATTATGGAGTTTTAAGGTTTCGTATGGTGTTGTAAGGTGTTGTTAGGATTTGTAAGGCGTCCAACATTATACTAACGTGCTTTTCAAGGTGCTAATATGGCACACAAAGTCGTAAGATGTATTAAGTTGCCGTACGACGTTCAATGGACTCGTACGAAGGTTTATTATAGAGTTTTATAGTTTCGTACGGTGATGTAAGGTGTTCCTTGGAGTTGTAACGCGTCCTACATTATTCTAACGTGCTTTTCATGTTGCTAATGTCGCATCCTAAGTCGTAACATCTCCTGAGTTGTCGTACGATGTTCAAAGGACTTGGACGAAATCATTAGGTTTAGTATGGACTTTTAAGGTTTCGTACGTTGTCGTAAGGTGTTATTTGGAGTTTTAAGGTTCCATGCGTTATTCTAACGTGCTTTTCATGTTGCTAATATGGCATAAAAAATCAAAAGATGTAAAAAATCAAAAATCAAGGTGCTAATATGGCATATAGAGTCGTAAGATGTCTTAAGTTGCCGTACGACGTTCAATGGACTCGGACGAATTCATTAGGATTATTATGGAGTTTTATAGTTTCGTACGGTGATGTAAGGTGTTCTTAGGAGTTGTCACGCGTCCTACATTATTCTAACGTGCTTTTCATGTTGCTAATGTCGCATCTTAAGCCGTAACATCTCCTGAGTTGTCGTACGATGTTCAAAGGACTTGGACGAAATCATTAGGTTTAGTATGGACTTTTAAGGTTTCGTACGTTGTCGTAAGGTGATGTTTGGAGTTTTTAGGACTCCTGCTTTTTTCTAACGTGTTTTTCATGTTGCTAATATGGCACAAAAAATCTTAAGATGTACAAAATTGTCGTACGATTTTCAAAGGACTCGGACAAATTCATTAGGTGTATTATGGAGTTTTAAGGTTTCGTACGGTGATGTAAGTGTTGGAATCGGTATGCCCAAGAGACATATTAAATTGATGTGGCTAGTACGTTATGATCCAAGTCGGGTCATACCCAATGACAAGCTAGACAAACACCGGGATATTTATTTTATGACATGATCTAAAATAAATATCAACACTTAGAATATTTAGAAATGGGGTTTCTAGATATTTGCACTTATGTTAAAAATAAATTATATGGATGATTTATATTATGAAAGAAAGAATCCTTTACAATGTTATTTAAAGTTGTTTAAATAACATTTACTAGATATGTTTTGCTACACCTTGTTTTAAATAAATAAAGAGAGAAAGATATTAACAAAAAAAATATATATATATTTATGGTGGGACCCACTTGGGCCGCCCCCCTTCCCCACTTTCTCCTCTCTTTTGGTTTTGGTATTTTCAAGGCATGCAAACATATAGTGTGTCTTACACACAACTTTTTCTTACAAGGGAAGACATAATCTTTCTTATATATACATAAGTGCAAAAGGAAGAAATGACTCTCTCTAGTTTTCTTTTCTTCTTAAAATTTTCGGTCATGGCAAAAGCCAAGAAGGAAGAAGATTTTTTCAAGTGTTAAATCCTAGCAAAATGGTGTTTGTTGGAGGCTTGAGGGTATACAAGCTTGAGGTCTTCTCATTTGAAGATTTTCATTCAAGAATATCATCTTCTTCATCTTGAAAGGTAGTATTCTAAACACCATATGGTTGTGTTTGATAGTATGTGTTTCGTATATGGATCCGGACTTTGGGTTTTGCATGTTAAACGAGTTTAATAATCAACATACTAACGAGATTTTTAAACTAATAATCCGCTGCGTTTTTCTATAAATTGGTTTATATGAACTTTGATAATCTTGTTAAAACCCAACAATGGTATCAGAGACGCTTATACGAATACATGCTTCATTAGATCCAAAATTTTCGGGTTTCATGGTGTGTTTCACCATATGGCCGAAACTTTTAGGGTCTTGGTTCCCTTGGATTTTCAAGATAATACTTACATGCATATGATTATCTTGAAAGTTTAAAGTCATTAAAATGGTTAGTTGCTTTGTTTGGACAAAACCCGAAATTTCCAGTTTTATATATTTTAGGCCGAAAATTTCAAGGGTTCAAAGGGAACCATTTTAAACTTATGTTAATACATATTTGGATATGCTTTTGAGTGTTTCATAACCTAGCCATAGACCTTGTGCATGTATGATTTTGTGTTGTGGTTTGAAATATGCAATATGGTTGTAATAATAAATAGATTAGGTGTAATTCCATTACTAGAAAAATGTATTAGGACATGTTTTGTAATTGGAAGAACACATATGGACTTGATTTTGGCTTTGGGCCTTAAAGGGTTTTATAGCCCAATATGGGATTCTAGCCTAATGACCCAAACCCAAGATTTGAAGGCCTAAAAGGAAGCCCAAATAAATGAAGAAATACAACACAAAAGATGGATACTTGAAGCATTCGGATGCGGGATCAAGTGGGAGTTCATCATTTCATGCCTTGTGTCATGTTGTCCCTTAAGAAAGACCTTTTTGGCACACTTGTTTCGGTTAGCAAGTGTAGCTAAAATTAGTTGGCTATGGTTATGGACTCATATATGGTTGTTTATGCATGTTTGGTTATTATGATATTGTTTGTTATGATATTAGGATATTGATAGCTAACAACTATAACCGACAAACTTGCATCATTTTGATTCCTTAGAAATCATTAAGTAATAAAATTAATTTTATCAAAAGGATAATGATTTCATAATAAAATGGGTTTATTAAAAGGAATTTTGAAATTTGGTTTTCAACTAAGTACCATACATTTGAATGCATGCAAATGAAAGGTACACACTTTGTTTTCTCATCTAGAATTTAGAAAACAACAAAAATCCCTTTTGAATTTTTTTTTTTTTGGGAACAAGTCTAACACCATCCTTTTATACAACACTCAAAACGCTTGGGAACTCTATGTGGGATAAAGGTCACCTAACCACATTGGAGAAAACTTGTGAGTTTGAGGTGGGTTTGCCATATTTATGGGATAAAGGTCACCTAACCATTTGTATGTGCAAATCACACGTGTGTGTAAGTAGGACGACTTGATTTGGAAACCATTTGATTAGGGTCACCGAAGCATGGCGTTCAATGGTGTTGATGGGATTAAACATGCCAACTAAACATAATATGTTTAACCGATCCCATAAAGCTAGAAGTTGCAAAGGGTTGCAATCGTCAAACGTTGACTACCTTATTAATTCAAATATTAGGATAAAGGTCACCTAACTACTACTTGAATGTAACGTTGGATTCAAGATTTTAATCATTAATTGTCCAAGAGACACAAAAGGGTATTAAAGATTAAAATGTATTAATGATATTAAAAATACTAAATGTGAACTTTGTTAAACTATGTTGATGGCCGCAATCAACAATCCACCTAATGCAATTATCCCACCGGTGCATAACCTATCACTAAGAACCTTGCTTGACAAGGATCGTCTCAATTACAAAATTTCATGGATTGGTATCGAAGCTTGAGAATTGTTCTCAAGCAAGAAATGAAATCCTACATTTAGACCATCCTATTCCCGATGAACCTAGTATTGACGATGAAGATGCCTATAATGAATGGATTAAGTACACCGAGGATTCGGTGCAAGTTTCTTGCCTCATGTTAGGAACTATGATTCCCGAGATTCAAAAGGATCTTGAACATCATGGGGCGTATGACATGAACACCCAACTTAAGGAAATGTTCCTTACACAAGCTAGGGTGGAACGCTTCGAAACGGTTCGAGCGCTTCATGCATGTTGTATGGAAGAAACCCAATCCGTGTCATCTTACGTGCTCAAGATGAAAAGCCACATTGATCAGCTTGAACGGCTAAATTGTCCCGTCTCAAAAAGGTTAGCCACGGATTTGATCCTTAATGGCCTAACCAAGAAGTTTGAGACTTTTGTAATCAACTACAACATGAATGGATGGGACAAGAGCATTTGTGAGCTTCACGGAATGCTCAAAAACGGCCGAGGCGGGAATGGGTAAAAAGGCTTTACCGGTTCTCATGATCAATGACGGTGGGAGCAAGAAGAGGCATCACCCGGAACCTAAGGCAAAGGTTGCCAAAGGTAAGGGACAAGTCAAGGGTAAGTTCAAGGGAAAGGCGAAAGCGGAACCACCCAAACCCAAGGAGAAGAAACTAAAGGTTAGATCCGTGCTTTGGTTGAGGTGAGATAGGACATTGGAAGAGGAATTGTCCAACCTATCTCAAGGAGTTGAAAGCTAAGAGGGATGCGGAGCAAACCTCGGGTACAACTTTTATGATCCATATTGATCTTAGTATTATTCTAACACATGGGTTAATAGATACCGGATGTAGAACTCATATTTGCAATTTGTTGCTGGGGTTCAAAAGAAATAAACTTTACAAGAAAGGAGACACAAAGTCTCTATATGGGCAACGGATCAAAAGTTGTAGTCGAAGCCCTAGGAGACTATGTTTTGAAACCTCCAAGTGTTTTGGAAGTAATTTTGAACAATACTTTGTATGCTCCTAGTTTGACTAGGAACATTATCTCTGTTTCTCGTTTAAGACAATTTGGTTATGATTTTAAGTTTATTGACAATGGTATTTGTGTTTTCATGAATGATGTCTTTTATTTTAAAGAAATGCCGTCTAATGGCATTTATGAATTAGTTCATGACAACACATCCTTTTATAACTTGTTGTACCAATCTAGCACCAAGAAACTCAAAGTGGATTTGAGTAAGACCTATCTTTGGCATTGTCGTCTTGGTCACATAAACAAGGGTCGCATTCATATACTTCAAAAGAATGGTCTTTTGAAAACAAATGAAGGTGATTCATTTGACAAGTGTGAATCTTGTTTACAAGGAAAGATGACAAAGGATCCCTTTAATGGAACTAACCAAAGGGCAAAAGACTTATTAGGTATCATACATTTGGATGTATGTGGTCCTTTTAAGACAATGACAAGGAATGGTGAAAGATACTTCATTACCTTTATCGATGATTATAGTCGTTATGGGTATGTGTACTTGTTAAGACACAAAGATGAAGCTTTTGAAATGTTCAAAGTCTTCCAAGATGAAGTTCAAAATCAACTCAAAAGGACCATCAAAGTACTTCGTTCGGATAGAGGAGGTAAATACCTTAATGATGCTTTTCAAGATCATCTTAGGAGTTGTGGAATAATCTCACAACTCACTCCACCTGGAACACCACAAAATAATGGTGTGTCCGAAAGGAAGAATCGAACCTTATTGGATATGGTTCAATCTATGATGGCTAGAAGCACATTACCTCTATCATTTTGGGGTTTCGCATTGCTCTCTGCAGCCCATATTTTAAATATGGCCCGGACCAAGAAAGTGGACAAGACACCTTTTGAAATATGGAATGGAAGAGTTCCATCATTAAAATATTTAAAGGTATGGGGTTGTGAGGCTTATGTCAAGAACAACACGCAAAACAAATTGGAAAGCCGATCCACTAAGTGTATTTTTGTAGGATATCCCAAAGACTCTATGGGATATTATTTCTACAACCCAACCGAGCAAAAGTGTTTATTGCTCTAAAGGCTGAGTTCTTGAAAACTAAGTTCCTTACAGAAGGAACTAGTAGAACGGTGAAACTTGATGAGGATCAAGATCCACAAGCCGATACACGTTTGGTTGAAACTAGCATTCAACAAGAGGTTGTTGAAAAAGATCAAATGGATGATCAAGACACACATAACGTTCGTAGATCTGGTAGAAATAGTAATCCACCCGAAAGATATGGATTTTTCATGAATGGATGCTATGTGGTAGATTTAGATGAACCCACCACATATCGAGATGCAATAGCACAATCTGATTGTGACAAATGGCTTGAAGCCATGAACGTTGAGATGCAATCCATGCATGACAACCAAGTATGGGACTTGGTTAAACCACCACTTAACTCCAAACCGGTTGGAAGTAAGTGGGTTTTCAAGAAGAAAACCGATATGCATGGAAACTTGAATACTTACATATCAAGGCTTGTGTGTGTATAAGAAAGCTAGTGGGAGCATCATCACCTTCTTAGTATTGTATGTCGATGACATACTACTATTTGGAAATGACATTCCAACCATGCAAAGTGTTAAAACGTGGCTTGCAAGTCGTTTTTCAATCAAAGGATCTTGGTGAAGCCGCCTATATTTTGGGAATAAAGATCTATAGGGATAGATCAAGGCGATTGATAGGTTTAAATCAAAGTGCATACATTGATAAGATCTTGAAAAGGTTCAAGATGGAAAACTCTAAGAAAGGTTTGGTACCTATTCCAAGAGGAACAATATTGAGTGCATCTCAATGTCCAAGCTCAAAGGATGAGCAAGAGAAAATGAAAGGAGTCCCATACGCATCTGCTATAGGATCCATCATGTATGCAATGATATGCACCACACCGGACGTGTCATGCGCATGGAGCATGACAAGTAGATACCAACAAAATCCGGGTAGTAGCAATTGGATGGCGGTTAAAAGTATATTGAAATATCTTAGAAGGACTAAAGATATGTTTCTAATATACGGTTCTGGTGGGGAAGAACTCGTTGTAAAAGGTTACACAGATGCGAGTTTCAAACTGATCGAGATGATTCTCGATTACAATCGGGATACATTTTCATTATGATTGGTGGGGCAGTCTCTTGGAAGAGCTCAAAATAAGATGTGGTGGCCTTATCCACCACAAAATCGGAATACATAGCCGCCTCATTGCCGACCTAGGGGTCCGTACCATTCAGGACCCCCTAGAGATCTTTTGTGATAACGAGGGTGCGATTGCTCAAATCAAGGAACCTCGTACACATCAAAAGACAAGGCACATTGAGCGGAGATTCAACTACATAAGGGATGAAGTTGAAAAGGGAAAATATGTATCCGCGAAGTTCACACTGATCAAAATATTGCGGATCCACTCACGAAGCTCCTCGAAAGGCCAAAATATGAGACTCATGCTTGTGCCTTAGGACTTCGATATTCTAGTGATTGGATTTGATCTATTTTGTATTTGGATATCGGAACAATTGTTATTATGACTCATTCATATGATTATGGTTTATGATTATGACATTTTGAGTTGTGTTCCTTTTAGCATGTTTAAATCCATGAATAAGTTAATTATTGTAAATGTCCGTAGTCGATTGTATTTGTGGGAACAAATATGAAAGTAAGACTATTATGAACTTGGATTGGTGGATATTCATAAGGCATGAATATAGAGCAAAGGAGTTGCTGCCATGGTTCATAAATATTTATGGGATATAAATATTGGACTGACCCGCTCTCAAATATTACTACATGGAGTCTTTGTGACTGATCACAAGTAAAATTTGAGTAAAGGAGAATATCATAGTATCCTCTGACCTGAGATACATATTGGGTCTTGATATTCACTGAGTCTTATACTTTGACTTAATTCTTTGTTGTTCTGAAACATGACAACACATAAGACTAAGCTCAGGTATAATTCTAAGTGGATGTGAGAGACGTATGTAATCAAGATGGAATTTGTCCCTCTTATTCGTTGAGAGTGAGATGTCTAAGGCCTGCAAAGTTAAATCAACAGAGAATGATCAATCTGTGTCTCTGGATTTGACATGACATCTGAGACAGAAGGATAGATGATCAATTCACCTAAATCATTTCAAGCAAGGGACTTGAAGGAGATGATGTTATTGAATGGCATTTAGTCATACGTATTAGGGGTAGCAAACCGTTGTTAGGCGGTATTTGCTGCTTGCATCAATTTCCTATGTAACTTGTGCAAGTGGGAGATTGTTGGAATCGGTATGCCCAAGAGACATATTAAATTGATGTGGCTATTACGTTATGATCCAAGTCGGGTTATACCCAATGGCAAGCTAGACAAACACCGGGATATTTATTTTATGACATGATCTAAAATAAATATCAACACTTAGAATATTTAGAAATGGGGTTTCTAGATATTTGCACTTATGTTAAAAATAAATTATATGGATGATTTATATTATGAAAGAAAGAATCCTTTACAATGTTATTTAAAGTTGTTTAAATAACATTTACAAGATATATTTTGCTACACCTTGTTTTAAATAAATAAAGAGAGAAAGATATTAACAAAAAAAATATATATATATTTATGGTGGGACCCACTTGGGCCGCCCCCCTTCCCCACTTTCTCCTCTCTTTTGGTTTTGGTATTTTCAAGGCATGCAAACATATAGTGTGTCTTACACACAACCTTTTCTTACAAGGGAAGACATAATCTTTCTTATATATACATAAGTGCAAAAGGAAGAAATGACTCTCTCTAGTTTTTTTTTCTTCTTAAAATTTTCGGTCATGGCAAAAGCCAAGAAGGAAGAAGATTTTTTCAAGTGTTAAATCCTAGCAAAATGGTGTTTGTTGGAGGCTTGAGGGTATACAAGCTTGAGGTCTTCTCATTTGAAGATTTTCATTCAAGAATATCATCTTCTTCATCTTGAAAGGTAGTATTCTAAACACCCTATGGTTGTTTTTGATAGTATGTGTTTCGTATATGGATCCGGACTTTGGGTTTTGCATGTTAAACGAGTTTAATAATCAACATACTAACGAGATTTTTAAACTAATAATCCGCTGCGTTTTTCTATAAATTGGTTTATATGAACTTTGATAATCTTGTTAAAACCCAACAGTAAGGTGTTCTTAGGAGTTGTAACGCGTCCTACATTATTCTAACGTGCTTTTGATGTTGCTAATGTCGCATCCTAAGCCGTAACATCTCCTCAGTTGTCGTACGATGTTCAAAGGACTTGGACAAAATCATTAGGTTTAGTATGGACTTTTAAGGTTTCGTACGTTGTCGTGAGGTGTTGTTTGGAGTTTTAAGGTTTCCTACGTTATTCTAACGTGCTTTTCATGTTGCTAATATGGCATATAAAATCTTAAGATGTACAAACTTGTCGTACGATTTTCAAAGGACTCGGACGAGTTCATTAGGTGTATTATGGAGTTTTAAGGTTACGTACGGTGATGTAAGGTGTTCATAGGAGTTGTAAGGCATCCTACATGATACTAACATTCTTTTCGAGTTGCTAACGGGACATTAAGAGTCGTAAGATGTCCTAAGTTGTCGTACGATGTTCAAAGGACTCGTAGGAATTCATTAGGTATATTATGGAGTTTTAAGGTTTCAAACGATGTTGTAAGGTGTTGTTAGGAGTTGTAAGGAGTCCAACATTATACTAACGTACTTTTCAAGGTGCTAATATGGCATATAGAGTCGTAAGATGTCTTAAGTTGACGTACGACGTTCAATGGACTCGGACGAATTCATTAGGTTTATTATGGAGTTTTATAGTTTCGTACGGTGATGTAAGGTGTTCTTAGGAGTTGTAACGCGTCCTACATTATTCTAACGTGCTTTTCATGTTGCTAATGTCGCATCCTAAGCCGTAACATCTCCTGAGTTGTCGTACGATGTTCAAAGGACTTGGACGAAATCATTAGGTTTAGTATGGACTTTTAAGGTTTCGTACGTTGTCGTAAGGTGTTGTTTGGAGTTTTAAGGTTGCCTGCGTTATTCTAACGTGCTTTTCATGTTGCTAATATGGCATAAAAAATCTTAAGAGGTACAAACTTGTCGTACGATTTTCAAAGGACTCGGACGAGTTCATTAGGTGTATTATGGAGTTTTAAGGTTACGTACGGTGATGTAAGGTGTTCATAGGAGTTGTAAGGCATCCTACATGATACTAACATTCTTTTCGAGTTGCTAACGGGACATTAAGAGTCGTAAGATGTCCTAAGTTGTCGTACGATGTTCGAAGGACTCGTAGGAATTCATTAGGTATATTATGGAGTTTTAAGGTTTCAAACGATGTTGTAAGGTGTTGTTAGGAGTTGTAAGGCGTCCAACATTATACTAACGTACTTTTCAAGGTGCTAATATGGCATATAGAGTCGTAAGATGTCTTAAGTTGACGTACGACGTTCAATGGACTCGGACGAATTCATTAGGTTTATTATGGAGTTTTATAGTTTCGTACGGTGATGTAAGGTGTTCTTAGGAGTTGTAACGCGTCCTACATTATTCTAACGTGCTTTTCATGTTGCTAATATCGCATCCTAAGCCGTAACATCTCCTGACTTGTCGTACGATGTTCAAAGGACTTGGACGAAATCATTAGGTTTAGTATGGACTTTTAAGGTTTCGTACGTTGTCGTAAGGTGTTGTTTGGAGTTTTAAGGTTGCCTGCGTTATTCTAACGTGCTTTTCATGTTGCTAATATGGCATAAAAAATCTTAAGAGGTACAAACTTGTCGTACGATTTTCAAAGGACTCGGACGAATTCATTAGGTGTATTATGGAGTTTTAAGGTTTCGTACGGTGATGTAAGGTGTTCTTAGGAGTTGTAACGCGTCCTACATTTTTCTAACGTGCTTTTCATGTTGCTAATGTCGCATCCTAAGCCGTAACATCTCCTGAGTTGTCGTACGATGTTCAAAGGACTTGGACGAAATCATTATGTTTAGTATGGACTTTTAAGGTTTCGTACGTTTTCGTAAGGTGTTGTTTGGAGTTTTAAGGTTTTCTACGTTATTCTAACGTGCTTTTCATGTTGCTAATATGGCATAGAAAATCTTAAGATGTACAAACTTGTCGAACGATTTTCAAAGGACTCGGACGAATTCATTAGGTGTCTTATGGAGTTTTAAGGTTTCGTACGGTGATGTAAGGTGTTCATAGGAGTTGTAAGGCATCCTACATAATACTAACATTCTTTTCTAGTTGCTAATGGGACATTAAGAGTCGTAAGATGTCCTAAGTTGTCGTACGATGTTCAAAGGACTCGTAGGAATTCATTAGGTATATTATGGAGTTTTAAGGTTTCAAACGATGTTGTAAGGTGTTGTTAGGAGTTGTAAGGCGTCCAACATTATACTAACGTACTTTTCAAGGTGCTAATATGGCATATAGAGTCGTAAGATGTCTTAAGTTGACGTACGACGTTCAATGGACTCGGACGAATTCATTAGGTTTATTATGGAGTTTTATAGTTTCGTACGGTGATGTAAGGTGTTCTTAGGAGTTGTAACGCGTCCTACATTATTCTAACGTGCTTTTCATGTTGCTAATATCGCATCCTAAGCCGTAACATCTCCTGACTTGTCGTACGATGTTCAAAGGACTTGGACGAAATCATTAGGTTTAGTATGGACTTTTAAGGTTTCGTACGTTGTCGTAAGGTGTTGTTTGGAGTTTTAAGGTTGCCTGCGTTATTCTAACGTGCTTTTCATGTTGCTAATATGGCATAAAAAATCTTAAGATGTACAAACTTGTCGTACGATTTTCAAAGGACTCGGACGAATTCATTAGGTGTATTATGGAGTTTTAAGGTTTCGTACGGTGATGTAAGGTTTTCTTAGGAGTTGTAACGCGTCCTACATTTTTCTAACGTGCTTTTCATGTTGCTAATGTCGCATCCTAAGCCGTAACATCTCCTGAGTTGTCGTACGATGTTCAAAGGACTTGGACGAAATCATTAGGTTTAGTATGGACTTTTAAGGTTTCGTACGTTTTCGTAAGGTGTTGTTTGGAGTTTTAAGGTTTCCTACGTTATTCTAACGTGCTTTTCATGTTGCTAATATGGCATAGAAAATCTTAATATGTACAAACTTGTCGAACGATTTTCAAAGGACTCGGACGAATTCATTAGGTGTCTTATGGAGTTTTAAGGTTTCGTACGGTGATGTAAGGTGATCATAGGAGTTGTAAGGCATCCTACATAATACTAACATTCTTTTCTAGTTGCTAATGGGACATTAAGAGTCGTAAGATGTCCTAAGTTGTCGTACGATGTTCAAAGGACTCGTACGAATTCATTAGATATATTATGGAGTTTTAAGGTTTCAAACGGTGTTGTAAGGTGTTGTTAGGAGTTGTAAGGCGTCCAACATTATACTAACGTACTTTTCAAGGTGCTAATATGGCATATAGAGTCGTAAGATGTCTTAAGTTGACGTACGACGTTCAATGGACTCGGACGAATTCATTAGGTTTATTATGGAGTTTTATAGTTTCGTACGGTGATGTAAGGTGTTCTTAGGAGTTGTAACGCGTCCTACATTATTCTAACGTGCTTTGCATGTTGCTAATGTCGTATCCTAAGCCGTAACATCTCCTGAGTTGTCGTACGATGTTCAAAGGACTTGGACGAAATCATTAGGTTTAGTATGGACTTTTAAGATTTCGTACGTTGTCGTAAGGTGTTGTTTGGAGTTTTAAGGTTGCCTGCGTTATTCTAACGTGCTTTCCATGTTGCTAATATGGCATAAAAAATCTTAAGATGTACAAACTTGTCGTACGATTTTCAAAGGACTCGGACGAATTCATTAGGTGTATTATGGAGTTTTAAGGTTTCGTACGGAGATGTAAGGTGTTCTTAGGAGTTGTAACGCGTCCTACATTATTCTAACGTGCTTTTCATGTTGCTAATGTCGCATCCTAAGCCGTAACATCTCCTGAGTTGTCGTACGATGTTCAAAGGACTTGGACGAAATCATTAGGTTTAGTATGGACTTTTAAGGTTTCGTACGTTGTCGTAAGGTGTTGTTTGGAGTTTTAAGGTTTCCTACGTTATTCTAACGAGCTTTTCATGTTGCTAATATGGCATAGAAAATCTTAAGATGTACAAACTTGTCGTACGATTTTCAAAGGACTCGAACGAATTCATTAGGTGTATTATGGAGTTTTAAGGTTTCGTACGGTGATGTAAGGTGTTCTTAGGAGTTGTAACGCGTCCGACATTATTCTAACGTGCTTTTCATGTTGCTAATGTCGCATCCTAAGCCGTAACATCTCCTGAGTTGTCGTACGATGTTCAAAGGACTTGGACGAAATCATTAGGTTTAGTATGGACTTTTAAGGTTTCGTACGTTGTCGTAAGGTGTTGTTTGGAGTTTTAAGGTTTCCTACGTTATTCTAACATGCTTTTCATGTTGCTAATATGGCATAGAAAATCTTAAGATGTACAAACTTGTCGTACGATTTTCAAAGGACTCGGACGAATTCATTAGGTGTCTTATGGAGTTTTAAGGTTTCGTACGGTGATGTAAGGTGTTCATATGAGTTGTAAGGCATCCTACATGATACTAACATTCTTTTCGAGTTGCTAATGGGACATTAAGAGTCGTAAGATGTCCTAAGTTGTCGTACGATGTTCAAAGGACTCGTACGAATTCATTAGGTATATTATGGAGTTTTAAGGTTTCATACGGTGTTGTAAGGTGTTGTTAGGAGTTCTAAGGCGTCCAACATTATACTAACGTGCTTTTCAAGGTGCTAATATGGCATATAGAGTCGTAAGATGTCTTAAGTTGCCCTACGACGTTCAATGGACTCGGACGAATTCATTAGGTTTATTATGGAGTTTTATAGTTTCGTACGGTGATGTAAGGTGTCTTAGGAGTTGTAACGCGTCCTACATTATTCTAACGTGCTATTCATGTTGCTAATGTCGCATCCTAAGCCATAACATCTCCTGAGTTGTCGTACGATGTTCAAAGGACTTGGACGAAATCATTAGGTTTAGTATGGACTTTTAAGATTTCGTACGTTGTCGTAAGGTGTTGTTTGGAGTTTTAAGGTTGCCTGCGTTATTCTAACGTGCTTTCCATGTTGCTAATATGGCATAAAAAATCTTAAGATGTACAAACTTGTCGTACGATTTTCAAAGGACTCGGACGAATTCATTAGGTGTATTATGGAGTTTTAAGGTTTCGTACGGTGATGTAAGGTGTTCTTAGGAGTTGTAACGCGTCCTACATTATTCTAACGTGCTTTTCATGTTGCTAATGTCGCATCCTAAGCCGTAACATCTCCTGAGTTGTCGTACGATGTTCAAAGGACTTGGACGAAATCATTAGGTTTAGTATGGACTTTTAAGGTTTCGTACGTTGTCGTAAGGTGTTGTTTGGAGTTTTAAGGTTTCCTACGTTATTCTAACGAGCTTTTCATGTTGCTAATATGGCATAGAAAATCTTAAGATGTACAAACTTGTCGTATGATTTTCAAAGGACTCGGACGAATTCATTAGGTGTCTTATGGAGTTTTAAGGTTTCGTACGGTGATGTAAGGTGTTCATAGGAGTTGTAAGGCATCCTACATAATACTAACCTTCTTTTCGAGTTGCTAATGGGACATTAAGAGTCGTAAGATGTCCTAAGTTGTCGTACGATGTTCAAAGGACTCGTACGAATTCATTAGGTATATTATGGAGTTTTAAGGTCTCATACGGTGTTGTAAGGTGTTGTTAGGAGTTCTAAGGCGTCCAACATTATACTAACGTGCTTTTCAAGGTGCTAATATGGCATATAGAGTCGTAAGATGTCTTAAGTTGCCCTACGACGTTCAATGGACTCGGACGAATTCATTAGGTTTATTATGGAGTTTTATAGTTTCGTACGGTGATGTAAGGTGTTCTTAGGAGTTGTAACGCGTCCTACATTATTCTAACGTGCTATTCATGTTGCTAATGTCGCATCCTAAGCCATAACATCTCCTGAGTTGTCGTACGATGTTCAAAGGACTTGGACGAAATCATTAGGTTTAGTATGGACTTTTAAGATTTCGTACGTTGTCGTAAGGTGTTGTTTGGAGTTTTAAGGTTGCCTGCGTTATTCTAACGTGCTTTCCATGTTGCTAATATGGCATAAAAAATCTTAAGATGTACAAACTTGTCGTACGATTTTCAAAGGACTCGGACGAATTCATTAGGTGTATTATGGAGTTTTAAGGTTTCGTACGGTGATGTAAGGTGTTCTTAGGAGTTGTAACGCGTCCTACATTATTCTAACGTGCTTTTCATGTTGCTAATGTCGCATCCTAAGCCGTAACATCTCCTGAGTTGTCGTACGATGTTCAAAGGACTTGGACGAAATCATTAGGTTTAGTATGGACTTTTAAGGTTTCGTACGTTGTCGTAAGGTGTTGTTTGGAGTTTTAAGGTTTCCTACGTTATTCTAACGAGCTTTTCATGTTGCTAATATGGCATAGAAAATCTTAAGATGTACAAACTTGTCGTATGATTTTCAAAGGACTCGGACGAATTCATTAGGTGTCTTATGGAGTTTTAAGGTTTCGTACGGTGATGTAAGGTGTTCATAGGAGTTGTAAGGCATCCTACATAATACTAACCTTCTTTTCGAGTTGCTAATGGGACATTAAGAGTCGTAAGATGTCCTAAGTTGTCGTACGATGTTCAAAGGACTCGTACGAATTCATTAGGTATATTATGGAGTTTTAAGGTCTCATACGGTGTTGTAAGGTGTTGTTAGGAGTTCTAAGGCGTCCAACATTATACTAACGTGCTTTTCAAGGTGCTAATATGGCATATAGAGTCGTAAGATGTCTTAAGTTGCCCTACGACGTTCAATGGACTCGGACGAATTCATTAGGTTTATTATGGAGTTTTATAGTTTCGTACGGTGATGTAAGGTGTTCTTAGGAGTTGTAACGCGTCCTACATTATTCTAACGTGCTTTTCATGTTGCTAATGTCGTATCCTAACCCGTAACATCTCCTGAGTTGTCGTACGATGTTCAAAGGATTTGGACGAAATCATTAGGTTTAGTATGGACTTTTAAGGTTTCGTGCGTTGTCGTAAGTTGTTGTTTGGAGTTTTAAGGTTTCCTGCGTTATTCTAACGTGCTTTTCATGTTGCTAATATGGCATAAAAAATCTTAAGATGTACAAACTTGTCGTACGATTTTCAAAGGACTCGGACGAATTCATTAGGTGTATTATGGAGTTTTAAGGTTTCGTACGGTGATGTAAGGTGTTCTTAGGAGTTGTAACGCGTCCGACATCATTCTAACGTGCTTTTCATGTTGCTAATGTCGCATCCTAAGCCGTAACATCTCCTGAGTTGTCGTACGATGTTCAAAGGACTTGGACGAAATCATTAGGTTTAGTATGGACTTTTAAGGTTTCGTACGTTGTCGTAAGGTGTTGTTTGGAGTTTTAAGGTTTCCAACGTTATTCTAACGTGCTTTTCATGTTGCTAATATGGCATAGAAAATCTTAAGATGTACAAACTTGTCGTACGATTTTCAAAGGACTCGGACGAATTCATTAGGTGTCTTATGGAGTTTTAAGGTTTCGTACGGTGATGTAAGGTGTTCATAGGAGTTGTAAGGCATCCTACATGATACTAACATTCTTTTCGAGTTGCTAATGGGACATTAAGAGTCGTAAGATGTCCTAAGTTGTCGTACGATGTTCAAAGGACTCGTACGAATTCATTAGGTATATTATGGAGTTTTAAGGTCTCATACGGTGTTGTAAGGTGTTGTTAGGAGTTCTAAGGCGTCCAACATTATACTAACGTGCTTTTCAAGGTGCTAATATGGCATATAGAGTCGTAAGATGTCTTAAGTTGCCCTACGACGTTCAATGGACTCGGACGAATTCATTAGGTTTATTATGGAGTTTTATAGTTTCGTACGGTAATGTAAGGTGTCTTAGGAGTTGTAACGCGTCCTACATTATTCTAACGTGCTATTCATGTTGCTAATGTCGCATCCTAAGCCGTAACATCTCCTGAGTTGTCGTACGATGTTCAAAGGACTTGGACGAAATCATTAGGTTTAATATGGACTTTTAAGCTTTCGTACGTTGTCGTAAGGTGTTGTTTGGAGTTTTAAGGTTTCGTGCGTTATTCTAACGTGCTTTTCATGTTGCTAATATGGCATAGAAAATCTTAAGATGTACAAACTTGTCGTACGATTTTCAAAGGACTCGGACGAATTCATTAGGTGTATTATGAAGTTTTAAGGTTTCGTCTTGTGTTGTAAGGTGTTCATAGGAGTTGTAAGGCATCCTACATGATACTAACATTCTTTTCGAGTTGCTAATGGACATTAAGAGTCGTAAGATGTCCTAAGTTGTCGTACGATGTTCAAAGGACTCGTACTAATTCATTAGGTATATTATGGAGTTTTAAGGTTTCATACGGTGTTGTAAGGTGTTGTTAGGAGTTGTAAGGCGTCCAACATTATACTAACGTACTTTTCAAGGTGCTAATATGGCATATAGAGTCGTAAGATGTCCTAAGTTGTCGTACGATGTTCAAAGGACTCGTACGAATTCATTAGCTATATTATGGAGTTTTAAGGTTTCAAACGGTGTTGTAAGGTGTTGTTAGGAGTTGTAAGGCGTCCAACATTATACTAACGTACTTTTCAAGGTGCTAATATGGCATATAGAGTCGTAAGATGTCTTAAGTTGACGTACGACGTTCAATGGACTCGGACGAATTCATTAGGTTTAATATGGAGTTTTATAGTTTCGTACGGTGATGTAAGGTGTTCTTAGGAGTTGTAACGCGTCCTACATTATTCTAACGTGCTTTTCATGTTGCTAATGTCGTATCCTATGCCGTAACATCTCCTGAGTTGTCGTACGATGTTCAAAGGATTTGGACGAAATCATTAGGTTTAGTATGGACTTTTAAGGTTTCGTGCGTTGTCGTAAGTTGTTGTTTGGAGTTTTAAGGTTTCCTGCGTTATTCTAACGTGCTTTTCATGTTGCTAATATGGCATAAAAAATCTTAAGATGTACAAACTTGTCGTACGATTTTCAAAGGACTCGGACAAATTCATTAGGTTTATTATGGAGTTTTAAGGTTTCGTACGGTGATGTAAGGTGTTCTTAGGAGTTGTAACGCGTCCGACATCATTCTAACGTGCTTTTCATGTTGCTAATGTCGCATCCTAAGCCGTAACATCTCCTGAGTTGTCGTACGATGTTCAAAGGACTTGGACGAAATCATTAGGTTTAGTATGGACTTTAAAGGTTTCGTACGTTGTCGTAAGGTATTGTTTGGAGTTTTAAGGTTTCCAACGTTATTCTAACGTGCTTTTCATGTTGCTAATATGGCATAGAAAATCTTAAGATGTACAAACTTGTCGTACGATTTTCAAAGGACTCGGACGAATTCATTAGGTGTCTTATGGAGTTTTAAGGTTTCGTACGGTGATGTAAGGTGTTCATAGGAGTTGTAAGGCATCCTACATGATACTAACATTCTTTTCGAGTTGCTAATGGGACATTAAGAGTCGTAAGATGTCCTAAGTTGTCGTACGATGTTCAAAGGACTCGTATGAATTCATTAGGTATATTATGGAGTTTTAAGGTTTCATACGGTGTTGTAAGGTGTTGTTAGGAGTTCTAAGGCGTCCAACATTATACTAACGTGCTTTTCAAGGTGCTAATATGGCATATAGAGTCGTAAGATGTCTTAAGTTGCCCTACGACGTTCAATGGACTCGGAATAATTCATTAGGTTTATTATGGAGTTTTATAGTTTCGTACGGTGATGTAAGGTGTCTTAGGAGTTGTAACGCGTCCTACATTATTCTAACGTGCTATTCATGTTGCTAATGTCGCATCCTAAGCCGTAACATCTCCTGAGTTGTCGTACGATGTTCAAAGGACTTGGACGAAATCATTAGGTTTAATATGGACTTTTAAGCTTTCGTACGTTGTCGTAAGGTGTTGTTTGGAGTTTTAAGGTTTCGTGCGTTATTCTAACGTGATTTTCATGTTGCTAATATGGCATAGAAAATCTTAAGATGTACAAACTTGTCGTACGATTTTCAAAGGACTCGGACGAATTCATTAGGTGTATTATGAAGTTTTACGGTTTCGTCTGGTGTTGTAAGGTGTTCATAGGAGTTGTAAGGCATCCTACATGATACTAAGATTCTTTTCGAGTTGCTAATGGACATTAAGAGTCGTAAGATGTCCTAAGTTGTCGTACGATGTTCAAAGGACTCGTACGAATTCATTAGGTATATTATGGAGTTTTAAGGTTTCATACGGTGTTGTAAGGTGTTGTTAGGAGTTGTAAGGCATCCAACATTATACTAACGTACTTTTCAAGGTGCTAATATGGCATATAGATTCGTAAGATGTCTTAAGTTGTCGTACGATGTTCAAAGGACTCGTACGAATTCATTAGCTATATTATGGAGTTTTAAGGTTTCAAACGGTGTTGTAAGGTGTTGTTAGGAGTTGTAAGGCGTCCAACATTATACTAACGTACTTTTCAAGGTGCTAATATGGCATATAGAGTCGTAAGATGTCTTAAGTTGACGTACGACGTTCAATGGACTCGGACGAATTCATTAGGTTTAATATGGAGTTTTATAGTTTCGTACGGTGATGTAAGGTGTTCTTAGGAGTTGTAACGCGTCCTACATTATTCTAACGTGCTTTTCATGTTGCTAATGTCGTATCCTAAGCCGTAACATCTCCTGAGTTGTCGTACGATGTTCAAAGGATTTGGACGAAATCATTAGGTTTAGTATGGACTTTTAAGGTTTCGTGCGTTGTCGTAAGTTGTTGTTTGGAGTTTTAAGGTTTCCTGCGTTATTCAAACGTGCTTTTCATGTTGCTAATATGGCATAAAAAATCTTAAGATGTACAAACTTGTCGTACGATTTTCAAAGGACTCGGACAAATTCATTAAGTTTATTATGGAGTTTTAAGGTTTCGTACGGTGATGTAAGGTGTTCTTAGGAGTTGTAACGCGTCCGACATCATTCTAACGTGCTTTTCATGTTGCTAATGTCGCATCCTAAGCCGTAACATCTCCTGAGTTGTCGTACGATGTTCAAAGGACTTGGACGAAATCATTAGGTTTAGTATGGACTTTTAAGGTTTCGTACGTTGTCGTAAGGTGTTGTTTGGAGTTTTAAGGTTTCCAACGTTATTCTAACGTGCTTTTCATGTTGCTAATATGGCATAGAAAATCTTAAGATGTACAAACTTGTCGTACGATTTTCAAAGGACTCGGACGAATTCATTAGGTGTCTTATGGAGTTTTAAGGTTTCGTACGGTGATGTAAGGTGTTCATAGGAGTTGTAAGGCATCCTACATGATACTAACATTCTTTTCGAGTTGCTAATGGGACATTAAGAGTCGTAAGATGTCCTAAGTTGTCGTACGATGTTCAAAGGACTCGTACGAATTCATTAGGTATATTATGGAGTTTTAAGGTTTCATACGGTGTTGTAAGGTGTTGTTAGGAGTTCTAAGGCGTCCAACATTATACTAACGTGCTTTTCAAGGTGCTAATATGGCATATAGAGTCGTAAGATGTCTTAAGTTGCCCTACGACGTTCAATGGACTCGGAATAATTCATTAGGTTTATTATGGAGTTTTATAGTTTCGTACGGTGATGTAAGGTGTCTTAGGAGTTGTAACGCGTCCTACATTATTCTAACGTGCTATTCATGTTGCTAATGTCGCATCCTAAGCCGTAACATCTCCTGAGTTGTCGTACGATGTTCAAAGGACTTGGACGAAATCATTAGGTTTAATATGGACTTTTAAGCTTTCGTACGTTGTCGTAAGGTGTTGTTTGGAGTTTTAAGGTTTCGTGCGTTATTCTAACGTGCTTTTCATGTTGCTAATATGGCATAGAAAATCTTAAGATGTACAAACTTGTCGTACGATTTTCAAAGGACTCGGACGAATTCATTAGGTGTATTATGAAGTTTTAAGGTTTCGTCTGGTGTTGTAAGGTGTTCATAGGAGTTGTAAGGCATCCTACATGATACTAACATTCTTTTCGAGTTGCTAATGGACATTAAGAGTCGTAAGATGTCCTAAGTTGTCGTACGATGTTCAAAGGACTCGTACGAATTCATTAGGTATATTATGGAGTTTTAAGGTTTCATACGGTGTTGTAAGGTGTTGTTAGGAGTTGTAAGGCGTCCAACATTATACTAACGTACTTTTCAAGGTGCTAATATGGCATATAGAGTCGTAAGATGTCTTAAGTTGTCGTACGATGTTCAAAGGACTCGTACGAATTCATTAGCTATATTATGGAGTTTTAAGGTTTCAAACGGTGTTGTAAGGTGTTGTTAGGAGTTGTAAGGCGTCCAACATTATACTAACGTACTTTTCAAGGTGCTAATATGGCATATAGAGTCGTAAGATGTCTTAAGTTGACGTACGACGTTCAATGGACTCGGACGAATTCATTAGGTTTAATATGGAGTTTTATAGTTTCGTACGGTGATGTAAGGTGTTCTTAGGAGTTGTAACGCGTCCTACATTATTCTAACGTGCTTTTCATGTTGCTAATGTCGTATCCTAAGCCGTAACATCTCCTGAGTTGTCGTACGATGTTCAAAGGATTTGGACGAAATCATTAGGTTTAGTATGGACTTTTAAGGTTTCGTGTGTTGTCGTAAGTTGTTGTTTGGAGTTTTAAGGTTTCCTGCGTTATTCTAACGTGCTTTTCATGTTGCTAATATGGCATAAAAAATCTTAAGATGTACAAACTTGTCGTACGATTTTCAAAGGACTCAGACAAATTCATTAGGTGTATTATGGAGTTTTAAGGTTTCGTACGGTGATGTAAGGTGTTCTTAGGAGTTGTAACGCGTCCGACATCATTCTAACGTGCTTTTCATGTTGCTAATGTCGCATCCTAAGCCGTAACATCTCCTGAGTTGTCGTACGATGTTCAAAGGACTTGGACGAAATCATTAGGTTTAGTATGGACTTTTAAGGTTTCGTACGTTGTCGTAAGGTGTTGTTTGGAGTTTTAAGGTTTCCAACGTTATTCTAACGTGCTTTTCATGTTGCTAATATGGCATAGAAAATCTTAAGATGTACAAACTTGATAGTCACTATGTATAGGTTGGACTCACCGGCTTGTCGGTGTTACTTTTGTTTGTAATTGTTTAACTTGTAATTGTACTTGTACTAGCGAACCTACGGGCGAATCTATAGATTCGCCCGCAGGTCAAGTAGTCTTTTGTATTTAGGTGTCGACTGGGCGAACCTATGTGCCCAGCGAACCTGTGTTGGTTCGCTAGATAGATTCGCTAGAGCGAATCTATCAGCGAACCTAACACTACTATATATTGTAACCTTATCTTCACTTTATACAACTTTTGCACATCTTTTACTAGAGCTGTTATTCACTGATTTGTGTTGTGTAATCGTTCAATTTGAGGTGCTAGGAGCATATTCTACTTATCTTTGTAGCTTATATACCTCGATTGTGTGTTGAATCTCGTTATTGGGTTGTTTGGATATTTTACACTTTGTTCTTCAAGTCTTGGATATATTTGTGTTAAACAAGTCAACAAAGCACTGAAATCACGATCATTATGGACCAACAAAATGGTATCAGAGCCTTAGTGCTCTTGATTGTTTGATTCTAGTGATTTTTGTGTTGATTTTTGAAGTTTTTGGGTCAAAACACTTTTGATTCTGTTCGAAGCTTGTTTTTGGTGTTTTGGAGTTGTATTTTGCTCAAAGATTGTGGTATTTGGTCATAGGAAGCTTTTAAAACAAACGTGTATGCAAATGGTCAAGTTTTGAAGGTTTTCGAGCTGTTTCCGTACTGTTGCAGGGTGGTTGAGCTACCAGCGAATCTATCTGTTCTACCAGCGAAACTGTCTGTTCTTCCAGCGAACCTAATTCAAACTTTTGTCCTGTTTGGTTTTTGTTGTGGCCAGCGAATCTGACATATCATCGAACGAAAGTTCACTTGTTTGGCTGACTGTGCAAGCGAAACTGCTGCCAAAATTAGGCCAGCGAATCTGTGCTTGTCTGTCAGCGAAACTGTTTGCCTGTCTAGCGAATCTGTCACCAGCGAATCTACCAGCGAATCTGCTGTGTTCTTCGAGCGAATCTAGCCAGCGAAACTGTTTGCTTTCAGCGAATCTATTATCTGTTCAAAGTTATGACTTCATCAACTCTTAATATGAATGATCTGGACAGCGTTCAACCTAACAGGCCACCGAGGCTTGTTAGTGGTGAAAACTTTGAAGACTGGAAAAGATGTTTGAAACTTTCTTCTATTACACAGACTACAACCAATGGGAATCTATAGTAAATGGCCCGCACGTGCCAACAACTGTTGAGGGAACCGTCACCTCAGTAAACACAGATCCAACTACTTTTACTGAAACAGATATCAAGTTACTTGATCGTGACAAGAAGGCACTAGGGGCATTGATACTCTGCCTGCATCAGGACATATTCAACAGGTTTGCTGAACACACAACTGCAAAAAGCCTATATGATGCATTGTGTGAATTTTATGATGGCAATGAGGATCTGAAACTGGACAGAAAAGCTCAAGCTGAAAAGGAATTCAACTCTTTTGTTGGGTATTCACAAGAGAACTTGACTGATATTACAAATCGATTCCTGTCTGTGTCAAGTAATCTGAAGAAGTATGACGATAAGCTCGGCAATCATGAACAAGTAGCAAAACTGTTAGATTCTCTTCCTCCTCAATGGAGCCTTCAAATCAAGCTGCTGAAACAAGAGAGGAACTTTCCTGACTACAAACTGATGGACGTCATCAACAAGCTAAAGTCTTTCGACCTTGATGTGAAAAGAAGAGAATATAATCAGTCAATGATGGTTCCAAACATTCCCTCTCAAAATGCTGCACTTATCTCATCCGCTGCAAACTCATACATGTACAGTGCTGCATCTAGAGGATCATCTGGTCATGTGTCTGCTAAATCTGCTGGTGCATCTACAAACGCTGGTTCAAGCTCAAATGCATCTGTCACCACTCAGATTCCGTCAGATACCATGGCTTTATTTGGAATGTTTGTTCACAGTTATGAAGCTCTTGTTGCAGGTGAGTTGAAAGGGAATGGTATGACAGTAGAAGATATGTATCAGGTGGACCCTGATGATCTGGAGGAAACAGATATTCAATGGCAGATGGCTATGCTCACTCTTCGTGCCAGACGATTCATGGAAAGAACTGGTAGAAGAAACTTTGGAAATCAGGGACAGAATGTTAAGCTGGGGTATGACAAGGGAAAGTTACGATGCTATAACTGCAAACAACTGGGCCACTTCAAGAGAGAATGCCCATTGCCAATCGTTACTGAGCCAGTTAACTCTGCAAATCCAAGATCTGCTCCAATTCAAGAAAAGGTTGAGGAAGCAAAGTCAAAGAATGAAACTGCACTGCTCACCAACTTTGACTGGAGTGCAGAAATTGAAGAAACCAAGGAGGAGATTAACCATGCCCTTGTTGCTGAAATTGCTGAGTTTGATGACAATGATATAAATCTCTTTGATCCGTTCAAAGAGTTTTATGAAAAGGAAGAGGAAGAGAAAGTGGAGAATGTTGTTAAAGTTCAATCAGATGTTATTGCTCAAGGACATCTGAATCATTCAGGGTTAGTTTGTGAAGCTACTGTTAATGAAGTGAAGCATGAGGAGGAGTCTAAGGTTAGCTTGGAAGAAATGATTGAGAAGGCAAGGCTGGATGCAGTTGATGAATTCAAAAGAAGCACTCCCTACTGTCAATGTGATCGTGCTCTGGCCGCCGAGAAACTGGTAATTGGTCTTCCTTACGATGTTATTGAAGATATGTGTTCATCTGCTTGCAAAATTCGTTTAATTGGCATATACAAAGCAAATAAATTGTTAATGTCAAACGAAAACGAATTAAAAAGAACCATCAAAGAGCTTAAATTAAGTGAATCAAAATATTTTGTTAAGTTAAGAGAAGCTTTAAAGGAAAATGAACACTTAAAAAGGACTCTTTTAGAAAAGAACTGTGAAATTAACTACTTGACTGAGCAAGTTACACTTGCTGAATTTGAAGCAAGAAAACTTAAAAACAAATTGCAGCAGTGGACTATATCTGGTATGAAAAGGGAGGAACTGTGCAAGAAACAAAGGGGGGCCAGAGTTAAGACGGGTTTGGGTTTTAGTAACAGTGAAACATATGCATATCCTCCACCTAGTACTTTCTGTTACTCTCCTACACCTATTCCTCATCCATCAAATGAGTTAATTCAATAGATTATGCAGAATGATACTGACAGTTCCATTGCAGGTTTAAGTGAAGTAAATCTTAAGGAAGTTAGAGAGGATTACGCATATGGTGGGAGTGTTGGGCTCGGTTGTTCTGGCAGTAGTGATTGCAGTAGTTCTGATTCCAAGAAGTCTTTTGAAGACATTAGTTTAGTTAATCCTGTTTGTAGTAATGTGTCATATTCAGACAATTTCATGTTTAATAGTAATTTAGGGTGCTCCACTTCAAACCCTAATGTGTTGAATGATGATGATTTGATTAAAAATGTGTGTGTGAATGACAAAGACAAACTTTCAGGTCAAGTCTCTGAAAGTCAAACCAAAACAAACTGTTTTCAAAAGTTCTTCACTCACCAAATTCCATCTTTCACACCTGTGAGAATTTCAAAACCAAAAGAGAAGGAATCATCTTTTTCATACATTCTTAAACCAAAACCTGAATCTGATACAGTTAAAGTCACAACAGGTAAGTTAAAAGAACTCTATGACACTTACAGTGACTGCAACTCACAAATGTCTGAATGTGATGAGGAAATTGAAATGGATAAAATTCCTGTTAACAGAGTTCCCAAAGCTGGTTTTAAATCTCACTGTTTTAAATGTGGAAATACTGGTCACACTGTCAAGCAATGCCCTAAGTTAATCCAAAATAGCTCAAAGCAAAAATCTTTCGGAAAAAGATTAAACACTTTTGTAAATAATTTCTTTTGCAATTCTTCATCTGCTCCACCACCCAAGTACACAAAGACATGGGTGCCTATTTCAAAGGTCTAACTTTTCATTTTTTTTAATAAATGTCAGGAACATTCAAATGCCGTTGTAAATAGTCATTGGCATATTGACAGCGGATGTTCCAGACATATGACAAGATTGAAGGATCTTCTTACTAACTATAGGATCATAAATGGAGGTTATGTTGCTTTTGCGGGAGATAAGAAAGGTGTGAAGATGATTGGTCAAGGAGAAGTCTCAAATGGCTCACTTACTTTGGAAGACGTCAACTAAGTTCCTGAACTGGCATTCAATCTTCTGAGTGTATCACAAATCTGTGATAAAAATATTCCTGTGATGTTTCTTCCTAATGAATGCCTGTTCTTGAAGCCAGAGTTTACCATTCCTGAAGATATGGTGATCATGCGAGCTCCGAGACGAAATGATATCTATATGCTGAATATGGGATCAAAAGACTCAAACTCCACCGTGACATGTCTTCTGTCTAAAGCATCATCCTTTGAATCATTTTTGTGGCATAAACGTTTAGGGCACATTAATTTTAAAATTCTGAATAAATTAGTTAAGAACAATTTGGTTAGGGGCTTACCACTCAAAGACTTTTCAGTGGTTGAGAAATGCATGGCTTGTGCTAAAGGAAAACAGCACAAAAAGCCACATAAACTCAAAATTACAAATACTATCTCAGAGCCCCTCGAATTGTTACATACTGATTTATTTGGTCCAATAAGTGTCAAATCTATTGCTAAAAAATCTTATTGCTTGGTTGTCACAGATGATTACTCTAGGTACACCTGGGTGAGATTCATGGCAAACAAGAGTGAGACCGCCGAAGAATTGATGAAGCTGATACCGTTAATAGAGGTTCTTGGAAAGAAGAAGGTTCAAGCCATCAGAAGCGATAACGGAACTGAATTCAGAAACCACATCTTCAACTCCTTCTGTGAACAACGGGGTATTCTCAGACAGTTTAGCGCCGCCCGAACACCACAACAAAATGGTGTTGCTGAAAGAAAGAATCGAACTCTTGTGGAGGCCGCTAGAACTATGCTGATCGAGTCAAAACTTCCAATTATTTTCTGGGCTGAAGCGGTTAATTGTGCAGCTTATGTTCTTAACAGGGTACTGATTGTCAAGGAAAAGATGAAGACTTCATACCAACTGTTTCGAGGAATTAAGCCGCTGATTGATTTTCTGCGCCCCTTTGGTTGTTCTTGCACTCTTTTGAATACTCAAGATCAGAAGACGAAGTTTGGTGCTGTCTCTGATGAATGCTTCTTTGTGGGATACTCGAACACACAAAAGGCGTATCGTGTTTACAACAAGCGAACGCGGATTGTGCAAGAGTCCTACTATGTTGACTGGCAAGAGTCAAACACCACCAGTATTGGCTGTGAACCGGCTTGGTTTTATGATTCCACCACCATTTTCAAATCATTTAATCTTCCTGACTCTGACGATGACGACATCATTCCACACACATCGGTTTCTATTTTCAATCATACACCTACACCATCACAATCACAACCTTCAACATCAGCTACACAACTACCACCCACTTCATTTGACATTCCATCACCTCCACCACCTCAAACTGCTCAAACTTCCCCACCAGATATTCCATCCACATCCAACACCATTCCATCACCTACACCTATACCTCCACAACCATCAAATCAAACACTCTCAACCGACCAAAATCCTTTACTACTCAACAATGACTTCAAAACCCTGAAAAACCACCCTCACGATTATATCATTGGATCTATTACTGATGGTGTGCGAACTCGGAGTCAGAGTGGTTTGATTAATGAATGTCTTTATGCTGCCTTTCTGTCTCAAGTTGTTCCAAAGAATTATAAACAGGCACTTGAAGATCCGAGTTGGGTGGATGCCATGCAAATGGAACTGCAGCAATTCAGGAAGCTTAAAGTTTGGGAACTGGTTGATCTTCCTCCTAACAAGTGTCCAATCGGCACTAAATGGGTTTTCCGAAACAAGCCAGATGATCGTGTTGTTGTAATCAGAAACAAAGCGAGACTGGTTGTTCAAGGATTTGCTCAAGAGGAGGGAATTGACTACACCGAAGTTTTTGCTCCAGTCGCTCGCCTGGAAGCCATCAGAATCTTTCTTGCTCATGCCGCAAACAAAAACTTTAAGGTTTATCAGATGGATGTGAAATGTGCATTTCTATATGGAGACATCGATGAGGAGATCTATGTCTGTCAACCACCAGGTTTCGAGGATCCCGATTTCCCGTCAAAGGTTTACAAGCTTGATAAATCCTTGTATGGGTTGCATCAAGCTCCACGGATCTGGTATGAAACTCTGACACAGTATCTTCTCAGCAAAGGTTTCTCTCGTGGGAGTATAGATA
This sequence comes from Tagetes erecta, assembly GCA_030867185.1. Classification (NCBI taxonomy): domain Eukaryota; kingdom Viridiplantae; phylum Streptophyta; class Magnoliopsida; order Asterales; family Asteraceae; genus Tagetes; species Tagetes erecta. The sequence continues at coordinate 48,160,506 of CM061490.1, forward strand.
TGACATTGTTCAAGAAGGAGGTGGATGGCGAGCTGCTGATCGTTCAAGTGTATGTTGATGATATCATTTTTGGTTCGACTAATGAAGGGTTGTGCAGAGAATTTGAGAAGGTGATGATGGATCGTTTTGAGATGACAATAATGGGGGAGATGTGTTTCTTCTTGGGGCTGCAAGTGGAGCAAAAGCCTGATGGAATTCTAATCCACCAAGAGAAATATATCAATGAAATCCTCACAAAGTTTGGCATGGATGACTCTTCTCCTGAATTGATTCCTTTTACTGCTCAAACATGCCTTACTTCCGACGATAATGGGAATCCTGTGGATGCTCATCGGTACCGCTCGATGATCGGATCTCTCATGTATCTGACTGCAAGTCGTCCAGATATTACATTTGCCGTGTGTTACTGTGCTCGTTTCCAAGCCAATCCAAAAGAATCACATGAAAAAGCTGTTAAACGAATTTTCCGTTACCTTAAGGGTTCCTCTCGTTTGGGACTTTGGTACCCAAAAGGTGGGAACTTTGATTTACATGCTTTTTCTGATAGTGATCATGCTGGTTGCAGGATTAACAGGAAATCAGTCACTGGCGGATGTCAATACCTTGGAGAATGTCTTGTTTCATGGCAAAGCAAGAAGCAAACAACCGTCTCTCTGTACACAGGAGAAGCAGAATACATTGCTGCTTCAAGTTGCTGTTGCCAAGTGCTTTGGATTCAACATCAGATGATGGATTATGGCATCAACTTTCTTCATACGCCACTCTTTTGTGACAATGAAGCTGCTGTTGGAATTGCCAAGAATCCTATTCATCACACTCGCACCAAGCACATTGAAACAAGAATTCATGCAATCCGGGATGCACAGGAAAAGGGGTTTATTGATATTATTCCCATCGAAACTAGAAAGCAAAAAGCTGATCTTTTCACAAAAACTTTTGACAAACCACGTTTTTATGAACTGATCTCCATGCTGGGTCTTATATCCTTTTGAAAACCTTTTTCTGTGAGAATCCTTTTGTAAATATGTAAATAATCTTTTCTTTTTCTTTGAAAAATCCGTGGGTCACTCGATTCATAGCTCCGTTACTTTATTTTATCTTATTTCTCTTTTATTTTTCTTTTAACTTTGTATATATATATTAAGAAAATCTGAAAAACAAAAATTTCTTATTAGACGGCTATTATATAGAAATTTTGGGGGAGATATAAAAGATATAAAAGATTAACTATTTATAGTTTTTCAAATTTTGCTATTTCAGGATCTCCGTTTTGATTGATGTTGAAGAGTCGTTGAAGGAGGTCAGAAGCATTGCGTTTGGGATATGTCAGATAGGCTCAGCCCGAAAACGAAGTAAACAGTGATTGAGCAGCCAAACATAACGCTCAAGATCTCGACAACAAGGATTATCTCCTTGACGTGATTGGATTGCACAAAGATAAGGGTTCTGTCAAAAATGGGTTGAGAGCGTCAAATCTTTGTCTTGATTTCCCCAAACATCCCAAATCACCCTCGCCCTATCCCCGAATCGAGTTTCTAGTATGCAAAACAAATAAAATAAAAAGCTGCTAGTGATGCTCTTCGGAAAAGCCTCTGAGTGATTTACTAGTTAACTCCTCAGAACGTCTTGAGTCAAGTGCTTAACTCCTCTGCTATACGGAAGTATTGACCTGGAGTTGGTGGATCTTCTCTGCTATACGGAAGTATTGACCTGAAGATTCACCGAGCATGCTCAAATGTTTATCTCCTCTGTTATACGTCAGTATAGACCTGGAGCTCTAGACTATTTGAGTTTCCCAAATAATAAGTCGCATTGTATTCAAAAGAATCAATTGCTGACAAGCTCCACTCACAAAGAAAAGATGCAAAAATTGCACAAGTGTCAAAAGAAGCTAATGCATCGGTCAACATTCAAAAGTTGATCATTGAAATTCAAGCAAAGTCAATCGTATTGCTCAGATATACCCTGATGACAGAACTTGTTCTTTTTACCTAGATGTCTGTGGGGACCGAGTTGTCTGAGTTTCTTCAATCAAACCGAAAACATGATAAAAGAAGCTGCCGATCTCTTGTTGAAAGGACTAAGGCATGGGTTTAAAAGGACAAACATATCTGCAATCCCGCCAATCGATGATTCTCCGGATCCCGCTCAAAACATCATGAAGAATATATATCCTTATCAGCGTTTAAAACTTTTTCCTTGTTATTTTATCTTTATTTTATTTTATTTTATTTTAACTTCTATCTTGTTACTTCTAGTTTTTTTTTTTAGGATTATATGTGTATATGTTTATTTTTGGAGCGTTGATATCGTGGGACGTTTTCACAGATTTGCAAAGATTTTAAAATTTAAGAAAATCCAAAAAAAAAAAAAATAATAATATTTTATTTTGTGTGCGAGCGAACCTGCGAGCGAACCTACAGGTTCGCCCAAATCTCAGGTTCGCCCGCAACCACTTTTGCTCCGCCGCCGCATGTTGTTTTTGACTCTTGGTCTTCTGGCGAACCTAAAAGTTCGCTGTACATAAGTTCGCTGGCCTGTATTAAGTTCGCTAGACTGTCTGCCAGCGAACCTATGTTTGTATATATAAGCTGTGACAGCGAAGTTTTTCAAAACATTCGCTGTCACCTGTACTGTAGCAAAGACTTTTCAAAATCTCCACCGTACGTTCGATTCTCACTATTTCACGGCTTTTTCATCTATTAAACATCATCTTAGTGTCTGGTATGTGATCGATTTCATCTAAATCACTGTCTAAACTCTTAATCGCACCATTATCTTGTTTTATCTGTCAATCCATGATTGGGTGTTGTTTAAAATGACTGATTTGGCGTTTATTGTTAGGCTTTTACTTCATAATAGCCTCGTTTAATGGTTATGTTACTTGTTGTTGCTTTGTATGCCTGTTTATGATGGACTGTATGTGATTTTGGCCGTTTTTCAAAAAACTAGGGTTTCCAGCGAACCTAAGTGTTCGTCTGGCGAATCTGAACGAAAGTTCAAGACTTCGAGCGAACCTATGTCGTTATGCTGCCCGCGCAACAACATAGATTCGCCCGACTGATTCTAGCGAACCTATACATTCGCTCGACCACAATGACTGATTTTTCATGTCAGCGAATCTATAGGTTCTGGTGCCAAAATCTCAGGTTCGCTATACCAGCGAACCTAATTTCCAGCGAATCTATTAACTGTTTTTCAAATTTTCATTTCTGACCAATCTCCGTTTATTTTTCAGGCACAATGTCGACCTTATTTTTTGAGAAAAAGCACAACATGTGTGCTTTACTTGATGAAAACTTCGAAAAGGCCAGCAGCTATAGAGACTCAATCAAATGGCTGAAGTCGTCACATATACATTATGCCATCTCTCACTCACCTACTATATATGAGACGCATGTTCGGGATTTCTGGCGAACTGCGGTCATGAATGTGTCGGTGCAGCCGTCACGAATCTGTGCCAAAGTCTGTGGTTACGACTTGGAGTTTACGGAAGCCGATCTGGCTAGAATACTGAGGTTAGAAGAGGATGTTGGTGAGGAGGTGAATATGACTGCAGAGGAGGTGTATGGGGCACTTCGAACTGCTGGGTATGAGGGTCCGATGCCCGGCGAGAAGAAAATGGAGTTTGTCAAGTCCTACTTGATCCAGGAGTGGAGGTACATCGCTCACGTGTTTATCATGTGCCTGGATCATAGGAAGGGGGGTACAGACGGGCTAAACCTTGACTGGGCAAGGGCTATGGTGCTGTTCTGCCGGGGGCAGAAAGCAAACCTTGCAAAACTCATCTACAATTATATGCTAGAGAACATCCATGCTACCAAAGGGGCAAAATGGTTGATGTATCCAAGATTCATTCAAATGGTGCTGAATGACAAATTGCCCGATCTGCCGATAGTTGGAGCTGAGTTGAAAATTTGGGATATGCATTCGAGGATCTTCAAGGATTGTAAAGCGGTGAGGTCGGATTGTGTGGGAAGGACTGCTTATTTATGGGAGAACATGTATACTGCTGAAAGGTGGGTTTACATACAGAAGTTGATGGAAACAGAAAGAAAAAGAGGCGGAGAAAACATAGAGGTGGTTGAGAAGAAGATCAGGAAACGGAAAGCTTACGCCAAAGAGAAAGACTACTCATTTGATAAAGAGGTGGATGAGATACAAGCAGAAATAGATGCTGGAAGGGAACAGAGGACGAAGAGAAAGTCTGATACTCAATCTGAAGCATCAAAGAAAGCTAGGCATGATATCGGGGATACATCTGCTGGGTCTGAAAATGAATTGAAAGTTGAGGTTGAGAGATTGAAGGCTGATCTGGTTGAGTTGAAAGTGAAGCACGAAGAGTTGGAAAAGCAAGATGCTGAAAAATCAACTGTCATATACGAGATGGGAAGAATGATGAGGGACCAGCAGTGTCTGATCGTGAGGATCTTCAAAGAATTGAATAGTTTGAAGGAGAATGCTGGATCTGAACCGGCAATGACAGAGGCGGAACTGAACTCCTTAACGGATATTGCAAAGTATCCGTTAATGGATGTTGATTTTGGAGACAGAAGAAAGGGAGAAGCTGAGGAGGTATTTGATGAGGAAATGGGGATTAATTTAGATGTGTTTGAGGGAGAAGAAGTGGTCGGTGGATCTGGTGTGGATTATACTTTGGTAGATGAACCTGAGACTGATGTCGATGCTGATAGTGAAGAAGATTTAGATGATGAGCCGGAAATATACAAAGTGGAGGAAAAGGGGATGAGCTACCAGTTTGAACACGCTGAGCTAGACAAATCCGAATGGTTCAGGAAGGAAGAAGCTGTGGTTCCCGAAGTGCCGATATTTCAACACATAGATGAACCAAATACCAAACAACTGGATAGACAAATCATTGCATGGAAGTACAACAGTTTGGTGGACGCTTATATGATTAAAAGGAGAGGAGGTGACATTTCATATATCAAGAACCGGAAGCATTTTACCACCTTGCCTCGGTGGGATTTGCGGAGGTTGGCTGATCTTCCATTGCTTGGGAAAGAAGAAAGCGGAAGGGCGTGTGCGTTCGAAGCTGCAATTCAGGAGGCTGCAAATACTGATTTTGTTCAATTCGGGTACCAAAAGCCGAGGAGGATAAGGCAAAGGAAAGATAGACATTGGGTGTCATGGAAGGGCAAGGTTGTGTTGAAGATTGCTGCACTGAAGGTTATGACCAGAGTTAGGGTACCGGAAACACAGCCGCCCAGATTGCAGGACTTCTACAAATGGTTTTATGATAACAGCACTGGGGAGGCCATCATCAGACTTCAAGGAGATGACCGTCCGGAAATACGTCTATTTGATCCAATGGAGGTCTTCTCCTTCTGTGACGAAGATCTGAAGGTGTTGTGTGAGAACAGAATAAAGCACGGGGCTGGAGATGACACTGCTGCTGAAGCGAACCTGTTTGTGAAGGTCGCAAATAAAGCCCGGGGGATTCGTGCTGAGCTAAAGGCTGTGAATGAAAGATTGAGGAGGACGGATGATCAGTGAATGGACATGGACGACCTAACTCGACAGCTGGATCGATCAATAGAGCAGAGGTTTGAGAAACCGGTGGAGGTGATTGATTTGGAGGTAGTAAGCGAGGAGCAAACTGCAGAAAAACAGGCGGAGACAACAGTTCAACTTGAGCCTGATGCTGAGGTCGCAGATACAGAGTTCGTAGACTCAATGCTAAATTTGAGTGAAGATGAGGCCGGTTCTGAAGACATTACAAACCCTATGGCCGGAATAAAAGGAAGGGCAGGAGCGTATATCGAACATCTTTGAAGCCAACGAGACGGAGCTAAACCAAAAGACTTCCCCAGGTGAGGTCCAACCTAGGGGGAGTATTGATAGTCACTATGTATAGGTTGGACTCACCGGCTTGTCGGTGTTACTTTTGTTTGTAATTGTTTAACTTGTAATTGTACTTGTACTAGCGAACCTACGGGCGAATCTATAGATTCGCCCGCAGGTCAAGTAGTCTTTTGTATTTAGGTGTCGACTGGGCGAACCTATGTGCCCAGCGAACCTGTGTTGGTTCGCTAGATAGATTCGCTAGAGCGAATCTATCAGCGAACCTAACACTACTATATATTGTAACCTTATCTTCACTTTATACAACTTTTGCACATCTTTTACTAGAGCTGTTATTCACTGATTTGTGTTGTGTAATCGTTGAATTTGAGGTGCTAGGAGCATATTCTACTTATCTTTGTAGCTTATATACCTCGATTGTGTGTTGAATCTCGTTATTGGGTTGTTTGGATATTTTACACTTTGTTCTTCAAGTCTTGGATATATTTGTGTTAAACAAGTCAACAAAGCACTGAAATCACGATCATTATGGACCAACAAAACTTGTCGTACGATTTTCAAAGGACTCGGACGAATTCATTAGGTGTCTTATGGAGTTTTAAGGTTTCGTACGGTGATGTAAGGTGTTCATAGGAGTTGTAAGGCATCCTACATGATACTAACATTCTTTTCGAGTTGCTAATGGGACATTAAGAGTCGTAAGATGTCCTAAGTTGTCGTACGATGTTCAAAGGACTCGTAAGAATTCATTAGGTATATTATGGAGTTTTAAGGTTTCATACGGTGTTGTAAGGTGTTGTTAGGAGTTCTAAGGCGTCCAACATTATACTAACGTGCTTTTCAAGGTGCTAATATGGCATCTAGAGTCGTAAGATGTCTTAAGTTGCCCTACGACGTTCAATGGACTCGGACGAATTCATTAGGTTTATTATAGAGTTTTATAGTTTCGTACGGTGATGTAAGGTGTCTTAGGAGTTGTAACGCGTCCTACATTATTCTAACGTGCTATTCATGTTGCTAATGTCGCATCCTAAGCCGTAACATCTCCTGAGTTGTCGTACGATGTTCAAAGGACTTGGACGAAATCATTAGGTTTAGTATGGACTTTTAAGCTTTCGTACGTTGTTGTAAGGTGTTGTTTGGAGTTTTAAGGTTTCGTGCGTTATTCTAACGTGCTTTTCATGTTGCTAATATGGCATAGAAAATCTTAAGATGTACAAACTTATCGTACGATTTTCAAAGGACTCGGACGAATTCATTAGGTGTATTATGAAGTTTTAAGGTTTCGTATGGTGTTGTAAGGTGTTCATAGGAGTTGTAAGGCATCCTACATGATACTAACATTCTTTTCGAGTTGCTAATGGACATTAAGAGTCGTAAGATGTCCTATGTTGTCATACGATGTTCAAAGGACTCGTACGAATTCATTAGGTATATTATGGAGTTTTAAGGTTTCATACGGTGTTGTAAGGTGTTGTTAGGAGTTGTAAGGCGTCCAACATTATACTAACGTACTTTTCAAGGTGCTAATATGACATATAGAGTCGTAAGATGTCTTAAGTTGCCCTACGACGTTCAATGGACTCGGACGAATTCATTAGGTTTATTGTAGAGTTTTATAGTTTCGTACGGTGATGTAAGGTGTCTTAGGAGTTGTAATGCGTCCTACATTATTCTAACGTGCTATTCATGTTGCTAATGTCGCATCCTAAGCCGTAACATCTCCTGAGTTGTCGTACGATGTTCAAAGGACTTGGACGAAATCATTAGGTTTAGTATGGACTTTTAAGCTTTCGCACGTTGTCGTAAGGTGTTGTTTGGAGTTTTAAGGTTTCGTGTGTTATTCTAACGTGCTTTTCATGTTGCTAATATGGCATAGAAAATCTTAAGATGTACAAACTTGTCGTACGATTTTCAAAGGACTCGGACGAATTCATTAGGTGTCTTATGGAGTTTTAAGGTTTCGTACGGTGATGTAAGGTGTTCATAGGAGTTGTAAGGCATCCTACATGATACTAACATTCTTTTCGAGTTGCTAATGGGACATTAAGAGTCGTAAGATGTCCTAGGTTGTCGTACGATGTTCAAAGGACTCGTACGAATTCATTAGGTATATTATGGAGTTTTAAGGTTTCATACGGTGTTGTAAGGTGTTGTTAGGAGTTGTAAGGCGTCCAACATTATACTAACGTACTTTTCAAGGTGCTAATATGACATATAGAGTCGTAAGATGTCTTAAGTTGCCCTACGACGTTCAATGGACTCGGACGAATTCATTAGGTTTATTATAGAGTTTTATAGTTTCGTACGGTGATGTAAGGTGTCTTAGGAGTTGTAATGCGTCCTACATTATTCTAACGTGCTATTCATGTTGCTAATGTCGCATCCTAAGCCGTAACATCTCCTGAGTTGTCGTACGATGTTCAAAGGACTTGGACGAAATCATTAGGTTTAGTATGGACTTTTAAGCTTTCGCACGTTGTCGTAAGGTGTTGTTTGGAGTTTTAAGGTTTCGTGCGTTATTCTAACGTGCTTTTCATGTTGCTAATATGGCATAGAAAATCTTAAGATGTACAAACTTGTCGTACGATTTTCAAAGGACTCGGACGAATTCATTAGGTGTCTTATGGAGTTTTAAGGTTTCGTACGGCGATGTAAGGTGTTCATAGGAGTTGTAAGGCATCCTACATGATACTAACATTCTTTTCGAGTTGCTAATGGGACATTAAGAGTCGTAAGATGTCCTAGGTTGTCGTACGATGTTCAAAGGACTCGTACGAATTCATTAGGTATATTATGGAGTTTTAAGGTTTCATACGGTGTTGTAAGGTGTTGTTAGGAGTTGTAAGGCGTCCAACATTATACTAACGTACTTTTCAAGGTGCTAATATGGCATATAGAGTCGTAAGATGTCTTAAGTTGCCGTACGACGTTCAATGGACTCGGACGAATTCATTATGTTTATTATGGAGTTTTATAGTTTCGTACGGTGATGTAAGGTGTTCTTAGGAGTTATAACGCGTCCTACATTATTCTAACGTGCTTTTCATGTTGCTAATGTCGCATCCTAAGCCGTAACATCTCCTGAGTTGTCGTACGATGTTCAAAGGACTTGGACGAAATTATTAGGTTTAGTATGGACTTTTAAGCTTTCGTACGTTGTCGTAAGGTGTTGTTTGGAGTTTTAAGGTTTCCTGCGTTATTCAAACGTGCTTTTCATGTTGCTAATATGGCATAAAAAATCTTAAGATGTACAAACTTGTCGTACGATTTTCAAAGGACTCGGACGAATTCATTAGGTGTATTATGAAGTTTTAAGGTTTCGTACGGTGATGTAAGGTGTTCATAAGAGTTGTAAGGCATCCTACATGATACTAACATTCTTTTCGAGTTGCTAATGGACATTAAGAGTCGTATGATGTCCTATGTTGTCGTACGATGTTCAAAGGACTCGTACGAATTCATTAGGTATATTATGGAGTTTTAAGTTTTCATACGGTGTGGTAAGGTGTTGTTAGGAGTTGTAAGGCGTCCAACATTATACTAATGTGCTTTTCAAGGTGCTAATATGGCATATAGAGTCGTAAGATGTCTTAAGTTGCTGTACGACGTTCAATGGACTCGGATGAATTCATTAGGTTTATTATGGAGTTTTATAGTTTCGTACGGTGATGTAAGGTGTTCTTAGGAGTTGTAACCCGTCCTACATTATTCTAACGTGCTTTTCATGTCGCTAATGTCGCATCCTAAGCCGTAACATCTCCTGAGTTGTCGTACGATGTTCAAAGGAGTTGGACGAAATCATTAGGTTTAGTATGGACTTTTAAGGTTTCGTACGTTGTCGTAAGGTGTTGTTTGGAGTTTTAAGGTTTACTGCGTTATTCTAACGTGCTTTTAATGTTTCTAATATGGCATAAAAAATCTTAAGATGTACAAACTTGTCGTACGTTTTTCAAAGGACTCGGACGAATTCATTAGGTGTATTATGGAGTTTTAAGGTTTTGTACGGTGATGTAAGGTGTTCTTAGGAGTTGTAACGCATCCTACATTATTCTAACGTGCTTTTCATGTTGCTAATGTCGCATCCTAAGCCGTAACATCTCCTGAGTTGTCGTACGATGTTCAAAGGACTTGGACGAAATCATTAGGTTTAGTATGGACTTTTAAGGTTTCGTACGTTGTCGTAAGGTGTTGTTTGGAGTTTTAAGGTTTCCTGCGTTATTCTAACGTGCTTTTCATGTTGCTAATATGGCATAGAAAATCTTAAGATGTACAAACTTGTCGTACGATTTTCAAAGGACTCGGACTAATTCATTAGGTGTATTATGGAGTTTTAAGGTTTCGTACTGTGTTATAAGGTGTTCATAGGAGTTGTAAGGCATCCTACATGATGCTAACATTCTTTTCGAGTTGCTAATGGGACATTAAGAGTCGTAAGATGTCCTAAGTTGTCGTACGATGTTCAAAGGACTCGTACGAATTCATTAGGTATATTATGGAGTTTTAAGGTTTCATACGGTGTTGTAAGGTGTTGTTAGGAGTTCTAAGGCGTCCAACATTATACTAACGTGCTTTTCAAGGTGCTAATATGACATATAGAGTCGTAAGATGTCTTAAGTTGCCCTACGACGTTCAATGGACTCGGACGAATTCATTAGGTTTATTATAGAGTTTTATAGTTTCGTACGGTGATGTAAGGTGTCTTAGGAGTTGTAACGCGTCCTACATTATTCTAACGTGCTATTCATGTTGCTAATGTCGCATCCTAAGCCGTAACATCTCCTGAGTTGTCGTACGATGTTCAAAGGACTTGGACGAAATCATTAGGTTTAGTATGGACTTTTAAGCTTTCGTACGTTGTCGTAAGGTGTTGTTTGGAGTTTTAAGGTTTCGTGCGTTATTCTAACGTGCTTTTCATGTTGCTAATATGGCATAGAAAATCTTAAGATGTACAATCTTGTCGTACGATTTTCAAAGGACTCGGACGAATTCATTAGGTGTATTATGAAGTTTTAAGGTTTCGTACGGTGTTGTAAGGTGTTCATAGGAGTTGTAAGGCATCCTACATGATACTAACATTCTTTTCGAGTTGCTAATGGACATTAAGAGTCGTAAGATGTCCTAAGTTGTCGTACGATGTTCAAAGGACTCGTACGAATTCATTAGGTATATTATGGAGTTTTAAGGTTTCATACGGTGTTGTAAGGTGTTGTTAGGAGTTGTAAGGCGTCCAACATTATACTAACGTACTTTTCAAGGTGCTAATATGGCATATAGAGTCGTAAGATGTCTTAAGTTGCCCTACGACGTTCAATGGACTCGGACGAATTCATTAGGTTTAATATAGAGTTTTATAGTTCCGTACGGTGATGTAAGGTGTCTTAGGAGTTGTAACGCGTCCTACATTATTCTAACGTGCTATTCATGTTGCTAATGTCGCATCCTAAGCCGTAACATCTCCTGAGTTGTCGTACGATGTTCAAAGGACTTGGACGAAATCATTAGGTTTAGTATGGACTTTTAAGCTTTCGTACGTTGTCGTAAGGTGTTGTTTGGAGTTTTAAGGTTTCGTGCGTTATTCTAACGTGCTTTTCATGTTGCTAATATGGCATAGAAAATCTTAAGATGTACAAACTTGTCGTACGATTTTCAAAGGACTCGGACGAATTCATTAGGTGTATTATGAAGTTTTAAGGTTTCGTACGGTGATGTAAGGTGTTCATAGGAGTTGTAAGGCATCCCACATGATACTAAAATTCTATTCGAGTTGCTAATGGACATTAAGAGTCGTAAGATGTCCTATGTTGTCGTACGATGTTCAAAGGACTCGTACGAATTCATTAGGTATATTATGGAGTTTTAAGGTTTAATACGATGTGGTAAGGTGTTGTTAGGAGTTGTAAGGCGTCCAACATTATACTAATGTGCTTTTCAAGGTGCTAATATGGCATATAGAGTCGTAAGATGTCTTAAGTTGTTGTACGACGTTCAATGGACTCGGACGAATTCATTAGGTTTATTATGGAGTTTTATAGTTTCGTACGGTGATGTAAGGTGTTCTTAGGAGTTGTAACGCGTCCTACATTATTCTAACGTGCTTTTCATGTCGCTAATGTCGCATCCTAAGCCGTAACATCTCCTGAGTTGTCGTACGATGTTCAAAGGAATGGACTCGGACGAATTCATTAGGTTTATTATGGAGTTTTATAGTTTCGTATGGTGATGTAAGGTGTTCTTAGGAGTTGTAACGCGTCCTACATTATTCTAACGTGCTTTTCATGTCGCTAATGTCGCATCCTAAGCCGTAACATCTCCTGAGTTGTCGTACGATGTTCAAAGGAGTTGGACGAAATCATTAGGTTTAGTATGGACTTTTAAGGTTTCGTACGTTGTCGTAAGGTGTTGTTTGGAGTTTTAAGGTTTACTGCGTTATTCTAACGTGCTTTTAGTGTTTCTAATATGGCATAAAAAATCTTAAGATGTACAAACTTGTCGTACGATTTTCAAAGGACTCGAACGAATTCATTAGGTGTATTATGGAGTTTTAAGTTTTTGTACGGTGATGTAAGGTGTTCTTAGGAGTTGTAACGCATCCTACATTATTCTAACGTGCTTTTCATGTTGCTAATGTCGCATCCTAAGCCGTAACATCTCCTGAGTTCTCGTACGATGTTCAAAGGACTTGGACGAAATCATTAGGTTTAGTATGGACTTTTAAGCTTTCGTACGTTGTCGTAAGGTGTTGTTTGGAGTTTTAAGGTTTCGTGCGTTATTCTAACGTGCTTTTCATGTTGCTAATATGGCATAAAAAATCTTAAGATGTACAAACTTGTCGTACGATTTTCAAAGGACTCGGACGAATTCATTAGGTGTATTATGAAGTTTTAAGGTTTCGTACGGTGTTGTAAGGTGTTCATAGGAGTTGTAAGGCATCCTACACGATACTAACATTCTTTTCGAGTTGCTAAATGACATTAAGAGTCGTAAGATGTCCTAAGTTGTCGTACGATGTTCAAAGGACTCGTACGAATTCATTAGGTATATTATGGAGTTTTAAGGTTTCATACGGTGTTGTAAGGTGTTGTTAGGAGTTGTAAGGCGTCCAACATTATACTAACGTACTTTTCAAGGTGCTAATATGGCATATAGAGTCGTAAGATGTCTTAAGTTGCCCTACGACGTTCAATGGACTCGGACGAATTCATTAGGTTTAATATAGAGTTTTATAGTTTCGTACGGTGATGTAAGGTGTCTTAGGAGTTGTAACGCGTCCTACATTATTCTAACGTGCTATTCATGTTGCTAATGTCGCATCCTAAGCCGTAACATCTCCTGAGTTGTCGTATGATGTTCAAAGGACTTGGACGAAATCATTAGGTTTAGTATGGACTTTTAAGCTTTCGTACGTTGTCGTAAGGTGTTGTTTGGAGTTTTAAGGTTTCGTGCGTTATTCTAACGTGCTTTTCATGTTGCTAATATGGCATAGAAAATCTTAAGATGTACAAACTTGTCGTACGATTTTCAAAGGACTCGGACGAATTCATTAGGTGTATTATGAAGTTTTAAGGTTTCGTACGGTGATGTAAGGTGTTCATAGGAGTTGTAAGGCATCCTACAAAATACTAAAATCTTTTTCGAGTTGCTAATGGACATTAAGAGTCGTAAGATGTCCTATGTTGTCGTACGATGTTCAAAGGACTCGTACGAATTCATTAGGTATATTATGGAGTTTTAAGGTTTAATACGGTGTGGTAAGGTGTTGTTAGGAGTTGTAAGGCGTCCAACATTATACTAATGTGCTTTTCAAGGTGCTAATATGGCATATAGAGTCTTAAGATGTCTTAAGTTGTTGTACGACGTTCAATGGACTCGGACGAATTCATTAGGTTTATTATGGAGTTTTATAGTTTCGTACGGTGATGTAAGGTGTTCTTAGGAGTTGTAACGCATCCTACATTATTCTAACGTGCTTTTCATGTCGCTAATGTCGCATCCTAAGCCGTAACATCTCCTGAGTTGTCGTACGATGTTCAAAGGAGTTGGACGAAATCATTAGGTTTAGTATGGACTTTTAAGGTTTCGTACGTTGTCGTAAGGTGTTGTTTGGAGTTTTAAGGTTTACTGCGTTATTCTAACGTGCTTTTAGTGTTTCTAATATGGCATAAAAAATCTTAAGATGTACAAACTTGTCGTACGATTTTCAAAGGACTCGAACGAATTCATTAGGTGTATTATGGAGTTTTAAGGTTTTGTACGGTGATGTAAGGTGTTCTTAGGAGTTGTAACGCATCCTACATTATTCTAACATGCTTTTCATGTTGCTAATGTCGCATCCTAAGCCGTAACATCTCCTGAGTTGTCGTACGATGTTCAAAGGACTTGGACGAAATCATTAGGTTTAGTATGGACTTTTAAGGTTTCGTACGTTGTCGTAAGGTGTTGTTTGGAGTTTTAAGGTTTCCTGCGTTATTCTAACGTGCTTTTCATGTTGCTAATATGGCATAGAAAATCATAAGATGTACAAACTTGTCGTACGATTTTCAAAGGACTCGGACTAATTCATTAGGTGTATTATGGAGTTTTAAGGTTTCGTACGGTGTTATAAGGTGTTCATAGGAGTTGTAAGGCATCCTACATGATGCTAACATTCTTTTCGAGTTGCTAATGGGACATTAAGAGTCGTAAGATGTCCTAAGTTTTCGTACGATGTTCAAAGGACTCGTACGAATTCATTAGGTATATTATGGAGTTTTAAGGTTTCATACGGTGTTGTAAGGTGTTGTTAGGAGTTCTAAGGCGTCCAACATTATACTAACGTGCTTTTCAAGGTGCTAATATGGCATATAGAGTCGTAAGATGTCTTAAGTTGCCGTACGACGTTCAATGGACTCGGACGAATTCATTAGGTTTATTATCGAGTTTTATAGTTTCGTACGGTGATGTAAGGTGTTCTTAGGAGTTGTAACGCGTCCTACATTATTCTAACGTGCTTTTCATGTTGCTAATGTCGCATCCTAAGCCGTAACATCTCCTGAGTTGTCGTACGATGTTCAAAGGACTTGGACGAAATCATTAGGTTTAGTATGGACTTTTAAGGTTTCGTACGTTGTCGTAAGGTGTTGTTTGGAGTTTTAAGGTTTCCTGCGTTATTCTAACGTGCTTTTCATGTTGCTAATATGGCATAGAAAATCTTAAGATGTACAAACTTGTCGTACGATTTTCAAAGGACTCGGACGAATTCATTAGGTGTATTATGAAGTTTTAAGGTTTCGTACGGTGCTGTAAGGTGTTCATAGGAGTTGTAAGGCATCCTACATGATACTAAAATTCTTTTCGAGTTGCTAATGGACATTAAGAGTCGTAAGATGTCCTATGTTGTCGTACGATGTTCAAAGGACTCGTACGAATTCATTAGGTATATTATGGAGTTTTAAGGTTTAATACGGTGTGGTAAGGTGTTGTTAGGAGTTGTAAGGCGTCCAACATTATACTAATGTGCTTTTCAAGGTGCTAATATGGCATATAGAGTCGTAAGATGTCTTAAGTTGTTGTACGACGTTCAATGGACTCGGACGAATTCATTAGGTTTATTATGGAGTTTTATAGTTTCGTACGGTGATGTAAGGTGTTCTTAGGAGTTGTAACGCGTCCTACATTATTCTAACGTGCTTTTCATGTCGCTAATGTCGCATCCTAAGCCGTAACATCTCCTGAGTTGTCGTACGATGTTCAAAGGAGTTGGACGAAATCATTAGGTTTAGTATGGACTTTTAAGGTTTCGTACGTTGTCGTAAGGTGTTGTTTGGAGTTTTAAGGTTTACTGCGTTATTCTAACGTGCTTTTAGTGTTTCTAATATGGCATAAAAAATCTTAAGATGTACAAACTTGTCGTACGATTTTCAAAGGACTCGAACGAATTCATTAGGTGTATTATGGAGTTTTAAGGTTTTGTACGGTGATGTAAGGTGTTCTTAGGAGTTGTAACGCATCCTACATTATTCTAACGTGCTTTTCATGTTGCTAATGTCGCATCCTAAGCCGTAACATCTCCTGAGTTGTCGTACGATGTTCAAAGGACTTGGACGAAATCATTAGGTTTAGTATGGACTTTTAAGGTTTCGTACGTTGTCGTAAGGTGTTGTTTGGAGTTTTAAGGTTTCCTGCGTTATTCTAACGTGCTTTTCATGTTGCTAATATGGCATAGAAAATCATAAGATGTACAAACTTGTCGTACGATTTTCAAAGGACTCGGACTAATTCATTAGGTGTATTATGGAGTTTTAAGGTTTCGTACGGTGTTATAAGGTGTTCATAGGAGTTGTAAGGCATCCTACATGATGCTAACATTCTTTTCGAGTTGCTAATGGGACATTAAGAGTCGTAAGATGTCCTAAGTTGTCGTACGATGTTCAAAGGACTCGTACGAATTCATTAGGTATATTATGGAGTTTTAAGGTTTCATACGGTGTTGTAAGGTGTTGTTAGGAGTTCTAAGGCGTCCAACATTATACTAACGTGCTTTTCAAGGTGCTAATATGGCATATAGAGTCGTAAGATGTCTTAAGTTGCCGTACGACGTTCTATGGACTCGGACGAATTCATTAGGTTTATTATCGAGTTTTATAGTTTCGTACGGTGATGTAAGGTGTTCTTAGGAGTTGTAACGCGTCCTACATTATTCTAACGTGCTTTTCATGTTGCTAATGTCGCATCCTAAGCCGTAACATCTCCTGAGTTGTCGTACGATGTTCAAAGGACTTGGACGAAATCATTAGGTTTAGTATGGACTTTTAAGGTTTCGTACGTTGTCGTAAGGTGTTGTTTGGAGTTTTAAGGTTTCCTGCGTTATTCTAACGTGCTTTTCATGTTGCTAATATGGCATAGAAAATCTTAAGATGTACAAACTTGTCGTACGATTTTCAAAGGACTCGGACGAATTCATTAGGTGTATTATGAAGTTTTAAGGTTTCGTACGGTGTTGTAAGGTGTTCATAGGAGTTGTAAGGCATCCTACATGATACTAACATTCTCTTCGAGTTGCTAATGGACATTAAGAGTCGTAAGATGTCCTAAGTTGTCGTACGATGTTCAAAGGACTCGTACGAATTCATTAGGTATATTATGGAGTTTTAAGGTTTCATACGGTGTTGTAAGGTGTTGTTAGGAGTTGTAAGGCGTCCAACATTATACTAACGTACTTTTCAAGTTGCTAATATGGCATATAGAGTCGTAAGATGTCTTAAGTTGCCGTACGACGTTCAATGGACTCGGACGAATTCATTAGGTTTATTATGGAGTTTTATAGTTTCGTACGGTGATGTAAGGTGTTCTTAGGAGTTGTAACGCGTCCTACATTATTCTAACGTGCTTTTCATGTTGCTAATGTCGCATCCTAAGCCGTAACATCTCCTGAGTTGTCGTACGATGTTCAAAGGACTTGGACGAAATTATTAGGTTTAGTATGGACTTTTAAGCTTTCGTACGTTGTCGTAAGGTGTTGTTTGGAGTTTTAAGGTTTCCTGCGTTATTCAAACGTGCTTTTCATGTTGCTAATATGGCATAGAAAATCTTAAGATGTACAAACTTGTCGTACGATTTTCAAAGGACTCGGACGAATTCATTAGGTGTATTATGAAGTTTTAAGGTTTCGTACGGTGATGTAAGGTGTTCATAGGAGTTGTAAGGCATCCTACATGATACTAACATTCTTTTCGAGTTGCTAATGGACATTAAGTGTCGTAAGATGTCCTATGTTGTCGTACGATGTTCAAAGGACTCGTACGAATTCATTAGGTATATTATGGAGTTTTAAGGTTTAATACGGTGTGGTAAGGTGTTGTTAGGAGTTGTAAGGCGTCCAACATTATACTAATGTGCTTTTCAAGGTGCTAATATGGCATATAGAGTCGTAAGATGTCTTAAGTTGCTGTACGACGTTCAATGGACTCGGACGAATTCATTAGGTTTATTATGGAGTTTTATAGTTTCGTACGGTGATGTAACGTGTTCTTAGGAGTTGTAACGCGTCCTACATTATTCTAACGTGCTTTTCATGTTGCTAATGTCGCATCCTAAGCCGTAACATCTCCTGAGTTGTCGTACGATGTTCAAAGGACTTGGACGAAATCATTAGGTTTAGTATGGACTTTTAAGGTTTCGTACGTTGTCGTAAGGTGTTGTTTGGAGTTTTAAGGTTTCCTGCGTTATTCTAACGTGCTTTTCATGTTGCTAATATGGCATAGAAAATCTTAAGATGTACAAACTTGTCGTACGATTTTCAAAGGACTCGGACGAATTCATTAGGTGTATTATGAAGTTTTAAGGTTTCGTACGGTGTTGTAAGGTGTTCATAGGAGTTGTAAGGCATCCTACATGATACTAACATTCTCTTCGAGTTGCTAATGGACATTAAGAGTCGTAAGATGTCCTAAGTTGTCGTACGATGTTCAAAGGACTCGTACGAATTCATTAGGTATATTATGGAGTTTTAAGGTTTCATACGGTGTTGTAAAGTGTTGTTAGGAGTTGTAAGGCGTCCAACATTATACTAACGTACTTTTCAAGTTGCTTATATGGCATATAGAGTCGTAAGATGTCTTAAGTTGCCGTACGACGTTCAATGGACTCGGACGAATTCATTAGGTTTATTATGGAGTTTTATAGTTTCGTACGGTGATGTAAGGTGTTCTTAGGAGTTGTAACGCGTCCTACATTATTCTAACGTGCTTTTCATGTTGCGAATGTCGCATCCTAAGCCGTAACATCTCCTGAGTTGTCGTACGATGTTCAAAGGACTTGGACGAAATTATTAGGTTTAGTATGGACTTTTAAGCTTTCGTACGTTGTCGTAAGGTGTTGTTTGGAGTTCTAAGGTTTCCTGCGTTATTCAAACGTGCTTTTCATGTTGCTAATATGGCATAGAAAATCTTAAGATGTACAAACTTGTCGTACGATTTTCAAAGGACTCGGACGAATTCATTAGGTGTATTATGAAGTTTTAAGGTTTCGTACGGTGATGTAAGGTGTTCATAGGAGTTGTAAGGCATCCTACATGATACTAACATTCTTTTCGAGTTGCTAATGGACATTAAGTGTCGTAAGATGTCCTATGTTGTCGTACGATGTTCAAAGGACTCGTACGAATTCATTAGGTATATTATGGAGTTTTAAGGTTTAATACGGTGTGGTAAGGTGTTGTTAGGAGTTGTAAGGCGTCCAACATTATACTAATGTGCTTTTCAAGGTGCTAATATGGCATATAGAGTCGTAAGATGTCTTAAGTTGTTGTACGACGTTCAATGGACTCGGACGAATTCATTAGGTTTATTATGGAGTTTTATAGTTTCGTACGGTGATGTAAGGTGTTCTTAGGAGTTGTAACGCGTCCTACATTATTCTAACGTGCTTTTCATGTCGCTAATGTCGCATCCTAAGCTGTAACATCTCTTGAGTTGTCGTACGATGTTCAAAGGAGTTGGACGAAATCATTAGGTTTAGTATGGACTTTTAAGGTTTCGTACGTTGTCGTAAGGTGTTGTTTGGAGTTTTAAGGTTTACTGCGTTATTCTAACGTGCTTTTAATGTTTCTAATATGGCATAAAAAATCTTAAGATGTACAAACTTGTCGTACGATTTTCAAAGGACTCGAACTAATTCATTAGGTGTATTATGGAGTTTTAAGGTTTTGTACGGTGATGTAAGGTGTTCTTAGGAGTTGTAACGCATCCTACATTATTCTAACGTGCTTTTCATGTTGCTAATGTCGCATCCTAAGCCGTAACATCTCCTGAGTTGTCGTACGATGTTCAAAGGACTTGGACGAAATCATTAGGTTTAGTATGGACTTTTAAGGTTTCGTACGTTGTCGTAAGGTGTTGTTTGGAGTTTTAAGGTTTCCTGCGTTATTCTAACGTGCTTTTCATGTTGCTAATATGGCATAGAAAATCTTAAGATGTACAAACTTGTCGTACGATTTTCAAAGGACTCGGACGAATTCATTAGGTGTATTATGAAGTTTTAAGGTTTCGTACGGTGTTGTAAGGTGTTCATAGGAGTTGTAAGGCATCCTACATGATACTAACATTCTCTTCGAGTTGCTAATGGACATTAAGAGTCGTAAGATGTCCTAAGTTGTCGTACGATGTTCAAAGGACTCGTACGAATTCATTAGGTATATTATGGAGTTTTAAGGTTTCATACGGTGTTGTAAGGTGTTGTTAGGAGTTCTAAGGCGTCCAACATTATACTAACGTGCTTTTCAAGGTGTTAATATGGCATATAGAGTCGTAAGATGTCTTAAGTTGCCGTACGACGTTCAATGGACTCGAACGAATTCATTAGGTTTATTATGGAGTTTTATAGTTTCGTACGGTGATGTAAGGTGTTCTTAGGAGTTGTAACGCGTCCTACATTATTCTAACGTGCTTTTCATGTTGCTAATGTCGCATCCTAAGCCGTAACATCTCCTGAGTTGTCGTACGATGTTCAAAGGACTTGGACGAAATCATTAGGTTTAGTATGGACTTTTAAGGTTTCGTACGTTGTCATAAGGTGTTGTTTGGAGTTTTAAGGTTTCCTGCGTTATTCTAACGTGCTTTTCATGTTGCTAATATGGCATAGAAAATCTTAAGATGTACAAACTTGTCATACGATTTTCAAAGGACTCGGACGAATTCATTAGGTGTATTATGAAGTTTTAAGGTTTCGTACGGTGTTGTAAGGTGTTCATAGGAGTTGTAAGGCATCCTACATGATACTAACATTCTCTTCGAGTTGCTAATGGACATTAAGAGTCGTAAGATGTCCTAAGTTGTCGTACGATGTTCAAAGGACTCGTACGAATTCATTAGGTATATTATGGAGTTTTAAGGTTTCATACGGTGTTGTAAGGTGTTGTTAGGAGTTGTAAGGCGTCCAACATTATACTAACGTACTTTTCAAGTTGCTAATATGGCATATAGAGTCGTAAGATGTCTTAAGTTGCCGTACGACGTTCAATGGACTCGGACGAATTCATTAGGTTTATTATGGAGTTTTATAGTTTCGTACGGTGATGTAAGGTGTTCTTAGGAGTTGTAACGCGTCCTACATTATTCTAACGTGCTTTTCATGTTGCTAATGTCGCATCCTAAGCCGTAACATCTCCTGAGTTGTCGTACGATGTTCAAAGGACTTGGACGAAATTATTAGGTTTAGTATGGACTTTTAAGCTTTCGTACGTTGTCGTAAGGTGTTGTTTGGAGTTTTAAGGTTTCCTGCGTTATTCAAACGTGCTTTTCATGTTGCTAATATGGCATAGAAAATCTTAAGATGTACAAACTTGTCGTACGATTTTCAAAGGACTCGGACGAATTCATTAGGTGTATTATGAAGTTTTAAGGTTTCGTACGGTGATGTAAGGTGTTCATAGGAGTTGTAAGGCATCCTACATGATACTAACATTCTTTTCGAGTTGCTAATGGACATTAAGAGTCGTAAGACGTCCTATGTTGTCGTACGATGTTCAAAGGACTCGTACGAATTCATTAGGTATATTATGGAGTTTTAAGGTTTAATACGGTGTGGTAAGGTGTTGTTAGGAGTTGTAAGGCGTCCAACATTATACTAATGTGCTTTTCAAGGTGCTAATATGGCATATAGAGTCGTAAGATGTCTTAAGTTGTTGTACGACGTTCAATGGACTCGGACGAATTCATTAGGTTTATTATGGAGTTTTATAGTTTCGTACGGTGATGTAAGGTGTTCTTAGGAGTTGTAACGCGTCCTACATTATTCTAACGTGCTTTTCATGTCGCTAATGTCGCATCCTAAGCCGTAACATCTCCTGAGTTGTCGTACGATGTTCAAAGGAGTTGGACGAAATCATTAGGTTTAGTATGGACTTTTAAGGTTTCGTACGTTGTCGTAAGGTGTTGTTTGGAGTTTTAAGGTTTACTGCGTTATTCTAACGTGCTTTTAATGTTTCTAATATGGCATAAAAAATCTTAAGATGTACAAACTTGTCGTACGATTTTCAAAGGACTCGAACGAATTCATTAGGTGTATTATGGAGTTTTAAGGTTTTGTACGGTGATGTAAGGTGTTCTTAGGAGTTGTAACGCATCCTACATTATTCTAACGTGCTTTTCATGTTGCTAATGTCGCATCCTAAGCCGTAACATCTCCTGAGTTGTCGTACGATGTTCAAAGGACTTGGACGAAATCATTAGGTTTAGTATGGACTTTTAAGGTTTCGTACGTTGTCGTAAGGTGTTGTTTGGAGTTTTAAGGTTTACTGCGTTATTCTAACGTGCTTTTAATGTTTCTAATATGGCATAAAAAATCTTAAGATGTACAAACTTGTCGTACGATTTTCAAAGGACTCGAACGAATTCATTAGGTGTATTATGGAGTTTTAAGGTTTTGTACGGTGATGTAAGGTGTTCTTAGGAGTTGTAACGCATCCTACATTATTCTAACGTGCTTTTCATGTTGCTAATGTCGCATCCTAAGCCGTAACATCTCCTGAGTTGTCGTACGATGTTCAAAGGACTTGGACGAAATCATTTGGTTTAGTATGGACTTTTAAGGTTTCGTACGTTGTCGTAAGGTGTTTTTTGGAGTTTTAAGGTTTACTGCGTTATTCTAACGTGCTTTTAATGTTTCTAATATGGCATAAAAAATCTTAAGATGTACAAACTTGTTGTACGATTTTCAAAGGACTCGGACGAATTCATTAGGTGTATTATGGAGTTTTAAGGTTTTGTACGGTGATGTAAGGTGTTCTTAGGAGTTGTAACGCATCCTACATTATTCTAACGTGCTTTTCATGTTGCTAATGTCGCATCCTAAGCCGTAACATCTCCTGAGTTGTCGTACGATGTTCAAAGGACTTGGACGAAATCATTAGGTTTAGTATGGACTTTTAAGGTTTCGTACGTTGTCGTAAGGTGTTGTTTGGAGTTTTAAGGTTTCCTGCGTTATTCTAACGTGCTTTTCATGTTGTTAATATGGCATAGAAAATCTTAAGATGTACAAACTTGTCGTACGATTTTCAAAGGACTCGGACTAATTCATTAGGTGTATTATGGAGTTTTAAGGTTTCGTACGGTGTTATAAGGTGTTCATAGGAGTTGTAAGGCATCCTACATGATACTAACATTCTTTTCGAGTTGCTAATGGGACATTAAGAGTCGTAAGATGTCCTAAGTTGTCGTACGATGTTCAAAGGACTCGTACGAATTCATTAGGTATATTATGGAGTTTTAAGGTTTCATACGGTGTTGTAAGGTGTTGTTGTTGGGATTTAACAAGATTATCAAAGTTCATATAAACCAATTTATAGAAAAACGCAGCGGATTATTAGTTTAAAATCTTGTTAATATGTTGATTGTTAAACCCGTTTAACATGCAAAACCCAAAGCCCGGATCCATATACGAAATACATACCATCAAACACAACCATAGGGTGTTTAGAATACTACCTTTCAAGATGAAGAAGAGATGAAGAAGATGATATTCTTGAATGGAAATCTTCAAATGAGAAGACCTCAAGCTTGTATACCCTCAAGCCTCCAACAAACACCATTTTGCTAGGATTTAACACTTGTAATTTCCTTCCTTCTTGGCCTTTTTGTTCTTGGCCGAAAATATGAAAGGAAAAAGGGAGAAGAACCATTCTTCTTTTGTTCTTGCACTTGTGTGTGAAATGGAGAAAGAAAAAATTGTGTTAAACAAATGACTAGAGTTTGTGTATATAACACACAACCCATTTGCATGCCTTGAAAAAAGGAAAACCAAAAAGAGGGCAAGGCCCACAAGGGGGCGGCCCAAGTGGGTCCCACCTTATATATATATAATTTTTTTTTTTTTTTTTTGTTGTTAATATCTTTCTCTTTACTTATTTAACACAAGGTGTAGCAAAATATATCTCCTAAATGTTGTTTAAACAACTTAAACAACATTGTAGAAGATTCTTTCTCTTATAACATAAATCATCCATATAATTTATTTTAACACAAGTTCAAATATCTAGAAACCCAATTTCTAAATATTCTAAGTGTTGATATTTATTTTAGATCATATCATAAAATAAATATCCCGGTGTTTGTCTAGCTTGTCATTGGGTATGACCCGACTTGGATCATAACGTACTAGCCACATCAATTTAATATGTCTCTTGGGCATACCAATTCCAACAATCTCCCACTTGCACAAGTTACATAGAAAATTGATGCAAGCAGCAAATACCGCCTAACAACGGTTTGCTACCCCTAATACGTATGACTAAGTGCCATTCAATAACATCATCTCCTTCAAGTTCCTTACTTGAATTGATTTAGGTGAATTAATCATTTATCCTTTTGTCTCAGATGTCATGTCAAATCCAGAGACACAGAGTGATCATTCTCTGTTGATTTAACTTTGCAGGCCTTAGACATCTCACTCTCAACGAATAAGAGGGACAAATTCCATCTTGATTACATACGTCTCTCACATCCACTTAGAATTATACCTGAGCTTAGTCTTATGTGTTGTCATGTTTCAGAACAACAAAGAATTAAGTCAAAGTATAAGACTCAGTGAATATCAAGACCCAATATGTATCTCAGGTCAGAGGATACTATGATATTCTCCTTTACTCAAATTTTTACTTGTGATCAGTCACAAAGACTCCATGTAGTAATATTTGAGAGCGGGTCAGTCCAATATTTATATCCCATAAATATTTATGAACCATGGCAGCAACTCCTTTGCTCTATATTCATGCCTTATGAATATCCACCAATCCAAGTTCATAATAGTCTTACTTTCATATTTGTTCCCACAAATACAATCGACTACGGACATTTAGAATAATTAACTTATTCATGGATTTAAACATGCTAAAAGGAACACAACTCAAATGTCATAATCATAAACCATAATCATATGAATGAGTCATAATAACAATTGTTCCGATATCCAAATACAAAATAGATCAAATCCAATCACTAGAATATCGAAGTCCTAAGGCACAAGTATGACTCTCATGTTTTGGCCTTTCAAGGAGCTTCGTGAGTGGATCCGCAATATTTTGATCAGTGTGAACTTTACGGATACATATTTTTCCCTTTTCAACTTCATCCCTTATGTAGTTGAATCTCCGCTCAATGTGCCTTGTCTTTTGATGTGTACGAGGTTCCTTGATTTGAACAATCGCACCCTCGTTATCACAAAAGATCTCTAGGGGGTCCTGAATGGTACGGACCACCCCTAGGTCGGCAATGAACTTCTTTATCCACACAGCTTCTTGTGCTGCCAATGAGGCGGCTATGTATTCCGATTTTGTGGTGGATAAGACCACCACATCTTGTTTTGAGCTCTTCCAAGAGACTGCCCCACCATTCATAATGAAAATGTATCCCGATTTTGATCGAGAATCATCTCGATCAGTTTGGAAACTCGCATCCGTGTAACCTTTTACAACGAGTTCTTCCACACAAGAACCGTATATTAGAAACATATCTTTAGTCCTTCTAAGATATTTCAATATACTTTTAACCGCCATCCAATGGCTACTACCCGGATTTTGTTGGTATCTGTTTGTCATGCTCAAAGCGCATGACATGTCCGGTCTGGTGCATATCATTGCATACATGATGGATCCTATAGCAGATGCGTATGGGACTCCTTTCATTTTCTCTTGCTCATCCTTTGAGCTTGGACATTGAGATGCACTCAATATTGTTCCTCTTGGAATAGGTACCAAACCTTTCTTAGAGTTTTCCATCTTGAACCTTTTCAAGATCTTATCAATGTATGCACTTTGATTTAAACCTATCAATCGCCTTGATCTATCCCTATAGATCTTTATTCCCAAAATATAGGCGGCTTCACCAAGACCCTTGATTGAAAAACGACTTCCAAGCCAAGTTTTAACACTTTGCATGGTTGGAATGTCATTTCCATATAGTTTGTATGTCATCGACATACAATATTAAGAAAGTGATGATGCTCCCACTAGCTTTCTTATACACACAAGCCTCATCAGCGTTCTTGATGAATCCAAAGGTTTTAATCTCTTCATCAAAACGGTGATTCTAACTTCTAGATGCTTGTTTCAATCCATAGATTGATTTCTTTAACTTGCATACTTTATTAGGATATTGTGGATTGGCAAAACCTTCGGGCTGGATCATATAGACATCTTCTTCAAGATGTCCATTTAGGAAAGCGGTTTTGACATCTATTTGCCAAATCTCATAGTCATAATATGCGGCTATGGCAAATAATATCCTAATCGACTTTAGCATTTCCACGGGTGAGAAAGTCTCATCATAATCAACCCCTTGAGTTTGAGTGAAACCTTTTGCTACAAGCCTTGCTTTGTAAGTATCCAAGTTTCCATGCATATCGGTTTTCTTCTTGAAAACCCACTTACTTCCAATCGATTTGGAGTTAAGCGGTGGTTCAACCAAGTCCCATATTTGGTTGTCATGCATGGATTGCATCTCAACGTTCATGGCTTCAAGCCATTTGTCACAATCGGATTGTGCCATTGCATCTCGATATGTGGTGGGTTCATCTGAATCTACCACATAGAATCCATTCATGAAAAATCCATATCTTTCGGGTGGATTACTATTTCTATCAGATCTACGAACGTTATGTGTGTCTTGATCATCCATTTGATCATTTTCAACAACCTCTTGTTGAATGCTAGTTTCAACCAAACGTGTATCGGCTTGTGGATCTTGATCCTCATCAAGTTTCACCGTTCTACTAGTTCCTTCCGTAAGGAACTTAGTTTCCAAGAACTCAGCTTTTAGAGCAATAAACCCCTTTTGCTCGGTTGAGTTGTAGAAATAATATCCCATAAAGTCTTTGGGATATCCTACAAAGATACACTTAGTGGATCGGCTTTCAAATTTGTTTTTGGGTGTTGTTCTTGACAAAAGCCTCACAACCCCATACCTTTAAATATTTTAATGATGGAACTCTTCCATTCCATATTTCAAAAGGTGTCTTGTCCACTTTCTTGGTCCGGGCCATATTTAAAATATGGGCTGCAGAGAGCAATGCGAAATCCCAAAATGATAGAGGTAATGTGCTTCTAGCCATTATAGATCGAACCATATCCAATAAAGTTCGATTCTTCCTTTCGGACACACCATTATCTTGTGGTGTTCCAGGTGGAGTGAGTTGTGAGATTATTCCACAACTCCTAAGATGGTCTTGAAAAGCATCATTAAGGTATTCACCTCCTCTATCCAAACGAAGTACTTTGATGGTCCTATTGAGTTGATTTTCAACTTCATTTTGGAAGACTTTGAACATTTCAAAAGCTTCATCTTTGTGTCTTAACAAGTACACATACCCATAACGACTATAATCATCGATGAAGGTAATGAAGTATCTTTCACCATTCCTTGTCATTGTCTTAAAAGGACCACATACATCCGTATGTATGATACCTAATAAATCTTTCGCCCTTTCATTAGTTCCACTAAAGGGCTTCTTGGTCATCTTTCCCAATAAACAAGATTCACATTTGTCAAATGAATCACCCTCATTTGTTTTTCAATAGACCATTCTTTTGAAGTATATGAATGCGACCCTTGTTTATGTGACCAAGACGACAATGCCAAAGATAGGTCTTACTCAAATCCACTTTGAGTTTCTTGGTGCTAGATTGGTACAACGAGTTATCAAAGGATGTGTTGTCATGAACCAATTCATAAATGCCATTTGACGGCATTGCTTTAAAATAAAAGACATCATTCATGAAAACACAAATACCATTGTCAATAAACTTAAAATCACAACCAAATTGTCTTAAACAAGAAACAGAGATAATGTTCCTAGTCAAACTAGGAGCATACAAAATATTGTTCAAAATTACTTTCAAACCACTTGGAAGTTTCAAAACATAGTCTTCTAGGGCTTCGACTACAACTTTTGCTCCGTCGCCCATGTAGAGACTTGTATCTCCTTTCTTGTAAAGCTTATTTCTTTTGAACCCCTGCAACAAATTGCCAATATGAGTTCCACATCCGGTATCCAATACCCATGTGTTAGAAGAAATAATATTAAGATCAATATGGATCATGAAAGTTGTACCCGAGGTTTGCTCCGCATCCCTCTTAGCTTTCAACTCCTTGAGATAGGTTGGATAATTCCTCTTCCAATGTCCTATCTCACCACAACCAAAGTACGGATCTTGCGAGCTAACCTTTAGCTTCTTATCCTTGGGTTTGGGCGGTTCCGCTTTCGCCTTTCCCTTGAACTTACCCTTGACTTGTCCCTTACCTTTGGCAACCTTTGCCTTAGGTTCCGGGTGATGCCTCTTCTTGCTCCGACCGTCATTGATCGTGAGAACCGGTAAAGCCTTTTTACCCATTTGCTATAGGCATCTTCATTGTCAATACTAGGTTCATCGGGATTAGGATCGTCTAAAATGTAGGATTTCTTTTCTTGCTTGAGAACAATTCTCATGCTTCGATACCAATCCATGAAATTTTGTAATTGAGACGATCCTTGTCTATGTATGGTTCTTAGTGATAGGTTATGCACGGGTGGGATAATTGCATTAGGTGGATTGTTGATTGCGGCCATCAACATAGTTTAACAAAGTTCACATTTAGTATTTTCAATATCATTAATACATTTTAATCTTTAATACCCTTTTGTGTCTCTTGGACAATTAATGATTAAAATCTAGAATCCAACATTACATTCAAATAGTAGTTAGGTGACCTTTATCCTATTATTTGAATTAACAAGGTAGTCAACGTTTGGCAATTGCAACCCTTTGCAACTTCTAGCTTTATGGGATCGGTTAAACATCTTATGTTTAGTTGGCATGTTTAATCCCATCAACACCATTGAACGCCATGCTTCGGTGATCCTATTCACATGGTTTCCAATTTCAAGTCGTCCTACTTATACATACATGTGAGTTTACACATACAAGTGGTTAGGTGACCTTTATCCCACAAATATTGTAAACCCACCTCAAACACACAAGTTTCCTAAATGTGGTTAGGTGACCTTTATCCCACATAGAGTTCCCAAGTGTTTCGAGTGTTGTATAAAAGGATGGTGTTAGACTTGTTCCAAAAATTAAAAGGGATTTTTGTTTGTTTTCTAAATTCTAGATGGGAAAACAAAGTGTGTACCTTTCATTTGCATGCATTCAAATGTATGGTACTTAGTTGAAAACCAAATTTCAAAATTCCTTTTAATAAACCCATTTTATTATGAAATCATTAACCTTTTGATAAAATTAATTTTATTACTTAATGATTTCTAAGGAATCAAAATGATGCAAGTTTGTCGGTTATAGTTGTTAGTTATCAATATCCTAATATCATAACAAACAATATCATAATAACCAAACATGCATAATCAACCATATATGAGTCCATAACCATAGCCAACTAATTTTAGCTACACTTGCTAACCGAAACAAGTGTGCCAAAAAGGTCTTTCTTAAGGGACAACATGACACAAGGCATGAAATGATGAACTCCCACTTGATCCCGCATCCGAATGCTTCAAGTATCCATCTTTTGTGTTGTGTTTCTTCATTTATTTGGGCTTCCTTTTGGGCCTTCAAATCAGCCCCTTTTGGGCTTACAAATCTTGGGTTTGGGTCATTGGGCTAGAATCCCATATTGGGCTTAAATCCAATCTTGAGCTATGAGGCCCATTTGGGCTTAAAATGGCCCAAACCAAAAACCAAAGTTTTGTCCAACTTCTTTTACAAAATATATCCTAATACATTTTTCTAGTAAAAGAAATACAACTAATCTACTTATTATTACAAACCAATATGAAATAATAAAAGATTATAAACCCAAATAAAAGAATATTACAACCATATTGCATATTTCAAACCACAACACAAAATCATACATGCACAAGGTATAGGGCTAGGTTATGAAACACTCAAAAGCATATCCAAATATGTATTAACATAAGTTTAAAATGGTTCCCTTTGAACCCTTAAAATTTTCGGCCTAAAATTTATAAAACCGAAAATTTCGGGTTTTGTTCAAACAAAGCAACTAACCATTTTAATGACTTTAAACTTTCAAGATAATCATATGCATGAGATTATTATCTTGAAAATCCAAGGGAACCCATTTGGCTAAAAGTTTCGGCCTTGGGGTGTAACACACCAAGAAAACCGAAATTTTTAGATCTAATGAAGCATGTATTCGTATAAGCGGCTCTTGATGCCATTGTTGTGATTTAACAAGATTATCAAAGTTCATATAAACCAATTTATAGAAAAACGCAGCGGATTATTAGTTTAAAATCTTGTTAATATGTTGATTGTTAAACCCGTTTAACATGCAAAACCCAAAGCCCGGATCCATATACGAAATACATACCATCAAACACAACCATAGGGTGTTTAGAATACTACCTTTCAAGATGAAGAAGAGATGAAGAAGATGATATTCTTGAATGGAAATCTTCAAATGAGAAGACCTCAAGCTTGTATACCCTCAAGCCTCCAACAAACACCATTTTGCTAGGATTTAACACTTGTAATTTCCTTCCTTCTTGGCCTTTTTGTTCTTGGCCGAAAATATGAAAGGAAAAAGGGAGAAGAACCATTCTTCTTTTGTTCTTGCACTTGTGTGTGAAATGGAGAAAGAAAAAATTGTGTTAAACAAATGACTAGAGTTTGTGTATATAACACACAACCCATTTGCATGCCTTGAAAAAAGGAAAACCAAAAAGAGGGCAAGGCCCACAAGGGGGCGGCCCAAGTGGGTCCCACCTTATATATATATAATTTTTTTTTTTTTTTTTTGTTGTTAATATCTTTCTCTTTACTTATTTAACACAAGGTGTAGCAAAATATATCTCCTAAATGTTGTTTAAACAACTTAAACAACATTGTAGAAGATTCTTTCTCTTATAACATAAATCATCCATATAATTTATTTTAACACAAGTTCAAATATCTAGAAACCCAATTTCTAAATATTCTAAGTGTTGATATTTATTTTAGATCATATCATAAAATAAATATCCCGGTGTTTGTCTAGCTTGTCATTGGGTATGACCCGACTTGGATCATAACGTACTAGCCACATCAATTTAATATGTCTCTTGGGCATACCAATTCCAACAGTTGTTTGGAGTTCTAAGGCGTCCAACATTATACTAACGTGCTTTTCAAGGTGCTAATATGGCATATAGAGTCGTAAGATGTTTTAAGTTGCCGTACGACGTTCAATGGACTCGGACGAATTCATTAGGTTTATTATGGAGTTTTATAGTTTCGTACAGTGATGTAAGGTGTTCTTAGGAGTTGTAACGCGTCCTACATTATTCTAACGTGCTTTTCATGTTGCTAATGTCGCATCCTAAGCCGTAACATCTCCTGAGTTGTCGTACGATGTTCAAAGGACTTGGACGAAATTATTAGGTTTAGTATGGACTTTTAAGCTTTCGAACGTTGTCGTAAGGTGTTGTTTGGAGTTTTAAGGTTTCCTGCGTTATTCAAACGTGCTTTTCATGTTGCTGATATGGCATAGAAAATCTTAAGATGTACAAACTTGTCGTACGATTTTCAAAGGACTCGGACGAATTCATTAGGTGTATTATGAAGTTTTAAGGTTTCGTACGGTGATGTAAGGTGTTCATAGGAGTTGTAAGGCATCCTACATGATACTAACATTCTTTTCGAGTTGCTAATGGACATTAAGAGTCGTAAGATGTCCTATGTTGTCGTACGATGTTCAAAGGACTCGTACGAATTCATTAGGTATATTATGGAGTTTTAAGGTTTCATACGGTGTGGTAAGGTGTTGTTAGGAGTTGTAAGGCGTCCAACATTATACTAATGTGCTTTTCAAGGTGCTAATATGGCATATAGAGTCGTAAGATGTCTTAAGTTGCGGTACGACGTTCAATGGACTCGGACGAATTCATTAGGTTTATTATGTAGTTTTATAGTTTCGTACGGTGATGTAAGGTGTTCTTAGGAGTTGTAACGCGTCCTACATTATTCTAACGTGCTTTTCATGTCGCTAATGTCGCATCCTAAGCCGTAACATCTCCTGAGTTGTCGTACGATGTTCAAAGGACTTGGACGAAATCATTAGGTTTAGTATGGACTTTTAAGGTTTCGTACGTTGTCGTAAGGTGTTGTTTGGAGTTTTAAGGTTTACTGCGTTATTCTAACGTTCTTTTAATGTTTCTAATATGGCATAAAAAATCTTAAGATGTACAAACTTGTCGTACGATTTTCAAAGGACTCGGACGAATTCATTAGGTGTATTATGGAGTTTTAAAGTTTTGTACGGTGATGTAAGGTGTTCTTAGGAGTTGTAACGCATCCTACATTATTCTAACGTGCTTTTCATGTTGCTAATGTCGCATCCTAAGCCGTAACATCTCCTGAGTTGCCGTACGATGTTCAAAGGACTTGGACGAAATCATTAGGTTTAGTATGGACTTTTAAGGTTTCGTACGTTGTCGTAAGGTGTTGTTTGGAGTTTTAAGGTTTCCTGCGTTATTCTAACGTGCTTTTCATGTTGCTAATATGGCATAGAAAATCTTAAGATGTACAAACTTGTCGTACGATTTTCAAAGGACTCGGACTAATTCATTAGGTGTATTATGGAGTTTTAAGGTTTCGTACGGTGTTATAAGGTGTTCATAGGAGTTGTATGGCATCCTACATGATACTAACATTCTTTTCGAGTTGCTAATGGGACATTAAGAGTCGTAAGATGTCCTAAGTTGTCGTACGATGTTCAAAGGACTCGTACGAATTCATTAGGTATATTATGGAGTTTTAAGGTTTCATACGGTGTGGTAAGGTGTTGTTAGGAGTTGTAAGGCGTCCAACATTATACTAATATGCTTTTCAAGGTGCTAATATGGCATATAGAGTCGTAAGATGTCTTAAGTTGCCGTACGACGTTCAATGGACTCGGACGAATTCATTAGGTTTATTATGGAGTTTTATAGTTTCGTACGGTGATGTAAGGTGTTCTTAGGAGTTGTAACGCGTCCTACATTATTCTAACGTGCTTTTCATGTTGCTAATGTCGCATCCTAAGCCGTAACATCTCCTGAGTTGTCGTACGATGTTCAAAGGACTTGGACGAAATCATTAGGTTTAGTATGGACTTTTAAGGTTTCATTCGCTGTCGTAAGGTGTTGTTTGGAGTTTTAAGGTTTCTTGCGTTATTCTAACGTGCTTTTCATGTTGCTAATATGGCATAAAAAATCTTAAGATGTACAAACTTGTCGTACGATTTTCAAAGGACTCGGACGAATTCATTAGGTGTATTACGGAGTTTTAAGGTTTCGTACGGTGATGTAAGGTGTTCATAGGAGTTGTAAGGCATCGTACATGATACTAACATTCTTTTCGAGTTGCTAATAGGACATAAAGAGTCGTAAGATGTCCTATGTTGTCGTACGATGTTCAAAGGACTCGTACGAATTCATTAGGTATATTATGGAGTTTTAAGGTTTCATACGGTGTGGTAAGGTGTTGTTAGGAGTTGTAAGGCGTCCAACATTATACTAACGTACTTTTCAAGGTGCTAATATGGCATATAGAGTCGTAAGATGTCTTAAGTTGCCGTACGACGTTCAATTGACTCGGACGAATTCATTAGGTTTATTATGGAGTTTTATAGTTTCGTACGGTGATGTAAGGTGTTCTTAGGAGTTGTAACGCGTCCTACATTATTCTAACGTGTTTTTCATGTTGCTAATGTCGCATCCTAAGCCGTAACATCTCCTAAGTTGTCGTACGATGTTCAAAGGACTTGGACGAAATCATTAGGTTTAGTATGGACTTTTAAGGTTTCATACGCTGTCGTAAGGTGTTGTTTGGAGTTTTAAGGTTTCTTGCGTTATTCTAACGTGCTTTTCATGTTGCTAATATGGCATAAAAAATCTTATGATGTACAAACTTGTCGTACGATTTTCAAAGGACTCGGACGAATTCATTAGGTGTATTATGGAGTTTTAAGGTTTCGTACGGTGATGTAAGGTGTTCATAGGAGTTGTAAGGCATCGTACATGATACTAACATTCGTTTCGAGTTGCTAATAGGACATAAAGAGTCGTAAGATGTCCTATGTTGTCGTACGATGTTCAAAGGACTCGTACGAATTCATTAGGTATATTATGGAATTTTAAGGTTTCATACGGTGTGGTAAGGTGTTGTTAGGAGTTGTAAGGCGTCCAACATTATACTAATGTATTTTTCAAGGTGTTAATATGGCATATAGAGTCGTAAGATGTCTTAAGTTGCTGTACGACGTTCAATGGACTCGGACGAATTCATTAGGTTTATTATGGAGTTTTATAGTTTCGTACGGTGATGTAAGGTGTTCTTAGGAGTTGTAACGCGTCCTACATTATTCTAACGTGCTTTCCATGTTGCTAATGTCGCATCCTAAGCCGTAACTTCTCCTGAGTTGTCGTACGATGTTCAAAGGACTTGGACGAAATCATTAAGTTTAGTATGGACTTTTAAGGTTTCGTACGTGGTCGTAAGGTGTTGTTTGGAGTTTTAAGGTTTCCTGCGTTATTCTAACGTGCTTTTAATGTTTCTAATATGGCATAAAAAATCTTAAGATGTACAAACTTGTCGTACGATTTTCAAAGGACTCGGACGAATTCATTAGGTGTATTATGAAGTTTTAAGGTTTCGTACGGTGATGTAAGGTGTTCATAGGAGTTGTAAGGCATCGTACATGATACTAACATTCGTTTCGAGTTGCTAATAGGACATAAAGAGTCGTAAGATGTCCTATGTTGTCGTACGATGTTCAAAGGACTCGTACGAATTCATTAGGTATATTATGGAGTTTTAAGGTTTCATACGGTGTTGTAAGGTGTTGTTAGGAGTTCTAAGGCGTCCAACATTATACTAACGTGCTTTTCAAGGTGCTAATATGGCATATAGAGTCGTAAGATGTCTTAAGTTGCCGTACGACGTTCAATGAACTCGGACGAATTCATTAGGTTTATTATGGAGTTTTATAGTTTCGTACGGTGATGTAAGGTGTTCTTAGGAGTTGTAACGCGTTCTACATTATTCTAACGTGCTTTTCATGTTGCTAATGTCGCATCCTAAGCCGTAACATCTCCTGAGTTGTCGTACGATGTTCAAAGGACATGGACGAAATTATTAGGTTTAGTATGGACTTTTAAGCTTTCGTACGTTGTCGTAAGGTGTTGTTTGGAGTTTTAAGGTTTCCTGCGTTATTCTAACGTGCTTTTCATGTTGCTAATATGGCATAGAAAATCTTAAGATGTACAAACTTGTCGTACGATTTTCAAAGGACTCGGACGAATTCATTAGGTGTATTATGAAGTTTTAAGGTTTCGTACGGTGATGTAAGGTGTTCATAGGAGTTGTTAGGCATCCTACATGATACTAACATTCTTTTCGAGTTGCTAATAGACATTAAGAGTCGTAAGATGTCCTAAGTTGTCGTACGATGTTCAAAGGACTCGTACGAATTCATTAGGTATATTATGGAGTTTTAAGGTTTCATACGGTGTTGTAAGGTGTTGTTAGGAGTTGTAAGACGTCCAACATTATACTAACGTACTTTTCAAGGTGCTAATATGGCATATAGAGTCGTAAGATGTCTTAAGTTGCCGTACGACGTTCAATGGACTCGGACGAATTCATTAGGTTTATTATGGAGTTTTATAGTTTCGTACGGTGATGTAAGGTGTTCTTAGGAGTTGTAACGCGTCCTACATTATTCTAACGTGGTTTCCATGTTGCTAATGTCGCATCCTAAGCCGTAACATCTCCTGAGTTGTCGTACGAAGTTCAAAGGACTTGGACGAAATCATTAGGTTTAGTATGGACTTTTATGGTTTCGTACGCTGTCGTAAGGTGTTGTTTGGAGTTTTAAGGTTTCCTGCGTTATTCTAACGTGCTTTTCATGTTGCTAATATGGCATAAAAAATCTTAAGATGTACAAACTTGTCGTACGATTTTCAAAGGACTCGGACGAATTCATTAGGTGTATTATGGAGTTTTAAGGTTTCGTACGGTGATGTAAGGTGTTCATAGGAGTTGTAAGGCATCGTAGATGATACTAACATTCTTTTCGAGTTGCTAATAGGACATAAAGAGTCGTAAGATGTCCTAAGTTGTCGTACGATGTTCAAAGGACTCGTACGAATTCATTAGGTATATTATGGAGTTTTAAGGTTTCATACGGTGTTGTAAGGTGTTGTTAGGAGTTCTAAGGCGTCCAACATTATACTAACGTGCTTTTCAAGGTGCTAATATGGCATATAGAGTCGTAAGATGTCTTAAGTTGCCGTACGACGTTCAATGGACTCGGACGAATTCATTAGGTTTATTATGGAGTTTTATAGTTTCGTACGGTGATGTAAGGTGTTCTTAGGAGTTGTAACGCGTTCTACATTATTCTAACGTGCTTTTCATGTTGCTAATGTCGCATCCTAAGCCGTAACATCTCCTGAGTTGTCGTACGATGTTCAAAGGACATGGACGAAATTATTAGGTTTAGTATGGATTTTTAAGCTTTCGTACGTTGTCGTAAGGTGTTGTTTGGAGTTTTAAGGTTTCCTGCGTTATTCTAACGTGCTTTTCATGTTGCTAATATGGCATAGAAAATCTTAAGATGTACAAACTTGTCGTACGATTTTCAAAGGACTCGGACGAATTCATTAGTTGTATTATGAAGTTTTAAGGTTTCGTACGGTGATGCAAGGTGTTCATAGGAGTTGTAAGGCATCCTACATGATACTAACATTCTTTTCGAGTTGCTAATGGACATTAAGAGTCGTTAGATGTCCTAAGTTGTCGTACGATGTTCAAAGGACTCGTACGAATTCATTAGGTATATTATGGAGTTTTAAGGTTTCATACGGTGTTGTAAGGTGTTGTTAGGAGTTGTAAGGCGTCCAACATTATACTAACGTACTTTTCAAGGTGCTAATATGGCATATAGAGTCGTAAGATGTCTTAAGTTGCCGTACGACGTTCAATGGACTCGGACGAATTCATTAGGTTTATTATGGAGTTTTATAGTTTCGTACGGTGATGTAAGGTGTTCTTAGGAGTTGTAACGCGTCCTACATTATTCTAACGTGCTTTTCATGTTGCTAATGTCGCATCCTAAGCCGTAACATCTCCTGAGTTGTCGTACGATGTTCAAAGGACTTGGACGAAATCATTAGGTTTAGTATGGACTTTTAAGGTTTCATTCGCTGTCGTAAGGTGTTGTTTGGAGTTTTAAGGTTTCTTGCGTTATTCTAACGTGCTTTTCATGTTGCTAATATGGCATAAAAAATCTTAAGATGTACAAACTTGTCGTACGATTTTCAAAGGACTCGGACGAATTCATTAGGTTTATTACGGAGTTTTAAGGTTTCGTACGGTGATGTAAGGTGTTCATAGGAGTTGTAAGGCATCGTACATGATACTAACATTCTTTTCGAGTTGCTAATAGGACATAAAGAGTCGTAAGATGTCCTATGTTGTCGTACGATGTTCAAAGGACTCGTACGAATTCATTAGGTATATTATGGAGTTTTAAGGTTTCATACGGTGTGGTAAGGTGTTGTTAGGAGTTGTAAGGCGTCCAACATTATACTAACGTACTTTTCAAGGTGCTAATATGGCATATAGAGTCGTAAGATGTCTTAAGTTGCCGTACGACGTTCAATTGACTCGGACGAATTCATTAGGTTTATTATGGAGTTTTATAGTTTCGTACGGTGATGTAAGGTGTTCTTAGGAGTTGTAACGCGTCCTACATTATTCTAACGTGTTTTTCATGTTGCTAATGTCGCATCCTAAGCCGTAACATCTCCTAAGTTGTCGTACGATGTTCAAAGGACTTGGACGAAATCATTAGGTTTAGTATGGACTTTTAAGGTTTCATACGCTGTCGTAAGGTGTTGTTTGGAGTTTTAAGGTTTCTTGCGTTATTCTAACGTGCTTTTCATGTTGCTAATATGGCATAAAAAATCTTATGATGTACAAACTTGTCGTACGATTTTCAAAGGACTCGGACGAATTCATTAGGTGTATTATGGAGTTTTAAGGTTTCGTACGGTGATGTAAGGTGTTCATAGGAGTTGTAAGGCATCGTACATGATACTAACATTCGTTTCGAGTTGCTAATAGGACATAAAGAGTCGTAAGATGTCCTATGTTGTCGTACGATGTTCAAAGGACTCGTACGAATTCATTAGGTATATTATGGAATTTTAAGGTTTCATACGGTGTGGTAAGGTGTTGTTAGGAGTTGTAAGGCGTCCAACATTATACTAACGTACTTTTCAAGGTGCTAATATGGCATATAGAGTCGTAAGATGTCTTAAGTTGCCGTACGACGTTCAATGGACTCGGACGAATTCATTAGGTTTATTATGGAGTTTTATAGTTTCGTACGGTGATGTAAGGTGTTCTTAGGAGTTGTAACGCGTCCTACATTATTCTAACGTGCTTTCCATGTTGCTAATGTCGCATCCTAAGCCGTAACATCTCCTGAGTTGTCGTACGAAGTTCAAAGGACTTGGACGAAATCATTAGGTTTAGTATGGACTTTTATGGTTTCGTACGCTGTCGTAAGGTGTTGTTTGGAGTTTTAAGGTTTCCTGCGTTATTCTAACGTGCTTTTCATGTTGCTAATATGGCATAAAAAATCTTAAGATGTACAAACTTGTCGTACGATTTTCAAAGGACTCGGACGAATTCATTAGGTGTATTATGGAGTTTTAAGGTTTCGTACGGTGATGTAAGGTGTTCATAGGAGTTGTAAGGCATCGTAGATGATACTAACATTCTTTTCGAGTTGCTAATAGGACATAAAGAGTCGTAAGATGTCCTAAGTTGTCGTACGATGTTCAAAGGACTCGTACGAATTCATTAGGTATATTATGGAGTTTTAAGGTTTCATACGGTGTTGTAAGGTGTTGTTAGGAGTTCTAAGGCGTCCAACATTATACTAACGTGCTTTTCAAGGTGCTAATATGGCATATAGAGTCGTAAGATGTCTTAAGTTGTCGTACGACGTTCAATGGACTCGGACGAATTCATTAGGTTTATTATGGAGTTTTATAGTTTCGTACGGTGATGTAAGGTGTTCTTAGGAGTTGTAACGCGTTCTACATTATTCTAACGTGCTTTTCATGTTGCTAATGTCGCATCCTAAGCCGTAACATCTCCTGAGTTGTCGTACGATGTTCAAAGGACATGGACGAAATTATTAGGTTTAGTATGGACTTTTAAGCTTTCGTACGTTGTCGTAAGGTGTTGTTTGGAGTTTTAAGGTTTCCTGCGTTATTCTAACGTGCTTTTCATGTTGCTAATATGGCATAGAAAATCTTAAGATGTACAAACTTGTCTTACGATTTTCAAAGGACTCGGACGAATTCATTAGTTGTATTATGAAGTTTTAAGGTTTCGTACGGTGATGCAAGGTGTTCATAGGAGTTGTAAGGCATCCTACATGATACTAACATTCTTTTCGAGTTGCTAATGGACATTAAGAGTCGTTAGATGTCCTAAGTTGTCGTACGATGTTCAAAGGACTCGTACGAATTCATTAGGTATATTATGGAGTTTTAAGGTTTCATACGGTGTTGTAAGGTGTTGTTAGGAGTTGTAAGGCGTCCAACATTATACTAACGTACTTTTCAAGGTGCTAATATGGCATATAGATTCGTAAGATGTCTTAAGTTGCCGTACGACGTTCAATGGACTCGGACGAATTCATTAGGTTTATTATGGAGTTTTATAGTTTCGTACGGTGATGTAAGGTGTTCTTAGGAGTTGTAACGCGTCCTACATTATTCTAACGTGCTTTTCATGTTGCTAATGTCGCATCCTAAGCCGTAACATCTCCTGAGTTGTCGTACGATGTTCAAAGGACTTGGACGAAATCATTAGGTTTAGTATGGACTTTTATGGTTTCGTACGCTGTCGTAAGGTGTTGTTTGGAGTTTTAAGGTTTCCTGCGTTATTCTAATGTGCTTTTAATGTTTCTAATATGGCATAAAAAATCTTAAGATGTACAAACTTGTCGTACGATTTTCAAAGGACTCGGACGAATTCATTAGGTGTATTATGGAGTTTTAAGGTTTCGTACGGTGATGTAAGTTGTTCATAGGAGTTGTAAGGCATCGTACATGATACTAACATTCTTTTCGAGTTGCTAATAGGACATAAAGAGTTGTAAGATGTCCTGTGTTGTCGTACGATGTTCAAAGGACTCGTACGAATTCATTAGGTATATTATGGAGTTTTAAGGTTTCATACGGTGTGGTAAGGTGTTGTTAGGAGTTGTAAGGCGTCCAACATTATACTAACGTACTTTTCAAGGTGCTAATATGGCATATAGAGTCGTAAGATGTCTTAAGTTGCTGTACGATGTTCAATGGACTAGGACGAATTCATTAGGTTTATTATGGAGTTTTATAGTTTCGTACGGTGATGTAAGGTGTTCTTAGGAGTTGTAACGCGTCCTACATTATTCTAACGTGCTTTTCATGTTGCTAATGTCGCATCCTAAGCCGTAACATCTCCTGAGTTGTCGTACGATGTTCAAAGGACTTGGACGAAACCATTAAGTTTAGTATGGACTTTCAAGGTTTCGTACGTTGTCGTAAGGTGTTGTTTGGAGTTTTAAGGTTTCCTGCGTTATTCTAACGTGCTTTTAATGTTTCAAATATGGCATAAAAAATCTTAAGATGTACAAACTTGTCGTACGATTTTCAAAGGACTCGGACGAATTCATTAGGTGTATTATGGAGTTTTAAGGTTTCGTACGGTGATGTAAGGTGTTCATAGGAGTTGTAAGGCATCGTGCATGATACTAACATTCTTTTCGAGTTGCTAATAGGACATAAAGAGTCGTAAGATGTCCAATGTTGTCGTACGATGTTCAAAGGACTCGTACGAATTCATTAGGTATATTATGGAGTTTTAAGGTTTCATACGGTGTGGTAAGGTGTTGTTAGGAGTTGTAAGGCGTCCAACATTATACTAACGTACTTTTCAAGGTGCTAATATGGCATATAGAGTCGTAAGATGTCTTAAGTTGCCGTACGACGTTCAATGGACTCGGACGAATTCATTAGGTTTATTATGGAGTTTTATAGTTTCGTACGGTGATGTAAGGTGTTGTTAGGAGTTGTAACGCGTCCTACATTATTCTAACGTGCTTTTCATGTTGCTAATGTCGCATCCTAAGCCGTAACATCTCCTGAGTTGTCGTACGATGTTCAAAGGACTTGGACGAAATCATTAGGTTTAGTATGGACATTTAAGGTTTCGTACGCTGTCGTAAGGTGTTGTTTGGAGTTTTAAGGTTTCCTGCGTTATTCTAACGTGCTTTTCATGTTGCTAATATGGCATAAAAAATCTTAAGATGTACAAACTTGTCGTACGATTTTCAAAGGACTCGGACGAATTCATTAGGTGTATTATGGAGTTTTAAGGTTTCGTACGGTGATGTAAGGTGTTCATAGGAGTTGTAAGGCATCGTACATGATACTAGCATTCTTTTCGAGTTGCTAATAGGACATAAAGAGTCGTAAGATGTCCTATGTTGTCGTACGATGTTCAAAGGACTCGTACGAATTCATTAGGTATATTATGGAGTTTTAAGGTTTCATACGGTGTGGTAAGGTGTTGTTAGGAGTTGTAAGGCGTCCAACATTATACTAACGTACTTTTCAAGGTGCTAATATGGCATATAGAGTCGTAAGATGTCTTAAGTTGCCGTACGACGTTCAATTGACTCGGACGAATTCATTAGGTTTATTATGGAGTTTTATAGTTTCGTACGGGGATGTAAGGTGTTCTTAGGAGTTGTAACGCGTCCTACATTATTCTAACGTGGTTTTCATGTTGCTAATGTCGCATCCTAAGCCGTAACATTTCCTGAGTTGTCGTACGATGTTCAAAGGACTTGGACGTAATCATTAGGTTTAGTATGGACTTTTAAGGTTTCATACGCTGTCGTAAGGTGTTGTTTTGAGTTTTAAGGTTTCTTGCGTTATTCTAACGTGCTTTTCATGTTGCTAATATGGCATAAAAAATCTTAAGATGTACAAACTTGTCGTACGATTTTCAACGGACTCGGACGAATTCATTAGGTGTATTATGGAGTTTTAAGGTTTCGTACGGTGATGTAAGGTGTCCATAGGAGTTGTAAGGCATCGTACATGATACTAACATTCGTTTCGAGTTGCTAATAGGACATAAAGAGTCGTAAGATGTCCTATGTTGTCGTACGATGTTCAAAGGACTCGTACGAATTCATTAGGTATATTATGCAGTTTTAAGGTTTCATACGGTGTGGTAAGGTGTTGTTAGGAGTTGTAAGGCGTCCAACATTATACTAATGTGCTTTTCAAGGTGCTAATATGGCATATAGAGTCGTAAGATGTCTTAACTTGCTGTACGACGTTCAATGGACTCGGACGAATTCATTAGGTTTATTATGGAGTTTTATAGTTTCGTACGGTGATGTAAGGTGTTCTTAGGAGTTGTAACGCGTCCTACATTATTCTAACGTGCTTTTCATGTTGCTAATGTCGCATCCTAAGCCGTAACATCTCCTGAGTTGTCGTACGATGTTCAAAGGACTTGGACGAAATCATTAGGTTTAGTATGGACTTTTAAGGTTTCATACGCTGTCGTAAGGTGTTGTTTGGAGTTTTAAGGTTTCTTGCGTTATTCTAACGTGCTTTTCATGTTGCTAATATGGCATAAAAAATCTTAAGATGTACAAACTTGTCGTACGATTTTCAAAGGACTCGGACGAATTCATTAGGTGTATTATGGAGTTTTAAGGTTTCGTACGGTGATGTAAGGTGTTCATAGGAGTTGTAAGGCATCGTACATGATACTAACATTCGTTTCGAGTTGCTAATAGGACATAAAGAGTCGTAAGATGTCCTATGTTGTCGTACGATGTTCAAAGGACTCGTACGAATTCATTAGGTATATTATGCAGTTTTAAGGTTTCATACGGTGTGGTAAGGTGTTGTTAGGAGTTGTAAGGCGTCCAACATTATACTAATGTGCTTTTCAAGGTGCTAATATGGCATATAGAGTCGTAAGATGTCTTAACTTGCTGTACGACGTTCAATGGACTCGGACGAATTCATTAGGTTTATTATGGAGTTTTATAGTTTCGTACGGTGATGTAAGGTGTTCTTAGGAGTTGTAACGCGTCCTACATTATTCTAACGTGCTTTTCATGTTGCTAATGTCGCATCCTAAGCCGTAACATCTCCTGAGTTGTCGTACGATGTTCAAAGGACTTGGACGAAATCATTAGGTTTAGTATGGACTTTTAAGGTTTCATACGCTGTCGTAAGGTGTTGTTTGGAGTTTTAAGGTTTCTTGCGTTATTCTAACGTGCTTTTCATGTTGCTAATATGGCATAAAAAATCTTAAGATGTACAAACTTGTCGTACGATTTTCAAAGGACTCGGACGAATTCATTAGGTGTATTATGGAGTTTTAAGGTTTCGTACGGTGATGTAAGGTGTTCATAGGAGTTGTAAGGCATCGTACATGATACTAACATTCATTTCGAGTTGCTAATAGGACATAAAGAGTCGTAAGATGTCCTATGTTGTCGTACGATGTTCAAAGGACTCGTACGAATTCATTAGGTATATTATGGAGTTTTAAGGTTTCATACGGTGTCGTAAGGTGTTGTTAGGAGTTGTAAGGCGTCCAACATTATACTAACGTACTTTTCAAGGTGCTAATATGGCATATAGAGTCGTAAGATGTCTTAAGTTGCCGTACGACGTTCAATTGACTCGGACGAATTCATTAGGTTTATTATGGAGTTTTATAATTTCGTACGGTGATGTAAGGTGTTCTTAGGAGTTGTAACGCGTCCTACATTATTCTAACGTGCTTTTCATGTTGCTAATGTCGCATCCTAAGCCGTAACATCTCCTGAGTTGTCGTACGATGTTCAAAGGACTTGGACGAAATCATTAGGTTTAGTATGGACTTTTAAGGTTTTATACGCTGTCGTAAGGTGTTGTTTGGAGTTTTAAGGTTTCTTGCGTTATTCAAACGTGCTTTTCATGTTGCTAATATGGCATAAAAAATCTGAAGATGTACAAACTTGTCGTACGATTTTCAAAGGACTCGGACGAATTCATTAGGTGTATTATGGAGTTTTAAGGTTTCGTACGGTGATGTAAGGTGTTCATAGGAGTTGTAAGGCATCGTACATGATACTAACATTCGTTTCGAGTTGCTAATAGGACATAAAGAGTCGTAAGATGTCCTATGTTGTCGTACGA
This sequence comes from Tagetes erecta, assembly GCA_030867185.1. NCBI lineage: Eukaryota > Viridiplantae > Streptophyta > Magnoliopsida > Asterales > Asteraceae > Tagetes > Tagetes erecta. The sequence goes on from CM061490.1 coordinate 48,204,627, forward strand.
TGTTCAAAGGACTCGTACGAATTCATTAGGTATATTATGGAGTTTTAAGGTTTCATACGGTGTGGTAAGGTGTTGTTAGGAGTTGTAAGGCGTCCAACATTATACTAACGTACTTTTCAAGGTGCTAATATGGCATATAGAGTCGTAAGATGTCTTAAGTTGCCGTACGACGTTCAATTGACTCGGACGAATTCATTAGGTTTATTATGGAGTTTTATAGTTTCGTACGGTGATGTAAGGTGTTCTTAGGAGTTGTAACGCGTCCTACATTATTCTAACGTGCTTTTCATGTTGCTAATGTCGCATCCTAAGCCGTAACATCTCCTGAGTTGTCGCACGATGTTCAAAGGACTTGGACGAAATCATTAGGTTTAGTATGGACTTTTAAGGTTTCATACGCTGTCGTAAGGTGTTGTTTGGAGTTTTAAGGTTTCCTGCGTTATTCTAACGTGCTTTTCATGTTGCTAATATGGCATAAAAAATCTTAAGATGTACAAACTTGTCGTACGATTTTCAAAGGACTCGGACGAATTCATTAGGTGTATTATGGAGTTTTAAGGTTTCGTACGGTGATGTAAGGTGTTCATAGGAGTTGTAAGGCATCGTACATGATACTAACATTCATTTCGAGTTGCTAATAGGACATAAAGAGTCGTAAGATGTCCTATGTTGTCGTACGATGTTCAAAGGACTCGTACGAATTCATTAGGTATATTATGGAGTTTTAAGGTTTCATACGGTGTCGTAAGGTGTTGTTAGGAGTTGTAAGGCGTCCAACATTATACTAACGTACTTTTCAAGGTGCTAATATGGCATATAGAGTCGTAAGATGTCTTAAGTTGCCGTACGACGTTCAATTGACTCGGACGAATTCATTAGGTTTATTATGGAGTTTTATAGTTTCGTACGGTGATGTAAGGTGTTCTTAGGAGTTGTAACGCGTCCTACATTATTCTAACGTGCTTTTCATGTTGCTAATGTCGCATCCTAAGCCGTAACATCTCCTGAGTTGTCGTACGATGTTCAAAGGACTTGGACGAAATCATTAGGTTTAGTATGGACATTTAAGGTTTCGTACGCTGTCGTAAGGTGTTGTTTGGAGTTTTAAGGTTTCCTGCGTTATTCTAACGTGCTTTTCATGTTGCTAATATGGCATAAAAAATCTTAAGATGTACAAACTTGTCGTACGATTTTCAAAGGACTCGGACGAATTCATTAGGTGTATTATGGAGTTTTAAGGTTTCGTACGGTGATGTAAGGTGTTCATAGGAGTTGTAAGGCATCGTACATGATACTAACATTCTTTTCGAGTTGCTAATAGGACATAAAGAGTCGTAAGATGTCCTATGTTGTCGTACGATGTTCAAAGGACTCGTACGAATTCATTAGGTATATTATGGAGTTTTAAGGTTTCGTACGGTGTGGTAAGGTGTTGTTAGGAGTTGTAAGGCGTCCAACATTATACTAACGTACTTTTCAAGGTGCTAATATGGCATATAGAGTCGTAAGATGTCTTAAGTTGCCGTACGACGTTCAATGGACTCGAACGAATTCATTAGGTTTATTATGGAGTTTTATAGTTTCGTACGGTGATGTAAGGTGTTCTTAGGAGTTGTAACGCGTCCTACATTATTCTAACGTGCTTTTCATGTTGCTAATGTCGCATCCTAAGCCGTAACATCTCCTGAGTTGTCGTACGATGTTCAAAGGACTTGGACGAAATCATTAGGTTTAGTATGGACATTTAAGGTTTCATACGCTGTCGTAAGGTGTTGTTTGGAGTTTTAAGGTTTCTTGCGTTATTCTAACGTGCTTTTCATGTTGCTAATATGGCATAAAAAATCTTAAGATGTAGAAACTTGTCGTACGATTTTCAAAGGACTCGGACGAACTCATTAGGTGTATTATGGAGTTTTAAGGTTTCGTACGGTGATGTAAGGTGTTCATAGGAGTTGTAAGGCATCGTACATGATACTAACATTCGTTTCGAGTTGCTAATAGGACATAAAGAGTCGTAAGATGTCCTATGTTGTCGTACGATGTTCAAAGGACTCGTACGAATTCATTAGGTATATTATGGAGTTTTAAGGTTTCATACGGTGTGGTAAGGTGTTGTTAGGAGTTGTAAGGCGTCCAAAATTATACTAACGTACTTTTCAAGGTGTTAATATGGCATATAGAGTCGTAAGATGTCTTAAGTTGCCGTACGACGTTCAATTGACTCGGACGAATTCATTAGGTTTATTATGGAGTTTTATAGTTTCGTACGGTGATGTAAGGTGTTCTTAGGAGTTGTAACGCGTCCTACATTATTCTAACGTGTTTTTCATGTTGCTAATGTCGCATCCTAAGCCGTAACATCTCCTGAGTTGTCGTACGATGTTCAAAGGACTTGGACGAAATCATTAGGTTTAATATGGACTTTTAAGGTTTCATACGCTGTCGTAAGGCGTTGTTTGGAGTTTTAAGGTTTCTTGCGTTATTCTAACGTGCTTTTCATGTTGCTAATATGGCATAAAAAATCTTAAGATGTACAAACTTGTCGTACGATTTTCAAAGGACTCGGACGAATTCATTAGGTGTATTATGGAGTTTTAAGGTTTCGTACGGTGATGTAAGGTGTTCATAGGAGTTGTAAGGCATCGTACATGATACTAACATTCTTTTCGAGTTGCTAATAGGACATAAAGAGTCGTAAGATGTCCTATGTTGTCGTACGATGTTAAAAGGACTCGTACGAATTCATTAGGTATATTATGGAGTTTTAAGGTTTCATACGGTGTGGTAAGGTGTTGTTAGGAGTTGTAAGGCGTCCAACATTATACTAACGTACTTTTCAAGGTGCTAATATGGCATATAGAGTCGTAAGATGTCTTAAGTTGCCGTACGACGTTCAATTGACTCGGACGAATTCATTAGGTTTATTATGGAGTTTTATAGTTTCGTACCGTGATGTAAGGTGTTCTTAGGAGTTGTAACGCGTACTACATTATTCTAACGTGCTTTTCATGTTGCTAATGTCGCATCCTAAGCCGTAACATCTCCTGAGTTGTCGTACGATGTTCAAAGGACTTGGACGAAATCATTAGGTTTAGTATGGACTTTTAAGGTTTTATACGCTGTCGTAAGGTGTTGTTTGGAGTTTTAAGGTTTCTTGCGTTATTCTAACGTGCTTTTCATGTTGCTAATATGGCATAAAAAATCTTAAGAGGTAGAAACTTGTCGTACGATTTTCAAAGGACTCGGACAAATTCATTAGGTGTATTATGGAGTTTTAAGGTTTCGTACGGTGATGTAAGGTGTTCATAGGAGTTGTAAGGCATCGTACATGATACTAACATTCGTTTCGAGTTGCTAATAGGACATAAAGAGTCGTAAGATGTCCTATGTTGTCGTACGATGTTCAAAGGACTCGTACGAATTCATTAGGTATATTATGGAGTTTTAAGGTTTCATACGGTGTGGTAAGGTGTTGTTAGGAGTTGTAAGGCGTCCAACATTATACTAATGTGCTTTTCAAGGTGCTAATATGGCATATAGAGTCGTAAGATGTCTTAAGTTGCTGTACGACGTTCAATGGGCTCGGACGAATTCATTAGGTTTATTATGGAGTTTTATAGTTTCGTACGGTGATGTAAGGTGTTCTTAGAAGTTGTAACGCGTCCTACATTATTCTAACGTGTTTTTCATGTTGCTAATGTCGCATCCTAAGCCGTAACATCTCCTGAGTTGTCGTACGATGTTCAAAGGACTTGGACGAAATCATTAGGTTTAGTATGGACTTTTAAGGTTTCATACGCTGTCGTAAGGTGTTGTTTGGAGTTTTAAGGTTTCTTGCGTTATTCTAACGTGCTTTTCATGTTGCTAATATGGCATAAAAATCTTAAGATGTACAAACTTGTCGTACGATTTTCAAAGGACTCGGACGAATTCATTAGGTGTATTATGGAGTTTTAAGGTTTCGTACGGTGATGTAAGGTGTTCATAGGAGTTGTAAGACATCGTACATGATACTAACATTCTTTTCGAGTTGCTAATAGGACATAAAGAGTCGTAAGATGTCCTATGTTGTCGTACGATGTTCAAAGGACTCGTACGAATTCATTAGGTATATTATGGAGTTTTAAGGTTTCATACGGTGTGGTAAGGTGTTGTTAGGAGTTGTAAGGCGTCCAACATTATACTAACGTACTTTTCAAGGTGATAATATGGCATATAGAGTCGTAAGATGTCTTAAGTTGCCGTACGACGTTCAATTGACTCGGACGAATTCATTAGGTTTATTATGGAGTTTTATAGTTTCGTACCGTGATGTAAGGTGTTCTTAGGAGTTGTAACGCGTACTACATTATTCTAACGTGCTTTTCATGTTGCTAATGTCGCATCCTAAGCCGTAACATCTCCTGAGTTGTCGTACGATGTTCAAAGGACTTGGACGAAATCATTAGGTTTAGTATGGACTTTTAAGGTTTTATACGCTGTCGTAAGGTGTTGTTTGGAGTTTTAAGGTTTCTTGCGTTATTCTAACGTGCTTTTCATGTTGCTAATATGGCATAAAAAATCTTAAGATGTACAAACTTGTCGTACGATTTTCAAAGGACTCGGACGAATTCATTAGGTGTATTATGGAGTTTTAAGGTTTCGTACGGTGATGTAAGGTGTTCATAGGAGTTGTAAGGCATCGTACATGATACTAACATTCGTTTCGAGTTGCTAATAGGACATAAAGAGTCGTAAGATGTCATATGTTGTCGTACGATGTTCAAAGGACTCGTACGAATTCATTAGGTATATTATGGAGTTTTAAGGTTTCATACGGTGTGGTAAGGTGTTGTTAGGAGTTGTAAGGCGTCCAACATTATACTAATGTGCTTTTCAAGGTGCTAATATGGCATATAGAGTCGTAAGATGTCTTAAGTTGCTGTACGACGTTCAATGGACTCGGACGAATTCATTAGGTTTATTATGGAGTTTTATAGTTTCGTACGGTGATGTAAGGTGTTCTTAGAAGTTGTAACGCGTCCTACATTATTCTAACGTGTTTTTCATGTTGCTAATGTCGCATCCTAAGCCGTAACATCTCCTGAGTTGTCGTACGATGTTCAAAGGACTTGGACGAAATCATTAGGTTTAGTATGGACTTTTAAGGTTTCATACGCTGTCGTAAGGTGTTGTTTGGAGTTTTAAGGTTTCTTGCGTTATTCTAACGTGCTTTTCATGTTGCTAATATGGCATAAAAATCTTAAGATGTACAAACTTGTCGTACGATTTTCAAAGGACTCGGACGAATTCATTAGGTGTATTATGGAGTTTTAAGGTTTCGTACGGTGATGTAAGGTGTTCATAGGAGTTGTAAGACATCGTACATGATACTAACATTCTTTTCGAGTTGCTAATAGGACATAAAGAGTCGTAAGATGTCCTATGTTGTCGTACGATGTTCAAAGGACTCGTACGAATTCATTAGGTATATTATGGAGTTTTAAGGTTTCATACGGTGTGGTAAGGTGTTGTTAGGAGTTGTAAGGCGTCCAACATTATACTAACGTACTTTTCAAGGTGATAATATGGCATATAGAGTCGTAAGATGTCTTAAGTTGCCGTACGACGTTCAATTGACTCGGACGAATTCATTAGGTTTATTATGGAGTTTTATAGTTTCGTACCGTGATGTAAGGTGTTCTTAGGAGTTGTAACGCGTACTACATTATTCTAACGTGCTTTTCATGTTGCTAATGTCGCATCCTAAGCCGTAACATCTCCTGAGTTGTCGTACGATGTTCAAAGGACTTGGACGAAATCATTAGGTTTAGTATGGACTTTTAAGGTTTTATACGCTGTCGTAAGGTGTTGTTTGGAGTTTTAAGGTTTCTTGCGTTATTCTAACGTGCTTTTCATGTTGCTAATATGGCATAAAAAATCTTAAGATGTACAAACTTGTCGTACGATTTTCAAAGGACTCGGACGAATTCATTAGGTGTATTATGGAGTTTTAAGGTTTCGTACGGTGATGTAAGGTGTTCATAGGAGTTGTAAGGCATCGTACATGATACTAACATTCGTTTCGAGTTGCTAATAGGACATAAAGAGTCGTAAGATGTCATATGTTGTCGTACGATGTTCAAAGGACTCGTACGAATTCATTAGGTATATTATGGAGTTTTAAGGTTTCATACGGTGTGGTAAGGTGTTGTTAGGAGTTGTAAGGCGTCCAACATTATACTAATGTGCTTTTCAAGGTGCTAATATGGCATATAGAGTCGTAAGATGTCTTAAGTTGCTGTACGACGTTCAATGGACTCGGACGAATTCATTAGGTTTATTATGGAGTTTTATAGTTTCGTACGGTGATGTAAGGTGTTCTTAGGAGTTGTAACGCGTCCTACATTATTCTAACGTGTTTTTCATGTTGCTAATGTCGCATCCTAAGCCGTAACATCTCCTGAGTTGTCGTACGATGTTCAAAGGACTTGGACGAAATCATTAGGTTTAGTATGGACTTTTAAGGTTTCATACGCTGTCGTAAGGTGTTGTTTGGAGTTTTAAGGTTTCTTGCGTTATTCTAACGTGCTTTTCATGTTGCTAATATGGCATAAAAAATCTTAAGATGTACAAACTTGTCGTACGATTTTCAAAGGACTCGGACGAATTCATTAGGTGTATTATGGAGTTTTAAGGTTTCGTACGGTGATGTAAGGTGTTCATAGGAGTTGTAAGGCATCGTACATGATACTAACATTCTTTTCGAGTTGCTAATAGGACATAAAGAGTCGTAAGATGTCCTATGTTGTCGTACGATGTTCAAAGGACTCGTACGAATTCATTAGGTATATTATGGAGTTTTAAGGTTTCATACGGTGTGGTAAGGTGTTGTTAGGAGTTGTAAGGCGTCCAACATTATACTAACGTACTTTTCAAGGTGCTAATATGGCATATAGAGTCGTAAGATGTCTTAGTTGCCGTACGACGTTCAATTGACTCGGACGAATTCATTAGGTTTATTATGGAGTTTTATAGTTTCGTACGGTGATGTAAGGTGTTCTTAGGAGTTGTAACGCGTCCTACATTATTCTAACATGCTTTTCATGTTGCTAATGTCGCATCCTAAGCCGTAACATCTCCTGAGTTGTCGTACGATGTTCAAAGGACTTGGACGAAATCATTAGGTTTAGTATGGACTTTTAAGGTTTTATACGCTGTCGTAAGGTGTTGTTTGGAGTTTTAAGGTTTCTTGCGTTATTCTAACGTGCTTTTCATGTTGCTAATATGGCATAAAAAATCTTAAGATGTACAAACTTGTCGTACGATTTTCAAAGGACTCGGACGAATTCATTAGGTGTATTATGGAGTTTTAAGGTTTCGTACGGTGATGTAAGGTGTTCATAGGAGTTGTAAGGCATCGTACATGATACTAACATTCGTTTCGAGTTGCTAATAGAACATAAAGAGTCGTAAGATGTCCTATGCTGTCGTACGATGTTCAAAGGACTCGTACGAATTCATTAGGTATATTATGGAGTTTTAAGGTTTCATACGGTGTGGTAAGGTGTTGTTAGGAGTTGTAAGGCGTCCAACATTATACTAAAGTGCTTTTCAAGGTGCTAATATGGCATATAGAGTCATAAGATGTCTTAAGTTGCTGTACGACGTTCAATGGACTCGGACGAATTCATTAGGTTTATTATGGAGTTTTATAGTTTCGTACGGTGATGTAAGGTGTTCTTAGGAGTTGTAACGCGTCCTACATTATTCTAACGTGCTTTTCATGTTGCTAATGTCGCATCCTAAGCCGTAACATCTCCTGAGTTGTCGTACGATGTTCAAAGGACTTGGACGAAATCATTAGGTTTAGTATGGACTTTTAAGGTTTTATACGCTGTCGTAAGGTGTTGTTTGGAGTTTTAAGGTTTCTTGCGTTATTCTAACGTGCTTTTCATGTTGCTAATATGGCATAAAAAATCTTAAGATGTACAAACTTGTCGTACGATTTTCAAAGGACTCGGACGAATTCATTAGGTGTATTATGGAGTTTTAAGGTTTCGTACGGTGATGTAAGGTGTTCATAGGAGTTGTAAGGCATCGTACATGATACTAACATTTGTTTCGAGTTGCTAATAGAACATAAAGAGTCGTAAGATGTCCTATGTTGTCGTACGATGTTCAAAGGACTCGTACGAATTCATTAGGTATATTATGGAGTTTTAAGGTTTCATACGGTGTGGTAAGGTGTTGTTAGGAGTTGTAAGGCGTCCAACATTATACTAAAGTGCTTTTCAAGGTGCTAATATGGCATATAGAGTCATAAGATGTCTTAAGTTGCTGTACGACGTTCAATGGACTCGGACGAATTCATTAGGTTTATTATGGAGTTTTATAGTTTCGTACGGTGATGTAAGGTGTTCTTAGGAGTTGTAACGCGTCCTACATTATTCTAACGTGCTTTTCATGTTGCTAATTTCGCATCCTAAGCCGTAACATCTCCTGAGTTGTCGTACGATGTTCAAAGGACTTGGACGAAATCATTAGGTTTAGTATGGACTTTTAAGGTTTCATACGCTGTCGTAAGGTGTTGTTTGGAGTTTTAAGGTTTCTTGCGTTATTCTAACGTGCTTTTCATGTTGCTAATATGGCATAAAAAATCTTAAGATGTACAAACTTGTCGTACGATTTTCAAAGGACTCGGACGAATTCATTAGGTGTATTATGGAGTTTTAAGGTTTCGTACGGTGATGTAAGGTGTTCATAGGAGTTGTAAGGCATCGTACATGATACTAACATTCTTTTCGAGTTGCTAATAGGACATAAAGAGTCGTAAGATGTCCTATGTTGTCGTACGATGTTCAAAGGACTCGTACGAATTCATTAGGTATATTATGGAGTTTTAAGGTTTCATACGGTGTGGTAAGGTGTTGTTAGGAGTTGTAAGGCGTCCAACATTATACTAACGTACTTTTCAAGGTGCTAATATGGCATATAGAGTCGTAAGATGTCTTAGTTGCCGTACGACGTTCAATTGACTCGGACGAATTCATTAGGTTTATTATGGAGTTTTATAGTTTCGTACGGTGATGTAAGGTGTTCTTAGGAGTTGTAACGCGTCCTACATTATTCTAACGTGCTTTTCATGTTGCTAATGTCGCATCCTAAGCCGTAACATCTCCTGAGTTGTCGTACGATGTTCAAAGGACTTGGACGAAATCATTAGGTTTAGTATGGACTTTTAAGGTTTTATACGCTGTCGTAAGGTGTTGTTTGGAGTTTTAAGGTTTCTTGCGTTATTCTAACGTGCTTTTCATGTTGCTAATATGGCATAAAAAATCTTAAGATGTACAAACTTGTCGTACGATTTTCAAAGGACTCGGACGAATTCATTAGGTGTATTATGGAGTTTTAAGGTTTCGTACGGTGATGTAAGGTGTTCATAGGAGTTGTAAGGCATCGTACATGATACTAACATTCGTTTCGAGTTGCTAATAGAACATAAAGAGTCGTAAGATGTCCTATGCTGTCGTACGATGTTCAAAGGACTCGTACGAATTCATTAGGTATATTATGGAGTTTTAAGGTTTCATACGGTGTGGTAAGGTGTTGTTAGGAGTTGTAAGGCGTCCAACATTATACTAAAGTGCTTTTCAAGGTGCTAATATGGCATATAGAGTCATAAGATGTCTTAAGTTGCTGTACGACGTTCAATGGACTCGGACGAATTCATTAGGTTTATTATGGAGTTTTATAGTTTCGTACGGTGATGTAAGGTGTTCTTAGGAGTTGTAACGCGTCCTACATTATTCTAACGTGCTTTTCATGTTGCTAATGTCGCATCCTAAGCCGTAACATCTCCTGAGTTGTCGTACGATGTTCAAAGGACTTGGACGAAATCATTAGGTTTAGTATGGACTTTTAAGGTTTTATACGCTGTCGTAAGGTGTTGTTTGGAGTTTTAAGGTTTCTTGCGTTATTCTAACGTGCTTTTCATGTTGCTAATATGGCATAAAAAATCTTAAGATGTACAAACTTGTCGTACGATTTTCAAAGGACTCGGACGAATTCATTAGGTGTATTATGGAGTTTTAAGGTTTCGTACGGTGATGTAAGGTGTTCATAGGAGTTGTAAGGCATCGTACATGATACTAACATTTGTTTCGAGTTGCTAATAGAACATAAAGAGTCGTAAGATGTCCTATGTTGTCGTACGATGTTCAAAGGACTCGTACGAATTCATTAGGTATATTATGGAGTTTTAAGGTTTCATACGGTGTGGTAAGGTGTTGTTAGGAGTTGTAAGGCGTCCAACATTATACTAAAGTGCTTTTCAAGGTGCTAATATGGCATATAGAGTCATAAGATGTCTTAAGTTGTTGTACGACGTTCAATGGACTCGGACGAATTCATTAGGTTTATTATGGAGTTTTATAGTTTCGTACGGTGATGTAAGGTGTTCTTAGGAGTTGTAATGCGTCCTACATTATTCTAACGTGCTTTTCATGTTGCTAATTTTGCATCCTAAGCCGTAACATCTCCTGAGTTGTCGTACGATGTTCAAAGGACTTGGACGAAATCATTAGGTTTAGTATGGACTTTTAAGGTTTCATACGCTGTCGTAAGGTGTTGTTTGGAGTTTTAAGGTTTCTTGCGTTATTCTAACGTGCTTTTCATGTTGCTAATATGGCATAAAAAATCTTAAGATGTAGAAACTTGTCGTACGATTTTCAAAGGACTCGGACGAATTCATTAGGTGTATTATGGAGTTTTAAGGTTTCGTACGGTGATGTAAGGTGTTCATAGGAGTTGTAAGGCATCGTACATGATACTAACATTCTTTTCGAGTTGCTAATAGGACATAAAGAGTCGTAAGATGTCCTATGTTGTCGTACGATGTTCAAAGGACTCGTACGAATTCATTAGGTATATTATGGAGTTTTAAGGTTTCATACGGTGTGGTAAGGTGTTGTTAGGAGTTGTAAGGCATCCAATATTATACTAACGTACTTTTCAAGGTGCTAATATGGCATATAGAGTCGTAAGATGTCTTAAGTTGCCGTACGACGTTCAATGGACTCGGACGAATTCATTAGGTTTATTATGGAGTTTTATAGTTTCGTACGGTGATGTAAGGTGTTCTTAGGAGTTGTAACGCGTCCTACATTATTCTAACGTGCTTTTCATGTTGCTAATGTCGCATCCTAAGCCGTAACATCTCCTGAGTTGTCGTACGATGTTCAAAGGACTTGGACGAAATCATTAGGTTTAGTATGGACTTTTAAGGTTTCATACGCTGTCGTAAGGTGTTGTTTGGAGTTTTAAGGTTTCTTGCGTTATTCTAACGTGCTTTTCATGTTGCTAATATGGCATAAAAAATCTTAAGATGTACAAACTTGTCGTACGATTGTCAAAGGACTCGGACGAATTCATTAGGTGTATTATGGAGTTTTAAGGTTTCGTACGGTGATGTAAGGTGTTCATAGGAGTTGTAAGGCATCGTACATGATACTAACATTCTTTTCGAGTTGCTAATAGGACATAAAGAGTCGTAAGATGTCCTATGTTGTCGTACGATGTTCAAAGGACTCGTACGAATTCATTAGGTATATTATGGAGTTTTAAGGTTTCATACGGTGTGGTAAGGTGTTGTTAGGAGTTGTAAGGCGTCCAACATTATACTAACGTACTTTTCAAGGTGCTAATATGGCATATAGAGTCGTAAGATGTCTTAAGTTGCCGTACGACGTTCAATTGACTCGGACGAATTCATTAGGTTTATTATGGAGTTTTATAGTTTCGTACCGTGATGTAAGGTGTTCTTAGGAGTTGTAACGCGTCCTACATTATTCTAACGTGCTTTTCATGTTGCTAATGTCGCATCCTAAGCCGTAACATCTCCTGAGTTGTCGTACGATGTTCAAAGGACTTGGACGAAATCATTAGGTTTAGTATGGACTTTTAAGGTTTTATACGCTGTCGTAAGGTGTTGTTTGGAGTTTTAAGGTTTCTTGCGTTATTCTAACGTGCTTTTCATGTTGCTAATATGGCATAAAAAATCTTAAGATGTAGAAACTTGTCGTACGATTTTCAAAGGACTCGGACGAATTCATTAGGTGTATTATGGAGTTTTAAGGTTTCGTACGGTGATGTAAGGTGTTCATAGGAGTTGTAAGGCATCGTACATGATACTAACATTCGTTTCGAGTTGCTAATAGGACATAAAGAGTCGTAAGATGTCCTATGTTGTCGTACGATGTTCAAAGGACTCGTACGAATTCATTAGGTATATTATGGAGTTTTAAGGTTTCATACGGTGTGGTAAGGTGTTGTTAGGAGTTGTAAGGCGTCCAACATTATACTAACGTACTTTTCAAGGTGCTAATATGGCATATAGAGTCGTAAGATGTCTTAGTTGCCGTACGACGTTCAATTGACTCGGACGAATTCATTAGGTTTATTATGGAGTTTTATAGTTTCGTACGGTGATGTAAGGTGTTCTTAGGAGTTGTAACGCGTCCTACATTATTCTAACGTGCTTTTCATGTTGCTAATTTCGCATCCTAAGCCGTAACATCTCCTGACTTGTCGTACGATGTTCAAAGGACTTGGACGAAATCATTAGGTTTAGTATGGACTTTTAAGGTTTCATACGCTGTCGTAAGGTGTTGTTTGGAGTTTTAAGGTTTCTTGCGTTATTCTAACGTGCTTTTCATGTTGCTAATATGGCATAAAAAATCTTAAGATGTAGAAACTTGTCGTACGATTTTCAAAGGACTCGGACGAATTCATTAGGTGTATTATGGAGTTTTAAGGTTTCGTACGGTGATGTAAGGTGTTCATAGGAGTTGTAAGGCATCGTACATGATACTAACATTCTTTTCGAGTTGCTAATAGGACATAAAGAGTCGTAAGATGTCCTATGTTGTCGTACGATGTTCAAAGGACTCGTACGAATTCATTAGGTATATTATGGAGTTTTAAGGTTTCATACGGTGTGGTAAGGTGTTGTTAGGAGTTGTAAGGCATCCAATATTATACTAAAGTGCTTTTCAAGGTGCTAATATGGCATATAGAGTCATAAGATGTCTTAAGTTGCTGTACGACGTTCAATGGACTCGGACGAATTCATTAGGTTTATTATGGAGTTTTATAGTTTCGTACGGTGATGTAAGGTGTTCTTAGGAGTTGTAACGCGTCCTACATTATTCTAACGTGCTTTTCATGTTGCTAATTTCGCATCCTAAGCCGTAACATCTCCTGACTTGTCGTACGATGTTCAAAGGACTTGGACGAAATCATTAGGTTTAGTATGGACTTTTAAGGTTTCATACGCTGTCGTAAGGTGTTGTTTGGAGTTTTAAGGTTTCTTGCGTTATTCTAACGTGCTTTTCATGTTGCTAATATGGCATAAAAAATCTTAAGATGTAGAAACTTGTCGTACGATTTTCAAAGGACTCGGACGAATTCATTAGGTGTATTATGGAGTTTTAAGGTTTCGTACGGTGATGTAAGGTGTTCATAGGAGTTGTAAGGCATCGTACATGATACTAACATTCTTTTCGAGTTGCTAATAGGACATAAAGAGTCGTAAGATGTCCTATGTTGTCGTACGATGTTCAAAGGACTCGTACGAATTCATTAGGTATATTATGGAGTTTTAAGGTTTCATACGGTGTGGTAAGGTGTTGTTAGGAGTTGTAAGGCATCCAATATTATACTAACGTACTTTTCAAGGTGCTAATATGGCATATAGAGTCGTAAGATGTCTTAAGTTGCCGTACGACGTTCAATGGACTCGGACGAATTCATTAGGTTTATTATGGAGTTTTATAGTTTCGTACGGTGATGTAAGGTGTTCTTAGGAGTTGTAACGCGTCCTACATTATTCTAACGTGCTTTTCATGTTGCTAATTTCGCATCCTAAGCCGTAACATCTCCTGACTTGTCGTACGATGTTCAAAGGACTTGGACGAAATCATTAGGTTTAGTATGGACTTTTAAGGTTTCATACGCTGTCGTAAGGTGTTGTTTGGAGTTTTAAGGTTTCTTGCGTTATTCTAACGTGCTTTTCATGTTGCTAATATGGCATAAAAAATCTTAAGATGTAGAAACTTGTCGTACGATTTTCAAAGGACTCGGACGAATTCATTAGGTGTATTATGGAGTTTTAAGGTTTCGTACGGTGATGTAAGGTGTTCATAGGAGTTGTAAGGCATCGTACATGATACTAACATTCTTTTCGAGTTGCTAATAGGACATAAAGAGTCGTAAGATGTCCTATGTTGTCGTACGATGTTCAAAGGACTCGTACGAATTCATTAGGTATATTATGGAGTTTTAAGGTTTCATACGGTGTGGTAAGGTGTTGTTAGGAGTTGTAAGGCATCCAATATTATACTAACGTACTTTTCAAGGTGCTAATATGGCATATAGAGTCGTAAGATGTCTTAAGTTGCCGTACGACGTTCAATGGACTCGGACGAATTCATTAGGTTTATTATGGAGTTTTATAGTTTCGTACGGTGATGTAAGGTGTTCTTAGGAGTTGTAACGCGTCCTACATTATTCTAACGTGCTTTTCATGTTGCTAATGTCGCATCCTAAGCCGTAACATCTCCTGAGTTGTCGTACGATGTTCAAAGGACTTGGACGAAATCATTAGGTTTAGTATGGACTTTTAAGGTTTCATACGCTGTCGTAAGGTGTTGTTTGGAGTTTTAAGGTTTCTTGCGTTATTCTAACGTGCTTTTCATGTTGCTAATATGGCATAAAAAATCTTAAGATGTACAAACTTGTCGTACGATTGTCAAAGGACTCGGACGAATTCATTAGGTGTATTATGGAGTTTTAAGGTTTCGTACGGTGATGTAAGGTGTTCATAGGAGTTGTAAGGCATCGTACATGATACTAACATTCTTTTCGAGTTGCTAATAGGACATAAAGAGTCGTAAGATGTCCTATGTTGTCGTACGATGTTCAAAGGACTCGTACGAATTCATTAGGTATATTATGGAGTTTTAAGGTTTCATACGGTGTGGTAAGGTGTTGTTAGGAGTTGTAAGGCGTCCAACATTATACTAACGTACTTTTCAAGGTGCTAATATGGCATATAGAGTCGTAAGATGTCTTAAGTTGCCGTACGACGTTCAATTGACTCGGACGAATTCATTAGGTTTATTATGGAGTTTTATAGTTTCGTACCGTGATGTAAGGTGTTCTTAGGAGTTGTAACGCGTCCTACATTATTCTAACGTGCTTTTCATGTTGCTAATGTCGCATCCTAAGCCGTAACATCTCCTGAGTTGTCGTACGATGTTCAAAGGACTTGGACGAAATCATTAGGTTTAGTATGGACTTTTAAGGTTTTATACGCTGTCGTAAGGTGTTGTTTGGAGTTTTAAGGTTTCTTGCGTTATTCTAACGTGCTTTTCATGTTGCTAATATGGCATAAAAAATCTTAAGATGTAGAAACTTGTCGTACGATTTTCAAAGGACTCGGACGAATTCATTAGGTGTATTATGGAGTTTTAAGGTTTCGTACGGTGATGTAAGGTGTTCATAGGAGTTGTAAGGCATCGTACATGATACTAACATTCGTTTCGAGTTGCTAATAGGACATAAAGAGTCGTAAGATGTCCTATGTTGTCGTACGATGTTCAAAGGACTCGTACGAATTCATTAGGTATATTATGGAGTTTTAAGGTTTCATACGGTGTGGTAAGGTGTTGTTAGGAGTTGTAAGGCGTCCAACATTATACTAATGTGCTTTTCAAGGTGCTAATATGGCATATAGAGTCGTAAGATGTCTTAAGTTGCTGTACGACGTTCAATGGACTCGGACGAATTCATTAGGTTTATTATGGAGTTTTATAGTTTCGTACGGTGATGTAAGGTGTTCTTAGGAGTTGTAACGCGTCCTACATTATTCTAACGTGCTTTTCATGTTGCTAATGTCGCATCATAAGCCGTAACATCTCCTGAGTTGTTGTACGATGTTCAAAGGACTTGGACGAAATCATTAAGTTTAGTATGGACTTTTAAGGTTTCGTACGTTGTCGTAAGGTGTTGTTTGGACTTTTATGGTTTCCTGCGTTATTCTAGCTTGCTTTTAATGTTTCTAATATGGCATAAAAAATCTTAAGATGTACAAACTTGTCTTACGATTTTCAAAGGACTCGGACGAATTCATTAGGTGTATTATGGAGTTTTAAGGTTTCGTACGGTGATGTAAGGTGTTCTTAGGAGTTGTAACGCATCCTACATTATTCTAACGTGCTTTTCATGTTGCTAATGTCGCATCCTAAGCCGTAACATCTCCTGAGTTGTCGTACGATGTGCAAAGGACTTGGACGAAATCATTAGGTTTTGTATGGACTTTTAAGGTTTCGTACGTTGTCGTAAGGTGTTGTTTGGAGTTTTAAGGTTTCCTGCGTTTTTCTAACGTGCTTTTCATGTTGCTAATATGGCATAGAAAATCTTAAGATGTACAAACTTGTCGTACGATTTTCAAAGGACTCGGACGAATTCATTAGGTGTATTATGAAGTTTTAAGTTTTCGTACGGTGATGTAAGGTGTTCATAGGAGTTGTAAGGCATCCTACATGATACTAGCATTCTTTTCAAGTTGCTAATGGACATTAAGAGTCGCAAGATGTCCTAAGTTGTCGTACGATGTTCAAAGGACTCGTACGAATTCATTAGGTATATTATGGAGTTTTAAGGTTTCATACGGTGTTGTAAGGTGTTGTTAGGAGTTGTAAGGCGTCCAACATTATACTATCGTACTTTTCAAGGTGCTAATATGGCATATAGAGTCGTAAGATGTCTTAAGTTGCCGTACGGCGTTCAATGGACTCGGACGAATTCATTAGGTTTATTATGGAGTTTTATAGTTTCGTACGCTGATGTAAGGTGTTCTTATGAGTTGTAACGCGTCCTACATTATTCTAACGTGCTTTTCATGTTGCTAATGTCGCATCCTAAGCCGTAACATCTCCTGAGTTGTCGTACGATGTTCAAAGGACTTGGACGAAATCATTAGGTTTAGTATGGACTTTTAAGGTTTCGTACGCTGTCGTAAGGTGTTGTTTGGAGTTTTAAGGTTTCCTGCGTTATACTAACGTCCTTTTCATGTTGCTAATATGGCATAAACAATATTAAGATGTACAAACTTGTCGTACGATTTTCAAAGGACTCGGACGAATTCATTAGGTGTATTATGGAGTTTTAAGGTTTCGTACGGTGATGTAAGGTGTTCATAGGACTTGTAAGGCATCCTACATGATACTAACATTCTTTTCGAGTTGCTAATAGGACATAAAGAGTCGTAAGATGTCCTATGTTGTAGTACGATGTTCAAAGGACTCGTACAAATTCATTTGGTATATTATGGAGTTTTAAGGTTTCATACGGTGTGGTAAGGTGTTGTTAGGAGTTGTAAGGCGTCCAACATTATACTAACGTACTTTTCAAGGTGCTAATATGGCATATAGAGTCGTAAGATGTCTTAAGTTGCCGTACGACGTTCAATGGACTCGGACGAATTCATTAGGTTTATTATGGAGTTTTATAGTTTCGTACGGTGATGTAAGGTGTTCTTAGGAGTTGTAACGCGTCCTACATTATTCTAACGTGCTTTTCATGTTGCTAATGTCGCATCATAAGCCGTAACATCTCCTGAGTTGTTGTACGATGTTCAAAGGACTTGGACGAAATCATTAAGTTTAGTATGGACTTTTAAGGTTTCGTATGTTGTCGTAAGGTGTTGTTTGGACTTTTATGGTTTCCTGCGTTATTCTAGCTTGCTTTTAATGTTTCTAATATGGCATAAAAAATCTTAAGATGTACAAACTTGTCGTACGATTTTCAAAGGACTCAGACGAATTCATTAGGTTTATTATGGAGTTTTAAGGTTTCGTACGGTGATGTAAGGTGTTATTAGGAGTTGTAACGCATCCTACATTATTCTAACGTGCTTTTCATGTTCCTAATGTCGCATCCTAAGCCGTAACATCTCCTGAGTTGTCGTACGATGTGCAAAGGACTTGGACCAAATCATTAGGTTTAGTATGGACTTTTAAGGTTTCGTACGTTGTCGTAAGGTGTTGTTTGGAGTTTTAAGGTTTCCTGCGTTATTCTAACGTGCTTTTCATGTTGCTAATATGGCATAGAAAATCTTAAGATGTACAAACTTGTCGTACGATTTTCAAAGGACTCGGACGAATTCATTAGGTGTATTATGAAGTTTTAAGTTTTCGTACGGTGATGTAAGGTGTTCATAGGAGTTGTAAGGCATCCTACATGATACTAGCATTCTTTTCGAGTTGCTAATGGACATTAAGAGTCGTAAGATGTCCTAAGTTGTCGTACGATGTTCAAAGGACTCGTACGAATTCATTAGGTATATTATGGAGTTTTAAGGTTTCATACGATGTTGTAAGGTGTTGTTAGGAGTTGTAAGGCGTCCAACATTATACTAACGTACTTTTCAAGGTGCTAACATGGCATATAGAGTCGTAAGATGTCTTAAGTTGCCGTACGGCATTCAATGGACTCGGACGAATTCATTAGGTTTATTATGGAGTTTTATAGTTTCGGTGATGTAAGGTGTTCTTATGAGTTGTAACGCGTCCTACATTATTCTAACGTGCTTTTCATGTTGCTAATGTCGCATCCTAAGCCGTAACATCTCCTGAGTTGTCGTACGATGTTCAAAGCACTTGGACGAAATCATTAGGTTTAGTATGGACTTTTAAGGTTTCCTACGCTGTCGTAAGGTGTTGTTTGGAGTTTTAAGGTTTCCTGCGTTATACTAACGTGCTTTTCATGTTGCTAATATGGCATAAACAATCTTAAGATGTACAAACTTGTCGTACGATTTTCAAAGGACTCGGACGAATTCATTAGGTGTATTATGGAGTTTTAAGGTTTCGTACGGTGATGTAAGGTGTTCATAGGAGTTGTAAGGCATCCTACATGATACTAACATTCTTTTCGAGTTGCTAATAGGACATAAAGAGTCGTAAGATGTCCTATGTTGTCGTACGATGTTCAAAGGACTCGTACGAATTCATTAGGTATATTATGGAGTTTTAAGGTTTCATACGGTGTGGTTAGGTGTTGTTAGGAGTTGTAAGGCGTCCAACATTATACTAACTTGCTTTTCAAGGTGCTAATATGGCATATAGAGTCGTAAGATGTCTTAAGTTGCTGTACGACGTTCAATGGACTCGGACGAATTCATTAGGTTTATTATGGAGTTTTATAGTTTCGTACGGTGATGTAAAGTGTTCTTAGGAGTTGTAACGCGTCCTACATTATTCTAACGTGCTTTTCATGTTGCTAATGTCGCATCCTAAGCCGTAACATCTCCTGAGTTGTCGTACGATGTTCAAAGGACTTGGTCGAAATCATTAGGTTTAGTATGGACTTTTAAGGTTTCGTACGTTGTCGTAAGGTGTTGTTTGGAGTTTTAAGGTTTCCTGCGTTATTCTAACGTGCTTTTAATGTTTCTAATATGGCATAAAAAATCTTAAGATGTACAAACTTGTCGTACGATTTTCAAAGGACTCGGACGAATTCATTAGGTGTATTATGGAGTTTTAAGGTTTCGTACGGTGATGTAAGGTGTTCATAGGACTTGTAAGGCATCCTACATGATACTAACATTATTTTCGAGTTGCTAATAGGACATAAAGAGTCGTAAGATGTCCTATGTTGTCGTACGATGTTCAAAGGACTCGTACGAATTCATTAGGTATATTATGGAGTTTTAAGGTTTCATACGGTGTGGTAAGGTGTTGTTAGGAGTTGTAAGGCGTCCAACATTATACTAACGTACTTTTCAAGGTGCTAATATGGCATATAGAGTCGTAAGATGTCTTAAGTTGCCGTACGACGTTCAATGGACTCGGACGAATTCATTAGGTTTATTATGGAGTTTTATAGTTTCGTACGGTGATGTAAGGTGTTCTTAGGAGTTGTAACGCGTCCTACATTATTCTAACGTGCTTTTCATGTTGCTAATGTCGCATCATAAGCCGAAACATCTCCTGAGTTGTTGTACGATGTTCAAAGGACTTGGACGAAATCATTAAGTTTAGTATGGACTTTTAAGGTTTCGTACGTTGTCGTAAGGTGTTGTTTGGACTTTTATGGTTTCCTGCGTTATTCTAGCTTGCTTTTAATGTTTCTAATATGACATAAAAAATCTTAAGATGTACAAACTTGTCGTACGATTTTCAAAGGACTCAGACGAATTCATTAGGTTTATTATGGAGTTTTAAGGTTTCGTACGGTGATGTAAGGTGTTATTAGGAGTTGTAACGCATCCTACATTATTCTAGCGTGCTTTTCATGTTCCTAATGTCGCATCCTAAGCCGTAACATCTCCTGAGTTGTCGTACGATGTGCAAAGGACTTGGACCAAATCATTAGGTTTAGTATGGACTTTTAAGGTTTCGTACGTTGTCGTAAGGTGTTGTTTGGAGTTTTAAGGTTTCCTGCGTTATTCTAACGTGCTTTTCATGTTGCTAATATGGCATAGAAAATCTTAAGATGTACAAACTTGTCGTACGATTTTCAAAGGACTCGGACGAATTCATTAGGTGTATTATGAAGTTTTAAGTTTTCGTACGGTGATGTAAGGTGTTCATAGGAGTTGTAAGGCATCCTACATGATACTAGCATTCTTTTCGAGTTGCTAATGGACATTAAGAGTCGTAAGATGTCCTAAGTTGTCGTACGATGTTCAAAGGACTCGTACGAATTCATTAGGTATATTATGGAGTTTTAAGGTTTCATACGGTGTTGTAAGGTGTTGTTAGGAGTTGTAAGGCGTCCTACATTATACTAACGTACTTTTCAAGGTGCTAATATGGCATATAGAGTCGTAAGATGTCTTAAGTTGCCGTACGGCATTCAATGGACTCGGACGAATTCATTAGGTTTATTATGGAGTTTTATAGTTTCGGTGATGTAAGGTGTTCTTATGAGTTGTAACGCGTCCTACATTATTCTAACGTGCTTTTCATGTTGCTAATGTCGCATCCTAAGCCGTAACATCTCCTGAGTTGTCGTACGATGTTCAAAGGACTTGGACGAAATCATTAGGTTTAGTATGGACTTTTAAGGTTTCGTACGTTGTCGTAAGGTGTTGTTTGGAGTTTTAAGGTTTCCTGCGTTATTCTAACGTGCTTTTCATGTTGCTAATATGGCATAGAAAATCTTAAGATGTACAAACTTGTCGTACGATTTTCAAAGGACTCGGACGAATTCATTAGGTGTATTATGGAGTTTTAAGGTTTCGTACGGTGATGTAAGGTGTTCATAGGAGTTGTAAGGCATCCTACATGATACTAACATTCTTTTCGAGTTGCTAATAGGACATAAAGAGTCGTAAGATGTCCTATGTTGTCGTACGATGTTCAAAGGACTCGTACGAATTCATTAGGTATATTATGGAGTTTTAAGGTTTCATACGGTGTGGTTAGGTGTTGTTAGGAGTTGTAAGGCGTCCAACATTATACTAACTTGCTTTTCAAGGTGCTAATATGGCATATAGAGTCGTAAGATGTCTTAAGTTGCTGTACGACGTTCAATGGACTCGGACGAATTCATTAGGTTTATTATGGAGTTTTATAGTTTCGTACGGTGATGTAAAGTGTTCTTAGGAGTTGTAACGCGTCCTACATTATTCTAACGTGCTTTTCATGTTGCTAATGTCGCATCCTAAGCCGTAACATCTCCTGAGTTGTCGTACGATGTTCAAAGGACTTGGACGAAATCATTAGGTTTAGTATGGACTTTTAAGGTTTCGTACGTTGTCGTAAGGTGTTGTTTGGAGTTTTAAGGTTTCCTGCGTTATTCTAACGTGCTTTTAATGTTTCTAATATGGCATAAAAAATCTTAAGATGTACAAACTTGTCGTACGATTTTCAAAGGACTCGGACGAATTCATTAGGTGTATTATGGAGTTTTAAGGTTTCGTACGGTGATGTAAGGTGTTCATAGGACTTGTAAGGCATCCTACATGATACTAACATTCTTTTCGAGTTGCTAATAGGACATAAAGAGTCGTAAGATGTCCTATGTTGTCGTACGATGTTCAAAGGACTCGTACGAATTCATTAGGTATATTATGGAGTTTTAAGGTTTCATACGGTGTGGTAAGGTGTTGTTAGGAGTTGTAAGGCGTCCAACATTATACTAACGTACTTTTCAAGGTGCTAATATGGCATATAGAGTCGTAAGATGTCTTAAGTTGCCGTACGACGTTCAATGGACTCGGACGAATTCATTAGGTTTATTATGGAGTTTTATAGTTTCGTACGGTGATGTAAGGTGTTCTTAGGAGTTGTAACGCGTCCTACATTATTCTAACGTGCTTTTCATGTTGCTAATGTCGCATCATAAGCCGTAACATCTCCTGAGTTGTTGTACGATGTTCAAAGGACTTGGACGAAATCATTAAGTTTAGTATGGACTTTTAAGGTTTCGTACGTTGTCGTAAGGTGTTGTTTGGACTTTTATGGTTTCCTGCGTTATTCTAGCTTGCTTTTAATGTTTCTAATATGACATAAAAAATCTTAAGATGTACAAACTTGTCGTACGATTTTCAAAGGACTCAGACGAATTCATTAGGTTTATTATGGAGTTTTAAGGTTTCGTACGGTGATGTAAGGTGTTATTAGGAGTTGTAACGCATCCTACATTATTCTAACGTGCTTTTCATGTTCCTAATGTCGCATCCTAAGCCGTAACATCTCCTGAGTTGTCGTACGATGTGCAAAGGACTTGGACCAAATCATTAGGTTTAGTATGGACTTTTAAGGTTTCGTACGTTGTCGTAAGGTGTTGTTTGGAGTTTTAAGGTTTCCTGCGTTATTCTAACGTGCTTTTCATGTTGCTAATATGGCATAGAAAATCTTAAGATGTACAAACTTGTCGTACGATTTTCAAAGGACTCGGACGAATTCATTAGGTGTATTATGAAGTTTTAAGTTTTCGTACGGTGATGTAAGGTGTTCATAGGGGTTGTAAGGCATCCTACATGATACTAGCATTCTTTTCGAGTTGCTAATGGACATTAAGAGTCGTAAGATGTCCTAAGTTGTCGTACGATGTTCAACGGACTCGTACGAATTCATTAGGTATATTATGGAGTTTTAAGGTTTCATACGGTGTTGTAAGGTGTTGTTAGGAGTTGTGAGGCGTCCAACATTATACTAACGTACTTTTCAAGGTGCTAATATGGCATATAGAGTCTTAAGATGTCTTAAGTTGCCGTACGGCATTCAATGGACTCGGACGAATTCATTAGGTTTATTATGGAGTTTTATAGTTTCGGTGATGTAAGGTGTTCTTATGAGTTGTAACGCGTCCTACATTATTCTAACGTGCTTTTCATGTTGCTAATGTCGCATCCTAAGCCGTAACATCTCCTGAGTTGTCGTACGATGTTCAAAGCACTTGGACGAAATCATTAGGTTTAGTATGGACTTTTAAGGTTTCCTACGCTGTCGTAAGGTGTTGTTTGGAGTTTTAAGATTTCCTGCGTTATACTAACGTGCTTTTCATGTTGCTAATATGGCATAAACAATCTTAAGATGTACAAACTTGTCGTACGATTTTCAAAGGACTCGGACGAATTCATTAGGTGTATTATGGAGTTTTAAGGTTTCGTACGGTGATGTAAGGTGTTCATAGGACTTGTAAGGCATCCTACATGATACTAACATTCTTTTCGAGTTGCTAATAGGACATAAAGAGTCGTAAGATGTCCTATGTTGTCGTACGATGTTCAAAGGACTCGTACGAATTCACTAGGTATATTATGGAGTTTTAAGGTTTCATACGGTGTGGTAAGGTGTGGTTAGGAGTTGTAAGGCGTCCAACATTATACTAACGTACTTTTCAAGGTGCTAATATGGCATATAGAGTCGTAAGATGTCTTAAGTTGCCGTACGACGTTCAATGGACTCGGACGAATTCATTAGGTTTATTATGGAGTTTTATAGTTTCGTACGGTGATGTAAGGTGTTCTTAGGAGTTGTAACGCGTCCTACATTATTCTAACGTGCTTTTCATGTTGCTAATGTCGCATCATAAGCCGTAACATCTCCTGAGTTGTTGTACGATGTTCAAAGGACTTGGACGAAATCATTAAGTTTAGTATGGACTTTTAAGGTTTCGTACGTTGTCGTAAGGTGTTGTTTGGACTTTTATGGTTTCCTGCGTTATTCTAGCTTGCTTTTAATGTTTCTAATATGGCATAAAAAATCTTAAGATGTACAAACTTGTCGTACGATTTTCAAAGGACTCAGACGAATTCATTAGGTTTATTATGGAGTTTTAAGGTTTCGTACGGTGATGTAAGGTGTTATTAGGAGTTGTAACGCATCCTACATTATTCTAACGTGCTTTTCATGTTCCTAATGTCGCATCCTTAGCCGTAACATCTCCTGAGTTGTCGTACGATGTGCAAAGGACTTGGACCAAATCATTAGGTTTAGTATGGACTTTTAAGGTTTCGTACGTTGTCGTAAGGTGTTGTTTGGAGTTTTAAGGTTTCCTGCGTTATTCTAACGTGCTTTTCATGCTGCTAATATGGCATAGAAAATCTTAAGATGTACAAACTTGTCGTACGATTTTCAAAGGACTCGGACGAATTCATTAGGTGTATTATGAAGTTTTAAGTTTTCGTACGGTGATGTAAGGTGTTCATAGGAGTTGTAAGGCATCCTACATGATACTAGCATTCTTTTCGAGTTGCTAATGGACATTAAGAGTCGTAAGATGTCCTAAGTTGTCGTACGATGTTCAAAGGACTCGTACGAATTCATTAGGTATATTATGGAGTTTTAAGGTTTCATACGGTGTTGTAAGGTGTTGTTAGGAGTTGTAAGGCATCCAACATTATACTAACGTACTTTTCAAGGTGCTAATATGGCATATAGAGTCGTAAGATGTCTTAAGTTGCCGTACGGCATTCAATGGACTCGGACGAATTCATTAGGTTTATTATGGAGTTTTATAGTTTCGGTGATGTAAGGTGTTCTTATGAGTTGTAACGCGTCCTACATTATTCTAACGTGCTTTTCATGTTGCTAATGTCGCATCCTAAGCCGTAACATCTCCTGAGTTGTCGTACGATGTTCAAAGCACTTGGACGAAATCATTAGGTTTAGTATGGACTTTTAAGGTTTCCTACGCTGTCGTAAGGTGTTGTTTGGAGTTTTAAGATTTCCTGCGTTATACTAACGTGCTTTTCATGTTGCTAATATGGCATAAACAATCTTAAGATGTACAAACTTGTCGTACGATTTTCAAAGGACTCGGACGAATTCATTAGGTGTATTATGGAGTTTTAAGGTTTCGTACGGTGATGTAAGGTGTTCATAGGAGTTGTAAGGCATCCTACATGATACTAACATTCTTTTCGAGTTGCTAATAGGACATAAAGAGTCGTAAGATGTCCTATGTTGTCGTACGATGTTCAAAGGACTCGTACGAATTCATTAGGTATATTATGGAGTTTTAAGGTTTCATACGGTGTGGTTAGGTGTTGTTAGGAGTTGTAAGGCGTCCAACATTATACTAACTTGCTTTTCAAGGTGCTAATATGGCATATAGAGTCGTAAGATGTCTTAAGTTGCTGTACGACGTTCAATGGACTCGGACGAATTTATTAGGTTTATTATGGAGTTTTATAGTTTCGTACGGTGATGTAAAGTGTTCTTAGGAGTTGTAACGCGTCCTACATTATTCTAACGTGCTTTTCATGTTGCTAATGTCGCATCCTAAGCCGTAACATCTCCTGAGTTGTCGTACGATGTTCAAAGGACTTGGACGAAATCATTAGGTTTAGTATGGACTTTTAAGGTTTCGTACGTTGTCGTAAGGTGTTGTTTGGAGTTTTAAGGTTTCCTGCGTTATTCTAACGTGCTTTTAATGTTTCTAATATGGCATAAAAAATCTTAAGATGTACAAACTTGTCGTACCATTTTCAAAGGACTCGGACGAATTCATTAGGTGTATTATGGAGTTTTAAGGTTTCGTACGGTGATGTAAGGTGTTCTTAGGAGTTGTAACGCATCCTACATTATTCTAGCGTGCTTTTCATGTTGCTAATGTCGCATCCTAAGCCGTAACATCTCCTGAGTTGTCGTACGATGTTCAAAGGACTTGGACGAAATCATTAGGTTTAGTATGGACTTTTAAGGTTTCGTACGTTGTCGTAAGGTGTTGTTTGGAGTTTTAAGGTTTCCTGCGTTATTCTAACGTGCTTTTCATGTTGCTAATATGGCATAGAAAATCTTAAGATGTACAAACTTGTCGTACGATTTTCAAAGGACTCGGACGAATTCATTAGGTGTATTATGGAGTTTTAAGGTTTCGTACGGTGATGTAAGGTGTTCATAGGAGTTGTAAGGCATCCTACATGATACTAACATTCTTTTCGAGTTGCTAATAGGACATAAAGAGTCGTAAGATGTCCTATGTTGTCGTACGATGTTCAAAGGACTCGTACGAATTCATTAGGTATATTATGGAGTTTTAAGGTTTCATACGGTGTTGTAAGGTGTTGTTAGGAGTTGTAAGGCGTCCAACATTATACTAACGTACTTTTCAAGGTGCTAATATGGCATATAGAGTCGTAAGATGTCTTAAGTTGCCGTACGGCGTTCAATGGACTCGGACGAATTCATTAGGTTTATTATGGAGTTTTATAGTTTCGTACGGTGGTGTAAGGTGTTCTTATGAGTTGTAACACGTCCTACATTATTCTAACGTGTTTTTCATGTTGCTAATGTCGCATCCTAAGCCGTAACATCTCCTGAGTTGTCGTACGATGTTCAAAGGACTTGGACGAAATCATTAGGTTTAGTATGGACTTTTAAGGTTTCGTACGCTATCGTAAGGTGTTGTTTGGAGTTTTAAGGTTTCCTGTGTTATACTAACGTGCTTTTCATGTTGCTAATATGGCATAAACAATCTTAAGATGTACAAACTTGTCGTACGATTTTCAAAGGACTCGGACGAATTCATTAGGTGTATTATGGAGTTTTAAGGTTTCGTACGGTGATGTAAGGTGTTCATAGGAGTTGTAAGGCATCCTACATGATACTAACATTCTTTTCGAGTTGCTAATAGGACATAAAGAGTCGTAAGATGTCTTATGTTGTCGTACGATGTTCAAAGGACTCGTACGAATTCATTAGGTATATTATGGAGTTTTAAGGTTTCATACGGTGTGGTTAGGTGTTGTTAGGAGTTGTAAGGCGTCCAACATTATACTAACGTGCTTTTCAAGGTGCTAATATGGCATATAGAGTCGTAAGATGTCTTAAGTTGCTGTACGACGTTCAATGGACTCGGACGAATTCATTAGGTTTATTATGGAGTTTTATAGTTTCGTACGGTGATGTAAAGTGTTCTTAGGAGTTGTAACGCGTCCTACATTATTCTAACGTGCTTTTCATGTTGCTAATGTCGCATCCTAAGCCGTAACATCTCCTGAGTTGTCGTACGATGTTCAAAGGACTTGGACGAAATCATTAGGTTTAGTATGGACTTTTAAGGTTTCGTACGTTGTCGTAAGGTGTTGTTTGGAGTTTTAAGGTTTCCTGCGTTATTCTAACGTGCTTTTAATGTTTCTAATATGGCATAAAAAATCTTAAGATGTACAAACTTGTCGTACCATTTTCAAAGGACTCGGACGAATTCATTAGGTGTATTATGGAGTTTTAAGGTTTCGTACGGTGATGTAAGGTGTTCTTAGGAGTTGTAACGCATCCTACATTATTCTAGCGTGCTTTTCATGTTGCTAATGTCGCATCCTAAGCCGTAACATCTCCTGAGTTGTCGTACGATGTTCAAAGGACTTGGACGAAATCATTAGGTTTAGTATGGACTTTTAAGGTTTCGTACGTTGTCGTAAGGTGTTGTTTGGAGTTTTAAGGTTTCCTGCGCTATTCTAACGTGCTTTTCATGTTGCTAATATGGCATAGAAAATCTTAAGATGTACAAACTTGTCGTACGATTTTCGAAGGACTCGGACGAATTCATTAGGTGTATTATGAAGTTTTAAGTTTTCGTACGGTGATGTAAGGTGTTCATAGGAGTTGTAAGGCATCCTACATGATACTAGCATTCTTTTCGAGTTGCTAATGGACATTAAGAGTCGTAAGATGTCCTAAGTTGTCGTACGATGTTCAAAGGACTCGTACGAATTCATTAGGTATATTATGGAGTTTTAAGGTTTCATACGGTGTTGTAAGGTGTTGTTAGGAGTTGTAAGGCGTCCAACATTATACTAACGTACTTTTCAAGGTGCTAATATGGCATATAGAGTCGTAAGATGTCTTAAGTTGCCGTACGGCGTTCAATGGACTCGGACGAATTCATTAGGTTTATTATGGAGTTTTATAGTTTCGTACGGTGATGTAAGGTGTTCTTATGAGTTGTAACGCGTCCTACATTATTCTAACGTGCTTTTCATGTTGCTAATGTCGCATCCTAAGCCGTAACATCTCCTGAGTTGTCGTACGATGTTCAAAGGACTTGGACGAAATCATTAGGTTTAGTATGGACTTTTAAGGTTTCGTTCGCTGTCGTAAGGTGTTGTTTGGAGTTTTAAGGTTTCCTGCGTTATACTAACGTGCTTTTCATGTTGCTAATATGGCATAAACAATCTTAAGATGTACAAACTTGTCGTACGATTTTCAAAGGACTCGGACGAATTCATTAGGTGTATTATGGAGTTTTAAGGTTTCTTACGGTGATGTAAGGTGTTCATAGGAGTTGTAAGGCATCCTACATGATACTAACATTCTTTTCGAGTTGCTAATAGGACATAAAGAGTCGTAAGATGTCCTATGTTGTCGTACGATGTTCAAAGGACTCGTACGAATTCATTAGGTATATTATGGAGTTTTAAGGTTTCATACGGTGTGGTTAGGTGTTGTTAGGAGTTGTAAGGCGTCCAACATTATACTAACGTGCTTTTCAAGGTGCTAATATGGCATATAGAGTCGTAAGATGTCTTAAGTTGCTGTACGACGTTCAATGGACTCGGACGAATTCATTAGGTTTATTATGGAGTTTTATAGTTTCGTACGGTGATGTAAAGTGTTCTTAGGAGTTGTAATGCGTCCTACATTATTCTAACGTGCTTTTCATGTTGCTAATGTCGCATCCTAAGCCGTAACATCTCCTGAGTTGTCGTACGATGTTCAAAGGACTTGGACGAAATCATTAGGTTTAGTATGGACTTTTAAGGTTTCGTACGTTGTCGTAAGGTGTTGTTTGGAGTTTTAAGGTTTCCTGCGTTATTCTAACGTGCTTTTAATGTTTCTAATATGGCATAAAAAATCTTAAGATGTACAAACTTGTCGTACCATTTTCAAAGGACTCGGACGAATTCATTAGGTGTATTATGGAGTTTTAAGGTTTCGTACGGTGATGTAAGGTGTTCTTAGGAGTTGTAACGCATCCTACATTATTCTAGCGTGCTTTTCATGTTGCTAATGTCGCATCCTAAGCCGTAACATCTCCTGAGTTGTCGTACGATGTTCAAAGGACTTGGACGAAATCATTAGGTTTAGTATGGACTTTTAAGGTTTCGTACGTTGTCGTAAGGTGTTGTTTGGAGTTTTAAGGTTTCCTGCGCTATTCTAACGTGCTTTTCATGTTGCTAATATGGCATAGAAAATCTTAAGATGTACAAACTTGCCGTACGATTTTCAAAGGACTCGGACGAATTCATTAGGTGTATTATGAAGTTTTAAGTTTTCGTACGGTGATGTAAGGTGTTCATAGGAGTTGTAAGGCATCCTACATGATACTAGCATTCTTTTCGAGTTGCTAATGGACATTAAGAGTCGTAAGATGTCCTAAGTTGTCGTACGATGTTCAAAGGACTCGTACGAATTCATTAGGTATATTATGGAGTTTTAAGGTTTCATACGGTGTTGTAAGGTGTTGTTAGGAGTTGTAAGGCGTCCAACATTATACTAACGTACTTTTCAAGGTGCTAATATGGCATATAGAGTCGTAAGATGTCTTAAGTTGCCGTACGGCGTTCAATGGACTCGGACGAATTCATTAGGTTTATTATGGAGTTTTATAGTTTCGTACGGTGATGTAAGGTGTTCTTATGAGTTGTAACGCGTCCTACATTATTCTAACGTGTTTTTCATGTTGCTAATGTCGCATCCTAAGCCGTAACATCTCCTGAGTTGTCGTACGATGTTCAAAGGAGTTGGACGAAATCATTAGGTTTAGTATGGACTTTTAAGGTTTCGTACGCTGTCGTAAGGTGTTGTTTGGAGTTTTAAGGTTTCCTGCGTTATACTAACGTGCTTTTCATGTTGCTAATATGGCATAAACAATCTTAAGATGTACAAACTTGTCGTACGATTTTCAAAGGACTCGGACGAATTCATTAGGTGTATTATGGAGTTTTAAGGTTTCGTACGGTGATGTAAGGTGTTCATAGGAGTTGTAAGGCATCCTACATGATACTAACATTCATTTCGAGTTGCTAATAGGACATAAAGAGTCGTAAGATGTCCTATGTTGTCGTACGATGTTCAAAGGACTCGTACGAATTCATTAGGTATATTATGGAGTTTTAAGGTTTCATACGGTGTGGTTAGGTGTTGTTAGGAGTTGTAAGGCGTCCAACATTATACTAAAGTGCTTTTCAAGGTGTTAATATGGCATATAGAGTCGTAAGATGTCTTAAGTTGCTGTACGACGTTCAATGGACTCGGACGAATTCATTAGGTTTATTATGGAGTTTTATAGTTTCGTACGGTGATGTAAAGTGTTCTTAGGAGTTGTAACGCGTCCTACATTATTCTAACGTGCTTTTCATGTTGCTAATGTCGCATCCTAAGCCGTAACATCTCCTGAGTTGTCGTACGATGTTCAAAGGACTTGGACGAAATCATTAGGTTTAGTATGGACTTTTAAGGTTTCGTACGTTGTCGTAAGGTGTTGTTTGGAGTTTTAAGGTTTCCTGCGTTATTCTAACGTGCTTTTAATGTTTCTAATATGGCATAAAAAATCTTAAGATGTACAAACTTGTCGTACCATTTTCAAAGGACTCGGACGAATTCATTAGGTGTATTATGGAGTTTTAAGGTTTCGTACGGTGATGTAAGGTGTTCTTAGGAGTTGTAACGCATCCTACATTATTCTAGCGTGCTTTTCATGTTGCTAATGTCGCATCGTAAGCCGTAACATCTCCTGAGTTGTCGTACGATGTTCAAAGGACTTGGACGAAATCATTAGGTTTAGTATGGACTTTTAAGGTTTCGTACGTTGTCGTAAGGTGTTGTTTGGAGTTTTAATGTTTCCTGCGCTATTCTAACGTGCTTTTCATGTTGCTAATATGGCATAGAAAATCTTAAGATGTAAAAACTTGTCGTATGATTTTCAAAGGACTCGGACGAATTCATTAGGTGTATTATGAAGTTTTAAGTTTTCGTACGGTGATGTAAGGTGTTCATAGGAGTTGTAAGGCATCCTACATGACACTAGCATTCTTTTCGAGTTGCTAATGGACATTAAGAGTCGTAAGATGTCCTAAGTTGTCGTACGATGTTCAAAGGACTCGTACGAATTCATTAGGTATATTATGGAGTTTTAAGGTTTCATACGGTGTTGTAAGGTGTTGTTAGGAGTTGTAAGGCGTCCAACATTATACTAACGTACTTTTTAAGGTGCTAATATGGCATATAGAGTCGTAAGATGTCTTAAGTTGCCGTACGGCGTTCAATGGACTCGGACGAATTCATTAGGTTTATTATGGAGTTTTATAGTTTCGTACGGTGATGTAAAGTGTTCTTAGGAGTTGTAACGCGTCCTACATTATTCTAACGTGCTTTTCATGTTGCTAATGTCGCATCCTAAGCCGTAACATCTCCTGAGTTGTCGTACGATGTTCAAAGGACTTGGACGAAATCATTAGGTTTAGTATGGACTTTTAAGGTTTCGTACGTTGTCGTAAGGTGTTGTTTGGAGTTTTAAGGTTTCCTGCGTTATTCTAACGTGCTTTTAATGTTTCTAATATGGCATAAAAAATCTTAAGATGTACAAACTTGTCGTACCATTTTCAAAGGACTCGGACGAATTCATTAGGTGTATTATGGAGTTTTAAGGTTTCGTACGGTGATGTAAGGTGTTCTTAGGAGTTGTAACGCATCCTACATTATTCTAGCGTGCTTTTCATGTTGCTAATGTCGCATCCTAAGCCGTAACATCTCCTGAGTTGTCGTACGATGTTCAAAGGACTTGGGCGAAATCATTAGGTTTAGTATGGACTTTTAAGGTTTCGTACGTTGTCGTAAGGTGTTGTTTGGAGTTTTAAGGTTTCCTGCGCTATTCTAACGTGCTTTTCATGTTGCTAATATGGCATAGAAAATCTTAAGATGTACAAACTTGTCGTACGATTTTCAAAGGACTCGGACGAATTCATTAGGTGTATTATGAAGTTTTAAGTTTTCGTACGGTGATGTAAGGTGTTCATAGGAGTTGTAAGGCATCCTACATGACACTAGCATTCTTTTCGAGTTGCTAATGGACATTAAGAGTCGTAAGATGTCCTAAGTTGTCGTACGATGTTCAAAGGACTCGTACGAATTCATTAGGTATATTATGGAGTTTTAAGGTTTCATACGGTGTTGTAAGGTGTTGTTAGGAGTTGTAAGGCGTCCAACATTATACTAACGTACTTTTTAAGGTGCTAATATGGCATATAGAGTCGTAAGATGTCTTAAGTTGCCGTACGGCGTTCAATGGACTCGGACGAATTCATTAGGTTTATTATGGAGTTTTATAGTTTCGTACGGTGATGTAAAGTGTTCTTAGGAGTTGTAACGCGTCCTACATTATTCTAACGTGCTTTTCATGTTGCTAATGTCGCATCCTAAGCCGTAACATCTCCTGAGTTGTCGTACGATGTTCAAAGGACTTGGACGAAATCATTAGGTTTAGTATGGACTTTTAAGGTTTCGTACGTTGTCGTAAGGTGTTGTTTGGAGTTTTAAGGTTTCCTGCGTTATTCTAACGTGCTTTTAATGTTTCTAATATGGCATAAAAAATCTTAAGATGTACAAACTTGTCGTACCATTTTCAAAGGACTCGGACGAATTCATTAGGTGTATTATGGAGTTTTAAGGTTTCGTACGGTGATGTAAGGTGTTCATAGGAGTTGTAAGGCGTCCTACATGATACTAACATTCATTTCGAGTTGCTAATAGGACATAAAGAGTCGTAAGATGTCCTATGTTGTCGTACGATGTTCAAAGGACTCGTACGAATTCATTAGGTATATTATGGAGTTTTAAGGTTTCATACGGTGTGGTTAGGTGTTGTTAGGAGTTGTAAGGCGTCCAACATTATACTAAAGTGCTTTTCAAGGTGTTAATATGGCATATAGAGTCGTAAGATGTCTTAAGTTGCTGTACGACGTTCAATGGACTCGGACGAATTCATTAGGTTTATTATGGAGTTTTATAGTTTCGTACGGTGATGTAAAGTGTTCTTAGGAGTTGTAACGCGTCCTACATTATTCTAACGTGCTTTTCATGTTGCTAATGTCGCATCCTAAGCCGTAACATCTCCTGAGTTGTCGTACGATGTTCAAAGGACTTGGACGAAATCATTAGGTTTAGTATGGACTTTTAAGGTTTCGTACGTTGTCGTAAGGTGTTGTTTGGAGTTTTAAGGTTTCCTGCGTTATTCTAACGTGCTTTTAATGTTTCTAATATGGCATAAAAAATCTTAAGATGTACAAACTTGTCGTACCATTTTCAAAGGACTCGGACGAATTCATTAGGTGTATTATGGAGTTTTAAGGTTTCGTACGGTGATGTAAGGTGTTCTTAGGAGTTGTAACGCATCCTACATTATTCTAGCGTGCTTTTCATGTTGCTAATGTCGCATCCTAAGCCGTAACATCTCCTGAGTTGTCGTACGATGTTCAAAGGACTTGGACGAAATCATTAGGTTTAGTATGGACTTTTAAGGTTTCGTACGTTGTCGTAAGGTGTTGTTTGGAGTTTTAAGGTTTCCTGCGCTATTCTAACGTGCTTTTCATGTTGCTAATATGGCATAGAAAATCTTAAGATGTACAAACTTGTCGTACGATTTTCAAAGGACTCGGACGAATTCATTAGGTGTATTATGAAGTTTTAAGTTTTCGTACGGTGATGTAAGGTGTTCATAGGAGTTGTAAGGCATCCTACATGACACTAGCATTCTTTTCGAGTTGCTAATGGACATTAAGAGTCGTAAGATGTCCTAAGTTGTCGTACGATGTTCAAAGGACTCGTACGAATTCATTAGGTATATTATGGAGTTTTAAGGTTTCATACGGTGTTGTAAGGTGTTGTTAGGAGTTGTAAGGCGTCCAACATTATACTAACGTACTTTTTAAGGTGCTAATATGGCATATAGAGTCGTAAGATGTCTTAAGTTGCCGTACGGCGTTCA
Source organism: Tagetes erecta (assembly GCA_030867185.1). Classification (NCBI taxonomy): domain Eukaryota; kingdom Viridiplantae; phylum Streptophyta; class Magnoliopsida; order Asterales; family Asteraceae; genus Tagetes; species Tagetes erecta. The sequence continues at coordinate 48,239,112 of CM061490.1, forward strand.
ATGGACTCGGACGAATTCATTAGGTTTATTATGGAGTTTTATAGTTTCGTACGGTGATGTAAAGTGTTCTTAGGAGTTGTAACGCGTCCTACATTATTCTAACGTGCTTTTCATGTTGCTAATGTCGCATCCTAAGCCGTAACATCTCCTGAGTTGTCGTACGATGTTCAAAGGACTTGGACGAAATCATTAGGTTTAGTATGGACTTTTAAGGTTTCGTACGTTGTCGTAAGGTGTTGTTAGGAGTTTTAAGGTTTCCTGCGTTATTCTAACGTGCTTTTAATGTTTCTAATATGGCATAAAAAATCTTAAGATGTACAAACTTGTCGTACCATTTTCAAAGGACTCGGACGAATTCATTAGGTGTATTATGGAGTTTTAAGGTTTCGTACGGTGATGTAAGGTGTTCTTAGGAGTTGTAACGCATCCTACATTATTCTAGCGTGCTTTTCATGTTGCTAATGTCGCATCCTAAGCCGTAACATCTCCTGAGTTGTCGTACGATGTTCAAAGGACTTGGACGAAATCATTAGGTTTAGTATGGACTTTTAAGGTTTCGTACGTTGTCGTAAGGTGTTGTTTGGAGTTTTAAGGTTTCCTGCGCTATTCTAACGTGCTTTTCATGTTGCTAATATGGCATAGAAAATCTTAAGATGTACAAACTTGTCGTACGATTTTCAAAGGACTCGGACGAATTCATTAGGTGTATTATGAAGTTTTAAGTTTTCGTACGGTGATGTAAGGTGTTCATAGGAGTTGTAAGGCATCCTACATGACACTAGCATTCTTTTCGAGTTGCTAATGGACATTAAGAGTCGTAAGATGTCCTAAGTTGTCGTACGATGTTCAAAGGACTCGTACGAATTCATTAGGTATATTATGGAGTTTTAAGGTTTCATACGGTGTTGTAAGGTGTTGTTAGGAGTTGTAAGGCGTCCAACATTATACTAACGTACTTTTTAAGGTGCTAATATGGCATATAGAGTCGTAAGATGTCTTAAGTTGCCGTACGGCGTTCAATGGACTCGGACGAATTCATTAGGTTTATTATGGAGTTTTATAGTTTCGTACGGTGATGTAAAGTGTTCTTAGGAGTTGTAACGCGTCCTACATTATTCTAACGTGCTTTTCATGTTGCTAATGTCGCATCCTAAGCCGTAACATCTCCTGAGTTGTCGTACGATGTTCAAAGGACTTGGACGAAATCATTAGGTTTAGTATGGACTTTTAAGGTTTCGTACGTTGTCGTAAGGTGTTGTTTGGAGTTTTAAGGTTTCCTGCGTTATTCTAACGTGCTTTTAATGTTTCTAATATGGCATAAAAAATCTTAAGATGTACAAACTTGTCGTACCATTTTCAAAGGACTCGGACGAATTCATTAGGTGTATTATGGAGTTTTAAGGTTTCGTACGGTGATGTAAGGTGTTCTTAGGAGTTGTAACGCATCCTACATTATTCTAGCGTGCTTTTCATGTTGCAAATGTCGCATCCTAAGCCGTAACATCTCCTGAGTTGTCGTACGATGTTCAAAGGACTTGGACGAAATCATTAGGTTTAGTATGGACTTTTAAGGTTTCGTACGTTGTCGTAAGGTGTTGTTTGGAGTTTTAAGGTTTCCTGCGCTATTCTAACGTGCTTTTCATGTTGCTAATATGGCATAGAAAATCTTAAGATGTACAAACTTGTCGTACGATTTTCAAAGGACTCGGACGAATTCATTAGGTGTATTATGAAGTTTTAAGTTTTCGTACGGTGATGTAAGGTGTTCATAGGAGTTGTAAGGCATCCTACATGATACTAGCATTCTTTTCGAGTTGCTAATGGACATTAAGAGTCGTAAGATGTCCTAAGTTGTCGTACGATGTTCAAAGGACTCGTACGAATTCATTAGGTATATTATGGAGTTTTAAGGTTTCATACGGTGTTGTAAGGTGTTGTTAGGAGTTGTAAGGCGTCCAACATTATACTAACGTACTTTTCAAGGTGCTAATATGGCATATAGAGTCGTAAGATGTCTTAAGTTGCCGTACGGCGTTCAATGGACTCGGACGAATTCATTAGGTTTATTATGGAGTTTTATAGTTTCGTACGGTGATGTAAAGTGTTCTTAGGAGTTGTAACGCGTCCTACATTATTCTAACGTGCTTTTCATGTTGCTAATGTCGCATCCTAAGCCGTAACATCTCCTGAGTTGTCGTACGATGTTCAAAGGACTTGGACGAAATCATTAGGTTTAGTATGGACTTTTAAGGTTTCGTACGTTGTCGTAAGGTGTTGTTTGGAGTTTTAAGGTTTCCTGCGTTATTCTAACGTGCTTTTAATGTTTCTAATATGGCATAAAAAATCTTAAGATGTACAAACTTGTCGTACCATTTTCAAAGGACTCGGACGAATTCATTAGGTGTATTATGGAGTTTTAAGGTTTCGTACGGTGATGTAAGGTGTTCTTAAGAGTTGAAACGCATCCTACATTATTCTAGCGTGCTTTTCATGTTGCTAATGTCGCATCCTAAGCCGTAACATCTCCTGAGTTGTCGTACGATGTTCAAAGGACTTGGACGAAATCATTAGGTTTAGTATGGACTTTTAAGGTTTCGTACGTTGTCGTAAGGTGTTGTTTGGAGTTTTAAGGTTTCCTGCGCTATTCTAACGTGCTTTTCATGTTGCTAATATGGCATAGAAAATCTTAAGATGTACAAACTTGTCATACGATTTTCAAAGGACTCGGACGAATTCATTAGGTGTATTATGAAGTTTTAAGTTTTCGTACGGTGATGTAAGGTGTTCATAGGAGTTGTAAGGCATCCTACATGATACTAGCATTCTTTTCGAGTTGCTAATGGACATTAAGAGTCGTAAGATGTCCTAAGTTGTCGTACGATGTTCAAAGGACTCGTACGAATTCATTAGGTATATTATGGAGTTTTAAGGTTTCATACGGTGTTGTAAGGTGTTGTTAGGAGTTGTAAGGCGTCCAACATTATACTAACGTACTTTTCAAGGTGCTAATATGGCATATAGAGTCGTAAGATGTCTTAAGTTGTCGTACGGCGTTCAATGGACTCGGACGAATTCATTAGGTTTATTATGGAGTTTTATAGTTTCGTACGGTGATGTAAAGTGTTCTTAGGAGTTGTAACGCGTCCTACATTATTCTAACGTGCTTTTCATGTTGCTAATGTCGCATCCTAAGCCGTAACATCTCCTGAGTTGTCGTACGATGTTCAAAGGACTTGGACGAAATCATTAGGTTTAGTATGGACTTTTAAGGTTTCGTACGTTGTCGTAAGGTGTTGTTTGGAGTTTTAAGGTTTCCTGCGTTATTCTAACGTGCTTTTAATGTTTCTAATATGGCATAAAAAATCTTAAGATGTACAAACTTGTCGTACCATTTTCAAAGGACTCGGACGAATTCATTAGGTGTATTATGGAGTTTTAAGGTTTCGTACGGTGATGTAAGGTGTTCTTAGGAGTTGTAACGCATCCTACATTATTCTAGCGTGCTTTTCATGTTGCTAATGTCGCATCCTAAGCCGTAACATCTCCTGAGTTGTCGTACGATGTTCAAAGGACTTGGACGAAATCATTAGGTTTAGTATGGACTTTTAAGGTTTCGTACGTTGTCGTAAGGTGTTGTTTGGAGTTTTAAGGTTTCCTGCGCTATTCTAACGTGCTTTTCATGTTGCTAATATGGCATAGAAAATCTTAAGATGTACAAACTTGTCGTACGATTTTCAAAGGACTCGGACGAATTCATTAGGTGTATTATGAAGTTTTAAGTTTTCGTACGGTGATGTAAGGTGTTCATAGGAGTTGTAAGGCATCCTACATGATACTAGCATTCTTTTCGAGTTGCTAATGGACATTAAGAGTCGTAAGATGTCCTAAGTTGTCGTACGATGTTCAAAGGACTCGTACGAATTCATTAGGTATATTATGGAGTTTTAAGGTTTCATACGGTGTTGTAAGGTGTTGTTAGGAGTTGTAAGGCGTCCAACATTATACTAACGTACTTTTCAAGGTGCTAATATGGCATATAGAGTCGTAAGATGTCTTAAGTTGCCGTACGGCGTTCAATGGACTCGGACGAATTCATTAGGTTTATTATGGAGTTTTATAGTTTCGTACGGTGATGTAAAGTGTTCTTAGGAGTTGTAACGCGTCCTACATTATTCTAACGTGCTTTTCATGTTGCTAATGTCGCATCCTAAGCCGTAACATCTCCTGAGTTGTCGTACGATGTTCAAAGGACTTGGACGAAATCATTAGGTTTAGTATGGACTTTTAAGGTTTCGTACGTTGTCGTAAGGTGTTGTTTGGAGTTTTAAGGTTTCCTGCGTTATTCTAACGTGCTTTTAATGTTTCTAATATGGCATAAAAAATCTTAAGATGTACAAACTTGTCGTACCATTTTCAAAGGACTCGGACGAATTCATTAGGTGTATTATGGAGTTTTAAGGTTTCGTACGGTGATGTAAGGTGTTCTTAAGAGTTGAAACGCATCCTACATTATTCTAGCGTGCTTTTCATGTTGCTAATGTCGCATCCTAAGCCGTAACATCTCCTGAGTTGTCGTACGATGTTCAAAGGACTTGGACGAAATCATTAGGTTTAGTATGGACTTTTAAGGTTTCGTACGTTGTCGTAAGGTGTTGTTTGGAGTTTTAAGGTTTCCTGCGCTATTCTAACGTGCTTTTCATGTTGCTAATATGGCATAGAAAATCTTAAGATGTACAAACTTGTCATACGATTTTCAAAGGACTCGGACGAATTCATTAGGTGTATTATGAAGTTTTAAGTTTTCGTACGGTGATGTAAGGTGTTCATAGGAGTTGTAAGGCATCCTACATGATACTAGCATTCTTTTCGAGTTGCTAATGGACATTAAGAGTCGTAAGATGTCCTAAGTTGTCGTACGATGTTCAAAGGACTCGTACGAATTCATTAGGTATATTATGGAGTTTTAAGGTTTCATACGGTGTTGTAAGGTGTTGTTAGGAGTTGTAAGGCGTCCAACATTATACTAACGTACTTTTCAAGGTGCTAATATGGCATATAGAGTCGTAAGATGTCTTAAGTTGCCGTACGGCGTTCAATGGACTCGGACGAATTCATTAGGTTTATTATGGAGTTTTATAGTTTCGTACGGTGATGTAAAGTGTTCTTAGGAGTTGTAACGCGTCCTACATTATTCTAACGTGCTTTTCATGTTGCTAATGTCGCATCCTAAGCCGTATGATAGGTTCAATTGGATCGATAATATCACTCAAATGATCAGAATAAAGCGTACAAACAAACGATTCAATCACAAACACAGTTCATACTCATAAATTCTCTTGTATATTGATGATCAAAGCAATTCGCAGTACAATGTGCAGGAGAAAATAAATCACACACAGTTAATTCTCTCTCTAACAGTGTAAAAGTGATCTCGCCTGTCTCCTAACACACGCACACTACATGCTATAACAAACAAAATGCAAGTTTAAGGAAAATACATAATAAACCCTAAACTATACAAACATATAAACAAAATACAAAGTAAATCTTAACAAGGAAATAACCCTAACAGTACTCCCCCTAAGATTTATCTTTGGATCTTCAAAAACTTCAATCTTTTTCTTCATTTATCAGCATCAATCTTCAATCTTTTTCTTACCATTCTTCTGGTTCCTCTTTCACATCCAGCAATTCTCGGCCTTTATACTCTTCTTTTTCTTTCAGAGCTTCTTCAATGCAGGATTTGAACTTCTCAGCGATCTTAGCTTGTCGAGGCTTGGATTCATTTGTCAGAATTGGCAAAGCATTCATGCGTCTAAGCGAATCCAGATTTAAACCTGCAAAATCGATATTAGCATAAAACTCAAACGGCAACTCTTGGCCTTGAACTTTCACTTCCAAAGTACCCTTTCTACTGATCCGCATATATTCTATCTCTGGTATATCAACCATCACGAGATTAGAATTTAGTAGTGCCTTCCTCACACGAATCTTTTCTGAAGCTGCAGCAATTACTTCTATCATCACAGTAAACAATTTCCTGTCAGCTTCTGCAAGTTTATCTTTACACTTCTCAATTCTATAACTTCTCAAAAAATCAATATACGACGGATGCAGCAATTTCAACTCAAAAGTACTAAATAGTGTGATCATGTCCTTATCCCAATCCTCCAAATTGCGAACAAGCTTCAGTTCAAACGTTTCCTGATTGTAGAAAGCTTTGAGTATAGGTTTTGTCAATTGTGAACCATCTATCACTTTTAAACCAGGATCTGTCACCTTGTCAAAATATTCATCCGAGAACTCTTCTAAGTACATATCCTCGGTCACCACTAATCTCTTCTTCTTTCTCTGTTTCTTTGCTTGCACATATGCCGTGTCTTCTTGTTGACCTCTAAAGTCAAGAAACTTAGCTGTTCTACTCATTCCAGCATCAAGAAGTATCACGCATTTCTCACCACGCTCAGCACGCGTGTGATTAATTAACCTCAGCTTGTGCAGCTCTTTCAGATCCTGTACTTCCAACTTGAATATACTCGAGTAGTAATGGTAAACGTCACACAAACCATTTACTCTTTTGATCATAAACGCATCAAATACTTCGTCGTATTTCCATGCTATGATTTTTACTTTCTTGTTCTTTTCAGGCACAATCATAGAATCTAATAACTCAGCTATTGATTGTCCTTTGCTCATCAGCGACCTCACCACATCACCTGGTGTTGTTGCCTTATGCCAAGTTTCACGCACTTCCATCGGTATGTTGTACGATTTAACCTCGCTTGGAAACATATCCATCAGTTCGTGTCGTTTTTTATGAGCATCTTCAGGAAGCGCCATCACAGGAATTTCTTTTGGACCAAGTACTTTAAATTTCTTCGTCAGCTCAAAGTACTGAGGATTATTATAATCCAAATAAAACATTTTATTGTACATTTTCTCTGTTTTCATGAAACTGACCACTATCTTCTTCAAAGATCCAGATTTCAACCTCTGCAAAGTTTTATACGGATAGTTCCTCGAACTCAACCAACTCCGCATCTCATAAGCAGTCATTTCGTCCGGATTTGGATGATGTAGCTCAGTTGGTGGCAGATCTTCTATGTTTAGACTTTCCTGCATTGGAGTCCATTCGCCCATCTCAGTAACAAACTCTTTCTTATCTGCTTCAGCCTTATCTTGATGAATCATGCATTTCTCGTACTCTTCATTAATCTGAGTTACCGTCAACCCATTCAAAAACACCGAATTGTACTTCATTCGTTCAAGATAGGCAAACCTCTGATCTAAATCATCTGGCACTTCTTCAACCGTATTCTGTACAGGCTCTGGCTCAGCTTCATCCTCAGACTCAGTCCAATCAATGTCTAAATCATCCAATGCCTCTATCATAGGTGCATCATCAGTTTGAACCGGCTCAAACTGACTAGCCACTTCAGCTTCTGTTTCAGTTTCAGGCTTGTCAACAACTTCAACAGCTTCAGCTTGAATCGGCTCAAGCTGAACTGTATCTCCAGAGTTTACTTCTTTTCCACTATCTGTTGTTTCAAATACTTCGGTTTCAGCTTCAGATACATTCTCAGTTTCTGCACTCTTTTCTGCCTCTACTTCAGCTACAGATTGAATCGGCTCAATCTGCACTGGTTTATCAATCTTCGCCCTTTTAGAACTTCCTTCATCACCAAATATCTCCGGTATTGCATCTAGTTTCCTCTTTCCCTCAGCCTTGTCCATCTTGACAGTTTCAGCTTCAGCTTCATCGGGAATAATAATTGGTGATTCGACTAAAATACCAGCGTTTGCAACACCTCGAGCTCTAGTCAAATAAACTTTAGGCACTTCAGCTCCAGTCACTTCAATAATTTCTTCAGAAAAGTCTTTATCTGAAGACGAGCCAGCCTTCTTTGGTCTCATTTCTTCCAACTCCTTTTCTAACATCTCTTTCTCAGCCTCCAAAGTGTTACACTCAGCCTTAACCTCAGTATAATCATACTTCAGGTTTTCATATTCTTCCTTCAATTTCTCATGCTCATCTTTCAACTTAGCATGCTCAATTTTCAAATCCAGATAGTCAGAATCCAACTCTTTGAAAATCTTCAAGTTCTGATTGTGAATATCCCAGTATTCATCAAATCTCTTCTTTTTACGTTCTTTTGATGCTCTCAGCAAATCATTTGATTTAATCAATTTTTCCACAATCTCCTCCAACTCTGCAATCCGTTTCTCCTTTTCCTCATAAATCTCATCAACACTTGGCCCAACGTTTGGTGAAGACTCCAAACCTTGTCCAATGTTTTCATCAGTTTGTGGTGACATGGTGGGAATAGGATCAGTAATGCCAGCATCCACTTCATCTATTTGTGCAATAGATTCAGCTTCGGCCATTACTGTCTCAGCAATCTGCAGCACATCAATCTCCTCAGGTTTTTCTATAGTTTTCTTCTTCTTTCGAACATACTGTACAGAAATATCTCTTTGAATCTCAGCAACACTTTCTTCAATCACAGAAGCAACCTCAGCAGGTTCTTCTATCTCAGCAGTTTCCATAACCTCTTCAGTCTCCATTGGTTCAGCCTCCTCTGAATTAGATTCAGATTCAGCATCATCACCACCATCATCATTACCATCATCTTCATTGCCATCATCTTCTTCATCCTCTGGATGACGAGCAAAGTACTCGTCATCATCCAATAAATTGTCTGGCACCTCATCCACAAGGTCCATTGGATTCACAATCTCACCATGAGATATGTGATAATATACTCCATCTACATCTTCTTCATTGTTGACTATATCTCGCATATAGTCAAACAATTCAATATCAGGCACATTCCCGATACTCATCTTTCGATAAGAGAGATCGTTCATGTCCTCAGTATACAACATGCCTCCAGCATAACCTTCACTTCTGATGATAGGATAGGCAATGTTTATCATCAGTTGCAAAAACCTTGGGTACATAAGGAATTTGAATCTCTTGCCCTTCACCAAGTTGAACACAAACCCATTCATTATCCACCTTGACATGTTGAATGGTTTGTTTTCTGCAATAGCTACTATCGGGGATGCAATGTCAGAGGGAAAATTATCAAAACCTGCACTTCTCCTTGACATGCATTGCTGTACCACATAACACAGCAATTTGTACTTCCTTCCCAACTTGGCTCTGTAAAACTGCGACTTTGGAAACACAGGTGGATGCCCCATGTTAACAAATCCAGATTTACATTCCTCCATGGTTAGTTCATCAATCATACCAACCTCATCTTCATCAATCCTTAAGGCTTGTCTAATAGCATCTTCAGTCACATTCAGTACCCAATCCCTAGTGATATGTCCTCTAACCATAACATCACCATTCTCATTCCTCACAACCTCTGCTGATCTCCAGAAGCTCTTAATCAGCCTTGCATATATGACCGGTTTGGCACATATAGCATATACATACTTAGTCCTCTTGATGAACTGAATCATATCTCTATAACCTTCTGTCTCAGGCAATGATTCATCTAAACATGCTACCAGATTATGTTTAGGCTCAAATTTGAGAGTCTCCATCTGTTAAACATAAACAAAACACAAAACAAGGCAAATGTATTAGATTCTTCATTAAATATATCAAAATTTTAACAAGTGTTTAACTAAAAGTTAGAAAACAAACATTAACATAATCATTTTAAATCCTAAATTGTTCTAATAACCTGATTTTCATCATTTTAATCAAACAACATTGAATTTTTTTAAAGATTATACATCATGTTTAGTCTTTTAACAGTTAATCACTTAGGCAAATTTTTGACAATTTTATGATGAAAGAGTTTAACATGTTTTGGTTCAGTTTTAGCAGATTTAATCACTTTTAAAACAGATGTTTCATCGTTTTGATGTTTAACTTTTAAAAACTTCAAAGTTCATCAATGGCGATTTTTATCAGTTAAGCACATTTCACTTGTTCAGTTGATTTTAAGGTGTTTTAGTGCAAATGAATGATTGAATGTTGATGATCGACAGATTTTAACCCTAAAACAACATTCGATTTAAGTTTTATTGTTCAAAATCAAAGTGTCGATTCAAGTTCAAAACACTGTTCATCATCGTTTTTCCTTTTAACAGTTGATTTGCAGTTCGATTTAGGTCAAAAACACATAATCTCTACCTTAATCAATCTATTAATCTTGTTATAGAGCAACAGATTGACTATGATAACAATGGCGATTTGAAGTTCAGAGTGTTTGGTGAAAGTGAAAGTGTGTGAAATGATAAGTGTTTGTGAAGAGGCGGTATTTGTATCGTCAAAAATTTTAGGTCAAACTTTAAGTGCCGGGTCAACAAAAGCAAAATAGGCCCAATAACCTTGCCGGGTCAAGTACTGTAGTGACGGGTCATGTACTGTAGATACGGGTCAAGTACATAAAAACAAGTCACCAACATTTGAAAATCACTTGACGTGTCAAGCACTGTAGATACGGGTAAGTCACTGTAGTGACGGGTAAAAGTTAAGGAACAACTACACCTGATGAGTTTTTCTACATCACCCGGCAGAATAGTTGTCATTAAAACATCACCCGGCAACTTTTCTTCATCACCCGGCAACACAGTTGCTTTCCTTCATCATCCGACTTGCTTTCTTCTTTACACGGCAACCTTTGACAACCTTCTTCACACGACATACACACTTCTTCATTACCCGGCAACATAGTGTCATAACTTTACACGGCAATAAGACTTCTTCATTACCCGGCTGTATAGTATACACTTGTCACCCGGCAAGATATCTATGACCTTTACCCGGCTGAATTTGACATGATCATTGCCCGGCTGTACAGTGGTCATAATATCTTCACCTTTTTCCTTAATCACCCGGCAAGTATCAGACTTACAACTTTACCCGGCTGAATAGTTCTTTGCCCGGCTGCACAGTTGTATCTGATATCTTTACCCGGCTACAACACTTAAGCAATTTTCTTCACTTTTTCTCTTCTGTTGACTTTTTCAACGGTCATTTATTGCACCTGCAACATTCTCCGACATATTAATTAGACAAGATATCCTTAAAGAATGTTTGTCATATTAATTATCAAACAACATTAAACATTGCAACAAATTAATTTTCAATTAAAAATCAATTTTTTTTTCTTTTTCTTTTTCAAAAAAATGTTTTTGCACAACCAATTTTTCTATATCCCGAAGCAATTTCTTAAAAACAAATTACAAGACCTTGGGTTTGTTTTAAACACATCCAATACCTTTGCTTTTCATAACTTATAATCTTGTTCATTCAAAACACACTTATTCAAAAACAAAATATTTTTGGATTTTTGTAGATATTTTTCTTCAATTTATTCTCCCCCTAAACTTGAAATTTCTTGAAATTTTTAAGTTTAACAAGGATGTTGATGTGTCAATAATGATTCCATATGCCTGCACACACAAAGCACACACATTAAAGTAAATACATATGCAATGCAATGAATCAAAATATCGCAGTGAGATCATACCACACATTATCTGAACATGTTTTTCAAGTTTTGAATAGACATTTGACTTATGCTTGATTGAGTGATGATATGAAAACATACCAATTAGCTCGAATTGCCACACTTACTTTTTCAGTATCATGATGATATTTAAGGTTCGATTAGAATGACTTATGTGACCCACTTGTATACATATGTCAACAAATTTCCTTATCAATCACTACCTGAATGCATATTGCACAAAACCTGGTCACTTACAGTCATACACAGTGTGGAATCTAGGTTCTATTCGGATTTGGTCCACTTTGGGACTTCTTTTTAATTCCAACTTTGGGAATTTTTCTTTCCTATCGTTCCCCTTGGGAATCTTCTGAATTCCTTTTTGGAATTTTTGTTTGGTGTTGGTCCACATTTGGGACTCTTTTTGTTCCATTTTGGAATCTATTGCTGCATCTTGAAGCTCAGAAGAGACTTCGTGTGAGACTTCAGGTCTGTGGGTACCACAACAAAGAAGCTCACGATGCGGTTCATCACACTGAATACACTGCATCGTTACCCGATCATGCACAACTATCATCACAAGTAATGTTTCAAAAGAGATATATCTAGACATGTATAACAATGGAACTTAACACAAAGATCATTAAGTTTATGTTTGTCAACAATCAACTTACTTGTTCAGTCTAATTGCCTGAGCTGTCTAGCACATCAAATAACATTCATCAGTCTTTATTAAAAATGATGTAACAAATAATGTCTAGTGTATCTATCATTTCTCACTTTTTGCAATGTAGATTCTTATGACATGATATTTTCTTTTCTTTTTGATTTTATATTTTGTATTTGCTTTTCTTTTTCATGCACACACACAATGCAAAACATAAAATAAAAGGCAAAGGAAACAAAATTTAACATCAACTTATTATATTTTTGGCTTGTATATTTTCTGATTTTTCTTTTGTTTTTCGAAAAGTAGAATCAATCATGATTGATTAATCCTATGGATTGAATTAAAAATTCAAACCGGCCTGACAAGAATGATTTTGTGAAAAGATCTGCCAGTTGTTTGTCGGTATGAACTTTAATCAAGATTATTAAACCTTTTTCAGAGTTGTCTCTTAAAAAGTGATATCTAATTTCGATGTGTTTGGTTTTAGAATGTTGAACAGGATTAGCAGTTATAAACATAGCAGCAGTATTGTCTATGTAAATAGGAGTTTTCAGAAAGTTAAACCCGTAGTCCAGCAACTGATTTTGTAACCATAAAACCTGAGAACATCCTGCAGATGCAGCGATATACTCTGCTTCAGCTGTGGATACAGAAACATTGGTTTGCTTCTTGCATTGCCAAGAGACAAGCCTAGGACCCAGAAATTGACAACCACCAGTAGTCGATTTCCTGTCAAGAGCACAACCACCAAAATCACTGTCAGAATAGCTATATAATTCAAAATTTCCTTCATAAGGATACCATAACCCAAGATTCGGTTTCCCTTTGAGATATCTGAATATACGCTTCACAGCAATAAGATGCGACTCTTTCGGATCTGACTGATATCTGGCGCATACACACACAGCGTACATGATGTCTGGTCTTGATGCAGTAAGATACATCAGAGAACCGATCATTGATCTGTATAGTGTCTGATCAACTACTTTGCCCTTTGGATCAGGTTGTATCTTGCAATTTACATCAGAAGGAGTTCGGATAGTCTGACAATCTTGCATCTTGAACTTCTTCAGCAACTTCTCAACAAATTTTGATTGGTTGATAAAAATTCCGTCAGCAGACTGTTTCACTTGTAATCCCAGAAAGAAATTAATCTCTCCCATAGAACTCATCTGGAATCTGCACTTCATGATTTCTTCAAATTCTTTGCACATTGACTCACTAGTTGATCCGAAGATAATATCGTCCACATAAACTTGAACACATAAGAGATCGTCATTCTCCCTCTTCATAAACAAAGTTGGATCAATCTGTCCTCTTGTGAATCCATGTTCTAGTAAATGCTTGGATAACGTCTCATACCAGATTCTAGGAGCTTGATGTAGACCGTAAAGAGCTTTACTTAACTTGTATACCCGATGAGGATAGTCTGGATCTTCGAAACCCGGAGGTTGTCTAACATACACGTCATCCGTAATCGGTCCATACAGGAAAGCGCCTTTAACGTCCATTTGGAATACCTTAAACTTCATGAAAGACGCATATGCAAGAAAAACGCGTATGGCTTCAAGTCTTGCGACTGGAGCAAACACCTCTTCATAATCAATGCCTTCTTCCTGAGTGTATCCCTGTGCAATCAGTCTTGCTTTGTTTCTCACAACAATGCCACGTTCGTCTGGCTTGTTTTTGTACAACCATCTTGTACCTATCGCATTCTCTCCTTCAGGTAAGTCCACAAGTTTCCAAACTTCCTGTTTGCGAAACTGAAGCAATTCCTCTTGCATGGCTTCAATCCAACTATTGTCTTGCAATGCCTCTGAAATATTCTTTGGCACCACTTGAGATAGAAAACACGAATAAAGACAAACATTTGCTTGCTCTGTCTGACTTCTTGTAGTTCTCTGATTCAATGGCCCAATAATCTGAGAGACAGGATGTTTCTTGTGAATTCGATGAATAGGAATATCACCTCCTTGCACTTGAGTCTCTAGATTAGAAGTATTCAGATTTGGTAGATCTTGTAGTATAGTTGAAGTATGCGGTGTGAAATTCGGGACTTGATCCGGTGAATTGATGAAGTAATCAAATGATTCAGGAGTAACTTCAACATTCGGATCCGATGATGGTTGATTTTGAACGGATCCACCATCATTAGGAGACATTTGCGAATTCACATTTTCTTCATGATTGTTTGATTCTTGATCTTCTTGCGAACCAGAAGGACCCGGAGCTTGACTGGATTTGACATGATCAGGATTGTGAAAAGACATAAATGGATATTCAGAGTTGAGATTTCCATCTTCGTCATTATCAGAATCGTCACTAAAGCTTCCTAAGTCACCTGATTCCATCCTTGTTTTTCCTGAAAAATCAAATAAGTTAGAATTGAAAGATCTAGATAACGAATCCAAATCAAATAACCATTCGGGACCATGAGCCACTGACGGAAACGAATTTTCTAAAAACTTGACGTTGATAGTTTCAATAACAGTATTTGTTTTGCTATTAAAAACTCGATAAGCTTTAGAAACAGACGAATATCCTAGGAAAAATCCATCGTCAGGTTTTGACTCAAACTTCCCGAGATGTTCATTTAGATTAAGGATCGAAACTGGACAACCAAATGCTTTCAAGTAAGAAATATTTGGTTTTCTTCCAAACAACAACTCATAAGAAGTTTTCTGTTTATCTTGAACTAATAATGTTCTATTTTGTACAAAACACGCAGTAGCAATAGCTTCATCCCAAAAAGTGATAGGGATTTTAGCATCTGCGAGCATGGATCTTGCAGCTTCAATTAGTGTCCGGTTTTTCCGTTCCGCAAACCCCATTTTGCTGAGGCGTTCTTGGAGCACTATACTGACGAGCAATCCCCTTTTCTGCACAAAATAAATCAACATTAGCATTCTTAAATTCAGTTCCATTATCACTTCTTAAAGTTTTAACTTTGCATTCCAATTGAGTTTCAATTTTAATGATAAATTCTTTCAATAATTCAGCTGTTTCAGATTTTGCATGCAAAAAATAAACCCATGAAAATCTAGTGAAGTCATCTATGATAACTAAACAATATGATTTTCTGCCGATGCTTTGAACATTTGTCGGTCCAAAAAGATCCATATGTAGCATCTGCAAAGGTTTTGAAATGGAGTTCTCGAGCTTGGACTTAAAAGACATTCGATGCTGTTTGCCCTTCAAACATGCTGGACAGAGATCAGTTGTGGAGAATTTCTTCGATGGGATTCCCACAGCGTGATTTCCAGTTACCAAACGGTTCATGTTTCTGAAATTGGAGTGGCCCAGCCGTCTATGCCAAAGCTGACTCTCATCATTTGAAGCATGGGCAATGAGACAGGTTGTTTCGGTATCAGCATCAATCTGCGACATATCCAACTTGTATACATCACGATCTCTTGGAGCTTTTACCACTACCCACTCATTGTCAATCTTGAAACCTGGTTTAAGAATATAACAGAAAGAATCATCAAATAAAGTTGAATAAGATTTATCACAAATTTGCGAGACACTTAGTAAGTTAAAGTTCAACTGTGCACAGTAGTTGACTTTATCAAAACTAATGACCCCATTGGATACTGTTCCTTCTCCTGTTATCTTTCCACCCGCATCACCTCCAAACGCTACGTGAGTACCATTTTTCAACTTAAAGTCTTGAAGTAAGGCATGGTTGCCTGTCATATGCCGGCTACACCCACTATCAACGAACCACGAGTTGATAGGTCTTCTTGGGCGTACCTGCATTTCAACAAAAACATTCAGTTAGTTTGGTCAACCCAGGCCCACACGGTCTTGGGTTTTCCGAATCTATCTGCAATAGTAACTTGTTGGTATTGAACATTTTGAAAATTTGTTTCGTTTAAAAGATTTTGATGCTGATAACTTCGCCCATTGGCGTTCAATGATTGCTTTCTCCTCAAAGCAATAAACCTTTCCTCTAGCTTAGGATCAAGGTTATTTTCAAACTTTTGATTCTTAACCATTAAAGCTCTTGGTTTTAAACTGTTAACCTGCACATTCCTTGAAAAGTTAGAAACAGAATTGTTTCGATTGAAATTTCTCAAAACCGGAGAATGACTTTGACTCATATTTTGAAAACCATATGAATTATTTCTTTGAAAATTTGAATATGGAGTCATTTCTCTAGTCGAGTTTGATCGAAAGAAACAATCCTTTGTGTCATGGTTTCTTCTCTCACAGATATCACAAAATTTGTTAAAATAACATTCTTCTGAAGAATGATTTCTTTTGTCACAGAAACTGCAGTACCTGTTAAAGAAACATTCAGCAGTTGCATGATTATATCTATCACAAATTTCACAATGTTTCTTGCTAATCCTAAAGAGCCGATTGTTAACTCTTGATGTTGAACCAAAATGTGATTCGTTATCATAGTTGTTCGGTTTTAGATTAACGTTTTTCTGTGGAGTCATTGTTTGTGCTTTTGATTGCATGGGACTTTGGTTCGATTTTAAACTGTTCTGTTTGGTCACCTTTTTGTTTTCGATTCTCTTTTCATTGACAGCGGAAGACTTAGGACCTGAACCTGTTTTCAGACCAGAGTTAGATTTGATTGGAGAATTGATTGGTTTACCATAAGATCCGTTCAAATCAAACGTTCCTGCAGACACAAACTTGATTTTCTTTTCTTTTGACACTTTCTTGACAGGTTTAACTTTGTCAGTTTTAACACTTTGAACTTTTGTGTTATCATTCGATTTGAAGACATTTTTGCCTTTTGACTGTTTTGTTTCAGATTGATTGTTCATTGTTTTCGATTTTTGCTTCTTAACATTCGAAACTTCAGCCTTTTTCACTTCTGGCTTTTTGACCAACTGAGCAGCAACTTGCGCCTTTTGTTCTTTCTTCCACTTGATGTACTCAGGATCATTGTATCCTGAAAATTCTCCTTCTTCCTTCACCGGTGTTTCTGGTTCTGGTTTAAGCTTTGGATACTCAACAAGTTGGATAAGAACAGGTTCTAATTTGTTTTCAGATTTGTTGCTTGCTTCATCATCAGCTTCAGTTGTCATTCCTTCTTCTTCTCTCAAACTTTCAATCAACACCTCAGATCCTTCAGACTCGGATTTACTTCTTTGAATTTCTTTAAATTTTTGTTCATTTTCAGGTGAATGATCAAATTCATTAAAGTTTTCCGGTAAGGTTTGAGTGATTGAATTTGGCATCGGTTCATGTGTAAAACCCAACCCGGTTTTGGTTTTGTTACCTCTTTCTTTGATGAGTTGTTTAACCATTGTTTTACAACTTTTAACCTTTGTTAATTCAACTTGAGTGACAGCATGTGCAACTTTTTCTTGTTCAAAGTTCTTTGTCATTTCTTCAAGTTGTTTGGTTATCAATTCCAGTTCCTTTAAGGTTTTGTTCCATGATTCTTTAAGTGACAAAATCTTCTCATCAGCAATTTTGTGATCAATTTTAAGTTGTTCATGAATTTTCTCATGTTTGCTTAATTTGTCACCGATTTTAAATGAATGAGTCCGATAATGTTCTACTTGTTGAATGCACTGTTCAGAACATAGCCTTTCCTTGACATCAGCAGGTAATGGAACATAGTTAGGGGGTAGGTCAGTATTAACCTTTGGTTGTTCTGTAGATGACGAAGATTCACTGGCAGTAACCATCAGCACGAGTTCAGACTCAGATTCTTCAGTAGGATCAGGTTTTGCACTCCAGTCATAATCTTCTGAATCTTCACTCACATCTTCAATCATTTTACAATCCCCTTCTTCTGACCAATCTTCTTCTACTTCACATACCAATGCCAGACTCGATGTAAGATCAGATGTGAATTGTTCTGCATAAGCGCTCCAATCATACCCGTCTTTCACACTTACAACCAACGCCTTTGTTTGGTCTTCTGGCTTCTTTCCTTCATCCTTCAATTCAGGCATAGGAAGACTTTGGTATGGTTTCTGAAAGAAACGTTGATTTCTGCCTTGATAACTTGTTGATTGTTGAGAACTTTGACCTTGACCTTGATTGCTTGAACTAGCTTGGTCATTGAAATTCTTTGGAGCTTTACATTCTCTTGAGAAATGACCATACTGGTTACAATTAAAGCATCTGGCCTTAGATTTATCAAATCCAACGGTTTTGTTTGCATGAGGTTTGTAGCTTCGGTTGACGTATGCATGCTTTTGAGTACGATAAGCTACCATAACCATTTGCCAATTAAGATCCATTTCCTCAACATCTACTGGATCCATTTCAAATAAGTCTTGAAGAACAACGTCCATTTGACTTAAATGACTACCTTGATATGCTTGAAAACTTGCCATAAAAGCAGTGAAGGCAGTTTTTGTTTCGTCATCTTGCAGCAGAATATTCATGACGTCTTTCACCTTGGCTTGAACATTTGGAATTTGATTTTCTGACTGATTCTTCTGATTCTGACTTGGAACTTGAACTTGAGCTCTTGGCGGAGATTGAGGTTGAGAATAAGTTGGTGAATTTGGAAAGTATGCTGAATCAGTGTAGAAACTGGCACCAACAAATAAGTCATCCTCATCTTCAAACTTTGTTGTATTTTGCACAAGAAAAGCATTATCCACAGTATTGGCAGGATTTACCACATACTTGTATTGAGTTTGTGATGTTGATCTATCAGAATTTCTTGATCCTTCATCAATCTCAACTTCTTCAATTTTCCCAATCAGCAGATCTAATTCCATTGGGAATTTCTCAGTATGCTTCAAAAGAGTAACAGTCTGCTTCCATGATGATGGTAAAGCACATAACAATCGATCATTCAAGTCTTGAAGTTCAGTCTTAACTCCGAGGTTTGACATCTCAGTAGTTAAGTGAACAAACCTGTTCATCATCTGGTGAACTGTCTCTCCATTGATGTGTTCAAATAGTTCCAATTGTCTCTTCAACTTAGATTTCTTCAAACTTCTTAACTGCTCTCCTCCTTCACATATAGACTTCAATGCCTTGAAGCATGTATAACCAGTCTGATATGCATCCAATCTAGACAAAACTTGTAATGGCAACCCCTTGCACATCAACGAATAGGCCTTGCTATCATTCTTTACCTTCCTCAAGTCTTCAGCTGACAGATTATCCTCTGGATAAGGTGTAGTAGAATCCTTAGTATAGGTACTGGCACTATCTGGTTGTGTCTGAGTTGGAATGTGAGGACCCTTCTCAATGGATTTCCATAAGTCATTGTCAATAGAACACAAATGATGTCTCAGCCTGATGGTCCAGTTCTTGAAATCTGCACGATTCAAAAGTCTAGGAACACGGTTATCAGAATCATCATTAGGAGCCATTTTAACAATTTTTAAAGAAAAAATATTTTTGGTTTTTGTTAATTTTTGAAAAGAAGTGATTAAAATACTAAAATAAAGACAAGAAATTAAAGACAAGATAAGAAACAAGTATTAAAAACAACTAAAATACGTCACACGGCAACATAGTGAAAAATCCTTCTTCAACCGGCTAAACAGTGTATTTGTTCTTCACCCGGCAGGAAAAAGTCTTCACCCGTCTAAATAGTTACCCGGCTAAACAGTTGAAAAATACTTTGTTCTTCACCCGGATGAACAGTTACCCGGCAGCAAGAAAAACTTCACACGGCAATAAGTCTTAACACGGCAGAATCTTGACACGACAAAAAGTTCTTTGTCCGGCTGAACAGTACTTTGATCACACGGCAGAGTTGTTTACCCGGCAACACAGTTGATGCTTACCCGGCTGTATTTTCTCTATCACCCGGCGTAACAGTGTTTTACACGGCACAACAGTGTATCACCCGTCTGAACAGTAGCACTTTTTCAAGTCAATTTCGTCACCCGTCTAGAACAAATTCCTTTACACGGCTGCACAGGACCTAATTTCTTCACAAATTCTAAGTCCAAGGAAATTGTCTAAGTCAAATATATCACCCGGCAAGTTAATCTTCAACCAAAAATCAACTGTTCATCATCTTCTTCATGAAGATTTTCTGGGTTTTGTCTAAAACTTGTCCAAATTGTCCAAAATTCACACACAAGCTGTGAAATAGTCCGATTATCAAACCCTTGTATCAATCAATCCAAAACATCATCATTTTTCGATGAATTTGAGCAAAAATTGATCGAACAGTAACTTTTTCTATTCTTCTTAATTCTTCAGATCTGATGATGATCTGATAGAATCTGCACAATCGCTGTGAATTAGAGTGATTATGATGATAAATCACACCTAAAAACACCAACAATTCATTCAGATCATGATATTTTGAGCAATATTGATGTGTTTTGCTTAGAAACAGCGAAGAACACAAACCGAAAGTTCTGATACCAATTGATAGGTTCAATTGGATCGATAATATCACTCAAATGATCAGAATAAAGCGTACAAACAAACGATTCAATCACAAACACAGTTCATACTCATAAATTCTCTTGTATATTGATGATCAAAGCAATTCGCAGTACAATGTGCAGGAGAAAATAAATCACACACAGTTAATTCTCTCTCTAACAGTGTAAAAGTGATCTCGCCTGTCTCCTAACACACGCACACTACATGCTATAACAAACAAAATGCAAGTTTAAGGAAAATACATAATAAACCCTAAACTATACAAACATATAAACAAAATACAAAGTAAATCTTAACAAGGAAATAACCCTAACAGTACTCCCCCTAAGATTTATCTTTGGATCTTCAAAAACTTCAATCTTTTTCTTCATTTATCAGCATCAATCTTCAATCTTTTTCTTACCATTCTTCTGGTTCCTCTTTCACATCCAGCAATTCTCGGCCTTTATACTCTTCTTTTTCTTTCAGAGCTTCTTCAATGCAGGATTTGAACTTCTCAGCGATCTTAGCTTGTCGAGGCTTGGATTCATTTGTCAGAATTGGCAAAGCATTCATGCGTCTAAGCGAATCCAGATTTAAACCTGCAAAATCGATATTAGCATAAAACTCAAACGGCAACTCTTGGCCTTGAACTTTCACTTCCAAAGTACCCTTTCTACTGATCCGCATATATTCTATCTCTGGTATATCAACCATCACGAGATTAGAATTTAGTAGTGCCTTCCTCACACGAATCTTTTCTGAAGCTGCAGCAATTACTTCTATCATCACAGTAAACAATTTCCTGTCAGCTTCTGCAAGTTTATCTTTACACTTCTCAATTCTATAACTTCTCAAAAAATCAATATACGACGGATGCAGCAATTTCAACTCAAAAGTACTAAATAGTGTGATCATGTCCTTATCCCAATCCTCCAAATTGCGAACAAGCTTCAGTTCAAACGTTTCCTGATTGTAGAAAGCTTTGAGTATAGGTTTTGTCAATTGTGAACCATCTATCACTTTTAAACCAGGATCTGTCACCTTGTCAAAATATTCATCCGAGAACTCTTCTAAGTACATATCCTCGGTCACCACTAATCTCTTCTTCTTTCTCTGTTTCTTTGCTTGCACATATGCCGTGTCTTCTTGTTGACCTCTAAAGTCAAGAAACTTAGCTGTTCTACTCATTCCAGCATCAAGAAGTATCACGCATTTCTCACCACGCTCAGCACGCGTGTGATTAATTAACCTCAGCTTGTGCAGCTCTTTCAGATCCTGTACTTCCAACTTGAATATACTCGAGTAGTAATGGTAAACGTCACACAAACCATTTACTCTTTTGATCATAAACGCATCAAATACTTCGTCGTATTTCCATGCTATGATTTTTACTTTCTTGTTCTTTTCAGGCACAATCATAGAATCTAATAACTCAGCTATTGATTGTCCTTTGCTCATCAGCGACCTCACCACATCACCTGGTGTTGTTGCCTTATGCCAAGTTTCACGCACTTCCATCGGTATGTTGTACGATTTAACCTCGCTTGGAAACATATCCATCAGTTCGTGTCGTTTTTTATGAGCATCTTCAGGAAGCGCCATCACAGGAATTTCTTTTGGACCAAGTACTTTAAATTTCTTCGTCAGCTCAAAGTACTGAGGATTATTATAATCCAAATAAAACATTTTATTGTACATTTTCTCTGTTTTCATGAAACTGACCACTATCTTCTTCAAAGATCCAGATTTCAACCTCTGCAAAGTTTTATACGGATAGTTCCTCGAACTCAACCAACTCCGCATCTCATAAGCAGTCATTTCGTCCGGATTTGGATGATGTAGCTCAGTTGGTGGCAGATCTTCTATGTTTAGACTTTCCTGCATTGGAGTCCATTCGCCCATCTCAGTAACAAACTCTTTCTTATCTGCTTCAGCCTTATCTTGATGAATCATGCATTTCTCGTACTCTTCATTAATCTGAGTTACCGTCAACCCATTCAAAAACACCGAATTGTACTTCATTCGTTCAAGATAGGCAAACCTCTGATCTAAATCATCTGGCACTTCTTCAACCGTATTCTGTACAGGCTCTGGCTCAGCTTCATCCTCAGACTCAGTCCAATCAATGTCTAAATCATCCAATGCCTCTATCATAGGTGCATCATCAGTTTGAACCGGCTCAAACTGACTAGCCACTTCAGCTTCTGTTTCAGTTTCAGGCTTGTCAACAACTTCAACAGCTTCAGCTTGAATCGGCTCAAGCTGAACTGTATCTCCAGAGTTTACTTAGACGATGTTCAAAGGACTTGGACGAAATCATTAGGTTTAGTATGGACTTTTAAGGTTTCGTACGTTGTCGTAAGGTGTTGTTTGGAGTTTTAAGGTTTCCTGCGTTATTCTAACGTGCTTTTAATGTTTCTAATATGGCATAAAAAATCTTAAGATGTACAAACTTGTCGTACCATTTTCAAAGGACTCGGACGAATTCATTAGGTGTATTATGGAGTTTTAAGGTTTCGTACGGTGATGTAAGGTGTTCTTAGGAGTTGTAACGCATCCTACATTATTCTAGCGTGCTTTTCATGTTGCTAATGTCGCATCCTAAGCCGTAACATCTCCTGAGTTGTCGTACGATGTTCAAAGGACTTGGACGAAATCATTAGGTTTAGTATGGACTTTTAAGGTTCCGTACGTTGTCGTAAGGTGTTGTTTGGAGTTTTAAGGTTTCCTGCGCTATTCTAACGTGCTTTTCATGTTGCTAATATGGCATAGAAAATCTTAAGATGTACAAACTTGTCGTACGATTTTCAAAGGACTCGGACGAATTCATTAGGTGTATTATGAAGTTTTAAGTTTTCGTACGGTGATGTAAGGTGTTCATAGGAGTTGTAAGGCATCCTACATGATACTAGCATTCTTTTCGAGTTGCTAATGGACATTAAGAGTCGTAAGATGTCCTAAGTTGTCGAACGATGTTCAAAGGACTCGTACGAATTCATTAGGTATATTATGGAGTTTTAAGGTTTCATACGGTGTTGTAAGGTGTTGTTAGGAGTTGTAAGGCGTCCAACATTATACTAACGTACTTTTCAAGGTGCTAATATGGTATATAGAGTCGTAAGATGTCTTAAGTTGCCGTACGGCGTTCAATGGACTCGGACGAATTCATTAGGTTTATTATGGAGTTTTATAGTTTCGTACGGTGATGTAAGGTGTTCTTATGAGTTGTAACGCGTCCTACATTATTCTAACGTGCTTTTCATGTTGCTAATGTCGCATCCTAAGCCGTAACATCTCCTGAGTTGTCGTACGATGTTCAAAGGACTTGGACGAAATCATTAGGTTTAGTATGGACTTTTAAGGATTCGTACGTTGTCGTAAGGTGTTGTTTGGAGTTTTAAGGTTTCCTGCGTTATACTAACGTGCTTTTCATGTTACTAATATGGCATAAACAATCTTAAGATGTACAAACTTGTCGTACGATTTTCAAAGGACTCGGACGAATTCATTAGGTGTATTATGGAGTTTTAAGGTTTCGTACGGTGATGTAAGGTGTTCATAGGAGTTGTAAGGCATCCTACATGATACTAACATTCTTTTCGAGTTGCTAATAGGACATAAAGAGTCGTAAGATGTCCTATGTTGTCGTACGATGTTCAAAGGACTCGTACGAATTCATTAGGTATATTATGGAGTTTTAAGGTTTCATACGGTGTGGTTAGGTGTTGTTAGGAGTTGTAAGGCGTCCAACATTATACTAACGTGCTTTTCAAGGTGCTAATATGGCATATAGAGTCGTAAGATGTCTTAAGTTGCTGTACGACGTTCAATGGACTCGGACGAATTCATTAGGATTATTATGGAGTTTTATAGTTTCGTACGGTGATGTAAAGTGTTCTTAGGAGTTGTAACGCGTCCTACATTATTCTAACGTGCTTTTCCTGTTGCTAATGTCGCATCCTAAGCCGTAACATCTCCTGAGTTGTCGTACGATGTTCAAAGGACTTGGACGAAATCATTAGGTTTAGTATGGTCTTTTAAGGTTTCGTACGTTGTCGTAAGGTGTTGTTTGGAGTTTTAAGGTTTCCTGCGTTATTCTAATGTGCTTTTAATGTTTCTAATATGGCATAAAAAATCTTAAGATGTACAAACTTGTCGTACGATTTTCAAAGGACTCGGACGAATTCATTAGGTGTATTATGGAGTTTTAAGGTTTCGTACGGTGATGTAAGGTGTTCTTAGGAGTTGTAACGCATCCTACATTATTCTAGCGTGCTTTTCATGTTGCTAATGTCGCATCCTAAGCCGTAACATCTCCTGAGTTGTCGTACGATGTTCAAAGGACTTGGACGAAATCATTAGGTTTAGTATGGACTTTTAAGGTTTCGTACGTTGTCGTAAGGTGTTGTTTGGAGTTTTAAGGTTTCCTGCGTCTTTCTAACGTGCTTTTCATGTTGCTAATATGGCATAGAAAATCTTAAGATGTACAAACTTGTCGTACGATTTTCAAAGGACTCGGACGAATTCATTAGCTGTATTATGGAGTTTTAAGGTTTCGTACGGTGATGTAAGGTGTTCATAGGAGTTGTAAGGCATCATACATGATACTAACATTCTTTTCGAGTTGCTAATGGGACATTAAGAGTCGTAAGATGTCCTAAGTTGTTGTACGATGTTCAAAGGACTCGGACGAATTCATTAGGTATATTATGGAGTTTTAAGGTTTCATACGGTGTGGTTAAGTGTTGTTAGGAGTTGTAAGGCGTCCAACATTATACTAACGTGCTTTTCAAGGTGCTAATATGGCATATAGAGTCGTAAGATGTCTTAAGTTGCTGTACGACGTTCAATGGACTCGGACGAATTCATTAGGTTTATTATGGAGTTTTATAGTTTCGTACGGTGATGTAAAGTGTTCTTAGGAGTTGTAACGCGTCCTACATTATTCTAACGTGCTTTTCCTGTTGCTAATGTCGCATCCTAAGCCGTAACATCTCCTGAGTTGTCGTACGATGTTCAAAGGACTTAGACGAAATCATTAGGTTTAGTATGGACTTTTAAGGTTTCGTACGTTGTCGTAAGGTATTGTTTGGAGTTTTAAGGTTTCCTGCGTTATTCTAACGTGCTTTTAATGTTTCTAATATGGCATAAAAAATCTTAAGATGTACAAACTTGTCGTACGATTTTCAAAGGACTCGGACGAATTCATTAGGTGTATTATGGAGTTTTAAGGTTTCGTACGGTGACGTAAGGTGTTCTTAGGAGTTGTAACGCATCCTACATTATTCTAGCGTGCTTTTCATGTTGCTAATGTCGCATCCTAAGCCGTAACATCTCCTGAGTTGTCGTACGATGTTCAAAGGACTTGGACGAAATCATTAGGTTTAGTATGGACTTTTAAGGTTTCGTACGTTGTCGTAAGGTGTTGTTTGGAGTTTTAAGGTTTCCTGCGTTATTCTAACGTGCTTTTCATGTTGCTAATATGGCATAGAAAATCTTAAGATGTACAAACTTGTCGTACGATTTTCAAAGGACTCGGACGAATTCATTAGCTGTATTATGGAGTTTTAAGGTTTCGTACGGTGATGTAAGGTGTTCATAGGAGTTGTAAGGCATCCTACATGATACTAACATTCTTTTCGAGTTGCTAATGGGACATTAAGAGTCGTAAGATGTCCTAAGTTGTTGTACGATGTTCAAAGGACTCGTACGAATTCATTAGGTATATTATGGAGTTTTAAGGTTTCATACGGTGTGGTAAGGTGTTGTTAGGAGTTGTAAGGCGTCCAACATTATACTAACGTGCTTTTCAAGGTGCTAATATGGCATATAGAGTCGTAAGATGTCTTAAGTTGCTGTACGACGTTCAATGGACTCGGACGAATTCATTAGGTTTACTATGGAGTTTTATAGTTTCGTACGGTGATGTAAGGTGTTCTTAGGAGTTGTAACGCGTCCTACATTATTCTAACGTGCTTTTCATGTTGCTAATGTCGCATCCTAAGCCGTAACATCTCCTGAGTTGTCGTACGATGTTCAAAGGACTTGGACGAAATCATTAGGTTTAGTATGGACTTTTAAGGTTTCGTACGTTGTCGTATGGTGTTGTTTGGAGTTTTAAGGTTTCCTGCGTTATTCTAACGTGCTTTTCATGTTGCTAATATGGCATAAAAAATCTTAAGATGTACAAACTTGTCGTACGATTTTCAAAGGACTCGGACGAATTCATTAGGTGTATTATGAAGTTTTAAGGTTTCGTACGGTGATGTAAGGTGTTCTTAGGAGTTGTAACGCATCCTACATTATTCTGACGTGCTTTTCATGTTGCTAATGTCGCATCCTAAGCCGTAACATCTCCTGAGTTGTCGTACGATGTTCAAAGGACTTGGACGAAATTATTAGGTTTAGTATGGACTTTTAAGGTTTCGTACGTTGTCGTATGGTGTTGTTTGGAGTTTTAAGGTTTCCTGCGTTATTCTAACGTGCTTTTCATGTTGCTAATATGGCATAAAAAATCTTAAGATGTACAAACTTGTTGTACGATTTTCAAAGGACTCGGACGAATTCATTAGGTGTATTATGGAGTTTTAAGGTTTCGTACGGTGATGTAAGGTGTTCTTAGGAGTTGTAACGCATCCTACATTATTCTGACGTGCTTTTCATGTTGCTAATGTCGCATCCTAAGCCGTAACATCTCCTGAGTTGTCGTACGATGTTCAAAGGACTTGGACGAAATTATTAGGTTTAGTATGGACTTTTAAGGTTTCGTACGTTGTCGTAAGGTGTTGTTTGGAGTTTTAAGGTTTCCTGCGTTATTCTAACGTGCTTTTCATGTTGCTAATATGGCATAGAAAATCTTAAGATGTACAAACTTGTCGTACGATTTTTTTCAAAGGACTCGGACGAATTCATTAGGTGTATTATGAAGTTTTAAGTTTTCGTACGGTGATGTAAGGTGTTCATAGGAGTTGTAAGGCATCCTACATGATTCTAACATTCTTTTCGAGTTGCTAATAGGACATAAAGAGTCGTAAGATGTCCTATGTTTTCGTACGATGTTCAAAGGACTCGTACGAATTCATTAGGTATATTATGGAGTTTTAAGGTTTCATACGGTGTGGTAAGGTGTTGTTAGGAGTTGTAAGGCGTCCAACATTATACTAACGTGGTTTTCAAGGTGCTAATATGGCATATAGAGTCGTAAGATGTCTTAAGTTGCTGTACGACGTTCAATGGACTCAGACGAATTCATTAGGTTTATTATGGAGTTTTATAGTTTCGTACGGTGATGTAAGGTGTTCTTAGGAGTTGTAACGCGTCCTAAATTATTCTAACGTGCTTTTCATGTTGCTAATGTCGCATCCTAAGCCGTAACATCTCCTGAGTTGTCGTACGATGTTCAAAGGACTTGGACGAAATCATTAGGTTTAGTATGGACTTTTAAGCTTTCGTACGTTGTCGTAAGGTGTTGTTTGGAGTTTTAAGGTTTCCTGCGTTATTCTAACGTGCTTTTAATGTTTCTAATATGGCATAAAAAATCTTAAGATGTACAAACTTGTCGTACGATTTTCAAAGGACTCGGACGAATTCATTAGGTGTATTATGGAGTTTTAAGGTTTCGTACGGTGATGTAAGGTGTTCTTAGGAGTTGTAACGCATCCTACATTATTCTGACGTGCTTTTCATGTTGCTAATGTCGCATCCTAAGCCGTAACATCTCCTGAGTTGTCGTACGATGTTCAAAGGACTTGGACGAAATTATTAGGTTTAGTATGGACTTTTAAGGTTTCGTACGTTGTCGTAAGGTGTTGTTTGGAGTTTTAAGGTTTCCTGCGTTATTCTAACGTGCTTTTCATGTTGCTAATATGGCATAGAAAATCTTAAGATGTACAAACTTGTCGTACGATTTTTTTCAAAGGACTCGGACGAATTCATTAGGTGTATTATGAAGTTTTAAGTTTTCGTACGGTGATGTAAGGTGTTCATAGGAGTTGTAAGGCATCCTACATGATTCTAACATTCTTTTCGAGTTGCTAATAGGACATAAAGAGTCGTAAGATGTCCTATGTTGTCGTACGATGTTCAAAGGACTCGTACGAATTCATTAGGTATATTATGGAGTTTTAAGGTTTCATACGGTGTGGTAAGGTGTTGTTAGGAGTTGTAAGGCGTCCAACATTATACTAACGTGGTTTTCAAGGTGCTAATATGGCATATAGAGTCGTAAGATGTCTTAAGTTGCTGTACGACGTTCAATGGACTCAGACGAATTCATTAGGTTTATTATGGAGTTTTATAGTTTCGTACGGTGATGTAAGGTGTTCTTAGGAGTTGTAACGCGTCCTAAATTATTCTAACGTGCTTTTCATGTTGCTAATGTCGCATCCTAAGCCGTAACATCTCCTGAGTTGTCGTACGATGTTCAAAGGACTTGGACGAAATCATTAGGTTTAGTATGGACTTTTAAGGTTTCGTACGTTGTCGTAAGGTGTTGATTGGAGTTTTAAGGTTTCCTGCGTTATTCTAACGTGCTTTTAATGTTTCTAATATGGCATAAAAAATCTTAAGATGTACAAACTTGTCATACGATTTTCAAAGGACTCGGACGAATTCATTAGGTGTATTATGGAGTTTTAAGGTTTCGTACGGTGATGTAAGGTGTTCTTAGGAGTTGTAACGCATCCTACATTATTCTAGCGTGCTTTTCATGTTGCTCATGTCGCATCCTAAGCCGTAACATCTCCTGAGTTGTCGTACGATGTTCAAAGGACTTGGACGAAATCATTAGGTTTAGTATGGACTTTTAAGGTTTCGTACGTTGTCGTAAGGTGTTGTTTGGAGTTTTAAGGTTTCCTGCGTTATTCTAACGTGCTTTTCATGTTGCTAATATGGCATAGAAAATCTTAAGATGTATAAACTTGTCGTACGATTTTCAAAGGACTCGGACGAATTCATTAGCTGTATTATGGAGTTTTAAGGTTTCGTACGGTGATGTAAGGTGTTCATAGGAGTTGTAAGGCATCCTACATGATACTAACATTCTTTTCGAGTTGCTAATGGACATTAAGAGTCGTAAGATGTCCTAAGTTGTCGTACGATGTTCAAAGGACTCGTACGAATTCATTAGGTATATTATGGAGTTTTAAGGTTTCTTACGGTGTTGTAAGGTGTTGTTAGGAGTTGTAAGGCGTCCAACATTATACTAACGTACTTTTCAAGGTGCTAATATGGCATATAGAGTCGTAAGATGTCTTAAGTTGCCGTACGGCGTTCAATGGACTCGGACGAATTCATTAGGTTTACTATGGAGTTTTATAGTTTCGTACGGTGATGTAAGGTGTTCTTAGGAGTTGTAACGCGTCCTACATTATTCTAACGTGCTTTTCATGTTGCAAATGTCGCATCCTAAGCCGTAACATCTCCTGAGTTGTCGTACGATGTTCAAAGGACTTGGACGAAATCATTAGGTTTAGTATGGACTTTTAAGGTGTCGTACGTTGTCGTATGGTGTTGTTTGGAGTTTTAAGGTTTCCTGCGTTATTCTAACGTGCTTTTCATGTTGCTAATATGACATAAAAAATCTTAAGATGTACAAACTTGTTGTACGATTTCAAAGGACTCGGACGAATTCATTAGGTGTATTATGGAGTTTTAAGGTTTCGTACGGTGATGTAAGGTGTTCTTAGGAGTTGTAACGCATCCTACATTATTCTGACGTGCTTTTCATGTTGCTAATGTCGCATCCTAAGCCGTAACATCTCCTGAGTTGTCGTACGATGTTCAAAGGACTTGGACGAAATTATTAGGTTTAGTATGGACTTTTAAGGTTTCGTACGTTGTCGTAAGGTGTTGTTTGGAGTTTTAAGGTTTCCTGCGTTATTCTAACGTGCTTTTCATGTTGCTAATATGGCATAGAAAATCTTAAGATGTACAAACTTGTCGTACGATTTTTTTCAAAGGACTCGGACGAATTCATTAGGTGTATTATGAAGTTTTAAGTTTTCGTACGGTGATGTAAGGTGTTCATAGGAGTTGTAAGGCATCCTACATGATTCTAACATTCTTTTCGAGTTGCTAATAGGACATAAAGAGTCGTAAGATGTCCTATGTTGTCGTACGATGTTCAAAGGACTCGTACGAATTCATTAGGTATATTATGGAGTTTTAAGGTTTCATACGGTGTGGTAAGGTGTTGTTAGGAGTTGTAAGGCGTCCAACATTATACTAACGTGGTTTTCAAGGTGCTAATATGGCATATAGAGTCGTAAGATGTCTTAAGTTGCTGTACGACGTTCAATGGACTCAGACGAATTCATTAGGTTTATTATGGAGTTTTATAGTTTCGTACGGTGATGTAAGGTGTTCTTAGGAGTTGTAACGCGTCCTAAATTATTCTAACGTGCTTTTCATGTTGCTAATGTCGCATCCTAAGCCGTAACATCTCCTGAGTTGTCGTACGATGTTCAAAGGACTTGGACGAAATCATTAGGTTTAGTATGGAATTTTAAGGTTTCGTACGTTGTCGTAAGGTGTTGATTGGAGTTTTAAGGTTTCCTGCGTTATTCTAACGTGCTTTTAATGTTTCTAATATGGCATAAAAAATCTTAAGATGTACAAACTTGTCATACGATTTTCAAAGGACTCGGACGAATTCATTAGGTGTATTATGGAGTTTTAAGGTTTCGTACGGTGATGTAAGGTGTTCTTAGGAGTTGTAACGCATCCTACATTATTCTGACGTGCTTTTCATGTTGCTAATGTCGCATCCTAAGCCGTAACATCTCCTGAGTTGTCGTACGATGTTCAAAGGACTTGGACGAAATTATTAGGTTTAGTATGGACTTTTAAGGTTTCGTACGTTGTCGTAAGGTGTTGTTTGGAGTTTTAAGGTTTCCTGCGTTATTCTAACGTGCTTTTCATGTTGCTAATATGGCATAGAAAATCTTAAGATGTACAAACTTGTCGTACGATTTTTTTCAAAGGACTCGGACGAATTCATTAGGTGTATTATGAAGTTTTAAGTTTTCGTACGGTGATGTAAGGTGTTCATAGGAGTTGTAAGGCATCCTACATGATTCTAACATTCTTTTCGAGTTGCTAATAGGACATAAAGAGTCGTAAGATGTCCTATGTTGTCGTACGATGTTCAAAGGACTCGTACGAATTCATTAGGTATATTATGGAGTTTTAAGGTTTCATACGGTGTGGTAAGGTGTTGTTAGGAGTTGTAAGGCGTCCAACATTATACTAACGTGGTTTTCAAGGTGCTAATATGGCATATAGAGTCGTAAGATGTCTTAAGTTGCTGTACGACGTTCAATGGACTCAGACGAATTCATTAGGTTTATTATGGAGTTTTATAGTTTCGTACGGTGATGTAAGGTGTTCATAGGAGTTGTAACGCGTCCTAAATTATTCTAACGTGCTTTTCATGTTGCTAATGTCGCATCCTAAGCCGTAACATCTCCTGAGTTGTCGTACGATGTTCAAAGGACTTGGACGAAATCATTAGGTTTAGTATGGAATTTTAAGGTTTCGTACGTTGTCGTAAGGTGTTGATTGGAGTTTTAAGGTTTCCTGCGTTATTCTAACGTGCTTTTAATGTTTCTAATATGGCATAAAAAATCTTAAGATGTACAAACTTGTCATACGATTTTCAAAGGACTCGGACGAATTCATTAGGTGTATTATGGAGTTTTAAGGTTTCGTACGGTGATGTAAGGTGTTCTTAGGAGTTGTAACGCATCCTACATTATTCTAGCGTGCTTTTCATGTTGCTCATGTCGCATCCTAAGCCGTAACATCTCCTGAGTTGTCGTACGATGTTCAAAGGACTTGGACGAAATCATTAGGTTTAGTATGGACTTTTAAGGTTTCGTACGTTGTCGTAAGGTGTTGTTTGGAGTTTTAAGGTTTCCTGCGTTATTCTAACGTGCTTTTCATGTTGCTAATATGGCATAGAAAATCTTAAGATGTACAAACTTGTCGTACGATTTTCAAAGGACTCGGACGAATTCATTAGCTGTATTATGGAGTTTTAAGGTTTCGTACGGTGATGTAAGGTGTTCATAGGAGTTGTAAGGCATCCTACATGATACTAACATTCTTTTCGAGTTGCTAATGGACATTAAGAGTCGTAAGATGTCCTAAGTTGTCGTACGATGTTCAAAGGACTCGTACGAATTCATTAGGTATATTATGGAGTTTTAAGGTTTCCTACGGTGTTGTAAGGTGTTGTTAGGAGTTGTAAGGCGTCCAACATTATACTAACGTACTTTTCAAGGTGCTAATATGGCATATAGAGTCGTAAGATGTCTTAAGTTGCCGTACGGCGTTCAATGGACTCGGACGAATTCATTAGGTTTATTATGGAGTTTTATAGTTTCGTACGGTGATGTAAGGTGTTCTTATGAGTTGTAACGCGTCCTACATTATTCTAACGTGCTTTTCATGTTGCTAATGTCGCATCCTAAGCCGTAACATCTCCTGAGTTGTCGTACGATGTTCAAAGGACTTGGACGGAATCATTAGGTTTAGTATGGACTTTTAAGGTTTCGTACGCTGTCGTAAGGTGTTGTTTGGAGTTTTAAGGTTTCCTGCGTTATACTAACGTGCTTTTCATGTTGCTAATATGGCATAAACAATCTTAAGATGTACAAACTTGTCGTACGATTTTCAAAGGACTCGGACGAATTCATTAGGTGTATTATGGAGTTTTAAGGTTTCGTACGGTGATGTAAGGTGTTCATAGGAGTTGTAAGGCATCCTACATGATACTAACTTTCTTTTCGAGTTGCTAATAGGACATAAAGAGTCGTAAGATGTCCTATGTTGTCGTACGATGTTCAAAGGACTCGTACGAATTCATTAGGTATATTATGGAGTTTTAAGGTTTCATACGGTGCGGTAAGGTGTTGTTAGGAGTTGTAAGGCGTCCAACATTATACTAACGTGGTTTTCAAGGTGCTAATATGGCATATAGAGTCGTAAGATGTCTTAAGTTGCTGTACGACGTTCAATGGACTCAGACGAATTCATTAGGTTTACTATGGAGTTTTATAGTTTCGTACGGTGATGTAAGGTGTTCTTAGGAGTTGTAACGCGTCCTAAATTATTCTAACGTGCTTTTCATGTTGCTAATGTCGCATCCTAAGCCGTAACATCTCCTGAGTTGTCGTACGATGTTCAAAGGACTTGGACGAAATCATTAGGTTTAGTATGGACTTTTAAGGTTTCGTACGTTGTCGTAAGGTGTTGTTTGGAGTTTTAAGGTTTCCTGCGTTATTCTAACGTGCTTTTAATGTTTCTAATATGGCATAAAAAATCATAAGATGTACAAACTTGTCATACGATTTTCAAAGGACTCGGACGAATTCATTAGGTGTATTATGGAGTTTTAAGGTTTCGTACGGTGATGTAAGGTGTTCTTAGGAGTTGTAACGCATCCTACATTATTCTAGCGTGCTTTTCATGTTGCTAATGTCGCATCCTAAGCCGTAACATCTCCTGAGTTGTCGTACGATGTTCAAAGGACTTGGACGAAATCATTAGGTTTAGTATGGACTTTTAAGGTTTCGTACGCTGTCGTAAGGTGTTGTTTGGAGTTTTAAGGTTTCCTGCGTTATTCTAACGTGCTTTTCATGTTGCTAATATGGCATAGAAAATCTTAAGATGTACAAACTTGTCGTACGATTTTCAAAGGACTCGGACGAATTCATTAGGTGTATTATGAAGTTTTAAGTTTTCGTACGGTGATGTAAGGTGTTCATAGGAGTTGTAAGGCATCCTACATGATACTAACATTCTTTACGAGTTGCTAATGGACATTAAGAGTCGTAAGATGTCCTAAGTTGTCGTACGATGTTCAAAGGACTCGTACGAATTCATTAGGTATATTATGGAGTTTTAAGGTTTCCTACGGTGTTGTAAGGTGTTGTTAGGAGTTGTAAGGCGTCCAACATTATACTAACGTACTTTTCAAGGTGCTAATATGGCATATAGAGTCGTAAGATGTCTTAAGTTGCCGTACGGCGTTCAATGGACTCGGACGAATTCATTAGGTTTATTATGGAGTTTTATAGTTTCGTACGGTGATGTAAGGTGTTCTTATGAGTTGTAACGCGTCCTACATTATTCTAACGTGCTTTTCATGTTGCTAATGTCGCATCCTAAGCCGTAACATCTCCTGAGTTGTCGTACGATGTTCAAAGGACTTGGACGAAATCATTAGGTTTAGTATGGACTTTTAAGGTTTCGTACGCTGTCGTAAGGTGTTGTTTGGAGTTTTAAGGTTTCCTGCGTTATACTAACGTGCTTTTCATGTTGCTAATATGGCATAAACCATCTTAAGATGTACAAACTTGTCGTACGATTTTCAAAGGACTCGGACGAATTCATTAGGTGTATTATGGAGTTTTAAGGTTTCGTACTGTGATGTAAGTTGTTCATAGGAGTTGTAAGGCATCCTACATGATACTAACATTCTTTTCGAGTTGCTAATAGGACATAAAGAGTCGTAAGATGTCCTATGTTGTCGTACGATGTTCAAAGGACTCGTACGAATTCATTAGGTATATTATGGAGTTTTAAGGTTTCATACGGTGTTGTAAGGTGTTGTTAGGAGTTGTAAGGCGTCCAACATTATACTAACGTGCTTTACAAGGTGCTAATATGGCATATAGAGTCGTAAGATGTCTTAAGTTGCTGTACGACGTTCAATGGACTCAGACGAATTCATTAGGTTTATTATGGAGTTTTATAGTTTCGTACGGTGATGTAAAGTGTTCTTAGGATTTGTAACGCGTCCTACATTATTCTAACGTGCTTTTCATGTTGCTAATGTCGCATCCTAAGCCGTAACATCTCCTGAGTTGTCGTACGATGTTCAAAGGACTTGGACGAAATCATTAGGTTTAGTATGGACTTTTAAGGTTTCGTACGTTGTCGTAAGGTGTTGTTTGGAGTTTTAAGGTTTCCTGCGTTATTCTAACGTGCTTTTCATGTTGCTAATATGGCATAGAAAATCTTAAGATGTACAAACTTGTCGTACGATTTTTAAAGGACTCGGACGAATTCATTAGCTGTATTATGGAGTTTTAAGGTTTCGTACGGTGATGTAAGGTGTTCATAGGAGTTGTAAGGCATCGTACATGATACTAACATTCGTTTCGAGTTGCTAATAGGACATAAAGAGTCGTAAGATGTCCTATGTTGTCGTACGATGTTCAAAGGACTCGTACGAATTCATTAGGTATATTATGGAGTTTTAAGGTTTCATACGGTGTGGTAATGTGTTGTTAGGAGTTGTAAGGCGTCCAACATTATACTAATGTGCTTTTCAAGGTGCTAATATGGCATATAGAGTCGTAAGATGTCTTAAGTTGCTGTACGACGTTCAATGGACTCGGACAAATTCATTAGGTTTATTATGGAGTTTTATAGTTTCGTACGGTGATGTAAGGTGTTCTTAGGAGTTGTAACGCGTCCTACATTATTCTAACGTGCTTTTCATGTTGCTAATGTCGCATCCTAAGCCGTAACATCCCCTGAGTTGTCGTACGATGTTCAAAGGACTTGGACGAAATCATTAGGTTTAGTATGGACTTTTAAGGTTTCGTACGTTGTCGTAAGGTGTTGTTTGGACTTTTATGGTTTCCTGCGTTATTCTAGCTTGCTTTTAATGTTTCTAATATGGCATAAAAAATCTTAAGATGTACAAACTTGTCGTACGATTTTCAAAGGACTCGGACGAATTCATTAGGTGTATTATGGAGTTTTAAGGTTTCGTACGGTGATGTAAGGTGTTCTTAGGAGTTGTAACGCATCCTACATTATTCTAACGTGCTTTTCATGTTGCTAATGTCGCATCCTAAGCCGTAACATCTCCTGAGTTATCGTACGATGTTCAAAGGACTTGGACGAAATCATTAGGTTTAGTATGGACTTTTAAGGTTTCGTACGTTGTCGTAAGGTGTTGTTTGGAGTTTTAAGGTTTCCTGCGTTATTCTAACGTGCTTTTCATGTTGCTAATATGGCATAGAAAATCTTAAGATGTACAAACTTGTCGTACGATTTTCAAAGGACTCGGACGAATTCATTAGGTGTATTATGAAGTTTTAAGTTTTCGTACGGTGATGTAAGGTGTTCATAGGAGTTGTAAGGCATCCTACATGATACTAACATTCTTTTCGAGTTGCTAATGGACATTAAGAGTCGTAAGATGTCCTAAGTTGTCGTACGATGTTCAAAGGACTCGTACGAATTCATTAGGTATATTATGGAGTTTTAAGGTTTCATACTGTGTGGTAATGTGTTGTTAGGAGTTGTAAGGCGTCCAACATTATACTAATGTGCTTTTCAAGGTGCTAATATGGCATATAGAGTCGTAAGATGTCTTAAGTTGCTGTACGACGTTCAATGGACTCGGACGAATTCATTAGGTTTACTATGGAGTTTTATAGTTTCGTACGGTGATGTAAGGTGTTCTTAGGAGTTGTAACGCGTCCTAAATTATTCTAACGTGCTTTTCATGTTGCTAATGTCGCATCCTAAGCCGTAACATCTCCTGAGTTGTCGTACGATGTTCAAAGGACTTGGACGAAATCATTAGGTTTAGTATGGACTTTTAAGGTTTCGTACGTTGTCGTAAGGTGTTGTTTGGAGTTTTAAGGTTTCCTGCGTTATTCTAACGTGCTTTTCATGTTGCTAATATGGCATAGAAAATCTTAAGATGTACAAACTTGTCGTACGATTTTCAAAGGACTCGGACGAATTCATTAGCTGTATTATGGAGTTTTAAGGTTTCGTACGGTGATGTAAGGTGTTCATAGGAGTTGTAAGGCATCCTACATGATACTAACATTCTTTTCGAGTTGCTAATGGGACATTAAGAGTCGTAAGATGTCCTAAGTTGTTGTACGATGTTCAAAGGACTCGTACGAATTCATTAGGTATATTATGGAGTTTTAAGGTTTCATACGGTGCGGTAAGGTGTTGTTAGGAGTTGTAAGGCGTCCAACATTATACTAACGTGCTTTTCAAGGTGCTAATATGGCATATAGATTCGTAAGATGTCTTAAGTTGCCGTACGACGTTCAATGGACTCAGACGAATTCATTACGTTTATTATGGAGTTTTATAGTTTCGTACGGTGATGTAAGGTGTTCTTATGAGTTGTAACGCGTCCTACATTATTCTAACGTGCTTTTCATGTTGCTAATGTCGCATCCTAAGCCGTAACATCTCCTGAGTTGTCGTACGATGTTCAAAGGACTTGGACGAAATCATTAGGTTTAGTATGGACTTTTAAGGTTTCGTACGCTGTCGTAAGGTGTTGTTTGGAGTTTTAAGGTTTCCTGCGTTATACTAACGTGCTTTTCATGTTGCTAATATGGCATAAACAATCTTAAGATGTACAAACTTGTCGTACGATTTTCAAAGGACTCGGACGAATTCATTAGGTGTATTATGGAGTTTTAAGGTTTCGTACGGTGATGTAAGGTGTTCATAGGAGTTGTAAGGCATCCTACATGATACTAACTTTCTTTTCGAGTTGCTAATAGGACATAAAGAGTCGTAAGATGTCCTATGTTGTCGTACGATGTTCAAAGGACTCGTACGAATTCATTAGGTATATTATGGAGTTTTAAGGTTTCATACGGTGTGGTAAGGTGTTGTTAGGAGTTGTAAGGCGTCCAACATTATACTAACGTGCTTTTCAAGGTGCTAATATGGCATATAGAGTCGTAAGATGTCTTAAGTTGCTGTACGACGTTCAATGGACTCAGACGAATTCATTAGGTTTATTATGGAGTTTTATAGTTTCGTACGGTGATGTAAAGTGTTCTTAGGAGTTGTAACGCGTCCTACATTATTCTAACGTGCTTTTCATGTTGCTAATGTCGCATCCTAAGCCGTAACATCTCCTGAGTTGTCGTACGATGTTCAAAGGACTTGGACGAAATCATTAGGTTTAGTATGGACTTTTAAGGTTTCGTACGTTGTCGTAAGGTGTTGTTTGGAGTTTTAAGGTTTCCTGCGTTATTCTAACGTGCTTTTAATGTTTCTAATATGGCATAAAAAATCATAAGATGTACAAACTTGTCATACGATTTTCAAAGGACTCGGACGAATTCATTAGGCGTATTATGGAGTTTTAAGGTTTCGTACGGTGATGTAAGGTGTTCTTAGGAGTTGTAACGCATCCTACATTATTCTAGCGTGCTTTTCATGTTGCTAATGTCGCATCCTAAGCCGTAACATCTCCTGAGTTGTCGTACGATGTTCAAAGGACTTGGACGAAATCATTAGGTTTAGTATGGACTTTTAAGGTTTCGTACGTTGTCGTAAGGTGTTGTTTGGAGTTTTAAGGTTTCATGCGTTATTCTAACGTGCTTTTCATGTTGCTAATATGGCATAGAAAATCTTAAGATGTACAAACTTGTCGTACGATTTTCAAAGGACTCGGACGAATTCATTAGCTGTATTATGGAGTTTTAAGGTTTCGTACGGTGATGTAAGGTGTTCATAGGAGTTGTAAGGCATCCTACATGATACTAACATTCTTTTCGAGTTGCTAATGGGACATTAAGAGTCGTAAGATGTCCTAAGTTGTTGTACGATGTTCAAAGGACTCGTACGAATTCATTAGGTATATTATGGAGTTTTAAGGTTTCATACGGTGCGGTAAGGTGTTGTTAGGAGTTGTAAGGCGTCCAACATTATACTAACGTGCTTTTCAAGGTGCTAATATGGCATATAGAGTCGTAAGATGTCTTAAGTTGCTGTACGACGTTCAATGGACTCGGACGAATTCATTAGGTTTACTATGGAGTTTTATAGTTTCGTACGGTGATGTAAGGTGTTCTTAGGAGTTGTAACTCGTCCTACATTATTCTAACGTGCTTTTCATGTTGCTAATGTCGCATCCTAAGCCGTAACATCTCCTGAGTTGTCGTACGATGTTCAAAGGACTTGGACGAAATCATTAGGTTTAGTATGGACTTTTAAGGTTTCGTACGTTGTCGTAAGGTGTTGTTTGGAGTTTTAAGGTTTCCTGCGTTATTCTAACGTGCTTTTAATGTTTCTAATATGGCATAAAAAATCATAAGATGTACAAACTTGTCATACGATTTTCAAAGGACTCGGACGAATTCATTAGGTGTATTATGGAGTTTTAAGGTTTCGTACGGTGATGTAAGGTGTTCTTAGGAGTTGTAACGCATCCTACATTATTCTAACGTGCTTTTCATGTTGCTAATGTCGCATCCTAAGCCGTAACATCTCCTGAGTTATCGTACGATGTTCAAAGGACTTGGACGAAATCATTAGGTTTAGTATGGACTTTTAAGGTTTCGTACGTTGTCGTAAGGTGTTGTTTGGAGTTTTAAGGTTTCCTGCGTTATTCTAACGTGCTTTTCATGTTGCTAATATGGCATAGAAAATCTTAAGATGTACAAACTTGTCGTACGATTTTCAAAGGACTCGGACGAATTCATTAGGTGTATTATGAAGTTTTAAGTTTTCGTACGGTGATGTAAGGTGTTCATAGGAGTTGTAAGGCATCCTACATGATACTAACATTCTTTTCGAGTTGCTAATGGACATTAAGAGTCGTAAGATGTCCTAAGTTGTCGTACGATGTTCAAAGGACTCGTACGAATTCATTAGGTATATTATGGAGTTTTAAGGTTTCATACTGTGTGGTAATGTGTTGTTAGGAGTTGTAAGGCGTCCAACATTATACTAATGTGCTTTTCAAGGTGCTAATATGGCATATAGAGTCGTAAGATGTCTTAAGTTGCTGTACGACGTTCAATGGACTCGGACGAATTCATTAGGTTTACTATGGAGTTTTATAGTTTCGTACGGTGATGTAAGGTGTTCTTAGGAGTTGTAACGCGTCCTAAATTATTCTAACGTGCTTTTCATGTTGCTAATGTCGCATCCTAAGCCGTAACATCTCCTGAGTTGTCGTACGATGTTCAAAGGACTTGGACGAAATCATTAGGTTTAGTATGGACTTTTAAGGTTTCGTACGTTGTCGTAAGGTGTTGTTTGGAGTTTTAAGGTTTCCTGCGTTATTCTAACGTGCTTTTCATGTTGCTAATATGGCATAGAAAATCTTAAGATGTACAAACTTGTCGTACGATTTTCAAAGGACTCGGACGAATTCATTAGCTGTATTATGGAGTTTTAAGGTTTCGTACGGTGATGTAAGGTGTTCATAGGAGTTGTAAGGCATCCTACATGATACTAACATTCTTTTCGAGTTGCTAATGGGACATTAAGAGTCGTAAGATGTCCTAAGTTGTTGTACGATGTTCAAAGGACTCGTACGAATTCATTAGGTATATTATGGAGTTTTAAGGTTTCATACGGTGCGGTAAGGTGTTGTTAGGAGTTGTAAGGCGTCCAACATTATACTAACGTGCTTTTCAAGGTGCTAATATGGCATATAGATTCGTAAGATGTCTTAAGTTGCCGTACGACGTTCAATGGACTCAGACGAATTCATTACGTTTATTATGGAGTTTTATAGTTTCGTACGGTGATGTAAGGTGTTCTTATGAGTTGTAACGCGTCCTACATTATTCTAACGTGCTTTTCATGTTGCTAATGTCGCATCCTAAGCCGTAACATCTCCTGAGTTGTCGTACGATGTTCAAAGGACTTGGACGAAATCATTAGGTTTAGTATGGACTTTTAAGGTTTCGTACGCTGTCGTAAGGTGTTGTTTGGAGTTTTAAGGTTTCCTGCGTTATACTAACGTGCTTTTCATGTTGCTAATATGGCATAAACAATCTTAAGATGTACAAACTTGTCGTACGATTTTCAAAGGACTCGGACGAATTCATTAGGTGTATTATGGAGTTTTAAGGTTTCGTACGGTGATGTAAGGTGTTCATAGGAGTTGTAAGGCATCCTACATGATACTAACTTTCTTTTCGAGTTGCTAATGGGACATTAAGAGTCGTAAGATGTCCTATGTTGTCGTACGATGTTCAAAGGACTCGTACGAATTCATTAGGTATATTATGGAGTTTTAAGGTTTCATACGGTGCGGTAAGGTGTTGTTAGGAGTTGTAAGGCGTCCAACATTATACTAACGTGCTTTTCAAGGTGCTAATATGGCATATAGATTCGTAAGATGTCTTAAGTTGCCGTACGACGTTCAATGGACTCAGACGAATTCATTACGTTTATTATGGAGTTTTATAGTTTCGTACGGTGATGTAAGGTGTTCTTATGAGTTGTAACGCGTCCTACATTATTCTAACGTGCTTTTCATGTTGCTAATGTCGCATCCTAAGCCGTAACATCTCCTGAGTTGTCGTACGATGTTCAAAGGACTTGGACGAAATCATTAGGTTTAGTATGGACTTTTAAGGTTTCGTACGCTGTCGTAAGGTGTTGTTTGGAGTTTTAAGGTTTCCTGCGTTATACTAACGTGCTTTTCATGTTGCTAATATGGCATAAACAATCTTAAGATGTACAAACTTGTCGTACGATTTTCAAAGGACTCGGACGAATTCATTAGGTGTATTATGGAGTTTTAAGGTTTCGTACGGTGATGTAAGGTGTTCATAGGAGTTGTAAGGCATCCTACATGATACTAACTTTCTTTTCGAGTTGCTAATAGGACATAAAGAGTCGTAAGATGTCCTATGTTGTCGTACGATGTTCAAAGGACTCGTACGAATTCATTAGGTATATTATGGAGTTTTAAGGTTTCATACGGTGTGGTAAGGTGTTGTTAGGAGTTGTAAGGCGTCCAACATTATACTAACGTGCTTTTCAAGGTGCTAATATGGCATATAGAGTCGTAAGATGTCTTAAGTTGCTGTACGACGTTCAATGGACTCAGACGAATTCATTAGGTTTATTATGGAGTTTTATAGTTTCGTACGGTGATGTAAAGTGTTCTTAGGAGTTGTAACGCGTCCTACATTATTCTAACGTGCTTTTCATGTTGCTAATGTCGCATCCTAAGCCGTAACATCTCCTGAGTTGTCGTACGATGTTCAAAGGACTTGGACGAAATCATTAGGTTTAGTATGGACTTTTAAGGTTTCGTACGTTGTCGTAAGGTGTTGTTTGGAGTTTTAAGGTTTCCTGCGTTATTCTAACGTGCTTTTAATGTTTCTAATATGGCATAAAAAATCATAAGATGTACAAACTTGTCATACGATTTTCAAAGGACTCGGACGAATTCATTAGGCGTATTATGGAGTTTTAAGGTTTCGTACGGTGATGTAAGGTGTTCTTAGGAGTTGTAACGCATCCTACATTATTCTAGCGTGCTTTTCATGTTGCTAATGTCGCATCCTAAGCCGTAACATCTCCTGAGTTGTCGTACGATGTTCAAAGGACTTGAACGAAATCATTAGGTTTAGTATGGACTTTTAAGGTTTCGTACGTTGTCGTAAGGTGTTGTTTGGAGTT
Organism: Tagetes erecta; assembly: GCA_030867185.1. Taxonomy (NCBI): domain Eukaryota; kingdom Viridiplantae; phylum Streptophyta; class Magnoliopsida; order Asterales; family Asteraceae; genus Tagetes; species Tagetes erecta. Next base: position 48,282,030 of record CM061490.1, read on the forward strand.
TTAAGGTTTCCTGCGTTATTCTAACGTGCTTTTCATGTTGCTAATATGGCATAGAAAATCTTAAGATGTACAAACTTGTCGTACGATTTTCAAAGGACTCGGACGAATTCATTAGCTGTATTATGGAGTTTTAAGGTTTCGTACGGTGATGTAAGGTGTTCATAGGAGTTGTAAGGCATCCTACATGATACTAACATTCTTTTCGAGTTGCTAATGGGACATTAAGAGTCGTAAGATGTCCTAAGTTGTTGTACGATGTTCAAAGGACTCGTACGAATTCATTAGGTATATTATGGAGTTTTAAGGTTTCATACGGTGCGGTAAGGTGTTGTTAGGAGTTGTAAGGCGTCCAACATTATACTAACGTGCTTTTCAAGGTGCTAATATGGCATATAGAGTCGTAAGATGTCTTAAGTTGCTGTACGACGTTCAATGGACTCGGACGAATTCATTAGGTTTACTATGGAGTTTTATAGTTTCGTACGGTGATGTAAGGTGTTCTTAGGAGTTGTAACTCGTCCTACATTATTCTAACGTGCTTTTCATGTTGCTAATGTCGCATCCTAAGCCGTAACAACTCCTGAGTTGTCGTACGATGTTCAAAGGACTTGGACGAAATCATTAGGTTTAGTATGGACTTTTAAGGTTTCGTACGTTGTCGTAAGGTGTTGTTTGGAGTTTTAAGGTTTCCTGCGTTATTCTAACGTGCTTTTAATGTTTCTAATATGGCATAAAAAATCATAAGATGTACAAACTTGTCATACGATTTTCAAAGGACTCGGACGAATTCATTAGGCGTATTATGGAGTTTTAAGGTTTCGTACGGTGATGTAAGGTGTTCTTAGGAGTTGTAACGCATCCTACATTATTCTAGCGTGCTTTTCATGTTGCTAATGTCGCATCCTAAGCCGTAACATCTCCTGAGTTGTCATACGATGTTCAAAGGACTTGGACGAAATCATTAGGTTTAGTATGGACTTTTAAGGTTTCGTACGTTGTCGTAAGGTGTTGTTTGGAGTTTTAAGGTTTCCTGCGTTATTCTAACGTGCTTTTCATGTTGCTAATATGGCATAGAAAATCTTAAGATGTACAAACTTGTCGTACGATTTTCAAAGGACTCGGACGAATTCATTAGCTGTATTATGGAGTTTTAAGGTTTCGTACGGTGATGTAAGGTGTTCATAGGAGTTGTAAGGCATCCTACATGATACTAACATTCTTTTCGAGTTGCTAATGGGACATTAAGAGTCGTAAGATGTCCTAAGTTGTTGTACGATGTTCAAAGGACTCGTACGAATTCATTAGGTATATTATGGAGTTTTAAGGTTTCATACGGTGCGGTAAGGTGTTGTTAGGAGTTGTAAGGCGTCCAACATTATACTAACGTGCTTTTCAAGGTGCTAATATGGCATATAGAGTCGTAAGATGTCTTAAGTTGCTGTACGACGTTCAATGGACTCGGACGAATTCATTAGGTTTACTATGGAGTTTTATAGTTTCGTACGGTGATGTAAGGTGTTCTTAGGAGTTGTAACTCGTCCTACATTATTCTAACGTGCTTTTCATGTTGCTAATGTCGCATCCTAAGCCGTAACATCTCTTGAGTTGTCGTACGATGTTCAAAGGACTTGGACGAAATCATTAGGTTTAGTATGGACTTTTAAGGTTTCGTACGTTGTCGTAAGGTGTTGTTTGGAGTTTTAAGGTTTCCTGCGTTATTCTAACGTGCTTTTAATGTTTCTAATATGGCATAAAAAATCATAAGATGTACAAACTTGTCATACGATTTTCAAAGGACTCGGACGAATTCATTAGGCGTATTATGGAGTTTTAAGGTTTCGTACGGTGATGTAAGGTGTTCTTAGGAGTTGTAACGCATCCTACATTATTCTAGCGTGCTTTTCATGTTGCTAATGTCGCATCCTAAGCCGTAACATCTCCTGAGTTGTCGTACGATGTTCAAAGGACTTGGACGAAATCATTAGGTTTAGTATGGACTTTTAAGGTTTCGTACGTTGTCGTAAGGTGTTGTTTGGAGTTTTAAGGTTTCCTGCGTTATTCTAACGTGCTTTTCATGTTGCTAATATGGCATAGAAAATCTTAAGATGTACAAACTTGTCGTACGATTTTCAAAGGACTCGGACGAATTCATTAGCTGTATTATGGAGTTTTAAGGTTTCGTACGGTGATGTAAGGTGTTCATAGGAGTTGTAAGGCATCCTAAATGATACTAACATTCTTTTCGAGTTGCTAATGGGACATTAAGAGTCGTAAGATGTCCTAAGTTGTTGTACGATGTTCAAAGGACTCGTACGAATTCATTAGGTATATTATGGAGTTTTAAGGTTTCATACGGTGCGGTAAGGTGTTGTTAGGAGTTGTAAGGCGTCCAACATTATACTAACGTGCTTTTCAAGGTGCTAATATGGCATATAGATTCGTAAGATGTCTTAAGTTGCCGTACGACGTTCAATGGACTCAGACGAATTCATTACGTTTATTATGGAGTTTTATAGTTTCGTACGGTGATGTAAGGTGTTCTTATGAGTTGTAACGCGTCCTACATTATTCTAACGTGCTTTTCATGTTGCTAATGTCGCATCCTAAGCCGTAACATCTCCTGAGTTGTCGTACGATGTTCAAAGGACTTGGACGAAATCATTAGGTTTAGTATGGACTTTTAAGGTTTCGTACGCTGTCGTAAGGTGTTGTTTGGAGTTTTAAGGTTTCCTGCGTTATACTAACGTGCTTTTCATGTTGCTAATATGGCATAAACAGTCTTAAGATGTACAAACTTGTCGTACGATTTTCAAAGGACTCGGACGAATTCATTAGGTGTATTATGGAGTTTTAAGGTTTCGTACGGTGATGTAAGGTGTTCATAGGAGTTGTAAGGCATCCTACATGATACTAACTTTCTTTTCGAGTTGCTAATAGGACATAAAGAGTCGTAAGATGTCCTATGTTGTCGTACGATGTTCAAAGGACTCGTACGAATTCATTAGGTATATTATGGAGTTTTAAGGTTTCATACGGTGTGGTAAGGTGTTGTTAGGAGTTGTAAGGCGTCCAACATTATACTAACGTGCTTTTCAAGGTGCTAATATGGCATATAGAGTCGTAAGATGTCTTAAGTTGCTGTACGACGTTCAATGGACTCAGACGAATTCATTAGGTTTATTATGGAGTTTTATAGTTTCGTACGGTGATGTAAAGTGTTCTTAGGAGTTGTAACGCGTCCTACATTATTCTAACGTGCTTTTCATGTTGCTAATGTCGCATCCTAAGCCGTAACATCTCCTGAGTTGTCGTACGATGTTCAAAGGACTTGGACGAAATCATTAGGTTTAGTATGGACTTTTAAGGTTTCGTACGTTGTCGTAAGGTGTTGTTTGGAGTTTTAAGGTTTCCTGCGTTATTCTAACGTGCTTTTAATGTTTCTAATATGGCATAAAAAATCATAAGATGTACAAACTTGTCATACGATTTTCAAAGGACTCGGACGAATTCATTAGGCGTATTATGGAGTTTTAAGGTTTCGTACGGTGATGTAAGGTGTTCTTAGGAGTTGTAACGCATCCTACATTATTCTAGCGTGCTTTTCATGTTGCTAATGTCGCATCCTAAGCCGTAACATCTCCTGAGTTGTCGTACGATGTTCAAAGGACTTGGACGAAATCATTAGGTTTAGTATGGACTTTTAAGGTTTCGTACGTTGTCGTAAGGTGTTGTTTGGAGTTTTAAGGTTTCCTGCGTTATTCTAACGTGCTTTTCATGTTGCTAATATGGCATAGAAAATCTTAAGATGTACAAAATTGTCGTACGATTTTCAAAGGACTCGGACGAATTCATTAGCTGTATTATGGAGTTTTAAGGTTTCGTACGGTGATGTAAGGTGTTCATAGGAGTTGTAAGGCATCCTACATGATACTAACATTCTTTTCGAGTTGCTAATGGGACATTAAGAGTCGTAAGATGTCCTAAGTTGTTGTACGATGTTCAAAGGACTCGTACGAATTCATTAGGTATATTATGGAGTTTTAAGGTTTCATACGGTGCGGTAAGGTGTTGTTAGGAGTTGTAAGGCGTCCAACATTATACTAACGTGCTTTTCAAGGTGCTAATATGGCATATAGAGTCGTAAGATGTCTTAAGTTGCTGTACGACGTTCAATGGACTCGGACGAATTCATTAGGTTTACTATGGAGTTTTATAGTTTCGTACGGTGATGTAAGGTGTTCTTAGGAGTTGTAACGCGTCCTACATTATTCTAACGTGCTTTTCATGTTGCTAATGTCGCATCCTAAGCCGTAACATCTCCTGAGTTGTCGTACGATGTTCAAAGGACTTGGACGAAATCATTAGGTTTAGTATGGACTTTTAAGGTTTCGTACGTTGTCGTAAGGTGTTGTTTGGAGTTTTAAGGTTTCCTGCGTTATTCTAACGTGCTTTTAATGTTTCTAATATGGCATAAAAAATCATAAGATGTACAAACTTGTCATACGATTTTCAAAGGACTCGGACGAATTCATTAGGTGTATTATGGAGTTTTAAGGTTTCGTACGGTGATGTAAGGTGTTCTTAGGAGTTGTAACGCATCCTACATTATTCTAGCGTGCTTTTCATGTTGCTAATGTCGCATCCTAAGCCGTAACATCTCCTGAGTTGTCGTACGATGTTCAAAGGACTTGGACGAAATCATTAGGTTTAGTATGGACTTTTAAGGTTTCGTACGCTGTCGTAAGGTGTTGTTTGGTGTTTTAAGGTTTCCTGCGTTATACTAACGTGCTTTTCATGTTGCTAATATGGCATAGAAAATCTTAAGATGTACAAACTTGTCGTACGATTTTCAAAGGACTCGGACGAATTCATTAGGTGTATTATGAAGTTTTAAGTTTTCGTACGGTGATGTAAGGTGTTCATAGGAGTTGTAAGGCATCCTACATGATACTAACATTCTTTTCGAGTTGCTAATGGACATTAAGAGTCGTAAGATGTCCTAAGTTGTCGTACGATGTTCAAAGGACTCGTACGAATTCATTAGGTATATTATGGAGTTTTAAGGTTTCATACGGTGTTGTAAGGTGTTGTTAGGAGTTTTAAGGCGTCCAACATTATACTAACGTGCTTTTCAAGGTGCTAATATGGCATATAGAGTCGTAAGATGTCTTAAGTTGCAGTACGGCGTTCAATGGACTCGGACGAATTCATTAGGTTTATTATGGAGTTTTATAGTTTCGTACGGTGATGTAAGGTGTTCTTATGAGTTGTAACGCGTCGTACAATATTCTAACGTGCTTTTCATGTTGCTAATGTCGCATCCTAAGCCGTAACATCTCCTGAGTTGTCGTACGATGTTCAAAGGACTTGGACGAAATCATTAGGTTTAGTATGGACTTTTAAGGTTTCGTACGCTGTCGTAAGGTGTTGTTTGGAGTTTTAAGGTTTCCTGCGTTATACTAACGTGCTTTTCATGTTGCTAATATGGCATAAACCATCTTAAGATGTACAAACTTGTCGTACGATTTTCAAAGGACTCGGACGAATTCATTAGGTGTATTATGGAGTTTTAAGGTTTCGTACGGTGATGTAAGGTGTTCATAGGAGTTGTAAGGCATCCTACATGATACTAACATTCTTTTCGAGTTGCTAATAGGACATAAAGAGTCGTAAGATGTCCTATGTTGTCGTACGATGTTCAAAGGACTCGTACGAATTCATTAGGTATATTATGGAGTTTTAAGGTTTCATACGGTGTTGTAAGGTGTTGTTAGGAGTTGTAAGGCGTCCAACATTATACTAACGTGCTTTACAAGGTGCTAATATGGCATATAGAGTCGTAAGATGTCTTAAGTTGCTGTACGACGTTCAATGGACTCAGACGAATTCATTAGGTTTATTATGGAGTTTTATAGTTTCGTACGGTGATGTAAAGTGTTCTTAGGATTTGTAACGCGTCCTACATTATTCTAACGTGCTTTTCATGTTGCTAATGTCGCATCCTAAGCCGTAACATCTCCTGAGTTGTCGTACGATGTTCAAAGGACTTGGACGAAATCATTAGGTTTAGTATGGACTTTTAAGGTTTCGTACGTTGTCGTAAGGTGTTGTTTGGAGTTTTAAGGTTTCCTGCGTTATTCTAACGTGCTTTTCATGTTGCTAATATGGCATAGAAAATCTTAAGATGTACAAACTTGTCGTACGATTTTTAAAGGACTCGGACGAATTCATAAGCTGTATTATGGAGTTTTAACGTTTCGTACGGTGATGTAAGGTGTTCATAGGAGTTGTAAGGCATCGTACATGATACTAACATTCGTTTCGAGTTGCTAATAGGACATAAAGAGTCGTAAGATGTCCTATGTTGACGTACGATGTTCAAAGGACTCAGACGAATTCATTAGGTATATTATGGAGTTTTAAGGTTTCATACGGTGTTGTAAGGTGTTGTTAGGAGTTGTAAGGCGTCCAACATTATACTAACGTGCTTTACAAGGTGCTAATATGGCATATAGAGTCGTAAGATGTCTTAAGTTGCTGTACGACGTTCAATGGACTCAGACGAATTCATTAGGTTTATTATGGAGTTTTATAGTTTCGTACGGTGATGTAAAGTGTTCTTAGGATTTGTAACGCGTCCTACATTATTCTAACGTGCTTTTCATGTTGCTAATGTCGCATCCTAAGCCGTAACATCTCCTGAGTTGTCGTACGATGTTCAAAGGACTTGGACGAAATCATTAGGTTTAGTATGGACTTTTAAGGTTTCGTACGTTGTCGTAAGGTGTTGTTTGGAGTTTTAAGGTTTCCTGCGTTATTCTAACGTGCTTTTCATGTTGCTAATATGGCATAGAAAATCTTAAGATGTACAAACTTGTCGTACGATTTTTAAAGGACTCGGACGAATTCATTAGCTGTATTATGGAGTTTTAAGGTTTCGTACGGTGATGTAAGGTGTTCATAGGAGTTGTAAGGCATCGTACATGATACTAACATTCGTTTCGAGTTGCTAATAGGACATAAAGAGTCGTAAGATGTCCTATGTTGTCGTACGATGTTCAAAGGACTCGTACGAATTCATTAGGTATATTATGGAGTTTTAAGGTTTCATACGGTGTGGTAATGTGTTGTTAGGAGTTGTAAGGCGTCCAACATTATACTAATGTGCTTTTCAAGGTGCTAATATGGCATATAGAGTCGTAAGATGTCTTAAGTTGCTGTACGACGTTCAATGGACTCGGACGAATTCATTAGGTTTATTATGGAGTTTTATAGTTTCGTACGGTGATGTAAGGTGTTCTTAGGAGTTGTAACGCGTCCTACATTATTCTAACGTGCTTTTCATGTTGCTAATGTCGCATCCTAAGCCGTAACATCTCCTGAGTTGTTGTACGAAGTTCAAAGGACTTGGACGAAATCATTAAGTTTAGTATGGACTTTTAAGGTTTCGTACGTTGTCGTAAGGTGTTGTTTGGACTTTTATGGTTTCCTGCGTTATTCTAGCTTGCTTTTAATGTTTCTAATATGGCATAAAAAATCTTAAGATGTACAAACTTGTCGTACGATTTTCAAAGGACTCAGACGAATTCATTAGGTGTATTATGGAGTTTTAAGGTTTCGTACGGTGATGTAAGGTGTTCTTAGGAGTTGTAACGCATCCTACATTATTCTAACGTGCTTTTCATGTTGCTAATGTCGCATCCTAAGCCGTAACATCTCCTGAGTTATCGTACGATGTTCAAAGGACTTGGACGAAATCATTAGGTTTAGTATGGACTTTTAAGGTTTCGTACGTTGTCGTAAGGTGTTGTTTGGAGTTTTAAGGTTTCCTGCGTTATTCTAACGTGCTTTTCATGTTGCTAATATGGCATAGAAAATCTTAAGATGTACAAACTTGTCGTACGATTTTCAAAGGACTCGGACGAATTCATTAGGTGTATTATGAAGTTTTAAGTTTTCGTACGGTGATGTAAGGTGTTCATAGGAGTTGTAAGGCATCCTACATGATACTAACATTCTTTTCGAGTTGCTAATGGACATTAAGAGTCGTAAGATGTCCTAAGTTGTCGTACGATGTTCAAAGGACTCGTACGAATTCATTAGGTATATTATGGAGTTTTAAGGTTTCATACGGTGTGGTAATGTGTTGTTAGGAGTTGTAAGGCGTCCAACATTATACTAATGTGCTTTTCAAGGTGCTAATATGGCATATAGAGTCGTAAGATGTCTTAAGTTGCTGTACGACGTTCAATGGACTCGGACGAATTCATTAGGTTTATTATGGAGTTTTATAGTTTCGTACGGTGATGTAAGGTGTTCTTAGGAGTTGTAACGCGTCCTACATTATTCTAACGTGCTTTTCATGTTGCTAATGTCGCATCCTAAGCCGTAACATCTCCTGAGTTGTTGTACGATGTTCAAAGGACTTGGACGAAATCATTAAGTTTAGTATGGACTTTTAAGGTTTCGTACGTTGTCGTAAGGTGTTGTTTGGACTTTTATGGTTTCCTGCGTTATTCTAGCTTGCTTTTAATGTTTCTAATATGGCATAAAAAATCTTAAGATGTACAAACTTGTCGTACGATTTTCAAAGGACTCGGACGAATTCATTAGGTGTATTATGGAGTTTTAAGGTTTCGTACGGTGATGTAAGGTGTTCTTAGGAGTTGTAACGCATTCTACGTTATTCTAACGTGCTTTTCATGTTGCTAATGTCGCATCCTAAGCCGTAACATCTCCTGAGTTATCGTACGATGTTCAAAGGACTTGGACGAAATCATTAGGTTTAGTATGGACTTTTAAGGTTTCGTACGTTGTCGTAAGGTGTTGTTTGGAGTTTTAAGGTTTCCTGCGTTATTCTAACGTGCTTTTCATGTTGCTAATATGGCATAAACAATCTTAAGATGTACAAACTTGTCGTACGATTTTCAAAGGACTCGGACGAATTCATTAGGTGTATTATGGAGTTTTAAGGTTTCGTACGGTGATGTAAGGTGTTCATAGGAGTTGTAAGGCATCGTACATGATACTAACATTCGTTTCGAGTTGCTAATAGGACATAAAGAGTCGTAAGATGTCCTATGTTGTCGTACGATGTTCAAAGGACTCGTACGAATTCATTAGGTATATTATGGAGTTTTAAGGTTTCATACGGTGTGGTAATGTGTTGTTAGGAGTTGTAAGGCGTCCAACATTATACTAATGTGCTTTTCAAGGTGCTAATATGGCATATAGAGTCGTAAGATGTCTTAAGTTGCTGTACGACGTTCAATGGACTCGGACGAATTCATTAGGTTTATTATGGAGTTTTATAGTTTCGTACGGTGATGTAAGGTGTTCTTAGGAGTTGTAACGCGTCCTACATTATTCTAACGTGCTTTTCATGTTGCTAATGTCGCATCCTAAGCCGTAACATCTCCTGAGTTGTTGTACGAAGTTCAAAGGACTTGGACGAAATCATTAAGTTTAGTATGGACTTTTAAGGTTTCGTACGTTGTCGTAAGGTGTTGTTTGGACTTTTATGGTTTCCTGCGTTATTCTAGCTTGCTTTTAATGTTTCTAATATGGCATAAAAAATCTTAAGATGTACAAACTTGTCGTACGATTTTCAAAGGACTCGGACGAATTCATTAGGTGTATTATGGAGTTTTAAGGTTTCGTACGGTGATGTAAGGTGTTCTTAGGAGTTGTAACGCATCCTACATTATTCTAACGTGCTTTTCATGTTGCTAATGTCGCATCCTAAGCCGTAACATCTCCTGAGTTATCGTACGATGTTCAAAGGACTTGGACGAAATCATTAGGTTTAGTATGGACTTTTAAGGTTTCGTACGTTGTCGTAAGGTGTTGTTTGGAGTTTTAAGGTTTCCTGCGTTATTCTAACGTGCTTTTCATGTTGCTAATATGGCATAGAAAATCTTAAGATGTACAAACTTGTCGTACGATTTTCAAAGGACTCGGACGAATTCATTAGGTGTATTATGAAGTTTTAAGTTTTCGTACGGTGATGTAAGGTGTTCATAGGAGTTGTAAGGCATCCTACATGATACTAACATTCTTTTCGAGTTGCTAATGGACATTAAGAGTCGTAAGATGTCCTAAGTTGTCGTACGATGTTCAAAGGACTCGTACGAATTCATTAGGTATATTATGGAGTTTTAAGGTTTCATACGGTGTGGTAATGTGTTGTTAGGAGTTGTAAGGCGTCCAACATTATACTAATGTGCTTTTCAAGGTGCTAATATGGCATATAGAGTCGTAAGATGTCTTAAGTTGCTGTACGACGTTCAATGGACTCGGACGAATTCATTAGGTTTATTATGGAGTTTTATAGTTTCGTACGGTGATGTAAGGTGTTCTTAGGAGTTGTAACGCGTCCTACATTATTCTAACGTGCTTTTCATGTTGCTAATGTCGCATCCTAAGCCGTAACATCTCCTGAGTTGTTGTACGATGTTCAAAGGACTTGGACGAAATCATTAAGTTTAGTATGGACTTTTAAGGTTTCGTACGTTGTCGTAAGGTGTTGTTTGGACTTTTATGGTTTCCTGCGTTATTCTAGCTTGCTTTTAATGTTTCTAATATGGCATAAAAAATCTTAAGATGTACAAACTTGTCGTACGATTTTCAAAGGACTCGGACGAATTCATTAGGTGTATTATGGAGTTTTAAGGTTTCGTACGGTGATGTAAGGTGTTCTTAGGAGTTGTAACGCATTCTACGTTATTCTAACGTGCTTTTCATGTTGCTAATGTCGCATCCTAAGCCGTAACATCTCCTGAGTTATCGTACGATGTTCAAAGGACTTGGACGAAATCATTAGGTTTAGTATGGACTTTTAAGGTTTCGTACGTTGTCGTAAGGTGTTGTTTGGAGTTTTAAGGTTTCCTGCGTTATTCTAACGTGCTTTTCATGTTGCTAATATGGCATAAACAATCTTAAGATGTACAAACTTGTCGTACGATTTTCAAAGGACTCGGACGAATTCATTAGGTGTATTATGGAGTTTTAAGGTTTCGTACGGTGATGTAAGGTGTTCATAGGAGTTGTAAGGCATCGTACATGATACTAACATTCGTTTCGAGTTGCTAATAGGACATAAAGAGTCGTAAGATGTCCTATGTTGTCGTACGATGTTCAAAGGACTCGTACGAATTCATTAGGTATATTATGGAGTTTTAAGGTTTCATACGGTGTGGTAATGTGTTGTTAGGAGTTGTAAGGCGTCCAACATTATACTAATGTGCTTTTCAAGGTGCTAATATGGCATATAGAGTCGTAAGATGTCTTAAGTTGCTGTACGACGTTCAATGGACTCGGACGAATTCATTAGGTTTATTATGGAGTTTTATAGTTTCGTACGGTGATGTAAGGTGTTCTTAGGAGTTGTAACGCGTCCTACATTATTCTAACGTGCTTTTCATGTTGCTAATGTCGCATCCTAAGCCGTAACATCTCCTGAGTTGTTGTACGAAGTTCAAAGGACTTGGACGAAATCATTAAGTTTAGTATGGACTTTTAAGGTTTCGTACGTTGTCGTAAGGTGTTGTTTGGACTTTTATGGTTTCCTGCGTTATTCTAGCTTGCTTTTAATGTTTCTAATATGGCATAAAAAATCTTAAGATGTACAAACTTGTCGTACGATTTTCAAAGGACTCGGACGAATTCATTAGGTGTATTATGGAGTTTTAAGGTTTCGTACGGTGATGTAAGGTGTTCTTAGGAGTTGTAACGGATCCTACATTATTCTAACGTGCTTTTCATGTTGCTAATGTCGCATCCTAAGCCGTAACATCTCCTGAGTTATCGTACGATGTTCAAAGGCCTTGGACGAAATCATTAGGTTTAGTATGGACTTTTAAGGTTTCGTACGTTGTCGTAAGGTGTTGTTTGGAGTTTTAAGGTTTCCTGCGTTATTCTAACGTGCTTTTCAAGTTGCTAATATGACATAGAAAATCTTAAGATGTACAAACTTGTCGTACGATTTTCAAAGGACTCGGACGAATTCATTAGGTGTATTATGAAGTTTTAAGTTTTCGTACGGTGATGTAAGGTGTTCATAGGAGTTGTAAGGCATCCTACATGATACTAACATTCTTTTCGAGTTGCTAATGGACATTAAGAGTCGTAAGATGTCCTAAGTAGTCGTACGATGTTCAAAGGACTCGTACGAATTCATTAGGTATATTATGGAGTTTTAAGGTTTCATACGGTGTTGTATGGTGTTGTTAGGAGTTGTAAGGCGTCCAACATTATACTAACGTACTTTTCAAGGTGCTAATATGGCATATAGAGTCGTAAGATGTCTTAAGTTGCAGTACGGCGTTCAATGGACTCGGACGAATTCATTAGGTTTATTATGGAGTTTTATAGTTTCGTACGGTGATGTAAGGTGTTCTTATGAGTTGTAACGCGTCGTACATTATACTAACGTGCTTTTCATGTTGCTAATGTCGCATCCTAAGCCGTAACATCTCCTGAGTTGTCGTACGATGTTCAAAGGACTTGGACGAAATCATTAGGTTTAGTATGGACTTTTAAGGTTTCGTACGCTGTCGTAAGGTGTTGTTTGGAGTTTTAAGGTTTCCTGCGTTATACTAACGTGCTTTTCATGTTGCTAATATGGCATAAACCATCTTAAGATGTACAAACCTGTCGTACGATTTTCAAAGGACTCGGACGAATTCATTAGGTGTATTATGGAGTTTTAAGGTTTCGTACGGTGATGTAAGGTGTTCATAGGAGTTGTAAGGCATCCTACATGATACTAACATTCTTTTCGAGTTGCTAATAGGACATAAAGAGTCGTAAGATGTCCTATGTTGTCGTACGATGTTCAAAGGACTCGTACGAATTCATTAGGTATATTATGGAGTTTTAAGGTTTCATACGGTGTTGTAAGGTGTTGTTAGGAGTTGTAAGGCGTCCAACATTATACTAACGTGCTTTACAAGGTGCTAATATGGCATATAGAGTCGTAAGATGTCTTAAGTTGCTGTACGACGTTCAATGGACTCAGACGAATTCATTAGGTTTATTATGGAGTTTTATAGTTTCGTACGGTGATGTAAAGTGTTCTTAGGATTTGTAACGCGTCCTACATTATTCTAACGTGCTTTTCATGTTGCTAATGTCGCATCCTAAGCCGTAACATCTCCTGAGTTGTCGTACGATGTTCAAAGGACTTGGACGAAATCATTAGGTTTAGTATGGACTTTTAAGGTTTCGTACGTTGTCGTAAGGTGTTGTTTGGAGTTTTAAGGTTTCCTGCGTTATTCTAACGTGCTTTTCATGTTGCTAATATGGCATAGAAAATCTTAAGATGTACAAACTTGTCGTACGATTTTTAAAGGACTCGGACGAATTCATTAGCTGTATTATGGAGTTTTAAGGTTTCGTACGGTGATGTAAGGTGTTCATAGGAATTGTAAGGCATCGTACATGATACTAACATTCGTTTCGAGTTGCTAATAGGACATAAAGAGTCGTAAGATGTCCTATGTTGTCGTACGATGTTCAAAGGACTCGTACGAATTCATTAGGTATATTATGGAGTTTTAAGGTTTCATACGGTGTTGTAAGGTGTTGTTAGGAGTTGTAAGGCGTCCAACATTATACTAACGTGCTTTACAAGGTGCTAATATGGCATATAGAGTCGTAAGATGTCTTAAGTTGCTGTACGACGTTCAATGGACTCAGACGAATTCATTAGGTTTATTATGGAGTTTTATAGTTTCGTACGGTGATGTAAAGTGTTAGGATTTGTAACGCGTCCTACATTATTCTAACGTGCTTTTCATGTTGCTAATGTCGCATCCTAAGCCGTAACATCTCCTGAGTTGTCGTACGATGTTCAAAGGACTTGGACGAAATCATTAGGTTTAGTATGGACTTTTAAGGTTTCGTACGTTGTCGTAAGGTGTTGTTTGGAGTTTTAAGGTTTCCTGCGTTATTCTAACGTGCTTTTCATGTTGCTAATATGGCATAGAAAATCTTAAGATGTACAAACTTGTCGTACGATTTTTAAAGGACTCGGACGAATTCATTAGCTGTATTATGGAGTTTTAAGGTTTCGTACGGTGATGTAAGGTGTTCATAGGAGTTGTAAGGCATCGTACATGATACTAACATTCGTTTCGAGTTGCTAATAGGACATAAAGAGTCGTAAGATGTCCTATGTTGTCGTACGATGTTCAAAGGACTCGTACGAATTCATTAGGTATATTATGGAGTTTTAAGGTTTCATACGGTGTGGTAATGTGTTGTTAGGAGTTGTAAGGCGTCCAACATTATACTAATGTGCTTTTCAAGGTGCTAATATGGCATATAGAGTCGTAAGATGTCTTAAGTTGCTGTACGACGTTCAATGGACTCGGACGAATTCATTAGGTTTATTATGGAGTTTTATAGTTTCGTACGGTGATGTAAGGTGTTCTTAGGAGTTGTAACGCGTCCTACATTATTCTAACGTGCTTTTCATGTTGCTAATGTCGCATCCTAAGCCGTAACATCTCCTGAGTTGTTGTACGAAGTTCAAAGGACTTGGACGAAATCATTAAGTTTAGTATGGACTTTTAAGGTTTCGTACGTTGTCGTAAGGTGTTGTTTGGACTTTTATGGTTTCCTGCGTTATTCTAGCTTGCTTTTAATGTTTCTAATATGGCATAAAAAATCTTAAGATGTACAAACTTGTCGTACGATTTTCAAAGGACTCGGACGAATTCATTAGGTGTATTATGGAGTTTTAAGGTTTCGTACGGTGATGTAAGGTGTTCTTAGGAGTTGTAACGCATCCTACATTATTCTAACGTGCTTTTCATGTTGCTAATGTCGCATCCTAAGCCGTAACATCTCCTGAGTTATCGTACGATGTTCAAAGGACTTGGACGAAATCATTAGGTTTAGTATGGACTTTTAAGGTTTCGTACGTTGTCGTAAGGTGTTGTTTGGAGTTTTAAGGTTTCCTGCGTTATTCTAACGTGCTTTTCATGTTGCTAATATGGCATAGAAAATCTTAAGATGTACAAACTTGTCGTACGATTTTCAAAGGACTCGGACGAATTCATTAGGTGTATTATGAAGTTTTAAGTTTTCGTACGGTGATGTAAGGTGTTCATAGGAGTTGTAAGGCATCCTACATGATACTAACATTCTTTTCGAGTTGCTAATGGACATTAAGAGTCGTAAGATGTCCTAAGTTGTCGTACGATGTTCAAAGGACTCGTACGAATTCATTAGGTATATTATGGAGTTTTAAGGTTTCATACGGTGTGGTAATGTGTTGTTAGGAGTTGTAAGGCGTCCAACATTATACTAATGTGCTTTTCAAGGTGCTAATATGGCATATAGAGTCGTAAGATGTCTTAAGTTGCTGTACGACGTTCAATGGACTCGGACGAATTCATTAGGTTTATTATGGAGTTTTATAGTTTCGTACGGTGATGTAAGGTGTTCTTAGGAGTTGTAACGCGTCCTACATTATTCTAACGTGCTTTTCATGTTGCTAATGTCGCATCCTATGCCGTAACATCTCCTGAGTTGTTGTACGATGTTCAAAGGACTTGGACGAAATCATTAAGTTTAGTATGGACTTTTAAGGTTTCGTACGTTGTCGTAAGGTGTTGTTTGGACTTTTATGGTTTCCTGCGTTATTCTAGCTTGCTTTTAATGTTTCTAATATGGCATAAAAAATCTTAAGATGTACAAACTTGTCGTACGATTTTCAAAGGACTCGGACGAATTCATTAGGTGTATTATGGAGTTTTAAGGTTTCGTACGGTGATGTAAGGTGTTCTTAGGAGTTGTAACGCATTCTACGTTATTCTAACGTGCTTTTCATGTTGCTAATGTCGCATCCTAAGCCGTAACATCTCCTGAGTTATCGTACGATGTTCAAAGGACTTGGACGAAATCATTAGGTTTAGTATGGACTTTTAAGGTTTCGTACGTTGTCGTAAGGTGTTGTTTGGAGTTTTAAGGTTTCCTGCGTTATTCTAACGTGCTTTTCATGTTGCTAATATGGCATAAACAATCTTAAGATGTACAAACTTGTCGTACGATTTTCAAAGGACTCGGACGAATTCATTAGGTGTATTATGGAGTTTTAAGGTTTCGTACGGTGATGTAAGGTGTTCATAGGAGTTGTAAGGCATCGTACATGATACTAACATTCGTTTCGAGTTGCTAATAGGACATAAAGAGTCGTAAGATGTCCTATGTTGTCGTACGATGTTCAAAGGACTCGTACGAATTCATTAGGTATATTATGGAGTTTTAAGGTTTCATACGGTGTGGTAATGTGTTGTTAGGAGTTGTAAGGCGTCCAACATTATACTAATGTGCTTTTCAAGGTGCTAATATGGCATATAGAGTCGTAAGATGTCTTAAGTTGCTGTACGACGTTCAATGGACTCGGACGAATTCATTAGGTTTATTATGGAGTTTTATAGTTTCGTACGGTGATGTAAGGTGTTCTTAGGAGTTGTAACGCGTCCTACATTATTCTAACGTGCTTTTCATGTTGCTAATGTCGCATCCTAAGCCGTAACATCTCCTGAGTTGTTGTACGAAGTTCAAAGGACTTGGACGAAATCATTAAGTTTAGTATGGACTTTTAAGGTTTCGTACGTTGTCGTAAGGTGTTGTTTGGACTTTTATGGTTTCCTGCGTTATTCTAGCTTGCTTTTAATGTTTCTAATATGGCATAAAAAATCTTAAGATGTACAAACTTGTCGTACGATTTTCAAAGGACTCGGACGAATTCATTAGGTGTATTATGGAGTTTTAAGGTTTCGTACGGTGATGTAAGGTGTTCTTAGGAGTTGTAACGCATCCTACATTATTCTAACGTGCTTTTCATGTTGCTAATGTCGCATCCTAAGCCGTAACATCTCCTGAGTTATCGTACGATGTTCAAAGGACTTGGACGAAATCATTAGGTTTAGTATGGACTTTTAAGGTTTCGTACGTTGTCGTAAGGTGTTGTTTGGAGTTTTAAGGTTTCCTGCGTTATTCTAACGTGCTTTTCAAGTTGCTAATATGGCATAGAAAATCTTAAGATGTACAAACTTGTCGTACGATTTTCAAAGGACTCGGACGAATTCATTAGGTGTATTATGAAGTTTTAAGTTTTCGTACGGTGATGTAAGGTGTTCATAGGAGTTGTAAGGCATCCTACATGATACTAACATTCTTTTCGAGTTGCTAATGGACATTAAGAGTCGTAAGATGTCCTAAGTTGTCGTACGATGTTCAAAGGACTCGTACGAATTCATTAGGTATATTATGGAGTTTTAAGGTTTCATACGGTGTTGTATGGTATTGTTAGGAGTTGTAAGGCGTCCAACATTATACTAACGTACTTTTGAAGGTGCTAATATGGCATATAGAGTCGTAAGATGTCTTAAGTTGCC
Organism: Tagetes erecta; assembly: GCA_030867185.1. Taxonomy (NCBI): domain Eukaryota; kingdom Viridiplantae; phylum Streptophyta; class Magnoliopsida; order Asterales; family Asteraceae; genus Tagetes; species Tagetes erecta. Next base: position 48,299,441 of record CM061490.1, read on the forward strand.
ATACGGCGTTCAATGGACTCGGACGAATTCATTAGGTTTATTATGGAGTTTTATAGTTTCGTACGGTGATGTAAGGTGTTCTTAGGAGTTGTAACGAGTCCTACATTATTCTAACGTGCTTTTCATGTTGCTAATGTCGCATCCTAAGCCGTAACATCTCCTGAGTTGTCGTACGATGTTCAAAGGACTTGGACGAAATCATTAGGTTTAGTATGGACTTTTAAGGTTTCGTACGCTGTCGTAAGGTGTTGTTTGGAGTTTTAAGGTTTCATGCGTTATACTAACGTGCTTTTCATGTTGCTAATATGGCATAAACAATCTTAAGATGTACAAACTTGTCGTACGATTTTCAAAGGACTCGGACGAATTCATTAGGTGTATTATGGAGTTTTAAGGTTTCGTACGGTGATGTAAGGTGTTCATAGGAGTTGTAAGGCATCGTACATGATACTAACATTCGTTTCGAGTTGCTAATAGGACATAAAGAGTCGTAAGATGTCCTATGTTGTCGTACGATGTTCAAAGGACTCGTACGAATTCATTAGGTATATTATGGAGTTTTAAGGTTTCATACGGTGTGGTAAGGTGTTGTTAGGAGTTGTAAGGCGTCCAACATTATACTAATGTGCTTTTCAAGGTGCTAATATGGCATATAGAGTCGTAAGATGTCTTAAGTTGCTGTACGACGTTCAATGGACTCGGACGAATTCATTAGGTTTATTATGGAGTTTTATAGTTTCGTACGGTGATGTAAGGTGTTCTTAGGAGATGTAACGCGTCCAACATTATTCTAACGTGCTTTTCATGTTGCTAATGTCGCATCCTAAGCCGTAACATCTCCTGAGTTGTTGTACGATGTTCAAAGGACTTGGACGAAATCATTAAGTTTAGTATGGACTTTTAAGGTTTCGTACGTTGTCGTAAGGTGTTGTTTGGACTTTTATGGTTTCCTGCGTTATTCTAGCTTGCTTTTAATGTTTCTAATATGGCATAAAAAATCTTAAGATGTACAAACTTGTCGTACGATTTTCAAAGGACTCGGACGAATTCATTAGGTGTATTATGGAGTTTTAAGGTTTCGTACGGTGATGTAAGGTGTTCTTAGGAGTTGTAACGCATCCTACATTATTCTAACGTGCTTTTCATGTTGCTAATGTCGCATCCTAAGCCGTAACATCTCCTGAGTTGTCGTACGATGTTCAAAGGACTTGGACGAAATCATTAGGTTTAGTATGGACTTTTAACGTTTCGTACGTTGTCGTAAGGTGTTGTTTGGAGTTTTAAGGTTTCCTGCGTTATTCTAACGTGCTTTTCATGTTGCTAATATGGCATAGAAAATCTTAAGATGTACAAACTTGTCGTACGATTTTCAAAGGACTCGGACGAATTCATTAGGTGTATTATGAAGTTTTAAGTTTTCGTACGGTGATGTTAGGTGTTCATAGGAGTTGTAAGGCATCCTACATGATACTAACATTCTTTTCGAGTTGCTAATGGACATTAAGAGTCGTAAGATGTCCTAAGTTGTCGTACGATGTTCAAAGGACTCGTACGAATTCATTAGGTATATTATGGAGTTTTAAGGTTTCATACGGTGTTGTATGGTGTTGTTAGGAGTTGTAAGGCGTCCAACATTATACTAACGTACTTTTCAAGGTGCTAATATGGCATATAGAGTCGTAAGATGTCTTAAGTTGCCGTACGGCGTTCAATGGACTCGGACGAATTCATTAGGTTTATTATGGAGTTTTATAGTTTTGTACGGTGATGTAAGGTGTTCTTAGGAGTTGTAACGCGTCCTACATTATTCTAACGTGCTTTTCATGTTGCTAATGTCGCATCCTAAGCCGTAACATCTCCTGAGTTGTCGTACGATGTTCAAAGGATTTGGACGAAATCATTAGGTTTAGTATGGACTTTTAAGGTTTCGTACGCTGTCGTAAGGTGTTGTTTGGAGTTTTAAGGTTTCCTGCGTTATACTAACGTGCTTTTCATGTTGCTAATATGGCATAAACAATCTTAAGATGTACAAACTTGTCGTACGATTTTCAAAGGACTCGGACGAATTCATTAGGTGTATTATGGAGTTTTAAGGTTTCGTACGGTGATGTAAGGTGTTCATAGGAGTTGTAAGGCATCCTACATGATACTAACATTCGTTTCGAGTTGCTAATAGGACATAAAGAGTCGTAAGATGTCCTATGTTGTCGTACGATGTTCAAAGGACTCGTACGAATTCATTAGATATATTATGGAGTTTTAAGGTTTCATACGGTGTGGTAAGGTGTTGTTAGGAGTTGTAAGGCGTCCAACATTATACTAATGTGCTTTTCAAGGTGCTAATATGGCATATAGAGTCGTAAGATGTCTTAAGTTGCTGTACGACGTTCAATGGACTCGGACGAATTCATTAGGTTTATTATGGAGTTTTATAGTTTCGTACGGTGATGTAAGGTGTTCTTAGGAGTTGTAACGCGTCCAACATTATTCTAACGTGCTTTTCATGTTGCTAATGTCGCATCCTAAGCCGTAACATCTCCTGAGTTGTTGTACGATGTTCAAAGGACTTGGACGAAATCATTAAGTTTAGTATGGACTTTTAAGGTTTCGTACGTTGTCGTAAGGTGTTGTTTGGACTTTTATGGTTTCCTGCGTTATTCTAGCTTGCTTTTAATGTTTCTAATATGGCATAAAAAATCTTAAGATGTACAAACTTGTCGTACGATTTTCAAAGGACTCGGACGAATTCATTAGGTGTATTATGGAGTTTTAAGGTTTCGTACGGTGATGTAAGGTGTTCTTAGGAGTTGTAACGCATCCTACATTATTCTAACGTGCTTTTCATGTTGCTAATGTCGCATCCTAAGCCGTAACATCTCCTGAGTTGTCGTACGATGTTCAAAGGACTTGGACGAAATCATTAGGTTTAGTATGGACTTTTAACGTTTCGTACGTTGTCGTAAGGTGTTGTTTGGAGTTTTAAGGTTTCCTGCGTTATTCTAACGTGCTTTTCATGTTGCTAATATGGCATAGAAAATCTTAAGATGTACAAACTTGTCGTACGATTTTCAAAGGACTCGGACGAATTCATTAGGTGTATTATGAAGTTTTAAGTTTTCGTACGGTGATGTTAGGTGTTCATAGGAGTTGTAAGGCATCCTACATGATACTAACATTCTTTTCGAGTTGCTAATGGACATTAAGAGTCGTAAGATGTCCTAAGTTGTCGTACGATGTTCAAAGGACTCGTACGAATTCATTAGGTATATTATGGAGTTTTAAGGTTTCATACGGTGTTGTATGGTGTTGTTAGGAGTTGTAAGGCGTCCAACATTATACTAACGTACTTTTCAAGGTGCTAATATGGCATATAGAGTCGTAAGATGTCTTAAGTTGCCGTACGGCGTTCAATGGACTCGGACGAATTCATTAGGTTTATTATGGAGTTTTATAGTTTTGTACGGTGATGTAAGGTGTTCTTAGGAGTTGTAACGCGTCCTACATTATTCTAACGTGCTTTTCATGTTGCTAATGTCGCATCCTAAGCCGTAACATCTCCTGAGTTGTCGTACGATGTTCAAAGGATTTGGACGAAATCATTAGGTTTAGTATGGACTTTTAAGGTTTCGTACGCTGTCGTAAGGTGTTGTTTGGAGTTTTAAGGTTTCCTGCGTTATACTAACGTGCTTTTCATGTTGCTAATATGGCATAAACAATCTTAAGATGTACAAACTTGTCGTACGATTTTCAAAGGACTCGGACGAATTCATTAGGTGTATTATGGAGTTTTAAGGTTTCGTACGGTGATGTAAGGTGTTCATAGGAGTTGTAAGGCATCCTACATGATACTAACATTCGTTTCGAGTTGCTAATAGGACATAAAGAGTCGTAAGATGTCCTATGTTGTCGTACGATGTTCAAAGGACTCGTACGAATTCATTAGATATATTATGGAGTTTTAAGGTTTCATACGGTGTGGTAAGGTGTTGTTAGGAGTTGTAAGGCGTCCAACATTATACTAATGTGCTTTTCAAGGTGCTAATATGGCATATAGAGTCGTAAGATGTCTTAAGTTGCTGTATGACGTTCAATGGACTCGGACGAATTCATTAGGTTTATTATGGAGTTTTATAGTTTCGTACGGTGATGTAAGGTGTTCTTAGGAGTTGTAACGCGTCCAACATTATTCTAACGTGCTTTTCATGTTGCTAATGTCGCATCCTAAGCCGTAACATCTCCTGAGTTGTTGTACGATGTTCAAAGGACTTGGACGAAATCATTAAGTTTAGTATGGACTTTTAAGGTTTCGTACGTTGTCGTAAGGTGTTGTTTGGACTTTTATGGTTTCCTGCGTTATTCTAGCTTGCTTTTAATGTTTCTAATATGGCATAAAAAATCTTAAGATGTACAAACTTGTCGTACGATTTTCAAAGGACTCGGACGAATTCATTAGGTGTATTATGGAGTTTTAAGGTTTCGTACGGTGATGTAAGGTGTTCTTAGGAGTTGTAACGCATCCTACATTATTCTAACGTGCTTTTCATGTTGCTAATGTCGCATCCTAAGCCGTAACATCTCCTGAGTTGTCGTACGATGTTCAAAGGACTTGGACGAAATCATTAGGTTTAGTATGGACTTTTAAGGTTTCGTACGTTGTCGTAAGGTGTTGTTTGGAGTTTTAAGGTTTCCTGCGTTATTCTAACGTGCTTTTCATGTTGCTAATATGGCATAGAAAATCTTAAGATGTACAAACTTGTCGTACGATTTTCAAAGGACTCGGACGAATTCATTAGGTGTATTATGAAGTTTTAAGTTTTCATACGGTGATGTAAGGTGTTCATAAGAGTTGTAAGGCATCCTACATGATACTAACATTCTTTTCGAGTTGCTAATGGACATTAAGAGTCGTAAGATGTCCTAAGTTGTCGTACGATGTTCAAAGGACTCGTACGAATTCATTAGGTATATTATGGAGTTTTAAGGTTTCATACGGTGTTGTATGGTGTTGTTAGGAGTTGTAAGGCGTCCAACATTATACTAACGTACTTTTCAAGGTGCTAATATGGCATATAGAGTCGTAAGATGTCTTAAGTTGCCGTACGGCGTTCAATGGACTCGGACGAATTCATTAGGTTTATTATGGAGTTTTATAGTTTCGTACGGTGATGTAAGGTGTTCTTAGGAGTTGTAACGCGTCCTACATTATTCTAACGTGCTTTTCATGTTGCTAATGTCGCATCCTAAGCCGTAACATCTCCTGAGTTGTCGTACGATGTTCAAAGGATTTGGACGAAATCATTAGGTTTAGTATGGACTTTTAAGGTTTCGTACGCTGTCGTAAGGTGTTGTTTGGAGTTTTAAGGTTTCCTGCGTTATACTAACGTGCTTTTCATGTTGCTAATATGGCATAAACAATCTTAAGATGTACAAACTTGTCGTACGATTTTCAAAGGACTCGGACGAATTCATTAGGTGTATTATGGAGTTTTAAGGTTTCGAACGGTTATGTAAGGTGTTCATAGGAGTTGTAAGGCATCGTACATGATACTAACATTCGTTTCGAGTTGCTAATAGGACATAAAGAGTCGTAAGATGTCCTATGTTGTCGTACGATGTTCAAAGGACTCGTACGAATTCATTAGGTATATTATGGAGTTTTAAGGTTTCATACGGTGTGGTAAGGTGTTGTTAGGAGTTGTAAGGCGTCCAACATTATACTAATGTGCTTTTCAAGGTGCTAATATGGCATATAGAGTCGTAAGATGTCTTAAGTTGCTGTACGACGTTCAATGGACTCGGACGAATTCATTAGGTTTATTATGGAGTTTTATAGTTTCGTACGGTGATGTAAGGTGTTCTTAGGAGTTGTAACGCGTCCAACATTATTCTAACGTGCTTTTCATGTTGCTAATGTCGCATCCTAAGCCGTAACATCTCCTGAGTTGTTGTACGATGTTCAAAGGACTTGGACGAAATCATTAAGTTTAGTATGGACTTTTAAGGTTTCGTACGTTGTCGTAAGGTGTTGTTTGGACTTTTATGGTTTCCTGCGTTATTCTAGCTTGCTTTTAATGTTTCTAATATGGCATAAAAAATCTTAAGATGTACAAACTTGTCGTACGATTTTCAAAGGACTCGGACGAATTCATTAGGTGTATTATGGAGTTTTAAGGTTTCGTACGGTGATGTAAGGTGTTCATAGGAGTTGTAAGGCATCGTACATGATACTAACATTCGTTTCGAGTTGCTAATAGGACATAAAGAGTCGTAAGATGTCCTATGTTGTCGTACGATGTTCAAAGGACTCGTACGAATTTATTAGGTATATTATGGAGTTTTAAGGTTTCATACGGTGTGGTAAGGTGTTGTTAGGAGTTGTAAGGCGTCCAACATTTATACTAATGTGCTTTTCAAGGTGCTAATATGGCATATAGAGTCGTAAGATGTCTTAAGTTGCTGTACGACGTTCAATGGACTCGGACGAATTCATTAGGTTTATTATGGAGTTTTATAGTTTCGTACGGTGATGTAAGGTGTTCTTAGGAGTTGTAACGCGTCCTACATTATTCTAACGTGCTTTTCATGTTGCTAATGTCGCATCCTAAGCCGTAACATCTCCTGAGTTGTTGTACGATGTTCAAAGGACTTGGACGAAATCATTAAGTTTAGTATGGACTTTTAAGGTTTCGTACGTTGTCGTAAGGTGTTGTTTGGACTTTTATGGTTTCCTGCGTTATTCTAGCTTGCTTTTAATGTTTCTAATATGGCATAAAAAATCTTAAGATGTACAAACTTGTCGTACGATTTTCAAAGGACTCGGACGAATTCATTAGGTGTATTATGGAGTTTTAAGGTTTCGTACGGTGATGTAAGGTGTTCTTAGGAGTTGTAACGCATCCTACATTATTCTAACGTGCTTTTCATGTTGCTAATGTCGCATCCTAAGCCGTAACATCTCCTGAGTTGTCGTACGATGTTCAAAGGACTTGGACGAAATCATTAGGTTTAGTATGGACTTTTAAGGTTTCGTACGTTGTCGTAAGGTGTTGTTTGGAGTTTTAAGGTTTCCTGCGTTATTCTAACGTGCTTTTCATGTTGCTAATATGGCATAGAAAATCTTAAGATGTACAAACTTGTCGTACGATTTTCAAAGGACTCGGACGAATTCATTAGGTGTATTATGAAGTTTTAAGTTTTCGTACGGTGATGTAAGGTGTTCATAGGAGTTGTAAGGCATCCTACATGATACTAACATTCTTTTCGAGTTGCTAATGGACATTAAGAGTCGTAAGATGTCCTAAGTTGTCGTACGATGTTCAAAGGACTCGTACGAATTCATTAGGTATATTATGGAGTTTTAAGGTTTCATACGGTGTTGTATGGTGTTGTTAGGAGTTGTAAGGCGTCCAACATTATACTAACGTACTTTTCAAGGTGCTAATATGGCATATAGAGTCGTAAGATGTCTTAAGTTGCCGTACGGCGTTCAATGGACTCGGACGAATTCATTAGGTTTATTATGGAGTTTTATAGTTTCGTACCGTGATGTAAGGTGTTCTTAGGAGTTGTAACGCGTCCTACATTATTCTAACGTGCTTTTCATGTTGCTAATGTCGCATCCTAAGCCGTAACATCTCCTGAGTTGTCGTACGATGTTCAAAGGACTTGGACGAAATCATTAGGTTTAGTATGGACTTTTAAGGTTTCGTACGCTGTCGTAAGGTGTTGTTTGGAGTTTTAAGGTTTCATGCGTTATACTAGCGTGCTTTTCATGTTGCTAATATGGCATAAACAATCTTAAGATGTACAAACTTGTCATACGATTTTCAAAGGACTCGGACGAATTCATTAGGTGTATTATGGAGTTTTAAGGTTTCGTACGGTGATGTAAGGTGTTCATAGGAGTTGTAAGGCATCGTACATGATACTAACATTCGTTTCGAGTTGCTAATAGGACATAAAGAGTCGTAAGATGTCCTATGTTGTCGTACGATGTTCAAAGGACTCGTACGAATTCATTAGGTATATTATGGAGTTTTAAGGTTTCATACGGTGTGGTAAGGTGTTGTTAGGAGTTGTAAGGCGTCCAACATTATACTAATGTGCTTTTCAAGGTGCTAATATGGCATATAGAGTCGTAAGATGTCTTAAGTTGCTGTACGACGTTCAATGGACTCGGACGAATTCATTAGGTTTATTATGGAGTTTTATAGTTTCGTACGGTGATGTAAGGTGTTCTTAGGAGTTGTAACGCGTCCTACATTATTCTAACGTGCTTTTCATGTTGCTAATGTCGCATCCTAAGCCGTAACATCTCCTGAGTTGTTGTACGATGTTCAAAGGACTTGGACGAAATCATTAAGTTTAGTATGGACTTTTAAGGTTTCGTACGTTGTCGTAAGGTGTTGTTTGGACTTTTATGGTTTCCTGCGTTATTCTAGCTTGCTTTTAATGTTTCTAATATGGCATAAAAAATCTTAAGATGTACAAACTTGTCGTACGATTTTCAAAGGACTCGGACGAATTCATTAGGTGTATTATGGAGTTTTAAGGTTTCGTACGGTGATGTAAGGTGTTCTTAGGAGTTTTAACGCATCCTACATTATTCTAACGTGCTTTTCATGTTGCTAATGTCGCATCCTAAGCCGTAACATCTCCTGAGTTGTCGTACGATGTTCAAAGGACTTGGACGAAATCATTAGGTTTAGTATGTACTTTTAAGGTTTCGTACGTTGTCGTAAGGTGTTGTTTGGAGTTTTAAGGTTTCCTGCGTTATTCTAACGTGCTTTTCATGTTGCTAATATGGCATAGAAAATCTTAAGATGTACAAACTTGTCGTACGATTTTCAAAGGACTCGGACGAATTCATTAGGTGTATTATGAAGTTTTAAGTTTTCGTACGGTGATGTAAGGTGTTCATAGGAGTTGTAAGGCATCCTACATGATACTAACATTCTTTTCGAGTTGCTAATGGACATTAAGAGTCGTAAGATGCCCTAAGTTGTCGTACGATGTTCAAAGGACTCGTACGAATTCATTAGGTATATTATGGAGTTTTAAGGTTTCATACGGTGTTGTAAGGTGTTGTTAGGAGTTGTAAAGCGTCCAACATTATACAAACGTCCTTTCAAGGTGCTAATATGGCATATAGAGTCGTAAGATGTCTTAAGTTGTCGTACGGCGTTCAATGGACTCGGACGAATTCATTAGGTTTATTATGGAGTTTTATAGTTTCGTACGGTGATGTAAGGTGTTCTTAGGAGTTGTAACGCGTCCTACATTATTCTAACGTGCTTTTCATGTTGCTAATGTCGCATCCTAAGCCGTAACATCTCCTGAGTTGTCGTACAATGTTCAAAGGACTTTGACGAAATCATTAGGTTTAGTATGGACTTTTAAGGTTTCGTACGTTGTCGTAAGGTGTTGTTTGGAGTTTTAAGGTTTCCTGCGTTATTCTAACGTGCTTTTCATGTTGCTAATATGGCATAGAAAATCTTAAGATGTACAAACTTGTCGTACGATTTTCAAAGGACTCGGACGAATTCATTAGGTGTATTATGAAGTTTTAAGTTTTCGTACGGTGATGTAAGGTGTTCATAGGAGTTGTAAGGCATCCTACATGATACTAACATTCTTTTCGAGTTGCTAATGGACATTAAGAGTCGTAAGATGTCCTAAGTTGTCGTACGATGTTCAAAGGACTCGTACGAATTCATTAGGTATATTATGGAGTTTTAAGGTTTCATACGGTGTTGTAAGGTGTTGTTAGGAGTTGTAAGGCGTCCAACATTATACTAACGTACTTTTCAAGGTGCTAATATGGCATATAGAGTCGTAAGATGTCTTAAGTTGCCGTACGGCGTTCAATGGACTCGGACGAATTCATTAGGTTTATTATGGAGTTTTATAGTTTCGTACGGTGATGTAAGGTGTTCTTAGGAGTTGTAACGCGTCCTACATTATTCTAACGTGCTTTTCATGTCGCTAATGTCGCATCCTAAGCCGTAACATCTCCTGAGTTGTCGTACGATGTTCAAAGGACTTGGACGAAATCATTAGGTTTAGTATGGACTTTTAAGGTTTCGTACGCTGTCGTAAGGTGTTGTTTGGAGTTTTAAGGTTTCCTGCGCTATACTAACGTGCTTTTCATGTTGCTAATATGGCATAAACAATCTTAAGATGTACAAACTTGTCGTACGATTTTCAAAGGACTCGGACGAATTCATTAGGTGTATTATGGAGTTTTAAGGTTTCGTACGGTGATGTAAGGTGTTCATAGGAGTTGTAAGGCATCGTACATGATACTAACATTCGTTTCGAGTTGCTAATAGGACATAAAGAGTCGTAAGATGTCCTATGTTGTCGTACGATGTTCAAAGGACTCGTACGAATTCATTAGGTATATTATGGAGTTTTAAGGTTTCATACGGTGTGGTAAGGTGTTGTTAGGAGTTGTAAGGCGTCCAACATTATACTAATGTGCTTTTCAAGGTGCTAATATGGCATATAGAGTCGTAAGATGTCTTAAGTTGCTGTACGACGTTCAATGGACTCGGACGAATTCATTAGGTTTATTATGGAGTTTTATAGTTTCGTACGGTGATGTAAGGTGTTCTTAGGAGTTGTAACGCGTCCTACATTATTCTAACGTGCTTTTCATGTTGCTAATGTCGCATCCTAAGCCGTAACATCTCCTGAGTTGTTGTACGATGTTCAAAGGACTTGGACGAAATCATTAAGTTTAGTATGGACTTTTAAGGTTTCGTACGTTGTCGTAAGGTGTTGTTTGGACTTTTATGGTTTCCTGCGTTATTCTAGCTTGCTTTTAATGTTTCTAATATGGCATAAAAAATCTTAAGATGTACAAACTTGTCGTACGATTTTCAAAGGACTCGGACGAATTCATTAGGTGTATTATGGAGTTTTAAGGTTTCGTACGGTGATGTAAGGTGTTCTTAGGAGTTTTAACGCATCCTACATTATTCTAACGTGCTTTTCATGTTGCTAATGTCGCATCCTAAGCCGTAACATCTCCTGAGTTGTCGTACGATGTTCAAAGGACTTGGACGAAATCATTAGGTTTAGTATGTACTTTTAAGGTTTCGTACGTTGTCGTAAGGTGTTGTTTGGAGTTTTAAGGTTTCCTGCGTTATTCTAACGTGCTTTTCATGTTGCTAATATGGCATAGAAAATCTTAAGATGTACAAACTTGTCGTACGATTTTCAAAGGACTCGGACGAATTCATTAGGTGTATTATGAAGTTTTAAGTTTTCGTACGGTGATGTAAGGTGTTCATAGGAGTTGTAAGGCATCCTACATGATACTAACATTCTTTTCGAGTTGCTAATGGACATTAAGAGTCGTAAGATGCCCTAAGTTGTCGTACGATGTTCAAAGGACTCGTACGAATTCATTAGGTATATTATGGAGTTTTAAGGTTTCATACGGTGTTGTAAGGTGTTGTTAGGAGTTGTAAAGCGTCCAACATTATACTAACGTCCTTTCAAGGTGCTAATATGGCATATAGAGTCGTAAGATGTCTTAAGTTGTCGTACGGCGTTCAATGGACTCGGACGAATTCATTAGGTTTATTATGGAGTTTTATAGTTTCGTACAGTGATGTAAGGTGTTCTTAGGAGTTGTAACGCGTCCTACATTATTCTAACGTGCTTTTCATGTTGCTAATGTCGCATCCTAAGCCGTAACATCTCCTGAGTTGTCGTACAATGTTCAAAGGACTTTGACGAAATCATTAGGTTTAGTATGGACTTTTAAGGTTTCGTACGCTGTCGTAAGGTGTTGTTTGGAGTTTTAAGGTTTCCTGCGCTATACTAACGTGCTTTTCATGTTGCTAATATGGCATAAACAATCTTAAGATGTACAAACTTGTCGTACGATTTTCAAAGGACTCGGACGAATTCATTAGGTGTATTATGGAGTTTTAAGGTTTCGTACGGTGATGTAAGGTGTTCATAGGAGTTGTAAGGCATCGTACATGATACTAACATTCGTTTCGAGTTGCTAATAGGACATAAAGAGTCGTAAGATGTCCTATGTTGGCGTACGATGTTCAAAGGACTCGTACGAATTCATTAGGTATATTATGGAGTTTTAAGGTTTCATACGGTGTGGTAAGGTGTTGTTAGGAGTTGTAAGGCGTCCAACATTATACTAATGTGCTTTTCAAGGTGCTAATATGGCATATAGAGTCGTAAGATGTCTTAAGTTGCTGTACGACGTTCAATGGACTCGGACGAATTCATTAGGTTTATTATGGAGTTTTATAGTTTTGTACGGTGATGTAAGGTGTTCTTAGGAGTTGTAACGCGTCCTACATTATTCTAACGTGCTTTTCATGTTGCTAATGTCGCATCCTAAGCCGTAACATCTCCTGAGTTGTTGTACGATGTTCAAAGGACTTGGACGAAATCATTAAGTTTAGTATGGACTTTTAAGGTTTCGTACGTTGTCGTAAGGTGTTGTTTGGACTTTTATGGTTTCCTGCGTTATTCTAGCTTGCTTTTAATGTTTCTAATATGGCATAAAAAATCTTAAGATGTACAAACTTGTCGTACGATTTTCAAAGGACTCGGACGAATTCATTAGGTGTATTATGGAGTTTTAAGGTTTCGTACGGGGATGTAAGGTGTTCTTAGGAGTTGTAACGCATCCTACATTATTCTAACATGCTTTTCATGTTGCTAATGTCGCATCCTAAGCCGTAACATCTCCTGAGTTGTCGTACGATGTTCAAAGGACTTGGACGAAATCATTAGGTTTAGTATGGACTTTTAAGGTTTCGTACGTTGTCGTAAGGTGTTGTTTGGAGTTTTAAGGTTTCCTGCGTTATTCTAACGTGCTTTTCATGTTGCTAATATGGCATAGAAAATCTTAAGATGTACAAACTTGTCGTACGATTTTCAAAGGACTCGGACGAATTCATTAGGTGTATTATGAAGTTTTAAGTTTTCGTACGGTGATGTAAGGTGTTCATAGGAGTTGTAAGGCATCCTACATGATACTAACATTCTTTTCGAGTTGCTAATGGACATTAAGAGTCGTAAGATGTCCTAAGTTGTCGTACGATGTTCAAAGGACTCGTACGAATTCATTAGGTATATTATGGAGTTTTAAGGTTTCATACGGTGTTGTAAGGTGTTGTTAGGAGTTGTAAGGCGTCCAACATTATACTAACGTACTTTTCAAGGTGCTAATATGGCATATAGAGTCGTAAGATGTCTTAAGTTGCCGTACGGCGTTCAATGGACTCGGACGAATTCATTAGGTTTATTATGGAGTTTTATAGTTTCGTACGGTGATGTAAGGTGTTCTTAGGAGTTGTAACGCGTCCTACATTATTCTAACGTGCTTTTCATGTTGCTAATGTCGCATCCTAAGCCGTAACATCTCCTGAGTTGTCGTACGATGTTCAAAGGACTTGGACGAAATCATTAGGTTTAGTATGGACTTTTAAGGTTTCGTACGCTGTCGTAAGGTGTTGTTTGGAGTTTTAAGGTTTCCCGCGCTATACTAACGTGCTTTTCATGTTGCTAATATGGCATAAACAATCTTAAGATGTACAAACTTGTCGTACGATTTTCAAAGGACTCGGACGAATTCATTAGGTGTATTATGGAGTTTTAAGGTTTCGTACGGTGATGTAAGGTGTTCATAGGAGTTGTAAGGCATCGTACATGATACTAACATTCGTTTCGAGTTGCTAATAGGACATAAAGAGTCGTAAGATGTCCTATGTTGTCGTACGATGTTCAAAGGACTCGTACGAATTCATTAGGTATATTATGGAGTTTTAAGGTTTCATACGGTGTGGTAAGGTGTTGTTAGGAGTTGTAAGGCGTCCAACATTATACTAATGTGCTTTTCAAGGTGCTAATATGGCATATAGAGTCGTAAGATGTCTTAAGTTGCTGTACGACGTTCAATGGACTCGGACGAATTCATTAGGTTTATTATGGAGTTTTATAGTTTCGTACGGTGATGTAAGGTGTTCTTAGGAGTTGTAACGCGTCCTACATTATTCTAACGTGCTTTTCATGTTGCTAATGTCGCATCCTAAGCCGTAACATCTCCTGAGTTGTTGTACGATGTTCAAAGGACTTGGACGAAATCATTAAGTTTAGTATGGACTTTTAAGGTTTCGTACGTTGTCGTAAGGTGTTGTTTGGACTTTTATGGTTTCCTGCGTTATTCTAGCTTGCTTTTAATGTTTCTAATATGGCATAAAAAATCTTAAGATGTACAAACTTGTCGTACGATTTTCAAAGGACTCGGACGAATTCATTAGGTGTATTATGGAGTTTTAAGGTTTCGTACGGTGATGTAAGGTGTTCTTAGGAGTTGTAACGCATCCTACATTATTCTAACGTGCTTTTCATGTTGCTAATGTCGCATCCTAAGCCGTAACATCTCCTGAGTTGTCGTACGATGTTCAAAGGACTTGGACGAAATCATTAGGTTTAGTATGTACTTTTAAGGTTTCGTACGTTGTCGTAAGGTGTTGTTTGGAGTTTTAAGGTTTCCTGCGTTATTCTAACGTGCTTTTCATGTTGCTAATATGGCATAGAAAATCTTAAGATGTACAAACTTGTCGTACGATTTTCAAAGGACTCGGACGAATTCATTAGGTGTATTATGAAGTTTTAAGTTTTCGTACGGTGATGCAAGGTGTTCATAGGAGTTGTAAGGCATCCTACATGATACTAACATTCTTTTCGAGTTGCTAATGGACATTAAGAGTCGTAAGATGCCCTAAGTTGTCGTACGATGTTCAAAGGACTCGTACGAATTCATTAGGTATATTATGGAGTTTTAAGGTTTCATACGGTGTTGTAAGGTGTTGTTAGGAGTTGTAAGGCGTCCAACATTATACTAACGTCCTTTCAAGGTGCTAATATGGCATATAGAGTCGTAAGATGTCTTAAGTTGCCGTACGGCGTTCAATGGACTCGGAAGAATTCATTAGGTTTATTATGGAGTTTTATAGTTTCGTACGGTGATGTAAGGTGTTCTTAGGAGTTGTAACGCGTCCTACATTATTCTAACGTGCTTTTCATGTTGCTAATGTCGCATCCTAAGCCGTAACATCTCCTGAGTTGTCGTACAATGTTCAAAGGACTTTGACGAAATCATTAGGTTTAGTATGGACTTTTAAGGTTTCGTACGCTGTCGTAAGGTGTTGTTTGGAGTTTTAAGGTTTCCTGCGCTATACTAACGTGCTTTTCATGTTGCTAATATGGCATAAACAATCTTAAGATGTACAAACTTGTCGTACGATTTTCAAAGGACTCGGACGAATTCATTAGGTGTATTATGGAGTTTTAAGGTTTCGTACGGTGATGTAAGGTGTTCATAGGAGTTGTAAGGCATCGTACATGATACTAACATTCGTTTCGAGTTGCTAATAGGACATAAAGAGTCGTAAGATGTCCTATGTTGTCGTACGATGTTCAAAGGACTCGTACGAATTCATTAGGTATATTATGGAGTTTTAAGGTTTCATACGGTGTGGTAAGGTGTTGTTAGGAGTTGTAAGGCGTCCAACATTATACTAATGTGCTTTTCAAGGTGCTAATATGGCATATAGAGTCGTAAGATGTCTTAAGTTGCTGTACGACGTTCAATGGACTCGGACGAATTCATTAGGTTTATTATGGAGTTTTATAGTTTTGTACGGTGATGTAAGGTGTTCTTAGGAGTTGTAACGCGTCCTACATTATTCTAACGTGCTTTTCATGTTGCTAATGTCGCATCCTAAGCCGTAACATCTCCTGAGTTGTTGTACGATGTTCAAAGGACTTGGACGAAATCATTAAGTTTAGTATGGACTTTTTAGGTTTCGTACGTTGTCGTAAGGTGTAGTTTAGACTTTTATGGTTTCCTGCGTTATTCTAGCTTGCTTTTAATGTTTCTAATATGGCATAAAAAATCTTAAGATGTACAAACTTGTCGTACGATTTTCAAAGGACTCGGACGAATTCATTAGGTGTATTATGGAGTTTTAAGGTTTCGTACGGGGATGTAAGGTGTTCTTAGGAGTTGTAACGCATCCTACATTATTCTAACATGCTTTTCATGTTGCTAATGTCGCATCCTAAGCCGTAACATCTCCTGAGTTGTCGTACGATGTTCAAAGGACTTGGACGAAATCATTAGGTTTAGTATGGACTTTTAAGGTTTCGTACGTTGTCGTAAGGTGTTGTTTGGAGTTTTAAGGTTTCCTGCGTTATTCTAACGTGCTTTTCATGTTGCTAATATGGCATAGAAAATCTTAAGATGTACAAACTTGTCGTACGATTTTCAAAGGACTCGGACGAATTCATTAGGTGTATTATGAAGTTTTAAGTTTTCGTACGGTGATGTAAGGTGTTCATAGGAGTTGTAAGGCATCCTACATGATACTAACATTCTTTTCGAGTTGCTAATGGACATTAAGAGTCGTAAGATATCCTAAGTTGTCGTACGATGTTCAAAGGACTCGTACGAATTCATTAGGTATATTATGGAGATTTAAGGTTTCATACGGTGTTGTAAGGTGTTGTTAGAAGTTGTAAGGCGTCCAACATTATACTAACGTACTTTTCAAGGTGCTAATATGGCATATAGAGTCGTAAGATGTCTTAAGTTGCCGTACGGCGTTCAATGGACTCGGACGAATTCATTAGGTTTATTATGGAGTTTTATAGTTTCGTACGGTGATGTAAGGTGTTCTTAGGAGTTGTAACGCGTCCTACATTATTCTAACGTGCTTTTCATGTTGCTAATGTCGCATCCTAAGCCGTATAATCTCCTGAGTTGTCGTACGATGTTCAAAGGACTTGGACGAAATCATTAGGTTTAGTATGGACTTTTAAGGTTTCGTACGTTGTCGTAAGGTGTTGTTTGGAGTTTTAAGGTTTCCTGCGTTATTCTAACGTGCTTTTCATGTTGCTAATATGGCATAAAAAATCTTAAGATGTACAAACTTGTCGTACGATTTTCAAAGGACTCGGACGAATTCATTAGGTGTATTATGGAGTTTTAAGGTTTCGTACGGTGATGTAAGGTGTTCTTAGGAGTTGTAACGCATCCTACATTACTCTAACGTGCTTTTCATGTTGCTAATGTCGCATCCTAAGCCGTAACATCTCCTGAGTTGTCGTACGATGTTCAAAGGACTTGGACGAAATCATTAGGTTTAGTATGGACTTTTAAGGTTTCGTACGTTGTCGTAAGGTGTTGTTTGGAGTTTTAAGGTTTCCTGTGTTATTCTAACGTGCTTTTCATGATGCTAATATGGCATAGAAAATCTTAAGATGTACAAACTTGTCGTACGATTTTCAAAGGACTCGGACGAATTCATTAGGTGTATTATGGAGTTTTAATGTTTCGTACGGTGATGTAAGGTGTTCATAGGAGTTGTAAGGCATCCTACATGATACTAACATTCTTTTCGAGTTGCTAATGGGACATTAAGAGTCGTAAGATATCCTAAGTTGTTGTACGATGTTGAAAGGACTCGTACGAATTCATTAGGTATATTATGGAGATTTAAGGTTTCATACGGTGCGGTAAGGTGTTGTTAGGAGTTGTAAGGCGTCCAACATTATACTAACGTGCTTTTCAAGGTGCTAATATGGCATATAGAGTCGTAAGATGTCTTAAGTTGCCGTACGGCGTTCAATGGACTCGGACGAATTCATTAGGTTTATTATGGAGTTTTATAGTTTCGTACAGTGATGTAAGGTGTTCTTAGGAGTTGTAACGCGTCCTACATTATTCTAACGTGCTTTTCATGTTGCTAATGTCGCATCCTAAGCCGTAACATCTCCTGAGTTGTCGTACGATGTTCAAAGGACTTGGACGAAATCATTAGGTTTAGTATGGACTTTTAAGGTTTCATACGTTGTCGTAAGGTGTTGTTTGGAGTTTTAAGGTTTCCTGCGTTATTCTAACGTGCTTTTCATATTGCTAATATGGCATAAAAAATCTTAAGATGTACAAACTTGTCGTAGGATTTTCAAAGGACTCGGACGAATTCATTAGGTGTATTATGGAGTTTTAAGGTTTCGTACGGTGATGTAAGGTGTTCTTAGGAGTTGTAACGCATCCTACATTACTCTAACGTGCTTTTCATGTTGCTAATGTCGCATCCTAAGCCGTAACACCTCCTGAGTTGTCGTACGATGTTCAAAGGACTTGGACGAAATCATTAGGTTTAGTATGGACTTTTAAGGTTTCGTACGTTGTCGTAAGGTGTTGTTTGGAGTTTTAAGGTTTCCTGCGTTATTCTAACATGCTTTTCATGATGCTAATATGGCATAGAAAATCTTAAGATGTACAAACTTGTCGTACGATTTTCAAAGGACTCGGACGAATTCATTAGGTGTATTATGGAGTTTTAATGTTTCGTACGGTGATGTAAGGTGTTCATAGGAGTTGTAAGGCATCCTACATGATACTAACATTCTTTTCGAGTTGCTAATGGGACATTAAGAGTCGTAAGATGTCCTAAGTTGTTGTACGATGTTGAAAGGACTCGTACGAATTCATTAGGTATATTATGGAGATTTAAGGTTTCATACGGTGCGGTAAGGTGTTGTTAGGAGTTGTAAGGCGTCCAACATTATACTAACGTGCTTTTCAAGGTGCTAATATGGCATATAGAGTCGTAAGATGTCTTAAGTTGCCGTACGGCGTTCAATGGACTCGGACGAATTCATTAGGTTTATTATGGAGTTTTATAGTTTCGTACAGTGATGTAAGGTGTTCTTAGGAGTTGTAACGCGTCCTACATTATTCTAACGTGCTTTTCATGTTGCTAATGTCGCATCCTAAGCCGTAACATCTCCTGAGTTGTCGTACGATGTTCAAAGGACTTGGACGAAATCATTAGGTTTAGTATGTACTTTTAAGGTTTCGTACGTTGTCGTAAGGTGTTGTTTGGAGTTTTAAGGTTTCCTGCGTTATTCTAACGTGCTTTTCATGTTGCTAATATGGCATAGAAAATCTTAAGATGTACAAACTTGTCGTACGATTTTCAAAGGACTCGGACGAATTCATTAGGTGTATTATGAAGTTTTAAGTTTTCGTACGGTGATGCAAGGTGTTCATAGGAGTTGTAAGGCATCCTACATGATACTAACATTCTTTTCGAGTTGCTAATGGACATTAAGAGTCGTAAGATGCCCTAAGTTGTCGTACGATGTTCAAAGGACTCGTACGAATTCATTAGGTATATTATGGAGTTTTAAGGTTTCATACGGTGTTGTAAGGTGTTGTTAGGAGTTGTAAGGCGTCCAACATTATACTAACGTCCTTTCAAGGTGCTAATATGGCATATAGAGTCGTAAGATGTCTTAAGTTGCCGTACGGCGTTCAATGGACTCGGAAGAATTCATTAGGTTTATTATGGAGTTTTATAGTTTCGTACGGTGATGTAAGGTGTTCTTAGGAGTTGTAACGCGTCCTACATTATTCTAACGTGCTTTTCATGTTGCTAATGTCGCATCCTAAGCCGTAACATCTCCTGAGTTGTCGTACAATGTTCAAAGGACTTTGACGAAATCATTAGGTTTAGTATGGACTTTTAAGGTTTCGTACGCTGTCGTAAGGTGTTGTTTGGAGTTTTAAGGTTTCCTGCGCTATACTAACGTGCTTTTCATGTTGCTAATATGGCATAAACAATCTTAAGATGTACAAACTTGTCGTACGATTTTCAAAGGACTCGGACGAATTCATTAGGTGTATTATGGAGTTTTAAGGTTTCGTACGGTGATGTAAGGTGTTCATAGGAGTTGTAAGGCATCGTACATGATACTAACATTCGTTTCGAGTTGCTAATAGGACATAAAGAGTCGTAAGATGTCCTATGTTGTCGTACGATGTTCAAAGGACTCGTACGAATTCATTAGGTATATTATGGAGTTTTAAGGTTTCATACGGTGTGGTAAGGTGTTGTTAGGAGTTGTAAGGCGTCCAACATTATACTAATGTGCTTTTCAAGGTGCTAATATGGCATATAGAGTCGTAAGATGTCTTAAGTTGCTGTACGACGTTCAATGGACTCGGACGAATTCATTAGGTTTATTATGGAGTTTTATAGTTTTGTACGGTGATGTAAGGTGTTCTTAGGAGTTGTAACGCGTCCTACATTATTCTAACGTGCTTTTCATGTTGCTAATGTCGCATCCTAAGCCGTAACATCTCCTGAGTTGTTGTACGATGTTCAAAGGACTTGGACGAAATCATTAAGTTTAGTATGGACTTTTTAGGTTTCGTACGTTGTCGTAAGGTGTAGTTTAGACTTTTATGGTTTCCTGCGTTATTCTAGCTTGCTTTTAATGTTTCTAATATGGCATAAAAAATCTTAAGATGTACAAACTTGTCGTACGATTTTCAAAGGACTCGGACGAATTCATTAGGTGTATTATGGAGTTTTAAGGTTTCGTACGGGGATGTAAGGTGTTCTTAGGAGTTGTAACGCATCCTACATTATTCTAACATGCTTTTCATGTTGCTAATGTCGCATCCTAAGCCGTAACATCTCCTGAGTTGTCGTACGATGTTCAAAGGACTTGGACGAAATCATTAGGTTTAGTATGGACTTTTAAGGTTTCGTACGTTGTCGTAAGGTGTTGTTTGGAGTTTTAAGGTTTCCTGCGTTATTCTAACGTGCTTTTCATGTTGCTAATATGGCATAGAAAATCTTAAGATGTACAAACTTGTCGTACGATTTTCAAAGGACTCGGACGAATTCATTAGGTGTATTATGAAGTTTTAAGTTTTCGTACGGTGATGTAAGGTGTTCATAGGAGTTGTAAGGCATCCTACATGATACTAACATTCTTTTCGAGTTGCTAATGGACATTAAGAGTCGTAAGATATCCTAAGTTGTCGTACGATGTTCAAAGGACTCGTACGAATTCATTAGGTATATTATGGAGATTTAAGGTTTCATACGGTGTTGTAAGGTGTTGTTAGAAGTTGTAAGGCGTCCAACATTATACTAACGTACTTTTCAAGGTGCTAATATGGCATATAGAGTCGTAAGATGTCTTAAGTTGCCGTACGGCGTTCAATGGACTCGGACGAATTCATTAGGTTTATTATGGAGTTTTATAGTTTCGTACGGTGATGTAAGGTGTTCTTAGGAGTTGTAACGCGTCCTACATTATTCTAACGTGCTTTTCATGTTGCTAATGTCGCATCCTAAGCCGTATAATCTCCTGAGTTGTCGTACGATGTTCAAAGGACTTGGACGAAATCATTAGGTTTAGTATGGACTTTTAAGGTTTCGTACGTTGTCGTAAGGTGTTGTTTGGAGTTTTAAGGTTTCCTGCGTTATTCTAACGTGCTTTTCATGTTGCTAATATGGCATAAAAAATCTTAAGATGTACAAACTTGTCGTACGATTTTCAAAGGACTCGGACGAATTCATTAGGTGTATTATGGAGTTTTAAGGTTTCGTACGGTGATGTAAGGTGTTCTTAGGAGTTGTAACGCATCCTACATTACTCTAACGTGCTTTTCATGTTGCTAATGTCGCATCCTAAGCCGTAACATCTCCTGAGTTGTCGTACGATGTTCAAAGGACTTGGACGAAATCATTAGGTTTAGTATGGACTTTTAAGGTTTCGTACGTTGTCGTAAGGTGTTGTTTGGAGTTTTAAGGTTTCCTGTGTTATTCTAACGTGCTTTTCATGATGCTAATATGGCATAGAAAATCTTAAGATGTACAAACTTGTCGTACGATTTTCAAAGGACTCGGACGAATTCATTAGGTGTATTATGGAGTTTTAATGTTTCGTACGGTGATGTAAGGTGTTCATAGGAGTTGTAAGGCATCCTACATGATACTAACATTCTTTTCGAGTTGCTAATGGGACATTAAGAGTCGTAAGATATCCTAAGTTGTTGTACGATGTTGAAAGGACTCGTACGAATTCATTAGGTATATTATGGAGATTTAAGGTTTCATACGGTGCGGTAAGGTGTTGTTAGGAGTTGTAAGGCGTCCAACATTATACTAACGTGCTTTTCAAGGTGCTAATATGGCATATAGAGTCGTAAGATGTCTTAAGTTGCCGTACGGCGTTCAATGGACTCGGACGAATTCATTAGGTTTATTATGGAGTTTTATAGTTTCGTACAGTGATGTAAGGTGTTCTTAGGAGTTGTAACGCGTCCTACATTATTCTAACGTGCTTTTCATGTTGCTAATGTCGCATCCTAAGCCGTAACATCTCCTGAGTTGTCGTACGATGTTCAAAGGACTTGGACGAAATCATTAGGTTTAGTATGGACTTTTAAGGTTTCATACGTTGTCGTAAGGTGTTGTTTGGAGTTTTAAGGTTTCCTGCGTTATTCTAACGTGCTTTTCATATTGCTAATATGGCATAAAAAATCTTAAGATGTACAAACTTGTCGTAGGATTTTCAAAGGACTCGGACGAATTCATTAGGTGTATTATGGAGTTTTAAGGTTTCGTACGGTGATGTAAGGTGTTCTTAGGAGTTGTAACGCATCCTACATTACTCTAACGTGCTTTTCATGTTGCTAATGTCGCATCCTAAGCCGTAACACCTCCTGAGTTGTCGTACGATGTTCAAAGGACTTGGACGAAATCATTAGGTTTAGTATGGACTTTTAAGGTTTCGTACGTTGTCGTAAGGTGTTGTTTGGAGTTTTAAGGTTTCCTGCGTTATTCTAACATGCTTTTCATGATGCTAATATGGCATAGAAAATCTTAAGATGTACAAACTTGTCGTACGATTTTCAAAGGACTCGGACGAATTCATTAGGTGTATTATGGAGTTTTAATGTTTCGTACGGTGATGTAAGGTGTTCATAGGAGTTGTAAGGCATCCTACATGATACTAACATTCTTTTCGAGTTGCTAATGGGACATTAAGAGTCGTAAGATGTCCTAAGTTGTTGTACGATGTTGAAAGGACTCGTACGAATTCATTAGGTATATTATGGAGATTTAAGGTTTCATACGGTGCGGTAAGGTGTTGTTAGGAGTTGTAAGGCGTCCAACATTATACTAACGTGCTTTTCAAGGTGCTAATATGGCATATAGAGTCGTAAGATGTCTTAAGTTGCCGTACGGCGTTCAATGGACTCGGACGAATTCATTAGGTTTATTATGGAGTTTTATAGTTTCGTACAGTGATGTAAGGTGTTCTTAGGAGTTGTAACGCGTCCTACATTATTCTAACGTGCTTTTCATGTTGCTAATGTCGCATCCTAAGCCGTAACATCTCCTGAGTTGTCGTACGATGTTCAAAGGACTTGGACGAAATCATTAGGTTTAGTATGGACTTTTAAGGTTTCGTACGTTGTCGTAAGGTGTTGTTTGGAGTTTTAAGGTTTCCTGCGTTATTCTAACGTGCTTTTCATATTGCTAATATGGCATAAAAAATCTTAAGATGTACAAACTTGTCGTAGGATTTTCAAAGGACTCGGACGAATTCATTAGGTGTATTATGGAGTTTTAAGGTTTCGTACGGTGATGTAAGGTGTTCTTAGGAGTTGTAACGCATCCTACATTACTCTAACGTGCTTTTCATGTTGCTAATGTCGCATCCTAAGCCGTAACACCTCCTGAGTTGTCGTACGATGTTCAAAGGACTTGGACGAAATCATTAGGTTTAGTATGGACTTTTAAGGTTTCGTACGTTGTCGTAAGGTGTTGTTTGGAGTTTTAAGGTTTCCTGCGTTATTCTAACATGCTTTTCATGATGCTAATATGGCATAGAAAATCTTAAGATGTACAAACTTGTCGTACGATTTTCAAAGGACTCGGACGAATTCATTAGGTGTATTATGGAGTTTTAATGTTTCGTACGGTGATGTAAGGTGTTCATAGGAGTTGTAAGGCATCCTACATGATACTAACATTCTTTTCGAGTTGCTAATGGGACATTAAGAGTCGTAAGATGTCCTAAGTTGTTGTACGATGTTGAAAGGACTCGTACGAATTCATTAGGTATATTATGGAGATTTAAGGTTTCATACGGTGCGGTAAGGTGTTGTTAGGAGTTGTAAGGCGTCCAACATTATACTAACGTGCTTTTCAAGGTGCTAATATGGCATATAGAGTCGTAAGATGTCTTAAGTTGCCGTACGGCGTTCAATGGACTCGGACGAATTCATTAGGTTTATTATGGAGTTTTATAGTTTCGTACAGTGATGTAAGGTGTTCTTAGGAGTTGTAACGCGTCCTACATTATTCTAACGTGCTTTTCATGTTGCTAATGTCGCATCCTAAGCCGTAACATCTCCTGAGTTGTCGTACGATGTTCAAAGGACTTGGACGAAATCATTAGGTTTAGTATGGACTTTTAAGGTTTCATACGTTGTCGTAAGGTGTTGTTTGGAGTTTTAAGGTTTCCTGCGTTATTCTAACGTGCTTTTCATATTGCTAATATGGCATAAAAAATCTTAAGATGTACAAACTTGTCGTAGGATTTTCAAAGGACTCGGACGAATTCATTAGGTGTATTATGGAGTTTTAAGGTTTCGTACGGTGATGTAAGGTGTTCTTAGGAGTTGTAACGCATCCTACATTACTCTAACGTGCTTTTCATGTTGCTAATGTCGCATCCTAAGCCGTAACACCTCCTGAGTTGTCGTACGATGTTCAAAGGACTTGGACGAAATCATTAGGTTTAGTATGGACTTTTAAGGTTTCGTACGTTGTCGTAAGGTGTTGTTTGGAGTTTTAAGGTTTCCTGCGTTATTCTAACATGCTTTTCATGATGCTAATATGGCATAGAAAATCTTAAGATGTACAAACTTGTCGTACGATTTTCAAAGGACTCGGACGAATTCATTAGGTGTATTATGGAGTTTTAATGTTTCGTACGGTGATGTAAGGTGTTCATAGGAGTTGTAAGGCATCCTACATGATACTAACATTCTTTTCGAGTTGCTAATGGGACATTAAGAGTCGTAAGATGTCCTAAGTTGTCGTACTATGTTCAATGGACTCGTACGAATTCATTAGGTATAGTATGGAGTTTTAAGGTTTCATACGGTGTTGTAAGGTGTTGTTAGGAGTTCTAAGGCGTCCAACATTATACTAACGTGCTTTTCAAGGTGCTAATATGGCATATAGAGTCGTAAGATGTCTTAAGTTGCTGTACGACGTTCAATGGACTCGGACGAATTCATTAGGTTTACTATGGAGTTTTATAGTTTCGTACGGTGATGTAAGGTGTTCTTAGGAGTTGTAACGCGTCCTAAATTATTCTAACGTGCTTTTCATGTTGCTAATGTCGCATCCTAAGCCGTAACATCTCCTGAGTTGTCGTACGATGTTCAAAGGACTTGGACGAAATCATTAGGTTTAGTATGGACTTTTAAGGTTTCGTACGTTGTCGTAAGGTGTTGTTTGGAGTTTTAAGGTTTCCTGCGTTATTCTAACGTGCTTTTCATGTTGCTAATATGGCATAAAAAATCTTAAGATGTACAAACTTGTCGTACGATTTTCAAAGGACTCGGACGAATTCATTAGGCGTATTATGGAGTTTTAAGGTTTCGTACGGTGATGTAAGGTGTTCTTAGGAGTTGTAACGCATCCTACATTATTCTAACGTGCTTTTCATGTTGCTAATGTCGCATCCTAAGCCGTAACATCTCCTGAGTTGTCTTACGATGTTCAAAGGACTTGGACGAAATCATTAGGTTTAGTATGTACTTTTAAGGTTTCGTACGTTGTCGTAAGGTGTTGTTTGGAGTTTTAAGGTTTCCTGCGTTATTCTAACGTGCTTTTCATGATGCTAATATGGCATAGAAAATCTTAAGATGTACAAACTTGTCGTACGATTTTCAAAGGACTGGGACGAATTCATTAGGTGTATTATGGAGTTTTAATGTTTCGTACGGTGATGTAAGGTGTTTATAGGAGTTGTAAGGCATCCTACAAGATACTAACATTCTTTTCGAGTTGCTAGTGGGACATTAAGAGTCGTAAGATGTCCTAAGTTGTCGTACGATGTTCAATGGACTCGTACGAATTCATTAGGTATATTATGGAGTTTTAAGGTTTCATACGGTGTTGTAAGGTGTTGTTAGGAGTTCTAAGGCGTCCAACATTATACTAACGTGCTTTTCAAGGTGCTAATATGGCATATAGAGTCGTAAGATGTCTTAAGTTGCTGTACGAAGTTCAATGGACTCGGACGAATTCATTAGGTTTACTATGGAGTTTTATAGTTTCGTACGGTGATGTAAGGTGTTCTTAGGAGTTGTCACGCGTCCTAAATTATTCTAACGTGCTTTTCATATTGCTAATGTCGCATCCTAAGCCGTAACATCTCCTGAGTTGTCGTACGATGTTCAAAGGACTTGGACGAAATCATTAGGTTTAGTATGGACTTTTAAGGTTTCGTACGTTGTCGTAAGGTGTTGTTTGGAGTTTTAAGGTTTCCTGCGTTATTCTAACGTGCTTTTCATGTTGCTAATATGGCATAAAAAATCTTAAGATGTACAAACTTGTCGTACGATTTTCAAAGGACTCGGACGAATTCATTAGGTGTATTATGGAGTTTTAAGGTTTCGTACGGTGATGTAAGGTGTTCTTAGGAGTTGTAACGCATCCTACATTACTCTAACGTGCTTTTCATGTTGCTAATGTCGCATCCTAAGCCGTAACATCTCCTGAGTTGTCGTACGATGTTCAAAGGACTTGGACGAAATCATTAGGTTTAGTATGTACTTTTAAGGTTTCGTACGTTGTCGTAAGGTGTTGTTTGGAGTTTTAAGGTTTCCTGCGTTATTCTAACGTGCTTTTCATGATGCTAATATGGCATAGAAAATCTTAAGATGTACAAACTTGTCGTACGATTTTCAAAGGACTCGGACGAATTCATTAGGTGTATTATGGAGTTTTAATGTTTCGTACGGTGATGTAAGGTGTTTATAGGAGTTGTAAGGCATCCTACAAGATACTAACATTCTTTTCGAGTTGCTAATGGGACATTAAGAGTCGTAAGATGTCCTAAGTTGTCGTACGATGTTCAATGGACTCGTACGAATTCATTAGGTATATTATGGAGTTTTAAGGTTTCATACGGTGTTGTAAGGTGTTGTTACGAGTTCTAAGGCGTCCAACATTATACTAACGTGCTTTTCAAGGTGCTAATATGGCATATAGAGTCGTAAGATGTCTTAAGTTGCTGTACGACGTTCAATGGACTCGGACGAATTCATTAGGTTTACTATGGAGTTTTATAGTTTCGTACGGTGATGTAAGGTGTTCTTAGGAGTTGTAACGCGTCCTAAATTATTCTAACGTGCTTTTCATGTTGCTAATGTCGCATCCTAAGCCGTAACATCTCCTGAGTTGTCGTACGATGTTCAAAGGACTTGGACGAAATCATTAGGTTTAGTATGGACTTTTAAGGTTTCGTACGTTGTCGTAAGGTGTTGTTTGGAGTTTTAAGGTTTCCTGCGTTATTCTAACGTGCTTTTCATGTTGCTAATATGGCATAAAAAATCTTAAGATGTACAAACTTGTCGTACGATTTTCAAAGGACTCGGACGAATTCATTAGGTGTATTATGGAGTTTTAAGGTTTCGTACGGTGATGTAAGGTGTTCTTAGGAGTTGTAACGCATCCTACATTATTCTAACGTGCTTTTCATGTTGCTAATGTCGCATCCTAAGCCGTAACATCTCCTGAGTTGTCTTACGATGTTCAAAGGACTTGGACGAAATCATTAGGTTTAGTATGTACTTTTAAGGTTTCGTACGTTGTCGTAAGGTGTTGTTTGGAGTTTTAAGGTTTCCTGCGTTATTCTAACGTGCTTTTCATGATGCTAATATGGCATAGAAAATCTTAAGATGTACAAACTTGTCGTACGATTTTCAAAGGACTCGGACGAATTCATTAGGTGTATTATGGAGTTTTAATGTTTCGTACGGTGATGTAAGGTGTTTATAGGAGTTGTAAGGCATCCTACAAGATACTAACATTCTTTTCGAGTTGCTAGTGGGACATTAAGAGTCGTAAGATGTCCTAAGTTGTCGTACGATGTTCAATGGACTCGTACGAATTCATTAGGTATATTATGGAGTTTTAAGGTTTCATACGGTGTTGTAAGGTGTTGTTAGGAGTTCTAAGGCGTCCAACATTATACTAACGTGCTTTTCAAGGTGCTAATATGGCATATAGAGTCGTAAGATGTCTTAAGTTGCTGTACGAAGTTCAATGGACTCGGACGAATTCATTAGGTTTACTATGGAGTTTTATAGTTTCGTACGGTGATGTAAGGTGTTCTTAGGAGTTGTAACGCGTCCTAAATTATTCTAACGTGCTTTTCATGTTGCTAATGTCGCATCCTAAGCCGTAACATCTCCTGAGTTGTCGTACGATGTTCAAAGGACTTGGACGAAATCATTAGGTTTAGTATGGACTTTTAAGGTTTCGTACGTTGTCGTAAGGTGTTGTTTGGAGTTTTAAGGTTTCCTGCGTTATTCTAACGTGCTTTTCATGTTGCTAATATGGCATAAAAAATCTTAAGATGTACAAACTTGTCGTACGATTTTCAAAGGACTCGGACGAATTCATTAGGTGTATTATGGAGTTTTAAGGTTTCGTACGGTGATGTAAGGTGTTCTTAGGAGTTGTAACGCATCCTACATTATTCTAACGTGCTTTTCATGTTGCTAATGTCGCATCCTAAGCCGTAACATCTCCTGAGTTGTCTTACGATGTTCAAAGGACTTGGACGAAATCATTAGGTTTAGTATGTACTTTTAAGGTTTCGTACGTTGTCGTAAGGTGTTGTTTGGAGTTTTAAGGTTTCCTGCGTTATTCTAACGTGCTTTTCATGATGCTAATATGGCATAGAAAATCTTAAGATGTACAAACTTGTCGTACGATTTTCAAAGGACTCGGACGAATTCATTAGGTGTATTATGGAGTTTTAATGTTTCGTACGGTGATGTAAGGTGTTTATAGGAGTTGTAAGGCATCCTACAAGATACTAACATTCTTTTCGAGTTGCTAGTGGGACATTAAGAGTCGTAAGATGTCCTAAGTTGTCGTACGATGTTCAATGGACTCGTACGAATTCATTAGGTATATTATGGAGTTTTAAGGTTTCATACGGTGTTGTAAGGTGTTGTTAGGAGTTCTAAGGCGTCCAACATTATACTAACGTGCTTTTCAAGGTGCTAATATGGCATATAGAGTCGTAAGATGTCTTAAGTTGCTGTACGAAGTTCAATGGACTCGGACGAATTCATTAGGTTTACTATGGAGTTTTATAGTTTCGTACGGTGATGTAAGGTGTTCTTAGGAGTTGTCACGCGTCCTAAATTATTCTAACGTGCTTTTCATGTTGCTAATGTCGCATCCTAAGCCGTAACATCTCCTGAGTTGTCGTACGATGTTCAAAGGACTTGGACGAAATCATTAGGTTTAGTATGGACTTTTAAGGTTTCGTACGTTGTCGTAAGGTGTTGTTTGGAGTTTTAAGGTTTCCTGCGTTATTCTAACGTGCTTTTCATGTTGCTAATATGGCATAAAAAATCTTAAGATGTACAAACTTGTCGTACGATTTTCAAAGGACTCGGACGAATTCATTAGGTGTATTATGGAGTTTTAAGGTTTCGTACGGTGATGTAAGGTGTTCTTAGGAGTTGTAACGCATCCTACATTATTCTAACGTGCTTTTCATGTTGCTAATGTCGCATCCTAAGCCGTAACATCTCCTGAGTTGTCTTACGATGTTCAAAGGACTTGGACGAAATCATTAGGTTTAGTATGTACTTTTAAGGTTTCGTACGTTGTCGTAAGGTGTTGTTTGGAGTTTTAAGGTTTCCTGCGTTATTCTAACGTGCTTTTCATGATGCTAATATGGCATAGAAAATCTTAAGATGTACAAACTTGTCGTACGATTTTCAAAGGACTCGGACGAATTCATTAGGTGTATTATGGAGTTTTAATGTTTCGTACGGTGATGTAAGGTGTTTATAGGAGTTGTAAGGCATCCTACAAGATACTAACATTCTTTTCGAGTTGCTAGTGGGACATTAAGAGTCGTAAGATGTCCTAAGTTGTCGTACGATGTTCAATGGACTCGTACGAATTCATTAGGTATATTATGGAGTTTTAAGGTTTCATACGGTGTTGTAAGGTGTTGTTAGGAGTTCTAAGGCGTCCAACATTATACTAACGTGCTTTTCAAGGTGCTAATATGGCATATAGAGTCGTAAGATGTCTTAAGTTGCTGTACGAAGTTCAATGGACTCGGACGAATTCATTAGGTTTACTATGGAGTTTTATAGTTTCGTACGGTGATGTAAGGTGTTCTTAGGAGTTGTCACGCGTCCTAAATTATTCTAACGTGCTTTTCATGTTGCTAATGTCGCATCCTAAGCCGTAACATCTCCTGAGTTGTCGTACGATGTTCAAAGGACTTGGACGAAATCATTAGGTTTAGTATGGACTTTTAAGGTTTCGTACGTTGTCGTAAGGTGTTGTTTGGAGTTTTAAGGTTTCCTGCGTTATTCTAACGTGCTTTTCATGTTGCTAATATGGCATAAAAAATCTTAAGATGTACAAACTTGTCGTACGATTTTCAAAGGACTCGGACGAATTCATTAGGTGTATTATGGAGTTTTAAGGTTTCGTACGGTGATGTAAGGTGTTCTTAGGAGTTCTAACGCATCCTACATTACTCTAACGTGCTTTTCATGTTGCTAATGTCGCATCCTAAGCCGTAACATCTCCTGAGTTGTCGTACGATGTTCAAAGGACTTGGACGAAATCATTAGGTTTAGTATGTACTTTTAAGGTTTCGTACGTTGTCGTAAGGTGTTGTTTGGAGTTTTAAGGTTTCCTGCGTTATTCTAACGTGCTTTTCATGATGCTAATATGGCATAGAAAATCTTAAGATGTACAAACTTGTCGTACGATTTTCAAAGGACTCGGACGAATTCATTAGGTGTATTATGGAGTTTTAATGTTTCGTACGGTGATGTAAGGTGTTTATAGGAGTTGTAAGGCATCCTACAAGATACTAACATTCTTTTCGAGTTGCTAATGGGACATTAAGAGTCGTAAGATGTCCTAAGTTGTCGTACGATGTTCAATGGACTCGTACGAATTCATTAGGTATATTATGGAGTTTTAAGGTTTCATACGGTGTTGTAAGGTGTTGTTACGAGTTCTAAGGCGTCCAACATTATACTAACGTGCTTTTCAAGGTGCTAATATGGCATATAGAGTCGTAAGATGTCTTAAGTTGCTGTACGACGTTCAATGGACTCGGACGAATTCATTAGGTTTACTATGGAGTTTTATAGTTTCGTACGGTGATGTAAGGTGTTCTTAGGAGTTGTAACGCATCCTAAATTATTCTAACGTGCTTTTCATGTTGCTAATGTCGCATCCTAAGCCGTAACATCTCCTGAGTTGTCGTACGATGTTCAAAGGACTTGGACGAAATCATTAGGTTTAGTATGGACTTTTAAGGTTTCATACGTTGTCGTAAGGTGTTGTTTGGAGTTTTAAGGTTTCCTGCGTTATTCTAACGTGCTTTTCATATTGCTAATATGGCATAAAAAATCTTAAGATGTACAAACTTGTCGTACGATTTTCAAAGGACTCGGACGAATTCATTAGGTGTATTATGGAGTTTTAAGGTTTCGTACGGTGATGTAAGGTGTTCTTAGGAGTTGTAACGCATCCTACATTACTCTAACGTGCTTTTCATGTTGCTAATGTCGCATCCTAAGCCGTAACATCTCCTGAGTTGTCGTACGATGTTCAAAGGACTTGGACGAAATCATTAGGTTTAGTATGTACTTTTAAGGTTTCGTACGTTGTCGTAAGGTGTTGTTTGGAGTTTTAAGGTTTCCTGCGTTATTCTAACGTGCTTTTCATGATGCTAATATGGCATAGAAAATCTTAAGATGTACAAACTTGTCGTACGATTTTCAAAGGACTCGGACGAATTCATTAGGTGTATTATGGAGTTTTAATGTTTCGTACGGTGATGTAAGGTGTTCATAGGAGTTGTAAGGCATCCTACATGATACTAACATTCTTTTCGAGTTGCTAATGGGACATTAAGAGTCGTAAGATGTCCTAAGTTGTCGTACGATGTTCAATGGACTCGTACGAATTCATTAGGTATATTATGGAGTTTTAAGGTTTCATACGGTGTTGTAAGGTGTTGTTAGGAGTTCTAAGGCGTCCAACATTATACTAACGTGCTTTTCAAGGTGCTAATATGGCATATAGAGTCGTAAGATGTCTTAAGTTGCCGTACGACGTTCAATGGACTCGTACGAATTCATTAGGTTTATTATGGGGTTTTATAGTTTCGTACGGTGATGTAAGGTGTTCTTAGGAGTTGTAACGCGTCCTACATTATTCTAACGTGCTTTTCATGTTGCTAATGTCGCATCCTAAGCCGTAACATCTCCTGAGTTGTCGTACGATGTTCAAAGGACTTGGACGAAATCATTAGGTTTAGTATAGACTTTTAAGGTTTCGTACGTTGTCGTAAGGTGTTGTTTGGACTTTTAAGGTTTCTTGCGTTATTCTAACGTGCTTTTAATGTTTCTAATATGGCATAAAAAATTTTAAGATGTACAAACTTGTCGTACGATTTTCAAAGGACTCGGACGAAATCATTAGGTGTATTATGGAGTTTTAAGGTTTCGTACGGTGATGTAAGGTGTTCTTAGGAGTTGTAACGCATCCTACATTATTCTAGCGTGCTTTTCATGTTGCTAATGTCGCATCCTAAGCCGTAACATCTCCTGAGTTGTCGTACGATGTTCACAGGACTTGGAGGAAATCATTAGGTTTAGTATGGACTTTTAAGGTTTCGTACGTTGTCGTAAGGTTTTGTTTGGAGTTTTAATGTTTACTGCGTTATTCTAACGTGTTTTTAATGTTTCTAATATGGCATAAAAAATCTTAAGATCGTACGATTTTCAAAGGACTCGGACGAATTCATTAGGTGTATTATGGAGTTTTAAGGTTTCGTACGGTGATGTAAGGTGTTCATAGGAGTTGTAAGGCATCGTACATGATACTAACATTCTTTTCGAGTTGCTAATAGGACATAAAGAGTCGTAAGATGTCCTATGTTGTCGTACGATGTTCAAAGGACTCGTACGAATTCATTCGGTATATTATGGAGTTTTAAGGTTTCATACGGTGTGGTAAGGTGTTGTTAGGAGTTGTAAGGCGTCCAACATTATACTAACGTGCTTTTCAATATGCTAATATGGCATATAGAGTCGTAAGATGTCTTAAGTTGTTGTACGACGTTCAATGGACTCGGACGAATTCATTAGGTTTATTATGGAGTTTTATAGTTTCGTACGGTGATGTAAGGTGTTCTTAGGAGTTGTAACGTGTCCTACATTATTCTAACGTGCTTTTCATGTCGCTAATGTCGCATCCTAAGCCGTAACATCTCCCGAGTTGTCGTACGATGTTTAAAGGACTTGGACGAAATCATTAGGTTTAGTATGGACTTTTAAGGTTTCGTACGTTGTCGTAAGGTGTTCTTTGGAGTTTTAAGGTTTCCTGCGTTATTCTAACGTGCTTTTCATGTTGCTAATATGGCATAGAAAATCTTAAGATGTACAAACTTGTCGTACGATTTTCAAAGGACTCGGACTAATTCATTAGGTGTATTATGGAGTTTTAAGGTTTCGTACGGTGATGTAAGGTGTTCATAGGAGTTGTAAGGCATCCTACATGATACTAACATTCTTTTCGAGTTGCTAATGGGACATTAAGAGTCGTAAGATGTCCTAAGTTGTCGTACGATGTTTAAAGGACTCGTACGAATTCATTAGGTATATTATGGAGTTTTAAGGTTTCATACGGTGTTGTAAGGTGTTGTTATGTGACACCCGGCAAAATTTCGGTCAATATTCGTACTAGCTTAAAACGTGCTTATTATTTTGTGATGCGTCATTTGATTTAATTATGATAATTAATGTGTTATTAAAGTTAGATAAGCTCATTTTTGTGCTTTGTTTTGCATTTCGTGATTTTTGAAATTGCTTAATCGCGTAGCGGTTAAATAACCGGTAATGAACGTTGGTGACTGCCTGAAAAATTTTAAATGACCAGTGATTGATATAATGCTCGAGATAGCATCAAATAATATATTTTGGGTGTGTATAAGTGAAAACGTAATAAAAACTAAAAGCGATGTATTTTATCCGATGTTTTTCGGATTTTCGCGTGTGTTTCAGTTTTTGCCCGGTTTTACTACCAGTACACTACCCGGAATACATTAAAATATTTATAAATATATTTTTACTATTTTGAGTGTGAAAAATTCGTATTTGAAGTATTATGGCAAATATGGTGTTAAAAGTTGCAAGACTTGAAATTTTATACAAAATTTAAGTGTGTAATGTGTTTAATTAAAATGTTATAAAAATTTCTTTTTTTTTTAATAAAAATTCGGCCCTAGGCCTATTAAATCCCCCAAATCCCCACAAAATCTCTTTAATACACTCTTCACACTTTCCCAACATCCATTTACTACACCCCACCCTTTCCCAACACCACACTCCAACTATCCCCACTTCAACACTCCACTCTTTCTTCCTCTCTCTCTAAATCCGAAAATTACCACCACCATCCTCAAAATTCAGCCAACACTCTCCACAATCATTCTTGCACCTTGTTGCAAAGTCTTGATGTTTTGGTGGTCTTGAAAGCAAGTAGTTGTGTCCAAGAGGTGTTGAAAGGCAAAATCCATCTTCTTCATCTTTTCTAGTGTTCATCAAGGTTGTGAACATTTTCCATTTGGTTTTTATGATTTGAATGTGTTCAAGATTGTGTTCTTGAAGTGTTGTTCACCAAACCTTAAACCAAAAGATGAATGTTTTTAAAATGGAAATGGGTTTTCAAAATGGGTGTGTGTGTGCATGTGTGAGTATCCGTAGGTATATATATACATGTGTATATGTGTGTTTTTGATTTTTAAAACAAGATTTCATAAGTGTTAAATGAATGGTTTTGAAAGTTTGATAAAGGAAAAGGGAAGAAATGAACAAGTTTATGTTATGTGTGTTCATCAAAACATGATTTTGGGTATATATGTATGTAGATCCGTATGTATATGTGTGTGTATGTGTATTTACATGTTAGTATCATCAAGTAAAAATTGTGTTCTTGCATTGATAATGTTTATGTCAAAGTGTTGAAAGGTTGTTTTGTTAGAAAATGGGATAAAATGAATAAGTGTGTGCTAGTTGTGATATTGAAATATGAATGTATGTATGTATGTATGTATATGAAACCGTATGTATGTATGTATGTGTGAATATATGCTAGTTGGTATTATGATGTGTATTTACACTTAAATTGTTTAGATCTTAACATGCAAATAGGTATTAATGAAAATATGATAATAAGGTCACTAAATGATTTTGAATAACATGAAAAAGTGTTAGGAAAATACTTACAAAAATATGGTCATATGACATGAAATTGGAAGATGTTATTTTTGTGAAAAACTTGCTACATGTTTATTTGTGAAATTGCTAGATGAAAGCATGATAAGTGTTTTGTTATGATGATTATGATATTATGAAATACATGATTTCTTAAAGTGTAAAAATTGTTTTTAGATGTATGAAATATTAATGTAAGTAGTGATATATGATGCTTGAAGTTTAAAAAGACTTAAAATGTAATTTTTATACATTTTTGTAAAGATATAAAAACTAATTTATATTCTGAATTAAATCATATTTTTGAATATTTATAAACTTTATAAAATAAGTATTTAAAATGTATTATAAGAAAGATGTGATTAAACCTTACAAATAACGGTTTTCGATACGAAAATACGCGTAAAACGCATCGATTTTAGCTTAAAAATGTAAATATGTAAAAATATTATTTTCAACAGATTATAAAGTATATTTTTATATAAAAATATGAGATTTAAAGTTTGGTACAAAAACTTAGAGTTTTAAACTCAAAAACGTGCAAACTATGTACCCGAAAAAGCCGAAAACGACGATTTTCGACTCTAAAACGTAATATTTTTGTAAACTGATTTAGATCAGAAACTTTGGACATATTTTTAAGTTAACATACTGGTCTAAAAGTATTTATAAAGTAATTATAAAAATACGGGTATTGGGTTGCTTTCCGTGACCCGAAAACGTTCCCGAAAATGTTGAAATTGACATGTTTAGCTAATATTGTGATTTGTATGTAAAATATATGAAATATGATTTTTGTTATGTGAAAATATGTTTAGATATATATATATATAATTTCATATGATTAATAAGTTGTTTATGAAAACGTGATTAAATGTCCCGTTAAGTGCTAACCGTCATGTTAAAAATTGCATACTAGTTAACTAGAGAAAAATGTATATTTTTCTAGGTGTTATGAACTTTAATTATGACATGAGAATATTAAATTATATTTTCCTAAGTATATGAATAATATTGGATAAGTAAAGTGTTTGTTTTACTTAGAAAAGTTAAAGGACTAAATATGACTTTTATGTGTGATTACATGTGTGTTTATGTGATTAGTAGTATGAAAGCTAATCAAAGAATAACAAAGTGTGTTATTATATATGAAAATTAATCAAGGCAAGGATCACCAACGGGTCATTAAAATTAAGGGTTGCTTTTGTAAATGAAATGTTTTCACATTAGTCTAGTTAGGTTTTGGTGAACAACCTACACTGTTTTAGACTTGATATATGTGTGCATCTTTTGAACGGGTCCTTTGTATATAGGATGTTCTTAGGTGGTGTTATTGTTGGGCTTATATGTTCTAGCTTTTGGCGTATCCACTGTGAGTTCTTCGGCCCCTTTTTAACTAACGTCTTATTTAACTGTTTTGGGGGAAAAGCATGTATTTGTTTAACTTGTTTTGATATGAATTGGGAGACATGTGAGTTCTTCGGCCCCTTTTTAAATAACGTTTTATTTAACTGTTTTGGGGGAAAAACATGTATTTGTTTATAATGTTTTGATATGAATTGAGAGACCTGTGAGTGTCTCGGCCCCTTTTTAAATAATGTTTTATTTAAATATTTTTGGGGGAAAAACATGTATTTTGATTATGTTGTTTTTTTTATATGTATTGGGAGACGGGTATTGTTGTTGACCAAAATGATGGCATGAGTGTTTGATGATTTTACGCGTAATGCCCTCTCATAATCATTAATTTCTCTTGGAGTGAGAAACCACAGGTTATATTGGTAGATCTATCGGGATTGGAATTCCGCCCCTCGTGATCAGTCGCTCTGATCGTGTTGACATGCGGGGGAATATAAGTTGATTGTTGTGAGGGAACTTCGTTTCTTGGTTTGATTATGGACTCATGACTTTGATGATTCATTTGTCTCTGGGCCTAGCTAGCCCTTGACGTACGGTCTTGTTGATGTCTCAAAGCCAAGCATATCTATTGCGAATGAAAAATGACTTTACTTTGATTAAAACCCGAAAACTCACCAACTTTATGTTGACTCAGTTTTTACATGTTTTTCAGGTACTAAGTGATGGGCATGGGAATTTGTGGAAGGATAGTTTTTGGACTACAAACTCCACATTTGGTTTATGTGTTTTGGGACCTCTTTGTTTAAAATTTTGTTTGCTTTACTACAAACAATCTACACTTTATTAAGACAATATCGTATTTTATTTTCCTAATGAAAAAATTGTGGGATGTTGACGTATCAACATTAACACTTTTAATTACCTTTTAAATTAATGTGGATGTTTGTTTTATAACTAATGGGTGCCAACTTCGCTCTAAGCACCAAATACTCGTGACTTCCGCTGCAACGATTTTTGGGGTGTGACAGAAGTTGGTATCAGAGCCAATGGTTATAGCGAACTAGAAATGTTTTTGAAAAATTCTAGACTATAACTGAAAGTTTTTGAAAAATTTTAAAGTCCCAAAAACACTTCCAAAATTCCCAAGCATTTTTGTGTGCGTTTTGATTTTTAGATTGTATATCTAAGAATACCTTGTGTGGTTTAAATTGATTTCATATCTAAATATACCTTGTGTGGTTTACAATTATTAGATTGGATATCTAAGTGTACCTTGTGTGCTTATTTGATATAAGTGTATTTAAGTGCCTTTGAAGCTAGAATTTACGTACGAATATGCCTTTTGTTGTCACAAATGCCTGAAAGAGTCCCCGAGACACGAGTCTCACTTAGCACCACTTTAGGGTCAGTCGTTGAGTCTATGGTTGATGTAGAGCCGGTAATGGAGGCTCAGAGTGATGATGTTCAAGATATCACACCTTCGAATGAATTGAAGCGAACCCCCGAGCACTGCATAGTATAGTCCTGGAGGCGTAGGAAGATTGTCCGTATGGTTGTTGATGATGAGGTTGCACCCGAACCCAATAGGGTAAGGGAGTCGGTGGTTGATTTACCAGGCGTTGAGCGCGGTTTTTCCGTCTATATTCTAGTTCGACGACTCGTCTAGTACTCCACGTTTAGATTCCATGATCGAAAAAAATCTATCGAACGTTTTCTTCTTACTCTTACCGCAAGGTGTGCTTAGTACGAACGGTAGATCGATGAATTACAAGATAGAGATGCAGATCGTGTTTGACGCGTGCCAGATGATGCGTACCCGATTGACTTCTCTCGAGGAGAGAACTACGTTAAAGGCTCCTCGTAGATGATTGGTTAAATCGATAGAATAAAATAAATAAATAAATAAATAAATAAAAATATAATAAAACTTTATATCGGTAAAGAATTCTACGATCTCACTAAATTCTGTTATTCCGAAGTAAGCCCTTCCTTTTCTTTCTATGATCATTAGATCGGTATCTTTAATAGCCGATTTGGCGGTGAGGATTGACGATAATTCACGATTTTGTTATTGATTGGTTACTTATGTTATATGGTATTACGTATGATACTCAAATATTTGACATCATAATATTAACTATACCTTATCATATTTATTAATATTTTGTTCGTTAGAAATAAAATACGCCCGCGGTAATTCGAATGACACCTTCGGGTGGAGGTATAGGATTTAGCCTAGTTAATAGCTCCACATGGCAATGCTGCTCTGGAATAGTGTGACGCTAGTTTAACAATAGGGCGTGGTAGAGGACGTGACGTTTCAGATGGTAACCTTAGTGACATCTTAGTATTAGTAGTTCTTTAGGTATTAGATCATCTATGCACGTATGAATGATTCTAGGAAGTTTCCGAAATAGTTGAATGAAATGGTAATCATGGATTTTATTGAACTATGGAAAAAGGAATCTATAGTGAGGGTGTACTTATGAGACTTTTCAAGTTTGTCACCCACGAATTTTTACTGGTTCTGAAAGTCCACTTGACATCGTGAGATGGATTGTGAAAATGAGTCGGATATGGCAATAGGCAATTGCTCAAGACGGCCAAAGAATTAAGAATGCCACATGTACGTTTCAGGATGAAACGTTGACGTGATGAAATACGTAATCCGGAATTCGGATGAAGTTATTGTTTATGGTCTTTCATGGAACGATCTGAAGGAAAGATTGTTACGGGAGTATTTTCCCCAAAACGAGTTTTGTGTCAAATGGAATTTTAAGTATTAATTGGTCTAAACTCTAGTAAGTTAAGTAAGATATATATTACTGAATTAGCTAATGGAAATAAAATGGGAACTTGTGAATTATTTAGGAATTTTTCCGAGAAATTAGAAGGTCATTCCTTTAGTATAGATCTTTACCCGTTAAACTTGGTAGTTCTGATGTAGTTATCGGTGTGGATTGATTGATTGGACATTGTGCCGATGAAGTTTGTTTTGAAAAGATTGTTCGGCTTCCGTTCGAAAACGATGAAGTTTTAACTGTTTTAGGAGATAAAGGAAAGTCTTCTTTAAAAATCGAAATATCATGAAAGCTTATGAGTATTGGAGCAAAGGATGTCCGATATTTTTTACTTAGTTAAATTTATCAATGCCAAGGACGTTGAACAAAAGTTGGGGATCACCTGTGTTGTTCGTTATGAAAAATGATGGATCATTTAGGATGTGTATAGATTTTTGAGAAAGTTGAATGAACATATAATTAAGATTAGATACATGTTGCCTAGATTGATGATTTGTTCGATCAGCTACACGTTGTAGTTATTATTCTAAGATTGATATTCGATACGGCTACCATTAGTTGTTAATAGCCGAAGATGATGTCCCGAAAACTGCTTTTAGGACGCGTTATGGACATTATGAGTGTTTGGTCATGCCGGGTAGTTTAAAAAAAAAGTATTCATAGAGCTTATGAATAGGTTGTGTAGACCTTATTTGGATAAGTTTAGAATAGTATTCACTGACGGTATACTTATTCATTCACAAACCAATAGAGATCATGAACATCTTCTAAAGCTTATTCTAGAAATGTTAAGAAATGAGAAATTTTATGCTATGATTTCAAAATGTGAGTCCTGGCTTAGGGAAGTTTATTGTCATGGTCACGTGATCAATGAAAAAGGTATTCATGTAGATCCGGCAAAGACTGAGGCCAATAAGAATTGTGAAGCGCCAAAGACTCGTACGGAGGTGCGTTAATTTTTAGGATTAGCTGGTACTACCAAAGGTTTATTGAAAACTTCTCTAAATGATGTAGCCATTGAAGTTATTAACCCGTAAGGATAGGAAATCCGATCGGTTATATGATCAAGAGTTAGCATTCTAGACGATGAAGCACAAGCTATGTTGTGCGTCTATATTGTCACTCCTAGAAGGAATAGATGATTTTGTAGCATGTTGTGATACGTCTCGTTTAGGTCTTACGTGTGTCTCGATTCAGAGAGAAGATGTTGTATCTTAAACGTCTAAGAAACTCAAAGTGCATGAAAAGAATTACACTACGCATGGCTTGAATTTAGCATGTCTTTGATGAGAAGGAGCTCAATACGAGACGACGACGTTGGGTCGAGTTATGGAATGACTATGACTGTGATATTCGTTATCACTTAGGAAAAGCCAGCGTTACTGATGATGCACTATGCAGAAAGGTAAAGAAAGAAACCTTTGTGTTTGCGTGCGTTAGAATTAGTTCTTTAGTCTTATCTCACTTCCCGAATACGTGATGCTTAGAGGGAAGCTCTAAAGAAAGAAAATT
Organism: Tagetes erecta; assembly: GCA_030867185.1. Lineage (NCBI taxonomy): Eukaryota > Viridiplantae > Streptophyta > Magnoliopsida > Asterales > Asteraceae > Tagetes > Tagetes erecta. The sequence continues at coordinate 48,340,568 of CM061490.1, forward strand.
TGGGAAATGTAAGGACGTGAAGGAACTTTATTGGTGACCCAATACGAAAAGGGAGATAGCATCTTACGTGAGTAAATGTATAATTTGTTAGTAAATGTATAACATGTTCTAGGGTTAAAGCTGAATATCAAAAGCCTTTAGGACTTTTGCAGTAACCTGAAATTACACAATGGAAATGGGAGCGAATCACGATGGATTTCATAACGATGTTACCCCGCAAATCTAGTGGTAATAACACTATTTGGGTAATTGTTGATCGTTTGACGAAATCTGCTCACTTGTTGCCCATTAAGGAATCTTACAAAGTAGGATAGTTGTAAAGGATCTATCTGGAGGAGTTAGTATCTTCTCATATTGTTCTTGTCTCGATCATTTTAGATAAAGATAGTCGTTTTACTTCGAGGCGTTAGAGAGTTTTGTATAAAACTATGGGTACTCGTTTGGATATGAGTATGGTGTATCACCCTACAAAAGGATTGTCAAAGTGAACGGACGATTCAAACTCTGAAAGACTTGTTGCGAGCAAGTGTGATTGATTTTGGTAGGAATTAGGATAGCCTCCTACCTATAGCTTAGTTTTCCTATAACTATAGTTATCGCGCTAGTATCAGGGCCACTCCGTGTTGAGGCTCTGTATGAAAGAAAATGTCGTTCACGACTTTGTTGTGCTAAAATGGGTGAAAAAGAATTATGTGTACCCGAGATTATCCAGGAAACTACGGATAAAGTTTTCCATGTTATGAAAAGATTTGAAGCCGTTGTTTATCGGCAAAAGAGTTATGCGGATAATCGGATGAGACCATTGGAAATCCGAGTAGGAAATCATGTGTTTCTGAAAGTGTCACCATGGAAAGGTGTAGTTAGATTTGGCAACCAAGGGAAGCTTTTCAATGTGTTTCATACGGTGTGGTAAGGTGTTTTTAGGAGTTGTAAGGCGTCCAACATTATACTAATGTGCTTTTCAAGGTGCTAATATGGCATATAGAGTCGTAAGATGTCTTAAGTTGCTGTACGACGTTCAATAGACTCGGACAAATTCATTAGGTTTATTATGGAGTTTTATAGTTTCGTACGGTGATGTAAGGTGTTCTTAGGAGTTGTAACGCGTCCTACATTATTCTAACGTGCTTTTCATGTTGCTAATGTCGCATCCTAAGCCGTAACATCTCCTGAGTTGTCGTACGATGTTCAAAGGACTTGGACGAAATCATTAGGTTTAGTATGGACTTTTAAGCTTTCGTACGTTGTCGTAAGGTGTTGTTTGGAGTTTTAAGGTTTCCTGCGTTATTCTAACGTGCTTTTCATGTTGCTAATATGGCATAGAAAATCTTAAGATGTACAAACTTGTCGTACGATTTTCAAAGGACTCGGACGAATTCATTAGGTGTATTATGAAGTTTTAAGGTTTCGTACGGTGTTGTAAGGTGTTCATAGGAGTTGTAAGGCATCCTACATGATACTAACATTCTTTTCGAGTTGCTAATGGACATTAGGAGTCGTAAGATGTCCTAAGTTGTCGTACGATGTTCAAAGGACTCGTACGAATTCATTAGGTATATTATGGAGTTTTAAGGTTTCATACGGTGTTGTAAGGTGTTGTTAGGAGTTGTAAGGCGTCCAACATTATACTAACGTACTTTTCAAGGTGCTAATATGGCATATAGAGTCGTAAGATGTCTTAAGTTGCCGTACGACGTTCAATGGACTCGGACGAATTCATTAGGTTTATTATGGAGTTTTATAGTTTCGTACGGTGATGTAAGGTGTTCTTAGGAGTTGTAACGTGTCCTACATTATTCTAACGTGCTTTTCATGTTGCTAATGTCGCATCCTAAGCCGTAACATCTCCTGAGTTATCGTACGATGTTCAAAGGACTTGGACGAAAACATTAAGTTTAGTATGGACTTTTAAGGTTTCGTACGTTGTCGTAAGGTGTTGTTTGGAGTTTTAAGGTTTCCTGCGTTATTCTAACGTGCTTTTAATGTTTCTAATATGGCATAAAAAATCTTAAGATGTACAAACTTGTCGTACGATTTTCAAAGGACTCGGACGAATTAATTAGGTGTATTATGGAGTTTTAAGGTTTCGTACGGTGATGTAAGGTGTTCTTAGGAGTTGTAACGCATCCTACATTATTCTAACGTGCTTTTCATGTTGCTAATGTCGCATCCTAAGCCGTAACATCTCCTGAGTTGTCGTACGATGTTCAAAGGACTTGGACGAAATCATTAGGTTTAGTATGGACTTTTAAGGTTTCGTACGCTGTCGTAAGGTGTTGTTTGGAGTTTTAAGGTTTCCTGCGTTATTCTAACGTGCTTTTAATGTTTCTAATATGGCATAAAAAATCTTAAGATGTACAAACTTGTCGTACGATTTTCAAAGGACTCGGACGCATTAATTAGGTGTATTATGGAGTTTTAAGGTTTCGTACGGTGATGTAAGGTGTTCTTAGGAGTTGTAACGCATCCTACATTATTCTAACGTGCTTTTCATGTTGCTAATGTCGCATCCTAAGCCGTAACATCTCCTGAGTTGTCGTACGATGTTCAAAGGACTTGGACGAAATCATTAGGTTTAGTATGGACTTTTAAGGTTTCGTACGCTGTCGTAAGGTGTTGTTTGGAGTTTTAAGGTTTCCTGCGTTATTCTAACGTGCTTTTCATGTTGCTAATATGGCATAAAAAATCTTAGATGTACAAACTTGTCGTACAATTTTCAAAGGACTCGGACGAATTCATTAGGTGTATTAAGGTTTCGTACGGTGATGTAAGGTGTTCATAGGAGTTGTAAGGCATCGTACATGATACTAACATTCTTTTCGAGTTGCTAATAGGACATAAAGAGTCGTAAGATGTCCTATGTTGTCGTACGATGTTCAAAGGACTCGTACGAATTCATTAGGTATATTATGGAGTTTTAAGGTTTCATACGGTGTGGTAAGGTGTTTTTAGGAGTTGTAAGGCGTCCAACATTATACTAATGTGCTTTTCAAGGTGCTAATATGGCATATAGAGTCGTAAGATGTCTTAAGTTGCTGTACGACGTTCAATAGACTCGGACAAATTCATTAGGTTTATTATGGAGTTTTATAGTTTCGTACGGTGATGTAAGGTGTTCTTAGGAGTTGTAACGCGTCCTACATTATTCTAACGTGCTTTTCATGTTGCTAATGTCGCATCCTAAGCCGTAACATCTCCTGAGTTATCTTACGATGTTCAAAGGACTTGGACGAAATCATTAAGTTTAGTATGGACTTTTAAGGTTTCGTACGTTGTCGTAAGGTGTTGTTTGGAGTTTTAAGGTTTCCTGCGTTATTCTAACGTACTTTTAATGTTTCTAATATGGCATAAAAAATCTTAAGATGTACAAACTTGTCGTACGATTTTCAAAGGACTCGGACGAATTCATTAGGTGTATTATGGAGTTTTAAGGTTTCGTACGGTGATGTAAGGTGTTCTTAGGAGTTGTAACGCATCCTACATTATTCTAACGTGCTTTTCATGTTGCTAATGTCGCATCCTAAGCCGTAACATCTCCTGAGTTGTCGTACGATGTTCAAAGGACTTGGACGAAAACATTAAGTTTAGTATGGACTTTTAAGGTTTCGTACGTTGTCGTAAGGTGTTGTTTGGAGTTTTAAGGTTTCCTGCGTTTTTCTAACGTGCTTTTAATGTTTCTAATATGGCATAAAAAATCTTAAGATGTACAAACTTGTCGTACGATTTTCAAAGGACTCGGACGAATTCATTAGGTGTATTATGGAGTTTTAAGGTTTCGTACGATGTGGTAAGGTGTTGTTAGGAGTTGTAAGGCGTCCGACATTATACTAACGTGCTTTTCAAGGTGCTAATATGGCATATAGAGTCGTAAGATGTCTTAATTTGCCGTACGACGTTCAATGGACTCGGACGAATTCATTAGGTTTATTATGGAGTTTTATAGTTTCGTACGGTGATGTAAGGTGTTCTTAGAAGTTGTAACGCGTCCTACATTATTCTAACGTGCTTTTCATGTTGCTAATGTCGCATCCTAAGCCGTAACATCTCCTGAGTTGTCGTACGATGTTCAAAGGACTTGGACGAAATCATTAGGTTTAGTATGGACTTTTAAGGTTTCGTACGCTGTCGTAAGGTGTTGTTTGGAGTTTTAAGGTTTCCTGCGTTATACTAACGTGCTTTTCATGTTGCTAATATGGCATAAAAAATCTTAAGATGTACAAACTTGTCGTACGATTTTCAAAGGACTCGGACGAATTCATTAGGTGTATTATGGAGTTTTAAGGTTTCGTACGGTGATGTAAGGTGTTCATAGGAGTTGTAAGGCATCCTACATGATACTAACATTCTTTTCGAGTTGCTAATAGGACATAAAAAGTCGTAAGATGTCATATGTTGTCGTACGATGTTCAAAGGACTCGTACGAATTCATTAGGTATATTATGGAGTTTTAAGGTTTCATACGGTGTGGTAAGGTGTTGTTAGGAGTTCTAAGGCGTCCAACATTATACTAACGTTTTTTTCAAGGTGCTAATATGGCATATAGAGTCGTAAGATGTCTTAAGTTGTTGTACGACGTTCAATGGACTCGGACGAATTCATTAGGTTTATTATGGAGTTTTATAGTTTCGTACGGTGATGTAAAGTGTTCTTAGGAGTTGTAACGCGTCCTGCATTATTCTAACGTGCTTTTCATGTTGCTAATGTCGCATCTTAAGCCGTAACATCTCCTGAGTTGTCGTACGATGTTCAAAGGACTTGGACGAAATCATTAGGTTTAGTATGGACTTTTAAGGTTTCGTACGTTGTCGTAAGGTGTTGTTTGGAGTTTTAAGGTTTCCTGCGTTATTCTAACGTGCTTTTAATGTTTCTAATATGGCATAAAAAATCTTAAGATGTACAAACTTGTCGTACGATTTTCAAAGGACTCGGACGAATTCATTAGGTGTATTATGGAGTTTTAAGGTTTCGTACGGTGATGTAAGGTGTTCTTAGGAGTTGTAACGCATCCTACATTATTCTAACGTGCTTTTCATGTTGCTAATGTCGCATCCTAAGCCGTAACATCTCCTGAGTTGTCGTACGATGTTCAAAGGACTTGGACGAAATCATTAGGTTTAGTATGGACTTTTAAGGTTTCGTACGCTGTCGTAAGGTGTTGTTTGGAGTTTTAAGGTTTCCTGCGTTATTCTAACGTGCTTTTCATGTTGCTAATATGGCATAAAAAATCTTAAGATGTACAAACTTGTCGTACGATTTTCAAAGGACTCGGACGAATTCATTAGGTGTATTAAGGTTTCGTACGGTGATGTAAGGTGTTCATAGGAGTTGTAAGGCATCGTACATGATACTAACATTCTTTTCGAGTTGCTAATAGGACATAAAGAGTCGTAAGATGTCCTATGTTGTCGTACGATGTTCAAAGGACTCGTACGAATTCATTAGGTATATTATGGAGTTTTAAGGTTTCATACGGTGTGGTAAGGTGTTTTTAGGAGTTGTAAGGCGTCCAACATTATACTAATGTGCTTTTCAAGGTGCTAATATGGCATATAGAGTCGTAAGATGTCTTAAGTTGCTGTACGACGTTCAATAGACTCGGACAAATTCATTAGGTTTATTATGGAGTTTTATAGTTTCGTACGGTGATGTAAGGTGTTCTTAGGAGTTGTAACGCGTCCTACATTATTCTAACGTGCTTTTCATGTTGCTAATGTCGCATCCTAAGCCGTAACATCTCCTGAGTTATCGTACGATGTTCAAAGGACTTGGACGAAATCATTAAGTTTAGTATGGACTTTTAAGGTTTCGTACGTTGTCGTAAGGTGTTGTTTGGAGTTTTAAGGTTTCCTGCGTTATTCTAACGTGCTTTTAATGTTTCTAATATGGCATAAAAAATCTTAAGATGTACAAACTTGTCGTACGATTTTCAATGGACTCTGACGAATTCATTAGGTGTATTATGGAGTTTTAAGGTTTCGTACGATGTGGTAAGGTGTTGTTAGGAGTTGTAAGGCGTCCGACATTATACTAACGTGCTTTTCAAGGTGCTAATATGGCATATAGAGTCGTAAGATGTCTTAATTTGCCGTACGACGTTCAATGGACTCGGACGAATTCATTAGGTTTATTATGGAGTTTTATAGTTTCGTACGGTGATGTAAGGTGTTCTTAGAAGTTGTAACGCGTCCTACATTATTCTAACGTGCTTTTCATGTTGCTAATGTCGCATCCTAAGCCGTAATATCTCCTGAGTTGTCGTACGATGTTCAAAGGACTTGGACGAAATCATTAGGTTTAGTATGGACTTTTAAGGTTTCGTACGCTGTCGTAAGGTGTTGTTTGGAGTTTTAAGGTTTCCTGCGTTATACTAACGTGCTTTTCATGTTGCTAATACGGCATAAAAAATCTTAAGATGTACAAACTTGTCGTACGATTTTCAAAGGACTCGGACGAATTCATTAGGTGTATTATGGAGTTTTAAGGTTTCGTACGGTGATGTAAGGTGTTCATAGGAGTTGTAAGGCATCGTACATGATACTAACATTCTTTTCGAGTTGCTAATAGGACATAAAAAGTCGTAAGATGTCCTATGTTGGCGTACGATGTTCAAAGGACTCGTACGAATTCATTAGGTATATTATGGAGTTTTAAGGTTTCATACGGTGTGGTAAGGTGTTGTTAGGAGTTCTAAGGCGTCCAACATTATACTAACGTTTTTTTCAAGGTGCTAATATGGCATATAGAGTCGTAAGATGTCTTAAGTTGTTGTACGACGTTCAATGGACTCGGACGAATTCATTAGGTTTATTATGGAGTTTTATAGTTTCGTACGGTGATGTAAAGTGTTCTTAGGAGTTGTAACGCGTCCTGCATTATTCTAACGTGCTTTTCATGTTGCTAATGTCGCATCTTAAGCCGTAACATCTCCTGAGTTGTCGTACGATGTTCAAAGGACTTGGACGAAATCATTAGGTTTAGTATGGACTTTTAAGGTTTCGTACGTTGTCGTAAGGTGTTGTTTGGAGTTTTAAGGTTTCCTGCGTTATTCTAACGTGCTTTTAATGTTTCTAATATGGCATAAAAAATCTTAAGATGTACAAACTTGTCGTACGATTTTCAAAGGACTCGGACGAATTCATTAGGTGTATTATGGAGTTTTAAGGTTTCGTACGGTGATGTAAGGTGTTCTTAGGAGTTGTAACGCATCCTACATTATTATAACGTGCTTTTCATGTTGCTAATGTCGCATCCTAAGCCGTAACATCTCCTGAGTTGTCGTACGATGTTCAAAGGACTTGGACGAAATCATTAGGTTTAGTATGGACTTTTAAGGTTTCGTACGCTGTCGTAAGGTGTTGTTTGGAGTTTTAAGGTTTCCTGCGTTATTCTAACGTGCTTTTCATGTTGCTAATATGGCGTAAAAAATCTTAAGATGTACAAACTTGTCGTACGATTTTCAAAGGACTCGGACGAATTCATTAGGTGTATTAAGGTTTCGTACGGTGATGTAAGGTGTTCATAGGAGTTGTAAGGCATCGTACATGATACTAACATTCTTTTCGAGTTGCTAATAGGACATAAAGAGTCGTAAGATGTCCTATGTTGTCGTACGATGTTCAAAGGACTCGTACGAATTCATTAGGTATATTATGGAGTTTTAAGGTTTCATACGGTGTGGTAAGGTGTTTTTAGGAGTTGTAAGGCGTCCAACATTATACTAATGTGCTTTTCAAGGTGCTAATATGGCATATAGAGTCGTAAGATGTCTTAAGTTGCTGTACGACGTTCAATAGACTCGGACAAATTCATTAGGTTTATTATGGAGTTTTATAGTTTCGTACGGTGATGTAAGGTGTTCTTAGGAGTTGTAACGCGTCCTACATTATTCTAACGTGCTTTTCATGTTGCTAATGTCGCATCCTAAGCCGTAACATCTCCTGAGTTATCGTACGATGTTCAAAGGACTTGGACGAAATCATTAAGTTTAGTATGGACTTTTAAGGTTTCGTACGTTGTCGTAAGGTGTTGTTTGGAGTTTTAAGGTTTCCTGCGTTATTCTAACGTGCTTTTAATGTTTCTAATATGGCATAAAAAATCTTAAGATGTACAAACTTGTCGTACGATTTTCAAAGGACTCGGACGAATTCATTAGGTGTATTATGGAGTTTTAAGGTTTCGTACGGTGATGTAAGGTGTTGTTAGGAGTTGTAAGGCGTCCGACATTATACTAACGTGCTTTTCAAGGTGCTAATATGGCATATAGAGTCGTAAGATGTCTTAATTTGCCGTACGACGTTCAATGGACTCGGACGAATTCATTAGGTTTATTATGGAGTTTTATAGTTTCGTACGGTGATGTAAGGTGTTCTTAGAAGTTGTAACGCGTCCTACATTATTCTAACGTGCTTTTCATGTTGCTAATGTCGCATCCTAAGCCGTAACATCTCCTGAGTTGTCGTACGATGTTCAAAGGACTTGGACGAAATCATTAGGTTTAGTATGGACTTTTAAGGTTTCGTACGCTGTCGTAAGGTGTTGTTTGGAGTTTTAAGGTTTCCTGCGTTATACTAACGTGCTTTTCATGTTGCTAATATGGCATAAAAAATCTTAAGATGTACAAACTTGTCGTACGATTTTCAAAGGACTCGGACGAATTCATTAGGTGTATTATGGAGTTTTAAGGTTTCGTACGGTGATGTAAGGTGTTCATAGGAGTTGTAAGGCATCGTACATGATACTAACATTCTTTTCGAGTTGCTAATAGGACATAAAAAGTCGTAAGATGTCCTATGTTGTCGTACGATGTTCAAAGGACTCGTACGAATTCATTAGGTATATTATGGAGTTTTAAGGTTTCATACGGTGTGGTAAGGTGTTGTTAGGAGTTCTAAGGCGTCCAACATTATACTAACGTTTTTTTCAAGGTGCTAATATGGCATATAGAGTCGTAAGATGTCTTAAGTTGTTGTACGACGTTCAATGGACTCGGACGAATTCATTAGGTTTATTATGGAGTTTTATAGTTTCGTACGGTGATGTAAAGTGTTCTTAGGAGTTGTAACGCGTCCTGCATTATTCTAACGTGCTTTTCATGTTGCTAATGTCGCATCTTAAGCCGTAACATCTCCTGAGTTGTCGTACGATGTTCAAAGGACTTGGACGAAATCATTAGGTTTAGTATGGACTTTTAAGGTTTCGTACGTTGTCGTAAGGTGTTGTTTGGAGTTTTATGGTTTCCTGCGTTATTCTAACGTGCTTTTAATGTTTCTAATATGGCATAAAAAATCTTAAGACGTACAAACTTGTCGTACGATTTTCAAAGGACTCGGACGAATTCATTAGGTGTATTATGGAGTTTTAAGGTTTCGTACGGTGATGTAAGGTGTTCTTAGGAGTTGTAACGCATCCTACATTATTCTAGCGTGCTTTTCGTGTTGCTAATGTCGCATCCTAAGCCGTAACATCTCCTGAGTTGTCGTACGATGTTCAAAGGACTTGGACGAAATCATTAGGTTTAGTATGGACTTTTAAGGTTTCGTACGTTGTCGTAAGGTGTTGTTTGGAGTTTTAAGGTTTCCTGCGTTATTCTAACGTGCTTTTCATGATGCTAATATGGCATAGAAAATCTTAAGATGTACAAACTTGTCGTACGATTTTCAAAGGACTCTGACGAATTCATTAGGTGTATTATGGAGTTTTAATGTTTCGTACGGTGATGTAAGGTGTTCATAGGAGTTGTAAGGCATCCTACGTGATACTAACATTCTTTTCGAGTTGCTAATGGGACATTAAGAGTCGTAAGATGTCCTAAGTTGTCATACGATGTTCAATGGACTCGTACGAATTCATTAGGTATATTATGAAGTTTTAAGGTTTCATACGGTGTTGTAAGGTGTTGTTAGGAGTTCTAAGGCGTCCAACATTATACTAACGTGCTTTTCAAGGTGCTAATATGGCATATAGAGTCGTAAGATGTCTTAAGTTGCCGTACGACGTTCAATGGACTCGGACGAATTCATTGTCACACCCCCAAAATCCACTAACGGAGTTTTACCGTTAAGTGTGTGACAAAGCAGGATCTCAGTCATTAGTTACACCAAACGACACTATATGAATTTAAAACATACGTGTCTCATTAAATGAGAAAATTTTAATACAGAGTTAACGTTTAAAAGTTTGCAGAAGCGTAATCGAAATGTAATGTCAAAATATTAAATGTAAACTAAATGCGCAGAACACGCGCCCAACACGAGATACACAGTCTAAATAGTCATTAAACTCAAAACATGATTTTTAATGCAAGAAAGTGTTTAAATGAAAAGCCGTGACTCCATGCCATGTCCTAGGTGCGCGGTACCCCAATGACCTGTAAAAGTGAAAGTCTAACAAGTGTCAACACGACGGTTGGTGAGTTCACATAGTAAGTATAGAATCCAGTAAGTTCAGTTGCAAGCAGAAATATAAGTTAAGTATGTCATTGTAGGTAGCTAGTCTACAGCACATGTCTTAGAGGCGTATGTATCTGACCGAAGCTGACGTATGTACACATTAAGTGCATTTTGCCCGTTCGTACATCCCAGCAGGATGCACTGTAAGTATGTTAGGTCATTCAACACCCGTTCGACCGGTCCTTCTGTCGTGCTAGCGCGACTAGCCCGGGTGGGGTTTGTCAAACCCAATAGTACTACTCAAAATTTCCCCGCTATTTCACAAATACTAACGGTCAACTAGGTATCCATGAGGTCTTTCATGAACAAAATAAAAGTTGCTCTAATCCAGACATGCGACATACAGAATTTGTAAATCCGTAAAAGTAATCGTTCGCGTTCTCAGCCCATAAAAGGTGAAACAGTAAAAGTACAGTTTAGTGAACTCACCTTAGGTTGCGCAGCAATTCAGTTTCTAAAAGCACACAGTAATACAACAACCTAAATAACAGTAGGTCTATTAATGTGTGTTCATGTAGGGTCATAGTACCCTATGCATCCAAATGGTCATACAGATTATGCGAGTTTGGAATAGTTTGACTTTTTGACCACGTTTGACTTTTTGTCTAAGTTTGACCAAGTTTGACTTTTTGTCCAAGTTCGACCAAGTTTGACTTTTTATCCAAGTTTGACTTTTAGTTGACTTTTGGTCCAAGTTTGCCTTTTTGTACAAGTTTGATCAAGTTTGACTTTTAGTTGACTTTTGGTCCAAGTTTGACTTTTAGTTGACCCGAGTTGACCCACGACCCGTTGGTGATTTATTAAGTGTAAACACGCTACAAATGATGTATTTAACTATATTACATTCGTATACCACACTACACGTCACACAACCAACAAATTGGATTTCAAATTCCACAAAAGTTACCTTTATAGGAAGGTCGGATTTTTAAAGTATACTTGCATATTCCAACATCCTAAGCATGTCAACTATTACACAAATACCATAGCACACTACACAAGTCAACAACACATACTAACACTTTGCGGTTCCTACATGAAACATACTAGCATGTGTGGTCATTTCTAAGCAATACATAATGTTCACATGTTTTGTACAACTACCATAATAACCCTTTCATCATACATTCTAGTTAATCTTGCATATACAACCTAGACTTCAATTAACCAATTTCAAGTACTCACTTTCAATTCAACTTGTACCTATAAATGTCAACGCATGATCAAAGCACGTTTACCAATCATCACATGTCTACAATCACTCACATGTAACCCCAAATCACGTTTGTGCGTCCAAAATCATAACACATGCATCCTAGTCGATTTTCATGTCAAAAAGTTTCTACATTTAGCAAGTATTCCAAACTAAGTCGAATTCATATGTTCAAATAACCAAAATTCGTCTAACATATCTTACAAACATGCTAGCAAGTCCATAATGATCATTATATGTCCATAACATGCGATTTCACACGATCTCTAACACAAAAGTTACTATTTTTAGTAATCTATCATAACAATCATGAAATTTCACAAACAAGTAGCCAATCTTCATCCCATTCATCATCTAAATACATATTCAATCCTATTTTCACAATATCGATCATGCAACATCAAGTTTCAATGATTCCATATCAAACCCTAATTCCATAAACACACTTTTTGCACCAATTTCATCATCTAGCTATCCAAATAACCAATAACACATAACTAATATCCCAATTCCACAACACAATCATCAATTGGCCATTTTGGATGAACTAGGGTTTCATTCCTATAATTTTCGTAACATATATATAATGTTAAGAATGAAACTTACTTGTTATGTGTTTGTAACTTCAATCAACAACCAAAAACACCACCTAAGACCCAACACAACCGAACATCATCAATGGACAAACCAAACAGCCGAATCTTCAAATGGCCATAACTTTTTAATCGCTACGAGTTAGAAGACGTATTTACTATCATTGGAACCGTCTCGTCGAGACGAAGATTTTGATCTATAATAGGCCCCGTGACAACGTCGGAGCTGGCCGGAATCTGGCCGGAAAGGGTGACGGCTTCAAGATCAAAGGAAAAGGCTTTGTGCCGTTTTTTGTTAAAAATATTTAGGTTTAGGTTAGTTAATTTTTGATTAATTTGTTAATTGTTGAGTTGGGTTGGGCCTTGGGCCACCCATGGGTCACATGGATGATCCATGGGCCCCGTTTTGTTTCGGTTTTGCAAACACACTGAAAATCTTTCTAAAATATTCATTTTTGTTTCGTAAGGGTTACCGAAATCCGCAAACAGTTAAAACCGGTAAAATACGCGGTTACACGAAATTTCAACAATTAAACACACATAACAGTTAAAATGTATTATTATTGTATTCATATTCAATTAAGATCACCAACGCCCGAGTATTAACTCGTGTGGTCGTTTCGTGTGAATATTTATATAACGGTTTGCACATTTAATTCATCAAATTAAATGAAAAGTATAATTGCGTTAGCGTGACTAACAGAGTTTAACTAACGAAGTTTACCTGAATTTGTCGGGTGTCACATCATCCCCTTGTTGAAGGAATTTTCGTCCCGAAAATTGGATACGGACATTAAAATGGGTTTCGAGTTGTCACACAATGTTCCCAAAACCTTTCGGTCACATAACATATAAGTTCACTAAATTTATATTTATTTAGTTGTTCGGAATTATTATTTTATCAACTCGCCAACATCCGTGTATTAACTCACGTGATCTGGTAATTCCTTGGATTGTCGTTACATGTAACTGTTTGTGTAATATGTAGCACGTTTAACTCAACTAATTAAAGGTGGAGTATAATTTCATTAATTGAAGTAACGAGATTTTATAAACGGGGTTAATCTGAAATTCTCAGGTGTTACATCATCCCCTTGTTGAAAGAATTTTCGTTCCAAAAATTTAACCAATGGTATTAGTATTTGATGTTGTCATTTGAAATAATTACAGATGCTTGTACATTATTTGATTTTTCACACTACTACGTAACTCTGGGCTATGCTTCCAAGTTCTAGCCACTTCGACTATAGTGATCTTACAGTGTTTGAGTATTTTGAATTCTTTGCCTCTTATTTCAACTGATTTTCCGTGAAACGTTGTTGTTCATCGATTGGGACGACAAGTGTTCCATTACGTAAGAGCTTGATTAGGTTGCAGACATCAGAAACGTTGTGTACCATGTTTATCTTTTAACACTGATCCAGTCAATGGTCTAGATGGCCAATACCCTAGGGTTTGAAATGGTCTAATGTGTATTATGATTTTGTTGGAATTCCAGAATTTTTTTTTTGTTTTTTTTAATGGGATTTACAAATTGCGATTTCTATACTGTATATTTCGGGGATTTAGGTTAATGCGTTCCACGTTGTTATTAGCTACCCGAGGACCGAGTACTAACAGAAGGGTTCATATATTGGTATAGATTATTAGACTAGGGCACTTGTGTACAAGTTACACCATATTGTAGGTACTTGACTTCATTAAAGGAACGTTGCCAAAACGCGGTCTAAAGGATGTCATGGACCTTCTAAAAACAGATGAGAAATGAGTTTTGATACTATCTATATGTTCGGACGTACGTGAATTAAGCAAGAATGATCAAGGAACTTAATAAGTATTCATGTTTCGTTGTGGTCGATAGAAAAAGTGGTTGGATGACGTAGGGTAAAGTGTTATTAATGTTTGCTTACTAAAGTAGTATTAAAATGAAAGTGTCTACGTTGCATGAGGTGTTCCTAATCCTTTGGACTACAATCGATTTTCTCTTTGATGGAATCTGAGTGTTACGGTTAAAAGTGTGCCCGGGGGGGCATATGATATGCCAAGCATTTTCTCACTAAGAAGGTTTTCAAGAATGTTATCTTAGACTTCACCATACATTTGTTTCCATAGTTGTTACAATTACAATACCTCAATATTTCGTTCCACTTCCAGCATATGATCACCGTTTCATGCTAGTCATCTCATTACTAAGTTCCTAATTTGTTGTTTAGTGTTTCAACCTAGATAGTTTTATGGCTGCGTTACTGTATTATCAAGCTCTTGTTGTTACGTGATTTCCGTTGTATCTTTAGATTTTAATTCCTACAATATTAGCTGAAAACAGGTGTTCTTATGGGCACATATTTTAATTGAACTCCAGGGTAATGTTTACAAGGGTGTGAGGGAGTATACGATAAACAAACCATTTTCTCATAGAGGCAGGTTCCATTAGATTTGTAAGCCGACATTAGGTGGGGATTTGATTCGGTTATTCTTTATGTAGAGATCGTTTTAGTCCAGTTCATTATTTGTGATTATAGCTCCCTAACCTACTAGGTGAGGGTTCCAGTATTAAATAGTAATATTCTAGATGTGATTTTTATAACGGCATTCATCGTACGGTAGTGTTTAGATTCACCATTTGAGGATATAGAAGACGATGAGGTATAACAGTCCGATTTAAAGTCTAGGGTTCCAAGTTCATTAACGGATTAGAAAGGATCTCATGTTATATCATTACATGTGTCGGGTGGCTTCAGTATCATCATATCTTATATGGTTTCCTCTACTAGGACCTTCACAAGTTAAAATAGCTCGGTTAAAGTTTCTTACATGGCGGCTAAACACTTTTTATTAAGGAAGCTAATTAAGTTTAATATGGAAATTGCTGGATAATAGAGCTTCTATGAAGGGACGTCAGGCGTCCAAAGTGCCAAAGGATAATCAGAGTATCAATATTATGTTTCTTGGCAATTACAAAGGTGTACCGGGAATGGAACAAATTAGAAAGCGGTTACCCTGGACCGTAATGAGTGAATCTCCCTCAGAACATCAACTGGTAGTGTTGGTTTATTGTTGATGGTGTTAATCATCAACAGAATTCTTAGAGTCGTGAAATGTATTCCAGATCAGAATTTATATGCGTGTGTCAGTTATGAAATGTTTGGTTTTTGTTGTTATTGTGAATAAAGGATATATGAAAGTTATAATTTATCTGAGTACATAGTAGGTTACCCTATAAGTGATAGATCAAACAGCTTTATAAGAAATTTCGTGTTTTTTTTTATTTTTTTATATTAGAGTTTCCCGGATTAATTATCGGCTTGGTTTCAGATCCACATCCCACGTACCGCTAGTGTTTATATATAGGGTGTACCGCAGCTAACCCACCACACCACCAGCACTTTGAAGGCGTACCTGTCACCTAATAACATTCTTGTCTACTTTACTAAGTCATTCAAAGGGGTCGGGAAGAAGGGAATATACTTTAAGTGAACTGGAAACGTTATAATATATATGGAAATTTCAGTTATGTATTAGAATTTTATATGGTTCAAATGTGAATAATCACAAACTTGCGATTTTAAGACAGCTTAACTTGAATTCTGCTTTACCAAGCAGGTAAAGAGGTTTGAATATATATTACGATGTACAGAATGTAGATAATGTTTTGAATTAAATATAGGTTCTTTAAAGAGAAAAATAATAATAATAATAAAAAAATAAATTAAATCCAATACGTGTTTTACAATAATAGAGATGTGGATTGGGTGTATTAGTTAACGTTTACAAGAGTCCTGAATCGTGACAAGTCATCCAACTAGATTGAACCATATACATACCACATGTGTGGTTTGCCAGTGCATCATTAACAATTGGAACATCATGAGCCGGAATTATTTCTAGGTAACTTATTATCAGAAATAACTTTAACTTCTGTTTAACTTGTTGAATTGAGAATAGGGTATGATTAGGTGAGATACTTCTAGAGCGAGCCTGGTATGTTCCGAGGTATTCACATGAAGGTTTATGTGATACAGATTTACTTCACAAGAAGTGATTTTGAATGAGAAATATTACGCAGTTGGTTCGCCATATCAACAGGAGGTTATTTTTAAATAAGTTGTTGGCTTTATAAGGCTCCTCCATGGAGTCTTAACAATTATAGTGTTTGTTTAACAATCACTTGCAGATACAATGTTGTTAAGATATTACTGGTGTGCTAAATGGTTATAGTCCGTAGACTGGAATTTGAAATTTTGGGAATTAAGTAAGACAAATGTTTTAACTGGAGGATTCAGATTGTTTGTATGAAGGAGGAGTCATCATCATTAGGGGTCAAATATAGTAGTAATTAAACATTGTGAGGTTTATCAGTATAGCTCTTTGTTCTTATTTGTGTGTTATCAAGGCAAGAATTTAATTATCTGTGATTTAGTTGCATAATCGTAATGTGTAGGTAGTTTTAAGATAAACTGGTGATATGCCATCACAGGTTGTATTGTAACTGTCTACCATCCATAGGTGGGTTTTAATGGGTTCAGTCAAGCATAAACTTGGTATCAGTGCGTTATTTAGAGATGGATGTTTGTTTCAGATGAATTTGTACTGATTGGTTCATTACCGTTGTGTGTCTTCTTGGGTACTACCGACATGGCAGACTTTGCCAGGATCATCGTGTACCTGTAAATTCACCATTACGTTGCGCACCCGTAATCGTCAATTTACCTTACACAATCACCCAAGTTCGTCTCCCATCGGGTACATTAATCTTACGTTTAGTTATGTTCTTGGATTTACATTCATCCGTGTTGCATTGCTGTTCCATAACAAGTATTGAGCGGTATAAGTGTATGATAAACCTATAAGTAGGAGATAACTACACTAGATGTATAGGACACCAACAGACTATCAGTGTGCTGTATCAATGGGTCGCATGTATCAGGTATGGTGTAAGTTCATACTAAGTGTAAGACTACTAGTCTAGGCACAATCTGTGTGTACGATGTGTATAAGTAGTAGTAATATCAAATCAAGTGAATAACATGTAGTGGATCACACAGTAAGTGACATGTTACAACTAATAATGTCTCATATTAAGTAACATGCTGTAGCACACGAACGTGTCGTATAATAAGTAATTTGTAATAGCACGTAGGAGGTCACATAAGTAATAAGTCATGACCTCACTAGGAATGAGTTTCTGGACAAAAATCCATTACTGTTGTTCATGTACCTCTATACCTTAGGCATCGGTCTCTGCCGGTTGGTTGCCATAATGAGGTAGGTAATTCAAAACTGAATTGTCTAGGCTTCATACGAAACCAGTTTGTTGCCATAGTCATGTAAGTTTCAAGTTATAATGAAATGTAATTGTTTCTCAACTAAGGCCCCTAAAAAAAATTTTGGCCTAAAAAGCGGGATACTTTTGAACAAGGTCATTGTCAAATATTTCTCATGCAGACTTCAGTGAACAATTCAAAACTAGCAGATACATACCTAGTTTAAGCTTCACTAGCAGAGCAAGTCACTAAAAAAAACTTTTGCTCTAAAGTGTTACATAATACAAACTAGTCACTTCATGTAATGCTAGTGTAGGGGTGTGTATGTGTATATCACATGTATGTGGGTCATAAATAAATTTTCACAAGTCCAACTAATGTCATTTATGAAATCACGCGTGTACAAGTCACTAACCAATACTAAGTTCATAAATAATTCACTCGGTGCAACTAATGTAGTGTACAGTTATAGTCTAGAATGCAATGCAATGCAAACCTAGTTCGCTATAACCAATGGCTCTGATACCAATCTGTCATACCCCCAAAATCCACTAACGGATTTTACCGTTAAGTGTGTGACAAACCAGGATCTCAGTCATTAGTTACACCAAACGACACTATATGAATTTAAAACATACGTGTCTCAATAAATGAGAAAATTTTAATACAGAGTTAACGTTTAAAAGTTTGCGGAAGCGTAATCGAAATGTAATGTCAAAATATTAAATGTAAACTAAATGCGCAGAACAAGCGCCCAACACGAGATACACAGTCTAAATAGTCATTAAACTCAAAACATGATTTTTAATGCAAGAAAGTGTTTAAATGAAAAGCCGTGACTCCATGTCATGTCCTAGGTGCGTGGTATCCCAATGACCTGTAAAAGTGAAAGGCTAACAAGTGTCAACACGACGGTTGGTGAGTTCACATAGTAAGTATAGAATCCAGTAAGTTCAGTTGCAAGCAGAAATATAAATTAAGTATGTCATTGTAGGTAGCTAGTCTACAGCACATGTCCTAGAGGCGTATGTATCTGACCGAAGCTGACGTATGTACACATTAAGTGCATTTTGCCCGTTCGTACATCCCAGCAGGATGCACTGTAAGTATGTTAGGGCATTCAACACCCGTTCGACAGGTCCTTCTGTCGTGCTAGCGCGACTAGCCCGGGTGGGGTTTGTCAAACCCAGTACTACTACTCAAAATTTCCCCGCTATTTCACAAATACTAACGGTCAACTAGGTATCCATGAGGTCTTTCATGAACAAAATAAAAGTTTCTCTAATCCAGACATGCGACATACAGAATTTGTAAATCCGTAAAAGTAATCGTTCGCGTTCTCAGCCCATAAAAGGGTGAAACAGTAAAAGTACAGTTCAGTGAACTCACCTTAGGTTGCGCAGCAATTCAGTTTCTAAAAGCACACAGTAATACAGCAACCTAAATAACAGTAGGTCTATTAATGTGTGTTCATGTAGGGTCATAGTACCCTATGCATCCAAATGGTCATACAGATTGTGCGAGTTTGGAATAGTTTGAGTTTTTGACCACGTTTGACTTTTTGTCCAAGTTTGACCAAGTTTGACTCTTTGTCCAAGTTCAACCAAGTTTGACTTTTTGTCCAAGTTTGACTTTTAGTTGACTTTTGGTCCAAGTTTGACTTTTTGTCCAAGTTTGATCAAGTTTGACTTTTAGTTGACTTTTGGTCCAAGTTTGACTTTTAGTTGACCCGAGTTGACCCACGACCCGTTGGTGATTTATTAAGTGTAAACACACTACAAATGATGTATTTAACTATATTACATTCGCATACCACACTACACGTCACACAACCAACAAATTGGATTTCAAATTCCACAAAAGTTTCCTTTATAGGAAGGTCGGATTTGTAAAGTATACTTGCATATTCCAACATCCTAAGCATGTCAACTATTACACAAATATCATAGCACACTACATAAGTCAACAACACATACTAACACTTTGCGGTTCCTTCATGAAGCATACTAGCATGTGTGGTCATTTCTAAGCAATACATAATGTTCACATGTTTTGTACAACTAGCATAATAACCCTTTCATCATACATTCTAGTTAATCTTGCATATACAACCTAGACTTCAATTAACCAATTTCAAGTACTCACTTTCAATTCAACTTGTACCTATAAATGTCAACGCATGATCAAAGCACGTTTACCAATCATCACATGTCTACAATCAATCACATGCAACCCCAAATCACGTTTGTGCGTCCAAAATCATAACACATGCATCCTAGTCGATTTTCATGTCAAAAAGTTTCTACATTTAGCAAGTATTCCAAACCAAGTCGAATTCATATGTTCAAATAACCAAAATTCGTCTAACATATCTTACAAACATGCTAGCAAGTCCATAATGCTCATTATATGTCCATAACATGCAATTTCACACGATCTCTAACACAAAAGTTACTATTTTAAGTAATCTATCATAACAATCATGAAATTTCACAAACAAGTAGCCAATCTTCATCCCATTCATCATCTAAATACATATTCAATCCTATTTTCACAATATCGATCATGCAACATCAAGTTTCAATGATTCCATATCAAACCCTAATTCCATAAACACACTTTTTGCACCAATTTCATCATCTAGCTATCCAAATAACCAATAACACATAACTAATATCCCAATTCCACAACACAATCATCAATTGGCCATTTTGGATGAACTAGGGTTTCATTCCTATAATTTTCGTAACATATATATAATGTTAAGAATGAAACTTACTTGTTATGTGTTTGTAACTTCAATCAACAACCAAAAACACCACCTAAGACCCAACACAACCGAACATCATCAATGGACAAACCAAACAGCCGAATCTTCAAATGGCCATAACTGTTTAATCGCTACGAGTTAGAAGACATATTTACTATCATTGGAACCGTCTCGTCGAGACGAAGATTTTGATATATAATAGGCCCCGCGACGACGTCGGAGCTGGCCGGAATCTGGCCGCAAAGGGTGACGGCTTCAAGATCAAAAGGAAAAGGCTTTGTGCCGTTTTTTGTTAATTGTTGAGTTGGGTTGGGCCTTGGGCCACCCATGGGTCACATGGATGATCCATGGGCCCCGTTTTGTTTCGGTTTTGCAAACACACTGAAAATCTTTCTCAAATATTCATTTTTGTTTCGTAAGGGTTACCGAAATCCGCAAACAGTTAAAACCAGTAAAATACGCGGTTACAAGAAATTTCAACAATTAAACACACATAACAGTTAAAATGTATTATTATAGTATTCGTATTCATTTAAGATCACCAACGCCCGGGTATTAACTCGTGTGGTCGTTTCGTGTGAATATTTATATAACGGTTTGCACATTTAATTCATCAAATTAAATGAAAAGTATAATTGCGTTAACGTGACTAACAGAGTTTAACTAACGAAGTTAACCTGAATTTGTCGGGTGTCACATTCATTAGGTTAAGTATGGAGTTTTATAGTTTCGTACGGTGATGTAAGGTGTTCTTAGGAGTTGTAACGCGTCCTACATTATTCTAACGTGCTTTTCATGTTGCTAATGTCGCATCCTAAGCCGTAACATCTCCTGAGTTGTCGTACGATGTTCAAAGGACTTGGACGAAATCATTAGGTTTAGTTTGGACTTTTAAGGTTTCGTACGTTGTCGTAAGGTGTTGTTTGGAGTTTTAAGGTTTCCTGCGTTATTCTAACGTGCTTTTCATGTTGCTAATATGGCATAGAAAATCTTAAGATGTACAAACTTGTCGTACGATTTTCAAAGGACTCGGACGAATTCATTAGGTGTCTTATGAAGTTTTAAGGTTTCGTACGGCGATGTAAGGTGTTCATAGGAGTTGTAAGGCATCCTACATGATACTAACATTTTTTCGACTTGCTAATGGACATTAAGAGTCGTAAGATGTCCTAAGTTGTCGTACGATGTTCAAAGGAGTCGTACGAATTCATTAGGTATATTATGGAGTTTTAAGGTTTCATACGGTGTTGTAAGGTGTTGTTAGGAGTTGTAAGGCGTCCAACATTATACTAACGTACTTTTCAAGGTGCTAATATGGCATATAGAGTTGTAAGATGTCTTAAGTTGCCGTACGACGTTCAATGGACTCGGACGAATTCATTAGGTTTATTATGGAGTTTTATAGTTTCGTACGGTGATGTAAGGTGTTCTTAGGAGTTGTAACGCGTCCTACATTATTCTAACGTGCTTTTCATGTTGCTAATGTCGCATCCTAAGCCGTAACATCTCCTGAATTGTCGTATGATGTTCAAAGGAGTTGGACGAAATCATTCGGTTTAGTATGGACTTTTAAGGTTTCGTACGTTGTCGTAAGATGTTGTTTGGAGTGTTAAGGTTTCCTGCGTTATTCTAACGTGCTTTTCATGTTGCTAATATGGCATAAAAAATCTTAAGATGTACAAACTTGTCGTACGATTTTCAAACGACTCGGACGAATTCATTAGGTGTATTATGGAGTTTTAAGGTTTCGTACGGTGATGTAAGGTGTTCATAGGAGTTGTAAGGCATCGTACATGATACTAACATTTTTTCGAGTTGCTAATAGGACATAAAGAGTCGTAAGATGTCCTATGTTGTCGTACGATGTTCAAAGGACTCGTACGAATTCATCAGGTATATTATGGAGTTTTAAGGTTTCATACGGTGTGGTAAGGTATTGTTAGGAGTAGTAAGGCGTCCAACATTATACTAACGTGCTTTTCAAGGTGCTAATATGGCATATAGAGTCGTAAGATGTCTTAAGTTGCTGTATGACGTTCAATGGACTCGGACGAATTCATTAGGTTTATTATGGGGTTTTATAGTTTCGTACGGTGATGTAAGGTGTTCTTAGGAGTTGTAACGCGTCCAACATTATTCTAACGTGCTTTTCATGTTGCTAATGTCGCATCCTAAGCTGTAACATCTCCTGAGTTGTCGTATGATGTTTAAAGAACTTGGACGAAATCATTAGGTTTAGTATGGACTTTTAAGGTTTCGTACGTTGTCGTAAGGTGTTGTTTGGAGTTTTAAGGTTTCCTGCGTTATTCTAATGTGCTTTTCATGTTGCTAATATGGCATAAAAAATCTTAAGATGTACAAACTTGTCGTACGATTTTCAAACGACTCGGACGAATTCATTAGGTGTATTATGGAGTTTTAAGGTTTCGTACGGTGATGTAAGGTGTTCATAGGAGTTGTAAGGCATCGTACATGATACTAACATTTTTTCGAGTTGCTAATAGGACATAAAGAGTCGTAAGATGTCCTATGTTGTCGTACGATGTTCAAAGGACTCGTACGAATTCATCAGGTATATTATGGAGTTTTAAGGTTTCATACGGTGTGGTAAGGTATTGTTAGGAGTAGTAAGGCGTCCAACATTATACTAACGTGCTTTTCAAGGTGCTAATATGGCATATAGAGTCGTAAGATGTCTTAAGTTGTTGTATGACGTTCAATGGACTCGGACGAATTCATTAGGTTTATTATGGGGTTTTATAGTTTCGTACGGTGATGTAAGGTGTTCTTAGGAGTTGTAACGCGTCCAACATTATTCTAACGTGCTTTTCATGTTGCTAATGTCGCATCCTAAGCTGTAACATCTCCTGAGTTGTCGTACGATGTTTAAAGAACTTGGACGAAATCATTAGGTTTAGTATGGACTTTTAAGGTTTCGTACGTTGTCGTAAGGTGTTGTTTGGAGTTTTAAGGTTTCCTGCGTTATTCTAACGTGCTTTTCATGTTGCTAATATGGCATAGAAAATCTTAAGATGTACAAACTTGTCTTACGATTTTCAAAGGACTCGGACGAATCATTAGGTGTATTAGGGAGTTTTAAGGTTTCGTACGGAGATGTAAGGTGTTCTTAGGAGTTGTAACGCATCCTACATTATTCTATCGTGCTTTTGATGTTGCTAATGTCGCATCCTAAGCCGTAACATCTCCTGAGTTGTCGTACGATGTTCAAAGGACTTGGACGAAATCATTAGGTTTAGTATGGACTTTTAAGGTTTCGTACGTTGTCGTAAGGTGTTATTTGGAGTTTTAAGGTTTCCTGCGTTATTGTAACGTGCTTTTCATGTTGCTAATATGGCATAGAAAATCTTAAGATGTACAAACTTGTCTTACGATTTTCAAAGGACTCGGACAAATTCATTAGGTGTATTATGGCGTTTTATGGTTTCGTACGGTGATGTAAGGTGTTCATAGGAGTTGTAAGGCATCCTACATGATACTAACATTCTTTTCGAGTTGCTAATGGGACATAAAGAGTTGTAAGATGTCCTAAGTTGTCGTACGATGTTCAAAGGACTCGTACGAATTCATTAGGTATATTATGGAGTTTTAAGGTTTCATACGGTGTTGTAAGGTGTTGTTAGGAGTTGTAAGGCATCCAACATTATACTAACGTACTTTTCAATATGCTAATATGGCGTATAGAGTCGTAAGATGTCTTAAGTTGCCGTACGACGTTCAATGGACTCGGACTAATTCATTAGGTTTATTATGGAGTTTTATAGTTTCGTACGGTGATGTAAGGTGTTCTTAGGAGTTGTAACGCGTCCTACATTATTCTAACGTGCTTTTCATGTTGCTAATGTCGCATCCTAAGCCGTAACATCTCCTGAGTTGTCGTACGATGTTCAAAGGACTTGGACGAAATCATTAGGTTTAGTATGGACTTTTAAGGTTTCGTACGTT
This sequence comes from Tagetes erecta, assembly GCA_030867185.1. Classification (NCBI taxonomy): domain Eukaryota; kingdom Viridiplantae; phylum Streptophyta; class Magnoliopsida; order Asterales; family Asteraceae; genus Tagetes; species Tagetes erecta. The sequence goes on from CM061490.1 coordinate 48,364,819, forward strand.
GTCGTAAGGTGTTGTTTGGAGTTTTAAGGTTTCCTGCGTTATTCTAACGTGCTTTTCATGTTGCTAATATGGCATAGAAAATCTTAAGATGTACAAACTTGTCGTACGATTTTCAAAGGACTCGGACGAATTCATTAGGTGTATTATGAAGTTTTAAGGTTTCGTACGGTGATGTAAGGTGTTCATAGGAGTTGTAAGGCATCCTACATGATACTAACATTTTTTCGACTTGCTAATGGACATTAAGATTCGTAAGATGTCCTAAGTTGTCGTACGATGTTCAAAGGACTCGTACGAATTCATTAGGTATATTATGGAGTTTTAAGGTTTCATACGGTGTGGTAAGGTATTGTTAGGAGTAGTAAGCCGTCCAACATTATACTAACGTGCTTTTCAAGGTGCTAATATGGCATATAGAGTCGTAAGATGTCTTAAGTTGCTGTATGACGTTCAATGGACTCGGACGAATTCATTAGGTTTATTATGGGGTTTTATAGTTTCGTACGGTGATGTAAGGTGTTCTTAGGAGTTGTAACGCGTCCAACATTATATTAACGCACTTTTCATGTTGCTAATGTCGCATCCTAAGCTGTAACATCTCCTGAGTTGTCGTACTATGTTTAAAGGACTTGGACGAAATCATTAGGTTTAGTATGGACTTTTAAGGTTTCGTACGTTGTCGTAAGGTGTTGTTTGGAGTTTTAAGGTTTCCTGCGTTATTCTAACGGGCTTTTCATGTTTCTAATATGGCATAAAAAATCTTAAGATGTACAAACTTGTCGTACGATTTTCAAAGCACTCGGACAAATTCATTAGGTGTATTATGGAGTTTTAAGGTTTCGTACGGTGATGTAAGGTGTTCATAGGAGTTGTAAGGCATCGTACATGATACTAACATTCTTTTCGAGTTGCTAATAGGACATAAAGAGTCGTAAGATGTCCTATGTTGTCGTACGATGTTCACAGGACTCGTACGAATTCATTAGGTATATTATGGAGTTTTAAGGTTTCATACGGTGTGGTAAGGTGTTGTTAGGAGTTGTAAGGCGTCCAACATTATACTAACGTGCTTTTCAAGGTGCTAATATGGCATATAGAGTCGTAAGATGTCTTAAGTTGCTGTACGACGTTCAATGGACTCGGACGAATTCATTAGGTTTATTATGGGGTTTTATAGTTTCGTACGGTGATGTAAGGTGTTCTTAGGAGTTGTAACGCGTCCTACATTATTCTAACGTGCTTTTCATGTTGCTAATGTAGCATCCTAAGCCGTAACATCTCCTGAGTTGTCGTACGATGTTCAAAGGACTTGGACGAAATCATTAGGTTTAGTATGGACTTTTAAGGTTTCGTACGTTGTCGTAAGGTGTTGTTTGGAGTTTTAAGGTTTCCTGCGTTATTCTAACGTGCTTTTCATGTTTCTAATATGGCATAAAAAATCTTAAGATGTACAAACTTGTCGTACGATTTTTAAAGGACTCGGACGAATTCATTAGGTGTATTATGGAGTTTTAAGGTTTCGTACGGTGATGTAAGGTGTTCTTAGGAGTTGTAACGCATCCTACATTATTCTAACGTGCTTTTCATGTTGCTAATGTCGCATCCTAAGCCGTAACATCTCCTGAGTTGTTGTACGATGTTCAAAGGAATTGGACGAAATCATTAGGTTTAGTATGGACTTTTAAGGTTTCGTACGTTGTCGTAAGGTGTTGTTTGGAGTTTTAAGGTTTCCTGCGCTATTCTAACGTGCTTATCATGTTTCTAATATGGCATAAAAAATCTTAAGATGTACAAACTTGTCGTACGATTTTAAAGGACTCGGACGAATTCATTAGGTGTATTATGGAGTTTTAAGGTTTCGTACGGTGATGTAAGGTGTTCTTAGGAGTTGTAACGCATCCTACATTATTCTAACGTGCTTTTCATGTTGCTAATGTCGCATCCTAAGCCGTAACATCTCCTGAGTTGTTGTACGATGTTCAAAGGAATTGGACGAAATCATTAGGTCTAGTATGGACTTTTAAGGTTTCGTACGTTGTCGTAAGGTGTTGTTTGGAGTTTTAAGGTTTCCTGCGCTATTCTAACGTGCTTATCATGTTTCTAATATGGCATAAAAAATCTTAAGATGTACAAACTTGTCGTACGATTTTAAAGGACTCGGACGAATTCATTAGGTGTATTATGGAGTTTTAAGGTTTCGTACGGTGATGTAAGGTGTTCATAGGAGTTGTAAGGCATCGTACATGATACTAACATTCTTTTCGAGTTGCTAATAGGACATAAAGAGTCGTAATATGTCCTATGTTGTCGTACAATGTTCAATGGACTCGTACGAATTCATTAGGTATATTATGGAGTTTTAAGGTTTCATACGGTGTGGTAAGGTGTTGTTAGGAGTTGTAAGGCGTCCAACATTATACTAACGTGCTTTTCAAGGTGCTAATATGGAATATAGAGTCGTAAGATGTCTTAAGTTGCTGTACGACGTTCAATGGACTCGGACGAATTCATTAGGTTTATTATGGGGTTTTATAGTTTCGTACGGTGATGTAAGGTGTTCTTAGTAGTTGTAACGCGTCCTACATTATTCTAACGTGCTTTTCATGTTGCTAATGTCGCATCCTAAGCCGTAACATCTCCTGAGTTGTCGTACGATGTTCAAAGGACTTGGACGAAATCAATAGGTTTAGTATGGACTTTTAAGGTTTCGTACGTTGTCGTAAGGTGTTGTTTGGAGTTTTAAGGTTTCCTGCTTTATTCTAACGTGCTTTTCATGTTTCTAATATGGCATAAAAAATCTTAAGATGTACAAACTTGTCTTACGATTTTCAAAGGACTCGGACGAATCATTAGGTGTATTAGGGAGTTTTAAGGTTTCGTACGGAGATGGAAAGTGTTCTTAGGAGTTGTAACGCATCCTACATTATTCTAACGTGCTTTTCATGTTGCTAATGTCGCATCCTAAGCCGTAACATCTCCTGAGTTGTCGTACGATGTTCAAAGGACTTGGACGAAATCATTAGGTTTAGTATGGACTTTTAAGGTTTCGTACGTTGTCGTAAGGTGTTATTTGGAGTTTTAAGGTTTCCTGCGTTATTCTAACGTGCTTTTCATGTTGCTAATATGGCATAGAAAATCTTTAGATGTACAAACTTGTCGTACGATTTTCAAAGGACTCGGACAAATTCATTAGGTGTATTATGGAGTTTTAAGGTTTCGTACGGTGATGTAAGGTGTTCATAGGAGTTGTAAGGCATCCTACATGATACTAACATTCTTTTCGAGTTGCTAATGGGACATAAAGAGTTGTAAGATGTCCTAAGTTGTCGTACGATGCTCAAAGGACTCGTACGAATTCATTAGGTATATTATGGAGTTTTAAGGTTTCATACGGTGTTGTCAGGTGTTGTTAGGAGTTGTAAGGCATCCAACATTATACTAACGTGCTTTTCAATGTGCTAATATGGCATATAGAGTCGTAAGATGTCTTAAGTTGCCGTACGACGTTCAATGGACTCGGACTAATTCATTAGGGTTATTATGGAGTTTTATAGTTTCGTACGGTGATGTAAGGTGTTCTTAGGAGTTGTAACGCGTCCTACATTATTCTAACATGCTTTTCATGTTGCTAATGTCGCATCCTAAGCCGTAACATCTCCTGAGTTATCGTACGATGTTCAAAGGACTTGGACGAAATCATTAGGTTTAGTATGGACTTTTAAGGTTTCGTACGTTGTCGTAAGGTGTTGTTTGGAGTTTTACGGTTTCCTGCGTTATTCTAACGTGCTTTTCATGTTGCTAATATGGCATAGAAAATCTTAAGATGTACAAACTTGTCGTACGATTTTCAAAGGACTCGGACGAATTCATTAGGTGTATTATGGAGTTTTAAGGTTTCGTACGGTGATGTAAGGTGTTCATAGGAGTTGTAAGGCATCGTACATGATACTAACATTCTTTTCGAGTTGCTAATAGGACATAAAGAGTCGTAAGATGTCCTATGTTGTCGTACGATGTTCAAAGGACTCGTACGAATTCATTAGGTATATTATGGAGTTTTAAGGTTTCATACGGTGTGGTAAGGTGTTGTTAGGAGTTGTAAGGCGTCCAACATTATACTAACGTGCTTTTCAAGGTGCTAATATGGCATATAGAGTCGTAAGATGTCTTAAGTTGCTGTACGACGTTCAATGGACTCGGACGAATTCATTAGGTTTATTATGGGGTTTTATAGTTTCGTACGGTGATGTAAGGTGTTCTTAGGAGTTGTAACGCGTCCTACATTATTCTAACGTGCTTTTCATGTTGCTAATGTAGCATCCTAAGCCGTAACATCTCCTGAGTTGTCGTACGATGTTCAAAGGACTTGGACGAAATCATTAGGTTTAGTATGGACTTTTAAGGTTTCGTACGTTGTCGTAAGGTGTTGTTTGGAGTTTTAAGGTTTCCTGCGTTATTCTAACGTGCTTTTCATGTTTCTAATATGGCATAAAAAATCTTAAGATGTACAAACTTGTCGTACGATTTTTAAAGGACTCGAACGAATTCATTAGGTGTATTATGGAGTTTTAAGGTTTCGTACGGTGATGTAAGGTGTTCTTAGGAGTTGTAACGCATCCTACATTATTCTAACGTGCTTTTCATGTTGCTAATGTCGCATCCTAAGCCGTAACATCTCCTGAGTTGTTGTACGATGTTCAAAGGAATTGGACGAAATCATTAGGTTTAGTATGGACTTTTAAGGTTTCGTACGTTGTCGTAAGGTGTTGTTTGGAGTTTTAAGGTTTCCTGCGTTATTCTAACGTGCTTTTCATGTTGCTAATATGGCATAGAAAATCTTTAGATGTACAAACTTGTCGTACGATTTTCAAAGGACTCGGACAAATTCATTAGGTGTATTATGGAGTTTTAAGGTTTCGTACGGTGATGTAAGGTGTTCATAGGAGTTGTAAGGCATCCTACACGATACTAACATTCTTTTCGAGTTGCTAATGGGACATAAAGAGTTGTAAGATGTCCTAAGTTGTCGTACGATGTTCAAAGGACTCGTACGAATTCATTAGGTATATTATGGAGTTTTTAGGTTTCATACGGTGTTGTCAGGTGTTGTTAGGAGTTGTAAGGCATCCAACATTATACTAACGTGCTTTTCAATGTGCTAATATGGCATATAGAGTCGTAAGATGTCTTAAGTTGCCGTACGACGTTCAATGGACTCGGACTAATTCATTAGGTTTATTATGGAGTTTTATAGTTTCGTACGGTGATGTAAGGTGTTCTTAGGAGTTGTAACGCGTCCTACATTATTCTAACGTGCTTTTCATGTTGCTAATGTCGCATCCTAAGCCGTAACATCTCCTGAGTTATCGTACGATGTTCAAAGGACTTGGACGAAATCATTAGGTTTAGTATGGACTTTTAAGGTTTCGTACGTTGTCGTAAGGTGTTGTTTGGAGTTTTAAGGTTTCCTGCGTTATTCTAACGTGCTTTTCATGTTGCTAATATGGCATAGAAAATCTTAAGATGTACAAACTTGTCGTACGATTTTCAAAGGACTCGGACGAATTCATTAGGTGTATTATGAAGTTTTAAGGTTTCGTACGGTGATGTAAGGTGTTCATAGGAGTTGTAAGGCATCCTACATGATACTAAAATTTTTTCGACTTGCTAATGGACATTAAGATTCGTAAGATGTCCTAAGTTGTCGTACGATGTTCAAAGGACTCGTACGAATTCATTAGGTATATTATGGAGTTTTAAGGTTTTATACGGTGTGGTAAGGTATTGTTAGGAGTAGTAAGGCGTCCAACATTATACTAACGTGCTTTTCAAGGTGCTAATATGGCATATAGAGTCGTAAGATGTCTTAAGTTGCTGTATGACGTTCAATGGACTCGGACGAATTCATTAGGTTTATTATGGGGTTTTATAGTTTCGTACGGTGATGTAAGGTGTTCTTAGGAGTTGTAACGCGTCCAACATTATTCTAACGTGCTTTTCATGTTGCTAATGTCGCATCCTAAGCCGTAACATCTCCTGAGTTGTCGTACGATGTTTAAAGGACTTGGACGAAATCATTAGGTTTAGTATGGACTTTTAAGGTTTCGTATGTTGTCGTAAGGTGTTGTTTGGAGTTTTATGGTTTCCTGCGTTATTCTAACGTGCTTTTCATGTTGCTAATACGGCATAGAAAATCTTAAGATGTACAAACTTGTCGTACGATTTTCAAAGGACTCGGACGAATTCATTAGGTGTATTATGGAGTTTTAAGGTTTCGTACGGTGATGTAAGGTGTTCATAGGAGTTGTAAGGCATCCTACACGATACTAACATTCTTTTCGAGTTGCTAATGGGACATAAAGAGTTGTAAGATGTCCTAAGTTGTCGTACGATGTTCAAAGGACTCGTACGAATTCATTAGGTATATTATGGAGTTTTTAGGTTTCATACGGTGTTGTCAGGTGTTGTTAGGAGTTGTAAGGCATCCAACATTATACTAACGTGCTTTTCAATGTGCTAATATGGCATATAGAGTCGTAAGATGTCTTAAGTTGCCGTACGACGTTCAATGGACTCGGACTAATTCATTAGGTTTATTATGGAGTTTTATAGTTTCGTACGGTGATGTAAGGTGTTCTTAGGAGTTGTAACGCGTCCTACATTATTCTAACGTGCTTTTCATGTTGCTAATGTCGCATCCTAAGCCGTAACATCTCCTGAGTTATCGTACGATGTTCAAAGGACTTGGACGAAATCATTAGGTTTAGTATGGACTTTTAAGGTTTCGTACGTTGTCGTAAGGTGTTGTTTGGAGTTTTAAGGTTTCCTGCGTTATTCTAACGTGCTTTTCATGTTGCTAATATGGCATAGAAAATCTTAAGATGTACAAACTTGTCGTACGATTTTCAAAGGACTCGGACGAATTCATTAGGTGTATTATGAAGTTTTAAGGTTTCGTACGGTGATGTAAGGTGTTCATAGGAGTTGTAAGGCATCCTACATGATACTAAAATTTTTTCGACTTGCTAATGGACATTAAGATTCGTAAGATGTCCTAAGTTGTCGTACGATGTTCAAAGGACTCGTACGAATTCATTAGGTATATTATGGAGTTTTAAGGTTTTATACGGTGTGGTAAGGTATTGTTAGGAGTAGTAAGGCGTCCAACATTATACTAACGTGCTTTTCAAGGTGCTAATATGGCATATAGAGTCGTAAGATGTCTTAAGTTGCTGTATGACGTTCAATGGACTCGGACGAATTCATTAGGTTTATTATGGGGTTTTATAGTTTCGTACGGTGATGTAAGGTGTTCTTAGGAGTTGTAACGCGTCCAACATTATTCTAACGTGCTTTTCATGTTGCTAATGTCGCATCCTAAGCTGTAACATCTCCTGAGTTGTCGTACGATGTTTAAAGGACTTGGACGAAATCATTAGGTTTAGTATGGACTTTTAAGGTTTCGTATGTTGTCGTAAGGTGTTGTTTGGAGTTTTATGGTTTCCTGCGTTATTCTAACGTGCTTTTCATGTTGCTAATACGGCATAGAAAATCTTAAGATGTACAAACTTGTCGTACGATTTTCAAAGGACTCGGACGAATTCATTAGGTGTATTATGGAGTTTTAAGGTTTCGTACGGTGATGTAAGGTGTTCATAGGAGTTGTAAGGCATCCTACATGATACTAACATTCTTTTCGAGTTGCTAATGGGACATAAAGAGTTGTAAGATGTCCTAAGTTGTCGTACGATGTTCAAAGGACTCGTACGAATTCATTAGGTATATTATGGAGTTTTAAGGTTTCATACGGTGTTGTAAGGTGTTCTTAGTAGTTGTAACGCGTCCTACATTATTCTAACGTGCTTTTCATGTTGCTAATGTCGCATCCTAAGCCGTAACATCTCCTGAGTTGTCGTACGATGTTCAAAGGACTTGGACGAAATCATTAGGTTTAGTATGGACTTTTAAGGTTTCGTACGTTGTCGTAAGGTGTTGTTTGGAGTTTTAAGGTTTCCTGCTTTATTCTAACGTGCTTTTCATGTTTCTAATATGGCATAAAAAATCTTAAGATGTACAAACTTGTCTTACGATTTTCAAAGGACTCGGACGAATCATTAGGTGTATTAGGGAGTTTTAAGGTTTCGTACGGAGATGTAAAGTGTTCTTAGGAGTTGTAACGCATCCTACATTATTCTAACGTGCTTTTCATGTTGCTAATGTCGCATCCTAAGCCGTAACATCTCCTGAGTTGTCGTACGATGTTCAAAGGACTTGGACGAAATCATTAGGTTTAGTATGGACTTTTAAGGTTTCGTACGTTGTCGTAAGGTGTTATTTGGAGTTTTAAGGTTTCCTGCGTTATTCTAACGTGCTTTTCATGTTGCTAATATGGCATAGAAAATCTTAAGATGTACAAACTTGTCGTACGATTTTCAAAGGACTCGGACAAATTCATTAGGTGTATTATGGAGTTTTAAGGTTTCGTACGGTGATGTAAGGTGTTCATAGGAGTTGTAAGGCATCCTACACGATACTAACATTCTTTTCGAGTTGCTAATGGGACATAAAGAGTTGTAAGATGTCCTAAGTTGTCGTACGATGTTCAAAGGACTCGTACGAATTCATTAGGTATATTATGGAGTTTTTAGGTTTCATACGGTGTTGTCAGGTGTTGTTAGGAGTTGTAAGGCATCCAACATTATACTAACGTGCTTTTCAATGTGCTAATATGGCATATAGAGTCGTAAGATGTCTTTAGTTGCCGTACGACGTTCAATGGACTCGGACTAATTCATTAGGTTTATTATGGAGTTTTATAGTTTCGTACGGTGATGTAAGGTGTTCTTAGGAGTTGTAACGCGTCCTACATTATTCTAACGTGCTTTTCATGTTGCTAATGTCGCATCCTAAGCCGTAACATCTCCTGAGTTATCGTACGATGTTCAAAGGACTTGGACGAAATCATTAGGTTTAGTATGGACTTTTAAGGTTTCGTACGTTGTCGTAAGGTGTTGTTTGGAGTTTTAAGGTTTCCTGCGTTATTCTAACGTGCTTTTCATGTTGCTAATATGGCATAGAAAATCTTAAGATGTACAAACTTGTCGTACGATTTTCAAAGGACTCGGACGAATTCATTAGGTGTATTATGAAGTTTTAAGGTTTCGTACGGTGATGTAAGGTGTTCATAGGAGTTGTAAGGCATCCTACATGATACTAACATTTTTTCGACTTGCTAATGGACATTAAGATTCGTAAGATGTCCTAAGTTGTCGTACGATGTTCAAAGGACTCGTACGAATTCATTAGGTATATTATGGAGTTTTAAGGTTTTATACGGTGTGGTAAGGTATTGTTAGGAGTAGTAAGGCGTCCAACATTATACTAACGTGCTTTTCAAGGTGCTAATATGGCATATAGAGTCGTAAGATGTCTTAAGTTGCTGTATGACGTTCAATGGACTCGGACGAATTCATTAGGTTTATTATGGGGTTTTATAGTTTCGTACGGTGATGTAAGGTGTTCTTAGGAGTTGTAACGCGTCCAACATTATTCTAACGTGCTTTTCATGTTGCTAATGTCGCATCCTAAGCTGTAACATCTCCTGAGTTGTCGTACGATGTTTAAAGGACTTGGACGAAATCATTAGGTTTAGTATGGACTTTTAAGGTTTCGTATGTTGTCGTAAGGTGTTGTTTGGAGTTTTATGGTTTCCTACGTTATTCTAACGTGCTTTTCATGTTGCTAATACGGCATAGAAAATCTTAAGATGTACAAACTTGTCGTACGATTTTCAAAGGACTCGGACGAATTCATTAGGTGTATTATGGAGTTTTAAGGTTTCGTACGGTGATGTAAGGTGTTCATAGGAGTTGTAAGGCATCCTACATGATACTAACATTCTTTTCGAGTTGCTAATGGGACATAAAGAGTTGTAAGATGTCCTAAGTTGTCGTACGATGTTCAAAGGACTCGTACGAATTCATTAGGTATATTATGGAGTTTTAAGGTTTCATACGGTGTTGTAAGGTGTTCTTAGTAGTTGTAACGCGTCCTACATTATTCTAACGTGCTTTTCATGTTGCTAATGTCGCATCCTAAGCCGTAACATCTCCTGAGTTGTCGTACGATGTTCAAAGGACTTGGACGAAATCATTAGGTTTAGTATGGACTTTTAAGGTTTCGTACGTTGTCGTAAGGTGTTGTTTGGAGTTTTAAGGTTTCCTGCTTTATTCTAACGTGCTTTTCATGTTTCTAATATGGCATAAAAAATCTTAAGATGTACAAACTTGTCTTACGATTTTCAAAGGACTCGGACGAATCATTAGGTGTATTAGGGAGTTTTAAGGTTTCGTACGGAGATGTAAAGTGTTCTTAGGAGTTGTAACGCATCCTACATTATTCTAACGTGCTTTTCATGTTGCTAATGTCGCATCCTAAGCCGTAACATCTCCTGAGTTGTCGTACGATGTTCAAAGGACTTGGACGAAATCATTAGGTTTAGTATGGACTTTTAAGGTTTCGTACGTTGTCGTAAGGTGTTATTTGGAGTTTTAAGGTTTCCTGCGTTATTCTAACGTGCTTTTCATGTTGCTAATATGGCATAGAAAATCTTAAGATGTACAAACTTGTCGTACGATTTTCAAAGGACTCGGACAAATTCATTAGGTGTATTATGGAGTTTTAAGGTTTCGTACGGTGATGTAAGGTGTTCATAGGAGTTGTAAGGCATCCTACACGATACTAACATTCTTTTCGAGTTGCTAATGGGACATAAAGAGTTGTAAGATGTCCTAAGTTGTCGTACGATGTTCAAAGGACTCGTACGAATTCATTAGGTATATTATGGAGTTTTTAGGTTTCATACGGTGTTGTCAGGTGTTGTTAGGAGTTGTAAGGCATCCAACATTATACTAACGTGCTTTTCAATGTGCTAATATGGCATATAGAGTCGTAAGATGTCTTAAGTTGCCGTACGACGTTCAATGGACTCGGACTAATTCATTAGGTTTATTATGGAGTTTTATAGTTTCGTACGGTGATGTAAGGTGTTCTTAGGAGTTGTAACGCGTCCTACATTATTCTAACGTGCTTTTCATGTTGCTAATGTCGCATCCTAAGCCGTAACATCTCCTGAGTTATCGTACGATGTTCAAAGGACTTGGACGAAATCATTAGGTTTAGTATGGACTTTTAAGGTTTCGTACGTTGTCGTAAGGTGTTGTTTGGAGTTTTAAGGTTTCCTGCGTTATTCTAACGTGCTTTTCATGTTGCTAATATGGCATAGAAAATCTTAAGATGTACAAACTTGTCGTACGATTTTCAAAGGACTCGGACGAATTCATTAGGTGTATTATGAAGTTTTAAGGTTTCGTACGGTGATGTAAGGTGTTCATAGGAGTTGTAAGGCATCCTACATGATACTAACATTTTTTCGACTTGCTAATGGACATTAAGATTCGTAAGATGTCCTAAGTTGTCGTACGATGTTCAAAGGACTCGTACGAATTCATTAGGTATATTATGGAGTTTTAAGGTTTTATACGGTGTGGTAAGGTATTGTTAGGAGTAGTAAGGCGTCCAACATTATACTAACGTGCTTTTCAAGTTGCTAATATGGCATATAGAGTCGTAAGATGTCTTAAGTTGCTGTATGACGTTCAATGGACTCGGACGAATTCATTAGGTTTATTATGGGGTTTTATAGTTTCGTACGGTGATGTAAGGTGTTCTTAGGAGTTGTAACGCGTCCAACATTATTCTAACGTTCTTTTCATGTTGCTAATGTCGCATCCTAAGCTGTAACATCTCCTGAGTTGTCGTACGATGTTTAAAGGACTTGGACGAAATCATTAGGTTTAGTATGGACTTTTAAGGTTTCGTATGTTGTCGTAAGGTGTTGTTTGGAGTTTTATGGTTTCCTGCGTTATTCTAACGTGCTTTTCATGTTGCTAATACGGCATAGAAAATCTTAAGATGTACAAACTTGTCGTACGATTTTCAAAGGACTCGGACGAATTCATTAGGTGTATTATGGAGTTTTAAGGTTTCGTACGGTGATGTAAGGTGTTCATAGGAGTTGTAAGGCATCCTACATGATACTAACATTCTTTTCGAGTTGCTAATGGGACATAAAGAGTTGTAAGATGTCCTAAGTTGTCGTACGATGTTCAAAGGACTCGTACGAATTCATTAGGTATATTATGGAGTTTTAAGGTTTCATACGGTGTTGTAAGGTGTTCTTAGTAGTTGTAACGCGTCCTACATTATTCTAACGTGCTTTTCATGTTGCTAATGTCGCATCCTAAGCCGTAACATCTCCTGAGTTGTCGTACGATGTTCAAAGGACTTGGACGAAATCATTAGGTTTAGTATGGACTTTTAAGGTTTCGTACGTTGTCGTAAGGTGTTGTTTGGAGTTTTAAGGTTTCCTGCTTTATTCTAACGTGCTTTTCATGTTTCTAATATGGCATAAAAAATCTTAAGATGTACAAACTTGTCTTACGATTTTCAAAGGACTCGGACGAATCATTAGGTGTATTAGGGAGTTTTAAGGTTTCGTACGGAGATGTAAAGTGTTCTTAGGAGTTGTAACGCATCCTACATTATTCTAACGTGCTTTTCATGTTGCTAATGTCGCATCCTAAGCCGTAACATCTCCTGAGTTGTCGTACGATGTTCAAAGGACTTGGACGAAATCATTAGGTTTAGTATGGACTTTTAAGGTTTCGTACGTTGTCGTAAGGTGTTATTTGGAGTTTTAAGGTTTCCTGCGTTATTCTAACGTGCTTTTCATGTTGCTAATATGGCATAGAAAATCTTAAGATGTACAAACTTGTCGTACAATTTTCAAAGGACTCGGACAAATTCATTAGGTGTATTATGGAGTTTTAAGGTTTCGTACGGTGATGTAAGGTGTTCATAGGAGTTGTAAGGCATCCTACACGATACTAACATTCTTTTCGAGTTGCTAATGGGACATAAAGAGTTGTAAGATGTCCTAAGTTGTCGTACGATGTTCAAAGGACTCGTACGAATTCATTAGGTATATTATGGAGTTTTTAGGTTTCATACGGTGTTGTCAGGTGTTGTTAGGAGTTGTAAGGCATCCAACATTATACTAACGTGCTTTTCAATGTGCTAATATGGCATATAGAGTCGTAAGATGTCTTAAGTTGCCGTACGACGTTCAATGGACTCGGACTAATTCATTAGGTTTATTATGGAGTTTTATAGTTTCGTACGGTGATGTAAGGTGTTCTTAGGAGTTGTAACGCGTCCTACATTATTCTAACGTGCTTTTCATGTTGCTAATGTCGCATCCTAAGCCGTAACATCTCCTGAGTTATCGTACGATGTTCAAAGGACTTGGACGAAATCATTAGGTTTAGTATGGACTTTTAAGGTTTCGTACGTTGTCGTAAGGTGTTGTTTGGAGTTTTAAGGTTTCCTGCGTTATTCTAACGTGCTTTTCATGTTGCTAATATGGCATAGAAAATCTTAAGATGTACAAACTTGTCGTACGATTTTCAAAGGACTCGGACGAATTCATTAGGTGTATTATGAAGTTTTAAGGTTTCGTACGGTGATGTAAGGTGTTCATAGGAGTTGTAAGGCATCCTACATGATACTAACATTTTTTCGACTTGCTAATGGACATTAAGATTCGTAAGATGTCCTAAGTTGTCGTACGATGTTCAAAGGACTCGTACGAATTCATTAGGTATATTATGGAGTTTTAAGGTTTTATACGGTGTGGTAAGGTATTGTTAGGAGTAGTAAGGCGTCCAACATTATACTAACGTGCTTTTCAAGGTGCTAATATGGCATATAGAGTCGTAAGATGTCTTAAGTTGCTGTATGACGTTCAATGGACTCGGACGAATTCATTAGGTTTATTATGGGGTTTTATAGTTTCGTACGGTGATGTAAGGTGTTCTTAGTAGTTGTAACGCGTCCTACATTATTCTAACGTGCTTTTCATGTTGCTAATGTCGCATCCTAAGCCGTAACATCTCCTGAGTTGTCGTACGATGTTCAAAGGACTTGGACGAAATCAATAGATTTAGTATGGACTTTTAAGGTTTCGTACGTTGTCGTAAGGTGTTGTTTGGAGTTTTAAGGTTTCCTGCTTTATTCTAACGTGCTTTTCATGTTTCTAATATGGCATAAAAAATCTTAAGATGTACAAACTTGTCTTACGATTTTCAAAGGGCTCGTACGAATCATTAGGTGTATTAGGGAGTTTTAAGGTTTCGTACGGAGATGTAAAGTGTTCTTAGGAGTTGTAACGCATCCTACATTATTCTAACGTGCTTTTCATGTTGCTAATGTCGCATCCTAAGCCGTAACATCTCCTGAGTTGTCGTACGATGTTCAAAGGACTTGGACGAAATCATTAGGTTTAGTATGGACTTTTAAGGTTTCGTACGTTGTCGTAAGGTGTTATTTGGAGTTTTAAGGTTTCCTGCGTTATTCTAACGTGCTTTTCATGTTGCTAATATGGCATAGAAAATCTTTAGATGTACAAACTTGTCGTACGATTTTCAAAGGACTCGGACAAATTCATTAGTTGTATTATGGAGTTTTAAGGTTTCGTACGGTGATGTAAGGTGTTCATAGGAGTTGTAAGGCATCCTACATGATACTAACATTCTTTTCGAGTTGCTAATGGGACATAAAGAGTTGTAAGATGTCCTAAGTTGTCGTACGATGCTCAAAGGACTCGTACGAATTCATTAGGTATATTATGGAGTTTTAAGGTTTCATACGGTGTTGTCAGGTGTTGTTAGGAGTTGTAAGGCATCCAACATTATACTAACGTGCTTTTCAATGTGCTAATATGGCATATAGAGTCGTAAGATGTCTTAAGTTGCCGTACGACGTTCAATGGACTCGGACTAATTCATTAGGTTTATTATGGAGTTTTATAGTTTCGTACGGTGATGTAAGGTGTTCTTAGGAGTTGTAACGCGTCCTACATTATTCTAACGTGCTTTTCATGTTGCTAATGTCGCATCCTAAGCCGTAACATCTCCTGAGTTATCGTACGTTGTTCAAAGGACTTGGACGAAATCATTAGGTTTAGTATGGACTTTTAAGGTTTCGTACGTTGTCGTAAGGTGTTGTTTGGAGTTTTAAGGTTTCCTGCGTTATTCTAACGTGCTTTTCATGTTGCTAATATGGCATAGAAAATCTTAAGATGTACAAACTTGTCGTACGATTTTCAAAGGACTCGGACGAATTCATTAGGTGTATTATGAAGTTTTAAGGTTTCGTACGGTGATGTAAGGTGTTCATAGGAGTTGTAAGGCATCCTACATGATACTAACATTTTTTCGACTTGCTAATGGACATTAAGATTCGTAAGATGTCCTAAGTTGTCGTACGATGTTCAAAGGACTCGTACGAATTCATTAGGTATATTATGGAGTTTTAAGGTTTTATACGGTGTGGTAAGGTATTGTTAGGAGTAGTAAGGCGTCCAACATTATACTAACGTGCTTTTCAAGGTGCTAATATGGCATATAGACTCGTAAGATGTCTTAAGTTGCTGTATGACGTCCAATGGACTCGGACGAATTCATTAGGTTTATTATGGGGTTTTATAGTTTCGTACGGTGATGTAAGGTGTTCTTAGGAGTTGTAACGCGTCCAACATTATTCTAACGTGCTTTTCATGTTGCTAATGTCGCATCCTAAGCTTTAACATCTCCTGAGTTGTCGTACGATGTTTAAAGGACTTGGACGAAATCATTAGGTTTAGTATGGACTTTTAAGGTTTCGTATGTTGTCGTAAGGTGTTGTTTGGAGTTTTATGGTTTCCTGCGTTATTCTAACGTGCTTTTCATGTTGCTAATACGGCATAGAAAATCTTAAGATGTACAAACTTGTCGTACGATTTTCAAAGGACTCGGACGAATTCATTAGGTGTATTATGGAGTTTTAAGGTTTCGTACGGTGATGTAAGGTGTTCATAGGAGTTGTAAGGCATCCTACATGATACTAACATTCTTTTCGAGTTGCTAATGGGACATAAAGAGTTGTAAGATGTCCTAAGTTGTCGTACGATTTTCAAAGGACTCGTACGAATTCATTAGGTATATTATGGAGTTTTAAGGTTTCATACGGTGTTGTAAGGTGTTCTTAGTAGTTGTAACGCGTCCTACATTATTCTAACGTGCTTTTCATGTTGCTAATGTCGCATCCTAAGCCGTAACATCTCCTGAGTTGTTGTACGATGTTCAAAGGACTTGGACGAAATCATTAGGTTTAGTATGGACTTTTAAGGTTTCGTACGTTGTCGTAAGGTGTTGTTTGGAGTTTTAAGGTTTCCTGCTTTATTCTAACGTGCTTTTCATGTTTCTAATATGGCATAAAAAATCTTAAGATGTACAAACTTGTCTTACGATTTTCAAAGGACTCGGACGAATCATTAGGTGTATTAGGGAGTTTTAAGGTTTCGTACGGAGATGTAAAGTGTTCTTAGGAATTGTAACGCATCCTACATTATTCTAACGTGCTTTTCATGTTGCTAATGTCGCATCCTAAGCCGTAACATCTCCTGAGTTGTCGTACGATGTTCAAAGGACTTGGACGAAATCATTAGGTTTAGTATGGACTTTTAAGGTTTCGTACGTTGTCGTAAGGTGTTATTTGGAGTTTTAAGGTTTCCTGCGTTATTCTAACGTGCTTTTCATGTTGCTAATATGGCATAGAAAATCTTAAGATGTACAAACTTGTCGTACGATTTTCAAAGGACTCGGACAAATTCATTAGGTGCATTATGGAGTTTTAAGGTTTCGTACGGTGATGTAAGGTGTTCATAGGAGTTGTAAGGCATCCTACATGATACTAACATTCTTTTCGAGTTGCTAATGAGACATAAAGAGTTGTAAGATGTCCTAAGTTGTCGTACGATGTTCAAAGGACTCGTACGAATTCATTAGGTATATTATGGAGTTTTTAGGTTTCATACGGTGTTGTCAGGTGTTGTTAGGAGTTGTAAGGCATCCAACATTATACTAACGTGCTTTTCAATGTGCTAATATGGCATATAGAGTCGTAAGATGTCTTAAGTTGTCGTACGACGTTCAATGGACTCGGACTAATTCATTAGGTTTATTATGGAGTTTTATAGTTTCGTACGGTGATGTAAGGTGTTCTTAGGAGTTGTAACGCGTCCTACATTATTCTAACGTGCTTTTCATGTTGCTAATGTCGCATCCTAAGCCGTAACATCTCCTGAGTTATCGTACGATGTTCAAAGGACTTGGACGAAATCATTAGGTTTAGTATGGACTTTTAAGGTTTCGTACGTTGTCGTAAGGTGTTGTTTGGAGTTTTAAGGTTTCCTGCGTTATTCTAACGTGCTTTTCATGTTGCTAATATGGCATAGAAAATCTTAAGATGTACAAACTTGTCGTACGATTTTCAAAGGACTCGGACGAATTCATTAGGTGTATTATGAAGTTTTAAGGTTTCGTACGGTGATGTAAGGTGTTCATAGGAGTTGTAAGGCATCCTACATGATACTAACATTTTTTCGACTTGCTTATGGACATTAAGATTCGTAAGATGTCCTAAGTTGTCGTACGATGTTCAAAGGACTCGTACGAATTCATTAGGTATATTATGGAGTTTTAAGGTTTCATACGGTGTGGTAAGGTATTGTTAGGAGTAGTAAGGCGTCCAACATTATACTAACGTGCTTTTCAAGGTGCTAATATGGCATATAGAGTCGTAAGATGTCTTAAGTTGCTGTATGACGTTCAATGGACTCGGACGAATTCATTAGGTTTATTATGGGGTTTTATAGTTTCGTACGGTGATGTAAGGTGTTCTTAGGAGTTGTAACGCGTCCAACATTATTCTAACGTGCTTTTCATGTTGCTAATGTCGCATCCTAAGCTGTAACATCTCCTGAGTTGTCGTACGATGTTTAAAGGACTTGGACGAAATCATTAGGTTTAGTATGGACTTTTAAGGTTTCGTATGTTGTCGTAAGGTGTTGTTTTGAGTTTTATGGTTTCCTGCGTTATTCTAACGTGCTTTTCATGTTGCTAATATGGCATAGAAAATCTTGAGATGTACAAACTTGTCGTACGATTTTCAAAGGACTCGGACGAATTCATTAGGTGTATTATGGAGTTTTAAGGTTTCGTACGGTGATGTAAGGTGTTCATAGGAGTTGTAAGGCATCCTACATGATACTAACATTCTTTTCGAGTTGCTAATGGGACATAAAGAGTTGTAAGATGTCCTAAGTTGTCGTACGATGTTCAAAGGACTCGTACGAATTCATTAGGTATATTATGGAGTTTTAAGGTTTCATACGGTGTTGTAAGGTGTTGTTAGGAGTTGTAAGGCGTCCAACATTATACTAACGTGCTTTTCAAGGTGCTAATATGGCATATAGAGTCGTAAGATGTCTTAAGTTGCCGTACGACATTCAATGGACTCGGACTAATTCATTATGTTTAGTATGGACTTTTAAGGTTTCGTACGTTGTCGTAAGGTGTTGTTTGGAGTTTTAAGGTTTCCTGCGTTATTCTAACGTGCTTTTCATGTTTCTAATATGGCATAAAAAATCTTAAGATGTACAAACTTGTCGTACGATTTCAAAGGACTCGGACGAATTATTAGGTGTATTATGGAGTTTTAAGGTTTCGTACGGTGATGTAAGGTGTTCATAGGAGTTGTAAGGCATCGTACATGATACTAACATTCTTTTCGAGTTGCTAATAGGACATTAAGAGTCGTAAGATGTCCTATGTTGTCGTACGATGTTCAAAGGACTCGTACGAATTCATTAGGTATATTATGGAGTTTTAAGGTTTCATACGGTGTGGTAAGGTGTTGTTAGGAGTTGTAAGGCGTCCAACATTATACTAACGTGCTTTTCAAGGTGCTAATATGGCATATAGAGTCGTAAGATGTCTTAAGTTGTTGTACGACGTTCAATGGACTCGGACGAATTCATTAGGTTTATTATGGGGTTTTATAGTTTCGTACGGTGATGTAAGGTGTTCTTAGGAGTTGTAACGCGTCCTACATTATTCTAACGTGCTTTTCATGTTGCTAATGTCGCATCCTAAGCCGTAACATCTCCTGAGTTGTCGTAAGATGTTCAAAGGACTTGGACGAAATCATTAGGTTTAGTATGGACTTTTAAGGTTTCGTACGTTGTCGTAAGGTGTTGTTTGGAGTTTTAAGGTTTCCTGCGTTATTCTAACGTGCTTTTCATGTTTCTAATATCGCATAAAAAATCTTAAGATGTACAAACTTGTCGTACGATTTTCAAAGGACTCAGACGAATTCATTAGGTGTATTATGGAGTTTTAAGGTTTCGTACGGTGACGTAAGGTGTTCTTAGGAGTTGTAACGCATCCTACATTATTCTAACGTGCTTTTCATGTTGCTAATGTCGCATCCTAAGCCGTAACATCTCCTGAGTTGTCGTACGATGTTCAAAGGACTTGGACGAAATCATTAGGTTTAGTATGGACTTTTAAGGTTTCGTACGTTGTCGTAAGGTGTTGTTTGGAGTTTTAAGGTTTCCTGCGTTATTCTAACGTGCTTTTCATGTTTCTAACATGGCATAAAAAATCTTAAGATGTACAAACTTGTCGTACGATTTTCAAAGGACTCGGACGAATTCATTAGGTGTATTATGGAGTTTTAAGGTTTCGTACGGTGATGTAAGGTGTTCATAGGAGTTGTAAGGCATCGTACATGATACTAACATTCTTTTCGAGTTGCTAATAGGACATAAAGAGT
Organism: Tagetes erecta; assembly: GCA_030867185.1. Taxonomy (NCBI): domain Eukaryota; kingdom Viridiplantae; phylum Streptophyta; class Magnoliopsida; order Asterales; family Asteraceae; genus Tagetes; species Tagetes erecta. The sequence continues at coordinate 48,384,595 of CM061490.1, forward strand.
CGTAAGATGTCCTATGTTGTCGTACGATGTTCAAAGGACTCGCACGAATTCATTAGGTATATTATGGAGTTTTAAGGTTTCATACGGTGTTGTAAGGTGTTGTTAGGAGTTGTAAGGCGTCCAACATTATACTAACGTGCTTTTCAAGGTGCTAATATGGCATATAGGGTCGTAAGATGTGTTAAGTTGCCGTACGACATTCAATGGACTCGGACTAATTCATTATGTTTAGTATGGAGTTTTAAGGTTTCGTACGTTGTCGTAAGGTGTTGTTTGGAGTTTTAAGGTTTCCTGCGTTATTCTAACGTGCTTTTCATGTTTCTAATATGGCATAAAAAATCTTAAGATGTACAAACTTGTCGTACGATTTCAAAGGACTCGGACGAATTATTAGGTGTATTATGGAGTTTTAAGGTTTCGTACGGTGATGTAAGGTGTTCATAGGAGTTGTAAGGCATCGTACATGATACTAACATTCTTTTCGAGTTGCTAATAGGACATTAAGAGTCGTAAGATGTCCTATGTTGTCGTACGATGTTCAAAGGACTCGTACGAATTCATTAGGTATATTATGGAGTTTTAAGGTTTCATACGGTGTGGTAAGGTGTTGTTAGGAGTTGTAAGGCGTCCAACATTATACTAACGTGCTTTTCAAGGTGCTAATATGGCATATAGAGTCGTAAGATGTCTTAAGTTGTTGTACGACGTTCAATGGACTCGGACGAATTCTTTAGGTTTATTATGGGGTTTTATAGTTTCGTACGGTGATGTAAGGTGTTCTTAGGAGTTGTAACGCGTCCTACATTATTCTAACGTGCTTTTCATGTTGCTAATGTCGCATCCTAAGCCGTAACATCTCCTGAGTTGTCGTACGATGTTCAAAGGACTTGGACGAAATCATTAGGTTTAGTATGGACTTTTAAGGTTTCGTACGTTGTCGTAAGGTGTTGTTTGGAGTTTTAAGGTTTCCTGCGTTATTCTAACGTGCTTTTCATGTTTCTAACATGGCATAAAAAATCTTAAGATGTACAAACTTGTCGTACGATTTTCAAAGGACTCGGACGAATTCATTAGGTGTATTATGGAGTTTTAAGGTTTCGTACGGTGATGTAAGGTGTTCATAGGAGTTGTAAGGCATCGTACATGATACTAACATTCTTTTCGAGTTGCTAATAGGACATAAAGAGTCGTAAGATGTCCTATGTTGTCGTACGATGTTCAAAGGACTCGCACGAATTCATTAGGTATATTATGGAGTTTTAAGGTTTCATACGGTGTTGTAAGGTGTTGTTAGGAGTTGTAAGGCGTCCAACATTATACTAACGTGCTTTTCAAGGTGCTAATATGGCATATAGAGTCGTAAGATGTCTTAAGTTGCCGTACGACGTTCAATGGACTCGGACTAATTCATTATGTTTAGTATGGACTTTTAAGGTTTCGTACGTTGTCGTAAGGTGTTGTTTGGAGTTTTAAGGTTTCCTGCGTTATTCTAACGTGCTTTTCATGTTTCTAATATGGCATAAAAAATCTTAAGATGTACAAACTTGTCGTACGATTTCAAAGGACTCGGACGAATTATTAGGTGTATTATGGAGTTTTAAGGTTTCGTACGGTGATGTAAGGTGTTCATAGGAGTTGTAAGGCATCGTACATGATACTAACATTCTTTTCGAGTTGCTAATAGGACATTAAGAGTCGTAAGATGTCCTATGTTGTCGTACGATGTTCAAAGGACTCGTACGAATTCATTAGGTATATTATGGAGTTTTAAGGTTTCATACGGTGTGGTAAGGTGTTGTTAGGAGTTGTAAGGCGTCCAACATTATACTAACGTGCTTTTCAAGGTGCTAATATGGCATATAGAGTCGTAAGATGTCTTAAGTTGTTGTACGACGTTCAATGGACTCGGACGAATTCTTTAGGTTTATTATGGGGTTTTATAGTTTCGTACGGTGATGTAAGGTGTTCTTAGGAGTTGTAACGCGTCCTACATTATTCTAACGTGCTTTTCATGTTGCTAATGTCGCATCCTAAGCCGTAACATCTCCTGAGTTGTCGTACGATGTTCAAAGGACTTGGACGAAATCATTAGGTTTAGTATGGACTTTTAAGGTTTCGTACGTTGTCGTAAGGTGTTGTTTGGAGTTTTAAGGTTTCCTGCGTTATTCTAACGTGCTTTTCATGTTTCTAACATGGCATAAAAAATCTTAAGATGTACAAACTTGTCGTACGATTTTCAAAGGACTCGGACGAATTCATTAGGTGTATTATGGAGTTTTAAGGTTTCGTACGGTGATGTAAGGTGTTCATAGGAGTTGTAAGGCATCGTACATGATACTAACATTCTTTTCGTGTTGCTAATAGGACATAAAGAGTCGTAAGATGTCCTATGTTGTCGTACGATGTTCAAAGGACTCGCACGAATTCATTAGGTATATTATGGAGTTTTAAGGTTTCATACGGTGTTGTAAGGTGTTGTTAGGAGTTGTAAGGCGTCCAACATTATACTAATGTGCTTTTCAAGGTGCTAATATGGCATATAGAGTCGTAAGATGTCTTAAGTTGCCGTACGACGTTCAATGGACTCGGACTAATTCATTATGTTTAGTATGGACTTTTAAGGTTTCGTACGTTGTCGTAAGGTGTTGTTTGGAGTTTTAAGGTTTCCTGCGTTATTCTAACGTGCTTTTCATGTTTCTAATATGGCATAAAAAATCTTAAGATGTACAAACTTGTCGTACGATTTCAAAGGACTCGGACGAATTATTAGGTGTATTATGGAGTTTTAAGGTTTCGTACGGTGATGTAAGGTGTTCATAGGAGTTGTAAGGCATCGTACATGATACTAACATTCTTTTCGAGTTGCTAATAGGACATTAAGAGTCGTAAGATGTCCTATGTTGTCGTACGATGTTCAAAGGACTCGTACGAATTCATTAGGTATATTATGGAGTTTTAAGGTTTCATACGGTGTGGTAAGGTGTTGTTAGGAGTTGTAAGGCGTCCAACATTATACTAACGTGCTTTTCAAGGTGCTAATATGGCATATAGAGTCGTAAGATGTCTTAAGTTGTTGTACGACGTTCAATGGACTCGGACGAATTCTTTAGGTTTATTATGGGGTTTTATAGTTTCGTACGGTGATGTAAGGTGTTCTTAGGAGTTGTAACGCGTCCTACATTATTCTAACGTGCTTTTCATGTTGCTAATGTCGCATCCTAAGCCGTAACATCTCCTGAGTTGTCGTACGATGTTCAAAGGACTTGGACGAAATCATTAGGTTTAGTATGGACTTTTAAGGTTTCGTACGTTGTCGTAAGGTGTTGTTTGGAGTTTTAAGGTTTCCTGCGTTATTCTAACGTGCTTTTCATGTTTCTAACATGGCATAAAAAATCTTAAGATGTACAAACTTGTCGTACGATTTTCAAAGGACTCGGACGAATTCATTAGGTGTATTATGGAGTTTTCAGGTTTCGTACGGTGATGTAAGGTGTTCATAGGAGTTGTAAGGCATCGTACATGATACTAACATTCTTTTCGTGTTGCTAATAGGACATAAAGAGTCGTAAGATGTCCTATGTTGTCGTACGATGTTCAAAGGACTCGCACGAATTCATTAGGTATATTATGGAGTTTTAAGGTTTCATACGGTGTTGTAAGGTGTTGTTAGGAGTTGTAAGGCGTCCAACATTATACTAACGTGCTTTTCAAGGTGCTAATATGGCATATAGAGTCGTAAGATGTCTTAAGTTGCCGTACGACGTTCAATGGACTCGGACTAATTCATTATGTTTAGTATGGACTTTTAAGGTTTCGTACGTTGTCGTAAGGTGTTGTTTGGAGTTTTAAGGTTTCCAGCGTTATTCTAACGTGCTTTTCATGTTTCTAATATGGCATAAAAAATCTTAAGATGTACAAACTTGTCGTACGATTTCAAAGGACTCGGACGAACTATTAGGTGTATTATGAAGTTTTAAGGTTTCGTACGGTGATGTAAGGTGTTCATAGGAGTTGTAAGGCATCGTACATGATACTAACATTCTTTTCGAGTTGCTAATAGGACATAAAGAGTCGTAAGATGTCCTATGTTGTCGTACGATGTTCAAAGGACTCGTACGAATTCATTAGGTATATTATGGAGTTTTAAGGTTTCATACGGTGTGGTAAGGTGTTGTTAGGAGTTGTAAGGCGTCCAACATTATACTAACGTGCTTTTCAAGGTGCTAATATGGCATATAGAGTCGTAAGATGTCTTAAGTTGTTGTACGACGTTCAATGGACTCGGACGAATTCTTTAGGTTTATTATGGGGTTTTATAGTTTCGTACGGTGATGTAAGGTGTTCTTAGGAGTTGTAACGCGTCCTACATTATTCTAACGTGCTTTTCATGTTGCTAATGTCGCATCGTAAGCCGTAACATCTCCTGAGTTGTCGTACGATGTTCAAAGGACTTGGACGAAATCATTAGGTTTAGTATGGACTTTTAAGGTTTCGTACGTTGTCGTAAGGTGTTGTTTGGAGTTTTAAGGTTTCCTGCGTTATTCTAACGTGCTTTTCATGTTTCTAACATGGCATAAAAAATCTTAAGATGTACAAACTTGTCGTACGATTTTCAAAGGACTCGGACGAATTCATTAGGTGTATTATGGAGTTTTAAGGTTTCGTACGGTGATGTAAGGTGTTCATAGGAGTTGTAAGGCATCGTACATGATACTAACATTCTTTTCGAGTTGCTAATAGGACATAAAGAGTCGTAAGATGTCCTATGTTGTCGTACGATGTTCAAAGGACTCGCACGAATTCATTAGGTATATTATGGAGTTTTAAGGTTTCATACGGTGTTGTAAGGTGTTGTTAGGAGTTGTAAGGCGTCCAACATTATACTAATGTGCTTTTCAAGGTGCTAATATGGCATATAGAGTCGTAAGATGTCTTAAGTTGCCGTACGACGTTCAATGGACTCGGACTAATTCATTATGTTTAGTATGGACTTTTAACGTTTCGTACGTTGTCGTAAGGTGTTGTTTGGAGTTTTAAGGTTTCCTGCGTTATTCTAACGTGCTTTTCATGTTTCTAATATGGCATAAAAAATCTTAAGATGTACAAACTTGTCGTACGATTTCAAAGGACTCGGACGAATTATTAGGTGTATTATGGAGTTTTAAGGTTTCGTACGGTGATGTAAGGTGTTCATAGGAGTTGTAAGGCATCGTACATGATACTAACATTCTTTTCGAGTTGCTAATAGGACATTAAGAGTCGTAAGATGTCCTATGTTGTCGTACGATGTTCAAAGGACTCGTACGAATTCATTAGGTATATTATGGAGTTTTAAGGTTTCATACGGTGTGGTAAGGTGTTGTTAGGAGTTGTAAGGCGTCCAACATTATACTAACGTGCTTTTCAAGGTGCTAATATGGCATATAGAGTCGTAAGATGTCTTAAGTTGTTGTACGACGTTCAATGGACTCGGACGAATTCTTTAGGTTTATTATGGGGTTTTATAGTTTCGTACGGTGATGTAAGGTGTTCTTAGGAGTTGTAACGCGTCCTACATTATTCTAACGTGCTTTTCATGTTGCTAATGTCGCATCCTAAGCCGTAACATCTCCTGAGTTGTCGTACGATGTTCAAAGGACTTGGACGAAATCATTAGGTTTAGTATGGACTTTTAAGGTTTCGTACGTTGTCGTAAGGTGTTGTTTGGAGTTTTAAGGTTTCCTGCGTTATTCTAACGTGCTTTTCATGTTTCTAACATGGCATAAAAAATCTTAAGATGTACAAACTTGTCGTACGATTTTCAAAGGACTCGGACGAATTCATTAGGTGTATTATGGAGTTTTAAGGTTTCGTACGGTGATGTAAGGTGTTCATAGGAGTTGTAAGGCATCGTACATGATACTAACATTCTTTTCGAGTTGCTAATAGGACATTAAGAGTCGTAAGATGTCCTATGTTGTCGTACGATGTTCAAAGGACTCGTACGAATTCATTAGGTATATTATGGAGTTTTAAGGTTTCATACGGTGTGGTAAGGTGTTGTTAGGAGTTGTAAGGCGTCCAACATTATACTAACGTGCTTTTCAAGGTGCTAATATGGCATATAGAGTCGTAAGATGTCTTAAGTTGTTGTACGACGTTCAATGGACTCGGACGAATTCTTTAGGTTTATTATGGGGTTTTATAGTTTCGTACGGTGATGTAAGGTGTTCTTAGGAGTTGTAACGCGTCCTACATTATTCTAACGTGCTTTTCATGTTGCTAATGTCGCATCGTAAGCCGTAACATCTCCTGAGTTGTCGTACGATGTTCAAAGGACTTGGACGAAATCATTAGGTTTAGTATGGACTTTTAAGGTTTCGTACGTTGTCGTAAGGTGTTGTTTGGAGTTTTAAGGTTTCCTGCGTTATTCTAACGTGCTTTTCATGTTTCTAACATGGCATAAAAAATCTTAAGATGTACAAACTTGTCGTACGATTTTCAAAGGACTCGGACGAATTCATTAGGTGTATTATGGAGTTTTAAGGTTTCGTACGGTGATGTAAGGTGTTCATAGGAGTTGTAAGGCATCGTACATGATACTAACATTCTTTTCGAGTTGCTAATAGGACATAAAGAGTCGTAAGATGTCCTATGTTGTCGTACGATGTTCAAAGGACTCGCACGAATTCATTAGGTATATTATGGAGTTTTAAGGTTTCATACGGTGTTGTAAGGTGTTGTTAGGAGTTGTAAGGCGTCCAACATTATACTAATGTGCTTTTCAAGGTGCTAATATGGCATATAGAGTCGTAAGATGTCTTAAGTTGCCGTACGACGTTCAATGGACTCGGACTAATTCATTATGTTTAGTATGGACTTTTAAGGTTTCGTACGTTGTCGTAAGGTGTTGTTTGGAGTTTTAAGGTTTCCTGCGTTATTCTAACGTGCTTTTCATGTTTCTAATATGGCATAAAAAATCTTAAGATGTACAAACTTGTCGTACGATTTCAAAGGACTCGGACGAATTATTAGGTGTATTATGGAGTTTTAAGGTTTCGTACGGTGATGTAAGGTGTTCATAGGAGTTGTAAGGCATCGTACATGATACTAACATTCTTTTCGAGTTGCTAATAGGACATTAAGAGTCGTAAGATGTCCTATGTTGTCGTACGATGTTCAAAGGACTCGTACGAATTCATTAGGTATATTATGGAGTTTTAAGGTTTCATACGGTGTGGTAAGGTGTTGTTAGGAGTTGTAAGGCGTCCAACATTATACTAACGTGCTTTTCAAGGTGCTAATATGGCATATAGAGTCGTAAGATGTCTTAAGTTGTTGTACGACGTTCAATGGACTCGGACGAATTCTTTAGGTTTATTATGGGGTTTTATAGTTTCGTACGGTGATGTAAGGTGTTCTTAGGAGTTGTAACGCGTCCTACATTATTCTAACGTGCTTTTCATGTTGCTAATGTCGCATCCTAAGCCGTAACATCTCCTGAGTTGTCGTACGATGTTCAAAGGACTTGGACGAAATCATTAGGTTTAGTATGGACTTTTAAGGTTTCGTACGTTGTCGTAAGGTGTTGTTTGGAGTTTTAAGGTTTCCTGCGTTATTCTAACGTGCTTTTCATGTTTCTAACATGGCATAAAAAATCTTAAGATGTACAAACTTGTCGTACGATTTTCAAAGGACTCGGACGAATTCATTAGGTGTATTATGGAGTTTTAAGGTTTCGTACGGTGATGTAAGGTGTTCATAGGAGTTGTAAGGCATCGTACATGATACTAACATTCTTTTCGAGTTGCTAATAGGACATTAAGAGTCGTAAGATGTCCTATGTTGTCGTACGATGTTCAAAGGACTCGTACGAATTCATTAGGTATATTATGGAGTTTTAAGGTTTCATACGGTGTGGTAAGGTGTTGTTAGGAGTTGTAAGGCGTCCAACATTATACTAACGTGCTTTTCAAGGTGCTAATATGGCATATAGAGTCGTAAGATGTCTTAAGTTGTTGTACGACGTTCAATGGACTCGGACGAATTCTTTAGGTTTATTATGGGGTTTTATAGTTTCGTACGGTGATGTAAGGTGTTCTTAGGAGTTGTAACGCGTCCTACATTATTCTAACGTGCTTTTCATGTTGCTAATGTCGCATCATAAGCCGTAACATCTCCTGAGTTGTCGTACGATGTTCAAAGGACTTGGACGAAATCATTAGGTTTAGTATGGACTTTTAAGGTTTCGTACGTTGTCGTAAGGTGTTGTTTGGAGTTTTAAGGTTTCCTGCGTTATTCTAACGTGCTTTTCATGTTTCTAACATGGCATAAAAAATCTTAAGATGTACAAACTTGTCGTACGATTTTCAAAGGACTCGGACGAATTCATTAGGTGTATTATGGAGTTTTAAGGTTTCGTATGGTGATGTAAGGTGTTCATAGGAGTTGTAAGGCATCGTACATGATACTAACATTCTTTTCGTGTTGCTAATAGGACATAAAGAGTCGTAAGATGTCCTATGTTGTCGTACGATGTTCAAAGGACTCGCACGAATTCATTAGGTATATTATGGAGTTTTAAGGTTTCATACGGTGTTGTAAGGTGTTGTTAGGAGTTGTAAGGCGTCCAACATTATACTAACGTGCTTTTCAAAGTGCTAATATGGCATATAGAGTCGTAAGATGTCTTAAGTTGCCGTACGACGTTCAATGGACTCGGACTAATTCATTATGTTTAGTATGGACTTTTAAGGTTTCGTACGTTGTCGTAAGGTGTTGTTTGGAGTTTTAAGGTTTCCAGCGTTATTCTAACGTGCTTTTCATGTTTCTAATATGGCATAAAAAATCTTAAGATGTACAAACTTGTCGTACGATTTCAAAGGACTCGGACGAATTATTAGGTGTATTATGAAGTTTTAAGGTTTCGTACGGTGATGTAAGGTGTTCATAGGAGTTGTAAGGCATCGTACATGATACTAACATTCTTTTCGAGTTGCTAATAGGACATAAAGAGTCGTAAGATGTCCTATGTTGTCGTACGATGTTCAAAGGACTCGTACGAATTCATTAGGTATATTATGGAGTTTTAAGGTTTCATACGGTGTGGTAAGGTGTTGTTAGGAGTTGTAAGGCGTCCAACATTATACTAACATGCTTTTCAAGGTGCTAATATGGCATATAGAGTCGTAAGATGTCTTAAGTTGTTGTACGACGTTCAATGGACTCGGACGAATTCATTAGGTTTATTATGGGGTTTTATAGTTTCGTACGGTGATGTAAGGTGTTCTTAGGAGTTGTAACGCGTCCTACATTATTCTAACGTGCTTTTCATGTTGCTAATGTCGCATCCTAAGCCGTAACATCTCCTGAGTTGTCGTAAGATGTTCAAAGGACTTGGACGAAATCATTAGGTTTAGTATGGACTTTTAAGGTTTCGTACGTTGTCGTAAGGTGTTGTTGGGAGTTTTAAGGTTTCCTGCGTTATTCTAACGTGCTTTTCATCTTTCTAATATGGCATAAAAAATCTTAAGATGTACAAACTTGTCGTACGATTTTCAAAGGACTCAGACGAATTCATTAGGTGTATTATGGAGTTTTAAGGTTTCGTACGGTGATGTAAGGTGTTCTTAGGAGTTGTAACGCATCCTACATTATTCTAACGTGCTTTTCATGTTGCTAATGTCGCATCCTAAGCCGTAACATCTCCTGAGTTGTCGTACGATGTTCAAAGGACTTGGACGAAATCATTAGGTTTAGTATGGACTTTTAAGGTTTCGTACGTTGTCGTAAGGTGTTGTTTGGAGTTTTAAGGTTTCCTGCGTTATTCTAACGTGCTTTTCATGTTTCTAACATGGCATAAAAAATCTTAAGATGTACAAACTTGTCGTACGATTTTCAAAGGACTCGGACGAATACATTAGGTGTATTATGGAGTTTTAAGGTTTCGTACGGTGATGTAAGGTGTTCATAGGAGTTGTAAGGCATCGTACATGATACTAACATTCTTTTCGAGTTGCTAATAGGACATAAAGAGTCGTAAGATGTCCTATGTTGTCGTACGATGTTCAAAGGACTCGCACGAATTCATTAGGTATATTATGGAGTTTTAAGGTTTCATACGGTGTTGTAAGGTGTTGTTAGGAGTTGTAAGGCGTCCAACATTATACTAACGTGCTTTTCAAGGTGCTAATATGGCATATAGAGTCGTAAGATGTCTTAAGTTGCCGTACGACGTTCAATGGACTCGGACTAATTCATTATGTTTAGTATGGACTTTTAAGGTTTCGTACGTTGTCGTAAGGTGTTGTTTGGAGTTTTAAGGTTTCCAGCGTTATTCTAACGTGCTTTTCATGTTTCTAATATGGCATAAAAAATCTTAAGATGTACAAACTTGTCGTACGATTTCAAAGGACTCGGACGAATTATTAGGTGTATTATGAAGTTTTAAGGTTTCGTACGGTGATGTAAGGTGTTCATAGGAGTTGTAAGGCATCGTACATGATACTAACATTCTTTTCGAGTTGCTAATAGGACATAAAGAGTCGTAAGATGTCCTATGTTGTCGTACGATGTTCAAAGGACTCGTACGAATTCATTAGGTATATTATGGAGTTTTAAGGTTTCATACGGTGTGGTAAGGTGTTGTTAGGAGTTGTAAGGCGTCCAACATTATACTAACATGCTTTTCAAGGTGCTAATATGGCATATAGAGTCGTAAGATGTCTTAAGTTGTTGTACGACGTTCAATGGACTCGGACGAATTCATTAGGTTTATTATGGGGTTTTATAGTTTCGTACGGTGATGTAAGGTGTTCTTAGGAGTTGTAACGCGTCCTACATTATTCTAACGTGCTTTTCATGTTGCTAATGTCGCATCCTAAGCCGTAACATCTCCTGAGTTGTCGTAAGATGTTCAAAGGACTTGGACGAAATCATTAGGTTTAGTATGGACTTTTAAGGTTTCGTACGTTGTCGTAAGGTGTTGTTTGGAGTTTTAAGGTTTCCTGCGTTATTCTAACGTGCTTTTCATCTTTCTAATATGGCATAAAAAATCTTAAGATGTACAAACTTGTCGTACGATTTTCAAAGGACTCAGACGAATTCATTAGGTGTATTATGGAGTTTTAAGGTTTCGTACGGTGATGTAAGGTGTTCTTAGGAGTTGTAACGCATCCTACATTATTCTAACGTGCTTTTCATGTTGCTAATGTCGCATCCTAAGCCGTAACATCTCCTGAGTTGTCGTACGATGTTCAAAGGACTTGGACGAAATCATTAGGTTTAGTATGGACTTTTAAGGTTTCGTACATTGTCGTAAGGTGTTGTTTGGAGTTTTAAGGTTTCATGCGTTATTCTAACGTGCTTTTCATGTTTCTAACATGGCATAAAAAATCTTAAGATGTACAAACTTGTCGTACGATTTTCAAAGGACACGGACGAATACATTAGGTGTATTATGGAGTTTTAAGGTTTCGTACGGTGATGTAAGGTGTTCATAGGAGTTGTAAGGCATCGTACATGATACTAACATTCTTTTCGAGTTGCTAATAGGACATAAAGAGTCGTAAGATGTCCTATGTTGTCGTACGATGTTCAAAGGACTCGTACGAATTCATTAGGTATTTTATGGAGTTTTAAGGTTTCATACGGTGTGGTAAGGTGTTGTTAGGAGTTGTAAGGCGTCCAACAATATACTAACGTGCTTTTCAAGGTGCTAATATGGCATATAGAGTCGTAAGATGTCCTAAGTTGACGTACGACGTTCAATGGACTCGGTCGAATTCATTATGTTTAGTATGGACTTTTAAGGTTTCATACGGTGATGTAAGGTGTTCTTAGGAGTTTTAAGGTTTCCTGCGTTATTCTAACGTGCTTTTCATGTTTCTAATATGGCATAAAAAATCTTAAGATGTACAAACTTGTCGTACGATTTCAAAGGACTCGGACGAATTATTAGGTGTATTATGGAGTTTTAAGGTTTCGTACGGTGATGTAAGGTGTTCATAGGAGTTGTAAGGAATCGTACATGATACTAACATTCTTTTCGAGTTGCTAATAGGACATAAAGAGTCGTAAGATGTCCTATGTTGTCGTACGATGTTCAAAGGACTCGTACGAATTCATTAGGTATATTATGGAGTTTTAAGGTTTCATACGGTGTGGTAAGGTGTTGTTAGGAGTTGTAAGGCGTCCAACAATATACTAACGTGCTTTTCAAGGTGCTAATATGGCATATAGAGTCGTAAGATGTCCTAAGTTGACGTACGACGTTCAATGGACTCGGACGAATTCATTATGTTTAGTATGGACTTTTAAGGTTTCGTACGGTGATGTAAGGTGTTCTTAGGAGTTTTAAGGTTTCCTGCGTTATTCTAACGTGCTTTTCATGTTTCTAATATGGCATAAAAAATCTTAAGATGTACAAACTTGTCGTACGATTTCAAAGGACTCGGACGAATTATTAGGTGTATTATGGAGTTATAAGGTTTCGTACGGTGATGTAAGGTGTTCATAGGAGTTGTAAGGAATCGTACATGATACTAACATTCTTTTCGAGTTGCTAATAGGACATAAAGAGTCGTAAGATGTCCTATGTTGTCGTACGATGTTCAAAGGACTCGTACGAATTCATTAGGTATATTATGGAGTTTTAAGGTTTCATACGGTGTGGTAAGATGTTGTTAGGAGTTGTAAGGCGTCCAACATTATACTAACGTGCTTTTCAAGGTGCTAATATGGCATATAGAGTCGTAAGATGTCTTAAGTTGTTGTACGACGTTCAATGGACTCGGACGAATTCATTAGGTTTATTATGGGGTTTTATAGTTTCGTACGGTGATGTAAGGTGTTCTTAGGAGTTGTAACGCGTCCTACATTATTCTAACGTGCTTTTCATGTTGCTAATGTCGCATCCTAAGCCGTAACATCTCCTGAGTTGTCGTAAGATGTTCAAAGGACTTGGACGAAATCATTAGGTTTAGTATGGACTTTTAAGGTTTCGTACGTTGTCGTAAGGTGTTGTTTGGAGTTTTAAGGTTTCCTGCGTTATTCTAACGTGCTTTTCATCTTTCTAATATGGCATAAAAAATCTTAAGATGTACAAACTTGTCGTACGATTTTCAAAGGACTCAGACGAATTCATTAGGTGTATTATGGAGTTTTAAGGTTTCGTACGGTGATGTAAGGTGTTCTTAGGAGTTGTAACGCATCCTACATTATTCTAACGTGCTTTTCATGTTGCTAATGTCGCATCCTAAGCCGTAACATCTCCTGAGTTGTCGTACGATGTTCAAAGGACTTGGACGAAATCATTAGGTTTAGTATGGACTTTTAAGGTTTCGTACGTTGTCGTAAGGTGTTGTTTGGAGTTTTAAGGTTTCATGCGTTATTCTAACGTGCTTTTCATGTTTCTAACATGGCATAAAAAATCTTAAGATGTACAAACTTGTCGTACGATTTTCAAAGGACTCGGACGAATTCATTAGGTGTATTATGGAGTTTTAAGGTTTCGTACGGTGATGTAAGGTGTTCATAGGAGTTGTAAGGCATCGTACATGATACTAACATTCTTTTCGAGTTGCTAATAGGACATAAAGAGTCGTAAGATGTCCTATGTTGTCGTACGATGTTCAAAGGACTCGTACGAATTCATTCGGTATATTATGGAGTTTTAAGGTTTCATACGGTGTGGTAAGGTGTTGTTAGGAGTTGTAAGGCGTCCAACATTATACTAACGTGCTTTTCAAGGTGCTAATATGGCATATAGAGTCGTAAGATGTCTTAAGTTGCCGTACGACGTTCAATGGACTCGGACTAATTCATTATGTTTAGTATGGACTTTTAAGGTTTCGTACGTTGTCGTAAGGTGTTGTTTGGAGTTTTAAGGTTTCATGCGTTATTCTAACGTGCTTTTCATGTTTCTAATATGGCATAAAAAATCTTAAGATGTACAAACTTGTCGTACGATTTCAAAGGACTCGGACGAATTATTAGGTGTATTATGGAGTTTTAAGGTTTCGTACGGTGATGTAAGGTGTTCATAGGAGTTGTAAGGCATCGTACATGATACTAACATTCTTTTCGAGTTGCTAATAGGACATAAAGAGTCGTAAGATGTCCTATGTTGTCGTACGATGTTCAAAGGACTCGTACGAATTCATTAGGTATATTATGGAGTTTTAAGGTTTCATACGGTGTGGTAAGGTGTTGTTAGGTGTTGTAAGGCGTCCAACATTATACTAACGTGCTTTTCAAGGTGCTAATATGGCATATAGAGTCGTAAGATGTCTTAAGTTGTTGTATGACGTTCAATGGACTCGGACGAATTCATTAGGTTTATTATGGGGTTTTATAGTTTCGTACGGTGATGTAAGGTGTTCTTAGGAGTTGTAACGCGTCCTACATTATTCTAACGTGCTTTTCATGTTGCTAATGTCGCATCCTAAGCCGTAACATCTCCTGAGTTGTCGTAAGATGTTCAAAGGACTTGGACGAAATCATTAGGTTTAGTATGGACTTTTAAGGTTTCGTACGTTGTCGTAAGGTGTTGTTTGGAGTTTTAAGGTTTCCTGCGTTATTCTAACGTGCTTTTCATGTTTCTAACATGGCATAAAAAATCTTAAGATGTACAAACTTGTCGTACGATTTTCAAAGGACTCGGACGAATTCATTAGGTGTATTATGGAGTTTTAAGGTTTCGTACGGTGATGTAAGGTGTTCATAGGAGTTGTAAGGCATCGTACATGATACTAACATTCTTTTCGAGTTGCTAATAGGACATAAAGAGTCGTAAGATGTCCTATGTTGTCGTACGATGTTCAAAGGACTCGTACGAATTCATTCGGTATATTATGGAGTTTTAAGGTTTCATACGGTGTGGTAAGGTGTTGTTAGGAGTTGTAAGGCGTCCAACATTATACTAACGTGCTTTTAAAGGTGCTAATATGGCATATAGAGTCGTAAGATGTCTTAAGTTGCCGTACGACGTTCAATGGACTCGGACTAATTCATTATGTTTAGTATGGACTTTTAAGGTTTCGTACGTTGTCGTAAGGTGTTGTTTGGAGTTTTAAGGTTTCATGCGTTATTCTAACATGCTTTTCATGTTTCTAATATGGCATAAAAAATCTTAAGATGTACAAACTTGTCGTACGATTTCAAAGGACTCGGACGAATTATTAGGTGTATTATGGAGTTTTAAGGTTTCGTACGGTGATGTAAAGTGTTCATAGGAGTTGTAAGGCATCGTACATGATACTAACATTCTTTTCGAGTTGCTAATAGGACATAAAGAGTCGTAAGATGTCCTATGTTGTCGTACGATGTTCAAAGGACTCGTACGAATTCATTAGGTATATTATGGAGTTTTAAGGTTTCATACGGTGTGGTAAGGTGTTGTTAGGAGTTGTAAGGCGTCCAACATTATACTAACGTGCTTTTCAAGGTGCTAATATGGCATATAGAGTCGTAAGATGTCTTAAGTTGTTGTATGACGTTCAATGGAGTCGGACGAATTCATTAGGTTTATTATGAGGTTTTATAGTTTCGTACGGTGATGTAAGGTGTACTTAGGAGTTGTAACGCGTCCTACATTATTCTAACGTGCTTTTCATGTTGCTAATGTCGCATCCTAAGCCGTAACATCTCCTGAGTTGTCGTAAGATGTTCAAAGAACTTGGACGAAATCATTAGGTTTAGTATGGACTTTTAAGGTTTCGTACGTTGTCGTAAGGTGTTGTTTGGAGTTTTAAGGTTTCCTGCGTTATTCTAACGTGCTTTTCATGTTTCTAACATGGCATAAAAAATCTTAAGATGTACAAACTTGTCGTACGATTTTCAAAGGACTCGGACGAATTCATTAGGTGTATTATGGAGTTTTAAGGTTTCGTACGGTGATGTAAGGTGTTCATAGGAGTTGTAAGGCATCATACATGATACTAACATTCTTTTCGAGTTGCTAATAGGACATAAAGAGTCGTAAGATGTCCTATGTTGTCGTACAATGTTCAAAGGACTCGCAAGAATTCATTAGGTATATTATGGAGTTTTAAGGTTTCATACGGTGTTGTAAGGTGTTGTTAGGAGTTGTAAGGCGTCCAACATTATACTAACGTGCTTTTCAAGGTGCTAATATGGCATATAGAGTCGTAAGATGTCTTAAGTTGCCGTACGACGTTCAATGGACTCGGACTAATTCATTATGTTTAGTATGGACTTTTAAGGTTTCGTACGTTGTCGTAAGGTGTTGTTTGGAGTTTTAAGGTTTCCAGCGTTATTCTAACGTGCTTTTCATGTTTCTAATATGGCATAAAAAATCTTAAGATGTACAAACTTGTCGTACGATTTCAAAGGACTCGGACGAATTATTAGGTGTCTTATGAAGTTTTAAGGTTTCGTACGGTGATGTAAGGTGTTCACAGGAGTTGTAAGGCATCGTACATGATACTAACTTTCTTTTCGAGTTGCTAATAGGACATAAAGAGTCGTAAGATGTCCTATGTTGTCGTACGATGTTCAAAGGACTCGTACGAATTCATTAGGTATATTATGGAGTTTTAAGGTTTCATACGGTGTGGTAAGGTGTTGTTAGGAGTTGTAAGGCGTCCAACATTATACTAACATACTTTTCAAGGTGCTAATATGGCATATAGAGTCGTAAGATGTCTTAAGTTGTTGTATGACGTTCAATGGACTCGGACGAATTCATTAGGTTTATTATGGGGTTTTATAGTTTCGTACGGTGATGTAAGGTGTTCTTAGGAGTTGTAACGCGTCCTACATTATTCTAACGTGCTTTTCATGTTGCTAATGTCGCATCCTAAGCCGTAACATCTCCTGAGTTGTCGTAAGATGTTCAAAGTACTTGGACGAAATCATTAGGTTTAGTATGGACTTTTAAGGTTTCGTACGTTGTCGTAAGGTGTTGTTTGGAGTTTTAAGGTTTCCTGCGTTATTCTAACGTGCTTTTCATGTTTCTAACATGGCATAAAAAATCTTAAGATGTACAAACTTGTCGTACGATTTTCAAAGGACTCGGACAAATTCATTAGGTGTATTATGGAGTTTTAAGGTTTCGTATGGTGATGTAAGGTGTTCATAGGAGTTGTAAGGCATCGTACATGATACTAACATTCTTTTCGAGTTGCTAATAGGACATAAAGAGTCGTAAGATGTCCTATGTTGTCGTACGATGTTCAAAGGACTCGTACGAATTCATTCGCTATATTATGGAGTTTTAAGGTTTCATACGGTGTGGTAAGGTGTTGTTAGGAGTTGTAAGGCGTCCAACATTATACTAACGTGCTTTTCAAGGTGCTAATATGGCATATAGAGTCGTAAGATGTCTTAAGTTGCCGTACGACGTTCAATGGACTCGGACTAATTCATTATGTTTAGTATGGACTTTTAAGGTTTCGTACGTTGTCGTAAGGTGTTGTTTGGAGTTTTAAGGTTTCATGCGTTATTCTAACATGCTTTTCATGTTTCTAATATGGCATAAAAAATCTTAAGATGTACAAACTTGTCGTACGATTTCAAAGGACTCGGACGAATTATTAGGTTTATTATGGAGTTTTAAGGTTTCGTACGGTGATGTAAAGTGTTCATAGGAGTTGTAAGGCATCGTACATGATACTAACATTCTTTTCGAGTTGCTAATAGGACATAAAGAGTCGTAAGATGTCCTATGTTGTCGTACGATGTTCAAAGGACTCGTACGAATTCATTAGGTATATTATGGAGTTTTAAGGTTTCATACGGTGTGGTAAGGTGTTGTTAGGAGTTGTAAGGCGTCCAACATTATACTAACGTGCTTTTCAAGGTGCTAATATGGCATATAGAGTCGTAAGATGTCTTAAGTTGTTGTATGACGTTCAATGGACTCGGACGAATTCATTAGGTTTATTATGGGGTTTTATAGTTTCGTACGGTGATGTAAGGTGTTCTTAGGAGTTGTAACGCGTCCTACATTATTCTAACGTGCTTTTCATGTTGCTAATGTCGCATCCTAAGCCGTAACATCTCCTGAGTTGTCGTAAGATGTTCAAAGGACTTGGACGAAATCATTAGGTTTAGTATGGACTTTTAAGGTTTCGTACGTTGTCGTAAGGTGTTGTTTGGAGTTTTAAGGTTTCCTGCGTTATTCTAACGTGCTTTTCATGTTTCTAACATGGCATAAAAAATCTTAAGATGTACAAACTTGTCGTACGATTTTCAAAGGACTCGGACGAATTCATTAGGTGTATTATGGAGTTTTAAGGTTACGTACGGTGATGTAAGGTGTTCATAGGAGTTGTAAGGCATCATACATGATACTAACATTCTTTTCGAGTTGCTAATAGGACATAAAGAGTCGTAAGATGTCCTATGTTGTCGTACGATGTTCAAAGGACTCGCAAAATTCATTAGGTATATTATGGAGTTTTAAGGTTTCATACGGTGTTGTAAGGTGTTGTTAGGAGTTGTAAGGCGTCCAACATTATACTAACGTGCTTTTCAAGGTGCTAATATGGCATATAGAGTCGTAAGATGTCTTAAGTTGCCGTACGACGTTCAATGGACTCGGACTAATTCATTATGTTTAGTATGGACTTTTAAGGTTTCGTACGTTGTCGTAAGGTGTTGTTTGGAGTTTTAAGGTTTCCAGCGTTATTCTAACGTGCTTTTTATGTTTCTAATATGGCATAAAAAATCTTAAGATGTACAAACTTGTCGTACGATTTCAAAGGACTCGGACGAATTATTAGGTGTATTATGAAGTTTTAAGGTTTCGTACGGTGATGTAAGGTGTTCACAGGAGTTGTAAGGCATCGTACATGATACTAACATTCTTTTCGAGTTGCTAATAGGACATAAAGAGTCGTAAGATGTCCTATGTTGCCGTACGATGTTCAAAGGACTCGTACGAATTCATTAGGTATATTATGGAGTTTTAAGGTTTCATACGGTGTGGTAAGGTGTTGTTATGAGTTGTAAGGCGTCCAACATTATACTAACGTGCTTTTCAAGGTGCTAATATGGCATATAGAGTCGTAAGATGTCTTAAGTTGCTGTACGACGTTCAATGGACTCGGACGAATTCATTAGGTTTATTATGGGGTTTTATAGTTTCGTACGGTGATGTAAGGTGTTCTTAGGAGTTGTAACGAGTCCTACATTATTCTAACGTGCTTTTCATGTTGCTAATGTCGCATCCTAAGCCGTAACATCTCCTGAGTTGTCGTAAGATGTTCAAAGGACTTGGACGAAATCATTAGGTTTAGTATGGACTTTTAAAGTTTCGTACGTTGTAGTAAGGTGTTGTTTGGAGTTTTAAGGTTTCCTGCGTTATTCAAACGTGCTTTTCATGTTTCTAGTATGGCATAAAAAATCTTAAGATGTACAAACTTGTCGTACGATTTTCAAAGGACTCGGACGAATTCATTAGGTGTATTATGGAGTTTTAAGGTTTCGTACGGTGATGTAAGGTGTTCTTAGGAGTTGTAACGCATCCTACATTATTCTAACGTGCTTTTCATGTTGCTAATGTCGCATCCTAAGCCGTAACATCTCCTGAGTTGTCGTACGATGTTCAAAGGACTTGGACGAAATCATTAGGTTTAGTATGGACTTTTAAGGTTTCGTACATTGTCGTAAGGTGTTGTTTGGAGTTTTAAGGTTTCCTGCGTTATTCTAACGTGCTTTTCATGTTTCTAACATGGCATAAAAAATCTTAAGATGTACAAACTTGTCGTACGATTTTCAAAGGACTCGGACGAATTCATTAGGTGTATTATGGAGTTTTAAGGTTTCGTACGGTGATGTAAGGTGTTCATAGGAGTTGTAAGGCATCGTACATGATACTATCATTCTTTTCGAGTTGCTAATAGGACATAAAGAGTCGTAAGATGTCCTATGTTGTCGTACGATGTTCAAAGGACTCGTACGAATTCATTAGGTATATTATGGAGTTTTAAGGTTTCATACGGTGTGGTAAGGTGTTGTTAGGTGTTGTAAGGCGTCCAACATTATACTAACGTGCTTTTCAAGGTGCTAATATGGCATATAGAGTCGTAAGATGTCTTAAGTTGTTGTATGACGTTCAATGGACTCGGACGAATTCATTAGGTTTATTATGGGGTTTTATAGTTTCGTACGGTGATGTAAGGTGTTCTTAGGAGTTGTAACGCGTCCTACATTATTCTAACGTGCTTTTCATGTTGCTAATGTCGCATCCTAAGCCGTAACATCTCCTGAGTTGTCGTAAGATGTTCAAAGGACTTGGACGAAATCATTAGGTTTAGTATGGACTTTTAAAGTTTCGTACGTTGTCGTAAGGTGTTGTTTGGAGTTTTAAGGTTTCCTGCGTTATTCAAACGTGCTTTTCATGTTTCTAGTATGGCATAAAAAATCTTAAGATGTACAAACTTGTCGTACGATTTTCAAAGGACTCGGACGAATTCATTAGGTGTATTATGGAGTTTTAAGGTTTCGTACGGTGATATAAGGTGTTCTTAGGAGTTGTAACGCATCCTACATTATTCTAACGTGCTTTTCATGTTGCTAATGTCGCATCCTAAGCCGTAACATCTCCTGAGTTGTCGTACGATGTTCAAAGGACTTGGACGAAATCATTAGGTTTAGTATGGACTTTTAAGGTTTCGTACGTTGTCGTAAGGTGTTGTTTGGAGTTTTAAGGTTTCCTGCGTTATTCTAACGTGCTTTTCATGTTTCTAACATGGCATAAAAAATCTTAAGATGTACAAACTTGTCGTACGATTTTCAAAGGACTCGGACGAATTCATTAGGTGTATTATGGAGTTTTAAGGTTTCGTACGGTGATGTAAGGTGTTCATAGGAGTTGTAAGGCATCATACATGATACTAACATTCTTTTCGAGTTGCTAATAGGACATAAAGAGTCGTAAGATGTCCTATGTTGTCGTACGATGTTCAAAGGACTCGCAAGAATTCATTAGGTATATTATGGAGTTTTAAGGTTTCATACGGTGTTGTAAGGTGTTGTTAGGAATTGTAAGGCGTCCAACATTATACTAACGTGCTTTTCAAGGTGCTAATATGGCATATAGAGTCGTAAGATGTCTTAAGTTGCCGTACGACGTTCAATGGACTCGGACTAATTCATTATGTTTAGTATGGACTTTTAAGGTTTCGTACGTTGTCGTAAGGTGTTGTTTGGAGTTTTAAGGTTTCCAGCGTTATTCTAACGTGCTTTTCATGTTTCTAATATGGCATAAAAAATCTTAAGATGTACAAACTTGTCGTACGATTTCAAAGGACTCGGACGAATTATTAGGTGTATTATGAAGTTTTAAGGTTTCGTACGGTGATGTAAGGTGTTCACAGGAGTTGTAAGGCATCGTACATGATACTAACATTCTTTTCGAGTTGCTAATAGGACATAAAGAGTCGTAAGATGTCCTATGTTGCCGTACGATGTTCAAAGGACTCGTACGAATTCATTAGGTATATTATGGAGTTTTAAGGTTTCATACGGTGTGGTAAGGTGTTGTTATGAGTTGTAAGGCGTCCAACATTATACTAACGTGCTTTTCAAGGTGCTAATATGGCATATAGAGTCGTAAGATGTCTTAAGTTGCTGTACGACGTTCAATGGACTCGGACGAATTCATTAGGTTTATTATGGGGTTTTATAGTTTCGTACGGTGATGTAAGGTGTTCTTAGGAGTTGTAACGAGTCCTACATTATTCTAACGTGCTTTTCATGTTGCTAATGTCGCATCCTAAGCCGTAACATCTCCTGAGTTGTCGTAAGATGTTCAAAGGACTTGGACGAAATCATTAGGTTTAGTATGGACTTTTAAAGTTTCGTACGTTGTAGTAAGGTGTTGTTTGGAGTTTTAAGGTTTCCTGCGTTATTCAAACGTGCTTTTCATGTTTCTAGTATGGCATAAAAAATCTTAAGATGTACAAACTTGTCGTACGATTTTCAAAGGACTCGGACGAATTCATTAGGTGTATTATGGAGTTTTAAGGTTTCGTACGGTGATGTAAGGTGTTCTTAGGAGTTGTAACGCATCCTACATTATTCTAACGTGCTTTTCATGTTGCTAATGTCGCATCCTAAGCCGTAACATCTCCTGAGTTGTCGTACGATGTTCAAAGGACTTGGACGAAATCATTAGGTTTAGTATGGACTTTTAAGGTTTCGTACATTGTCGTAAGGTGTTGTTTGGAGTTTTAAGGTTTCCTGCGTTATTCTAACGTGCTTTTCATGTTTCTAACATGGCATAAAAAATCTTAAGATGTACAAACTTGTCGTACGATTTTCAAAGGACTCGGACGAATTCATTAGGTGTATTATGGAGTTTTAAGGTTTCGTACGGTGATGTAAGGTGTTCATAGGAGTTGTAAGGCATCGTACATGATACTATCATTCTTTTCGAGTTGCTAATAGGACATAAAGAGTCGTAAGATGTCCTATGTTGTCGTACGATGTTCAAAGGACTCGTACGAATTCATTAGGTATATTATGGAGTTTTAAGGTTTCATACGGTGTGGTAAGGTGTTGTTAGGTGTTGTAAGGCGTCCAACATTATACTAACGTGCTTTTCAAGGTGCTAATATGGCATATAGAGTCGTAAGATGTCTTAAGTTGTTGTATGACGTTCAATGGACTCGGACGAATTCATTAGGTTTATTATGGGGTTTTATAGTTTCGTACGGTGATGTAAGGTGTTCTTAGGAGTTGTAACGCGTCCTACATTATTCTAACGTGCTTTTCATGTTGCTAATGTCGCATCCTAAGCCGTAACATCTCCTGAGTTGTCGTAAGATGTTCAAAGGACTTGGACGAAATCATTAGGTTTAGTATGGACTTTTAAAGTTTCGTACGTTGTCGTAAGGTGTTGTTTGGAGTTTTAAGGTTTCCTGCGTTATTCAAACGTGCTTTTCATGTTTCTAGTATGGCATAAAAAATCTTAAGATGTACAAACTTGTCGTACGATTTTCAAAGGACTCGGACGAATTCATTAGGTGTATTATGGAGTTTTAAGGTTTCGTACGGTGATATAAGGTGTTCTTAGGAGTTGTAACGCATCCTACATTATTCTAACGTGCTTTTCATGTTGCTAATGTCGCATCCTAAGCCGTAACATCTCCTGAGTTGTCGTACGATGTTCAAAGGACTTGGACGAAATCATTAGGTTTAGTATGGACTTTTAAGGTTTCGTACGTTGTCGTAAGGTGTTGTTTGGAGTTTTAAGGTTTCCTGCGTTATTCTAACGTGCTTTTCATGTTTCTAACATGGCATAAAAAATCTTAAGATGTACAAACTTGTCGTACAATTTTCAAAGGACTCGGACGAATTCATTAGGTGTATTATGGAGTTTTAAGGTTTCGTACGGTGATGTAAGGTGTTCATAGGAGTTGTAAGGCATCATACATGATACTAACATTCTTTTCGAGTTGCTAATAGGACATAAAGAGTCGTAAGATGTCCTATGTTGTCGTACGATGTTCAAAGGACTCGCAAGAATTCATTAGGTATATTATGGAGTTTAAGGTTTCATACGGTGTTGTAAGGTGTTGTTAGGAATTGTAAGGCGTCCAACATTATACTAACGTGCTTTTCAAGGTGCTAATATGGCATATAGAGTCGTAAGATGTCTTAAGTTGCCGTACGACGTTCAATGGACTCGGACTAATTCATTATGTTTAGTATGGACTTTTAAGGTTTCGTACGTTGTCGTAAGGTGTTGTTTGGAGTTTTAAGGTTTCCAGCGTTATTCTAACGTGCTTTTCATGTTTCTAATATGGCATAAAAAATCTTAAGATGTACAAACTTGTCGTACGATTTCAAAGGACTCGGACGAATTATTAGGTGTATTATGAAGTTTTAAGGTTTCGTACGGTGATGTAAGGTGTTCACAGGAGTTGTAAGGCATCGTACATGATACTAACATTCTTTTCGAGTTGCTAATAGGACATAAAGAGTCGTAAGATGTCCTATGTTGCCGTACGATGTTCAAAGGACTCGTACGAATTCATTAGGTATATTATGGAGTTTTAAGGTTTCATACGGTGTGGTAAGGTGTTGTTAGGAGTTGTAAGGCGTCCAACATTATACTAACGTGCTTTTCAAGGTGCTAATATGGCATATAGAGTCGTAAGATGTCTTAAGTTGTTGTACGACGTTCAATGGACTCGGACGAATTCATTAGGTTTATTATGGGGTTTTATAGTTTCGTACGGTGATGTAAGGTGTTCTTAGGAGTTGTAACGAGTCCTACATTATTCTAACGTGCTTTTCATGTTGCTAATGTCGCATCCTAAGCCGTAACATCTCCTGAGTTGTCGTAAGATGTTGAAAGGACTTGGACGAAATCATTAGGTTTAGTATGGACTTTTAAAGTTTCGTACGTTGTCGTAAGGTGTTGTTTGGAGTTTTAAGGTTTCCTGCGTTATTCAAACGTGCTTTTCATGTTTCTAGTATGGCATAAAAAATCTTAAGATGTACAAACTTGTCGTACGATTTTCAAAGGACTCGGACGAATTCATTAGGTGTATTATGGAGTTTTAAGGTTTCGTACGGTGATATAAGGTGTTCTTAGGAGTTGTAACGCATCCTACATTATTCTAACGTGCTTTTCATGTTGCTAATGTCGCATCCTAAGCCGTAACATCTCCTGAGTTGTCGTACGATGTTCAAAGGACTTGGACGAAATCATTAGGTTTAGTATGGACTTTTAAGGTTTCGTACGTTGTCGTAAGGTGTTGTTTGGAGTTTTAAGGTTTCCTGCGTTATTCTAACGTGCTTTTCATGTTTCTAACATGGCATAAAAAATCTTAAGATGTACAAACTTGTCGTATGATTTTCAAAGGACTCGGACGAATTCATTAGGTGTATTATGGAGTTTTAAGGTTTCGTACGGTGATGTAAGGTGTTCATAGGAGTTGTAAGGCATCGTACATGATACTATCATTCTTTTCGAGTTGCTAATAGGACATAAAGAGTCGTAAGATGTCCTATGTTGTCGTACGATGTTCAAAGGACTCGTACGAATTCATTAGGTATATTATGGAGTTTTAAGGTTTCATACGGTGTGGTAAGATGTTGTTAGGAGTTGTAAGGCGTCCAACATTATACTAACGTGCTATTCATGGTGCTAATATGGCATATAGAGTCGTAAGATGTCTTAAGTTGCTGTACGACGTTCAATGGACTAGGACGAATTCATTAGGTTTATTATGGGGTTTTATAGTTTCGTACGGTGATGTAAGGTGTTCTTAGGAGTTGTAAGGCGTCCTACATTATTCTAACGTGCTTTTCATGTTGCTAATGTCGCATCCTAAGCCGTAACATCTCCTGAGTTGTCGTAAGATGTTCAAAGGACTTGGACGAAATCATTAGGTTTAGTATGGACTTTTAAGGTTTCGTACGTTGTCGTAAGGTGTTGTTTGGAGTTTTAGGGTTTCCTGCGTTATTCTAACGTGCTTTTCATGTTTCTAGTATGGCATAAAAAATCTTAAGATGTACAAACTTGTCGTACGATTTTCAAAGGACTCGGACGAATTCATTAGGTGTATTATGGAGTTTTAAGGTTTCGTACGGTGATGTAAGGTGTTCTTAGGAGTTGTAAGGCATCGTACATGATACTAACATTCTTTTCGAGTTGCTAATAGGACATAAAGAGTCGTAAGATGTCCTATGTTGTCGTACGATGTTCAAAGGACTCGCAAGAATTCATTAGGTATATTATGGAGTTTTAAGGTTTCATACGGTGTTGTAAGGTGTTGTTAGGAGTTGTAAGGCGTCCAACATTATACTAACGTGCTTTTCAAGGTGCTAATATGGCATATAGAGTCGTAAGATGTCTTAAGTTGCCGTACGACGTTCAATGGACTCGGACTAATTCATTATGTTTAGTATGGACTTTTAAGGTTTCGTACGTTGTCGTAAGGTGTTGTTTGGAGTTTTAAGGTTTCCAGCGTTATTCTAACGTGCTTTTCATGTTTCTAATATGTCATAAAAAATCTTAAGATGTACAAACTTGTCGTACGATTTCAAAGGACTCGGACGAATTATTAGGTGTATTATGAAGTTTTAAGGTTTCGTACGGTGATGTAAGGTGTTCACAGGAGTTGTAAGGCATCGTACATGATACTAACATTCTTTTCGAGTTGCTAATAGGACATAAAGAGTCGTAAGATGTCCTATGTTGTCGTACGATGTTCAAAGGACTCGTACGAATTCATTAGGTATATTATGGAGTTTTAAGGTTTCATACGGTGTGGTAAGGTGTTGTTAGGAGTTGTAAGGCGTCCAACATTATACTAACGTGCTTTTCAAGGTGCTAATATGGCATATAGAGTCGTAAGATGTCTTAAGTTGCTGTACGACGTTCAATGGACTCGGACGAATTCATTAGGTTTATTATGGGGTTTTATAGTTTCGTACGGTGATGTAAGGTGTTCTTAGGAGTTGTAACGAGTCCTACATTATTCTAACGTGCTTTTCATGTTGCTAATGTCGCATCCTAAGCCGTAACATCTCCTGAGTTGTCGTAAGATGTTCAAAGGACTTGGACGAAATCATTAGGTTTAGTATGGACTTTTAAAGTTTCGTACGTTGTCGTAAGGTGTTGTTTGGAGTTTTAAGGTTTCCTGCGTTATTCAAACGTGCTTTTCATGTTTCTAGTATGGCATAAAAAATCTTAAGATGTACAAACTTGTCGTACGATTTTCAAAGGACTCGGACGAATTCATTAGGTGTATTATGGAGTTTTAAGGTTTCGTACGGTGATGTAAGGTGTTCTTAGGAGTTGTAACGCATCCTACATTATTCTAACGTGCTTTTCATGTTGCTAATGTCGCATCCTAAGCCGTAACATCTCCTGAGTTGTCGTACGATGTTCAAAGGACTTGGACGAAATCATTAGGTTTAGTATGGACTTTTAAGGTTTCGTACGTTGTCGTAAGGTGTTGTTTGGAGTTTTAAGGTTTCCTGCGTTATTCTAACGTGCTTTTCATGTTTCTAACATGGCATAAAAAATCTTAACATGTACAAACTTGTCGTACGATTTTCAAAGGACTCGGACGAATTCATTAGGTGTATTGTGGAGTTTTAAGGTTTCGTACGGTGATGTAAGGTGTTCATAGGAGTTGTAAGGCATCGTACATGATACTATCATTCTTTTCGAGTTGCTAATAGGACATAAAGAGTCGTAAGATGTCCTATGTTGTCGTACGATGTTCAAAGGACTCGTACGAATTCATTAGGTATATTATGGAGTTTTAAGGTTTCATACGGTGTGGTAAGATGTTGTTAGGAGTTGTAAGGCGTCCAACATTATACTAACGTGCTTTTCATGGTGCTAATATGGCATATAGAGTCGTAAGATGTCTTAAGTTGCTGTACGACGTTCAATGGACGCGGACGAATTCATTAGGTTTATTATGGGGTTTTATAGTTTCGTACGGTGATGTAAGGTGTTCTTAGGAGTTGTAAGGCGTCCTACATTATTCTAACGTGCTTTTCATGTTGCTAATGTCGCATCCTAAGCCGTAACATCTCCTGAGTTGTCGTAAGATGTTCAAAGGACTTGGACGAAATCATTAGGTTTAGTATGGACTTTTAAGGTTTCGTACGTTGTCGTAAGGTATTGTTTGGAGTTTTAGGGTTTCCTGCGTTATTCTAACGTGCTTTTCATGTTTCTAGTATGGCATAAAAAATCTTAAGATGTACAAACTTGTCGTACGATTTTCAAAGGACTCGGACGAATTCATTAGGTGTATTATGGAGTTTTAAGGTTTCGTACGGTGATGTAAGGAGTTCTTAAGAGTTGTAATGCATCCTACATTATTCTAACGTGCTTTTCATGTTGCTAATGTCGCATCCTAAGCCGTAACATCTCCTGAGTTGTCGTACGATGTTCAAAGGACTTGGACGAAATCATTAGGTTTAGTATGGACTTTTAAGGTTTCGTACGTTGTCGTAAGGTGTTGTTTGGAGTTTTAAGGTTTTCTGCGTTATTCTAACGTGCTTTTCATGTTTCTAACATGGCATAAAAAATCTTAAGATGTACAAACTTGTCGTACGATTTTCAAAGGACTCGGACGAATTCATTAGGTGTATTATGGAGTTTTAAGGTTTCGTACGGTGATGTAAGGTGTTCATAGGAGTTGTAAGGCATCGTACATGATACTATCATTCTTTTCGAGTTGCTAATAGGACATAAAGAGTCGTAAGATGTCCTATGTTGTCGTACGATGTTCAAAGGACTCGTACGAATTCATTAGGTATATTATGGAGTTTTAAGGTTTCATACGGTGTGGTAAGATGTTGTTAGGAGTTGTAAGGCGTCCAACATTATACTAACGTGCTTTTCATGGTGCTAATATGGCATATAGAGTCGTAAGATGTCTTAAGTTGCTGTACGACGTTCAATGGACTCGGACGAATTCATTAGGTTTATTATGGGGTTTTATAGTTTCGTACGGTGATGTAAGGTGTTCTTAGGAGTTGTAAGGTGTCCTACATTATTCTAACGTGCTTTTCATCTTGCTAATGTCGCATCCTAAGCCGTAACATCTCCTGAGTTGTCGTAAGATGTTCAAAGGACTTGGACGAAATCATTAGGTTTAGTATGGACTTTTAAGGTTTCGTACGTTGTCGTAAGGTGTTGTTTGGAGTTTTAGGGTTTCCTGCGTTATTCTAACGTGCTTTTCATGTTTCTAGTATGGCATAAAAAATCTTAAGATGTACAAACTTGTCGTACGATTTTCAAAGGACTCGGACGAATTCATTAGGTGTATTATGGAGTTTTAAGGTTTCGTACGGTGATGTAAGGTGTTCTTAAGAGTTGTAACGCATCCTACATTATTCTAACGTGCTTTTCATGTTGCTAATGTCGCATCCTAAGCCGTAACATCTCCTGAGTTGTCGTACGATGTTCAAAGGACTTGGACGAAATCATTAGGTTTAGTATGGACTTTTAAGGTTTCGTACGTTGTCGTAAGGTGTTGTTTGGAGTTTTAAGGTTTCCTGCGTTATTCTAACGTGCTTTTCATGTTTCTAACATGGCATAAAAAATCTTAAGATGTACAAACTTGTCGTACGATTTTCAAAGGACTCGGACGAATTCATTAGGTGTACTATGGAGTTTTAAGGTTTCATACGGTGATGTAAGGTGTTCATAGGAGTTGTAAGGCATCGTACATGATACTAACATTCTTTTCGAGTTGCTAATAGGACATAAAGAGTCGTAAGATGTCCTATGTTGTCGTACGATGTTCAAAGGACTCGTACGAATTCATTATGTATATTATGGAGTTTTAAGGTTTCATACGGTGTGGTAAGGTGTTGTTAGGAGTTGTAAGGCGTCCAACATTATACTAACGTGCTTTTCATGGTGCTAATATGGCATATAGAGTCGTAAGATGTCTTATGTTGTTGTACGACGTTCAATGGACTCGGACGAATTCATTAGGTTTATTATGGGGTTTTATAGTTTCGTACGGTGATGTAAGGTGTTCTTAGGAGTTGTAACGCGTCCTACATTATTCTAACGTGCTTTTCTTCTTGCTAATGTCGCATCCTAAGCCGTAACATCTCCTGAGTTGTCGTAAGATGTTCAAAAGACTTGGACGAAATCATTAGGTTTAGTATGGACTTTTAAGGTTTCGTACGTTGTCGTAAGGTGTTGTTTGGAGTTTTAAGGTTTCCTGCGTTATTCTAACATGCTTTTCATGTTTCTAGTATGGCATAAAAAATCTTAAGATGTACAAACTTGTCGTACGATTTTCAAAGGACTCGGACGAATTAATTAGGTGTATTATGGAGTTTTAAGGTTTCGTACGGTGATGTAAGGTGTTCTTAAGAGTTGTAACACATCCTACATTATTCTAACGTGCTTTTCATGTTGCTAATGTCGCATCCTAAGCCGTAACATTTCCTGAGTTGTCGTACGATGTTCAAAGGACTTGGACGAAATCATTAGGTTTAGTATGAACTTTTAAGGTTTCGTACGTTGTCGTAAGGTGTTGTTTGGAGTTTTAAGGTTTCCTGCGTTATTCTAACGTGCTTTTCATGTTTCTAACATGGCATAAAAAATCTTAAGATGTACAAACTTGTCGTACGATTTTCAAAGGACTCAGACGAATTCATTAAGTGTATTATGGAGTTTTAAGGTTTCGTACGGTGATGTAAGGTGTTCATAGGAGTTGTAAGGCATCGTACATGATACTAACATTCTTTTCGAGTTGCTAATAGGACATAAAGAGTCGTAAGATGTCTTATGTTGTCGTACGATGTTCAAAGGACTCGTACGAATTCATTAGGTATATTATGGAGTTTTAAGGTTTCATACGGTGTGGTAAGGTGTTGTTAGGAGTTGTAAGACGTCCAACATTATACTAACGTGCTTTTCATGGTGCTAATATGGCATATAGAGTCGTAAGATGTCTTAAGTTGCTGTACGACGTTCAATGGACTCGGACGAATTCATTAGGTTTATTATGGGGTTTTATAGTTTCGTACGGTGATGTAAGGTGTTCTTAGGAGTTGTAACGCGTCCTACATTATTCTAACGTGCTTTTCATGTTGCTAATGTCGCATCCTAAGCCGTAACATCTCCTGAGTTGTCGTACGATGTTCAAAGGACTTGGACGAAATCATTAGGTTTAGTATGGACTTTTAAGGTTTCGTACGTTGTCGTAAGGTGTTGTTTGGAGTTTTAAGGTTTCCTGCGTTATTCTAACGTGCTTTTCATGTTTCTAACATGGCATAAAAAATCTTAAGATGTACAAACTTGTCGTACGATTTTCAAAGGACTCGGACGAATTCATTAGGTGTATTATGGAGTTTTAAGGTTTCGTACGGTGATGTAAGGTGTTCATAGGAGTTCTAAGGCATCGTACATGATACTAACATTCTTTTCGAGTTGCTAATAGGACATAAAGAGTCGTAAGATGTCCTATGTTGTCGTACGATGTTCAAAGGACTCGCAAGAATTCATTAGGTATATTATGGAGTTTTAAGGTTTCATACGGTGTTGTAAGGTGTTGTTAGGAGTTGTAAGGCGTCCAACATTATACTAACGTGCTTTTCAAGGTGCTAATATGGCATATAGAGTCGTAAGATGTCTTAAGTTGCCGTACGACGTTCAATGGACTCGGACTAATTCATTATGTTTAGTATGGACTTTTAAGGTTTCGTACGTTGTCGTAAGGTGTTGTTTGGAGTTTTAAGGTTTCCTGCGTTATTCTAACGTGCTTTTCATGTTTCTAGTATGGCATAAAAAATCTTAAGATGTACAAACTTGTCGTACGATTTTCAAAGGACTCGGACGAATTAATTAGGTGTATTATGGAGTTTTAAGGTTTCGTACGGTGATGTAAGGTGTTCTTAAGAGTTGTAACACATCCTACATTATTCTAACGTGCTTTTCATGTTGCTAATGTCGCATCCTAAGCCGTAACATTTCCTGAGTTGTCGTACGATGTTCAAAGGACTTGGACGAAATCATTAGGTTTAGTATGAACTTTTAAGGTTTCGTACGTTGTCGTAAGGTGTTGTTTGGAGTTTTAAGGTTTCCTGCGTTATTCTAACGTGCTTTTCATGTTTCTAACATGGCATAAAAAATCTTAAGATGTACAAACTTGTCGTACGATTTTCAAAGGACTCAGACGAATTCATTAAGTGTATTATGGAGTTTTAAGGTTTCGTACGGTGATGTAAGGTGTTCATAGGAGTTGTAAGGCATCGTACATGATACTAACATTCTTTTCGAGTTGCTAATAGGACATAAAGAGTCGTAAGATGTCTTATGTTGTCGTACGATGTTCAAAGGACTCGTACGAATTCATTAGGTATATTATGGAGTTTTAAGGTTTCATACGGTGTGGTAAGGTGTTGTTAGGAGTTGTAAGACGTCCAACATTATACTAACGTGCTTTTCATGGTGCTAATATGGCATATAGAGTCGTAAGATGTCTTAAGTTGCTGTACGACGTTCAATGGACTTGGACGAATTCATTAGGTTTATTATGGGGTTTTATAGTTTCGTACGGTGATGTAAGGTGTTCTTAGGAGTTGTAACGCGTCCTACATTATTCTAACGTGCTTTTCATGTTGCTAATGTCGCATCCTAAGCCGTAACATCTCCTGAGTTGTCGTACGATGTTCAAAGGACTTGGACGAAATCATTAGGTTTAGTATGGACTTTTAAGGTTTCGTACGTTGTCGTAAGGTGTTGTTTGGAGTTTTAAGGTTTCCTGCGTTATTCTAACGTGCTTTTCATGTTTCTAACATGGCATAAAAAATCTTAAGATGTACAAACTTGTCGTACGATTTTCAAAGGACTCGGACGAATTCATTAGGTGTATTATGGAGTTTTAAGGTTTCGTACGGTGATGTAAGGTGTTCATAGGAGTTCTAAGGCATCGTACATGATACTAACATTCTTTTCGAGTTGCTAATAGGACATAAAGAGTCGTAAGATGTCCTATGTTGTCGTACGATGTTCAAAGGACTCGCAAGAATTCATTAGGTATATTATGGAGTTTTAAGGTTTCGTACGGTGTTGTAAGGTGTTGTTAGGAGTTGTAAGGCGTCCAACATTATACTAACGTGCTTTTCAAGGTGCTAATATGGCATATAGAGTCGTAAGATGTCTTAAGTTGCCGTACGACGTTCAATGGACTCGGACTAATTCATTATGTTTAGTATGGACTTTTAAGGTTTCGTACGTTGTCGTAAGGTGTTGTTTGGAGTTTTAAGGTTTCCAGCGTTATTCTAACGTGCTTTTCATGTTTCTAATATGGCATAAAAAATCTTAAGATGTACAAACTTGTCGTACGATTTCAAAGGACTCGGACGAATTATTAGGTGTATTATGAAGTTTTAAGGTTTCGTACGGTGATGTAAGGTGTTCATAGGAGTTGTAAGGCATCGTACATGATACTATCATTCTTTTCGAGTTGCTAATAGGACATAAAGAGTCGTAAGATGTCCTATGTTGTCGTACGATGTTCAAAGGACTCGTACGAATTCATTAGGTATATTATGGAGTTTTAAGGTTTCATACGGTGTGGTAAGATGTTGTTAGGAGTTGTAAGGCGTCCAACATTATACTAACGTGCTTTTCATGGTGCTAATATGGCATATAGAGTCGTAAGATGTCTTAAGTTGCTGTACGACGTTCAATGGACTCGGACGAATTCATTAGGTTTATTATGGGGTTTTATAGTTTCGTACGGTGATGTAAGGTGTTCTTAGGAGTTGTAAGGCGTCCTACATTATTCTAACGTGCTTTTCATCTTGCTAATGTCGCATCCTAAGCCGTAACATCTCCTGAGTTGTCTTAAGATGTTCAAAGGACTTGGACGAAATCATTAGGTTTAGTATGGACTTTTAAGGTTTCGTACGTTGTCGTAAGGTGTTGTTTGGAGTTTTAGGGTTTCCTGCGTTATTCTAACGTGCTTTTCATGTTTCTAGTATGGCATAAAAAATCTTAAGATGTACAAACTTGTCGTACGATTTTCAAAGGACTCGGACGAATTCATTAGGTGTATTATGGAGTTTTAAGGTTTCGTACGGTGATGTAAGGTGTTCTTAAGAGTTGTAACGCATCCTACATTATTCTAACGTGCTTTTCATGTTGCTAATGT
This sequence comes from Tagetes erecta, assembly GCA_030867185.1. NCBI lineage: Eukaryota > Viridiplantae > Streptophyta > Magnoliopsida > Asterales > Asteraceae > Tagetes > Tagetes erecta. Next base: position 48,418,203 of record CM061490.1, read on the forward strand.
CGCATCCTAAGCCGTAACATCTCCTGAGTTGTCGTACGATGTTCAAAGGACTTGGACGAAATCATTAGGTTTAGTATGGACTTTTAAGGTTTCGTACGTTGTCGTAAGGTGTTGTTTGGAGTTTTAAGGTTTCCTGCGTTATTCTAACGTGCTTTTCATGTTTCTAACATGGCATAAAAAATCTTAAGATGTACAAACTTGTCGTACGATTTTCAAAAGACTCAGACGAATTCATTAGGTGTACTATGGAGTTTTAAGGTTTCATACGGTGATGTAAGGTGTTCATAGGAGTTGTAAGGCATCGTACATGATACTAACATTCTTTTCGAGTTGCTAATAGGACATAAAGAGTCGTAAGATGTCCTATGTTGTCGTACGATGTTCAAAGGACTCGTACGAATTCATTATGTATATTATGGAGTTTTAAGGTTTCATACGGTGTGGTAAGGTGTTGTTAGGAGTTGTAAGGCGTCCAACATTATACTAACGTGCTTTTCATGGTGCTAATATGGCATATAGAGTCGTAAGATGTCTTAAGTTGTTGTACGACGTTCAATGGACTCGGACGAATTCATTAGGTTTATTATGGGGTTTTATAGTTTCGTACGATGATGTAAGGTGTTCTTAGGAGTTGTAACGCGTCCTACATTATTCTAACGTGCTTTTCATCTTGCTAATGTCGCATCCTATGCCGTAACATCTCCTGAGTTGTCGTAAGATGTTCAAAGGACTTGGACGAAATCATTAGGTTTAGTATGGACTTTTAAGGTTTCGTACGTTGTCGTAATGTGTTGTTTGGAGTTTTAAGGTTTCCTGCGTTATTCTAACGTGCTTTTCATGTTTCTAACATGGCATAAAAAATCTTAAGATGTACAAACTTGTCGTACGATTTTCAAAGGACTCAGACGAATTCATTAAGTGTATTATGGAGTTTTAAGGTTTCGTACGGTGATGTAAGGTGTTCATAGGAGTTGTAAGGCATCGTACATGATACTAACATTCTTTTCGAGTTGCTAATAGGACATAAAGAGTCGTAAGATGTCTTATGTTGTCGTACGATGTTCAAAGGACTCGTACGAATTCATTAGGTATATTATGGAGTTTTAAGGTTTCATACGGTGTGGTAAGGTGTTGTTAGGAGTTGTAAGACGTCCAACATTATACTAACGTGCTTTTCATGGTGCTAATATGGCATATAGAGTCGTAAGATGTCTTAAGTTGCTGTACGACGTTCAATGGACTCGGACGAATTCATTAGGTTTATTATGGGGTTTTATAGTTTCGTACGGTGATGTAAGGTGTTCTTAGGAGTTGTAACGCGTCCTACATTATTCTAACGTGCTTTTCATGTTGCTAATGTCGCATCCTAAGCCGTAACATCTCCTGAGTTGTCGTACGATGTTCAAAGGACTTGGACGAAATCATTAGGTTTAGTATGGACTTTTAAGGTTTCGTACGTTGTCGTAAGGTGTTGTTTGGAGTTTTAAGGTTTCCTGCGTTATTCTAACGTGCTTTTCATGTTTCTAACATGGCATAAAAAATCTTAAGATGTACAAACTTGTCGTACGATTTTCAAAGGACTCGGACGAATTCATTAGGTGTATTATGGAGTTTTAAGGTTTCGTACGGTGATGTAAGGTGTTCATAGGAGTTCTAAGGCATCGTACATGATACTAACATTCTTTTCGAGTTGCTAATAGGACATAAAGAGTCGTAAGATGTCCTATGTTGTCGTACGATGTTCAAAGGACTCGCAAGAATTCATTAGGTATATTATGGAGTTTTAAGGTTTCATACGGTGTTGTAAGGTGTTGTTAGGAGTTGTAAGGCGTCCAACATTATACTAACGTGCTTTTCAAGGTGCTAATATGGCATATAGAGTCGTAAGATGTCTTAAGTTGCCGTACGACGTTCAATGGACTCGGACTAATTCATTATGTTTAGTATGGACTTTTAAGGTTTCGTACGTTGTCGTAAGGTGTTGTTTGGAGTTTTAAGGTTTCCTGCGTTATTCTAACGTGCTTTTCATGTTTCTAGTATGGCATAAAAAATCTTAAGATGTACAAACTTGTCGTACGATTTTCAAAGGACTCGGACGAATTAATTAGGTGTATTATGGAGTTTTAAGGTTTCGTACGGTGATGTAAGGTGTTCTTAAGAGTTGTAACACATCCTACATTATTCTAACGTGCTTTTCATGTTGCTAATGTCGCATCCTAAGCCGTAACATTTCCTGAGTTGTCGTACGATGTTCAAAGGACTTGGACGAAATCATTAGGTTTAGTATGAACTTTTAAGGTTTCGTACGTTGTCGTAAGGTGTTGTTTGGAGTTTTAAGGTTTCCTGCGTTATTCTAACGTGCTTTTCATGTTTCTAACATGGCATAAAAAATCTTAAGATGTACAAACTTGTCGTACGATTTTCAAAGGACTCAGACGAATTCATTAAGTGTATTATGGAGTTTTAAGGTTTCGTACGGTGATGTAAGGTGTTCATAGGAGTTGTAAGGCATCGTACATGATACTAACATTCTTTTCGAGTTGCTAATAGGACATAAAGAGTCGTAAGATGTCTTATGTTGTCGTACGATGTTCAAAGGACTCGTACGAATTCATTAGGTATATTATGGAGTTTTAAGGTTTCATACGGTGTGGTAAGGTGTTGTTAGGAGTTGTAAGACGTCCAACATTATACTGAAGTGCTTTTCATGGTGCTAATATGGCATATAGAGTCGTAAGATGTCTTAAGTTGCTGTACGACGTTCAATGGACTTGGACGAATTCATTAGGTTTATTATGGGGTTTTATAGTTTCGTACGGTGATGTAAGGTGTTCTTAGGAGTTGTAACGCGTCCTACATTATTCTAACGTGCTTTTCATGTTGCTAATGTCGCATCCTAAGCCGTAACATCTCCTGAGTTGTCGTACGATGTTCAAAGGACTTGGACGAAATCATTAGGTTTAGTATGGACTTTTAAGGTTTCGTACGTTGTCGTAAGGTGTTGTTTGGAGTTTTAAGGTTTCCTGCGTTATTCTAACGTGCTTTTCATGTTTCTAACATGGCATAAAAAATCTTAAGATGTACAAACTTGTCGTACGATTTTCAAAGGACTCGGACGAATTCATTAGGTGTATTATGGAGTTTTAAGGTTTCGTACGGTGATGTAAGGTGTTCATAGGAGTTCTAAGGCATCGTACATGATACTAACATTCTTTTCGAGTTGCTAATAGGACATAAAGAGTCGTAAGATGTCCTATGTTGTCGTACGATGTTCAAAGGACTCGCAAGAATTCATTAGGTATATTATGGAGTTTTAAGGTTTCGTACGGTGTTGTAAGGTGTTGTTAGGAGTTGTAAGGCGTCCAACATTATACTAACGTGCTTTTCAAGGTGCTAATATGGCATATAGAGTCGTAAGATGTCTTAAGTTGCCGTACGACGTTCAATGGACTCGGACTAATTCATTATGTTTAGTATGGACTTTTAAGGTTTCGTACGTTGTCGTAAGGTGTTGTTTGGAGTTTTAAGGTTTCCAGCGTTATTCTAACGTGCTTTTCATGTTTCTAATATGGCATAAAAAATCTTAAGATGTACAAACTTGTCGTACGATTTCAAAGGACTCGGACGAATTATTAGGTGTATTATGAAGTTTTAAGGTTTCGTACGGTGATGTAAGGTGTTCATAGGAGTTGTAAGGCATCGTACATGATACTATCATTCTTTTCGAGTTGCTAATAGGACATAAAGAGTCGTAAGATGTCCTATGTTGTCGTACGATGTTCAAAGGACTCGTACGAATTCATTAGGTATATTATGGAGTTTTAAGGTTTCATACGGTGTGGTAAGATGTTGTTAGGAGTTGTAAGGCGTCCAACATTATACTAACGTGCTTTTCATGGTGCTAATATGGCATATAGAGTCGTAAGATGTCTTAAGTTGCTGTACGACGTTCAATGGACTCGGACGAATTCATTAGGTTTATTATGGGGTTTTATAGTTTCGTACGGTGATGTAAGGTGTTCTTAGGAGTTGTAAGGCGTCCTACATTATTCTAACGTGCTTTTCATCTTGCTAATGTCGCATCCTAAGCCGTAACATCTCCTGAGTTGTCTTAAGATGTTCAAAGGACTTGGACGAAATCATTAGGTTTAGTATGGACTTTTAAGGTTTCGTACGTTGTCGTAAGGTGTTGTTTGGAGTTTTAGGGTTTCCTGCGTTATTCTAACGTGCTTTTCATGTTTCTAGTATGGCATAAAAAATCTTAAGATGTACAAACTTGTCGTACGATTTTCAAAGGACTCGGACGAATTCATTAGGTGTATTATGGAGTTTTAAGGTTTCGTACGGTGATGTAAGGTGTTCTTAAGAGTTGTAACGCATCCTACATTATTCTAACGTGCTTTTCATGTTGCTAATGTCGCATCCTAAGCCGTAACATCTCCTGAGTTGTCGTACGATGTTCAAAGGACTTGGACGAAATCATTAGGTTTAGTATGGACTTTTAAGGTTTCGTACGTTGTCGTAAGGTGTTGTTTGGAGTTTTAAGGTTTCCTGCGTTATTCTAACGTGCTTTTCATGTTTCTAACATGGCATAAAATATCTTAAGATGTACAAACTTGTCGTACGATTTTCAAAGGACTCAGACGAATTCATTAGGTGTACTATGGAGTTTTAAGGTTTCATACGGTGATGTAAGGTGTTCATAGGAGTTGTAAGGCATCGTACATGATACTAACATTCTTTTCGAGTTGCTAATAGGACATAAAGAGTCGTAAGATGTCCTATGTTGTCGTACGATGTTCAAAGGACTCGTACGAATTCATTATGTATATTATGGAGTTTTAAGGTTTCATACGGTGTGGTAAGGTGTTGTTAGGAGTTGTAAGGCGTCCAACATTATACTAACGTGCTTTTCATGGTGCTAATATGGCATATAGAGTCGTAAGATGTCTTAAGTTGTTGTACGACGTTCAATGGACTCGGACGAATTCATTAGGTTTATTATGGGGTTTTATAGTTTCGTACGATGATGTAAGGTGTTCTTAGGAGTTGTAACGCGTCCTACATTATTCTAACGTGCTTTTCATCTTGCTAATGTCGCATCCTATGCCGTAACATCTCCTGAGTTGTCGTAAGATGTTCAAAGGACTTGGACGAAATCATTAGGTTTAGTATGGACTTTTAAGGTTTCGTACGTTGTCGTAATGTGTTGTTTGGAGTTTTAAGGTTTCCTGCGTTATTCTAACGTGCTTTTCATGTTTCTAGTATGGCATAAAAAATCTTAAGATGTACAAACTTGTCGTACGATTTTCAAAGGACTCGGACGAATTCATTAGGTGTATTATGGAGTTTTAAGGTTTCGTACGGTGATGTAAGGTGTTCTAAAGAGTTGTAACGCATCCTACATTATTCTAACGTGCTTTTCATGTTGCTAATGTCGCATCCTAAGCCGTAACATTTCCTGAGTTGTCGTACGATGTTCAAAGGACTTGGACGAAATCATTAGGTTTAGTATGAACTTTTAAGGTTTCGTACGTTGTCGTAAGGTGTTGTTTGGAGTTTTAAGGTTTCCTGCGTTATTCTAACGTGCTTTTCATGTTTCTAACATGGCATAAAAATCTTAAGATGTACAAACTTGTCGTACGATTTTCAAAGGACTCAGACGAATTCATTAAGTGTATTATGGAGTTTTAAGGTTTCGTACGGTGATGTAAGGTGTTCATAGGAGTTGTAAGGCATCGTACATGATACTAACATTCTTTTCGAGTTGCTAATAGGACATAAAGAGTCGTAAGATGTCTTATGTTGTCGTACGATGTTCAAAGGACTCGTACGAATTCATTAGGTATATTATGGAGTTTTAAGGTTTCATACGGTGTGGTAAGGTGTTGTTAGGAGTTGTAAGACGTCCAACATTATACTAACGTGCTTTTCATGGTGCTAATATGGCATATAGAGTCGTAAGATGTCTTAAGTTGCTGTACGACGTTCAATGGACTCGGACGAATTCATTAGGTTTATTATGGGGTTTTATAGTTTCGTACGGTGATGTAAGGTGTTCTTAGGAGTTGTAACGCGTCCTACATTATTCTAACATGCTTTTCATGTTGCTAATGTCGCATCCTAAGCCGTAACATCTCCTGAGTTGTCGTACGATGTTCAAAGGACTTGGACGAAATCATTAGGTTTAGTATGGACTTTTAAGGTTTCGTACGTTGTCGTAAGGTGTTGTTTGGAGTTTTAAGGTTTCCTGCGTTATTCTAACGTGCTTTTCATGTTTCTAACATGGCATAAAAAATCTTAAGATGTACAAACTTGTCGTACGATTTTCAAAGGACTCGGACGAATTCATTAGGTGTATTATGGAGTTTTAAGGTTTCGTACGGTGATGTAAGGTGTTCATAGGAGTTGTAAGGCATCGTACATGATACTAACATTCTTTTCGAGTTGCTAATAGGACATAAAGAGTCGTAAGATGTCCTATGTTGTCGTACGATGTTCAAAGTGTTGGAATTGGTATGCCCAAGAGACATATTAAATTGATGTGGCTAGTACGTTATGATCCAAGTCGGGTCATACCCAATGACAAGCTAGACAAACACCGGGATATTTATTTTATGATATGATCTAAAATAAATATCAACACTTAGAATATTTAGAAATTGGGTTTCTAGATATTTGAACTTGTGTTAAAATAAATTATATGGATGATTTATGTTATAAGAGAAAGAATCTTCTACAATGTTGTTTAAGTTGTTTAAACAACATTTAGGAGATATATTTTGCTACACCTTGTGTTAAATAAGTAAAGAGAAAGATATTAACAACAAAAAAAAAAAAAAAAAAAAAAAAAAAAATTATATATATATAAGGTGGGACCCACTTGGGCCGCCCCCTTGTGGGCCTTGCCCTCTTTTTGGTTTTCCTTTTTTCAAGGCATGCAAATGGGTTGTGTGTTATATACACAAACTCTAGTCATTTGTTTAACACAATTTTTTCTTTCTCCATTTCACACACAAGTGCAAGAACAAAAGAAGAATGGTTCTTCTCCCTTTTTCCTTTCATATTTTCGGCCAAGAACAAAAAGGCCAAGAAGGAAGGAAATTACAAGTGTTAAATCCTAGCAAAATGGTGTTTGTTGGAGGCTTGAGGGTATACAAGCTTGAGGTCTTCTCATTTGAAGATTTCCATTCAAGAATATCATCTTCTTCATCTCTTCTTCATCTTGAAAGGTAGTATTCTAAACACCCTATGGTTGTGTTTGATGGTATGTATTTCGTATATGGATCCGGGCTTTGGGTTTTGCATGTTAAACGGGTTTAACAATCAACATATTAACAAGATTTTAAACTAATAATCCGCTGCGTTTTTCTATAAATTGGTTTATATGAACTTTGATAATCTTGTTAAATCCCAACAATGGCATCAAGAGCCGCTTATACGAATACATGCTTCATTAGATCTAAAAATTTCGGTTTTCTTGGTGTGTTACACCCCAAGGCCGAAACTTTTAGCCAAATGGGTTCCCTTGGATTTTCAAGATAATAATCTCATGCATATGATTATCTTGAAAGTTTAAAGTCATTAAAATGGTTAGTTGCTTTGTTTGAACAAAACCCGAAATTTTCGGTTTTATAAATTTTAGGCCGAAAATTTTAAGGGTTCAAAGGGAACCATTTTAAACTTATGTTAATACATATTTGGATATGCTTTTGAGTGTTTCATAACCTAGCCCTATACCTTGTGCATGTATAATTTTGTGTTGTGGTTTGAAATATGCAATATGGTTGTAATATTCTTTTATTTGGGTTTATAATCTTTTATTATTTCATATTGGTTTGTAATAATAAGTAGATTAGTTGTATTTCTTTTACTAGAAAAATGTATTAGGATATATTTTGTAAAAGAAGTTGGACAAAACTTTGGTTTTTGGTTTGGGCCATTTTAAGCCCAAATGGGCCTCATAGCTCAAGATTGGATTTAAGCCCAATATGGGATTCTAGCCCAATGACCCAAACCCAAGATTTGTAAGCCCAAAAGGGGCTGATTTGAAGGCCCAAAAGGAAGCCCAAATAAATGAAGAAACACAACACAAAAGATGGATACTTGAAGCATTCGGATGCGGGATCAAGTGGGAGTTCATCATTTCATGCCTTGTGTCATGTTGTCCCTTAAGAAAGACCTTTTTGGCACACTTGTTTCGGTTAGCAAGTGTAGCTAAAATTAGTTGGCTATGGTTATGGACTCATATATGGTTGATTATGCATGTTTGGTTATTATGATATTGTTTGTTATGATATTAGGATATTGATAACTAACAACTATAACCGACAAACTTGCATCATTTTGATTCCTTAGAAATCATTAAGTAATAAAATTAATTTTATCAAAAGGTTAATGATTTCATAATAAAATGGGTTTATTAAAAGGAATTTTGAAATTTGGTTTTCAACTAAGTACCATACATTTGAATGCATGCAAATGAAAGGTACACACTTTGTTTTCCCATCTAGAATTTAGAAAACAAACAAAAATCCCTTTTAATTTTTGGAACAAGTCTAACACCATCCTTTTATACAACACTCGAAACACTTGGGAACTCTATGTGGGATAAAGGTCACCTAACCACATTTAGGAAACTTGTGTGTTTGAGGTGGGTTTACAATATTTGTGGGATAAAGGTCACCTAACCACTTGTATGTGTAAACTCACATGTATGTATAAGTAGGACGACTTGAAATTGGAAACCATGTGAATAGGATCACCGAAGCATGGCGTTCAATGGTGTTGATGGGATTAAACATGCCAACTAAACATAAGATGTTTAACCGATCCCATAAAGCTAGAAGTTGCAAAGGGTTGCAATTGCCAAACGTTGACTACCTTGTTAATTCAAATAATAGGATAAAGGTCACCTAACTACTATTTGAATGTAATGTTGGATTCTAGATTTTAATCATTAATTGTCCAAGAGACACAAAAGGGTATTAAAGATTAAAATGTATTAATGATATTGAAAATACTAAATGTGAACTTTGTTAAACTATGTTGATGGCCGCAATCAACAATCCACCTAATGCAATTATCCCACCCGTGCATAACCTATCACTAAGAACCATACATAGACAAGGATCGTCTCAATTACAAAATTTCATGGATTGGTATCGAAGCATGAGAATTGTTCTCAAGCAAGAAAAGAAATCCTACATTTTAGACGATCCTAATCCCGATGAACCTAGTATTGACAATGAAGATGCCTATAGCAAATGGGTAAAAAGGCTTTACCGGTTCTCACGATCAATGACGGTCGGAGCAAGAAGAGGCATCACCCGGAACCTAAGGCAAAGGTTGCCAAAGGTAAGGGACAAGTCAAGGGTAAGTTCAAGGGAAAGGCGAAAGCGGAACCGCCCAAACCCAAGGATAAGAAGCTAAAGGTTAGCTCGCAAGATCCGTACTTTGGTTGTGGTGAGATAGGACATTGGAAGAGGAATTATCCAACCTATCTCAAGGAGTTGAAAGCTAAGAGGGATGCGGAGCAAACCTCGGGTACAACTTTCATGATCCATATTGATCTTAATATTATTTCTTCTAACACATGGGTATTGGATACCGGATGTGGAACTCATATTGGCAATTTGTTGCAGGGGTTCAAAAGAAATAAGCTTTACAAGAAAGGAGATACAAGTCTCTACATGGGCGACGGAGCAAAAGTTGTAGTCGAAGCCCTAGAAGACTATGTTTTGAAACTTCCAAGTGGTTTGAAAGTAATTTTGAACAATATTTTGTATGCTCCTAGTTTGACTAGGAACATTATCTCTGTTTCTTGTTTAAGACAATTTGGTTGTGATTTTAAGTTTATTGACAATGGTATTTGTGTTTTCATGAATGATGTCTTTTATTTTAAAGCAATGCCGTCAAATGGCATTTATGAATTGGTTCATGACAACACATCCTTTGATAACTCGTTGTACCAATCTAGCACCAAGAAACTCAAAGTGGATTTGAGTAAGACCTATCTTTGGCATTGTCGTCTTGGTCACATAAACAAGGGTCGCATTCATATACTTCAAAAGAATGGTCTTTTGAAAAACAAATGAGGGTGATTCATTTGACAAATGTGAATCTTGTTTATTGGGAAAGATGACCAAGAAGCCCTTTAGTGGAACTAATGAAAGGGCGAAAGATTTATTAGGTATCATACATACGGATGTATGTGGTCCTTTTAAGACAATGACAAGGAATGGTGAAAGATACTTCATTACCTTCATCGATGATTATAGTCGTTATGGGTATGTGTACTTGTTAAGACACAAAGATGAAGCTTTTGAAATGTTCAAAGTCTTCCAAAATGAAGTTGAAAATCAACTCAATAGGACCATCAAAGTACTTCGTTTGGATAGAGGAGGTGAATACCTTAATGATGCTTTTCAAGACCATCTTAGGAGTTGTGGAATAATCTCACAACTCACTCCACCTGGAACACCACAAGATAATGGTGTGTCCGAAAGGAAGAATCGAACTTTATTGGATATGGTTCGATCTATAATGGCTAGAAGCACATTACCTCTATCATTTTGGGATTTCGCATTGCTCTCTGCAGCCCATATTTTAAATATGGCCCGGACCAAGAAAGTGGACAAGACACCTTTTGAAATATGGAATGGAAGAGTTCCATCATTAAAATATTTAAAGGTATGGGGTTGTGAGGCTTTTGTCAAGAACAACACCCAAAAACAAATTTGAAAGCCGATCCACTAAGTGTATCTTTGTAGGATATCCCAAAGACTTTATGGGATATTATTTCTACAACTCAACCGAGCAAAAGGGGTTTATTGCTCTAAAAGCTGAGTTCTTGGAAACTAAGTTCCTTACGGAAGGAACTAGTAGAACGGTGAAACTTGATGAGGATCAAGATCCACAAGCCGATACACGTTTGGTTGAAACTAGCATTCAACAAGAGGTTGTTGAAAATGATCAAATGGATGATCAAGACACACATAACGTTCGTAGATCTGATAGAAATAGTAATCCACCCGAAAGATATGGATTTTTCATGAATGGATTCTATGTGGTAGATTCAGATGAACCCACCACATATCGAGATGCAATGGCACAATCCGATTGTGACAAATGGCTTGAAGCCATGAACGTTGAGATGCAATCCATGCATGACAACCAAATATGGGACTTGGTTGAACCACCGCTTAACTCCAAATCGATTGGAAGTAAGTGGGTTTTCAAGAAGAAAACCGATATGCATGGAAACTTGGATACTTACAAAGCAAGGCTTGTAGCAAAAGGTTTCACTCAAACTCAAGGGGTTGATTATGATGAGACTTTCTCACCCGTGGAAATGCTAAAGTCGATTAGGATATTATTTGCCATAGCCGCATATTATGACTATGAGATTTGGCAAATAGATGTCAAAACCGCTTTCCTAAATGGACATCTTGAAGAAGATGTCTATATGATCCAGCCCGAAGGTTTTGCCAATCCACAATATCCTAATAAAGTATGCAAGTTAAAGAAATCAATCTATGGATTGAAACAAGCATCTAGAAGTTAGAATCACCGTTTTGATGAAGAGATTAAAACCTTTGGATTCATCAAGAACGCTGATGAGGCTTGTGTGTATAAGAAAGCTAGTGGGAGCATCATCACTTTCTTAATATTGTATGTCGATGACATACAAACTATATGGAAATGACATTCCAACCATGCAAAGTGTTAAAACTTGGCTTGGAAGTCGTTTTTCAATCAAGGGTCTTGGTGAAGCCGCCTATATTTTGGGAATAAAGATCTATAGGGATAGATCAAGGCGATTGATAGGTTTAAATCAAAGTGCATACATTGATAAGATCTTGAAAAGGTTCAAGATGGAAAACTCTAAGAAAGGTTTGGTACCTATTCCAAGAGGAACAATATTGAGTGCATCTCAATGTCCAAGCTCAAAGGATGAGCAAGAGAAAATGAAAGGAGTCCCATACGCATCTGCTATAGGATCCATCATGTATGCAATGATATGCACCAGACCGGACATGTCATGCGCTTTGAGCATGACAAACAGATACCAACAAAATCCGGGTAGTAGCCATTGGATGGCGGTTAAAAGTATATTGAAATATCTTAGAAGGACTAAAGATATGTTTCTAATATACGGTTCTTGTGTGGAAGAACTCGTTGTAAAAGGTTACACGGATGCGAGTTTCCAAACTGATCGAGATGATTCTCGATCAAAATCGGGATACATTTTCATTATGAATGGTGGGGCAGTCTCTTGGAAGAGCTCAAAACAAGATGTGGTGGTCTTATCCACCACAAAATCGGAATACATAGCCGCCTCATTGGCAGCACAAGAAGCTGTGTGGATAAAGAAGTTCATTGCCGACCTAGGGGTGGTCCGTACCATTCAGGACCCCCTAGAGATCTTTTGTGATAACGAGGGTGCGATTGTTCAAATCAAGGAACCTCGTACACATCAAAAGACAAGGCACATTGAGCGGAGATTCAACTACATAAGGGATGAAGTTGAAAAGGGAAAAATATGTATCCGTAAAGTTCACACTGATCAAAATATTGCGGATCCACTCACGAAGCTCCTTGAAAGGCCAAAACATGAGAGTCATACTTGTGCCTTAGGACTTCGATATTCTAGTGATTGGATTTGATCTATTTTGTATTTGGATATCGGAACAATTGTTATTATGACTCATTCATATGATTATGGTTTATGATTATGACATTTGAGTTGTGTTCCTTTTAGCATGTTTAAATCCATGAATAAGTTAATTATTCTAAATGTCCGTAGTCGATTGTATTTGTGGGAACAAATATGAAAGTAAGACTATTATGAACTTGGATTGGTGGATATTCATAAGGCATGAATATAGAGCAAAGGAGTTGCTGCCATGGTTCATAAATATTTATGGGATATAAATATTGGACTGACCCGCTCTCAAATATTACTACATGGAGTCTTTGTGACTGATCACAAGTAAAAATTTGAGTAAAGGAGAATATCATAGTATCCTCTGACCTGAGATACATATTGGGTCTTGATATTCACTGAGTCTTATACTTTGACTTAATTCTTTGTTGTTCTGAAACATGACAACACATAAGACTAAGCTCAGGTATAATTCTAAGTGGATGTGAGAGACGTATGTAATCAAGATGGAATTTGTCCCTCTTATTCGTTGAGAGTGAGATGTCTAAGGCCTGCAAAGTTAAATCAACAGAGAATGATCACTCTGTGTCTCTGGATTTGACATGACATCTGAGACAAAAGGATAAATGATTAATTCACCTAAATCAATTCAAGTAAGGAACTTGAAGGAGATGATGTTATTGAATGGCACTTAGTCATACGTATTAGGGGTAGCAAACCGTTGTTAGGCGGTATTTGCTGCTTGCATCAATTTTCTATGTAACTTGTGCAAGTGGGAGATTGTTGGAATTGGTATGCCCAAGAGACATATTAAATTGATGTGGCTAGTACGTTATGATCCAAGTCGGGTCATACCCAATGACAAGCTAGACAAACACCGGGATATTTATTTTATGATATGATCTAAAATAAATATCAACACTTAGAATATTTAGAAATTGGGTTTCTAGATATTTGAACTTGTGTTAAAATAAATTATATGGATGATTTATGTTATAAGAGAAAGAATCTTCTACAATGTTGTTTAAGTTGTTTAAACAACATTTAGGAGATATATTTTGCTACACCTTGTGTTAAATAAGTAAAGAGAAAGATATTAACAACAAAAAAAAAAAAAAAAAAAAAAAAAATTATATATATATAAGGTGGGACCCACTTGGGCCGCCCCCTTGTGGGCCTTGCCCTCTTTTTGGTTTTCCTTTTTTCAAGGCATGCAAATGGGTTGTGTGTTATATACACAAACTCTAGTCATTTGTTTAACACAATTTTTTCTTTCTCCATTTCACACACAAGTGCAAGAACAAAAGAAGAATGGTTCTTCTCCCTTTTTCCTTTCATATTTTCGGCCAAGAACAAAAAGGCCAAGAAGGAAGGAAATTACAAGTGTTAAATCCTAGCAAAATGGTGTTTGTTGGAGGCTTGAGGGTATACAAGCTTGAGGTCTTCTCATTTGAAGATTTCCATTCAAGAATATCATCTTCTTCATCTCTTCTTCATCTTGAAAGGTAGTATTCTAAACACCCTATGGTTGTGTTTGATGGTATGTATTTCGTATATGGATCCGGGCTTTGGGTTTTGCATGTTAAACGGGTTTAACAATCAACATATTAACAAGATTTTAAACTAATAATCCGCTGCGTTTTTCTATAAATTGGTTTATATGAACTTTGATAATCTTGTTAAATCCCAACACAAAGGACTCGCAAGAATTCATTAGGTATATTATGGAGTTTTAAGGTTTCATACGGTGTTGTAAGGTGTTGTTAGGAGTTGTAAGGCGTCCAACATTATACTAACGTGCTTTTCAAGGTGCTAATATGGCATATAGAGTCGTAAGATGTCTTAAGTTGCTGTACGACGTTCAATGGACTCGGACGAATTCATTAGGTTTATTATGGGGTTTTATAGTTTCGTACGGTGATGTAAGGTGTTCTTAGGAGTTGTAACGAGTCCTACATTATTCTAACGTGCTTTTCATGTTGCTAATGTCGCATCCTAAGCCGTAACATCTCCTGAGTTGTCGTAAGATGTTCAAAGGACTTGGACGAAATCATTAGGTTTAGTATGGACTTTTAAGGTTTCGTACGTTGTCGTAAGGTGTTGTTTGGAGTTTTAAGGTTTCCTGCGTTATTCTAACGTGCTTTTCATGTTTCTAACATGGCATAAAAAATCTTAAGATGTACAAACTTGTCGTACGATTTTCAAAGGACTCGGACGAATTCATTAGGTGTATTATGGAGTTTTAAGGTTTCGTACGGTGATGTAAGGTGTTCATAGGAGTTGTAAGGCATCGTACATGATACTAACATTCTTTTCGAGTTGCTAATAGGACATAAAGAGTCGTAAGATGTCCTATGTTGTCGTACGATGTTCAAAGGACTCGCAAGAATTCATTAGGTATATTATGGAGTTTTAAGGTTTCATACGGTGTTGTAAGGTGTTGTTAGGAGTTGTAAGGCGTCCAACATTATACTAACGTGCTTTTCAAGGTGCTAATATGGCATATAGAGTCGTAAGATGTCTTAAGTTGCTGTACGACGTTCAATGGACTCGGACGAATTCATTAGGTTTATTATGGGGTTTTATAGTTTCGTACGGTGATGTAAGGTGTTCTTAGGAGTTGTAACGAGTCCTACATTATTCTAACGTGCTTTTCATGTTGCTAATGTCGCATCCTAAGCCGTAACATCTCCTGAGTTGTCGTAAGATGTTCAAAGGACTTGGACGAAATCATTAGGTTTAGTATGGACTTTTAAAGTTTCGTACGTTGTCGTAAGGTGTTGTTTGGAGTTTTAAGGTTTCCTGCGTTATTCAAACGTGCTTTTCATGTTTCTAGTATGGCATAAAAAATCTTAAGATGTACAAACTTGTCGTACGATTTTCAAAGGACTCGGACGAATTCATTAGGTGTATTATGGAGTTTTAAGGTTTCGTACGGTGATGTAAGGTGTTCTTAGGAGTTGTAACGCATCCTACATTATTCTAACGTGCTTTTCATGTTGCTAATGTCGCATCCTAAGCCGTAACATCTCCTGAGTTGTCG
Source organism: Tagetes erecta (assembly GCA_030867185.1). Lineage (NCBI taxonomy): Eukaryota > Viridiplantae > Streptophyta > Magnoliopsida > Asterales > Asteraceae > Tagetes > Tagetes erecta. The sequence goes on from CM061490.1 coordinate 48,433,913, forward strand.
TAAGATGTTCAAAGGACTTGGACGAAATCATTAGGTTTAGTATGGACTTTTAAGGTTTCGTACGTTGTCGTAAGGTGTTGTTTGGAGTTTTAAGGTTTCCTGCGTTATTCTAACGTGCTTTTCATGTTTCTAACATGGCATAAAAAATCTTAAGATGTACAAACTTGTCGTACGATTTTCAAAGGACTCGGACGAATTCATTAGGTGTATTATGGAGTTTTAAGGTTTCGTACGGTGATGTAAGGTGTTCATAGGAGTTGTAAGGCATCGTACATGATACTATCATTCTTTTCGAGTTGCTAATAGGACATAAAGAGTCGTAAGATGTCCTATGTTGTCGTACGATGTTCAAAGGACTCGTACGAATTCATTAGGTATATTATGGAGTTTTAAGGTTTCATACGGTGTGGTAAGATGTTGTTAGGAGTTGTAAGGCGTCCAACATTATACTAACGTGCTTTTCATGGTGCTAATATGGCATATAGAGTCGTAAGATGTCTTAAGTTGCTGTACGACGTTCAATGGACTCGGACGAATTCATTAGGTTTATTATGGGGTTTTATAGTTTCGTACGGTGATGTAAGGTGTTCTTAGGAGTTGTAACGCGTCCTACATTATTCTAACGTGCTTTTCATGTTGCTAATGTCGCATCCTAAGCCGTAACATCTCCTGAGTTGTCGTACGATGTTCAAAAGACTTGGACGAAATCATTAGGTTTAGTATGGACTTTTAAGGTTTCGTACGTTGTCGTAAGGTGTTGTTTGGAGTTTTAAGGTTTCCTGCGTTATTCTAACGTGCTTTTCATGTTTCTAATATGGCATAAAAAATCTTAAGATGTACAAACTTGTCGTACGATTTTAAAAGGACTCAGACGAATTCATTAGGTGTATTATGGAGTTTTAAGGTTTCGTACGGTGATGTAAGGTGTTCTTAGGAGTTGTAAGGCATCGTACATGATACTAACATTCTTTTCGAGTTGCTAATAGGACATAAAGAGTCGTAAGATGTCCTATGTTGTCGTACGATGTTCAAAGGACTCGTACGAATTCATTAGGTATATTATGGAGTTTTAAGGTTTCATACGGTGTGGTAAGGTGTTGTTAGGAGTTGTAAGGCGTCCAACATTATACTAACGTGCTTTTCAAGGTGCTAATATGGCATATAGAGTCGTAAGATGTCTTAAGTTGCTGTACGACGTTCAATGGACTCGGACGAATTCATTAGGTTTATTATGGGGTTTTATAGTTTCGTACGGTGATGTAAGGTGTTCTTAGGAGTTGTAAGGCGTCCTACATTATTCTAACGTGCTTTTCATGTTGCTAATGTCGCATCCTAAGCCGTAACATCTCCTGAGTTGTCGTACGATGTTCAAAGGACTTGGACGAAATCATTAGGTTTAGTATGGACTTTTAAGGTTTCGTACGTTGTCGTAAGGTGTTGTTTGGAGTTTTAAGGTTTCCTGCGTTATTCTAACGTGCTTTTCATGTTTCTAATATGGCATAAAAAATCTTAAGATGTACAAACTTGTCGTACGATTTTAAAAGGACTCAGACGAATTCATTAGGTGTATTATGGAGTTTTAAGGTTTCGTACGGTGATGTAAGGTGTTCTTAGGAGTTGTAAGGCATCGTACATGATACTAACATTCTTTTCGAGTTGCTAATAGGACATAAAGAGTCGTAAGATGTCCTATGTTGTCGTACGATGTTCAAAGGACTCGTACGAATTCATTAGGTATATTATGGAGTTTTAAGGTTTCATACGGTGTGGTAAGGTGTTGTTAGGAGTTGTAAGGCGTCCAACATTATACTAACGTGCTTTTCAAGGTGCTAATATGGCATATAGAGTCGTAAGATGTCTTAAGTTGCTGTACGACGTTCAATGGACTCGGACGAATTCATTAGGTTTATTATGGGGTTTTATAGTTTCGTACGGTGATGTAAGGTGTTCTTAGGAGTTGTAACGAGTCCTACATTATTCTAACGTGCTTTTCATGTTGCTAATGTCGCATCCTAAGCCGTAACATCTCCTGAGTTGTCGTAAGATGTTCAAAGGACTTGGACGAAATCATTAGGTTTAGTATGGACTTTTAAGGTTTCGTACGTTGTCGTAAGGTGTTGTTTGGAGTTTTAAGGTTTCCTGCGTTATTCTAACGTGCTTTTCATGTTTCTAACATGGCATAAAAAATCTTAAGATGTACAAACTTGTCGTACGATTTTCAAAGGACTCGGACGAATTCATTAGGTGTATTATGGAGTTTTAAGGTTTCGTACGGTGATGTAAGGTGTTCATAGGAGTTGTAAGGCATCGTACATGATACTAACATTCTTTTCGAGTTGCTAATAGGACATAAAGAGTCGTAAGATGTCCTATGTTGTCGTACGATGTTCAAAGGACTCGCAAGAATTCATTAGGTATATTATGGAGTTTTAAGGTTTCATACGGTGTTGTAAGGTGTTGTTAGGAGTTGTAAGGCGTCCAACATTATACTAACGTGCTTTTCAAGGTGCTAATATGGCATATAGAGTCGTAAGATGTCTTAAGTTGCTGTACGACGTTCAATGGACTCGGACGAATTCATTAGGTTTATTATGGGGTTTTATAGTTTTGTACGGTGATGTAAGGTGTTCTTAGGAGTTGTAACGAGTCCTACATTATTCTAACGTGCTTTTCATGTTGCTAATGTCGCATCCTAAGCCGTAACATCTCCTGAGTTGTCGTAAGATGTTCAAAGGACTTGGACGAAATCATTAGGTTTAGTATGGACTTTTAAAGTTTCGTACGTTGTCGTAAGGTGTTGTTTGGAGTTTTAAGGTTTCCTGCGTTATTCAAACGTGCTTTTCATGTTTCTAGTATGGCATAAAAAATCTTAAGATGTACAAACTTGTCGTACGATTTTCAAAGGACTCGGACGAATTCATTAGGTGTATTATGGAGTTTTAAGGTTTCGTACGGTGATGTAAGGTGTTCTTAGGAGTTGTAACGCATCCTACATTATTCTAACGTGCTTTTCATGTTGCTAATGTCGCATCCTAAGCCGTAACATCTCCTGAGTTGTCGTAAGATGTTCAAAGGACTTGGACGAAATCATTAGGTTTAGTATGGACTTTTAAGGTTTCGTACGTTGTCGTAAGGTGTTGTTTGGAGTTTTAAGGTTTCCTGCGTTATTCTAACGTGCTTTTCATGTTTCTAACATGGCATAAAAAATCTTAAGATGTACAAACTTGTCGTACGATTTTCAAAGGACTCGGACGAATTCATTAGGTGTATTATGGAGTTTTAAGGTTTCGTACGATGATGTAAGGTGTTCATAGGAGTTGTAAGGCATCGTACATGATACTATCATTCTTTTCGAGTTGCTAATAGGACATAAAGAGTCGTAAGATGTCCTATGTTGTCGTACGATGTTCAAAGGACTCGTACGAATTCATTAGGTATATTATGGAGTTTTAAGGTTTCATACGGTGTGGTAAGATGTTGTTAGGAGTTGTAAGGCGTCCAACATTATACTAACGTGCTTTTCATGGTGCTAATATGGCATATAGAGTCGTAAGATGTCTTAAGTTGCTGTACGACGTTCAATGGACTCGGACGAATTCATTAGGTTTATTATGGGGTTTTATAGTTTCGTACGGTGATGTAAGGTGTTCTTAGGAGTTGTAACGCGTCCTACATTATTCTAACGTGCTTTTCATGTTGCTAATGTCGCATCCTAAGCCGTAACATCTCCTGAGTTGTCGTACGATGTTCAAAGGACTTGGACGAAATCATTAGGTTTAGTATGGACTTTTAAGGTTTCGTACGTTGTCGTAAGGTGTTGTTTGGAGTTTTAAGGTTTCCTGCGTTATTCTAACGTGCTTTTCATGTTTCTAATATGGCATAAAAAATCTTAAGATGTACAAACTTGTCGTACGATTTTAAAAGGACTCAGACGAATTCATTAGGTGTATTATGGAGTTTTAAGGTTTCGTACGGTGATGTAAGGTGTTCTTAGGAGTTGTAAGGCATCGTACATGATACTAACATTCTTTTCGAGTTGCTAATAGGACATAAAGAGTCGTAAGATGTCCTATGTTGTCGTACGATGTTCAAAGGACTCGTACGAATTCATTAGGTATATTATGGAGTTTTAAGGTTTCATACGGTGTGGTAAGGTGTTGTTAGGAGTTGTAAGGCGTCCAACATTATACTAACGTGCTTTTCAAGGTGCTAATATGGCATATAGAGTCGTAAGATGTCTTAAGTTGCTGTACGACGTTCAATGGACTCGGACGAATTCATTAGGTTTATTATGGGGTTTTATAGTTTCGTACGGTGATGTAAGGTGTTCTTAGGAGTTGTAAGGCGTCCTACATTATTCTAACGTGCTTTTCATGTTGCTAATGTCGCATCCTAAGCCGTAACATCTCCTGAGTTGTCGTAAGATGTTCAAAGGACTTGGACGAAATCATTAGGTTTAGTATGGACTTTTAAGGTTTCGTACGTTGTCGTAAGGTGTTGTTTGGAGTTTTAGGGTTTCCTGCGTTATTCTAACGTGCCATTCATGTTTCTAGTATGGCATAAAAAATCTTAAGATGTACAAACTTGTCGTACGATTTTCAAAGGACTCGGACGAATTCATTAGGTGTATTATGGAGTTTTAAGGTTTCGTACGGTGATGTAAGGTGTTCTTAAGAGTTGTAACGCATCCTACATTATTCTAACGTGCTTTTCATGTTGCTAATGTCGCATCCTAAGCCGTAACATCTCCTGAGTTGTCGTACGATGTTCAAAGGACTTGGACGAAATCATTAGGTTTAGTATGGACTTTTAAGGTTTCGTACGTTGTCGTAAGGTGTTGTTTGGAGTTTTAAGGTTTCTTGCGTTATTCTAACGTGCTTTTCATGTTTCTAACATGGCATAAAAAATCTTAAGATGTACAAACTTGTCGTACGATTTTCAAAGGACTCGGACGAATTCATTAGGTGTACTATGGAGTTTTAAGGTTTCATACGGTGATGTAAGGTGTTCATAGGAGTTGTAAGGCATCGTACATGATACTATCATTCTTTTCGAGTTGCTAATAGGACATAAAGAGTCGTAAGATGTCCTATGTTGTCGTACGATGTTCAAAGGACTCGTACGAATTCATTAGGTATATTATGGAGTTTTAAGGTTTCATACGGTGTGGTAAGATGTTGTTAGGAGTTGTAAGGCGTCCAACATTATACTAACGTGCTTTTCATGGTGCTAATATGGCATATAGAGTCGTAAGATGTCTTAAGTTGTTGTACGACGTTCAATGGACTCGGACGAATTCATTAGGTTTATTATGGGGTTTTATAGTTTCGTACGGTGATGTAAGGTGTTCTTAGGAGTTGTAACGCGTCCTACATTATTCTAACGTGCTTTTCATGTTGCTAATGTCGCATCCTAAGCCGTAACATCTCCTGAGTTGTCGTACGATGTTCAAAGGACTTGGACGAAATCATTAGGTTTAGTATGGACTTTTAAGGTTTCGTACGTTGTCGTAAGGTGTTGTTTGGAGTTTTAAGGTTTCCTGCGTTATTCTAACGTGCTTTTCATGTTTCTAATATGGCATAAAAAATCTTAAGATGTACAAACTTGTCGTACGATTTTAAAAGGACTCAGACGAATTCATTAGGTGTATTATGGAGTTTTAAGGTTTCGTACGGTGATGTAAGGTGTTCTTAGGAGTTGTAAGGCGTCCAACATTATACTAACGTGCTTTTCAAGGTGCTAATATGGCATATAGAGTCGTAAGATGTCTTAAGTTGCTGTACGACGTTCAATGGACTCGGACGAATTCATTAGGTTTATTATGGGGTTTTATAGTTTCGTACGGTGATGTAAGGTGTTCTTAGGAGTTGTAACGAGTCCTACATTATTCTAACGTGCTTTTCATGTTGCTAATGTCGCATCCTAAGCCGTAACATCTCCTGAGTTGTCGTAAGATGTTCAAAGGACTTGGACGAAATCATTAGGTTTAGTATGGACTTTTAAAGTTTCGTACGTTGTCGTAAGGTGTTGTTTGGAGTTTTAAGGTTTCCTGCGTTATTCAAACGTGCTTTTCATGTTTCTAGTATGGCATAAAAAATCTTAAGATGTACAAACTTGTCGTACGATTTTCAAAGGACTCGGACGAATTCATTAGGTGTATTATGGAGTTTTAAGGTTTCGTACGGTGATGTAAGGTGTTCTTAGGAGTTGTAACGCATCCTACATTATTCTAACGTGCTTTTCATGTTGCTAATGTCGCATCCTAAGCCGTAACATCTCCTGAGTTGTCGTAAGATGTTCAAAGGACTTGGACGAAATCATTAGGTTTAGTATGGACTTTTAAGGTTTCGTACGTTGTCGTAAGGTGTTGTTTGGAGTTTTAAGGTTTCCTGCGTTATTCTAACGTGCTTTTCATGTTTCTAACATGGCATAAAAAATCTTAAGATGTACAAACTTGTCGTACGATTTTCAAAGGACTCGGACGAATTCATTAGGTGTATTATGGAGTTTTAAGGTTTCGTACGGTGATGTAAGGTGTTCATAGGAGTTGTAAGGCATCGTACATGATACTATCATTCTTTTCGAGTTGCTAATAGGACATAAAGAGTCGTAAGATGTCCTATGTTGTCGTACGATGTTCAAAGGACTCGTACGAATTCATTAGGTATATTATGGAGTTTTAAGGTTTCATACGGTGTGGTAAGATGTTGTTAGGAGTTGTAAGGCGTCCAACATTATACTAACGTGCTTTTCATGGTGCTAATATGGCATATAGAGTCGTAAGATGTCTTAAGTTGCTGTACGACGTTCAATGGACTCGGACGAATTCATTAGGTTTATTATGGGGTTTTATAGTTTCGTACGGTGATGTAAGGTGTTCTTAGGAGTTGTAACGCGTCCTACATTATTCTAACGTGCTTTTCATGTTGCTAATGTCGCATCCTAAGCCGTAACATCTCCTGAGTTGTCGTACGATGTTCAAAGGACTTGGACGAAATCATTAGGTTTAGTATGGACTTTTAAGGTTTCGTACGTTGTCGTAAGGTGTTGTTTGGAGTTTTAAGGTTTCCTGCGTTATTCTAACGTGCTTTTCATGTTTCTAATATGGCATAAAAAATCTTAAGATGTACAAACTTGTCGTACGATTTTAAAAGGACTCAGACGAATTCATTAGGTGTATTATGGAGTTTTAAGGTTTCGTACGGTGATGTAAGGTGTTCTTAGGAGTTGTAAGGCATCGTACATGATACTAACATTCTTTTCGAGTTGCTAATAGGACATAAAGAGTCGTAAGATGTCCTATGTTGTCGTACGATGTTCAAAGGACTCGTACGAATTCATTAGGTATATTATGGAGTTTTAAGGTTTCATACGGTGTGGTAAGGTGTTGTTAGGAGTTGTAAGGCGTCCAACATTATACTAACGTGCTTTTCAAGGTGCTAATATGGCATATAGAGTCGTAAGATGTCTTAAGTTGCTGTACGACGTTCAATGGACTCGGACGAATTCATTAGGTTTATTATGGGGTTTTATAGTTTCGTACGGTGATGTAAGGTGTTCTTAGGAGTTGTAACGAGTCCTACATTATTCTAACGTGCTTTTCATGTTGCTAATGTCGCATCCTAAGCCGTAACATCTCCTGAGTTGTCGTAAGATGTTCAAAGGACTTGGACGAAATCATTAGGTTTAGTATGGACTTTTAAGGTTTCGTACGTTGTCGTAAGGTGTTGTTTGGAGTTTTAAGGTTTCCTGCGTTATTCTAACGTGCTTTTCATGTTTCTAACATGGCATAAAAAATCTTAAGATGTACAAACTTTTCGTACGATTTTAAAAGGACTCAGACGAATTCATTAGGTGTATTATGGAGTTTTAAGGTTTCGTACGGTGATGTAAGGTGTTCTTAGGAGTTGTAAGGCATCGTACATGATACTAACATTCTTTTCGAGTTGCTAATAGGACATAAAGAGTCGTAAGATGTCCTATGTTGTCGTACGATGTTCAAAGGACTCGTACGAATTCATTAGGTATATTATGGAGTTTTAAGGTTACATACGGTGTGGTAAGGTGTTGTTAGGAGTTGTAAGGCGTCCAACATTATACTAACGTGCTTTTCAAGGTGCTAATATGGCATATAGAGTCGTAAGATGTCTTAAGTTGCTGTACGACGTTCAATGGACTCGGACGAATTCATTAGGTTTATTATGGGGTTTTATAGTTTCGTACGGTGATGTAAGGTGTTCTTAGGAGTTGTAACGAGTCCTACATTATTCTAACGTGCTTTTCATGTTGCTAATGTCGCATCCTAAGCCGTAACATCTCCTGAGTTGTCGTAAGATGTTCAAAGGACTTGGACGAAATCATTAGGTTTAGTATGGACTTTTAAGGTTTCGTACGTTGTCGTAAGGTGTTGTTTGGAGTTTTAAGGTTTCCTGCGTTATTCTAACGTGCTTTTCATGTTTCTAACATGGCATAAAAAATCTTAAGATGTACAAACTTTTCGTACGATTTTCAAAGGACTCGGACGAATTCATTAGGTGTATTATGGAGTTTTAAGGTTTCGTACGGTGATGTAAGGTGTTCATAGGAGTTGTAAGGCATCGTACATGATACTAACATTCTTTTCGAGTTGCTAATAGGACATAAAGAGTCGTAAGATGTCCTATGTTGTCGTACGATGTTCAAAGGACTCGCAAGAATTCATTAGGTATATTATGGAGTTTTAAGGTTTCATACGGTGTTGTAAGGTGTTGTTAGGAGTTGTAAGGCGTCCAACATTATACTAACGTGCTTTTCAAGGTGCTAATATGGCATATAGAGTCTTAAGATGTCTTAAGTTGCGGTACGACGTTCAATGGACTCGGACGAATTCATTAGGTTTATTATGGGGTTTTATAGTTTCGTACGGTGATGTAAGGTGTTCTTAGGAGTTGTAACGAGTCCTACATTATTCTAACGTGCTTTTCATGTTGCTAATGTCGCATCCTAAGCCGTAACATCTCCTGAGTTGTCGTAAGATGTTCAAAGGACTTGGACGAAATCATTAGGTTTAGTATGGACTTTTAAAGTTTCGTACGTTGTCGTAAGGTGTTGTTTGGAGTTTTAAGGTTTCCTGCGTTATTCAAACGTGCTTTTCATGTTTCTAGTATGGCATAAAAAATCTTAAGATGTACAAACTTGTCGTACGATTTTCAAAGGACTCGGACGAATTCATTAGGTGTATTATGGAGTTTTAAGGTTTCGTACGGTGATGTAAGGTGTTCTTAGGAGTTGTAACGCATCCTACATTATTCTAACGTGCTTTTCATGTTGCTAATGTCGCATCCTAAGCCGTAACATCTCCTGAGTTGTCGTAAGATGTTCAAAGGACTTGGACGAAATCATTAGGTTTAGTATGGACTTTTAAGGTTTCGTACGTTGTCGTAAGGTGTTGTTTGGAGTTTTAAGGTTTCCTGCGTTATTCTAACGTGCTTTTCATGTTTCTAACATGGCATAAAAAATCTTAAGATGTACAAACTTGTCGTACGATTTTCAAAAGACTCGGACGAATTCATTAGGTGTACTATGGAGTTTTAAGGTTTCATACGGTGATGTAAGGTGTTCATAGGAGTTGTAAGGCATCGTACATGATACTAACATTCTTTTCGAGTTGCTAATAGGACATAAAGAGTCGTAAGATGTCCTATGTTGTCGTACGATGTTCAAAGGACTCGTACGAATTCATTAGGTATATTATGGAGTTTTAAGGTTTCATACGGTGTGGTAAGGTGTTGTTAGGAGTTGTAAGGCGTCCAACATTATACTAACGTGCTTTTCAAGGTGCTAATATGGCATATAGAGTCGTAAGATGTCTTAAGTTGCTGTACGACGTTCAATGGACTCGGACGAATTCATTAGGTTTATTATGGGTTTTTATAGTTTCGTACGGTGATGTAAGGTGTTTTTAGGAGTTGTAAGGCGTCCTACATTATTCTAACGTGCTTTTCATGTTGCTAATGTCGCATCCTAAGCCGTAACATCTCCTGAGTTGTCGTACGATGTTCAAAGGACTTGGACGAAATCATTAGGTTTAGTATGCACTTTTAAGGTTTCGTACGTTGTCGTAAGGTGTTGTTTGGAGTTTTAAGGTTTCCTGCGTTATTCTAACGTGCTTTTCATGTTTCTAACATGGCATAAAAAATCTTAAGATGTACAAACTTGTCGTACGATTTTCAAAGGACTCGGACGAATTCATTAGGTGTACTATGGAGTTTTAAGGTTTCATACGGTGATGTAAGGTGTTCATAGGAGTTGTAAGGCATCGTACATGATACTAACATTCTTTTCGACTTGCTAATAGGACATAAAGAGTCGTAAGATGTCCTATGTTGTCGTACGATGTTCAAAGGACTCGTACGAATTCATTATGTATATTATGGAGTTTTAAGGTTTCATACGGTGTGGTAAGGTGTTGTTAGGAGTTGTAAGGCGTCCAACATTATACTAACGTGCTTTTCAAGGTGCTAATATGGCATATAGAGTCGTAAGATGTCTTAAGTTGCTGTACGACGTTCAATGGACTCGGACGAATTCATTAGGTTTATTATGGGGTTTTATAGTTTCGTACGGTGATGTAAGGTGTTCTTAGGAGTTGTAAGGCGTCCTACATTATTCTAACGTGCTTTTCATGTTGCTAATGTCGCATCCTAAGCCGTAACATCTCCTGAGTTGTCGTAAGATGTTCAAAGGACTTGGACGAAATCATTAGGTTTAGTATGGACTTTTAAGGTTTCGTACGTTGTCGTAAGGTGTTGTTTGGAGTTTTAGGGTTTCCTGCGTTATTCTAACGTGCTTTTCATGTTTCTAGTATGGCATAAAAAATCTTAAGATGTACAAACTTGTCGTACGATTTTCAAAGGACTCGGACGAATTCATTAGGTGTATTATGGAGTTTTAAGGTTTCGTACGGTGATGTAAGGTGTTCTTAAGAGTTGGAACGCATCCTACATTATTCTAACGTGCTTTTCATGTTGCTAATGTCGCATCCTAAGCCGTAACATCTCCTGAGTTGTCGTACGATGTTCAAAGGACTTGGACGAAATCATTAGGTTTAGTATGGACTTTTAAGGTTTCGTACGTTGTCGTAAGGTGTTGTTTGGAGTTTTAAGGTTTCCTGCGTTATTCTAACGTGCTTTTCATGTTTCTAACATGGCATAAAAAATCTTAAGATGTACAAACTTGTCGTACGATTTTCAAAGGACTCGGACGAATTCATTAGGTGTACTATGGAGTTTTAAGGTTTCATACGGTGATGTAAGGTGTTCATAGGAGTTGTAAGGCATCGTACATGATACTAACTTTCTTTTCGAGTTGCTAATAGGACATAAAGAGTCGTAAGATGTCCTATGTTGTCGTACGATGTTCAAAGGACTCGTACGAATTCATTATGTATATTATGGAGTTTTAAGGTTTCATACGGTGTGGTAAGGTGTTGTTAGGAGTTGTAAGGCGTCCAACATTATACTAACGTGCTTTTCATGGTGCTAATATGGCATATAGAGTCGTAAGATGTCTTAAGTTGCTGTACGACGTTCAATGGACTCGGACGAATTCATTAGGTTTATTATGGGGTTTTATAGTTTCGTACGGTGATGTAAGGTGTTCTTAGGAGTTGTAACGCGTCCTACATTATTCTAACGTGCTTTTCATGTTGCTAATGTCGCATCCTAAGCCGTAACATCTCCTGAGTTGTCGTAAGATGTTCAAAGGACTTGGACGAAATCATTAGGTTTAGTATGGACTTTTAAGGTTTCGTACGTTGTCGTAAGGTGTTGTTTGGAGTTTTAAGGTTTCCTGCGTTATTCTAACGTGCTTTTCATGTTTCTAACATGGCATAAAAATCTTAAGATGTACAAACTTGTCGTACGATTTTCAAAGGACTCGGACGAATTCATTAGGTGTACTATGGAGTTTTAAGGTTTCATACGGTGATGTAAGGTGTTCATAGGAGTTGTAAGGCATCGTACATGATACTAACATTCTTTTCGAGTTGCTAATAGGACATAAAGAGTCGTAAGATGTCCTATGTTGTCGTACGATGTTCAAAGGACTCGTACGAATTCATTATGTATATTATGGAGTTTTAAGGTTTCATACGGTGTGGTAAGGTGTTGTTAGGAGTTGTAAGGCGTCCAACATTATACTAACGTGCTTTTCATGGTGCTAATATGGCATATAGAGTCGTAAGATGTCTTAAGTTGCTATACGACGTTCAATGGACTCGGACGAATTCATTAGGTTTATTATGGGGTTTTATAGTTTCGTACGGTGATGTAAGGTGTTCTTAGGAGTTGTAACGCGTCCTACATTATTCTAACGTGCTTTTCATGTTGCTAATGTCGCATCCTAAGCCGTAACATCTCCTGAGTTGTCGTAAGATGTTCAAAGGACTTGGACGAAATCATTAGGTTTAGTATGGACTTTTAAGGTTTCGTACGTTGTCGTAAGGTGTTGTTTGGAGTTTTAAGGTTTCCTGCGTTATTCTAACGTGCTTTTCATGTTTCTAATATGGCATAAAAAATCTTAAGATGTACAAACTTGTCGTACGATTTTAAAAGGACTCAGACGAATTCATTAGGTGTATTATGGAGTTTTAAGGTTTCGTACGGTGATGTAAGGTGTTCTTAGGAGTTGTAAGGCATCGTACATGATACTAACATTCTTTTCGAGTTGCTAATAGGACATAAAGAGTGGTAAGATGTCCTATGTTGTCGTACGATGTTCAAAGGACTCGTACGAATTCATTAGGTATATTATGGAGTTTTAAGGTTTCATACGGTGTGGTAAGGTGTTGTTAGGAGTTGTAAGGCGTCCAACATTATACTAACGTGCTTTTCAAGGTGCTAATATGGCATATAGAGTCGTAAGATGTCTTAAGTTGTTGTACGACGTTCAATGGACTCGGACGAATTCATTAGGTTTATTATGGGGTTTTATAGTTTCGTACGGTGATGTAAGGTGTTCTTAGGAGTTGTAAGGCGTCCTACATTATTCTAACGTGCTTTTCATGTTGCTAATGTCGCATCCTAAGCCGTAACATCTCCTGAGTTGTCGTACGATGTTCAAAGGACTTGGACGAAATCATTAGGTTTAGTATGGACTTTTAAGGTTTCGTACGTTGTCGTAAGGTGTTGTTTGGAGTTTTAAGGTTTCCTGCGTTATTCTAACGTGCTTTTCATGTTTCTAACATGGCATAAAAAATCTTAAGATGTACAAACTTGTCGTACGATTTTCAAAGGACTCGGACGAATTCATTAGGTGTACTATGGAGTTTTAAGGTTTCATACGGTGATGTAAGGTGTTCATAGGAGTTGTAAGGCATCGTACATGATACTAACATTCTTTTCGAGTTGCTAATAGGATATAAAGAGTCGTAAGATGTCCTATGTTGTCGTACGATGTTCAAAGGACTCGTACGAATTCATTATGTATATTATGGAGTTTTAAGGTTTCATACGGTGTGGTAAGGTGTTGTTAGGAGTTGTAAGGCGTCCAACATTATACTAACGTGCTTTTCATGGTGCTAATATGGCATATAGAGTCGTAAGATGTCTTAAGTTGCTGTACGACGTTCAATGGACTCGGACGAATTCATTAGGTTTATTATGGGGTTTTATAGTTTCGTACGGTGATGTAAGGTGTTCTTAGGAGTTGTAACGCGTCCTACATTATTCTAACGTGCTTTTCATGTTGCTAATGTCGCATCCTAAGCCGTAACATCTCCTGAGTTGTCGTAAGATGTTCAAAGGACTTGGACGAAATCATTAGGTTTAGTATGGACTTTTAAGGTTTCGTACGTTGTCGTAAGGTGTTGTTTGGAGTTTTAAGGTTTCCTGCGTTATTCTAACGTGCTTTTCATGTTTCTAACATGGCATAAAAAATCTTAAGATGTACAAACTTGTCGTACGATTTTCAAAGGACTCGGACGAATTCATTAGGTGTACTATGGAGTTTTAAGGTTTCATACGGTGATTTAAGGTGTTCATAGGAGTTGTAAGGCATCGTACATGATACTAACATTCTTTTCGAGTTGCTAATAGGACATAAAGAGTCGTAAGATGTCCTATGTTGTCGTACGATGTTCAAAGGACTCGTACGAATTCATTATGTATATTATGGAGTTTTAAGGTTTCATACGGTGTGGTAAGGTGTTGTTAGGAGTTGTAAGGCGTCCAACATTATACTAACGTGCTTTTCATGGTGCTAATATGGCATATAGAGTCGTAAGATGTCTTAAGTTGCTGTACGACGTTCAATGGACTCGGACGAATTCATTAGGTTTATTATGGGGTTTTATAGTTTCGTAAGGTGATGTAAGGTGTTCTTAGGAGTTGTAACGCGTCCTACATTATTCTAACGTGCTTTTCATGTTGCTAATGTCGCATCCTAAGCCGTAACATCTCCTGAGTTGTCGTAAGATGTTCAAAGGACTTGGACGAAATCATTAGGTTTAGTATGGACTTTTAAGGTTTCGTACGTTGTCGTAAGGTGTTGTTTGGAGTTTTAAGGTTTCCTGCGTTATTCTAACGTGCTTTTCATGTTTCTAATATGGCATAAAAAATCTTAAGATGTACAAACTTGTCGTACGATTTTAAAAGGACTCAGACGAATTCATTAGGTGTATTATGGAGTTTTAAGGTTTCGTACGGTGATGTAAGGTGTTCTTAGGAGTTGTAAGGCATCGTACATGATACTAACATTCTTTTCGAGTTGCTAATAGGACATAAAGAGTGGTAAGATGTCCTATGTTGTCGTACGATGTTCAAAGGACTCGTACGAATTCATTAGGTATATTATGGAGTTTTAAGGTTTCATACGGTGTGGTAAGGTGTTGTTAGGAGTTGTAAGGCGTCCAACATTATACTAACGTGCTTTTCAAGGTGCTAATATGGCATATAGAGTCATAAGATGTCTTAAGTTGCTGTACGACGTTCAATGGACTCGGACGAATTCATTAGGTTTATTATGGGGTTTTATAGTTTCGTACGGTGATGTAAGGTGTTCTTAGGAGTTGTAAGGCGTCCTACATTATTCTAACGTGCTTTTCATGTTGCTAATGTCGCATCCTAAGCCGTAACATCTCCTGAGTTGTCGTAAGATGTTCAAAGGACTTGGACGAAATCATTAGGTTTAGTATGGACTTTTAAGGTTTCGTACGTTGTCGTAAGGTGTTGTTTGGAGTTTTAGGGTTTCCTGCGTTATTCTAACGTGCTTTTCATGTTTCTAGTATGGCATAAAAAATCTTAAGATGTACAAACTTGTCGTACGATTTTCAAAGGACTCGGACGAATTCATTAGGTGTATTATGGAGTTTTAAGGTTTCGTACGGTGATCTAAGGTGTTGTTAAGAGTTGTAACGCATCCTACATTATTCTAACGTGCTTTTCATGTTGCTAATGTCGCATCCTAAGCCGTAACATCTCATGAGTTGTCGTACGATGTTCAAAGGACTTGGACGAAATCATTAGGTTTAGTATGGACTTTTAAGGTTTCGTACGTTGTCGTAAGGTGTTGTTTGGAGTTTTAAGGTTTCCTGCGTTATTCTAACGTGCTTTTCATGTTTCTAACATGGCATAAAAAATCTTAAGATGTACAAACTTGTCGTACGATTTTCAAAGGACTCGGACGAATTCATTAGGTGTACTATGGAGTTTTAAGGTTTCATACGGTGATGTAAGGTGTTCATAGGAGTTGTAAGGCATCGTACATGATACTAACATTCTTTTCGAGTTGCTAATAGGACATAAAGAGTCGTAAGATGTCCTATGTTGTCGTACGATGTTCAAAGGACTCGTACGAATTCATTATGTATATTATGGAGTTTTAAGGTTTCATACGGTGTGGTAAGGTGTTGTTAGGAGTTGTAAGGCGTCCAACATTATACTAACGTGCTTTTCATGGTGCTAATATGGCATATAGAGTCGTAAGATGTCTTAAGTTGCTGTACGACGTTCAATGGACTCGGACGAATTCATTAGGTTTATTATGGGGTTTTATAGTTTCGTACGGTGATGTAAGGTGTTCTTAGGAGTTGTAACGCGTCCTACATTATTCTAACGTGCTTTTCATGTTGCTAATGTCGCATCCTAAGCCGTAACATCTCCTGAGTTGTCGTAAGATGTTCAAAGGACTTGGACGAAATCATTAGGTTTAGTATGGACTTTTAAGGTTTCGTACGTTGTCGTAAGGTGTTGTTTGGAGTTTTAAGGTTTCCTGCGTTATTCTAACGTGCTTTTCATGTTTCTAGTATGGCATAAAAAATCTTAAGATGTACAAACTTGTCGTACGATTTTCAAAGGACTCGGACGAATTCATTAGGTGTATTATGGAGTTTTAAGGTTTCGTACGGTGATGTAAGGTGTTCTTAAGAGTTGTAACGCATCCTACATTATTCTAACGTGCTTTTCATGTTGCTAATGTCTCATCCTAAGCCGTAACATTTCCTGAGTTGTCGTACGATGTTCAAAGGACTTGGACGAAATCATTAGGTTTAGTATGAACTTTTAAGGTTTCGTACGTTGTCGTAAGGTGTTGTTTGGAGTTTTAAGGTTTCCTGCGTTATTCTAACGTGCTTTTCATGTTTCTAACATGGCATAAAAAATCTTAAGATGTACAAACTTGTCGTACGATTTTCAAAGGACTCAGACAAATTCATTAGGTGTATTATGGAGTTTTAAGGTTTCGTACGGTGATGTAAGGTGTTCATAGGAGTTGTAAGGCATCGTACATGATACTAACATTCTTTTCGAGTTGCTAATAGGACATAAAGAGTCGTAAGATGTCTTATGTTGTCGTACGATGTTCAAAGGACTCGTACGAATTCATTAGGTATATTATGGAGTTTTAAGGTTTCATACGGTGTGGTAAGGTGTTGTTAGGAGTTGTAAGACGTCCAACATTATACTAACGTGCTTTTCATGGTGCTAATATGGCATATAGAGTCGTAAGATGTCTTAAGTTGCTGTACGACGTTCAATGGACTCGGACGAATTCATTAGGTTTATTATGGGGTTTTATAGTTTCGTACGGTGATGTAAGGTGTTCTTAGGAGTTGTAACGCGTCCTACATTATTCTAACGTGCTTTTCATGTTGCTAATGTCGCATCCTAAGCCGTAACATCTCTTGAGTTGTCGTACGATGTTCAAAGGACTTGGACGAAATCATTAGGTTTAGTATGGACTTTTAAGGTTTCGTACGTTGTCGTAAGGTGTTGTTTGGAGTTTTAAGGTTTCCTGCGTTATTCTAACGTGCTTTTCATGTTTCTAATATGGCATAAAAAATCTTAAGATGTACAAACTTGTCGTACGATTTTCAAAGGACTCGGACGAATTCATTAGGTGTATTATGGAGTTTGAAGGTTTCGTACGGTGATGTAAGGTGTTCATAGGAGTTGTAAGGCATCGTACATGATACTAACATTCTTTTCGAGTTGCTAATAGGACATAAAGAGTCGTAAGATGTCCTATGTTGTCGTACGATGTTCAAAGGACTCGCACGAATTCATTAGGTATATTATGGAGTTTTAAGGTTTCATACGGTGTTGTAAGGTGTTGTTAGGAGTTGTAAGGCGTCCAACATTATACTAACGTGCTTTTCATGTTGCTAATGTCGCATCCTAAGCCGTAACATCTCCTGAGTTGTCGTAAGATGTTCAAAGGACTTGGACGAAATCATTAGGTTTAGTATGGACTTTTAAGGTTTCGTACGTTGTCGTAAGGTGTTGTTTGGAGTTTTAAGGTTTCCTGCGTTATTCTAACGTGCTTTTCATGTTTCTAGTATGGCATAAAAAATCTTAAGATGTACAAACTTGTCGTACGATTTTCAAAGGACTCGGACGAATTCATTAGGTGTATTATGGAGTTTTAAGGTTTCGTACGGTGATGTAAGGTGTTCTTAAGAGTTGTAACGCATCCTACATTATTCTAACGTGCTTTTCATGTTGCTAATGTCGCATCCTAAGCCGTAACATTTCCTGAGTTGTCGTACGATGTTCAAAGGACTTGGACGAAACCATTAGGTTTAGTATGGATTTTTAAGGTTTCGTACGTTGTCGTAAGGTGTTGTTTGGAGTTTTAAGGTTTCCTGCGTTATTCTAACGTGCTTTTCATGTTTCTAACATGGCATAAAAAATCTTAAGATGTACAAACTTGTCGTACGATTTTCAAAGGACTCGGACAAATTCATTAGGTGTATTATGGAGTTTTAAGGTTTCGTACGGTGATGTAAGGTGTTCATAGGAGTTGTAAGGCATCGTACATGATACTAACATTCTTTTCGAGTTGCTAATAGGACATAAAGAGTCGTAAGATGTCCTATGTTGTCGTACGATGTTCAAAGGACTCGTACGAATTCATTAGGTATATTATGGAGTTTTAAGGTTTCATACGGTGTGGTAAGGTGTTGTTAGGAGTTGTAAGGCGTCCAACATTATACTAACGTGCTTTTCATGTTTCTAGTATGGCATAAAAAATCTTAAGATGTACAAACTTGTCGTACGATTTTCAAAGGACTCGGACGAATTCATTAGGTGTATTATGGAGTTTTAAGGTTTCGTACGGTGATGTAAGGTGTTCTTAAGAGTTGTAACGCATCCTACATTATTCTAACGTGCTTTTCATGTTGCTAATGTCGCATCCTAAGCCGTAACATTTCCTGAGTTGTCGTACCATGTTCAAAGGACTTGGACGAAATCATTAGGTTTAGTATGAACTTTTAAGGTTTCGTACGTTGTCGTAAGGTGTTGTTTGGAGTTTTAAGGTTTCCTGCGTTATTCTAACGTGCTTTTCATGTTTCTAACATGGCATAAAAAATCTTAAGATGTACAAACATGTCGTACGATTTTCAAAGGACTCGGACGAATTCATTAGGTGTATTATGGAGTTTTAAGGTTTCGTACGGTGATGTAAGGTGTTCATAGGAGTTGTAAGGCATCGTACATGATACTAACATTCTTTTCGAGTTGCTAATAGGACATAAAGAGTCGTAAGATGTCCTATGTTGTCGTACGATGTTCAAAGGACTCGCACGAATTCATTAGGTATATTATGGAGTTTTAAGGTTTCATACGGTGTTGTAAGGTGTTATTAGGAGTTGTAAGGCGTCCAACATTATACTAACGTGCTTTTCATGTTGCTAATGTCGCATCCTAAGCCGTAACATCTCCTGAGTTGTCGTAAGATGTTCAAAGGACTTGGACGAAATCATTAGGTTTAGTATGGACTTTTAAGGTTTCGTACGTTGTCGTAAGGTGTTGTTTGGAGTTTTAAGGTTTCCTGCGTTATTCTAACGTGCTTTTCATGTTTCTAGTATGGCATAAAAAATCTTAAGATGTACAAACTTGTCGTACGATTTTCAAAGGACTCGGACGAATTCATTAGGTGTATTATGGAGTTTTAAGGTTTCGTACGGTGATGTAAGGTGTTCTTAAGAGTTGTAACGCATCCTACATTATTCTAACGTGCTTTTCATGTTGCTAATGTCGCATCCTAAGCCGTAACATTTCCTGAGTTGTCGTACGATGTTCAAAGGACTTGGACGAAATCATTAGGTTTAGTATGGACTTTTAAGGTTTCGTACGTTGTCGTAAGGTGTTGTTTGGAGTTTTAAGGTTTCCTGCGTTATTCTAACGTGCTTTTCATGTTTCTAACATGGCATAAAAAATCTTAAGATGTACAAACTTGTCGTACGATTTTCAAAGGACTCGGACGAATTCATTAGGTGTATTATGGAGTTTTAAGGTTTCGTACGGTGATGTAAGGTGTTCATAGGAGTTGTAAGGCATCGTACATGATACTAACATTCTTTTCGAGTTGCTAATAGGACATAAAGAGTCGTAAGATGTCCTATGTTGTCGTACGATGTTCAAAGGACTCGCACGAATTCATTAGGTATATTATGGAGTTTTAAGGTTTCATACGGTGTTGTAAGGTGTTGTTAGGAGTTGTAAGGCGTCCAACATTATACTAACGTGCTTTTCATGTTGCTAATGTCGCATCCTAAGCCGTAACATCTCCTGAGTTGTCGTAAGATGTTCAAAGGACTTGGACGAAATCATTAGGTTTAGTATGGACTTTTATTGTTTCGTACGTTGTCGTAAGGTGTTGTTTGGAGTTTTAAGGTTTCCTGCGTTATTCTAACGTGCTTTTCATGTTTCTAGTATGGCATAAAAAATCTTAAGATGTACAAACTTGTCGTACGATTTTCAAAGGACTCGGACGAATTCATTAGGTGTATTATGGAGTTTTAAGGTTTCGTACGGTGATGTAAGGTGTTCTTAAGAGTTGTAACGCATCCTACATTATTCTAACGTGCTTTTCATGTTGCTAATGTCGCATCCTAAGCCGTAACATTTCCTGAGTTGTTGTACGATGTTCAAAGGACTTGGACGAAATCATTAGGTTTAGTATGGACTTTTAAGGTTTCGTACGTTGTCGTAAGGTGTTGTTTGGAGTTTTAAGGTTTCCTGCGTTATTCTAACGTGCTTTTCATGTTTCTAACATGGCATAAAAAATCTTAAGATGTACAAACTTGTCGTACGATTTTCAAAGGACTCGGACGAATTCATTAGGTGTATTATGGAGTTTTAAGGTTTCGTACGGTGATGTAAGGTGTTCTTAAGAGTTGTAACGCATCCTACATTATTCTAACGTGCTTTTCATGTTGCTAATGTCGCATCCTAAGCCGTAACATTTCCTGAGTTGTCGTACGATGTTCAAAGGACTTGGACGAAATCATTAGGTTTAGTATGGACTTTTAAGGTTTCGTACGTTGTCGTAAGGTGTTGTTTGGAGTTTTAAGGTTTCCTGCGTTATTCTAACGTGCTTTTCATGTTTCTAACATGGCATAAAAAATCTTAAGATGTACAAACTTGTCGTACGATTTTCAAAGGACTCGGACGAATTCATTAGGTGTATTATGGAGTTTTAAGGTTTCGTACGGTGATGTAAGGTGTTCATAGGAGTTGTAAGGCATCGTACATGATACTAACATTCTTTTCGAGTTGCTAATAGGACATAAAGAGTCGTAAGATGTCCTATGTTGTCGTACGATGTTCAAAGGACTCGCACGAATTCATTAGGTATATTATGGAGTTTTAAGGTTTCATACGGTGTTGTAAGGTGTTGTTAGGAGTTGTAAGGCGTCCAACATTATACTAACGTGCT
Source organism: Tagetes erecta (assembly GCA_030867185.1). Classification (NCBI taxonomy): domain Eukaryota; kingdom Viridiplantae; phylum Streptophyta; class Magnoliopsida; order Asterales; family Asteraceae; genus Tagetes; species Tagetes erecta. The sequence continues at coordinate 48,455,111 of CM061490.1, forward strand.
TTTCATGTTGCTAATGTCGCATCCTAAGCCGTAACATCTCCTGAGTTGTCGTAAGATGTTCAAAGGACTTGGACGAAATCATTAGGTTTAGTATGGACTTTTATTGTTTCGTACGTTGTCGTAAGGTGTTGTTTGGAGTTTTAAGGTTTCCTGCGTTATTCTAACGTGCTTTTCATGTTTCTAGTATGGCATAAAAAATCTTAAGATGTACAAACTTGTCGTACGATTTTCAAAGGACTCGGACGAATTCATTAGGTGTATTATGGAGTTTTAAGGTTTCGTACGGTGATGTAAGGTGTTCTTAAGAGTTGTAACGCATCCTACATTATTCTAACGTGCTTTTCATGTTGCTAATGTCGCATCCTAAGCCGTAACATTTCCTGAGTTGTTGTACGATGTTCAAAGGACTTGGACGAAATCATTAGGTTTAGTATGGACTTTTAAGGTTTCGTACGTTGTCGTAAGGTGTTGTTTGGAGTTTTAAGGTTTCCTGCGTTATTCTAACGTGCTTTTCATGTTTCTAACATGGCATAAAAAATCTTAAGATGTACAAACTTGTCGTACGATTTTCAAAGGACTCGGACGAATTCATTAGGTGTATTATGGAGTTTTAAGGTTTCGTACGGTGATGTAAGGTGTTCATAGGAGTTGTAAGGCATCGTACATGATACTAACATTCTTTTCGAGTTGCTAATAGGACATAAAGAGTCGTAAGATGTCCTATGTTGTCGTACGATGTTCAAAGGACTCGTACGAATTCATTAGGTATATTATGGAGTTTTAAGGTTTCATACGGTGTGGTAAGGTGTTGTTAGGAGTTGTAAGGCGTCCAACATTATACTAACGTGCTTTTCATGGTGCTAATATGGCATATAGAGTCGTAAGATGTCTTAAGTTGCTGTACGACGTTCAATGAACTCGGACGAATTCATTAGGTTTATTATGGGGTTTTATAGTTTCGTACGGTGATGTAAGGTGTTCTTAGGAGTTGTAACGCGTCCTACATTATTCTAACGTGCTTTTCATGTTGCTAATGTCGCATCCTAAGCCGTAACATCTCCTGAGTTGTCGTACGATGTTCAAAGGACTTGGACGAAATCATTAGGTTTAGTATGGACTTTTAAGGTTTCGTACGTTGTCGTAAGGTGTTGTTTGGAGTTTTAAGGTTTCCTGCGTTATTCTAACGTGCTTTTCATGTTTCTAATATGGCATAAAAAATCTTAAGATGTACAAACTTGTCGTATGATTTTCAAAGGACTCGGACGAATTCATTAGGTGTATTATGGAGTTTTAAGGTTTCGTACGGTGATGTAAGGTGTTCATAGGAGTTGTAAGGCATCGTACATGATACTAACATTCTTTTCGAGTTGCTAATAGGACATAAAGAGTCGTAAGATGTCCTATGTTGTCGTACGATGTTCAAAGGACTCGCACGAATTCATTAGGTATATTATGGAGTTTTAAGGTTTCATACGGTGTTGTAAGGTGTTGTTAGGAGTTGTAAGGCGTCCAACATTATACTAACGTGCTTTTCATGTTGCTAATGTCGCATCCTAAGCCGTAACATCTCCTGAGTTGTCGTAAGATGTTCAAAGGACTTGGACGAAATCATTAGGTTTAGTATGGACTTTTAAGGTTTCGTACGTTGTCGTAAGGTGTTGTTTGGAGTTTTAAGGTTTCCTGCGTTATTCTAACGTGCTTTTCATGTTTCTAGTATGGCATAAAAAATCTTAAGATGTACAAACTTGTCGTACGATTTTCAAAGGACTCGGACGAATTCATTAGGTGTATTATGGAGTTTTAAGGTTTCGTACGGTGATGTAAGGTGTTCTTAAGAGTTGTAACGCATCCTACATTATTCTAACGTGCTTTTCATGTTGCTAATGTCGCATCCTAAGCCGTAACATTTCCTGAGTTGTCGTACGATGTTCAAAGGACTTGGACGAAATCATTAGGTTTAGTATGGACTTTTAAGGTTTCGTACGTTGTCGTAAGGTGTTGTTTGGAGTTTTAAGGTTTCCTGCGTTATTCTAACGTGCTTTTCATGTTTCTAACATGGCATAAAAAATCTTAAGATGTACAAACTTGTCGTACGATTTTCAAAGGACTCGGACGAATTCATTAGGTGTATTATGGAGTTTTAAGGTTTCGTACGGTGATGTAAGGTGTTCATAGGAGTTGTAAGGCATCGTACATGATACTAACATTCTTTTCGAGTTGCTAATAGGACATAAAGAGTCGTAAGATGTCCTATGTTGTCGTACGATGTTCAAAGGACTCGCACGAATTCATTAGGTATATTATGGAGTTTTAAGGTTTCATACGGTGTTGTAAGGTGTTGTTAGGAGTTGTAAGGCGTCCAACATTATACTAACGTGCTTTTCATGTTGCTAATGTCGCATCCTAAGCCGTAACATCTCCTGAGTTGTCGTAAGATGTTCAAAGGACTTGGACGAAATCATTAGGTTTAGTATGGACTTTTAAGGTTTCGTACGTTGTCGTAAGGTGTTGTTTGGAGTTTTAAGGTTTCCTGCGTTATTCTAACGTGCTTTTCATGTTTCTAGTATGGCATAAAAAATCTTAAGATGTACAAACTTGTCGTACGATTTTCAAAGGACTCGGACGAATTCATTAGGTGTATTATGGAGTTTTAAGGTTTCGTACGGTGATGTAAGGTGTTCTTAAGAGTTGTAACGCATCCTACATTATTCTAACGTGCTTTTCATGTTGCTAATGTCGCATCCTAAGCCGTAACATTTCCTGAGTTGTTGTACGATGTTCAAAGGACTTGGACGAAATCATTAGGTTTAGTATGGACTTTTAAGGTTTCGTACGTTGTCGTAAGGTGTTGTTTGGAGTTTTAAGGTTTCCTGCGTTATTCTAACGTGCTTTTCATGTTTCTAACATGGCATAAAAAATCTTAAGATGTACAAACTTGTCGTACGATTTTCAAAGGACTCGGACGAATTCATTAGGTGTATTATGGAGTTTTAAGGTTTCGTACGTTGATGTAAGGTGTTCATAGGAGTTGTAAGGCATCGTACATGATACTAACATTCTTTTCGAGTTGCTAATAGGACATAAAGAGTCGTAAGATGTCCTATGTTGTCGTACGATGTTCAAAGGACTCGTACGAATTCATTAGGTATATTATGGAGTTTTAAGGTTTCATACGGTGTGGTAAGGTGTTGTTAGGAGTTGTAAGGCGTCCAACATTATACTAACGTGCTTTTCATGGTGCTAATATGGCATATAGAGTCGTAAGATGTCTTAAGTTGCTGTACGACGTTCAATGAACTCGGACGAATTCATTAGGTTTATTATGGGGTTTTATAGTTTCGTACGGTGATGTAAGGTGTTCTTAGGAGTTGTAACGCGTCCTACATTATTCTAACGTGCTTTTCATGTTGCTAATGTCGCATCCTAAGCCGTAACATCTCCTGAGTTGTCGTACGATGTTCAAAGGACTTGGACGAAATCATTAGGTTTAGTATGGACTTTTAAGGTTTCGTACGTTGTCGTAAGGTGTTGTTTGGAGTTTTAAGGTTTCCTGCGTTATTCTAACGTGCTTTTCATGTTTCTAATATGGCATAAAAAATCTTAAGATGTACAAACTTGTCGTATGATTTTCAAAGGACTCGGACGAATTCATTAGGTGTATTATGGAGTTTTAAGGTTTCGTACGGTGATGTAAGGTGTTCATAGGAGTTGTAAGGCATCGTACATGATACTAACATTCTTTTCGAGTTGCTAATAGGACATAAAGAGTCGTAAGATGTCCTATGTTGTCGTACGATGTTCAAAGGACTCGCACGAATTCATTAGGTATATTGTGGAGTTTTAAGGTTTCATACGGTGTTGTAAGGTGTTGTTAGGAGTTGTAAGGCGTCCAACATTATACTAACGTGCTTTTCAAGGTGCTAATATGGCATATAGAGTCGTAAGATGTCTTAAGTTGCCGTACGACGTTCAATGGACTCGGAATAATTCATTATGTTTAGTATGGACTTTTAAGGTTTCGTACGTTGTCGTAAGGTGTTGTTTGGAGTTTTAAGGTTTCCTGCGTTATTATAACGTGCTTTTCATGTTTCTAATATGGCATAAAAAATCTTAAGATGTACAAACTTGTCGTACGATTTCAAAGGACTCAGACGAATTATTAGGTGTATTTTGGAGTTTTAAGGTTTCGTACGGTGATGTAAGGTGTTCATAGGAGTTGTAAGGCATCGTAGATAATACTAACATTCTTTTCGAGTTGCTAATAGGACATAAAGAGTCGTAAGATGTCCTATGTTGTCGTACGATGTTCAAAGGACTCGTACGAATTCATTAGGTATATTATGGAGTTTTAAGGTTTCATACGGTGTGGTAAGGTGTTGTTAGGAGTTTTAAGGCGTCCAACATTATACTAACATGCTTTTCAAGGTGCTAATATGGCATATAGAGTCGTAAGATGTCTTAAGTTGTTGTACGACGTTCAATGGACTCGGACGAATTCATTAGGTTTATTATGGGGTTTTATAGTTTCGTACGGTGATGTAAGGTGTTCTTAGGAGTTGCAACGCGTCCTACATTATTCTAACGTGCTTTTCATGTTGCTAATGTCGCATCCTAAGCCGTAACATCTCCTGAGTTGTCGTACGATGTTCAAAGGACTTGGACCAAATCATTAGGTTTAGTATGGACTTTTAAGGTTTCGTACGTTGTCGTAAGGTATTGTTTGGAGTTTTAAGGTTTCCTGCGTTATTCTAACGTGCTTTTCATGTTTCTAATATGGCATAAAAAATCTTAAGATGTACAAACTTGTCGTACGATTTCATTAGGTGTATTATGGAGTTTTAAGGTTTCGTACGGTGATCTAAGGTGTTCTTAGGAGTTGTAACGCATCCTACATTAATCTAACGTGCTTTTCATATTGCTAATGTCGCATCCTAAGTCGTAACATCTCCTGAGTTGTCGTACGATTTTTAAAGGACTTGGACGAAATCATTAGGTTTAGTATGGACTTTTAAGGTTTCGTACGTTGTCGTAAGGTGTTGTTTGGAGTTTTAAGGTTTCCTGCGTTATTCTAACGTGCTTTTCATGTTGCTAATATGGCATAGAAAATCTTAAGATGTACAAACTTGTCGTACGATTTTCAAAGGACTCGGACGAATTCATTAGGTGTATTATGGAGTTTTAAGATTTCGTACGGTGATGTAAGGTGTTTATAGGAGTTGTAAGGCATCGTACATGATACTAACATTCTTTTCGAGTTGCTAATAAGACATAAAGAGTCGTAAGATGTCCTATGTTGTCGTACGATGTTCAAACGACTCGCACGAATTCATTAGGTATATTATGGTGTTTTAAGGTTTCATACGGTGTTGTAAGGTGTTGTTAGGAGTTGTAAGGCGTCCAACATTATACTAACGTGCTTTTCAAGGTGCTAATATGGCATATAGAGTCGTAAGATGTCTTAAGTTGCCGTACGACGTTCAATGGACTCGGACTAATTCATTATGTTTAGTATGGACTTTTAAGGTTTCGTACGTTGTCGTAAGGTGTTGTTTGGAGTTTTAAGGTTTCCTGCGTTATTCTAACGTGCTTTTCATGTTTCTAATATGGCATAAAAAATCTTAGGATGTACAAACTTGTCGTACGATTTCAAAGGACTCAGACGAATTATTAGGTGTATTATGGAGTTTTAAGGTTTCGTACGGTGATGTAAGGTGTTCATAGGAGTTGTAAGGCATCGTACATGATACTAACATTCTTTTCGAGTTGCTAATAGGACATAAAGAGTCGTAAGATGTCCTATGTTGTCGTACGATGTTCAAAGGACTCGTACGAATTCATTAGGTATATTATGGAGTTTTAAGGTTTCATACGGTGTGGTAAGGTGTTGTTAGGAGTTGTAAGGCGTCCAACATTATACTAACGTGCTTTTCAAGGTGCTAATATGGCATATAGAGTCGTAAGATGTCTTAAGTTGTTGTACGACGTTCAATGGACTCGGACGAATTCATTAGGTTTATTATGGGGTTTTATATTTTCGTACGGTGATGTAAGGTGTTCTTAGGAGTTGTAACGCGTCCTACATTATTCTAACGTGCTTTTCATGTTGCTAATGTCGCATCCTAAGCCGTAACATCTCCTGAGTTGTCGTAAGATGTTCAAAGGACTTGGACGAAATCATTAGGTTTAGTATGGACTTTTAAGGTTTCGTTCGTTGTCGTAAGGTGTTGTTTGGAGTTTTAAGGTTTCCTGCGTTATTCTAACGTGCTTTTCATGTTTCTAACATGGCATAAAAAATCTTAAGATGTACAAACTTGTCGTACGATTTTCAAAGGACTCGGACTAATTCATTAGGTGTATTATGGAGTTTTAAGGTTTCGTACGGTGATGTAAGGTGTTCATAGGAGTTGTAAGGCATCGTACATGATACTAACATTCTTTTCGAGTTGCTAATAGGACATAAAGAGTCGTAAGATGTCCTATGTTGTCGTACGATGTTCAAAGGACTCGCAAGAATTCATTAGGTATATTATGGAGTTTTAAGGTTTCATACGGTGTTGTAAGGTGTTGTTAGGAGTTGTAAGGCGTCCAACATTATACTAACGTGCTTTTCAAGGTGCTAATATGGCATATAGAGTCGTAAGATGTCTTAAGTTGCCGTACGACGTTCAATGGACTCGGAATAATTCATTATGTTTAGTATGGACTTTTAAGGTTTCGTACGTTGTCGTAAGGTGTTGTTTGGAGTTTTAAGGTTTCCAGCGTTATTCTAACGTGCTTTTCATGTTTCTAATATGGCATAAAAAATCTTAAGATGTACAAACTTGTCGTACGATTTTCAAAGGACTCAGACGAATTATTAGGTGTATTATGAAGTTTTAAGGTTTCGTACGGTGATGTAAGGTGTTCATAGGAGTTGTAAGGCATCGTACATGATACTAACATTCTTTTCGAGTTGCTAATAGGACATAAAGAGTCGTAAGATGTCCTATGTTGTCGTACGATGTTCAAAGGACTCGTACGAATTCATTAGGTATATTATGGAGTTTTAAGGTTTCATACGGTGTGGTAAGGTGTTGTTAGGAGTTGTAAGGCGTCCAACATTATACTAACGTGCTTTTCAAGGTGCTAATATGGCATATAGAGTCGTAAGATGTCTTAAGTTGCTGTACGACGTTCAATGGACTCGGACGAATTCATTAGGTTTATTATGGGGTTTTATAGTTTCGTACGGTGATGTAAGGTGTTCTTAGGAGTTGTAACGCGTCCTACATTATTCTAACGTGCTTTTCATGTTGCTAATGTCGCATCCTAAGCCGTAACATCTCCTGAGTTGTCGTAAGATGTTCAAAGGACTTGGACGAAATCATTAGGTTTAGTATGGACTTTTAAGGTTTCGTTCGTTGTCGTAAGGTGTTGTTTGGAGTTTTAAGGTTTCCTGCGTTATTCTAACGTGCTTTTCATGTTTCTAACATGGCATAAAAAATCTTAAGATGTACAAACTTGTCGTACGATTTTCAAAGGACTCGGACTAATTCATTAGGTGTATTATGGAGTTTTAAGGTTTCGTACGGTGATGTAAGGTGTTCATAGGAGTTGTAAGGCATCGTACATGATACTAACATTCTTTTCGAGTTGCTAATAGGACATAAAGAGTCGTAAGATGTCCTATGTTGTCGTACGATGTTCAAAGGACTCGCAAGAATTCATTAGGTATATTATGGAGTTTTAAGGTTTCATACGGTGTTGTAAGGTGTTGTTAGGAGTTGTAAGGCGTCCAACATTATACTAACGTGCTTTTCAAGGTGCTAATATGGCATATAGAGTCGTAAGATGTCTTAAGTTGCCGTACGACGTTCAATGGACTCGGAATAATTCATTATGTTTAGTATGGACTTTTAAGGTTTCGTACGTTGTCGTAAGGTGTTGTTTGGAGTTTTAAGGTTTCCAGCGTTATTCTAACGTGCTTTTCATGTTTCTAATATGGCATAAAAAATCTTAAGATGTACAAACTTGTCGTACGATTTTCAAAGGACTCAGACGAATTATTAGGTGTATTATGAAGTTTTAAGGTTTCGTACGGTGATGTAAGGTGTTCATAGGAGTTGTAAGGCATCGTACATGATACTAACATTCTTTTCGAGTTGCTAATAGGACATAAAGAGTCGTAAGATGTCCTATGTTGTCGTACGATGTTCAAAGGACTCGTACGAATTCATTAGGTATATTATGGAGTTTTAAGGTTTCATACGGTGTGGTAAGGTGTTGTTAGGAGTTGTAAGGCGTCCAACATTATACTAACGTGCTTTTCAAGGTGCTAATATGGCATATAGAGTCGTAAGATGTCTTAAGTTGCTGTACGACGTTCAATGGACTCGGACGAATTCATTAGGTTTATTATGGGGTTTTATAGTTTCGTACGGTGATGTAAGGTGTTCTTAGGAGTTGTAACGCGTCCTACATTATTCTAACGTGCTTTTCATGTTGCTAATGTCGCATCCTAAGCCGTAACATCTCCTGAGTTGTCGTAAGATGTTCAAAGGACTTGGACGAAATCATTAGGTTTAGTATGGACTTTTAAAGTTTCGTACGTTGTCGTAAGGTGTTGTTTGGAGTTTTAAGGTTTCCTGCGTTATTCTAACGTGCTTTTCATGTTTCTAGTATGGCATAAAAAATCTTAAGATGTACAAACTTGTCGTACGATTTTCAAAGGACTCGGACGAATTCATTAGGTGTATTATGGAGTTTTAAGGTTTCGTACGGTGATGTAAGGTGTTCATAGGAGTTGTAAGGCATCGTACATGATACTAACATTCTTTTCGAGTTGCTAATAGGACATAAAGAGTCGTAAGATGTCCTATGTTGTCGTACGATGTTCAAAGGACTCGTACGAATTCATTAGGTATATTATGGAGTTTTAAGGTTTCATACGGTGTGGTAAGATGTTGTTAGGAGTTGTAAGGCGTCCAACATTATACTAACGTGCTTTTCATGGTGCTAACATGGCATATAGAGTCGTAAGATGTCTTAAGTTGCTGTACGACGTTCAATGGACTCGGACGAATTCATTAGGTTTATTATGGGGTTTTATAGTTTCGTACGGTGATGTAAGGTGTTCTTAGGAGTTGTAACGCGTCCTACATTATTCTAACGTGCTTTTCATGTTGCTAATGTCGCATCCTAAGCCGTAACATCTCCTGAGTTGTCGTACGATGTTCAAAGGACTTGGACGAAATCATTAGGTTTAGTATGGACTTTTAAGGTTTCGTACGTTGTCGTAAGGTGTTGTTTGGAGTTTTAAGGTTTCCTGCGTTATTCTAACGTGCTTTTCATGTTTCTATTATGGCATAAAAAATCTTAAGATGTACAAACTTGTCGTACGATTTTAAAAGGACTCAGACGAATTCATTAGGTGTATTTTGGAGTTTTAAGGTTTCGTACGGTGATGTAAGGTGTTCATAGGAGTTGTAAGGCATCGTACATGATACTAACATTCTTTTCGAGTTGCTAATAGGACATAAAGAGTCGTAAGATGTCCTATGTTGTCGTACGATGTTCAAAGGACTCGTACGAATTCATTATGTATATTATGGAGTTTTAAGGTTTCATACGGTGTGGTAAGGTGTTGTTAGGAGTTGTAAGGCGTCCAACATTATACTAACGTGCTTTTCATGTTGCTAATATGGCATATAGAGTCGTAACATGTCTTAAGTTGCTGTACGACGTTCAATGAACACGGACGAATTCATTAGGTTTATTATGGGGTTTTATAGTTTCGTACGGTGATGTAAGGTGTTCTTAGGAGTTGTAACGCGTCCTACATTATTCTAACGTGCTTTTCATGTTGCTAATGTCGCATCCTAAGCCGTAACATCTCCTGAGTTGTCGTACGATGTTCAAAGGACTTGGACGAAATCATTAGGTTTAGTATGGACTTTTAAGGTTTCGTACGTTGTCGTAAGGTGTTGTTTGGAGTTTTAAGGTTTCCTGCGTTATTCTAACGTGCTTTTCATGTTTCTAGTATGGCATAAAAAATCTTAAGATGTACAAACTTGTCGTACGATTTTCAAAGGACTCGGACGAATTCATTAGGTGTATTATGGAGTTTTAAGGTTTCGTACGGTGATGTAAGGTGTTCTTAAGAGTTGTAACGCATCCTACATTATTCTAACGTGCTTTTCATGTTGCTAATGTCGCATCCTAAGCCGTAACATTTCCTGAGTTGTCGTACAATGTTCAAAGGACTTGGACGAAATCATTAGGTTTAGTATGAACTTTTAAGGTTTCGTACGTTGTCGTAAGGTGTTGTTTGGAGTTTTAAGGTTTCCTGCGTTATTCTAACGTGCTTTTCATGTTTCTAACATGGCATAAAAAATCTTAAGATGTACAAACTTGTCGTACGATTTTCAAAGGACTCGGACGAATTCATTAGGTGTATTATGGAGTTTTAAGGTTTCGTACGGTGATGTAAGGTGTTCATAGGAGTTGTAAGGCATCGTACATGATACTAACATTCTTTTCGAGTTGCTAATAGGACATAAAGAGTCGTAAGATGTCCTATGTTGTCGTACGATGTTCAAAGGACTCGCACGAATTCATTAGGTATATTATGGAGTTTTAAGGTTTCATACGGTGTTGTAAGGTGTTGTTAGGAGTTGTAAGGCGTCCAACATTATACTAACGTGCTTTTCAAGGTGCTAATATGGCATATAGAGTCGTAAGATGTCTTAAGTTGCCGTACGACGTTCAATGGACTCGGACTAATTCATTATGTTTAGTATGGACTTTTAAGGTTTCGTACGTTGTCGTAAGGTGTTGTTTGGAGTTTTAAGGTTTCCTACGTTATTATAACGTGCTTTTCATGTTTCTAATATGGCATAAAAAATCTTAAGATGTACAAACTTGTCGTACGATTTCAAAGGACTCAGACGAATTATTAGGTGTATTATGGAGTTTTAAGGTTTCGTACGGTGATGTAAGGTGTTCATAGGAGTTGTAAGGCATCGTACATGATACTAACATTCTTTTCGAGTTGCTAATAGGACATAAAGAGTCGTAAGATGTCCTATGTTGTCGTACGATGTTCAAAGGACTCGTACGAATTCATTAGGTATATTATGGAGTTTTAAGGTTTCATACGGTGTGGTAAGGTGTTGTTAGGAGTTGTAAGGCGTCCAACATTATACTAATGTGCTTTTCATGGTGCTAATATGGCATATAGAGTCGTAAGATGTCTTAAGTTGCTGTACGACGTTCAATGAACACGGACGAATTCATTAGGTTTATTATGGGGTTTTATAGTTTCGTACGGTGATGTAAGGTGTTCTTAGGAGTTGTAACGCGTCCTACATTATTCTAACGTGCTTTTCATGTTGCTAATGTCGCATCCTAAGCCGTAACATCTCCTGAGTTGTCGTACGATGTTCAAAGGACTTGGACGAAATCATTAGGTTTAGTATGGACTTTTAAGGTTTCGTACGTTGTCGTAAGGTGTTGTTTGGAGTTTTAAGGTTTCCTGCGTTATTCTAACGTGCTTTTCATGTTTCTAATATGGCATAAAAAATCTTAAGATGTACAAACTTGTCGTACGATTTTCAAAGGACTCGGACGAATTCATTAGGTGTATGATGGAGTTTTAAGGTTTCGTACGGTGATGTAAGGTGTTCATAGGAGTTGTAAGGCATCGTACATGATACTAACATTCTTTTCGAGTTGCTAATAGGACATAAAGAGTCGTAAGATGTCCTATGTTGTCGTACGATGTTCAAAGGACTCGCACGAATTCATTAGGTATATTATGAAGTTTTAAGGTTTCATACGGTGTTGTAAGGTGTTGTTAGGAGTTGTAAGGCGTCCAACATTATACTAACGTGCTTTTCAAGGTGCTAATATGGCATATAGAGTCGTAAGATGTCTTAAGTTGCCGTACGACGTTCAATGGACTCAGACTAATTCATTATGTTTAGTATGGACTTTTAAGGTTTCGTACGTTGTCGTAAGGTGTTGTTTGGAGTTTTAAGGTTTCCTGCGTTATTCTAACGTGCTTTTCATGTTTCTAATATGGCATAAAAAATCTTAGGATGTACAAACTTGTCGTACGATTTCAAAGGACTCAGACGAATTATTAGGTGTATTATGGAGTTTTAAGGTTTCGTACGGTGACGTAAGGTGTTCATAGGAGTTGTAAGGCATCGTACATGATACTAACATTCTTTTCGAGTTGCTAATAGGACATAAAGAGTCGTAAGATGTCCTATGTTGTCGTACGATGTTCAAAGGACTCGTACGAATTCATTAGGTATATTATGGAGTTTTAAGGTTTCATACGGTGTGGTAAGGTGTTGTTAGGAGTTGTAAGGCGTCCAACATTATACTAACGTGCTTTTCAAGGTGCTAATATGGCATATAGTGTCGTAAGATGTCTTAAGTTGTTGTACGACGTTCAATGGACTCGGACGAATTCATTAGGTTTATTATGGGGTTTTATATTTTCGTACGGTGATGTAAGGTGTTCTTAGGAGTTGTAACGCGTCCTACATTATTCTAACGTGCTTTTCATGTTGCTAATGTCGCATCCTAAGCCGTAACATCTCCTGAGTTGTCGTAAGATGTTCAAAGGACTTGGACGAAATCATTAGGTTTAGTATGGACTTTTAAGGTTTTGTACGTTGTCGTAAGGTGTTGTTTGGAGTTTTAAGGTTTCCTGCGTTATTCTAACGTGCTTTTCATGTTTCTAATATGGCATAAAAAATCTTAAGATGTACAAACTTGTCGTACGATTTTCAAAGGACTCAGACGAATTCATTAGGTGTATTATGGAGTTTTAAGGTTTCGTACGGTGATGTAAGGTGTTCTTAGGAGTTGTAACGCATCCTACACTATTCTAACGTGCTTTTCATGTTGCTAATGTCGCATCCTAAGCCGTAACATCTCCTGAGTTGTCGTAAGATGTTCAAAGGACTTGGACGAAATCATTAGGTTTAGTATGGACTTTTAAGGTTTTGTACGTTGTCGTAAGGTGTTGTTTGGAGTTTTAAGGTTTCCTGCGTTATTGTAACGTGCTTTTCATGTTTCTAATATGGCATAAAAAATCTTAAGATGTACAAACTTTTCGTACGATTTTCAAAGGACTCGGACGATTTCATTAGGTGTATTATGGAGTTTTAAGGTTTCGTACGGTGATCTAAGGTGTTCTTAGGAGTTGTAACGCATCCTACATTAATCTAACGTGCTTTTCATATTGCTAATGTCGCATCCTAAGCCGTAACATCTCCTGAGTTGTCGTACGATTTTTAAAGGACTTGGACGAAATCATTAGGTTTAGTATGGACTTTTAAGGTTTCGTACGTTGTCGTAAGGTGTTGTTTGGAGTTTTAAGGTTTCCTGCGTTATTCTAACGTGCTTTTCATGTTGCTAATATGGCATAGAAAATCTTAAGATGTACAAACTTGTCGTACGATTTTCAAAGGACTCGGACGAATTCATTAGGTGTATTATGGAGTTTTAAGGTTTCGTACGGTGATGTAAGGTGTTCATAGGAGTTGTAAGGCATCGTACATGATACTAACATTCTTTTCGAGTTGCTAATAGGACATAAAGAGTCATAAGATGTCCTATGTTGTCGTACGATGTTCAAAGGACTCGCACGAATTCATTAGGTATATTATGGAGTTTTAAGGTTTCATACGGTGTTGTAAGGTGTTGTTAGGAGTTGTAAGGCGTCCAACATTATACTAACGTGCTTTTCAAGGTGCTAATATGGCATATAGAGTCGTAAGATGTCTTAAGTTGCCGTACGACGTTCAATGGACTCAGACTAATTCATTATGTTTAGTATGGACTTTTAAGGTTTCGTACGTTGTCGTAAGGTGTTGTTTGGAGTTTTAAGGTTTCCTACGTTATTATAACGTGCTTTTCATGTTTCTAATATGGCATAAAAAATCTTAAGATGTACAAACTTGTCGTACGATTTCAAAGGACTCAGACGAATTATTAGGTGTATTATGGAGTTTTAAGGTTTCGTACGGTGATGTAAGGTGTTCATAGGAGTTGTAAGGCATCGTACATGATACTAACATTCTTTTCGAGTTGCTAATAGGACATAAAGAGTCGTAAGATGTCCTATGTTGTCGTACGATGTTCAAAGGACTCGTACGAATTCATTAGGTATATTATGGAGTTTTAAGGTTTCATACGGTGTGGTAAGGTGTTGTTAGGAGTTGTAAGGCGTCCAACATTATACTAACGTGCTTTTCATGGTGCTAATATGGCATATAGAGTCGTAAGATGTCTTAAGTTGCTGTACGACGTTCAATGAACACGGACGAATTCATTAGGTTTATTATGGGGTTTTATAGTTTCGTACGGTGATGTAAGGTGTTCTTAGGAGTTGTAACGCGTCCTACATTATTCTAACGTGCTTTTCATGTTGCTAATGTCGCATCCTAAGCCGTAACATCTCCTGAGTTGTCGTACGATGTTCAAAGGACTTGGACGAAATCATTAGGTTTAGTATGGACTTTTAAGGTTTCGTACGTTGTCGTAAGGTGTTGTTTGGAGTTTTAAGGTTTCCTGCGTTATTCTAACGTGCTTTTCATGTTTCTAATATTGCATAAAAAATCTTAAGATGTACAAACTTGTCGTACGATTTTCAAAGGACTCGGACGAATTCATTAGGTGTATGATGGAGTTTTAAGGTTTCGTACGGTGATGTAAGGTGTTCATAGGAGTTGTAAGGCATCGTACATGATACTAACATTCTTTTCGAGTTGCTAATAGGACATAAAGAGTCGTAAGATGTCCTATGTTGTCGTACGATGTTCAAAGGACTCGCACGAATTCATTAGGTATATTATGGAGTTTTAAGGTTTCATACGGTGTTGTAAGGTGTTGTTAGGAGTTGTAAGGCGTCCAACATTATACTAACGTGCTTTTCAAGGTGCTAATATGGCATATAGAGTCGTAAGATGTCTTAAGTTGCCGTACGACGTTCAATGGACTCGGACTAATTCATTATGTTTAGTATGGACTTTTAAGGTTTCGTACGTTGTCGTAAGGTGTTGTTTGGAGTTTTAAGGTTTCCTGCGTTATTCTAACGTGCTTTTCATGTTTCTAATATGGCATAAAAAATCTTAGGATGTACAAACTTGTCGTACGATTTCAAAGGACTCAGACGAATTATTAGGTGTATTATGGAGTTTTAAGGTTTCGTACGGTGATGTAAGGTGTTCATAGGAGTTGTAAGGCATCGTACATGATACTAACATTCTTTTCGAGTTGCTAATAGGACATAAAGAGTCGTAAGATGTCCTATGTTGTCGTACGATGTTCAAAGGACTCGTACGAATTCATTAGGTATATTATGGAGTTTTAAGGTTTCATACGGTGTGGTAAGGTGTTGTTAGGAGTTGTAAGGCGTCCAACATTATACTAACGTGCTTTTCAAGGTGCTAATATGGCATATAGAGTCGTAAGATGTCTTAAGTTGTTGTACGACGTTCAATGGACTCGGACGAATTCATTAGGTTTATTATGGGGTTTTATATTTTCGTACGGTGATGTAAGGTGTTCTTAGGAGTTGTAACGCGTCCTACATTATTCTAACGTGCTTTTCATGTTGCTAATGTCGCATCCTAAGCCGTAACATCTCCTGAGTTGTCGTAAGATGTTCAAAGGACTTGGACGAAATCATTAGGTTTAGTATGGACTTTTAAGGTTTTGTACGTTGTCGTAAGGTGTTGTTTGGAGTTTTAAGGTTTCCTGCGTTATTCTAACGTGCTTTTCATGTTTCTAATATGGCATAAAAAATCTTAAGATGTACAAACTTGTCGTACGATTTTCAAAGGACTCAGACGAATTCATTAGGTGTATTATGGAGTTTTAAGGTTTCGTACGGTGATGTAAGGTGTTCTTAGGAGTTGTAACGCATCCTACACTATTCTAACGTGCTTTTCATGTTGCTAATGTCGCATCCTAAGCCGTAACATCTCCTGAGTTGTCGTACGATGTTCAAAGGACTTGGACGAAATCATTAGGTTTAGTATGGACTTTTAAGGTTTCGTACGTTGTCGTAAGGTGTTGTTTGGAGTTTTAAGGTTTCCTGCGTTATTCTAACGTGCTTTTCATGTTTCTAACATGGCATAAAAAATCTTAAGATGTACAAACTTGTCGTACGATTTTCAAAGGACTCGGACGAATTCATTAGGTGTATTATGGTGTTTTAAGGTTTCGTACGGTGATGTAAGGTGTTCATAGGAGTTGTAAGGCATCGTACATGATACTAACATTCTTTTCGAGTTGCTAAAAGGACATAAAGAGTCGTAAGATGTCCTATGTTGTCGTACGATGTTCAAAGGACTCGTACGAATTCATTAGGTATATTATGGAGTTTTAAGGTTTCATACGGTGTGGTAAGGTGTTGTTAGGAGTTGTAAGGCGTCCAACATTATACTAACGTGCTTTTCAAGGTGCTAATATGGCATATAGAGTCGTAAGATGTCTTAAGTTGTCGTACGACGTTCAATGGACTCGGACGAATTCATTAGGTTTATTATGGGGTTTTATAGTTTCGTACGGTGATGTAAGGTGTTCTTAGGAGTTGTAACGCGTCCTACATTATTCTAACGTGCTTTTCATGTTGCTAATGTCGCATCCTAAGCCGTAACATCTCCTGAGTTGTCGTAAGATGTTCAAAGGACTTGGACGAAATCATTAGGTTTAGTATGGACTTTTAAGGTTTTGTACGTTGTCGTAAGGTGTTGTTTGGAGTTTTAAGGTTTCCTGCGTTATTCTAACGTGCTTTTCATGTTTCTAATATGGCATAAAAAATCTTAAGATGTACAAACTTGTCGTACGATTTTCAAAGGACTCAGACGAATTCATTAGGTGTATTATGGAGTTTTAAGGTTTCGTACGGTGATGTAAGGTGTTCTTAGGAGTTGTAACGCATCCTACACTATTCTAACGTGCTTTTCATGTTGCTAATGTCGCATCCTAAGCCGTAACATCTCCTGAGTTGTCGTAAGATGTTCAAAGGACTTGGACGAAATCATTAGGTTTAGTATGGACTTTTAAGGTTTTGTACGTTGTCGTAAGGTGTTGTTTGGAGTTTTAAGGTTTCCTGCGTTATTGTAACGTGCTTTTCATGTTTCTAATATGGCATAAAAAATCTTAAGATGTACAAACTTTTCGTACGATTTTCAAAGGACTCGGACGATTTCATTAGGTGTATTATGGAGTTTTAAGGTTTCGTACGGTGATCTAAGGTGTTCTTAGGAGTTGTAACGCATCCTACATTAATCTAACGTGCTTTTCATATTGCTAATGTCGCATCCTAAGCCGTAACATCTCCTGAGTTGTCGTACGATTTTTAAAGGACTTGGACGAAATCATTAGGTTTAGTATGGACTTTTAAGGTTTCGTACGTTGTCGTAAGGTGTTGTTTGGAGTTTTAAGGTTTCCTGCGTTATTCTAACGTGCTTTTCATGTTGCTAATATGGCATAGAAAATCTTAAGATGTACAAACTTGTCGTACGATTTTCAAAGGACTCGGACGAATTCATTAGGTGTATGATGGAGTTTTAAGGTTTCGTACGGTGATGTAAGGTGTTCATAGGAGTTGTAAGGCATCGTACATGATACTAACATTCTTTTCGAGTTGCTAATAGGACATAAAGAGTCGTAAGATGTCCTATGTTGTCGTACGATGTTCAAAGGACTCGCACGAATTCATTAGGTATATTATGAAGTTTTAAGGTTTCATACGGTGTTGTAAGGTGTTGTTAGGAGTTGTAAGGCGTCCAACATTATACTAACGTGCTTTTCAAGGTGCTAATATGGCATATAGAGTCGTAAGATGTCTTAAGTTGCCGTACGACGTTCAATGGACTCAGACTAATTCATTATGTTTAGTATGGACTTTTAAGGTTTCGTACGTTGTCGTAAGGTGTTGTTTGGAGTTTTAAGGTTTCCTGCGTTATTCTAACGTGCTTTTCATGTTTCTAATATGGCATAAAAAATCTTAGGATGTACAAACTTGTCGTACGATTTCAAAGGACTCAGACGAATTATTAGGTGTATTATGGAGTTTTAAGGTTTCGTACGGTGACGTAAGGTGTTCATAGGAGTTGTAAGGCATCGTACATGATACTAACATTCTTTTCGAGTTGCTAATAGGACATAAAGAGTCGTAAGATGTCCTATGTTGTCGTACGATGTTCAAAGGACTCGTACGAATTCATTAGGTATATTATGGAGTTTTAAGGTTTCATACGGTGTGGTAAGGTGTTGTTAGGAGTTGTAAGGCGTCCAACATTATACTAACGTGCTTTTCAAGGTGCTAATATGGCATATAGTGTCGTAAGATGTCTTAAGTTGTTGTACGACGTTCAATGGACTCGGACGAATTCATTAGGTTTATTATGGGGTTTTATATTTTCGTACGGTGATGTAAGGTGTTCTTAGGAGTTGTAACGCGTCCTACATTATTCTAACGTGCTTTTCATGTTGCTAATGTCGCATCCTAAGCCGTAACATCTCCTGAGTTGTCGTAAGATGTTCAAAGGACTTGGACGAAATCATTAGGTTTAGTATGGACTTTTAAGGTTTTGTACGTTGTCGTAAGGTGTTGTTTGGAGTTTTAAGGTTTCCTGCGTTATTCTAACGTGCTTTTCATGTTTCTAATATGGCATAAAAAATCTTAAGATGTACAAACTTGTCGTACGATTTTCAAAGGACTCAGACGAATTCATTAGGTGTATTATGGAGTTTTAAGGTTTCGTACGGTGATGTAAGGTGTTCTTAGGAGTTGTAACGCATCCTACACTATTCTAACGTGCTTTTCATGTTGCTAATGTCGCATCCTAAGCCGTAACATCTCCTGAGTTGTCGTAAGATGTTCAAAGGACTTGGACGAAATCATTAGGTTTAGTATGGACTTTTAAGGTTTTGTACGTTGTCGTAAGGTGTTGTTTGGAGTTTTAAGGTTTCCTGCGTTA
This sequence comes from Tagetes erecta, assembly GCA_030867185.1. Lineage (NCBI taxonomy): Eukaryota > Viridiplantae > Streptophyta > Magnoliopsida > Asterales > Asteraceae > Tagetes > Tagetes erecta. The sequence continues at coordinate 48,474,103 of CM061490.1, forward strand.
TTGTAACGTGCTTTTCATGTTTCTAATATGGCATAAAAAATCTTAAGATGTACAAACTTTTCGTACGATTTTCAAAGGACTCGGACGATTTCATTAGGTGTATTATGGAGTTTTAAGGTTTCGTACGGTGATCTAAGGTGTTCTTAGGAGTTGTAACGCATCCTACATTAATCTAACGTGCTTTTCATATTGCTAATGTCGCATCCTAAGCCGTAACATCTCCTGAGTTGTCGTACGATTTTTAAAGGACTTGGACGAAATCATTAGGTTTAGTATGGACTTTTAAGGTTTCGTACGTTGTCGTAAGGTGTTGTTTGGAGTTTTAAGGTTTCCTGCGTTATTCTAACGTGCTTTTCATGTTGCTAATATGGCATAGAAAATCTTAAGATGTACAAACTTGTCGTACGATTTTCAAAGGACTCGGACGAATTCATTAGGTGTATTATGGAGTTTTAAGGTTTCGTACGGTGATGTAAGGTGTTCATAGGAGTTGTAAGGCATCGTACATGATACTAACATTCTTTTCGAGTTGCTAATAGGACATAAAGAGTCATAAGATGTCCTATGTTGTCGTACGATGTTCAAAGGACTCGCACGAATTCATTAGGTATATTATGGAGTTTTAAGGTTTCATACGGTGTTGTAAGGTGTTGTTAGGAGTTGTAAGGCGTCCAACATTATACTAACGTGCTTTTCAAGGTGCTAATATGGCATATAGAGTCGTAAGATGTCTTAAGTTGCCGTACGACGTTCAATGGACTCAGACTAATTCATTATGTTTAGTATGGACTTTTAAGGTTTCGTACGTTGTCGTAAGGTGTTGTTTGGAGTTTTAAGGTTTCCTACGTTATTATAACGTGCTTTTCATGTTTCTAATATGGCATAAAAAATCTTAAGATGTACAAACTTGTCGTACGATTTCAAAGGACTCAGACGAATTATTAGGTGTATTATGGAGTTTTAAGGTTTCGTACGGTGATGTAAGGTGTTCATAGGAGTTGTAAGGCATCGTACATGATACTAACATTCTTTTCGAGTTGCTAATAGGACATAAAGAGTCGTAAGATGTCCTATGTTGTCGTACGATGTTCAAAGGACTCGTACGAATTCATTAGGTATATTATGGAGTTTTAAGGTTTCATACGGTGTGGTAAGGTGTTGTTAGGAGTTGTAAGGCGTCCAACATTATACTAACGTGCTTTTCATGGTGCTAATATGGCATATAGAGTCGTAAGATGTCTTAAGTTGCTGTACGACGTTCAATGAACACGGACGAATTCATTAGGTTTATTATGGGGTTTTATAGTTTCGTACGGTGATGTAAGGTGTTCTTAGGAGTTGTAACGCGTCCTACATTATTCTAACGTGCTTTTCATGTTGCTAATGTCGCATCCTAAGCCGTAACATCTCCTGAGTTGTCGTACGATGTTCAAAGGACTTGGACGAAATCATTAGGTTTAGTATGGACTTTTAAGGTTTCGTACGTTGTCGTAAGGTGTTGTTTGGAGTTTTAAGGTTTCCTGCGTTATTCTAACGTGCTTTTCATGTTTCTAATATTGCATAAAAAATCTTAAGATGTACAAACTTGTCGTACGATTTTCAAAGGACTCGGACGAATTCATTAGGTGTATGATGGAGTTTTAAGGTTTCGTACGGTGATGTAAGGTGTTCATAGGAGTTGTAAGGCATCGTACATGATACTAACATTCTTTTCGAGTTGCTAATAGGACATAAAGAGTCGTAAGATGTCCTATGTTGTCGTACGATGTTCAAAGGACTCGCACGAATTCATTAGGTATATTATGGAGTTTTAAGGTTTCATACGGTGTTGTAAGGTGTTGTTAGGAGTTGTAAGGCGTCCAACATTATACTAACGTGCTTTTCAAGGTGCTAATATGGCATATAGAGTCGTAAGATGTCTTAAGTTGCCGTACGACGTTCAATGGACTCGGACTAATTCATTATGTTTAGTATGGACTTTTAAGGTTTCGTACGTTGTCGTAAGGTGTTGTTTGGAGTTTTAAGGTTTCCTGCGTTATTCTAACGTGCTTTTCATGTTTCTAATATGGCATAAAAAATCTTAGGATGTACAAACTTGTCGTACGATTTCAAAGGACTCAGACGAATTATTAGGTGTATTATGGAGTTTTAAGGTTTCGTACGGTGATGTAAGGTGTTCATAGGAGTTGTAAGGCATCGTACATGATACTAACATTCTTTTCGAGTTGCTAATAGGACATAAAGAGTCGTAAGATGTCCTATGTTGTCGTACGATGTTCAAAGGACTCGTACGAATTCATTAGGTATATTATGGAGTTTTAAGGTTTCATACGGTGTGGTAAGGTGTTGTTAGGAGTTGTAAGGCGTCCAACATTATACTAACGTGCTTTTCAAGGTGCTAATATGGCATATAGAGTCGTAAGATGTCTTAAGTTGTTGTACGACGTTCAATGGACTCGGACGAATTCATTAGGTTTATTATGGGGTTTTATATTTTCGTACGGTGATGTAAGGTGTTCTTAGGAGTTGTAACGCGTCCTACATTATTCTAACGTGCTTTTCATGTTGCTAATGTCGCATCCTAAGCCGTAACATCTCCTGAGTTGTCGTAAGATGTTCAAAGGACTTGGACGAAATCATTAGGTTTAGTATGGACTTTTAAGGTTTTGTACGTTGTCGTAAGGTGTTGTTTGGAGTTTTAAGGTTTCCTGCGTTATTCTAACGTGCTTTTCATGTTTCTAATATGGCATAAAAAATCTTAAGATGTACAAACTTGTCGTACGATTTTCAAAGGACTCAGACGAATTCATTAGGTGTATTATGGAGTTTTAAGGTTTCGTACGGTGATGTAAGGTGTTCTTAGGAGTTGTAACGCATCCTACACTATTCTAACGTGCTTTTCATGTTGCTAATGTCGCATCCTAAGCCGTAACATCTCCTGAGTTGTCGTACGATGTTCAAAGGACTTGGACGAAATCATTAGGTTTAGTATGGACTTTTAAGGTTTCGTACGTTGTCGTAAGGTGTTGTTTGGAGTTTTAAGGTTTCCTGCGTTATTCTAACGTGCTTTTCATGTTTCTAACATGGCATAAAAAATCTTAAGATGTACAAACTTGTCGTACGATTTTCAAAGGACTCGGACGAATTCATTAGGTGTATTATGGAGTTTTAAGGTTTCGTACGGTGATGTAAGGTGTTCATAGGAGTTGTAAGGCATCGTACATGATACTAACATTCTTTTCGAGTTGCTAATAGGACATAAAGAGTCATAAGATGTCCTATGTTGTCGTACGATGTTCAAAGGACTCGCACGAATTCATTAGGTATATTATGGAGTTTTAAGGTTTCATACGGTGTTGTAAGGTGTTGTTAGGAGTTGTAAGGCGTCCAACATTATACTAACGTGCTTTTCAAGGTGCTAATATGGCATATAGAGTCGTAAGATGTCTTAAGTTGCCGTACGACGTTCAATGGACTCAGACTAATTCATTATGTTTAGTATGGACTTTTAAGGTTTCGTACGTTGTCGTAAGGTGTTGTTTGGAGTTTTAAGGTTTCCTACGTTATTATAACGTGCTTTTCATGTTTCTAATATGGCATAAAAAATCTTAAGATGTACAAACTTGTCGTACGATTTCAAAGGACTCAGACGAATTATTAGGTGTATTATGGAGTTTTAAGGTTTCGTACGGTGATGTAAGGTGTTCATAGGAGTTGTAAGGCATCGTACATGATACTAACATTCTTTTCGAGTTGCTAATAGGACATAAAGAGTCGTAAGATGTCCTATGTTGTCGTACGATGTTCAAAGGACTCGTACGAATTCATTAGGTATATTATGGAGTTTTAAGGTTTCATACGGTGTGGTAAGGTGTTGTTAGGAGTTGTAAGGCGTCCAACATTATACTAACGTGCTTTTCATGGTGCTAATATGGCATATAGAGTCGTAAGATGTCTTAAGTTGCTGTACGACGTTCAATGAACACGGACGAATTCATTAGGTTTATTATGGGGTTTTATAGTTTCGTACGGTGATGTAAGGTGTTCTTAGGAGTTGTAACGCGTCCTACATTATTCTAACGTGCTTTTCATGTTGCTAATGTCGCATCCTAAGCCGTAACATCTCCTGAGTTGTCGTACGATGTTCAAAGGACTTGGACGAAATCATTAGGTTTAGTATGGACTTTTAAGGTTTCGTACGTTGTCGTAAGGTGTTGTTTGGAGTTTTAAGGTTTCCTGCGTTATTCTAACGTGCTTTTCATGTTTCTAATATTGCATAAAAAATCTTAAGATGTACAAACTTGTCGTACGATTTTCAAAGGACTCGGACGAATTCATTAGGTGTATGATGGAGTTTTAAGGTTTCGTACGGTGATGTAAGGTGTTCATAGGAGTTGTAAGGCATCGTACATGATACTAACATTCTTTTCGAGTTGCTAATAGGACATAAAGAGTCGTAAGATGTCCTATGTTGTCGTACGATGTTCAAAGGACTCGCACGAATTCATTAGGTATATTATGGAGTTTTAAGGTTTCATACGGTGTTGTAAGGTGTTGTTAGGAGTTGTAAGGCGTCCAACATTATACTAACGTGCTTTTCAAGGTGCTAATATGGCATATAGAGTCGTAAGATGTCTTAAGTTGCCGTACGACGTTCAATGGACTCGGACTAATTCATTATGTTTAGTATGGACTTTTAAGGTTTCGTACGTTGTCGTAAGGTGTTGTTTGGAGTTTTAAGGTTTCCTGCGTTATTCTAACGTGCTTTTCATGTTTCTAATATGGCATAAAAAATCTTAGGATGTACAAACTTGTCGTACGATTTCAAAGGACTCAGACGAATTATTAGGTGTATTATGGAGTTTTAAGGTTTCGTACGGTGATGTAAGGTGTTCATAGGAGTTGTAAGGCATCGTACATGATACTAACATTCTTTTCGAGTTGCTAATAGGACATAAAGAGTCGTAAGATGTCCTATGTTGTCGTACGATGTTCAAAGGACTCGTACGAATTCATTAGGTATATTATGGAGTTTTAAGGTTTCATACGGTGTGGTAAGGTGTTGTTAGGAGTTGTAAGGCGTCCAACATTATACTAACGTGCTTTTCAAGGTGCTAATATGGCATATAGAGTCGTAAGATGTCTTAAGTTGTTGTACGACGTTCAATGGACTCGGACGAATTCATTAGGTTTATTATGGGGTTTTATATTTTCGTACGGTGATGTAAGGTGTTCTTAGGAGTTGTAACGCGTCCTACATTATTCTAACGTGCTTTTCATGTTGCTAATGTCGCATCCTAAGCCGTAACATCTCCTGAGTTGTCGTAAGATGTTCAAAGGACTTGGACGAAATCATTAGGTTTAGTATGGACTTTTAAGGTTTTGTACGTTGTCGTAAGGTGTTGTTTGGAGTTTTAAGGTTTCCTGCGTTATTCTAACGTGCTTTTCATGTTTCTAATATGGCATAAAAAATCTTAAGATGTACAAACTTGTCGTACGATTTTCAAAGGACTCAGACGAATTCATTAGGTGTATTATGGAGTTTTAAGGTTTCGTACGGTGATGTAAGGTGTTCTTAGGAGTTGTAACGCATCCTACACTATTCTAACGTGCTTTTCATGTTGCTAATGTCGCATCCTAAGCCGTAACATCTCCTGAGTTGTCGTACGATGTTCAAAGGACTTGGACGAAATCATTAGGTTTAGTATGGACTTTTAAGGTTTCGTACGTTGTCGTAAGGTGTTGTTTGGAGTTTTAAGGTTTCCTGCGTTATTCTAACGTGCTTTTCATGTTTCTAACATGGCATAAAAAATCTTAAGATGTACAAACTTGTCGTACGATTTTCAAAGGACTCGGACGAATTCATTAGGTGTATTATGGTGTTTTAAGGTTTCGTACGGTGATGTAAGGTGTTCATAGGAGTTGTAAGGCATCGTACATGATACTAACATTCTTTTCGAGTTGCTAAAAGGACATAAAGAGTCGTAAGATGTCCTATGTTGTCGTACGATGTTCAAAGGACTCGTACGAATTCATTAGGTATATTATGGAGTTTTAAGGTTTCATACGGTGTGGTAAGGTGTTGTTAGGAGTTGTAAGGCGTCCAACATTATACTAACGTGCTTTTCAAGGTGCTAATATGGCATATAGAGTCGTAAGATGTCTTAAGTTGTCGTACGACGTTCAATGGACTCGGACGAATTCATTAGGTTTATTATGGGGTTTTATAGTTTCGTACGGTGATGTAAGGTGTTCTTAGGAGTTGTAACGCGTCCTACATTATTCTAACGTGCTTTTCATGTTGCTAATGTCGCATCCTAAGCCGTAACATCTCCTGAGTTGTCGTAAGATGTTCAAAGGACTTGGACGAAATCATTAGGTTTAGTATGGACTTTTAAGGTTTTGTACGTTGTCGTAAGGTGTTGTTTGGAGTTTTAAGGTTTCCTGCGTTATTCTAACGTGCTTTTCATGTTTCTAATATGGCATAAAAAATCTTAAGATGTACAAACTTGTCGTACGATTTTCAAAGGACTCAGACGAATTCATTAGGTGTATTATGGAGTTTTAAGGTTTCGTACGGTGATGTAAGGTGTTCTTAGGAGTTGTAACGCATCCTACACTATTCTAACGTGCTTTTCATGTTGCTAATGTCGCATCCTAAGCCGTAACATCTCCTGAGTTGTCGTAAGATGTTCAAAGGACTTGGACGAAATCATTAGGTTTAGTATGGACTTTTAAGGTTTTGTACGTTGTCGTAAGGTGTTGTTTGGAGTTTTAAGGTTTCCTGCGTTATTGTAACGTGCTTTTCATGTTTCTAATATGGCATAAAAAATCTTAAGATGTACAAACTTTTCGTACGATTTTCAAAGGACTCGGACGATTTCATTAGGTGTATTATGGAGTTTTAAGGTTTCGTACGGTGATCTAAGGTGTTCTTAGGAGTTGTAACGCATCCTACATTAATCTAACGTGCTTTTCATATTGCTAATGTCGCATCCTAAGCCGTAACATCTCCTGAGTTGTCGTACGATTTTTAAAGGACTTGGACGAAATCATTAGGTTTAGTATGGACTTTTAAGGTTTCGTACGTTGTCGTAAGGTGTTGTTTGGAGTTTTAAGGTTTCCTGCGTTATTCTAACGTGCTTTTCATGTTGCTAATATGGCATAGAAAATCTTAAGATGTACAAACTTGTCGTACGATTTTCAAAGGACTCGGACGAATTCATTAGGTGTATTATGGAGTTTTAAGGTTTCGTACGGTGATGTAAGGTGTTCATAGGAGTTGTAAGGCATCGTACATGATACTAACATTCTTTTCGAGTTGCTAATAGGACATAATGAGTCGTAAGATGTCCTATGTTGTCGTACGATGTTCAAAGGACTCGTACGAATTCATTAGGTATATTATGGAGTTTTAAGGTTTCATACGATGTGGTAAGGTGTTGTTAGGAGTTGTAAGGCGTCCAACATTATACTAACGTGCTTTTCAAGGTGCTAATATGGCATATAGAGTCGTAAGATGTCTTAAGTTGTCGTACGACGTTCAATGGACTCGGACGAATTCATTAGGTTTATTATGGGGTTTTATAGTTTCGTACGGTGATGTAAGGTGTTCTTAGGTGTTGTAACGCGTCCTACATTATTCTAACGTGCTTTTCATGTTGCTAATGTCGCATCCTAAGCCGTAACATCTCCTGAGTTGTCGTACGATGTTCAAAGGACTTGGACGAAATCATTAGGTTTAGTATGGACTTTTAAGGTTTCGTACGTTGTCGTAAAGTGTTGTTTGGAGTTTTAAGGTTTCCTGCGTTATTGTAACGTGCTTTTCATGTTTCTAATATGGCATAAAAAATCTTAAGATGTACAAACTTGTCGTACGATTTTCAAAGGACTCGGACGATTTCATTAGGTGTATTATGGAGTTTTAAGGTTTCGTACGGTGATCTAAGGTGTTCTTAGGAGTTGTAACGCATCCTACATTAATCTAACGTGCTTTTCATATTGCTAATGTCGCATCCTAAGCCGTAACATCTCCTGAGTTGTCGTACGATTTTTAAAGGACTTGGACGAAATCATTAGGTTTATTATGGACTTTTAAGGTTTCGTACGTTGTCGTAAGGTGTTGTTTGGAGTTTTAAGGTTTCCTGCGTTATTCTAACGTGCTTTTCATGTTGCTAATATGGCATAGAAAATCTTAAGATGTACAAACTTGTCGTACGATTTTCAAAGGACTCGGATGAATTCATTAGGTGTATTATGGTGTTTTAAGGTTTCGTACGGTGATGTAAGGTGTTCATAGGAGTTGTAAGGCATCGTACATTAATCTAACGTGCTTTTCATATTGCTAATGTCGCATCCTAAGCCGTAACATCTCCTGAGTTGTCGTACGATTTTTAAAGGACTTGGACGAAATCATTAGGTTTAGTATGGACTTTTAAGGTTTCGTACGTTGTCGTAAGGTGTTGTTTGGAGTTTTAAGGTTTCCTGCGTTATTCTAACGTGCTTTTCATGTTGCTAATATGGCATAGAAAATCTTAAGATGTACAAACTTGTCGTACGATTTTCAAAGGACTCGGACGAATTCATTAGGTGTATTATGGAGTTTTAAGGTTTCGTACGGTGATGTAAGGTGTTCATAGGAGTTGTAAGGCATCGTACATGATACTAACATTCTTTTCGAGTTGCTAATAGGACATAATGAGTCGTAAGATGTCCTATGTTGTCGTACGATGTTCAAAGGACTCGTACAAATTCATTAGGTATATTATGGAGTTTTAAGGTTTCATACGGTGTGGTAAGGTGTTGTTAGGAGTTGTAAGGCGTCCAACATTATACTAACGTGCTTTTCATGGTGCTAATATGGCATATAGAGTCGTAAGATGTCTTAAGTTGTTGTACGACGTTCAATGGACTCGGACGAATTCATTAGGTTTATTATGGGGTTTTATAGTTTCGTACGGTGATGTAAGGTGTTCTTAGGTGTTGTAACGCGTCCTACATTATTCTAACGTGCTTTTCATGTTGCTAATGTCGCATCCTAAGCCGTAACATCTCCTGAGTTGTCATACGATGTTCAAAGGACTTGGACGAAATCATTAGGTTTAGTATGGACTTTTAAGGTTTCGTACGTTGTCGTAAAGTGTTGTTTGGAGTTTTAAGGTTTCCTGCGTTATTGTAACGTGCTTTTCATGTTTCTAATATGGCATAAAAAATCTTAAGATGTACAAACTTGTCGTACGATTTTCAAAGGACTCGGACGATTTCATTAGGTGTATTATGGAGTTTTAAGGTTTCGTACGGTGATCTAAGGTGTTCTTAGGAGTTGTAACGCATCCTACATTAATCTAACGTGCTTTTCATATTGCTAATGTCGCATCCTAAGCCGTAACATCTCCTGAGTTGTCGTACGATTTTTAAAGGACTTGGACGAAATCATTAGGTTTATTATGGACTTTTAAGGTTTCGTACGTTGTCGTAAGGTGTTGTTTGGAGTTTTAAGGTTTCCTGCGTTATTCTAACGTGCTTTTCATGTTGCTAATATGGCATAGAAAATCTTAAGATGTACAAACTTGTCGTACGATTTTCAAAGGACTCGGACGAATTCATTAGGTGTATTATGGAGTTTTAAGGTTTCGTACGGTGATGTAAGGTGTTCATAGGAGTTGTAAGGCATCGTACATGATACTAACATTCTTTTCGAGTTGCTAATAGGACATAAAGAGTCGTAAGATGTCCTATGTTGTCGTACGATGTTCAAAGGACTCGCACGAATTCATTAGGTATATTATGGAGTTTTAAGGTTTCATACGGTGTTGTAAGGTGTTGTTAGGAGTTGTAAGGCGTCCAACATTATACTAACGTGCTTTTCAAGGTGCTAATATGGCATATAGAGTCGTAAGATGTCTTAAGTTGCCGTACGACGTTCAATGGACTCGGACTAATTCATTATGTTTAGTATGGACTTTTAAGGTTTCGTACGTTGTCGAAAGGTGTTGTTTGGAGTTTTAAGGTTTCCTGCGTTATTCTAACGTGCTTTTCATGTTTCTAATATGGCATAAAAAATCTTAGGATGTACAAACTTGTCGTACGATTTCAAAGGACTCAGACGAATTATTAGGTGTATTATGGAGTTTTAAGGTTTCGTACGGTGATTTCAAGGTGTTCATAGGAGTTGTAAGGCATCGTACATGATACTAACATTCTTTTCGAGTTGCTAATAGGACATAAAGAGTCGTAAGATGTCCTATGTTGTCGTACGATGTTCAAAGGACTCGTACGAATTCATTAGGTATATTATGGAGTTTTAAGGTTTCATACGGTGTGGTAAGGTGTTGTTAGGAGTTGTAAGGCGTCCAACATTATACTAACGTGCTTTTCAAGGTGCTAATATGGCATATAGAGTCGTAAGATGTCTTAAGTTGTTGTACGACGTTCAATGGACTCGGACGAATTCATTAGGTTTATTATGGGGTTTTATATTTTCGTACGGTGATGTAAGGTGTTCTTAGGAGTTGTAACGCGTCCTACATTATTCTAACGTGCTTTTCATGTTGCTAATGTCGCATCCTAAGCCGTAACATCTCCTGAGTTGTCGTACGATGTTCAAAGGACTTGGACGAAATCATTAGGTTTAGTATGGACTTTTAAGGTTTTGTACGTTGTCGTAAGGTGTTGTTTGGAGTTTTAAGGTTTCCTGCGTTATTCTAACGTGCTTTTCATGTTTCTAATATGGCATAAAAAATCTTAAGATGTACAAACTTGTCGTACGATTTTCAAAGGACTCAGACGAATTCATTAGGTGTATTATGGAGTTTTAAGGTTTCGTACGGTGATGTAAGGTGTTCTTAGGAGTTGTAACGCATCCTACACTATTCTAACGTGCTTTTCATGTTGCTAATGTCGCATCCTAAGCCGTAACATCTCCTGAGTTGTCGTACGATGTTGAAAGGACTTGGACGAAATCATTAGGTTTAGTATGGACTTTTAAGGTTTCGTACGTTGTCGTAAGGTGTTGTTTGGAGTTTTAAGGTTTCCTGCGTTATTGTAACGTGCTTTTCATGTTTCTAACATGGCATAAAAAATCTTAAGATGTACAAACTTGTCGTACGATTTTCAAAGGACTCGGACGAATTCATTAGGTGTATTATGGAGTTTTAAGGTTTCGTACGGTGATGTAAGGTGTTCATAGGAGTTGTAAGGCATCGTACATGATACTAACATTCTTTTCGAGTTGCTAATAGGACATAAAGAGTCGTAAGATGTCCTATGTTGTCGTACGATGTTCAAAGGACTCGCACGAATTCATTAGGTATATTATGGAGTTTTAAGGTTTCATACGGTGTTGTAAGGTGTTGTTAGGAGTTGTAAGGCGTCCAACATTATACTAACGTGCTTTTCAAGGTGCTAATATGGCATATAGAGTCGTAAGATGTCTTAAGTTGCCGTACGACGTTCAATGGACTCGGACTAATTCATTATGTTTAGTATGGACTTTTAAGGTTTCGTACGTTGTCGAAAGGTGTTGTTTGGAGTTTTAAGGTTTCCTGCGTTATTCTAACGTGCTTTTCATGTTTCTAATATGGCATAAAAAATCTTAGGATGTACAAACTTGTCGTACGATTTCAAAGGACTCAGACGAATTATTAGGTGTATTATGGAGTTTTAAGGTTTCGTACGGTGATTTCAAGGTGTTCATAGGAGTTGTAAGGCATCGTACATGATACTAACATTCTTTTCGAGTTGCTAATAGGACATAAAGAGTCGTAAGATGTCCTATGTTGTCGTACGATGTTCAAAGGACTCGTACGAATTCATTAGGTATATTATGGAGTTTTAAGGTTTCATACGGTGTGGTAAGGTGTTGTTAGGAGTTGTAAGGCGTCCAACATTATACTAACGTGCTTTTCAAGGTGCTAATATGGCATATAGAGTCGTAAGATGTCTTAAGTTGTTGTACGACGTTCAATGGACTCGGACGAATTCATTAGGTTTATTATGGGGTTTTATATTTTCGTACGGTGATGTAAGGTGTTCTTAGGAGTTGTAACGCGTCCTACATTATTCTAACGTGCTTTTCATGTTGCTAATGTCGCATCCTAAGCCGTAACATCTCCTGAGTTGTCGTACGATGTTCAAAGGACTTGGACGAAATCATTAGGTTTAGTATGGACTTTTAAGGTTTTGTACGTTGTCGTAAGGTGTTGTTTGGAGTTTTAAGGTTTCCTGCGTTATTCTAACGTGCTTTTCATGTTTCTAATATGGCATAAAAAATCTTAAGATGTACAAACTTGTCGTACGATTTTCAAAGGACTCAGACGAATTCATTAGGTGTATTATGGAGTTTTAAGGTTTCGTACGGTGATGTAAGGTGTTCTTAGGAGTTGTAACGCATCCTACACTATTCTAACGTGCTTTTCATGTTGCTAATGTCGCATCCTAAGCCGTAACATCTCCTGAGTTGTCGTACGATGTTGAAAGGACTTGGACGAAATCATTAGGTTTAGTATGGACTTTTAAGGTTTCGTACGTTGTCGTAAGGTGTTGTTTGGAGTTTTAAGGTTTCCTGCGTTATTGTAACGTGCTTTTCATGTTTCTAACATGGCATAAAAAATCTTAAGATGTACAAACTTGTCGTACGATTTTCAAAGGACTCGGACGAATTCATTAGGTGTATTATGGAGTTTTAAGGTTTCGTACGGTGATGTAAGGTGTTCATAGGAGTTGTAAGGCATCGTACATGATACTAACATTCTTTTCGAGTTGCTAATAGGACATAAAGAGTCGTAAGATGTCCTATGTTGTCGTACGATGTTCAAAGGACTCGCAAGAATTCATTAGGTATATTATGGAGTTTTAAGGTTTCATACGGTGTTGTAAGGTGTTGTTAGGAGTTGTAAGGCGTCCAACATTATACTAACGTGCTTTTCAAGGTGCTAATATGGCATATAGAGTCGTAAGATGTCTTAAGTTGCCGTACGACGTTCAATGGACTCGGACTAATTCATTATGTTTAGTATGGACTTTTAAGGTTTCGTACGTTGTCGAAAGGTGTTGTTTGGAGTTTTAAGGTTTCCTGCGTTATTCTAACGTGCTTTTCATGTTTCTAATATGGCATAAAAAATCTTAGGATGTACAAACTTGTCGTACGATTTCAAAGGACTCAGACGAATTATTAGGTGTATTATGGAGTTTTAAGGTTTCGTACGGTGATTTCAAGGTGTTCATAGGAGTTGTAAGGCATCGTACATGATACTAACATTCTTTTCGAGTTGCTAATAGGACATAAAGAGTCGTAAGATGTCCTATGTTGTCGTACGATGTTCAAAGGACTCGTACGAATTCATTAGGTATATTATGGAGTTTTAAGGTTTCATACGGTGTGGTAAGGTGTTGTTAGGAGTTGTAAGGCGTCCAACATTATACTAACGTGCTTTTCAAGGTGCTAATATGGCATATAGAGTCGTAAGATGTCTTAAGTTGTTGTACGACGTTCAATGGACTCGGACGAATTCATTAGGTTTATTATGGGGTTTTATATTTTCGTACGGTGATGTAAGGTGTTCTTAGGAGTTGTAACGCGTCCTACATTATTCTAACGTGCTTTTCATGTTGCTAATGTCGCATCCTAAGCCGTAACATCTCCTGAGTTGTCGTAAGATGTTCAAAGGACTTGGACGAAATCATTAGGTTTAGTATGGACTTTTAAGGTTTTGTACGTTGTCGTAAGGTGTTGTTTGGAGTTTTAAGGTTTCCTGCGTTATTCTAACGTGCTTTTCATGTTTCTAATATGGCATAAAAAATCTTAAGATGTACAAACTTGTCGTACGATTTTCAAAGGACTCAGACGAATTCATTAGGTGTATTATGGAGTTTTAAGGTTTCGTACGGTGATGTAAGGTGTTCTTAGGAGTTGTAACGCATCCTACATTATTCTAACGTGCTTTTCATGTTGCTAATGTCGCATCCTAAGCCGTAACATCTCCTGAGTTGTCGTACGATGTTCAAAGGACTTGGACGAAATCATTAGGTTTAGTATGGACTTTTAAGGTTTCGTACGTTGTCGTAAGGTGTTGTTTGGAGTTTTAAGGTTTCCTGCGTTATTCTAACGTGCTTTCATGTTTCTAACATGGCATAAAAAATCTTAAGATGTACAAACTTGTCGTACGATTTTCAAAGGACTCGGACGAATTCATTAGGTGTATTATGGAGTTTTAAGGTTTCGTACGGTGATGCAAGGTGTTCATAGGAGTTGTAAGGCATCGTACATGATACTAACATTCTTTTCGAGTTGTTAATAGGACATAAAGAGTCGTAAGATGTCCTATGTTGTCGTACGATGTTCAAAGGACTCGTACGAATTCATTAGGTATATTATGGAGTTTTAAGGTTTCATACGGTGTGGTAAGGTGTTGTTAGGAGTTGTAAGGCGTCCAACATTATACTAACGTGCTTTTCAAGGTGCTAATATGGCATATAGAGTCGTAAGATGTCTTAAGTTGCCGTACGACGTTCAATGGACTCGGACGAATTCATTAGGTTTATTATGGGGTTTTATAGTTTCGTACGGTGATGTAAGGTGTTCTTAAGAGTTGTAACGCGTCCTACATTATTCTAACGTGCTTTTCATGTTGCTAATGTCGCATCCTAAGCCGTAACATCTCCTGAGTTGTCGTACGATGTTCAAAGGACTTGGACGAAATCATTAGGTTTAGTATGGACTTTTAAGGTTTCGTACGTTGTCGTAAGGTGTTGTTTGGAGTTTTAAGGTTTCCTGCGTTATTCTAACGTGCTTTTCATGTTTCTAATATGGCATAAAAAATCTTAAGATGTACAAACTTGTCGTACGATTTTCAAAGGACTCGGACGAATTCATTAGATGTATTATGGAGTTTTAAGGTTTCGTACGGTGATCTAAGGTGTTCTTAGGAGTTGTAACGCATCCTACATTATTCTAACGTGCTTTTCATGTTGCTAATGTCGCATCCTAAGCCGTAACATCTCCTGAGTTGTCGTACGATTTTAAAAGGACTTGGACGAAATCATTAGGTTTAGTATGGACTTTTAAGGTTTCGTACGTTGTCGTAAGGTGTTGTTTGGAGTTTTAAGGTTTCTTGCGTTATTCTAACGTGCTTTTCATGTTGCTAATATGGCATAGAAAATCTTAAGATGTACAAAATTGTCGTACGATTTTCAAAGGACTCGGACGAATTCATTAGGTGTATTATGGAGTTTTAAGGTTTCGTACGGTGATGTAAGGTGTTCATAGGAGTTGTAAGGCATCGTACATGATACTAACATTCTTTTCGAGTTGCTAATAGGACATAAAGAGTCGTAAGATGTCCTATGTTGTCGTACGATGTTCAAAGGACTCGCACGAATTCATTAGGTATATTATGGAGTTTTAAGGTTTCATACGGTGTTGTAAGGTGTTGTTAGGAGTTGTAAGGCGTCCAACATTATACTAACGTGCTTTTCAAGGTGCTAATATGGTATATAGAGTCGTAAGATGTCTTAAGTTGCCGTACGACGTTCAATGGACTCGGACTAATTCATTATGTTTAGTATGGACTTTTAAGGTTTCGTACGTTGTCGTAAGGTGTTGTTTGGAGTTTTAAGGTTTCCTGCGTTATTCTAACGTGCTTTTCATGTTTCTAATATGGCATAAAAAATCTTAGGATGTACAAACTTGTCGTACGATTTCAAAGGACTCAGACGAATTATTAGGTGTATTATGGAGTTTTAAGGTTTCGTACGGTGATGTAAGGTGTTCATAGGAGTTGTAAGGCATCGTACATGATACTAACATTCTTTTCGAGTTACTAATAGGACATAAAGATTCGTAAGATGTCCTATGTTGTCGTACGATGTTCAAAGGACTCGTACGAATTCATTAGGTATATTATGGAGTTTTAAGGTTTCATACGGTGTGGTAAGGTGTTGTTAGGAGTTGTAAGGCGTCCAACATTATACTAACGTGCTTTTCAAGGTGCTAATATGGCATATAGAGTCGTAAGATGTCTTAAGTTGTTGTACGACGTTCAATGGACTCGGACAAATTCATTAGGTTTATTATGGGGTTTTATATTTTCGTACGGTGATGTAAGGTGTTCTTAGGAGTTGTAACGCGTCCTACATTATTCTAACGTGCTTTTCATGTTGCTAATGTCGCATCCTAAGCCGTAACATCTCCTGAGTTGTCGTAAGATGTTCAAAGGACTTGGACGAAATCATTAGGTTTAGTATGGACTTTTAAGGTTTTGTACGTTGCCGTAAGGTGTTGTTTGGAGTTTTAAGGTTTCCTGCGTTATTCTAACGTGCTTTTCATGTTTCTAATATGGCATAAAAAATCTTAAGATGTACAAACTTGTCGTACGATTTTCAAAGGACTCAGACGAATTCATTAGGTGTATTATGGAGTTTTAAGGTTTCGTACGGTGATGTAAGGTGTTCTTAGGAGTTGTAACGCATCCTACATTATTCTAACGTGCTTTTCATGTTGCTAATGTCGCATCCTAAGCCGTAACATCTCCTGAGTTGTCGTACGATGTTCAAAGGACTTGGACGAAATCATTAGGTTTAGTATGGACTTTTAAGGTTTCGTACGTTGTCGTAAGGTGTTGTTTGGAGTTTTAAGGTTTCCTGCGTTATTCTAACGTGCTTTCATGTTTCTAACATGGCATAAAAAATCTTAAGATGTACAAACTTGTCGTACGATTTTCAAAGGACTCGGACGAATTCATTAGGTGTATTATGGAGTTTTAAGGTTTCGTACGGTGATGCAAGGTGTTCATAGGAGTTGTAAGGCATCGTACATGATACTAACATTCTTTTCGAGTTGTTAATAGGACATAAAGAGTCGTAAGATGTCCTATGTTGTCGTACGATGTTCAAAGGACTCGTACGAATTCATTAGGTATATTATGGAGTTTTAAGGTTTCATACGGTGTGGTAAGGTGTTGTTAGGAGTTGTAAGGCGTCCAACATTATACTAACGTGCTTTTCAAGGTGCTAATATGGCATATAGAGTCGTAAGATGTCTTAAGTTGCCGTACGACGTTCAATGGACTCGGACGAATTCATTAGGTTTATTATGGGGTTTTATAGTTTCGTACGGTGATGTAAGGTGTTCTTAAGAGTTGTAACGCGTCCTACATTATTCTAACGTGCTTTTCATGTTGCTAATGTCGCATCCTAAGCCGTAACATCTCCTGAGTTGTCGTACGATGTTCAAAGGACTTGGACGAAATCATTAGGTTTAGTATGGACTTTTAAGGTTTCGTACGTTGTCGTAAGGTGTTGTTTGGAGTTTTAAGGTTTCCTGCGTTATTCTAACGTGCTTTTCATGTTTCTAATATGGCATAAAAAATCTTAAGATGTACAAACTTGTCGTACGATTTTCAAAGGACTCGGACGAATTCATTAGATGTATTATGGAGTTTTAAGGTTTCGTACGGTGATCTAAGGTGTTCTTAGGAGTTGTAACGCATCCTACATTATTCTAACGTGCTTTTCATGTTGCTAATGTCGCATCCTAAGCCGTAACATCTCCTGAGTTGTCGTACGATTTTAAAAGGACTTGGACGAAATCATTAGGTTTAGTATGGACTTTTAAGGTTTCGTACGTTGTCGTAAGGTGTTGTTTGGAGTTTTAAGGTTTCTTGCGTTATTCTAACGTGCTTTTCATGTTGCTAATATGGCATAGAAAATCTTAAGATGTACAAAATTGTCGTACGATTTTCAAAGGACTCGGACGAATTCATTAGGTGTATTATGGAGTTTTAAGGTTTCGTACGGTGATGTAAGGTGTTCATAGGAGTTGTAAGGCATCTTACATGATACTAACATTCTTTTCGAGTTGCTAATGGGACATAAAGAGTTGTAAGATGTCCTAAGTTGTCGTACGATGTTCAAAGGACTCGTACGAATTCATTAGGTATATTATGTAGTTTTAAGGTTTCATACGGTGTTGTAAGGTGTTGTTAGGAGTTGTAAGGCGTCCAACATTATACTAACGTGCTTTTCAAGGTGCTAATATGGCATATAGAGTCGTAAGATGTCTTAAGTTGCCGTACGACGTTCTATGGACTCGGACTAATTCATTAGGTTTATTATGGAGTTTTATAGTTTCGTACGGTGATGTAAGGTGTTCTTAGGAGTTGTAACGCGTCCTACATTATTCTAACGTGCTTTTCATGTTGTAATGTCGCATCCTAAGCCGTAACTTCTCCTGAGTTGTCGTATGATGTTCAAAGGACTTGGACGAAATCATAAGGTTTAGTATGGATTTTTAAGGTTTCTTACGTTGTCGTAAGGTGTTGTTTGGAGTTTTAAGGTTTCCTGCGTTATTCTAACGTGCTTTTCATGTTTCTAATATGGCATAAAAAATCTTAAGATGTACAAACTTGTCGTACGATTTTCAAAGGACTCGGACGAATTCATTAGGTGTATTATGGAGTTTTAAGGTTTCGTACGGTGATGTAAGGTGTTCTTAGGAGTTGTAACGCGTCCTACATTATTCTAACGTGCTTTTCATGTTGCTAATGTCGCATCCTAAGCCGTAACATCTCCTGAGTTGTCGTACGATGTTCAAAGGACTTGGACGAAATCATTAGGTTTAGTATGGACTTTTAAGGTTTCGTACGTTGTCGTAAGGTGTTGTTTGGAGTTTTAAGGTTTCCTGCGTTATTCTAACGTGCTTTTCATGTTTCTAATATGGCATAAAAAATCTTAAGATGTACAAACTTGTCGTACGATTTTCAAAGGACTCGGACGAATTCATTAGATGTATTATGGAGTTTTAAGGTTTCGTACGGTGATCTAAGGTGTTCTTAGGAGTTGTAACGCATCCTACATTATTCTAACGTGCTTTTCATGTTGCTAATGTCGCATCCTAAGCCGTAACATCTCCTGAGTTGTCGTACGATTTTAAAAGGACTTGGACGAAATCATTAGGTTTAGTATGGACTTTTAAGGTTTCGTACGTTGTCGTAAGGTGTTGTTTGGAGTTTTAAGGTTTCTTGCGTTATTCTAACGTGCTTTTCATGTTGCTAATATGGCATAGAAAATCTTAAGATGTACAAAATTGTCGTACGATTTTCAAAGGACTCGGACGAATTCATTAGGTGTATTATGGAGTTTTAAGGTTTCGTACGGTGATGTAAGGTGTTCATAGGAGTTGTAAGGCATCTTACATGATACTAACATTCTTTTCGAGTTGCTAATGGGACATAAAGAGTTGTAAGATGTCCTAAGTTGTCGTACGATGTTCAAAGGACTCGTACGAATTCATTAGGTATATTATGTAGTTTTAAGGTTTAATACGGTGTTGTAAGGTGTTGTTAGGAGTTGTAAGGCGTCCAACATTATACTAACGTGCTTTTCAAGGTGCTAATATGGCATATAGAGTCGTAAGATGTCTTAAGTTGCCGTACGACGTTCTATGGACTCGGACTAATTCATTAGGTTTATTATGGAGTTTTATAGTTTCGTACGGTGATGTAAGGTGTTCTTAGGAGTTGTAACGCGTCCTACATTATTCTAACGTGCTTTTCATGTTGTAATGTCGCATCTTAAGCCGTAACTTCTCCTGAGTTGTCGTATGATGTTCAAAGGACTTGGACGAAATCATAAGGTTTAGTATGGATTTTTAAGGTTTCGTACGTTGTCGTAAGGTGTTGTTTGGAGTTATAAGGTTTCCTGCGTTATTCTAACGTGCTTTTCATGTTTCTAATATGGCATAAAAAATCTTAAGATGTACAAACTTGTCGTACGATTTTCAAAGGACTCGGACGAATTCATTAGGTGTATTATGGAGTTTTAAGGTTTCGTACGGTGATCTAAGGTGTTCTTAGGAGTTGTAACGCATCCTACATTATTCTAACGTGCTTTTCATGTTGCTAATGTCGCATCCTAAGCCGTAACATCTCCTGAGTTGTCGTACGATGTTTAAAGGACTTGGACGAAATCATTAGGTTTAATATGGACTTTTAAGGTTTCGTACGTTGTCGTAAGGTGTTGTTTGGAGTTTTAAGGTTTCCTGCGTTATTCTAACGTGCTTTTCATGTTGCTAATATGGCATAGAAAATCTTAAGATGTACAAACTTGTCGTACGATTTTCAAAGGACTCGGACGAATTCATTAGGTGTATTATGGAGTTTTAAGGTTTCGTACGGTGATGTAAGGTGTTCATAGGAGTTGTAAGGCATCCTACATGATACTAACATTCTTTTCGAGTTGCTAATGGGACATAAAGAGTTGTAAGATGTCCTAAGTTGTCGTACGATGTTCAAAGGACTCGTACGAATTCATTAGGTATATTATGTAGTTTTAAGGTTTCATACGGTGTTGTAAGGTGTTGTTAGGAGTTGTAAGGCGTCCAACATTATACTAACGTGCTTTTCAAGGTGCTAATATGGCATATAGAGTCGTAAGATGTCTTAAGTTGTCGTACGACGTTCTATGGACTCGGACTAATTCATTAGGTTTATTATGGAGTTTTATAGTTTCGTACGGTGATGTAAGGTGTTCTTAGGAGTTGTAACGCGTCCTACATTATTCTAACGTGCTTTTCATGTTGTAATGTCGCATCCTAAGTCGTATGATGTTCAAAGGACTTGGACGAAATCATAAGGTTTAGAATGGATTTTTAAGGTTTCGTACGTTGTCGTAAGGTGTTGTTTGGAGTTTTAAGGTTTCCTGCGTTATTCTAACGTGCTTTTCATGTTTCTAATATGGCATAAAAAATCTTAAGATGTACAAACTTGTCGTACGATTTTCAAAGGACTCGGACGAATTCATTAGGTGTATCATGGAGTTTTAAGGTTTCGTACGGTGATCTAAGGTGTTCTTAGGAGTTGTAACGCATCCTACATTATTCTAACGTGCTTTTCATGTTGCTAATGTCGCATCCTAAGCCGTAACATCTCCTGAGTTGTCGTACGATGTTTAAAGGACTTGGACGAAATCATTAGGTTTAATATGGACTTTTAAGGTTTCGTACGTTGTCGTAAGGTGTTGTTTGGAGTTTTAAGGTTTCCTGCGTTATTCTAACGTGCTTTTCATGTTGCTAATATGGCATAGAAAATCTTAAGATGTACAAACTTGTCGTACGATTTTCAAAGGACTCGGACGAATTCATTAGGTGTATTATGGAGTTTTAAGGTTTCGTACGGTGATGTAAGGTGTTCATAGGAGTTGTAAGGCATCCTACATGATACTAACATTCTTTTCGAGTTGCTAATGGGACATAAAGAGTTGTAAGATGTCCTAAGTTGTCGTACGATGTTCAAAGGACTCGTACGAATTCATTAGGTATATTATGTAGTTTTAAGGTTTCATACGGTGTTGTAAGGTGTTGTTAGGAGTTGTAAGGCGTCCAACATTATACTAACGTGCTTTTCAAGGTGCTAATATGGCATATAGAGTCGTAAGATGTCTTAAGTTGTCGTACGACGTTCTATGGACTCGGACTAATTCATTAGGTTTATTATGGAGTTTTATAGTTTCGTACGGTGATGTAAGGTGTTCTTAGGAGTTGTAACGCGTCCTACATTATTCTAACGTGCTTTTCATGTTGTAATGTCGCATCCTAAGTCGTATGATGTTCAAAGGACTTGGACGAAATCATAAGGTTTAGAATGGATTTTTAAGGTTTCGTACGTTGTCGTAAGGTGTTGTTTGGAGTTTTAAGGTTTCCTGCGTTATTCTAACGTGCTTTTCATGTTTCTAATATGGCATAAAAAATCTTAAGATGTACAAACTTGTCGTACGATTTTCAAAGGACTCGGACGAATTCATTAGGTGTATCATGGAGTTTTAAGGTTTCGTACGGTGATCTAAGGTGTTCTTAGGAGTTGTAACGCATCCTACATTATTCTAACGTGCTTTTCATGTTGCTAATGTCGCATCCTAAGCCGTAACATCTCCTGAGTTGTCGTACGATGTTTAAAGGACTTGAACGAAATCATTAGGTTTAGTATGGACTTTTAAGGTTTCGTACGTTGTCGTAAGGTGTTGTTTGGAGTTTTAAGGTTTCCTGCGTTATTCTAACGTGCTTTTCATGTTGCTAATATGGCATAGAAAATCTTAAGATGTACAAACTTGTCGTACGATTTTCAAAGGACTCGGACGAATTCATTAGGTGTATTATGGAGTTTTAAGGTTTCGTACGGTGATGTAAGGTGTTCATAGGAGTTGTAAGGCATCCTACATGATACTAACATTCTTTTCGAGTTGCTAATGGGACATAAAGAGTTGTAAGATGTCCTAAGTTGTCGTACGATGTTCAAAGGACTCGTACGAATTCATTAGGTATATTATGGAGTTTTAAGGTTTCATACGGTGTTGTAAGGTGTTGTTAGGAGTTGTAAGGCGTCCAACATTATACTAACGTGCTTTTCAAGGTGCTAATATGGCATATAGAGTCGTAAGATGTCTTAAGTTGTCGTACGACGTTCTATGGACTCGGACAAATTCATTAGGTTTATTATGGAGTTTTATAGTTTCGTACGGTGATGTAAGGTGTTCTTAGGAGTTGTAACGCGTCCTACATTATTCTAACGTGCTTTTCATGTTGTAATGTCGCATCCTAAGCCGTAACTTCTCCTGAGTTGTCGTATGATGTTCAAAGGACTTGGACGAAATCATTAGGTTTAGTATGGACTTTTAAGGTTTCGTACGTTGTCGTAAGGTGTTGTTTGGAGTTTTAAGGTTTCCTGCGTTATTCTAACGTGCTTTTCATGTTTCTAATATGGCATAAAAAATCTTAAGATGTACAAACTTGTCGTACGATTTTCAAAGGACTCGGACGAATTCATTAGGTGTATTATGGAGTTTTAAGGTTTCGTACGGTGATCTAAGGTGTTCTTAGGAGTTGTAACGCATCCTACATTATTCTAACGTGCTTTTGATGTTGCTAATGTCGCATCCTAAGCCGTAACATCTCCTGAGTTGTCGTACGATGTTTAAAGGACTTGGACGAAATCATTAGGTTTAGTATGGACTTTTAAGGTTTCGTACGTTGTCGTAAGGTGTTGTTTGGAGTTTTAAGGTTTCCTGTGTTATTCTAACGTGCTTTTCATGTTGCTAATATGGCATAGAAAATCTTAAGATGTACAAACTTGTCGTACGATTTTCAAAGGACTCGGACGAATTCATTAGGTGTATTATGGAGTTTTAAGGTTTCGTACGGTGATGTAAGGTGTTCATAGGAGTTGTAAGGCATCCTACATGATACTAACATTCTTTTCGAGTTGCTAATGGGACATAAAGAGTTGTAAGATGTCCTAAGTTGTCGTAGAATGTTCAAAGGACTCGTACGAATTCATTAGGTATATTATGGAGTTTTAAGGTTTCATACGGTGTTGTAAGGTGTTGTTAGGAGTTGTAAGGCGTCCAACATTATACTAACGTGCTTTTCAAGGTGCTAATATGGCATATAGAGTCGTAAGATGTCTTAAGTTGCCGTACGACGTTCAATGGACTCGGACTAATTCATTAGGTTTATTATGGAGTTTTATAGTTTCGTACGGTGATGTAAGGTGTTCTTAGGAGTTGTAACGCGTCCTACATTATTCTAACGTGCTTTTCATGTTGCTAATGTCGCATCCTAAGCCGTAACATCTCATGAGTTGTCGTACGATGTTTAAAGGACTTGGACGAAGTCATTAGGTTTAGTATGGACTTTTAAGGTTTCGTACGTTGTCGTAAGGTGTTGTTTGGAGTTTTAAGGTTTCCTGCGTTATTCTAACGTGCTTTTCATGTTGCTAATATGGCATAGAAAATCTTAAGATGTACAAACTTGTCGTACGATTTTCAAAGGACTCGGACGAATTCATTAGGTGTATTATGGAGTTTTAAGGTTTCGTACAGTGATGTAAGGTGTTCATAGGAGTTGTAAGGCATCCTACATGATACTAACATTCTTTTCGAGTTGCTAATGGGACATAAAGAGTTGTAAGATGTCCTAAGTTGTCGTACGATGTTCAAAGGACTCGTACGAATTCATTAGGTATATTATGTAGTTTTAAGGTTTCATACGGTGTTGTAAGGTGTTGTTAGGAGTTGTAAGGCGTCCAACATTATACTAACGTGCTTTTCAAGGTGCTAATATGGCATATAGAGTCGTAAGATGTCTTAAGTTGTCGTACGACGTTCTATGGACTCGGACTAATTCATTAGGTTTATTATGGAGTTTTATAGTTTCGTACGGTGATGTAAGGTGTTCTTAGGAGTTGTAACGCGTCCTACATTATTCTAACGTGCTTTTCATGTTGTAATGTTGCATCCTAAGCCGTAACTTCTCCTGAGTTGTCGTATGATGTTCAAAGGACTTGGACGAAATCATATGGTTTAGTATGGATTTTTAAGGTTTCGTACGTTGTCGTAAGGTGTTGTTTGGAGTTTTAAGGTTTCCTGCGTTATTCTAACGTGCTTTTCATGTTTCTAATATGGCATAAAAAATCTTAAGATGTACAAACTTGTCGTACGATTTTCAAAGGACTCGGACGAATTCATTAGGTGTATTATGGAGTTTTAAGGTTTCGTACGGTGATCTAAGGTGTTCTTAGGAGTTGTAACGCATCCTACATTATTCTAACGTGCTTTTCATGTTGCTAATGTCGCATCCTAAGCCGTAACATCTCCTGAGTTGTCGTACGATGTTTAAAGGACTTGAACGAAATCATTAGGTTTAGTATGGACTTTTAAGGTTTCGTACGTTGTCGTAAGGTGTTGTTTGGAGTTTAAGGTTTCCTGCGTTATTCTAACGTGCTTTTCATGTTGCTAATATGGCATAGAAAATCTTAAGATGTACAAACTTGTCGTACGATTTTCAAAGGACTCGGACGAATTCATTAGGTGTATTATGGAGTTTTAAGGTTTCGTACGGTGATGTAAGGTGTTCATAGGAGTTGTAAGGCATCCTACATGATACTAACATTCTTTTCGAGTTGCTAATGGGACATAAAGAGTTGTAAGATGTCCTAAGTTGTCGTACGATGTTCAAAGGACTCGTACGAATTCATTAGGTATATTATGTAGTTTTAAGGTTTCATACGGTGTTGTAAGGTGTTGTTAGGAGTTGTAAGGCGTCCAACATTATACTAACGTGCTTTTCAAGGTGCTAATATGGCATATAGAGTCGTAAGATGTCTTAAGTTGTCGTACGACGTTCTATGGACTCGGACTAATTCATTAGGTTTATTATGGAGTTTTATAGTTTCGTACGGTGATGTAAGGTGTTCTTAGGAGTTGTAACGCGTCCTACATTATTCTAACGTGCTTTTCATGTTGTAATGTTGCATCCTAAGCCGTAACTTCTCCTGAGTTGTCGTATGATGTTCAAAGGACTTGGACGAAATCATATGGTTTAGTATGGATTTTTAAGGTTTCGTACGTTGTCGTAAGGTGTTGTTTGGAGTTTTAAGGTTTCCTGCGTTATTCTAACGTGCTTTTCATGTTTCTAATATGGCATAAAAAATCTTAAGATGTACAAACTTGTCGTACGATTTTCAAAGGACTCGGACGAATTCATTAGGTGTATTATGGAGTTTTAAGGTTTCGTACGGTGATCTAAGGTGTTCTTAGGAGTTGTAACGCATCCTACATTATTCTAACGTGCTTTTGATGTTGCTAATGTCGCATCCTAAGCCGTAACATCTCCTGAGTTGTCGTACGATGTTTAAAGGACTTGAACGAAATCATTAGGTTTAGTATGGACTTTTAAGGTTTCGTACGTTGTCGTAAGGTGTTGTTTGGAGTTTTAAGGTTTCCTGCGTTATTCTAACGTGCTTTTCATGTTGCTAATATGGCATAGAAAATCTTAAGATGTACAAACTTGTCGTACGATTTTCAAAGGACTCGGACGAATTCATTAGGTGTATTATGGAGTTTTAAGGTTTCGTACGGTGATGTAAGGTGTTCATAGGAGTTGTAAGGCATCCTACATGATACTAACATTCTTTTCGAGTTGCTAATGGGACATAAAGAGTTGTAAGATGTCCTAAGTTGTCGTACGATGTTCAAAGGACTCGTACGAATTCATTAGGTATATTATGGAGTTTTAAGGTTTCATACGGTGTTGTAAGGTGTTGTTAGGAGTTGTAAGGCGTCCAACATTATACTAACGTGCTTTTCAAGGTGCTAATATGGCATATAGAGTCGTAAGATGTCTTAAGTTGTCGTACGACGTTCTATGGACTCGGACTAATTCATTAGGTTTATTATGGAGTTTTATAGTTTCGTACGGTGATGTAAGGTGTTCTTAGGAGTTGTAACGCGTCCTACATTATTCTAACGTGCTTTTCATGTTGTAATGTCGCATCCTAAGCCGTAACTTCTCCTGAGTTGTCGTATGATGTTCAAAGGACTTGGACGAAATCATAAGGTTTAGTATGGATTTTTAAGGTTTCGTACGTTGTCGTAAGGTGTTGTTTGGAGTTTTAAGGTTTCCTGCGTTATTCTAACGTGCTTTTCATGTTTCTAATATGGCATAAAAAATCTTAAGATGTACAAACTTGTCGTACGATTTTCAAAGGACTCGGACGAATTCATTAGGTGTATTATGGAGTTTTAAGGTTTCGTACGGTGATCTAAGGTGTTCTTAGGAGTTGTAACGCATCCTACATTATTCTAACGTGCTTTTCATGTTGCTAATGTCGCATCCTAAGCCGTAACATCTCCTGAATTGTCGTACGATGTTTAAAGGACTTGGACGAAATCATTAGGTTTAGTATGGACTTTTAAGGTTTCGTACGTTGTCGTAAGGTGTTGTTTGGAGTTTTAAGGTTTCCTGCGTTATTCTAACGTGCTTTTCATGTTGCTAATATGGCATAGAAAATCTTAAGATGTACAAACTTGTCGTACGATTTTCAAAGGACTCGGACGAATTCATTAGGTGTATTATGGAGTTTTAAGGTTTCGTACGGTGATGTAAGGTGTTCATAGGAGTTGTAAGGCATCCTACATGATACTAACATTCTTTTCGAGTTGCTAATGGGACATAAAGAGTTGTAAGATGTCCTAAGTTGTCGTAGGATGTTCAAAGGACTCGTACGAATTCATTAGGTATATTATGGAGTTTTAAGGTTTCATACGGTGTTGTAAGGTGTTGTTAGGAGTTGTAAGGCGTCCAACATTATACTAACGTGCTTTTCAAGGTGCTAATATGGCATATAGAGTCGTAAGATGTCTTAAGTTGCCGTACGACGTTCAATGGACTCGGACTAATTCATTAGGTTTATTATGGAGTTTTATAGTTTCGTAAGGTGATGTAAGGTGTTCTTAGGAGTTGTAACGCGTCCTACATTATTCTAACGTGCTTTTCATGTTGTAATGTCGCATCCTAAGCTGTAACTTCTCCTGAGTTGTTGTACGATGTTCAAAGGACTTGGACGAAATCATTAGGTTTAGTATGGACTTTTAAGGTTTCGTACGTTGTCGTAAGGTGTTGTTTGGAGTTTTAAGGTTTCCTGCGTTATTCTAACGTGCTTTTCATGTTGCTAATATGGCATAAAAAATCTTAAGATGTACAAACTTGTCGTACGATTTTCAAAGGACTCGGACGAATTCATTAGGTGTATTATGGAGTTTTAAGGTTTCGTACAGTGATGTAAGGTGTTCTTAGGAGTTGTAACGCATCCTACATTATTCTAACATGCTTTTCATGTTGCTAATGTCGCATCCTAAGCCGTAACATCTCCTGAGTTGTCGTACGATGTTCAAAGGACTTGGACGAAATCATTAGGTTTAGTATGGACTTTTAAGGTTTCGTACGTTGTCGTAAGGTGTTGTTTGGAGTTTTAAGGTTTCCTGCGTTATTCTAACGTGCTTTTCATGTTTCTAACATGGCATAAAAAATCTTAAGATGTACAAACTTGTCGTACGATTTTCAAAGGACTCGGACGAATTCATTAGGTGTATTATGGAGTTTTAAGGTTTCGTACGGTGATGTAAGGTGTTCATAGGAGTTGTAAGGCATCGTACATGATACTAACATTCTTTTCGAGTTGCTAATAGGACATAAAGAGTCGTAAGATGTCCTATGTTGTCGTACGATGTTCAAAGGACTCGTACAAATTCATTAGGTATATTATGGAGTTTTAAGGTTTCATACGGTGTGGTAAGGTGTTGTTAGGAGTTGTAAGGCGTCCAACATTATACTAACGTGCTTTTCATGGTGCTAATATGGCATATAGAGTCGTAAGATGTCTTAAGTTGCTGTACGACGTTCAATGGACTCGGACGAATTCATTAGGTTTATTATGGGGTTTTATAATTTCGTACGGTGATGTAAGGTGTTCTTAGGAGTTGTAACGCGTCCTACATTATTCTAACGTGCTTTTCATGTTGCTAATGTCGCATCCTAAGCCGTAACATCTCCTGAGTTGTCGTACGATGTTCAAAGGACTTGGACGAAATCATTAGGTTTAGTATGGACTTTTAAGGTTTCGTACGTTGTCGTAAGGTGTTGTTTGGAGTTTTAAGGTTTCCTGCGTTATTCTAACGTGCTTTTCATGTTTCTAATATGGCATAAAAAATCTTAAGATGTACAAACTTGTCGTACGATTTTCAAAGGACTCGGACGAATTCATTAGATGTATTATGGAGTTTTAAGGTTTCGTACGGTGATCTAAGGTGTTCTTAGGAGTTGTAACGCATCCTACATTATTCTAACGTGCTTTTCATGTTGCTAATGTCGCATCCTAAGCCGTAACATCTCCTGAGTTGTCGTACGATGTTTAAAGGACTTGGACGAAATCATTAGGTTTAGTATGGACTTTTAAGGTTTCGTACGTTGTCGTAAGGTGTTGTTTGGAGTTTTAAGGTTTCCAGCGTTATTCTAACGTGCTTTTCATGTTGCTAATATGGCATAGAAAATCTTAAGATGTACAAACTTGTCGTACGATTTTCAAAGGACTCGGACGAATTCATTAGGTGTATTATGGAGTTTTAAGGTTTCGTACGGTGATGTAAGGTGTTCATAGGAGTTGTAAGGCTTCCTACATGATACTAACATTCTTTTCGAGTTGCTAATGGGACATAAAGAGTTGTAAGATGTCCTAAGTTGTCGTACGATGTTCAAAGGACTCGTACGAATTCATTAGGTATATTATGGAGTTTTAAGGTTTCATACGGTGTTGTAAGGTGTTGTTAGGAGTTGTAAGGCGTCCAACATTATACTAACGTGCTTTTCAAGGTGCTAATATGGCATATAGAGTCGTAAGATGTCTTAAGTTGCCGTACGACGTTCAATGGACTCGGACTAATTCATTAGGTTTATTATGGAGTTTTATAGTTTCGTACGGTGATGTAAGGTGTTCTTAGGAGTTGTAACGCGTCCTACATTATTCTAACGTGCTTTTCATGTTGTAATGTCGCATCCTAAGCTGTAACTTCTCCTGAGTTGTTGTACGATGTTCAAAGGACTTGGACGAAATCATTAGGTTTAGTATGGACTTTTAAGGTTTCGTACGTTGTCGTAAGGTGTTGTTTGGAGTTTTAAGGTTTCCTGCGTTATTCTAACGTGCTTTTCATGTTGCTAATATGGCATAAAAAATCTTAAGATGTACAAACTTGTCGTACGATTTTCAAAGGACTCGGACGAATTCATTAGGTGTATTATGGAGTTTTAAGGTTTCGTACGGTGATGTAAGGTGTTCTTAGGAGTTGTAATGCATCCTACATTATTCTAACATGCTTTTCATGTTGCTAATGTCGCATCCTAAGCCGTAACATCTCCTGAGTTGTCGTACGATGTTCAAAGGACTTGGACGAAATCATTAGGTTTAGTATGGACTTTTAAGGTTTCGTACGTTGTCGTAAGGTGTTGTTTGGAGTTTTAAGGTTTCCAGCGTTATTCTAACGTGCTTTTCATGTTGCTAATATGGCATAGAAAATCTTAAGATGTACAAACTTGTCGTACGATTTTCAAAGGACTCGGACGAATTCATTAGGTGTATTATGGAGTTTTAAGGTTTCGTACGGTGATGTAAGGTGTTCATAGGAGTTGTAAGGCATCCTACATGATACTAACATTCTTTTCGAGTTGCTAATGGGACATAAAGAGTTGTAAGATGTCCTAAGTTGTCGTACGATGTTCAAAGGACTCGTACGAATTCATTAGGTATATTATGGAGTTTTAAGGTTTCATACGGTGTTGTAAGGTGTTGTTAGGAGTTGTAAGGCGTCCAACATTATACTAACGTGCTTTTCAAGGTGCTAATATGGCATATAGAGTCGTAAGATGTCTTAAGTTGCCGTACGACGTTCAATGGACTCGGACTAATTCATTAGGTTTATTATGGAGTTTTATAGTTTCGTACGGTGATGTAAGGTGTTCTTAGGAGTTGTAACGCGTCCTACATTATTCTAACGTGCTTTTCATGTTGTAATGTCGCATCCTAAGCTGTAACTTCTCCTGAGTTGTTGTACGATGTTCAAAGGACTTGGACGAAATCATTAGGTTTAGTATGGACTTTTAAGGTTTCGTACGTTGTCGTAAGGTGTTGTTTGGAGTTTTAAGGTTTCCTGCGTTATTCTAACGTGCTTTTCATGTTGCTAATATGGCATAAAAAATCTTAAGATGTACAAACTTGTCGTACGATTTTCAAAGGACTCGGACGAATTCATTAGGTGTATTATGGAGTTTTAAGGTTTCGTACGGTGATGTAAGGTGTTCTTAGGAGTTGTAACGCATCCTACATTATTCTAACATGCTTTTCATGTTGCTAATGTCGCATCCTAAGCCGTAACATCTCCTGAGTTGTCGTACGATGTTCAAAGGACTTGGACGAAATCATTAGGTTTAGTATGGACTTTTAAGGTTTCGTACGTTGTCGTAAGGTGTTGTTTGGAGTTTTAAGGTTTCCAGCGTTATTCTAACGTGCTTTTCATGTTGCTAATATGGCATAGAAAATCTTAAGATGTACAAACTTGTCGTACGATTTTCAAAGGACTCGGACGAATTCATTAGGTGTATTATGGAGTTTTAAGGTTTCGTACGGTGATGTAAGGTGTTCATAGGAGTTGTAAGGCATCCTACATGATACTAACATTCTTTTCGAGTTGCTAATGGGACATAAAGAGTTGTAAGATGTCCTAAGTTGTCGTACGATGTTCAAAGGACTCGTACGAATTCATTAGGTATATTATGGAGTTTTAAGGTTTCATACGGTGTTGTAAGGTGTTGTTAGGAGTTGTAAGGCGTCCAACATTATACTAACGTGCTTTTCAAGGTGCTAATATGGCATATAGAGTCGTAAGATGTCTTAAGTTGCCGTACGACGTTCAATGGACTCGGACTAATTCATTAGGTTTATTATGGAGTTTTATAGTTTCGTACGGTGATGTAAGGTGTTCTTAGGAGTTGTAACGCGTCCTACATTATTCTAACGTGCTTTTCATGTTGTAATGTCGCATCCTAAGCTGTAACTTCTCCTGAGTTGTTGTACGATGTTCAAAGGACTTGGACGAAATCATTAGGTTTAGTATGGACTTTTAAGGTTTCGTACGTTGTCGTAAGGTGTTGTTTGGAGTTTTAAGGTTTCCTGCGTTATTCTAACGTGCTTTTCATGTTGCTAATATGGCATAAAAAATCTTAAGATGTACAAACTTGTCGTACGATTTTCAAATGACTCGGACGAATTCATTAGGTGTATTAGGGAGTTTTAAGGTTTCGTACGGTGATGTAAGGTGTTCTTAGGAGTTGTAACGCATCCTACATTATTCTAACATGCTTTTCATGTTGCTAATGTCGCATCCTAAGCCGTAACATCTCCTGAGTTGTCGTACGATGTTCAAAGGACTTGGACGAAATCATTAGGTTTAGTATGGACTTTTAAGGTTTCGTACGTTGTCGTAAGGTGTTGTTTGGAGTTTTAAGGTTTCCAGCGTTATTCTAACGTGCTTTTCATGTTGCTAATATGGCATAGAAAATCTTAAGATGTACAAACTTGTCGTACGATTTTCAAAGGACTCGGACGAATTCATTAGGTGTATTATGGAGTTTTAAGGTTTCGTACGGTGATGTAAGGTGTTCATAGGAGTTGTAAGGCATCCTACATGATACTAACATTCTTTTCGAGTTGCTAATGGGACATAAAGAGTTGTAAGATGTCCTAAGTTGTCGTACGATGTTCAAAGGACTCGTACGAATTCATTAGGTATATTATGGAGTTTTAAGGTTTCATACGGTGTTGTAAGGTGTTGTTAGGAGTTGTAAGGCGTCCAACATTATACTAACGTGCTTTTCAAGGTGCTAATATGGCATATAGAGTCGTAAGATGTCTTAAGTTGCCGTACGACGTTCAATGGACTCGGACTAATTCATTAGGTTTATTATGGAGTTTTATAGTTTCGTACGGTGATGTAAGGTGTTCTTAGGAGTTGTAACGCGTCCTACATTATTCTAACGTGCTTTTCATGTTGTAATGTCGCATCCTAAGCTGTAACTTCTCCTGAGTTGTTGTACGATGTTCAAAGGACTTGGACGAAATCATTAGGTTTAGTATGGACTTTTAAGGTTTCGTACGTTGTCGTAAGGTGTTGTTTGGAGTTTTAAGGTTTCCTGCGTTATTCTAATGTGCTTTTCATGTTGCTAATATGGCATAAAAAATCTTAAGATGTACAAACTTGTCGTACGATTTTCAAAGGACTCGGACGAATTCTTTAGGTGTATTATGGAGTTTTAAGGTTTCGTACGGTGATGTAAGGTGTTCTTAGGAGTTGTAACGCATCCTACATTATTCTAACATGCTTTTCATGTTGCTAATGTCGCATCCTAAGCCGTAACATCTCCTGAGTTGTCGTACGATGTTCAAAGGACTTGGACGAAATCTTTAGGTTTAGTATGGACTTTTAAGGTTTCGTACGTTGTCGTAAGGTGTTGTTTGGAGTTTTAAGGTTTCCAGCGTTATTCTAACGTGCTTTTCATGTTGCTAATATGGCATAGAAAATCTTAAGATGTACAAACTTGTCGTACGATTTTCAAAGGACTCGGACGAATTCATTAGGTGTATTATGG
Source organism: Tagetes erecta (assembly GCA_030867185.1). Classification (NCBI taxonomy): domain Eukaryota; kingdom Viridiplantae; phylum Streptophyta; class Magnoliopsida; order Asterales; family Asteraceae; genus Tagetes; species Tagetes erecta. Next base: position 48,507,122 of record CM061490.1, read on the forward strand.
AGTTTTAAGGTTTCGTACGGTGATGTAAGGTGTTCATAGGAGTTGTAAGGCATCCTACATGATACTAACATTCTTTTCGAGTTGCTAATGGGACATAAAGAGTTGTAAGATGTCCTAAGTTGTCGTACGATGTTCAAAGGACTCGTACGAATTCATTAGGTATATTATGGAGTTTTAAGGTTTCATACGGTGTTGTAAGGTGTTGTTAGGAGTTGTAAGGCGTCCAACATTATACTAACGTGCTTTTCAAGGTGCTAATATGGCATATAGAGTCGTAAGATGTCTTAAGTTGCCGTACGACGTTCAATGGACTCGGACTAATTCATTAGGTTTATTATGGAGTTTTATAGTTTCGTACGGTGATGTAAGGTGTTCTTAGGAGTTGTAACGCGTCCTACATTATTCTAACGTGCTTTTCATGTTGTAATGTCGCATCCTAAGCTGTAACTTCTCCTGAGTTGTTGTACGATGTTCAAAGGACTTGGACGAAATCATTAGGTTTAGTATGGACTTTTAAGGTTTCGTACGTTGTCGTAAGGTGTTGTTTGGAGTTTTAAGGTTTCCTGCGTTATTCTAATGTGCTTTTCATGTTGCTAATATGGCATAAAAAATCTTAAGATGTACAAACTTGTCGTACGATTTTCAAAGGACTCGGACGAATTCATTAGGTGTATTATGGAGTTTTAAGGTTTCGTACGGTGATGTAAGGTGTTCTTAGGAGTTGTAACGCATCCTACATTATTCTAACATGCTTTTCATGTTGCTAATGTCGCATCCTAAGCCGTAACATCTCCTGAGTTGTCGTACGATGTTCAAAGGACTTGGACGAAATCATTAGGTTTAGTATGGACTTTTAAGGTTTCGTACGTTGTCGTAAGGTGTTGTTTGGAGTTTTAAGGTTTCCTGCGTTATTCTAACGTGCTTTTCATGTTTCTAACATGGCATAAAAAATCTTAAGATGTACAAACTTGTCGTACGATTTTCAAAGGACTCGGACGAATTCATTAGGTGTATTATGGAGTTTTAAGGTTTCGTACGGTGATGTAAGGTGTTCATAGGAGTTGTAAGGCATCGTACATGATACTAACATTCTTTTCGAGTTGCTAATAGGACATAAAGAGTCGTAAGATGTCCTATGTTGTCGTACGATGTTCAAAGGACTCGTACAAATTCATTAGGTATATTATGGAGTTTTAAGGTTTCATACGGTGTGGTAAGGTGTTGTTAGGAGTTGTAAGGCGTCCAACATTATACTAACGTGCTTTTCATGGTGCTAATATGGCATATAGAGTCGTAAGATGTCTTAAGTTGCTGTACGACGTTCAATGGACTCGGACGAATTCATTAGGTTTATTATGGGGTTTTATAGTTTCGTACGGTGATGTAAGGTGTTCTTAGGAGTTGTAACGTGTCCTACATTATTCTAACGTGCTTTTCATGTTGCTAATGTCGCATCCTAAGCCGTAACATCTCCTGAGTTGTCGTACGATGTTCAAAGGACTTGGACGAAATCATTAGGTTTAGTATGGACTTTTAAGGTTTCGTACGTTGTCGTAAGGTGTTGTTTGGAGTTTTAAGGTTTCCTGCGTTATTCTAACGTGCTTTTCATGTTTCTAATATGGCATAAAAAATCTTAAGATGTACAAACTTGTCGTACGATTTTCAAAGGACTCGGACGAATTCATTAGATGTATTATGGAGTTTTAAGGTTTCGTACGGTGATCTAAGGTGTTCTTAGGAGTTGTAACGCATCCTACATTATTCTAACGTGCTTTTCATGTTGCTAATGTCGCATCCTAAGCCGTAACATCTCCTGAGTTGTCGTACGATTTTAAAAGGACTTGGACGAAATCATTAGGTTTAGTATGGACTTTTAAGGTTTCGTACGTTGTCGTAAGGTGTTGTTTGGAGTTTTAAGGTTTCCTGCGTTATTCTAACGTGCTTTTCATGTTGCTAATATGGCATAGAAAATCTTAAGATGTACAAAATTGTCGTACGATTTTCAAAGGACTCGGACGAATTCATTAGGTGTATTATGGAGTTTTAAGGTTTCGTACGGTGATGTAAGGTGTTCATAGGAGTTGTAAGGCATCCTACATGATACTAACATTCTTTTCGAGTTGCTAATGGGACATAAAGAGTTGTAAGATGTCCTAAGTTGTCGTACGATGTTCAAAGGACTCGTACGAATTCATTAGGTATATTATGTAGTTTTAAGGTTTCATACGGTGTTGTAAGGTGTTGTTAGGAGTTGTAAGGCGTCCAACATTATACTAACGTGCTTTTCAAGGTGCTAGTATGGCATATAGAGTCATAAGATGTCTTAAGTTGCCGTACGACGTTCTATGGACACGTACTAATTCATTAGGTTTATTATGGAGTTTTATAGTTTCGTACGGTGATGTAAGGTGTTCTTAGGAGTTGTAACGCGTCCTACATTATTCTAACGTGCTTTTCATGTTGTAATGTCGCATCCTAAGCCGTAACTTCTCCTGAGTTGTCGTATGATGTTCAAAGGACTTGGACGAAATCATAAGGTTTAGTATGGATTTTTAAGGTTTCGTACGTTGTCGTAAGGTGTTGTTTGGAGTTTTAAGGTTCCTGCGTTATTCTAACGTGCTTTTCATGTTTCTAATATGGCATAAAAAATCTTAAGATGTACAAACTTGTCGTACGATTTTCAAAGGACTCGGACGAATTCATTAGGTGTATTATGGAGTTTTAAGGTTTCGTATGGTGATCTAAGGTGTTCTTAGGAGTTGTAACGCATCCTACATTATTCTAACGTGCTTTTCATGTTGCTAATGTCGCATCCTAAGCCGTAACATCTCCTGAGTTGTCGTACGATGTTTAAAGGACTTGGACGAAATCATTAGGTTTAGTATGGACTTTTAAGGTTTCGTACGTTGTCGTAAGGTGTTGTTTGGAGTTTTAAGGTTTCCTGCGTTATTCTAACGTGCTTTTCATGTTGCTAATATGGCATAGAAAATATTAAGATGTACAAACTTGTCGTACGATTTTCAAAGGACTCGGAGGAATTCATTAGGTGTATTATGGAGTTTTAAGGTTTCGTACGGTGATGTAAGGTGTTCATAGGAGTTGTAAGGCATCCTACATGATACTAACATTCTTTTCGAGTTGCTAATGGGACATAAAGAGTTGTAAGATGTCCTAAGTTGTCGTACGATGTTCAAAGGACTCGTATGAATTCATTAGGTATATTATGTAGTTTTAAGGTTTCATACGGTGTTGTAAGGTGTTGTTAGGAGTTGTAAGGCGTCCAACATTATACTAACGTGCTTTTCAAGGTGCTAATATGGCATATAGAGTCGTAAGATGTCTTAAGTTGTCGTACGACGTTCTATGGACTCGGACTAATTCATTAGGTTTATTATGGAGTTTTATAGTTTCGTACGGTGATGTAAGGTGTTCTTAGGAGTTGTAACGCGTCCTACATTATTCTAACGTGCTTTTCATGTTGTAATGTCGCATCCTAAGCCGTAACTTCTCCTGAGTTGTCGTATGATGTTCAAAGGACTTGGACGAAATCATAAGGTTTAGTACGGATTTTTAAGGTTTCGTACGTTGTCGTAAGGTGTTGTTTGGAGTTTTAAGGTTTCCTGCGTTATTCTAACGTGCTTTTCATGTTTCTAATATGGCATAAAAAATCTTAAGATGTACAAACTTGTCGTACGATTTTCAAAGGACTCGGACAAATTCATTAGGTGTATTATGGAGTTTTAAGGTTTCGTACGGTGATCTAAGGTGTTCTTAGGAGTTGTAACGCATCCTACATTATTCTAACGTGCTTTTCATGTTGCTAATGTCGCATCCTAAGCCGTAACATCTCCTGAGTTGTCGTACGATGTTTAAAGGACTTGGACGAAATCATTAGGTTTAGTATGGACTTTTAAGGTTTCGTACGCTGTCGTAAGGTGTTGTTTGGAGTTTTAAGGTTTCCTGCGTTATTCTAACGTGCTTTTCATGTTGCTAATATGGCATAGAAAATCTTAAGATGTACAAACTTGTCGTACGATTTTCAAAGGACTCGGACGAATTCATTAGGTGTATTATGGAGTTTTAAGGTTTCGTACGGTGATGTAAGGTGTTCATAGGAGTTGTAAGGCATCGTACATGATACTAACATTCTTTTCGAGTTGCTAATAGGACATAATGAGTCGTAAGATGTCCTATGTTGTCGTACGATGTTCAAAGGACTCGTACAAATTCATTAGGTATATTATGGAGTTTTAAGGTTTCATACGGTGTGGTAAGGTGTTGTTAGGAGTTGTAAGGCGTCCAACATTATACTAACGTGCTTTTCATGGTGCTAATATGGCATATAGAGTCGTAAGATGTCTTAAGTTGTTGTACGACGTTCAATGGACTCGGACGAATTCATTAGGTTTATTATGGGGTTTTATAGTTTCGTACGGTGATGTAAGGTGTTCTTAGGTGTTGTAACGCGTCCTACATTATTCTAACGTGCTTTTCATGTTGCTAATGTCGCATCCTAAGCCGTAACATCTCCTGAGTTGTCGTACGATGTTCAAAGGACTTGGACGAAATCATTAGGTTTAGTATGGACTTTTAAGGTTTCGTACGTTGTCGTAAAGTGTTGTTTGGAGTTTTAAGGTTTCCTGCGTTATTCTATCGTGCTTTTCATGTTTCTAATATGGCATAAAAAATCTTAAGATGTACAAACTTGTCGTACGATTTTCAAAGGACTCGGACGAATTCATTAGGTGTATTATGGAGTTTTAAGGTTTCGTACGGTGATCTAAGGTGTTCTTAGGAGTTGTAACGCATCCTACATTATTCTAACGTGCTTTTCATGTTGCTAATGTCGCATCCTAAGCCGTAACATCTCCTGAGTTGTCGTACGATGTTTAAAGGACTTGGACGAAATCATTATGTTTAGTATGGACTTTTAAGGTTTCGTACGTTGTCGTAAGGTGTTGTTTGGAGTTTTAAGGTTTCCTGCGTTATTCTAACGTGCTTTTCATGTTGCTAATATGGCATAGAAAATCTTAAGATGTACAAACTTGTCGTACGATTTTCAAAGGACTCGGACGAATTCATTAGGTGTATTATGGAGTTTTAAGGTTTCGTACGGTGATGTAAGGTGTTCATAGGAGTTGTAAGGCATCCTACATGATACTAACATTCTTTTCGAGTTGCTAATGGGACATAAAGAGTTGTAAGATGTCCTAAGTTGTCGTACGATGTTCAAAGGACTCGTACCAATTCATTAGGTATATTATGTAGTTTTAAGGTTTCATACGGTGTTGTAAGGTGTTGTTAGGAGTTGTAAGGCGTCCAACATTATACTAACGTGCTTTTCAAGGTGCTAATATGGCATATAGAGTCGTAAGATGTCTTAAGTTGCCGTACGACGTTCTATGGACTCGGACGAATTCATTAGGTTTATTATGGAGTTTTATAGTTTCGTACGGTGATGTAAGGTGTTCTTAGGAGTTGTAACGCGTCATACATTATTCTAACGTGCTTTTCATGTTTTAATGTCGCATCCTAAGCTGTAACTTCTCCTGAGTTGTTGTACGATGTTCAAAGGACTTGGACGAAATCATTAGGTTTAGTATGGACTTTTAAGGTTTCGTACGTTGTCGTAAGGTGTTGTTTGGAGTTTTAAGGTTTCCTGCGTTATTCTAACGTGCTTTTCATGTTGCTAATATGGCATAGAAAATCTTAAGATGTACAAACTTGTCGTACGATTTTCAAAGGACTCGGACGAATTCATTAGGTGTATTATGGAGTTTTAAGGTTTCGTACGGTGATGTAAGGTGTTCATAGGAGTTGTAAGGCATCGTACATGATACTAACATTCTTTTCGAGTTGCTAATGTCGCATCCTAAGCCGTAACATCTCCTGAGTTGTCGTACGATGTTTAAAGGACTTGGACGAAATCATTAGGTTTAGTATGGACTTTTAAGGTTTCGTACGTTGTCGTAAGGTGTTGTTTGGAGTTTTAAGGTTTCCTGCGTTATTCTAACGTGCTTTTCATGTTGCTAATATAGCATAGAAAATCTTAAGATGTACAAACTTGTCGTACGATTTTCAAAGGACTCGGACGAATTCATTAGGTGTATTATGGAGTTTTAAGGTTTCGTACGGTGATGTAAGGTGTTCATAGGAGTTGTAAGGCATCGTACATGATACTAACATTCTTTTCGAGTTGCTAATAGGACATAATGAGTCGTAAGATGTCCTATGTTGTCGTACGATGTTCAAAGGACTCGTACAAATTCATTAGGTATATTATGGAGTTTTAAGGTTTCATACGGTGTGGTAAGGTGTTGTTAGGAGTTGTAAGGCGTCCAACATTATACTAACGTGCTTTTCATGGTGCTAATATGGCATATAGAGTCGTAAGATGTCTTAAGTTGTTGTACGACGTTCAATGGACTCGGACGAATTCATTAGGTTTATTATGGGGTTTTATAGTTTCGTACGGTGATGTAAGGTGTTCTTAGGTGTTGTAACGCGTCCTACATTATTCTAACGTGCTTTTCATGTTGCTAATGTCGCATCCTAAGCCGTAACATCTCCTGAGTTGTCGTACGATGTTCAAAGGACTTGGACGAAATCATTAGGTTTAGTATGGACTTTTAAGGTTTCGTACGTTGTCGTAAAGTGTTGTTTGGAGTTTTAAGGTTTCCTGCGTTATTCTATCGTGCTTTTCATGTTTCTAATATGGCATAAAAAATCTTAAGATGTACAAACTTGTCGTACGATTTTCAAAGGACTCGGACGAATTCATTAGGTGTATTATGGAGTTTTAAGGTTTCGTACGGTGATCTAAGGTGTTCTTAGGAGTTGTAACGCATCCTACATTATTCTAACGTGCTTTTCATGTTGCTAATGTCGCATCCTAAGCCGTAACATCTCCTGAGTTGTCGTACGATGTTTAAAGGACTTGGACGAAATCATTATGTTTAGTATGGACTTTTAAGGTTTCGTACGTTGTCGTAAGGTGTTGTTTGGAGTTTTAAGGTTTCCTGCGTTATTCTAACGTGCTTTTCATGTTGCTAATATGGCATAGAAAATCTTAAGATGTACAAACTTGTCGTACGATTTTCAAAGGACTCGGACGAATTCATTAGGTGTATTATGGAGTTTTAAGGTTTCGTACGGTGATGTAAGGTGTTCATAGGAGTTGTAAGGCATCCTACATGATACTAACATTCTTTTCGAGTTGCTAATGGGACATAAAGAGTTGTAAGATGTCCTAAGTTGTCGTACGATGTTCAAAGGACTCGTACCAATTCATTAGGTATATTATGTAGTTTTAAGGTTTCATACGGTGTTGTAAGGTGTTGTTAGGAGTTGTAAGGCGTCCAACATTATACTAACGTGCTTTTCAAGGTGCTAATATGGCATATAGAGTCGTAAGATGTCTTAAGTTGCCGTACGACGTTCTATGGACTCGGACGAATTCATTAGGTTTATTATGGAGTTTTATAGTTTCGTACGGTGATGTAAGGTGTTCTTAGGAGTTGTAACGCGTCCTACATTATTCTAACGTGCTTTTCATGTTGCTAATGGCGCATCCTAAGCCGTAACATCTCCTGAGTTGTCGTACGATGTTCAAAGGACTTGGACGAAATCATTAGGTTTAGTATGGACTTTTAAGGTTTCGTACGTTTTCGTAAGGTGTTGTTTGGAGTTTTAAGGTTTCCTGCGTTATTCTAACGTGCTTTTCATGTTTCTAATATGGCATAAAAAATCTTAAGATGTACAAACTTGTCGTACGATTTTCAAAGGACTGAGACGAATTCATTAGGTGTATTATGGAGTTTTAAGGTTTCGTACGGTGATGTAAGGTGTTCATAGGAGTTGTAAGGCATCCTACATGATACTAACATTCTTTTCGAGTTGCTAATGGGACATAAAGAGTCGTAAGATGTCCTAAGTTGTCGTACGATGTTCAAAGGACTCGTACGAATTCATTAGGTTTATTATGGAGTTTTAAGGTTTCATACGGTGTTGTAAGGTGTTGTTAGGAGTTGTAAGGCGTCCAACATTATACTAACGTGCTTTTCAAGGTGCTAATATGGCATATAGAGTCGTAAGATGTCTTAAGTTGCCGTACGACGTTCAATGGACTCGGACTAATTCATTAGGTTTATTATGGAGTTTTATAGTTTCGTACGGTGATGTAAGGTGTTCTTAGGAGTTGTAACGCGTCCTACATTATTCTAACGTGCTTTTCATGTTGCTAATGGCGCATCCTAAGCCGTAACATCTCCTGAGTTGTCGTACGATGTTCAAAGGACTTGGACGAAATCATTAGGTTTAGTATGGACTTTTAAGGTTTCGTACGTTTTCGTAAGGTGTTGTTTGGAGTTTTAAGGTTTCCTGCGTTATTCTAACGTGCTTTTCATGTTTCTAATATGGCATAAAAAATCTTAAGATGTACAAACTTGTCGTACGATTTTCAAAGGACTGAGACGAATTCATTAGGTGTATTATGGAGTTTTAAGGTTTCGTACGGTGATGTAAGGTGTTCATAGGAGTTGTAAGGCATCGTACATGATACTAACATTCTTTTCGAGTTGCTAATGGGACATAAAGAGTCGTAAGATGTCCTAAGTTGTCGTACGATGTTCAAAGGACTCGTACGAATTCATTAGGTTTATTATGGAGTTTTAAGGTTTCATACGGTGTTGTAAGGTGTTGTTAGGAGTTGTAAGGCGTCCAACATTATACTAACGTGCTTTTCAAGGTGCTAATATGGCATATAGAGTCGTAAGATGTCTTAAGTTGCCGTACGACGTTCAATGGACTCGGACTAATTCATTAGGTTTATTATGGAGTTTTATAGTTTCGTACGGTGATGTAAGGTGTTCTTAGGAGTTGTAACGCGTCCTACATTATTCTAACGTGCTTTTCATGTTGTAATGTCGCATCCTAAGCTGTAACTTCTCCTGAGTTGTTGTACGATGTTCAAAGGACTTGGACGAAATCATTAGGTTTAGTATGGACTTTTATGGTTTCGTACGTTGTCGTAAGGTGTTGTTTGGAGTTTTAAGGTTTCCTGCGTTATTCTAACGTGCTTTTCATGTTGCTAATATGGCATAAAAAATCTTAAGATGTACAAACTTGTCATACGATTTTCAAAGGACTCGGACGAATTCATTAGGTGTATTATGGAGTTTTAAGGTTTCGTACGGTGTTGTAAGGTGTTCTTAGGAGTTGTAACGCATCCTACATTATTCTAACATGCTTTTCATGTTGCTAATGTCGCATCCTAAGCCGTAACATCTCCTGAGTTGTCGTACGATGTTCAAAGGACTTGGACGAAATCATTAGGTTTAGTATGGACTTTTAAGGTTTCGTACGTTGTCGTAAGGTGTTGTTTGGAGTTTTAAGGTTTCCTGCGTTATTCTAACGTGCTTTTCATGTTTCTAACATGGCATAAAAAATCTTAAGATGTACAAACTTGTCGTACGATTTTCAAAGGACTCGGACGAATTCATTAGGTGTATTATGGAGTTTTAAGGTTTCGTACGGTGATGTAAGGTGTTCATAGGAGTTGTAAGGCATCGTACATGATACTAACATTCTTTTCGAGTTGCTAATAGGACATAAAGAGTCGTAAGATGTCCTATGTTGTCGTACGATGTTCAAAGGACTCGTACAAATTCATTAGGTTTATTATGGAGTTTTAAGGTTTCATACGGTGTGGTAAGGTCTTGTTAGGAGTTGTAAGGCGTCCAACATTATACTAACGTGCTTTTCATGGTGCTAATATGGCATATAGAGTCGTAAGATGTCTTAAGTTGCTGTACGACGTTCAATGGACTCGGACGAATTCATTAGGTTTATTATGGGGTTTTATAGTTTCGTACGGTGATGTAAGGTGTTCTTAGGTGTTGTAACGCGTCCTACATTATTCTAACGTGCTTTTCATGTTGCTAATGTCGCATCCTAAGCCGTAACATCTCCTGAGTTGTCGTACGATGTTCAAAGGACTTGGACGAAATCATTAGGTTTAGTATGGACTTTTAAGGTTTCGTACGTTGTCGTAAAGTGTTGTTTGGAGTTTTAAGGTTTCCTGCGTTATTCTAACGTGCTTTTCATGTTTCTAACATGGCATAAAAAATCTTAAGATGTACAAACTTGTCGTACGATTTTCAAAGGACTCGGACGAATTCATTAGTTGTATTATGGAGTTTTAAGGTTTCGTACGGTGATGTAAGGTGTTCATAGGAGTTGTAAGGCATCGTACATGATACTAACATTCTTTTCGAGTTGCTAATAGGACATAAAGAGTCGTAAGATGTCCTATGTTGTCGTACGATGTTCAAAGGACTCGTACAAATTCATTAGGTATATTATGGAGTTTTAAGGTTTCATACGGTGTGGTAAGGTGTTGTTAGGAGTTGTAAGGCGTCCAACATTATACTAACGTGCTTTTCATGCTGCTAATATGGCATATAGAGTCGTAAGATGTCTTAAGTTGCTGTACGACGTTCAATGGACTCGGACGAATTCATTAGGTTTATTATGGGGTTTTATAGTTTCGTACGGTGATGTAAGGTGTTCTTAGGTGTTGTAACACGTCCTACATTATTCTAACGTGCTTTTCATGTTGCTAATGTCGCATCCTAAGCCGTAACATCTCCTGAGTTGTCGTACGATGTTCAAAGGACTTGGACGAAATCATTAGGTTTAGTATGGACTTTTAAGGTTTCGTACGTTGTCGTAAAGTGTTGTTTGGAGTTTTAAGGTTTCCTGCGTTATTCTAACGTGCTTTTCATGTTTCTAATATGGCATAAAAAATCTTAAGATGTACAAACTTGTCGTACGATTTTCAAAGGACTCGGACGAATTCATTAGGTGTATTATGGAGTTTTAAGGTTTCGTATGGTGATCTAAGGTGTTCTTAGGAGTTGTAACGCATCCTACATTATTCTAACGTGCTTTTCATGTTGCTAATGTCGCATCCTAAGCCGTAACATCTCCTGAGTTGTCGTACGATGTTTAAAGGACTTGGACGAAATCATTATGTTTAGTATGGACTTTTAAGGTTTCGTACGTTGTCGTAAGGTGTTGTTTGGAGTTTTAAGGTTTCCTGCGTTATTCTAACGTGCTTTTCATGTTGCTAATATGGCATAGAAAATCTTAAGATGTACAAACTTGTCGTACGATTTTCAAAGGACTCGGACGAATTCATTAGGTGTATTATGGAGTTTTAAGGTTTCGTACGGTGATGTAAGGTGTTCATAGGAGTTGTAAGGCATCCTACATGATACTAACATTCTTTTCGAGTTGCTAATGGGACATAAAGAGTTGTAAGATGTCCTAAGTTGTCGTACGATGTTCAAAGGACTCGTACGAATTCATTAGGTATATTATGTAGTTTTAAGGTTTCATACGGTGTTGTAAGGTGTTGTTAGGAGTTGTAAGGCGTCCAACATTATACTAACGTGCTTTTCAAGGTGCTAATATGGCATATAGAGTCGTAAGATGTCTTAAGTTGCCGTACGACGTTCTATGGACTCGGACGAATTCATTAGGTTTATTATGGAGTTTTATAGTTTCGTACGGTGATGTAAGGTGTTCTTAGGAGTTGTAACGCGTCCTACATTATTCTAACGTGCTTTTCATGTTGCTAATGTCGCATCCTAAGCCGTAACATCTCCTGAGTTGTTGTACGATGTTCAAAGGACTTGGACGAAATCATTAGGTTTAGTATGGACTTTTAAGGTTTCGTACGTTTTCGTAAGGTGTTGTTTGGAGTTTTAAGGTTTCCTGCGTTATTCTAACGTGCTTTTCATGTTTCTAATATGGCATAAAAAATCTTAAGATGTACAAACTTGTCGTACGATTTTCAAAGGACTGAGACGAATTCATTAGGTGTATTATGGAGTTTTAAGGTTTCGTACGGTGATGTAAGGTGTTCATAGGAGTTGTAAGGCATCCTACATGATACTAACATTCTTTTCGAGTTGTTAATGGGACATAAAGAGTCGTAAGATATCCTAAGTTGTCGTATGATGTTCAAAGGACTCGTACGAATTCATTAGGTATATTATGGAGTTTTAAGGTTTCATACGGTGTTGTAAGGTGTTGTTAGGAGTTGTAAGGAGTCCAACATTATACTAACGTGCTTTTCAAGGTGCTAATATGGCATATAGAGTCGTAAGATGTCTTAAGTTGCCGTACGACGTTCAATGGACTCGGACTAATTCATTATGTTTATTATGGAGTTTTATAGTTTCGTACGGTGATGTAAGGTGTTCTTAGGAGTTGTAACGCGTCCTACATTATTCTAACGTGCTTTTCATGTTGTAATGTCGCATCCTAAGCTGTAACTTCTCCTGAGTTGTTGTACGATGTTCAAAGGACTTGGACGAAATCATTAGGTTTACTATGGACTTTTAAGGTTTCGTACGTTGTCGTAAGGTGTTGTTTGGAGTTTTAAGGTTTCCTGCGTTATTCTAACGTGCTTTTCATGTTGCTAATATGGCATAAAAAATCTTAAGATGTACAAACTTGTCGTACGATTTTCAAAGGACTGAGACGAATTCATTAGGTGTATTATGGAGTTTTAAGGTTTCGTACGGTGATGTAAGGTGTTCATAGGAGTTGTAAGGCATCCTACATGATACTAACATTCTTTTCGAGTTGTTAATGGGACATAAAGAGTCGTAAGATGTCCTAAGTTGTCGTATGATGTTCAAAGGACTCGTACGAATTCATTAGGTATATTATGGAGTTTTAAGGTTTATTACGGTGTTGTAAGGTGTTGTTAGGAGTTGTAAGGCGTCCAACATTATACTAACATGCTTTTCAAGGTGCTAATATAGCATATAGAGTCGTAAGATGTCTTAAGTTGCCGTACGACTTTTAATGGACTCAGACGAATTCATTAGGTGTATTATGGAGTTTTAAGGTTTCGTACGGTGATGTAAGGTGTTCTTAGGAGTTGTAACGCGTCCTACATTATTCTAACATGCTTTTCATGTTGCTAATGTCGCATCCTAAGCCGTAACATCTCCTGAGTTGTCGTACGATGTTCAAAGGACTTGGACGAAATCATTAGGTTTAGTATGGACTTTTAAGGTTTCGTACGTTGTCGTAAGGTGTTGTTTGGAGTTTTAAGGTTTCCTGCGTTATTCTAATGTGCTTTTCATGTTTCTAACATGGCATAAAAAATCTTAAGATGTACAAACTTGTCGTACGATTTTCAAAGGACTCGGACGAATTCATTAGGTGTATTATGGAGTTTTAAGGTTTCGTACGGTGATGTAAGGTGTTCATAGGAGTTGTAAGGCATCGTACATGATACTAACATTCTTTTCGAGTTGCTAATAGGACATAAAGAGTCGTAAGATGTCCTATGTTGTCGTACGATGTTCAAAGGACTCGTACAAATTCATTAGGTATATTATGGAGTTTTAAGGTTTCATACGGTGTGGTAAGGTGTTGTTAGGAGTTGTAAGGCGTCCAACATTATACTAACGTGCTTTTCATGGTGCTAATATGGCATATAGAGTCGTAAGATGTCTTAAGTTGCTGTACGACGTTCAATGGACTCGGACGAATTCATTAAGTTTATTATGGGGTTTTATAGTTTCGTACGGTGATGTAAGGTGTTCTTAGGTGTTGTAACGCGTCCTACATTATTCTAACGTGCTTTTCATGTTGCTAATGTCGCATCCTAAGCCGTAACATCTCCTGAGTTGTCGTACGATTTTCAAAGGACTCGGACGAATTCATTAGGTGTATTATGGAGTTTTAAGGTTTCGTACGGTGATGTAAGGTGTTCATAGGAGTTGTAAGGCATCCTACATGATACTAACATTCTTTTCGAGTTGCTAATGGGACATAAAGAGTTGTAAGATGTCCTAAGTTGTCGTACGATGTTCAAAGGACTCGTACGAATTCATTAGGTATATTATGTAGTTTTAAGGTTTCATACGGTGTTGTAAGGTGTTGTTAGGAGTTGTAAGGCGTCCAACATTATACTAACGTGCTTTTCAAGGTGCTAATATGGCATATAGAGTCGTAAGATGTCTTAAGTTGCCGTACGACGTTCTATGGACTCGGACGAATTCATTAGGTTTATTATGGAGTTTTATAGTTTCGTACGGTGATGTAAGGTGTTCTTAGGAGTTGTAACGCGTCATACATTATTCTAACGTGCTTTTCATGTTGTAATGTCGCATCCTAAGCTGTAACTTCTCCTGAGTTGTTGTACGATGTTCAAAGGACTTGGACGAAATCATTAGGTTTAGTATGGACTTTTAAGGTTTCGTACGTTGTCGTAAGGTGTTGTTTGGAGTTTTAAGGTTTCCTGCGTTATTCTAACGTGCTTTTCATGTTGCTAATATGGCATAAAAAATCTTAAGATGTACAAACTTGTCGTACGATTTTCAAAGGACTGAGACGAATTCATTAGGTGTATTATGGAGTTTTAAGGTTTCGTACGGTGATGTTAGGTGTTCATAGGAGTTGTAAGGCATCCTACATGATACTAACGATCTTTTCGAGTTGTTAATGGGACATAAAGAGTCGTAAGATGTCCTAAGTTGTCGTATGATGTTCAAAGGACTCGTACGAATTCATTAGGTTTATTATGGAGTTTTAAGGTTTATTACGGTGTTGTAAGGTGTTGTTAGGAGTTGTAAGGCGTCCAACATTATACTAACATGCTTTTCAAGGTGCTAATATGGCATATAGAGTCGTAAGATGTCTTAAGTTGCCGTACGACGTTTAATGGACTCAGACGAATTCATTAGGTTTATTATGGAGTTTTATAGTTTCGTACGGTGATGTAAGGTGTTCTTAGGAGTTGTAACGCGTCCTACATTATTCTAACGTGCTTTTCATGTTGCTAATGTCGCATCCTAAGCCGTAACATCTCCTGAGTTGTCGTACGATGTTCAAAGGACTTGGACGAAATCATTAGGTTTAGTATGGACTTTTAAGGTTTCGTACGTTGTCGTAAGGTGTTGTTTGGAGTTTTAAGGTTTCCTGCGTTATTCTAATGTGCTTTTCATGTTGCTAATATGGCATAAAAAATCTAAAGAAGTAAAACTTGTCGTACGATTTTCAAAGGACTCGGACGAATTCATTATCTGTATTATGGAGTTTTAAGGTTTCGTACGGTGATGTAAGGTGTTCATAGGAGTTGTAAGGTATCCTACATGATACTAACATTCTTTTCGAGTTGCTAATGGGACATAAAGAGTCGTAATATGTCCTAAGTTGTCGTACGATGTTCAAGGACTTGTAAGAATTCATTAGGTATATTATGGAGTTTTAAGGTTTTGTACGGTGTTGTAAGGTGTTGTTAGGAGGTGTAAGGCGTCCAATATTATACTAACGTGCTTTTCAAGGTGCTAATATGGCATATAGAGTCGTAAGATGTCTTTAGTTGCCTTACGACGTTCAATAGACTCGGACGAATTCATGAGGTTTATTATGGAGTTTTATAGTTTCGTACGGTGATGTAAGGTGTTCTTAAGAGTTGTAACGCGTCCTACATTATTCTAACGTGCTTTTCATGTTGCTAATGTCGCATCCTAAGCCGTAACATCTCCTGAGTTGTCGTACGATGTTCAAAGGACTTGGACGAAATCATTAGGTTTAGTATGGACTTTTTAGGTTGCGTACGTTGTCGTAAGGTGTTGTTTGGAGTTTTAAGGTTTCCTGCGTTATTCTAATGTGCTTTTCATGGTGCTAATATGGCATAATAAATCTGAAGATGTACAAACAATTCGTATGATGTTCAAAGGACTCGGTCAAATTCATTAGGTGTATTATGGAGATTTATGGTTTCGTACGGTGATGTAAGGAGTTCATAAGAGTTGTTAGGCATGCTACATGATACTAACGTTCTTTTCGAATTGCTAATGGGACATAAAGAGTCGTAAGATGTCCTAAGTTGTCGTACGATGTTCAAAGGACTCGTACGAATTCATTAGGTATATTATGGAGTTTTAAGGTTACGTACGGTGTTGTAAGGTGTTGTTAAGATTTGTAAGGCGTCCAACATTATACTAACGTGCTTTTCAATGTGCTAGTATGGCGTATAAAGTCGTAAGATGTCTTAAGTTACCGTACGACGTTCAATGGACTCGGACTAATTCATTAGGTTTATTATGGAGTTTTATAGTTTCGTACGGTGATGTAAGGTGTTCTTAGGAGTTGTAACGCGTCCTACATTATTCTAACGTGCTTTTCATGTTGTAATGTCGCATCCTAAGCTGTAACTTCTCCTGAGTTGTTGTACGATGTTCAAAGGACTTGGACGAAATCATTAGGTTTAGTATGGACTTTTATGGTTTCGTACGTTGTCGTAAGGTGTTGTTTGGAGTTTTAAGGTTTCCTGCGTTATTCTAACGTGCTTTTCATGTTGCTAATATGGCATAAAAAATCTTAAGATGTACAAACTTGTCGTACGATTTTCAAAGGACTCGGACGAATTCATTAGGTGTATTATGGAGTTTTAAGGTTTCGTACGGTGATGTAAGGTGTTCTTAGGAGTTGTAACGCATCCTACATTATTCTAACATGCTTTTCATGTTGCTAATGTCGCATCCTAAGCCGTAACATCTCCTGAGTTGTCGTACGATGTTCAAAGGACTTGGACGAAATCATTAGGTTTAGTATGGACTTTTAAGGTTTCGTACGTTGTCGTAAGGTGTTGTTTGGAGTTTTAAGGTTTCCTGCGTTATTCTAACGTGCTTTTCATGTTTCTAACATGGCATAAAAAATCTTAAGATGTACAAACTTGTCGTACGATTTTCAAAGGACTCGGACGAATTCATTAGGTGTATTATGGAGTTTTAAGGTTTCGTACGGTGATGTAAGGTGTTCATAGGAGTTGTAAGGCATCGTACATGATACTAACATTCTTTTCGAGTTGCTAATAGGACATAAAGAGTCGTAAGATGTCCTATGTTGTCGTACGATGTTCAAAGGACTCGTACAAATTCATTAGGTATATTATGGAGTTTTAAGGTTTCATACGGTGTGGTAAGGTCTTGTTAGGAGTTGTAAGGCGTCCAACATTATACTAACGTGCTTTTCATGGTGCTAATATGGCATATAGAGTCGTAAGATGTCTTAAGTTGCTGTACGACGTTCAATGGACTCGGACGAATTCATTAGGTTTATTATGGGGTTTTATAGTTTCGTACGGTGATGTAAGGTGTTCTTAGGTGTTGTAACGCGTCCTACATTATTCTAACGTGCTTTTCATGTTGCTAATGTCGCATCCTAAGCCGTAACATCTCCTGAGTTGTCGTACGATGTTCAAAGGACTTGGACGAAATCATTAGGTTTAGTATGGACTTTTAAGGTTTCGTACGTTGTCGTAAAGTGTTGTTTGGAGTTTTAAGGTTTCCTGCGTTATTCTAACGTGCTTTTCATGTTTCTAACATGGCATAAAAAATCTTAAGATGTACAAACTTGTCGTACGATTTTCAAAGGACTCGGACGAATTCATTAGTTGTATTATGGAGTTTTAAGGTTTCGTACGGTGATGTAAGGTGTTCATAGGAGTTGTAAGGCATCGTACATGATACTAACATTCTTTTCGAGTTGCTAATAGGACATAAAGAGTCGTAAGATGTCCTATGTTGTCGTACGATGTTCAAAGGACTCGTACAAATTCATTAGGTATATTATGGAGTTTTAAGGTTTCATACGGTGTGGTAAGGTGTTGTTAGGAGTTGTAAGGCGTCCAACATTATACTAACGTGCTTTTCATGGTGCTAATATGGCATATAGAGTCGTAAGATGTCTTAAGTTGCTGTACGACGTTCAATGGACTCGGACGAATTCATTAGGTTTATTATGGGGTTTTATAGTTTCGTACGGTGATGTAAGGTGTTCTTAGGTGTTGTAACGCGTCCTACATTATTCTAACGTGCTTTTCATGTTGCTAATGTCGCATCCTAAGCCGTAACATCTCCTGAGTTGTCGTACGATGTTCAAAGGACTTGGACGAAATCATTAGGTTTAGTATGGACTTTTAAGGTTTCGTACGTTGTCGTAAAGTGTTGTTTGGAGTTTTAAGGTTTCCTGCGTTATTCTAACGTGCTTTTCATGTTTCTAATATGGCATAAAAAATCTTAAGATGTACAAACTTGTCGTACGATTTTCAAAGGACTCGGACGAATTCATTAGGTGTATTATGGAGTTTTAAGGTTTCGTATGGTGATCTAAGGTGTTCTTAGGAGTTGTAACGCATCCTACATTATTCTAACGTGCTTTTCATGTTGCTAATGTCGCATCCTAAGCCGTAACATCTCCTGAGTTGTCGTACGATGTTTAAAGGACTTGGACGAAATCATTATGTTTAGTATGGACTTTTAAGGTTTCGTACGTTGTCGTAAGGTGTTGTTTGGAGTTTTAAGGTTTCCTACGTTATTCTAACGTGCTTTTCATGTTGCTAATATGGCATAGAAAATCTTAAGATGTACAAACTTGTCGTACGATTTTCAAAGGACTCGGACGAATTCATTAGGTGTATTATGGAGTTTTAAGGTTTCGTACGGTGATGTAAGGTGTTCATAGGAGTTGTAAGGCATCCTACATGATACTAACATTCTTTTCGAGTTGCTAATGGGACATAAAGAGTTGTAAGATGTCCTAAGTTGTCGTACGATGTTCAAAGGACTCGTACGAATTCATTAGGTATATTATGTAGTTTTAAGGTTTCATACGGTGTTGTAAGGTGTTGTTAGGAGTTGTAAGGCGTCCAACATTATACTAACGTGCTTTTCAAGGTGCTAATATGGCATATAGAGTCGTAAGATGTCTTAAGTTGCCGTACGACGTTCTATGGACTCGGACGAATTCATTAGGTTTATTATGGAGTTTTATAGTTTCGTACGGTGATGTAAGGTGTTCTTAGGAGTTGTAACGCGTCCTACATTATTCTAACGTGCTTTTCATGTTGCTAATGTCGCATCCTAAGCCGTAACATCTCCTGAGTTGTCGTACGATGTTCAAAGGACTTGGACGAAATCATTAGGTTTAGTATGGACTTTTAAGGTTTCGTACGTTTTCGTAAGGTGTTGTTTGGAGTTTTAAGGTTTCCTGCGTTATTCTAACGTGCTTTTCATGTTTCTAATATGGCATAAAAAATCTTAAGATGTACAAACTTGTCGTACGATTTTCAAAGGACTGAGACGAATTCATTAGGTGTATTATGGAGTTTTAAGGTTTCGTACGGTGATGTAAG
Organism: Tagetes erecta; assembly: GCA_030867185.1. Classification (NCBI taxonomy): domain Eukaryota; kingdom Viridiplantae; phylum Streptophyta; class Magnoliopsida; order Asterales; family Asteraceae; genus Tagetes; species Tagetes erecta. The sequence goes on from CM061490.1 coordinate 48,526,350, forward strand.
GTGTTCATAGGAGTTGTAAGGCATCCTACATGATACTAACATTCTTTTCGAGTTGTTAATGGGACATAAAGAGTCGTAAGATATCCTAAGTTGTCGTATGATGTTCAAAGGACTCGTACGAATTCATTAGGTATATTATGGAGTTTTAAGGTTTCATACGGTGTTGTAAGGTGTTGTTAGGAGTTGTAAGGAGTCCAACATTATACTAACGTGCTTTTCAAGGTGCTAATATGGCATATAGAGTCGTAAGATGTCTTAAGTTGCCGTACGACGTTCAATGGACTCGGACTAATTCATTAGGTTTATTATGGAGTTTTATAGTTTCGTACGGTGATGTAAGGTGTTCTTAGGAGTTGTAACGCGTCCTACATTATTCTAACGTGCTTTTCATGTTGTAATGTCGCATCCTAAGCTGTAACTTCTCCTGAGTTGTTGTACGATGTTCAAAGGACTTGGACGAAATCATTAGGTTTACTATGGACTTTTAAGGTTTCGTACGTTGTCGTAAGGTGTTGTTTGGAGTTTTAAGGTTTCCTGCGTTATTCTAACGTGCTTTTCATGTTGCTAATATGGCATAAAAAATCTTAAGATGTACAAACTTGTCGTACGATTTTCAAAGGACTGAGACGAATTCATTAGGTGTATTATGGAGTTTTAAGGTTTCGTACGGTGATGTAAGGTGTTCATAGGAGTTGTAAGGCATCCTACATGATACTAACATTCTTTTCGAGTTGTTAATGGGACATAAAGAGTCGTAAGATGTCCTAAGTTGTCGTATGATGTTCAAAGGACTCGTACGAATTCATTAGGTATATTATGGAGTTTTAAGGTTTATTACGGTGTTGTAAGGTGTTGTTAGGAGTTGTAAGGCGTCCAACATTATACTAACATGCTTTTCAAGGTGCTAATATAGCATATAGAGTCGTAAGATGTCTTAAGTTGCCGTACGACTTTTAATGGACTCAGACGAATTCATTAGGTGTATTATGGAGTTTTAAGGTTTCGTACGGTGATGTAAGGTGTTCTTAGGAGTTGTAACGCGTCCTACATTATTCTAACATGCTTTTCATGTTGCTAATGTCGCATCCTAAGCCGTAACATCTCCTGAGTTGTCGTACGATGTTCAAAGGACTTGGACGAAATCATTAGGTTTAGTATGGACTTTTAAGGTTTCGTACGTTGTCGTAAGGTGTTGTTTGGAGTTTTAAGGTTTCCTGCGTTATTCTAATGTGCTTTTCATGTTTCTAACATGGCATAAAAAATCTTAAGATGTACAAACTTGTCGTACGATTTTCAAAGGACTCGGACGAATTCATTAGGTGTATTATGGAGTTTTAAGGTTTCGTACGGTGATGTAAGGTGTTCATAGGAGTTGTAAGGCATCGTACATGATACTAACATTCTTTTCGAGTTGCTAATAGGACATAAAGAGTCGTAAGATGTCCTATGTTGTCGTACGATGTTCAAAGGACTCGTACAAATTCATTAGGTATATTATGGAGTTTTAAGGTTTCATACGGTGTGGTAAGGTGTTGTTAGGAGTTGTAAGGCGTCCAACATTATACTAACGTGCTTTTCATGGTGCTAATATGGCATATAGAGTCGTAAGATGTCTTAAGTTGCTGTACGACGTTCAATGGACTCGGACGAATTCATTAAGTTTATTATGGGGTTTTATAGTTTCGTACGGTGATGTAAGGTGTTCTTAGGTGTTGTAACGCGTCCTACATTATTCTAACGTGCTTTTCATGTTGCTAATGTCGCATCCTAAGCCGTAACATCTCCTGAGTTGTCGTACGATTTTCAAAGGACTCGGACGAATTCATTAGGTGTATTATGGAGTTTTAAGGTTTCGTACGGTGATGTAAGGTGTTCATAGGAGTTGTAAGGCATCCTACATGATACTAACATTCTTTTCGAGTTGCTAATGGGACATAAAGAGTTGTAAGATGTCCTAAGTTGTCGTACGATGTTCAAAGGACTCGTACGAATTCATTAGGTATATTATGTAGTTTTAAGGTTTCATACGGTGTTGTAAGGTGTTGTTAGGAGTTGTAAGGCGTCCAACATTATACTAACGTGCTTTTCAAGGTGCTAATATGGCATATAGAGTCGTAAGATGTCTTAAGTTGCCGTACGACGTTCTATGGACTCGGACGAATTCATTAGGTTTATTGTGGAGTTTTATAGTTTCGTACGGTGATGTAAGGTGTTCTTAGGAGTTGTAACGCGTCATACATTATTCTAACGTGCTTTTCATGTTGTAATGTCGCATCCTAAGCTGTAACTTCTCCTGAGTTGTTGTACGATGTTCAAAGGACTTGGACGAAATCATTAGGTTTAGTATGGACTTTTAAGGTTTCGTACGTTGTCGTAAGGTGTTGTTTGGAGTTTTAAGGTTTCCTGCGTTATTCTAACGTGCTTTTCATGTTGCTAATATGGCATAAAAAATCTTAAGATGTACAAACTTGTCGTACGATTTTCAAAGGACTGAGACGAATTCATTAGGTGTATTATGGAGTTTTAAGGTTTCGTACGGTGATGTTAGGTGTTCATAGGAGTTGTAAGGCATCCTACATGATACTAACGATCTTTTCGAGTTGTTAATGGGACATAAAGAGTCGTAAGATGTCCTAAGTTGTCGTATGATGTTCAAAGGACTCGTACGAATTCATTAGGTATATTATGGAGTTTTAAGGTTTATTACGGTGTTGTAAGGTGTTGTTAGGAGTTGTAAGGCGTCCAACATTATACTAACATGCTTTTCAAGGTGCTAATATGGCATATAGAGTCGTAAGATGTCTTAAGTTGCCGTACGACGTTTAATGGACTCAGACGAATTCATTAGGTTTATTATGGAGTTTTATAGTTTCGTACGGTGATGTAAGGTGTTCTTAGGAGTTGTAACGCGTCCTACATTATTCTAACGTGCTTTTCATGTTGCTAATGTCGCATCCTAAGCCGTAACATCTCCTGAGTTGTCGTACGATGTTCAAAGGACTTGGACGAAATCATTAGGTTTAGTATGGACTTTTAAGGTTTCGTACGTTGTCGTAAGGTGTTGTTTGGAGTTTTAAGGTTTCCTGCGTTATTCTAATGTGCTTTTCATGTTGCTAATATGGCATAAAAAATCTAAAGAAGTAAAACTTGTCGTACGATTTTCAAAGGACTCGGACGAATTCATTATCTGTATTATGGAGTTTTAAGGTTTCGTACGGTGATGTAAGGTGTTCATAGGAGTTGTAAGGTATCCTACATGATACTAACATTCTTTTCGAGTTGCTAATGGGACATAAAGAGTCGTAATATGTCCTAAGTTGTCGTACGATGTTCAAGGACTTGTAAGAATTCATTAGGTATATTATGGAGTTTTAAGGTTTTGTACGGTGTTGTAAGGTGTTGTTAGGAGGTGTAAGGCGTCCAATATTATACTAACGTGCTTTTCAAGGTGCTAATATGGCATATAGAGTCGTAAGATGTCTTTAATTGCCTTACGACGTTCAATAGACTCGGACGGATTCATGAGGTTTATTATGGAGTTTTATAGTTTCGTACGGTGATGTAAGGTGTTCTTAAGAGTTGTAACGCGTCCTACATTATTCTAACGTGCTTTTCATGTTGCTAATGTCGCATCCTAAGCCGTAACATCTCCTGAGTTGTCGTACGATGTTCAAAGGACTTGGACGAAATCATTAGGTTTAGTATGGACTTTTTAGGTTGCGTACGTTGTCGTAAGGTGTTGTTTGGAGTTTTAAGGTTTCCTGCGTTATTCTAATGTGCTTTTCATGGTGCTAATATGGCATAATAAATCTGAAGATGTACAAACAATTCGTATGATGTTCAAAGGACTCGGTCAAATTCATTAGGTGTATTATGGAGATTTATGGTTTCGTACGGTGATGTAAGGAGTTCATAAGAGTTGTTAGGCATGCTACATGATACTAACGTTCTTTTCGAATTGCTAATGGGACATAAAGAGTCGTAAGATGTCCTAAGTTGTCGTACGATGTTCAAAGGACTCGTACGAATTCATTAGGTATATTATGGAGTTTTAAGGTTACGTACGGTGTTGTAAGGTGTTGTTAAGATTTGTAAGGCGTCCAACATTATACTAACGTGCTTTTCAATGTGCTAGTATGGCGTATAAAGTCGTAAGATGTCTTAAGTTACCGTACGACGTTCAATGGACTCGTACGAATTCATTAGGTTTATTATAGAGTTTTATAGTTTCGTACAGTGATGTAAGGTGTTCCTAAGAGTTGTAACGCGTCCTACATTATTCTAACGTGCTTTTGATGTTGCTAATGTCACATCCTAAGCCGTAACATCTCCTGAGTTGTCGTACGATGTTCAAAGGACTTGGACGAATTCATCAGGTTTAGTATGGAGTTTTAAGGTTTTGTAGGTTGTTGTATGGTGTTGTTTGGAGTTTTAAGGCTTCCTGTGTTATTCTAACGTGCTTTTCATGGTGCTAACATGGCATACAAAATCTTAAGATGTACAAACTTGTCGTACGATGTTCAAAGGACTCGGACGAAATCATTAGGTATATTATGGAGTTTTAAGGTTTCGTACGGTGTTGTAAGGTGTTGTTATGAGTTGTAAGGCGTCCAACATTATACTAACATGCTTTTCATGGTGCTAATATGGCATATAGAGTCGTAAGATTTCTTAAGTTGCCGTACGACGTTCAAAGGACTAGGACGAATTCATTAGGTTTATTATGGAGTTTTATAGTTTCGTACGGTGATGTAAGGTGTTCTTAGGAGTTGTAACGCGTCCTAAATTATTCTAACGTTCTTTTCATGTTGCTAATGTCGTATCCTAAGCCGTAACATCTCTTGAGTTGTTGTTCGATGTTCAAAGGACTTGGACGAAATCATTAGGTTTAGTATGGAGTTTAAAGGTTTTGTACGATGTTGTATGGTGTTGTTTGGAGTTTTAAGGTTTCCTGTGTTATTTTAACGTGCTTTTCATGGTGCTAATATGGCATACAAAATCTTAAGATGTACAAACTTGTCGTACGATGTTCAAAGGACTCGGACGAATTCATTAGGTGTATTATGGAGTTTTAAGGTTTCGTACGGTGTTGTAAGGTGTTGTTAGGAGTTGTAAGGCATCCAACATTATACTAACGTGATTTTCAAGGTGCTAATATGGCATATAGAGTCGTAAGATGTGTTAAGTTGTCGTAAGACGTTCAATGGACATAAAGAGTCGTAAGATGTCCTAAGTTGTCGTACGATGTTCAAGGACTTGTAAGAATTCATTAGGTATATTATGGAGTATTAAGGTTTTGTACGGTGTTGTAAGGTGTTGTTATGAGTTGTAAGGCGTCCAACATTATACTAACAAGCTTTTCATGGTGCTAATATGGCATATAGAGTCGTAAGATTTCTTAAGTTGCCGTACGACGTTCAAAGGACTAGGACGAATTCATTAGGTTTATTATGGAGTTTTATAGTTTCGTACGGTGATGTAAGGTGTTCTTAGGAGTTGTAACGCGTCCTAAATTATTCTAACGTTCTTTTCATGTTGCTAATGTCGTATCCTAAGCCGTAACATCTCTTTAGTTGTTGTTCGATGTTCAAAGGACTTGGACGAAATTATTAGGTTTAGTATGGAGTTTAAAGGTTTTGTACGATGTTGTATGGTGTTGTTTGGAGTTTTAAGGTTTCCTGTGTTATTTTAACGTGCTTTTCATGGTGCTAATATGGCAAACAAAATCTTAAGATGTACAAACTTGTCGTACGATGTTCAAAGGACTCGGACGAATTCATTAGGTGTATTATGGAGTTTTAAGGTTTCGTACGGTGTTGTAAGGTGTTGTTAGGAGTTGTAAGGCATCCAACATTATACTAACGTGATTTTCAAGGTGCTAATATGGCATATAGAGTCGTAAGATGTGTTAAGTTGTCGTAAGACGTTCAATGGACATAAAGAGTCGTAAGATGTCCTAAGTTGTCGTACGATGTTCAAGGACTTGTAAGAATTCATTAGGTATATTATGGAGTATTAAGGTTTTGTACGGTGTTGTAAGGTGTTGTTATGAGTTGTAAGGCGTCCAACATTATACTAACAAGCTTTTCATGGTGCTAATATGGCATATAGAGTCGTAAGATTTCTTAAGTTGCCGTACGACGTTCAAAGGACTAGGACGAATTCATTAGGTTTATTATGGAGTTTTATAGTTTCGTACGGTGATGTAAGGTGTTCTTAGGAGTTGTAACGCGTCCTAAATTATTCTAACGTTCTTTTCATGTTGCTAATGTCGTATCCTAAGCCGTAACATCTCTTTAGTTGTTGTTCGATGTTCAAAGGACTTGGACGAAATTATTAGGTTTAGTATGGAGTTTAAAGGTTTTGTACGATGTTGTATGGTGTTGTTTGGAGTTTTAAGGTTTCCTGTGTTATTTTAACGTGCTTTTCATGGTGCTAATATGGCAAACAAAATCTTAAGATGTACAAACTTGTCGTACGATGTTCAAAGGACTCGGACGAATTCATTAGGTGTATTATGGAGTTTTAAGGTTTCGTACGGTGTTGTAAGGTGTTGTTAGGAGTTGTAAGGCATCCAACATTATACTAACGTGATTTTCAAGGTGCTAATATGGCATATAGAGTCGTAAGATGTGTTAAGTTGTCGTAAGACGTTCAATGGACATAAAGAGTCGTAAGATGTCCTAAGTTGTCGTACGATGTTCAAGGACTTGTAAGAATTCATTAGGTATATTATGGAGTATTAAGGTTTTGTACGGTGTTGTAAGGTGTTGTTATGAGTTGTAAGGCGTCCAACATTATACTAACAAGCTTTTCATGGTGCTAATATGGCATATAGAGTCGTAAGATTTCTTAAGTTGCCGTACGACGTTCAAAGGACTAGGACGAATTCATTAGGTTTATTATGGAGTTTTATAGTTTCGTACGGTGATGTAAGGTGTTCTTAGGAGTTGTAACGCGTCCTAAATTATTCTAACGTTCTTTTCATGTTGCTAATGTCGTATCCTAAGCCGTAACATCTCTTTAGTTGTTGTTCGATGTTCAAAGGACTTGGACGAAATTATTAGGTTTAGTATGGAGTTTAAAGGTTTTGTACGATGTTGTATGGTGTTGTTTGGAGTTTTAAGGTTTCCTGTGTTATTTTAACGTGCTTTTCATGGTGCTAATATGGCAAACAAAATCTTAAGATGTACAAACTTGTCGTACGATGTTCAAAGGACTCGGACGAATTCATTAGGTGTATTATGGAGTTTTAAGGTTTCGTACGGTGTTGTAAGGTGTTGTTAGGAGTTGTAAGGCATCCAACATTATACTAACGTGATTTTCAAGGTGCTAATATGGCATATAGAGTCGTAAGATGTGTTAAGTTGTCGTAAGACGTTCAATGGACATAAAGAGTCGTAAGATGTCCTAAGTTGTCGTACGATGTTCAAGGACTTGTAAGAATTCATTAGGTATATTATGGAGTATTAAGGTTTTGTACGGTGTTGTAAGGTGTTGTTATGAGTTGTAAGGCGTCCAACATTATACTAACAAGCTTTTCATGGTGCTAATATGGCATATAGAGTCGTAAGATTTCTTAAGTTGCCGTACGACGTTCAAAGGACTAGGACGAATTCATTAGGTTTATTATGGAGTTTTATAGTTTCGTACGGTGATGTAAGGTGTTCTTAGGAGTTGTAACGCGTCCTAAATTATTCTAACGTTCTTTTCATGTTGCTAATGTCGTATCCTAAGCCGTAACATCTCTTGAGTTGTTGTTCGATGTTCAAAGGACTTGGACGAAATTATTAGGTTTAGTATGGAGTTTAAAGGTTTTGTACGATGTTGTATGGTGTTGTTTGGAGTTTTAAGGTTTCCTGTGTTATTTTAACGTGCTTTTCATGGTGCTAATATGGCATACAAAATCTTAAGATGTACAAACTTGTCGTACGATGTTCAAAGGACTCGGACGAATTCATTAGGTATATTATGGAGTATTAAGGTTTTGTACTGCGTTGTAAGGTGTTGTTAGGAGTTGTAAGGCGTCCAATATTATACTAACACGCTTTTCAAGTTGCTAATATGGCATATAGAGTCGTAAGATGTCTTAAGTTGCCGTACGACGTTCAATGGACTCGGACGAATTCATTAGGTGTATTATGGAATTTTAAGGTTTCGTACGGAGATGTAAGGTGTTCATAGGAGTTGTAAGGCGTCCTACATGATGCTAACATTCTTTTCGAGTTCCTAATGGGGCATAAAGAGTCGTAAGATGTCCTAAGTTGTCGTACGATGTTCAAAGGACTCGTACGAATTCATTAGGTATTTTATGGAGTCTTTAAGGTTTCGTACGGTGTTGTAAGCTGTTTTTAGGAGTTGTAAGCCGTCCAACATTATACTAACGTGCTTTTCAAGGTGCTAATATTGCATATAGAGTCGTAAGATGTCTTAAGTTGCCGTACGACGTTCAAAGGACTCGGACAAATTCATTAGGTTTATTATGGAGTTTTATAGTTTCGTACGGTGATGTAAGGTGTTCTTAGGAGTTGTAACGCGTCCTACATTATTCTAACGTGTTTTTCATGTTGCAAATGTCGCATCCTAAGCCGTAACATCTCCTTAGTTGTCGTAAGATGTTCAAAGGACTTGGACGAAATCATCAGGTTTAGTATGGAGTTTTAAAGTTTTGTACGTTGTTGTATGGTGTTGTTTGGAGTTTTAAGCCTTCCTGTGTTATTCTAACGTGCTTTCATGGTACTAATCTGGCATACAAAATCTTAAAATGTACAAACTTGTTGTACGATGTTCAAAGGACTCGGACGAATTCATTAGGTGTATTATGGAATTTTAAGGTTTCGTACGGAGATGTAAGGTGTTCATAGGAGTTGTAAGGCGTCCTACATGATGCTAACATTCTTTTCGAGTTCCTAATGGGGCATAAAGAGTCGTAAGATGTCCTAAGTTGTCGTACGATGTTCAAAGGACTCGTACGAATTCATTAGGTATTTTATGGAGTCTTTAAGGTTTCGTACGGTGTTGTAAGATGTTTTTAGGAGTTGTAAGCCGTCCAACATTATACTAACGTGCTTTTCAAGGTGCTAATATGGCATATAGAGTCGTAAGATGTCTTAAGTTGCCGTACGACGTTCAAAGGACTCGGACAAATTCATTAGGTTTATTATGGAGTTTTATAGTTTCGTACGGTGATGTAAGGTGTTCTTAGGAGTTGTAACGCGTCCTACATTATTCTAACGTGTTTTTCATGTTGCTAATGTCGCATCCTCAGCCGTAACATCTCCTAAGTTGTCGTACGATGTTCAAAGGACTTGGACGAAATCATTAGGTTTAATATGGACTTTTAAGGTTTCGTACGTTGTCGTAAGGTGTTGTTTGGAGTTTTCAGGTTTCCTGCGTTATTCTAACATGCTTTTCATGGTGCTAATATGGCATAAAAAATCTTAAGATGTACAAACTTGTCGTACGATGTTCAAAGGACTCGGACGAATTCATTAGGTGTATTATGGAGTTTTAAGGTTTCGTACGGAGATGTAAGGTGTTCATAGGAGTTGTAAGGCGTCCTACATGATGCTAACGTTCTTTTCGAGTTCCTAATGGGGCATAAAGAGTCGTAAGATGTCCTAAGTTGTCGTACGATGTTCAAAGGACTCGTACGAATTCATTAGGTATTTTATGGAGTTTTTAAGGTTTCGTACGGTGTTGTAAGGTGTTTTTAAGAGTTGTAAGGCGTCCAACATTATACTAACGTGCTTTTCAAGGTGCTAATATAGCATATAGAGTCGTAAGATGTCTTAAGTTGCCGTACGACGTTCAAACGACTCGGACAAATTCATTAGGTTTATTATGGAGTTTTATAGTTTCGTACGGTGATGTAAGGTGTTCTTAGGAGTTGTAACGCGTCCTACATTATTCTAACGTGCTTTTCATGTTGCTAATGTCGCATCCTCAGCCGTAACATCTCCTGAGTTGTCGTACGATGTTCAAAGGACTTGGACGAAATCATTAGGTTTAATATGGACTTTTAAGGTTTCGTACGTTGTCGTAAGGTGTTGTTTGGAGTTTTCAGGTTTCCTGCGTTATTCTAACATGCTTTTCATGGTGCTAATATGGCATAAAAAATCTTAAGATGTACAAACTTGTCGTACGATGTTCAAAGGACTCGGACGAATTCATTAGGTGTATTATGGAGTTTTAAGGTTTCGTACGGAGATGTAAGGTGTTCATAGGAGTTGTAAGGCGTCCTACATGATGCTAACATTCTTTTCGAGTTCCTAATGGGGCATAAAGAGTCGTAAGATGTCCTAAGTTGTCGTACGATGTTCAAAGGACTCGTACGAATTCATTAGGTATTTTATGGAGTTTTTAAGGTTTCGTACGGTGTTGTAAGGTGTTTTTAGGAGTTGTAAGGCGTCCAACATTATACTAACGTGCTTTTCAAGGTGCTAATATGGCATATAGAGTCGTAAGATGTCTTAAGTTGCCGTACGACGTTCAAAGGACTCGGACGAATTCATTAGGTTTATTATGGAGTTTTATAGTTTCGTACGGTGATGTAAGGTGTTCTTAGGAGTTGTAACGCGTCCTACATTATTCTAACGTGCTTTTCATGTTGCGAATGTCGCATCCTCAGCCGTAACATCTCCTGAGTTGTCGTACGATGTTCAAAGGACTTGGACGAAATCATTAGGTTTAATATGGACTTTTAAGGTTTTGTACGTTGTTGTATGGAGTTGTTTGGAGTTTTAAGCCTTCCTGTGTTATTCTAACGTGCTTTCATGGTACTAATCTGGCATACAAAATCTTAAGATGTACAAACTTGTCGTACGATGTTCAAAGGACTCGGACGAATTCATTAGGTGTATTATGGAGTTTTAAGGTTTCGTACGGAGATGTAAGGTGTTCATAGGAGTTGTAAGGCGTCCTACATGATGCTAACATTCTTTTCGAGTTCCTAATGGGGCATAAAGAGTCGTAAGATGTCCTAAGTTGTCGTACGATGTTCAAAGGACTCGTACGAATTCATTAGGTATTTTATGGAGTTTTTAAGGTTTCGTACGGTGTTGTAAGGTGTTTTTAGGAGTTGTAAGCCGTCCAATATTATACTAACGTGCTTTTCAAGGTGCTAATATGGCATATAGAGTCGTAAGATGTCTTAAGTTGTCGTACGACGTTCAAAGGACTCGGACAAATTCATTAGGTTTATTATGGAGTTTTATAGTTTCGTACGGTGATGTAAGGTGTTCTTAGGAGTTGTAACAAGTCCTACATTATTCTAACGTGCTTTTCATGTTGCTAATGTCGCATCCTCAGCCGTAACATCTCCTGAGTTGTCGTACGATGTTCAAAGGACTTGGACGAAATCATTAGGTTTAATATGGACTTTTAAGGTTTTGTACGTTGTCGTAAGGTGTTGTTTGGAGTTTTCAGGTTTCCTGCGTTATTCTAACATGCTTTTCATGGTGCTAATATGGCATAAAAAATCTTAAGATGTACAAACTTGTCGTACGATGTTCAAAGGACTCGGACGAATTCATTAGGTGTATAATGGAGTTTTAAGGTTTCGTACGGAGATGTAAGGTGTTCATAGTAGTTGTAAGGCGTCCTACATGATGCTAACGTTCTTTTCGAGTTCCTAATGGGGCATAAAGAGTCGTAAGATGTCCTAAGTTGTCGTACGATGTTCAAAGGACTCGTACGAATTCATTAGGTATTTTATGGAGTTTTTAAGGTTTCGTACGGTGTTGTAAGGTGTTTTTAGGAGTTGTAAGCCGTCCAACATTATACTAACGTGCTTTCCAAGGTGCTAATATTGCATATAGAGTCGTAAGATGTCTTAAGTTGCCGTACGACGTTCAAACGACTCGGACAAATTCATTAGGTTTATTATGGAGTTTTATAGTTTCGTACGGTGATGTAAGGTGTTCTTAGGAGTTGTAACGCGTCCTACATTATTCTAACGTGCTTTTCATGTTGCTAATGTCGCATCCTCAGCCGTAACATCTCCGAAGTTGTCGTACGATGTTCAAAGGACTTGGACGAAATCATTAGGTTTAATATGGACTTTTAAGGTTTCGTACGTTGTCGTAAGGTGTTGTTTGGAGTTTTCAGGTTTCCTGCGTTATTCTAACATGCTTTTCATGGTGCTAATATGGCATAAAAAATCTTAAGATGTACAAACTTGTCGTACGATGTTCAAAGGACTCGGACGAATTCATTAGGTGTATTATGGAATTTTAAGGTTTGGTACGGAGATGTAAGGTGTTCATAGGAGTTGTAAGGCGTCCTACATGATGCTAACATTCTTTTCGAGTTCCTAATGGGGCATAAAGAGTCGTAAGATGTCCTAAGTTGTCGTACGATGTTCAAAGGACTCGTACGAATTCATTAGGTATTTTATGGAGTCTTTAAGGTTTCGTACGGTGTTGTAAGGTGTTTTTAGGAGTTGTAAGCCGTCCAACATTATACTAACGTGCTTTTCAAGGTGCTAATATTGCATATAGAGTCGTAAGATGTCTTAAGTTGCCGTACGACGTTCAAACGACTCGGACAAATTCATTAGGTTTATTATGGAGTTTTATAGTTTCGTACGGTGATGTAAGGTGTTCTTAGGAGTTGTAACGCGTCCTACATTATTCTAACGTGCTTTTCATGTTGCTAATGTCGCATCCTCAGCCGTAACATCTCCTGAGTTGTCGTACGATGTTCAAAGGACTTGGACGAAATCATTAGGTTTAATATGGACTTTTAAGGTTTCGTACGTTGTCGTAAGGTGTTGTTTGGAGTTTTCAGGTTTCCTGCGTTATTCTAACATGCTTTTCATGGTGCTAATATGGCATAAAAAATCTTAAGATGTACAAACTTGTCGTACGATGTTCAAAGGACTCGGACGAATTCATTAGGTGTATTATGGAGTTTTAAGGTTTCGTACGGAGATGTAAGGTGTTCATAGGAGTTGTAAGGCGTCCTACATGATGCTAACGTTCTTTTCGAGTTCCTAATGGGGCATAAAGAGTCGTAAGATGTCCTAAGTTGTCGTACGATGTTCAAAGGACTCGTACGAATTCATTAGGTATTTTATGGAGTTTTTAAGGTTTCGTACGGTGTTGTAAGGTGTTTTTAAGAGTTGTAAGGCGTCCAACATTATACTTTCGTGCTTTTCAAGGTGCTAATATGGCATATAGAGTCGTAAGATGTCTTAAGTTGTCGTACGACGTTCAAAGGACTCGGACGAATTCATTAGGTTTATTATGGAGATTTATAGTTTCGTACGGCGATGTAAGGTGTTCTTAGGAGTTGTAACGCGTCCTACATTATTCTAACGTGCTTTTCATGTTGTTAATGTCGCATCCTCAGCCGTAACATCTCCTTAGTTGTCGTACGATGTTCAAAGGACTTGGACGAAATCATTAGGTTTAATATGGACTTTTAAGGTTTCGTACGTTGTCGTAAGGTGTTGTTTGGAGTTTTCAGGTTTCCTGCGTTATTCTAACATGCTTTTCATGGTGCTAATATGGCATAAAAAATCTTAAGATGTACAAACTTGTCGTACGATGCTCAAAGGACTCGGACGAATTCATTAGGTGTATTATAGAGTTTTAAGGTTTCGTACGGAGATGTAAGGTGTTCATAGGAGTTGTAAGGCGTCATACATGATGCTAACGTTCTTTTCGAGTTCCTAATGGGGCATAAAGAGTCGTAAGATGTCCTAAGTTGTCGTACGATGTTCAAAGGACTTGGACGAAATCATTAGGTTTAATATGGACTTTTAAGGTTTCGTACGTTGTCGTAAGGTGTTGTTTGGAGTTTTCAGGTTTCCTGCGTTATTCTAACATGCTTTTCATGGTGCTAATATGGCATAAAAAATCTTAAGATGTACAAACTTGTCGTACGATGTTCAAAGGACTCGGACGAATTCATTAGGTGTATTATGGAGTTTTAAGGTTTCGTACGGAGATGTAAGGTGTTCATAGGAGTTGTAAGGCGTCCTACATGATGCTAACGTTCTTTTCGAGTTCCTAATGGGGCATAAAGAGTCGTAAGATGTCCTAAGTTGTCGTACGATGTTCAAAGGACTCGTACGAATTCATTATGTATTTTATGGAGTTTTTAAGGTTTCGTACGGTGTTGTAAGGTGTTTTTAAGAGTTGTAAGGCGTCCAACATTATACTAACGTGCTTTTCAAGGTGCTAATATGGCATATAGAGTCGTAAGATGTCTTAAGTTGCCGTACGACGTTCAAAGGACTCGGACGAATTCATTAGGTTTATTATGGAGATTTATAGTTTCGTACGGTGATGTAAGGTGTTCTTAGGAGTTGTAACGCGTCCTACATTATTCTAACGTGCTTTTCATGTTGCTAATGTCGCATCCTCAGCCGTAACATCTCCTGAGTTGTCGTACGATGTTCAAAGGACTTGGACGAAATCATTAGGTTTAATATGGACTTTTAAGGTTTCGTACGTTGTCGTAAGGTGTTGTTTGGAGTTTTCAGGTTTCCTGCGTTATTCTAACATGCTTTTCATGGTGCTAATATGGCATAAAATCTTAAGATGTACAAACTTGTCGTACGATGCTCAAAGGACTCGGACGAATTCATTAGGTGTATTATGGAGTTTTAAGGTTTCGTACGGAGATGTAAGGTGTTCATAGGAGTTGTAAGGCGTCCTACATGATGCTAACGTTCTTTTCGAGTTCCTAATGGGGCATAAAGAGTCGTAAGATGTCCTAAGTTGTCGTACGATGTTCAAAGGACTCGTACGAATTCATTATGTATTTTATGGAGTTTATAAGGTTTCGTACGGTGTTGTAAGGTGTTTTTAAGAGTTGTAAGGCGTCCAACATTATACTAACGTGCTTTTCAAGGTGCTAATATGGCATATAGAGTCGTAAGATGTCTTAAGTTGCCGTACGACGTTCAAAGGACTCGGACGAATTCATTAGGTTTATTATGGAGATTTATAGTTTCGTACGGTGATGTAAGGTGTTCTTAGGAGTTGTAACGCGTCCTACATTATTCTAACGTGCTTTTCATGTTGCTAATGTCGCATCCTCAGCCGTAACATCTCCTGAGTTGTCGTACGATGTTCAAAGGACTTGGACGAAATCATTAGGTTTAATATGGACTTTTAAGGTTTCGTACGTTGTCGTAAGGTGTTGTTTGGAGTTTTCAGGTTTCCTGCGTTATTCTAACATGCTTTTCATGGTGCTAATATGGCATAAAATCTTAAGATGTACAAACTTGTCGTACGATGCTCAAAGGACTCGGACGAATTCATTAGGTGTATTATGGAGTTTTAAGGTTTCGTACGGAGATGTAAGGTGTTCATAGGAGTTGTAAGGCGTCCTACATGATGCTAACATTCTTTTCGAGTTCCTAATGGGGCATAAAGAGTCGTAAGATGTCCTAAGTTGTCGTACGATGTTCAAAGGACTCGTACGAATTCATTAGGTATTTTATGGAGTCTTTAAGGTTTCGTACGGTGTTGTAAGGTGTTTTTAGGAGTTGTAAGCCGTCCAACATTATACTAACGTGCTTTTCAAGGTGCTAATATTGCATATAGAGTCGTAAGATGTCTTAAGTTGTCGTACGACGTTCAAACGACTCGGACAAATTCATTAGGTTTATTATGGAGTTTTATAGTTTCGTACGGTGATGTAAGGTGTTCTTAGGAGTTGTAACGCGTCCTACATTATTCTAACGTGCTTTTCATGTTGCTAATGTCGCATCCTCAGCCGTAACATCTCCTGAGTTGTCGTACGATGTTCAAAGGACTTGGACGAAATCATTAGGTTTAATATGGACTTTTAAGGTTTCGTACGTTGTCGTAAGGTGTTGTTTGGAGTTTTCAGGTTTCCTGCGTTATTCTAACATGCTTTTCATGGTGCTAATATGGCATAAAAAATCTTAAGATGTACAAACTTGTCGTACGATGTTCAAAGGACTCGGACGAATTCATTAGGTGTATTATGGAGTTTTAAGGTTTCGTACGGAGATGTAAGGTGTTCATAGGAGTTGTAAGGCGTCCTACATGATGCTAACGTTCTTTTCGAGTTCCTAATGGGGCATAAAGAGTCGTAAGATGTCCTAAGTTGTCGTACGATGTTCAAAGGACTCGTACGAATTCATTATGTATTTTATGGAGTTTTTAAGGTTTCGTACGGTGTTGTAAGGTGTTTTTAAGAGTTGTAAGGCGTCCAACATTATACTAACGTGCTTTTCAAGGTGCTAATATGGCATATAGAGTCGTAAGATGTCTTAAGTTGCCGTACGACGTTCAAAGGACTCGGACGAATTCATTAGGTTTATTATGGAGATTTATAGTTTCGTACGGTGATGTAAGGTGTTCTTAGGAGTTGTAACGCGTCCTACATTATTCTAACGTGCTTTTCATGTTGCTAATGTCGCATCCTCAGCCGTAACATCTCCTGAGTTGTCGTACGATGTTCAAAGGACTTGGACGAAATCATTAGGTTTAATATGGACTTTTAAGGTTTCGTACGTTGTCGTAAGGTGTTGTTTGGAGTTTTCAGGTTTCCTGCGTTATTCTAACATGCTTTTCATGGTGCTAATATGGCATAAAAAATCTTAAGATGTACAAACTTGTCGTACGATGTTCAAAGGACTCGGACGAATTCATTAGGTGTATTATGGAGTTTTAAGGTTTCGTACGGAGATGTAAGGTGTTCATAGGAGTTGTAAGGCGTCCTACATGATGCTAACGTTCTTTTCGAGTTCCTAATGGGGCATAAAGAGTCGTAAGATGTCCTAAGTTGTCGTACGATGTTCAAAGGACTCGTACGAATTCATTAGGTATTTTATGGAGTTTTTAAGGTTTCGTACGGTGTTGTAAGGTGTTTTTAAGAGTTGTAAGGCGTCCAACATTATACTATCGTGCTTTTCAAGGTGCTAATATGGCATATAGAGTCGTAAGATGTCTTAAGTTGTCGTACGACGTTCAAAGGACTCGGACGAATTCATTAGGTTTATTATGGAGATTTATAGTTTCGTACGGCGATGTAAGGTGTTCTTAGGAGTTGTAACGCGTCCTACATTATTCTAACGTGCTTTTCATGTTGTTAATGTCGCATCCTCAGCCGTAACATCTCCTTAGTTGTCGTACGATGTTCAAAGGACTTGGACGAAATCATTAGGTTTAATATGGACTTTTAAGGTTTCGTACGTTGTCGTAAGGTGTTGTTTGGAGTTTTCAGGTTTCCTGCGTTATTCTAACATGCTTTTCATGGTGCTAATATGGCATAAAAAATCTTAAGATGTACAAACTTGTCGTACGATGCTCAAAGGACTCGGACGAATTCATTAGGTGTATTATAGAGTTTTAAGGTTTCGTACGGAGATGTAAGGTGTTCATAGGAGTTGTAAGGCGTCATACATGATGCTAACGTTCTTTTCGAGTTCCTAATGGGGCATAAAGAGTCGTAAGATGTCCTAAGTTGTCGTACGATGTTCAAAGGACTTGGACGAAATCATTAGGTTTAATATGGACTTTTAAGGTTTCGTACGTTGTCGTAAGGTGTTGTTTGGAGTTTTCAGGTTTCCTGCGTTATTCTAACATGCTTTTCATGGTGCTAATATGGCATAAAAAATCTTAAGATGTACAAACTTGTCGTACGATGTTCAAAGGACTCGGACGAATTCATTAGGTGTATTATGGAGTTTTAAGGTTTCGTACGGAGATGTAAGGTGTTCATAGGAGTTGTAAGGCGTCCTACATGATGCTAACGTTCTTTTCGAGTTCCTAATGGGGCATAAAGAGTCGTAAGATGTCCTAAGTTGTCGTACGATGTTCAAAGGACTCGTACGAATTCATTATGTATTTTATGGAGTTTTTAAGGTTTCGTACGGTGTTGTAAGGTGTTTTTAAGAGTTGTAAGGCGTCCAACATTATACTAACGTGCTTTTCAAGGTGCTAATATGGCATATAGAGTCGTAAGATGTCTTAAGTTGCCGTACGACGTTCAAAGGACTCGGACGAATTCATTAGGTTTATTATGGAGATTTATAGTTTCGTACGGTGATGTAAGGTGTTCTTAGGAGTTGTAACGCGTCCTACATTATTCTAACGTGCTTTTCATGTTGCTAATGTCGCATCCTCAGCCGTAACATCTCCTGAGTTGTCGTACGATGTTCAAAGGACTTGGACGAAATCATTAGGTTTAATATGGACTTTTAAGGTTTCGTACGTTGTCGTAAGGTGTTGTTTGGAGTTTTCAGGTTTCCTGCGTTATTCTAACATGCTTTTCATGGTGCTAATATGGCATAAAAAATCTTAAGATGTACAAACTTGTCGTACGATGCTCAAAGGACTCGGACGAATTCATTAGGTGTATTATGGAGTTTTAAGGTTTCGTACGGAGATGTAAGGTGTTCATAGGAGTTGTAAGGCGTCCTACATGATGCTAACGTTCTTTTCGAGTTCCTAATGGGGCATAAAGAGTCGTAAGATGTCCTAAGTTGTCGTACGATGTTCAAAGGACTCGTACGAATTCATTAGGTATTTTATGGAGTTTTTATGGTTTCGTACGGTGTTGTAAGGTGTTTTTAAGAGTTGTAAGGCGTCCAACATTATACTAACGTGCTTTTCAAGGTGCTAATATGGCATATAGAGTCGTAAGATGTCTTAAGTTGCCGTACGACGTTCAAAGGACTAGGACAAATTCATTAGGTTTATTATGGAGATTTATAGTTTCGTACGGTGATGTAAGGTGTTCTTAGGAGTTGTAACGCGTCCTACATTATTCTAACGTGCTTTTCATGTTGTTAATGTCGCATCCTCAGCCGTAACATCTCCTTAGTTGTCGTACGATGTTCAAAGGACTTGGACGAAATCAATAGGTTTAATATGGACTTTTAAGGTTTCGTACGTTGTCGTAAGGTGTTGTTTGGAGTTTTCAGGTTTCCTGCGTTATTCTAACATGCTTTTCATGGTGCTAATATGGCATAAAAAGTCTTAAGATGTACAAACTTGTCGTACGATGTTCAAAGGACTCGGACGAATTCATTAGGTGTATTATGGGGTTTTAAGGTTTCGTACGGAGATGTAAGGTGTTCATAGGAGTTGTAAGGCGTCATACATGATGCTAACGTTCTTTTCGAGTTCCTAATGGGGCAAAAAGAGTCGTAAGATGTCCTAAGTTGTCGTACGATGTTCAAAGGACTCGTACGAATTCATTAGGTATTTTATGGAGTTTTTAAGGTTTCGTACGGTGTTGTAAGGTGTTTTTAGGAGTTGTAAGGCGTCCAACATTATACTAACGTGCTTTTCAAGGTGCTAATATGGCATATAGAGTCGTAAGATGTCTTAAGTTGCCGTACGACGTTCAAAAGACTCGGACGAATTCATTAGGTTTATTATGGAGTTTTATAGTTTCGTACGGTGATGTAAGGTGTTCTTAGGAGTTGTAACGCGTCCTACATTATTCTAACGTTCTTTTCATGTTGCTAATGTCGCATCCTAAGCCGTAACATCTCCTGAGTTGTCATTCGATGTTCAAAGGACTTGGAAGAAATCATTAGGTTTAGTATTGAGTTTTAAGGTTTTGTACGATGTTGTATGTTGTTGCTTGGAGTTTTAAAGTTTCCTGCGTTATTCTAACGTGCTTTTCATGGTGCTAATATGGCATACAAAATCTTAAGATGTACAAACTTGTCGTACGATGTTCAAAGGACTCGGACGAATTCATTAGGTGTATTATGGAGTTTTAAGGTTTCGTACGGAGATGTAAGGTGTTCATAGGAGTTGTAAGGCGTTCTACATGATGCTAACGTTCTTTTCGAGCTCCTAATGGGGCATAAAGAGTCGTAAGATGTCCTAAGTTGTCGTACGATGTTCAAAGGACTCGTACGAATTCATTAGGTATTTTATGGAGTTTTTAAGGTTTCGTACGGTGTTGTAAGGTGTTTTTAAGAGTTGTAAGGCGTCCAACATTATACTAACGTGCTTTTCAAGGTGCTAATATGGCATATAGAGTCGTAAGATGTCTTAAGTTGCCGTACGACGTTCAAAGGACTCGGACAAATTCATTAGGTTTATTATGGAGTTTTATAGTTTCGTACGGTGATGTAAGGTGTTCTTAGGAGTTGTAACGCGTCCTACATTATTCTAACGTGCTTTTCATGTTGCTAATGTCGCATCCTCAGCCGTAACTTCTCCTGAGTTGTCGTACGATGTTCAAAGGACTTGGACGAAATCATTAGGTTTAATATGGACTTTTAAGGTTTCGTACGTTGTCGTAAGGTGTTGTTTGGAGTTTTCAGGTTTCCTGCGTTATTCTAACATGCTTTTCATGGTGCTAATATGGCATAAAAAATCTTAAGATGTACAAACTTGTCGTACGGTGTTCAAAGGACTCGGACGAATTCATTAGGTGTATTATGGAGTTTTAAGGTTTCGTACGGAGATGTAAGGTGTTCATAGGAGTTGTAAGGCGTCCTACATGATGCTAACGTTCTTTTCGAGTTCCTAATGGGGCATAAAGAGTCGTAAGATGTCCTAAGTTGTCGTACGATGTTCAAAGGACTCGTACGAATTCATTAGGTATTTTATGGAGTTTTTAAGGTTTCGTACGGTGTTGTAAGGTGTTTTTAAGAGTTGTAAGGCGTCCAACATTATACTAACGTGCTTTTCAAGGTGCTAATATGGCATATAGAGTCGTAAGATGTCTTAAGTTGCCGTACGACGTTCAAAGGACTCGGACGAATTCATTAGGTTTATTATGGAGATTTATAGTTTCGTACAGTGATGTAAGGTGTTCTTAGGAGTTGTAACGCGTCCTACATTATTCTAACGTGCTTTTCATGTTGTTAATGTCGCATCCTCAGCCGTAACATCTCCTTAGTTGTCGTACGATGTTCAAAGGACTTGGACGAAATCATTAGGTTTAATATGGACTTTTAAGGTTTCGTACGTTGTCGTAAGGTGTTGTTTGGAGTTTTCAGGTTTCCTGCGTTATTCTAACATGCTTTTCATGGTGCTAATATGGCATAAAAAATCTTAAGATGTACAAACTTGTCGTACGGTGTTCAAAGGACTCGGACGAATTCATTAGGTGTATTATGGAGTTTTAAGGTTTCGTACGGAGATGTAAGGTGTTCATAGGAGTTGTAAGGCGTCCTACATGATGCTAACGTTCTTTTCGAGTTCCTAATGGGGCATAAAGAGTCGTAAGATGTCCTAAGTTGTCGTACGATGTTCAAAGGACTCGTACGAATTCATTAGGTATTTTATGGAGTTTTTAAGGTTTCGTACGGTGTTGTAAGGTGTTTTTAAGAGTTGTAAGGCGTCCAACATTATACTAACGTGCTTTTCAAGGTGCTAATATGGCATATAGAGTCGTAAGATGTCTTAAGTTGCCGTACGACGTTCAAAGGACTCGGACGAATTCATTAGGTTTATTATGGAGATTTATAGTTTCGTACAGTGATGTAAGGTGTTCTTAGGAGTTGTAACGCGTCCTACATTATTCTAACGTGCTTTTCATGTTGTTAATGTCGCATCCTCAGCCGTAACATCTCCTTAGTTGTCGTACGATGTTCAAAGGACTTGGACGAAATCATTAGGTTTAATATGGACTTTTAAGGTTTCGTACGTTGTCGTAAGGTGTTGTTTGGAGTTTTCAGGTTTCCTGCGTTATTCTAACATGCTTTTCATGGTGCTAATATGGCATAAAAAATCTTAAGATGTACAAACTTGTCGTACGATGTTCAAAGGACTCGGACGAATTCATTAGGTGTATTATGGAGTTTTAAGGTTTCGTACGGAGATGTAAGGTGTTCATAGGAGTTGTAAGGCGTCCTACATGATGCTAACGTTCTTTTCGAGTTCCTAATGGGGCATAGAGAGTCGTAAGATGTCCTAAGTTGTTGTACGATGTTCAAAGGACTCGTACGAATTCATTAGGTATTTTATGGAGTTTTTAAGGTTTCGTACGGTGTTGTAAGGTGTTTTTAGGAGTTGTAAGGCGTCCAACATTATACTAACGTGCTTTTCAAGATGCTAATATGGCATATAGAGTCGTAAGATGTCTTAAGTTGTCGTACGACGTTCAAAGGACTCGGACGAATTCATTAGGTTTATTATGGAGATTTATAGTTTCGTACGGTGATGTAAGGTGTTCTTAGGAGTTGTAACGCGTCCTACATTATTCTAACGTTCTTTTCATGTTGCTAATGTCGCATCCTAAGCCGTAACATCTCCTGAGTTTTCATTCGATGTTCAAAGGACTTGGAAGAAATCATTAGGTTTAGTATTGAGTTTTAAGGTTTTGTACGATGTTGTATGTTGTTGCTTGGAGTTTTAAAGTTTCCTGCGTTATTCTAACGTGCTTTTCATGGTGCTAATATGGCATACAAAATCTTAAGATGTACAAACTTGTCGTACGATGTTCAAAGGACTCGGACGAATTCATTAGGTGTATTATGGAGTTTTAAGGTTTCGTACGGAGATGTAAGGTGTTCATAGGAGTTGTAAGGCGTCCTACATGATGCTAACGTTCTTTTCGAGCTCCTAATGGGGCATAAAGAGTCGTAAGATGTCCTAAGTTGTCGTACGATGTTCAAAGGACTAGTACGAATTCATTAGGTATTTTATGGAGTTTTTAAGGTTTCGTACGGTGTTGTAAGGTGTTTTTAAGAGTTGTAAGGCGTCCAACATTATACTAACGTGTTTTACAAGGTGCTAATATGGCATATAGAGTCGTAAGATGTCTTAAGTTGCCGTACGACGTTCAAAGGACTCGGACAAATTCATTAGGTTTATTATGGAGTTTTATAGTTTCGTACGGTGATGTAAGGTGTTCTTAGGAGTTGTAACGCGTCCTACATTATTCTAACGTGCTTTTAATGTTGCTAATGTCGCATCCTCAGCCGTAACTTCTCCTGAGTTGTCGTACGATGTTCAAAGGACTTGGACGAAATCATTAGGTTTAATATGGACTTTTAAGGTTTCGTACGTTGTCGTAAGGTGTTGTTTGGAGTTTTCAGGTTTCCTGCGTTATTCTAACATGCTTTTCATGGTGCTAATATGGCATAAAAAATCTAAAGATGTACAAACTTGTCGTACGATGTTCAAAGGACTCGGACGAATTCATTAGGTGTATTATGGAGTTTTAAGGTTTCGTACGGAGATGTAAGGTGTTCATAGGAGTTGTAAGGCGTCCTACATGATGCTAACGTTCTTTTCGAGTTCCTAATGGGGCATAAAGAGTCGTAAGATGTCCTAAGTTGCCGTACGATGTTCAAAGGACTCGTACGAATTCATTAGGTATTTTATGGAGTTTTTAAGGTTTCGTACGGTGTTGTAAGGTGTTTTTAAGAGTTGTAAGGCGTCCAACATTATACTAACGTGTTTTTCAAGGTGCTAATATGGCATATAGAGTCGTAAGATGTCTTAAGTTGCCGTACGACGTTCAAAGGACTCGGACAAATTCATTAGGTTTATTATGGAGTTTTATAGTTTCGTACGGTGATGTAAGGTGTTCTTAGGAGTTGTAACGCGTCCTACATTATTCTAACGTGCTTTTAATGTTGCTAATGTCGCATCCTCAGCCGTAACTTCTCCTGAGTTGTCGTACGATGTTCAAAGGACTTGGACGAAATCATTAGGTTTAATATGGACTTTTAAGGTTTCGTACGTTGTCGTAAGGTGTTGTTTGGAGTTTTCAGGTTTCCTGCGTTATTCTAACATGCTTTTCATGGTGCTAATATGGCATAAAAAATCTAAAGATGTACAAACTTGTCGTACGATGTTCAAAGGACTCGGACGAATTCATTAGGTGTATTATGGAGTTTTAAGGTTTCGTACGGAGATGTAAGGTGTTCATAGGAGTTGTAAGGCGTCCTACATGATGCTAACGTTCTTTTCGAGCTCCTAATGGGGCATAAAGAGTCGTAAGATGTCCTAAGTTGTCGTACGATGTTCAAAGGACTAGTACGAATTCATTAGGTATTTTATGGAGTTTTTAAGGTTTCGTACGGTGTTGTAAGGTGTTTTTAAGAGTTGTAAGGCGTCCAACATTATACTAACGTGTTTTTCAAGGTGCTAATATGGCATATAGAGTCGTAAGATGTCTTAAGTTGCCGTACGACGTTCAAAGGACTCGGACAAATTCATTAGGTTTATTATGGAGTTTTATAGTTTCGTACGGTGATGTAAGGTGCTCTTAGGAGTTGTAACGCGTCCTACATTATTCTAACGTGCTTTTAAATTTGCTAATGTCGCATCCTCAGCCGTAACTTCTCCTGAGTTGTCGTACGATGTTCAAAGGACTTGGACGAAATCATTAGGTTTAATATGGACTTTTAAGGTTTCGTACGTTGTCGTAAGGTGTTGTTTGGAGTTTTCAGGTTTCCTGCGTTATTCTAACATGCTTTTCATGGTGCTAATATGGCATAAAAAATCTAAAGATGTACAAACTTGTCGTACGATGTTCAAAGGACTCGGACGAATTCATTAGGTGTATTATGGAGTTTTAAGGTTTCGTACGGAGATGTAAGGTGTTCATAGGAGTTGTAAGGCGTCCTACATGATGCTAACGTTCTTTTCGAGTTCCTAATGGGGCATAAAGAGTCGTAAGATGTCCTAAGTTGCCGTACGATGTTCAAAGGACTCGTACGAATTCATTAGGTATTTTATGGAGTTTTTAAGGTTTCGTACGGTGTTGTAAGGTGTTTTTAAGAGTTGTAAGGCGTCCAACATTATACTAACGTGTTTTTCAAGGTGCTAATATGGCATATAGAGTCGTAAGATGTCTTAAGTTGCCGTACGACGTTCAAAGGACTCGGACAAATTCATTAGGTTTATTATGGAGTTTTATAGTTTCGTACGGTGATGTAAGGTGTTCTTAGGAGTTGTAACGCGTCCTACATTATTCTAACGTGCTTTTAATGTTGCTAATGTCGCATCCTCAGCCGTAACTTCTCCTGAGTTGTCGTAC
This sequence comes from Tagetes erecta, assembly GCA_030867185.1. Taxonomy (NCBI): domain Eukaryota; kingdom Viridiplantae; phylum Streptophyta; class Magnoliopsida; order Asterales; family Asteraceae; genus Tagetes; species Tagetes erecta. Next base: position 48,551,301 of record CM061490.1, read on the forward strand.
GATGTTCAAAGGACTTGGACGAAATCATTAGGTTTAATATGGACTTTTAAGGTTTCGTACGTTGTCGTAAGGTGTTGTTTGGAGTTTTCAGGTTTCCTGCGTTATTCTAACATGCTTTTCATGGTGCTAATATGGCATAAAAAATCTAAAGATGTACAAACTTGTCGTACGATGTTCAAAGGACTCGGACGAATTCATTAGGTGTATTATGGAGTTTTAAGGTTTCGTACGGAGATGTAAGGTGTTCATAGGAGTTGTAAGGCGTCCTACATGATGCTAACGTTCTTTTCGAGCTCCTAATGGGGCATAAAGAGTCGTAAGATGTCCTAAGTTGTCGTACGATGTTCAAAGGACTAGTACGAATTCATTAGGTATTTTATGGAGTTTTTAAGGTTTCGTACGGTGTTGTAAGGTGTTTTTAAGAGTTGTAAGGCGTCCAACATTATACTAACGTGTTTTTCAAGGTGCTAATATGGCATATAGAGTCGTAAGATGTCTTAAGTTGCCGTACGACGTTCAAAGGACTCGGACAAATTCATTAGGTTTATTATGGAGTTTTATAGTTTCGTACGGTGATGTAAGGTGCTCTTAGGAGTTGTAACGCGTCCTACATTATTCTAACGTGCTTTTAAATTTGCTAATGTCGCATCCTCAGCCGTAACTTCTCCTGAGTTGTCGTACGATGTTCAAAGGACTTGGACGAAATCATTAGGTTTAATATGGACTTTTAAGGTTTCGTACGTTGTCGTAAGGTGTTGTTTGGAGTTTTCAGGTTTCCTGCGTTATTCTAACATGCTTTTCATGGTGCTAATATGGCATAAAAAATCTAAAGATGTACAAACTTGTCGTACGATGTTCAAAGGACTCGGACGAATTCATTAGGTGTATTATGGAGTTTTAAGGTTTCGTACGGAGATGTAAGGTGTTCATAGGAGTTGTAAGGCGTCCTACATGATGCTAACGTTCTTTTCGAGTTCCTAATGGGGCATAAAGAGTCGTAAGATGTCCTAAGTTGTCGTACGATGTTCAAAGGACTCGTACGAATTCATTAGGTATTTTATGGAGTTTTTAAGGTTTCGTACGGTGTTGTAAGGTGTTTTTAAGAGTTGTAAGGCGTCCAACATTATACTAACGTGCTTTTCAAGGTGCTAATATGGCATATAGAGTCGTAAGATGTCTTAAGTTGCCGTACGACGTTCAAAGGACTCGGACGAATTCATTAGGTTTATTATGGAGATTTATAGTTTCGTACAGTGATGTAAGGTGTTCTTAGGAGTTGTAACGCGTCCTACATTATTCTAACGTGCTTTTCATGTTGTTAATGTCGCATCCTCAGCCGTAACATCTCCTTAGTTGTCGTACGATGTTCAAAGGACTTGGACGAAATCATTAGGTTTAATATGGACTTTTAAGGTTTCGTACGTTGTCGTAAGGTGTTGTTTGGAGTTTTCAGGTTTCCTGCGTTATTCTAACATGCTTTTCATGGTGCTAATATGGCATAAAAAATCTTAAGATGTACAAACTTGTCGTACGATGTTCAAAGGACTCGGACGAATTCATTAGGTGTATTATGGAGTTTTAAGGTTTCGTACGGAGATGTAAGGTGTTCATAGGAGTTGAAAGGCGTCCTACATGATGCTAACGTTCTTTTCGAGTTCCTAATGGGGCATAGAGAGTCGTAAGATGTCCTAAGTTGTCGTACGATGTTCAAAGGACTCGTACGAATTCATTAGGTATTTTATGGAGTTTTTAAGGTTTCGTACGGTGTTGTAAGGTGTTTTTAGGAGTTGTAAGGCGTCCAACATTATACTAACGTGCTTTTCAAGGTGCTAATATGGCATATAGAGTCGTAAGATGTCTTAAGTTGCCGTACGACGTTCAAAGGACTCGGACGAATTCATTAGGTTTATTATGGAGATTTATAGTTTCGTACGGTGATGTAAGGTGTTCTTAGGAGTTGTAACGCGTCCTACATTATTCTAACGTTCTTTTCATGTTGCTAATGTCGCATCCTAAGCCGTAACATCTCCTGAGTTTTCATTCGATGTTCAAAGGACTTGGAAGAAATCATTAGGTTTAGTATTGAGTTTTAAGGTTTTGTACGATGTTGTATGTTGTTGCTTGGAGTTTTAAAGTTTCCTGCGTTATTCTAACGTGCTTTTCATGGTGCTAATATGGCATACAAAATCTTAAGATGTACAAACTTGTCGTACGATGTTCAAAGGACTCGGACGAATTCATTAGGTGTATTATGGAGTTTTAAGGTTTCGTACGGAGATGTAAGGTGTTCATAGGAGTTGTAAGGCGTCCTACATGATGCTAACGTTCTTTTCGAGCTCCTAATGGGGCATAAAGAGTCGTAAGATGTCCTAAGTTGTCGTACGATGTTCAAAGGACTAGTACGAATTCATTAGGTATTTTATGGAGTTTTTAAGGTTTCGTACGGTGTTTTTAAGAGTTGTAAGGCGTCCAACATTATACTAACGTGCTTTTCAAGGTGCTAATATGGCATATAGAGTCGTAAGATGTCTTAAGTTGCCGTACGACGTTCAAAGGACTCGGACAAATTCATTAGGTTTATTATGGAGTTTTATAGTTTCGTACGGTGATGTAAGGTGTTCTTAGGAGTTGTAACGCGTCCTACATTATTCTAACGTGCTTTTCATGTTGCTAATGTCGCATCCTCAGCCGTAACTTCTCCTGAGTTGTCGTACGATGTTCAAAGGACTTGGACGAAATCATTAGGTTTAATATGGACTTTTAAGGTTTCGTACGTTGTCGTAAGGTGTTGTTTGGAGTTTTCAGGTTTCCTGCGTTATTCTAACATGCTTTTCATGGTGCTAATATGGCATAAAAAATCTTAAGATGTACAAACTTGTCGTACGGTGTTCAAAGGACTCGGACGAATTCATTAGGTGTATTATGGAGTTTTAAGGTTTCGTACGGAGATGTAAGGTGTTCATAGGAGTTGTAAGGCGTCCTACATGATGCTAACGTTCTTTTCGAGTTCCTAATGGGGCATAAAGAGTCGTAAGATGTCCTAAGTTGTCGTACGATGTTCAAAGGACTCGTACGAATTCATTAGGTATTTTATGGAGTTTTTAAGGTTTCGTACGGTGTTGTAAGGTGTTTTTAAGAGTTGTAAGGCGTCCAACATTATACTAACATGCTTTTCAAGGTGCTAATATGGCATATAGAGTCGTAAGATGTCTTAAGTTGCCGTACGACGTTCAAAGGACTCGGACGAATTCATTAGGTTTATTATGGAGATTTATAGTTTCGTACAGTGATGTAAGGTGTTCTTAGGAGTTGTAACGCGTCCTACATTATTCTAACGTGCTTTTCATGTTGTTAATGTCGCATCCTCAGCCGTAACATCTCCTTAGTTGTCGTACGATGTTCAAAGGACTTGGACGAAATCATTAGGTTTAATATGGACTTTTAAGGTTTCGTACGCTGTCGTAAGGTGTTGTTTGGAGTTTTCAGGTTTCCTGCGTTATTCTAACATGCTTTTCATGGTGCTAATATGGCATAAAAAATCTTAAGATGTACAAACTTGTCGTACGATGTTCAAAGGACTCGGACGAATTCATTAGGTGTATTATGGAGTTTTAAGGTTTCGTACGGAGATGTAAGGTGTTCATAGGAGTTGTAAGGCGTCCTACATGATGCTAACGTTCTTTTCGAGTTCCTAATGGGGCATAGAGAGTCGTAAGATGTCCTAAGTTGTTGTACGATGTTCAAAGGACTCGTACGAATTCATTAGGTATTTTATGGAGTTTTTAAGGTTTCGTACGGTGTTGTAAGGTGTTTTTAGGAGTTGTAAGGCGTCCAACATTATACTAACGTGCTTTTCAAGGTGCTAATATGGCATATAGAGTCGTAAGATGTCTTAAGTTGCCGTACGACGTTCAAAGGACTCGGACGAATTCATTAGGTTTATTATGGAGATTTATAGTTTCGTACGGTGATGTAAGGTGTTCTTAGGAGTTGTAACGCGTCCTACATTATTCTAACGTTCTTTTCATGTTGCTAATGTCGCATCCTAAGCCGTAACATCTCCTGAGTTTTCATTCGATGTTCAAAGGACTTGGAAGAAATCATTAGGTTTAGTATTGAGTTTTAAGGTTTTGTACGATGTTGTATGTTGTTGCTTGGAGTTTTAAAGTTTCCTGCGTTATTCTAACGTGCTTTTCATGGTGCTAATATGGCATACAAAATCTTAAGATGTACAAACTTGTCGTACGATGTTCAAAGGACTCGGACGAATTCATTAGGTGTATTATGGAGTTTTAAGGTTTCGTACGGAGATGTAAGGTGTTCATAGGAGTTGTAAGGCGTCCTACATGATGCTAACGTTCTTTTCGAGCTCCTAATGGGGCATAAAGAGTCGTAAGATGTCCTAAGTTGTCGTACGATGTTCAAAGGACTAGTACGAATTCATTAGGTATTTTATGGAGTTTTTAAGGTTTCGTACGGTGTTGTAAGGTGTTTTTAAGAGTTGTAAGGCGTCCAACATTATACTAACGTGTTTTTCAAGGTGCTAATATGGCATATAGAGTCGTAAGATGTCTTAAGTTGCCGTACGACGTTCAAAGGACTCGGACAAATTCATTAGGTTTATTATGGAGTTTTATAGTTTCGTACGGTGATGTAAGGTGTTCTTAGGAGTTGTAACGCGTCCTACATTATTCTAACGTGCTTTTAATGTTGCTAATGTCGCATCCTCAGCCGTAACTTCTCCTGAGTTGTCGTACGATGTTCAAAGGACTTGGACGAAATCATTAGGTTTAATATGGACTTTTAAGGTTTCGTACGTTGTCGTAAGGTGTTGTTTGGAGTTTTCAGGTTTCCTGCGTTATTCTAACATGCTTTTCATGGTGCTAATATGGCATAAAAAATCTAAAGATGTACAAACTTGTCGTACGATGTTCAAAGGACTCGGACGAATTCATTAGGTGTATTATGGAGTTTTAAGGTTTCGTACGGAGATGTAAGGTGTTCATAGGAGTTGTAAGGCGTCCTACATGATGCTAACGTTCTTTTCGAGTTCCTAATGGGGCATAAAGAGTCGTAAGATGTCCTAAGTTGTCGTACGATGTTCAAAGGACTCGTACGAATTCATTAGGTATTTTATGGAGTTTTTAAGGTTTCGTACGGTGTTGTAAGGTGTTTTTAAGAGTTGTAAGGCGTCCAACATTATACTAACGTGCTTTTCAAGGTGCTAATATGGCATATAGAGTCGTAAGATGTCTTAAGTTGCCGTACGACGTTCAAAGGACTCGGACGAATTCATTAGGTTTATTATGGAGATTTATAGTTTCGTACAGTGATGTAAGGTGTTCTTAGGAGTTGTAACGCGTCCTACATTATTCTAACGTGCTTTTCATGTTGTTAATGTCGCATCCTCAGCCGTAACATCTCCTTAGTTGTCGTACGATGTTCAAAGGACTTGGACGAAATCATTAGGTTTAATATGGACTTTTAAGGTTTCGTACGTTGTCGTAAGGTGTTGTTTGGAGTTTTCAGGTTTCCTGCGTTATTCTAACATGCTTTTCATGGTGCTAATATGGCATAAAAAATCTTAAGATGTACAAACTTGTCGTACGATGTTCAAAGGACTCGGACGAATTCATTAGGTGTATTATGGAGTTTTAAGGTTTCGTACGGAGATGTAAGGTGTTCATAGGAGTTGTAAGGCGTCCTACATGATGCTAACGTTCTTTTCGAGTTCCTAATGGGGCATAGAGAGTCGTAAGATGTCCTAAGTTGTCGTACGATGTTCAAAGGACTCGTACGAATTCATTAGGTATTTTATGGAGTTTTTAAGTTTTCGTACGGTGTTGTAAGGTGTTTTTAGGAGTTGTAAGGCGTCCAACATTATACTAACGTGCTTTTCAAGGTGCTAATATGGCATATAGAGTCGTAAGATGTCTTAAGTTGCTGTACGACGTTCAAAGGACTCGGACGAATTCATTAGGTTTATTATGGAGATTTATAGTTTCGTACGGTGATGTAAGGTGTTCTTAGGAGTTGTAACGCGTCCTACATTATTCTAATGTTCTTTTCATGTTGCTAATGTCGCATCCTAAGCCGTAACATCTCCTGAGTTTTCATTCGATGTTCAAAGGACTTGGAAGAAATCATTAGGTTTAGTATTGAGTTTTAAGGTTTTGTACGATGTTGTATGTTGTTGCTTGGAGTTTTAAAGTTTCCTGCGTTATTCTAACGTGCTTTTCATGGTGCTAATATGGCATACAAAATCTTAAGATGTACAAACTTGTCGTACGATGTTCAAAGGACTCGGACGAATTCATTAGGTGTATTATGGAGTTTTAAGGTTTCGTACGGAGATGTAAGGTGTTCATAGGAGTTGTAAGGCGTCCTACATGATGCTAACGTTCTTTTCGAGCTCCTAATGGGGCATAAAGAGTCGTAAGATGTCCTAAGTTGTCGTACGATGTTCAAAGGACTAGTACGAATTCATTAGGTATTTTATGGAGTTTTTAAGGTTTCGTACGGTGTTGTAAGGTGTTTTTAAGAGTTGTAAGGAGTCCAACATTATACTAACGTGTTTTTCAAGGTGCTAATATGGCATATAGAGTCGTAAGATGTCTTAAGTTGCCGTACGACGTTCAAAGGACTCGGACAAATTCATTAGGTTTATTATGGAGTTTTATAGTTTCGTACGGTGATGTAAGGTGTTCTTAGGAGTTGTAACGCGTCCTACATTATTCTAACGTGCTTTTAATGTTGCTAATGTCGCATCCTCAGCCGTAACTTCTCCTGAGTTGTCGTACGATGTTCAAAGGACTTGGACGAAATCATTAGGTTTAATATGGACTTTTAAGGTTTCGTACGTTGTCGTAAGGTGTTGTTTGGAGTTTTCAGGTTTCCTGCGTTATTCTAACATGCTTTTCATGGTGCTAATATGGCATAAAAAATCTTAAGATGTACAAACTTGTCGTACGATGTTCAAAGGACTCGGACGAATTCATTAGGTGTATTATGGAGTTTTAAGGTTTCGTACGGAGATGTAAGGTGTTCATAGGAGTTGTAAGGCGTCCTACATGATGCTAACGTTCTTTTCGAGTTCCTAATGGGGCATAAAGAGTCGTAAGATGTCCTAAGTTGTCGTACGATGTTCAAAGGACTCGTACGAATTCATTAGGTATTTTATGGAGTTTTTAAGGTTTCGTACGGTGTTGTAAGGTGTTTTTAAGAGTTGTAAGGCGTCCAACATTATACTAACGTGCTTTTCAAGGTGCTAATATGGCATATAGAGTCGTAAGATGTCTTAAGTTGCCGTACGACGTTCAAAGGACTCGGACGAATTCATTAGGTTTATTATGGAGATTTATAGTTTCGTACAGTGATGTAAGGTGTTCTTAGGAGTTGTAACGCGTCCTACATTATTCTAACGTGATTTTCATGTTGTTAATGTCGCATCCTCAGCCATAACATCTCCTTAGTTGTCGTACGATGTTCAAAGGACTTGGACGAAATCATTAGGTTTAATATGGACTTTTAAGGTTTCGTACGTTGTCGTAAGGTGTTGTTTGGAGTTTTCAGGTTTCCTGCGTTATTCTAACATGCTTTTCATGGTGCTAATATGGCATAAAAAATCTTAAGATGTACAAACTTGTCGTACGATGTTCAAAGGACTCGGACGAATTCATTAGGTGTATTATGGAGTTTTAAGGTTTCGTACGGAGATGTAAGGTGTTCATAGGAGTTGTAAGGTGTCCTACATGATGCTAACGTTCTTTTCGAGTTCCTAATGGGGCATAGAGAGTCGTAAGATGTCCTAAGTTGTCGTACGATGTTCAAAGGACTCGTACGAATTCATTAGGTATTTTATGGAGTTTTTAAGGTTTCGTACGGTGTTGTAAGGTGTTTTTAGGAGTTGTAAGGCGTCCAACATTATACTAACGTGCTTTTCAAGGTGCTAATATGGCATATAGAGTCGTAAGATGTCTTAAGTTGCCGTACGACGTTCAAAGGACTGGGACGAATTCATTAGGTTTATTATGGAGATTTATAGTTTCGTACGGTGATGTAAGGTGTTCTTAGGAGTTGTAACGCGTCCTACATTATTCTAACATTCTTTTCATGTTGCTAATGTCGCATCCTAAGCCATAACATCTCCTGAGTTGTCATTCGATGTTCAAAGGACTTGGAAGAAATCATTAGGTTTAGTATTGAGTTTTAAGGTTTTGTACGATGTTGTATGTTGTTGCTTGGAGTTTTAAAGTTTCCTGTGTTATTCTAACGTGCTTTTCATGGTGCTAATATGGCATACAAAATCTTAAGATGTACAAACTTGTCGTACGATGTTCAAAGGACTCGGACGAATTCATTAGGTGTATTATGGAGTTTTAAGGTTTCGTACGGAGATGTAAGGTGTTCATAGGAGTTGTAAGGCGTCCTACATGATGCTAACGTTCTTTTCGAGTTCCTAATGGGGCATAAAGAGTCGTAAGATGTCCTAAGTTGTCGTACGATGTTCAAAGGACTCGTACGAATTCATTAGGTATTTTATGGAGTTTTTAAGGTTTCGTACGGTGTTGTAAGGTGTTTTTAGGAGTTGTAAGCCGTCCAACATTATACTAACGTGCTTTTCAAGGTGCTAATATGGCATATAGAGTCGTAAGATGTCTTAAGTTGCCGTACGACGTTCAAAGGACTCGGACGAATTCATTAGGTTTATTATGGAGTTTTATAGTTTCGTACGGTGATGTAAGGTGTTCTTAGGAGTTGTAACGCGTCCTACGATGTTCAAAGGACTTGGACGAAATCATTAGGTTTAGTATGGAGTTTTAAGGTTTTGTACAATGTTGTATGTGGTTGTTTGGAGTTTTAAGGTTTCCTGTGTTATTTTAACGTGCTTTTCATGGTGCTAATATGGCATACAAAATCTTAAGATGTACAAACTTGTAGTACGATGTTCAAAGGACTCGGACGAATTCATTAGGTGTATTATGGAGTTTTAAAGTTTCGTATGGTGTTGTAAGGTGTTGTTAGGAGTGGTAAGGCGTCCAACATTATACTAAAGTGCTTTTCAAGGTGCTAATATGACATATAGAGTCGTAAGATGTATTAAGTTATCGTATGACGTTCAATGGACATAAAGAGTCGTAAGATATCCTAATTTGTCGTACGATGTTCAACGACTTGTTAGAATTCATTAGGTATATTATGGAGTTTTAAGGTTTTGTACGGTGTTGTAAGGTGTTGTTAGGAGTTGTAAGGCGTCCAATATTATACTAACGTGCTTTTCAAGGTGCTAATATGGCATATAGAGTCGTAAGATGTCTACTCGGACGAATTCATTATGTTTATTATGGAGTTTTATAGTTTCGTACGGTGATGTAAGGTGTTCTTAGGAGTTGTAACGCGTCCTAACTTTTTCTAACGTGCTTTTCATGTTGCTAATGTCGCATCCTAAGCCGTAACATCTCCTGAGTTGTCGTACGATGTTCAAAGGACTTGGACGAAATCATTAGGTTGAGTATGGAGTTTTAAGGTATTGTACGTTGTTGTATGGTGTTGTTTGGAGTTTTAAGGCTTTCTGTGTTATTATAACGTGCTTTCGTGGTACTAATATGGCATACAAAATATTAAAATGTACAAACTTGTCGTACGATGTTCAAAGGACTCGGACGAATTCATTAGGTGTATTATGGAGTTTTAAGGTTTCGTACGGAGATGTAAGGTGTTCATAGGAGTTGTAAGGCATCCAACATGATGCTAACGTTCTTTTCGAATTCCTAATGGGGCATAAAGAGTCGTAAGATGTCCTAAGTTGTCGTACGATGTTCAAAGGACTCGTACGAATTCATTAGGTATTTTATGGAGTTTGTAAGGTTTCGTACGGTGTTGTAAGGTGTTTTTAGGAGTTGTAAGGCGTCCAACATTATACTAACGTGCTTTTAAAGGTTCTAATATGGCATATAGAGTCGTAAGATGTCTTAAGTTGTCGTACAATGTTTTAAGGACTCAGACGAATTCATTAGGTTTATTATGGAGTTTTATAGTTTCGTACGGTGATGTAAGGTGTTCTTAGGAGTTGTAACGCGTCCAACATTATTCTAACGTGCTTTTCATGTTGCTAATGTCGCAACCTAAGCCGTAACATCTCCTGAGTTGTCGTACGATGTTCAAAGGACTTGGACGAAATCATTAGGTTGAGTATGGACTTTTAAGGTTTCGTACGTTGTCGTAAGGTGTTGTTTGGAGTTTTAAGGTTTCCTGCGTTATTCTAACGTGCTTTTCATGGTGCTAATATGGCATAAAAAATCTTAAGATTTACAAACTTGTCGTACGATGTTCAAAGGACTCGGACGAATTCATTAGGTGTATTATGGAGTTTTAAGGTTTTGTACGGTGATGTAAGGTGTTCATAGGAGTTGTAAAGCATCCTACATGATACTAACGTTCTTTTCGAGTTGCTAATGGGACATAAAGAGTCATAAGATGTCCTAAGTTGTCGGACGATGTTCAATGGACTCGTACGAATTCATTAGGTATATTATGGAGTTTTAAGGTTTCGTACGGTGTTGTAAGGTGTTGTTAGGAGTTGTAAGGCGTCCAACATTATACTAACATGCTTTTCAAGGTGCTAATATGGCATATAGAGTCGTAAGATGTCTTAAGTTTCCGTACGACGTTCAAAGGACTCAGACGAATTCATTTGGTTTATTATGGAGTTTTAAGGTTTCGTACGGTGATGTAAGGTGTTCTTAGGAGTTGTAACGTGTCCTAAATTATTCTAACGTTCTTTTCATGTTGCTAATGTCGCATCCTAAGCCGTAACATCTCCTGAGTTGTCATTCGATGTTCAAAGGACTTGGAAGAAATCATTAGGTTTAGTATTGAGTTTTAAGGTTTTGTACGATGTTGTATGTTGTTGTTTGGAGTTTTAAGGTTTCCTACGTTATTCTAACGTGCTTTTCATGGTGCTAATATGGCATACAAAATCTTAAGATGTACAAACTTGTCGTACGATGTTCAAAGGACTCGGACTAATTCATTAGGTGTATTATGGAGTTTTAAGGTTTCGTACGGTGATGTAAGGTATTCATAGGAGTTGTAAGGCATCCTACATGATACTAACGTTCTTTTCGAGTTGCTAATGGGACATAAAGGGTCGTAAGATGTCCTAAGTTGTCGGACGATGTTCAAAGGACTCGTACGAATTCATTAGGTATATTATGGAGTTTTAAGGTTTCGTACGATGTTGTAAGGTGTTGTTAGGAGTTGTAAGGCGTCCAACATTATACTAACATGCTTTTCAAGGTGCTAATATGGCATATAGAGTCGTAAGATGTCTTAAGTTGCCGTACGACGTTCAAAGGACTCGGACGAATTCATTAGGTTTATTATGGAGTTTTATAGTTTCGTACGGTGATGTAAGGTGTCTTTAGGAGTTGTAACGCGTCCTACATTATTCTAACGTTCTTTTCATGTTGCTAATGTCGCATCCTAAGCCGTAACATCTCCTAAGTTGTCATTCGATGTTCAAAGGACTTGGACGAAATCATTAGGTTTAGTATGGAGTTTTAAGGTTTTGTACGATGGTGTATGTTGTTGTTTGGAGTTTTAAGGTTTCCTATGTTATTCTAACGTGCTTTTCATGGTGCTAATATGGCATACAATATTTAAGATGTACAAACTTGTCGTACGATGTTCAAAGGACTCGGACGAATTCATTAGGTGTATTATGGAGTTTTAAGGTTTTGTACGGTGATGTAAGGTGTTCATAGGAGTTGTAAGGCATCATACATGATACTAACGTTCTTTTCGAGTTGCTAATGGGACATAAAGAGTCGTAAGATGTCCTAAGTTGTCGGACGATGTTCAATGGACTCGTACGAATTCATTAGGTATATTATGGAGTTTTAAGGTTTCGTACGGTGTTGTAAGGTGTTGTTAGGAGTTGTAAGGCGTCCAACATTATACTAACATGCTTTTCAAGGTGCTAATATGGCATATAGAGTCGTAAGATGTCTTAAGTTTCCGTACGACGTTCAAAGGACTCGGACGAATTCATTAGGTTTATTATGGAGTTTTATAGTTTCGTACGGTGATGTAAGGTGTTCTTAGGAGTTGTAACGTGTCCTAAATTATTCTAACGTTCTTTTCATGTTGCTAATGTCGCATCCTAAGCCGTAACATCTCCTGAGTTGTCATTCGATGTTCAAAGGACTTGGAAGAAATCATTAGGTTTAGTATTGAGTTTTAAGGTTTTGTACGATGTTGTATGTTGTTGTTTGGAGTTTTAAGGTTTCCTACGTTATTCTAACGTGCTTTTCATGGTGCTAATATGGCATACAAAATCTTAAGATGTACAAACTTGTCGTACGATGTTCAAAGGACTCGGACTAATTCATTAGGTGTATTATGGAGTTTTAAGGTTTCGTACGGTGATGTAAGGTGTTCATAGGAGTTGTAAGGCATCCGACATGATACTAACGTTCTTTTCGAGTTGCTAATGGGACATAAAGGGTCGTAAGATGTCCTAAGTTCTCGGACGATGTTCAAAGGACTCGTACGAATTCATTTGGTATATTATGGAGTTTTAAGGTTTCGTACGGTGTTGTAAGGTGTTGTTAGGACTTGTAAGGCGTCCAACATTATACTAACATGCTTTTCAAGGTGCTAATATGGCATATAGAGTCGTAAGATGTCTTAAGTTGCCGTACGACGTTCAAAGGACTCGGACGAATTCATTAGGTTTATTATGGAGTTTTATAGTTTCGTACGGTGATGTAAGGTGTCTTTAGGAGTTGTAACGCGTCCTACATTATTCTAACGTTCTTTTCATGTTGCTAATGTCGCATCCTAAGCCGTAACATCTCCTAAGTTGTCATTCGATGTTCAAAGGACTTGGACGAAATCATTAGGTTTAGTATGGAGTTTTAAGGTTTTGTACGATGTTGTATGTTGTTGTTTGGAGTTTTAAGGTTTCCTGCGTTATTCTAACGTGCTTTTCATGGTGCTAATATGGCATACAAAATCTTAAGATGTACAAGCTTGTCGTACGATGTTCAAAGGACTCGGACGAATTCATTAGGTGTATGATAGAGTTTTAAGGTTTCGTTGGTGTTGTAAGGTGTTGTTAGGAGTGGTAAGGCGTCCAACATTATACTAACGTGCTTTTCAAGGTGCTAATATGGCATATAGAGTCGTAAGATGTCTTAAGTTGTCGTACTACGTTGAATGGACTCGTACGAATTCATTAGGTATATTATGGAGTTTTAAGGTTTCGTACGGTGTTGTAAGGTGTTGTTAGGAGTTGTAAGGCGTCCAACATTATACTAACATGCTTTTCAAGGTGCTAATATGGCATATAGAGTCGTAAGATGTCTTAAGTTTCCGTACGACGTTCAAAGGACTCGGACGAATTCATTAGGTTTATTATGGAGTTTTATAGTTTCGTACGGTGATGTAAGGTGTTCTTAGGAGTTGTAACGTGTCCTAAATTATTCTAACGTTCTTTTCATGTTGCTAATGTCGCATCCTAAGCCGTAACATCTCCTGAGTTGTCATTCGATGTTCAAAGGACTTGGAAGAAATCATTAGGTTTAGTATTGAGTTTTAAGGTTTTGTACGATGTTGTATGTTGTTGTTTGGAGTTTTAAGGTTTCCTACGTTATTCTAACGTGCTTTTCATGGTGCTAATATGGCATACAAAATCTTAAGATGTACAAACTTGTCGTACGATGTTCAAAGGACTCGGACTAATTCATTAGGTGTATTATGGAGTTTTAAGGTTTCGTACGGTGATGTAAGGTGTTCATAGGAGTTGTAAGGCATCCGACATGATACTAACGTTCTTTTCGAGTTGCTAATGGGACATAAAGGGTCGTAAGATGTCCTAAGTTCTCGGACGATGTTCAAAGGACTCGTACGAATTCATTTGGTATATTATGGAGTTTTAAGGTTTCGTACGGTGTTGTAAGGTGTTGTTAGGACTTGTAAGGCGTCCAACATTATACTAACATGCTTTTCAAGGTGCTAATATGGCATATAGAGTCGTAAGATGTCTTAAGTTGCCGTACGACGTTCAAAGGACTCGGACGAATTCATTAGGTTTATTATGGAGTTTTATAGTTTCGTACGGTGATGTAAGGTGTTTTTAGGAGTTGTAACGCGTCCTACATTATTCTAACGTTCTTTTCATGTTGCTAATGTCGCATCCTAAGCCGTAACATCTCCTAAGTTGTCATTCGATGTTCAAAGGACTTGGACGAAATCATTAGGTTTAGTATGGAGTTTTAAGGTTTTGTACGATGTTGTATGTTGTTGTTTGGAGTTTTAAGGTTTCCTGCGTTATTCTAACGTGCTTTTCATGGTGCTAATATGGCATACAAAATCTTAAGATGTACAAGCTTGTCGTACGATGTTCAAAGGACTCGGACGAATTCATTAGGTGTATGATAGAGTTTTAAGGTTTCGTTGGTGTTGTAAGGTGTTGTTAGGAGTGGTAAGGCGTCCAACATTATACTAACGTGCTTTTCAAGGTGCTAATATGGCATATAGAGTCGTAAGATGTCTTAAGTTGTCGTACGACGTTGAATGGACATAAAGAGTCGTAAGATTTCCTAATTTGTCTTACGATATTCAACGACTTGTAAGAATTCATTAGGTATATTATGGAGTTTTAAGGTTTTGTACGGTGTTGTAAGGTGTTGTTAGGAGTTGTAAGGCGTCCAATATTATAGTAACGTGCTTTTCAAGGTGTTAATATGGCATATAGAGTCGTAAGCTGTCTACTCGGACGAATTCATTAGGTTTATTATGGAGTTTTATAGTTTCGTACGGTGATATAAGGTGTTCTTAGGAGTTGTAACGCGTCCTCCATTATTCTAACGTGCTTTTCATGTTGCTAATGTCGCATCCTAAGCCGTAACATCACCTTAGTTGTCGTACGATGTTCAAAGGACTTGGACGAAATCATTAGGTTGAGTATGGAGTTTTAAGGTTTTGTACGTTGTTGTATGGTGTTGTTTGGAGTTTTAAGGCTTTCTGTGTTATTCTAACGTGTTTCATGGTGCTAACATGGCATATAAAATCTTAAAATATACAAACTTGTCGTACGATGTTCAAAGGACTCGGACGAATTCATTAGGTGTATTATGGAGTTTTAAGGTTTCGTACGGAGATGTAAGGTGTTCATAGGAGTTGTAAGGCGTCCTACATGATGCTAACGTTCTTTTCGAGTTCCTAATGGGGCATAAAGAGTCGTAAGATGTCCTAAGTTGTCGTAGGATGTTCAAAGGACTCGTACGAATTCATTAGGTATATTATGGAGTTTTAAGGTTTCGTACGGTGTTGTAAGGTGTTGTTAGGAGTTGTAAGGCGTCCAACATTATACTAACATGCTTTTCAAGGTGCTAATATGGCATATAGAGTCGTAAGATGTCTTAAGTTGCCGTACGACGTTCAAAGGACTCGGACGAATTCATTAGGTTTATTATGGAGTTTTATAGTTTCGTACGGTGATGTAAGGTGTTTTTAGGAGTTGTAACGCGTCCTACATTATTCTAACGTTCTTTTCAAGTTGCTAATGTCGCATCCTAAGCCGTAACATCTCCTAAGTTGTCATTCGATGTTCAAAGGACTTGGACGAAAGCATTAGGTTTAGTATGGAGTTTTAAGGTTTTGTACGACGGTGTATGTTGTTGTTTGGAGTTTTAAGGTTTCCTATGTTATTCTAACGTGCTTTTCATGGTGCTAATATGGCATACAAAATCTTAAGATGTACAAACTTGTCGTACGATGTTCAAAGGACTCGGACGAATTCATTAGGTGTATTATGAAGTTTTAAGGTTTTGTACGGTGATGTAAGGTGTTCATAGGAGTTGTAAGGCATCATACATGATACTAACGTTCTTTTCGAGTTGCTAATGGGACATAAAGAGTCGTAAGATGTCGTAAGTTGTCGGACGATGTTCAATGGACTCGTACGAATTCATTAGGTATACTATGGAGTTTTAAGGTTTCGTACGGTGTTGTAAGGTGTTGTTAGGAGTTGTAAGGCGCCCAACATTATACTAACATGCTTTTCAAGGTGCTAATATGGCATATAGAGTCGTAAGATGTCTTAAGTTTCCGTACGAAGTTCAAAGGACTCGGACGAATTCATTAGGTTTATTATGGAGTTTTATAGTTTCGTACGGTGATGTAAGGTGTTCTTAGGAGTTGTAACGTGTCCTAAATTATTCTAACGTTCTTTTCATGTTGCTAATGTCGCATCCTAAGCCGTAACATCTCCTGAGTTGTCATTCGATGTTCAAAGGACTTGGAAGAAATCATTAGGTTTAGTATTGAGTTTTAAGGTTTTGTACGATGTTGTATGTTGTTGTTTGGAGTTTTAAGGTTTCCTACGTTATTCTAACGTGCTTTTCATGGTGCTAATATGGCATACAAAATCTTAAGATGTACAAAC
Organism: Tagetes erecta; assembly: GCA_030867185.1. Taxonomy (NCBI): domain Eukaryota; kingdom Viridiplantae; phylum Streptophyta; class Magnoliopsida; order Asterales; family Asteraceae; genus Tagetes; species Tagetes erecta. Next base: position 48,567,754 of record CM061490.1, read on the forward strand.
TTGTCGTACGATGTTCAAAGGACTCGGACTAATTCATTAGGTGTATTATGGAGTTTTAAGGTTTCGTACGGTGATGTAAGGTGTTCATAGGAGTTGTAAGGCATCCGACATGATACTAACGTTCTTTTCGAGTTGCTAATGGGACATAAAGGGTCGTAAGATGTCCTAAGTTCTCGGACGATGTTCAAAGGACTCGTACGAATTCATTTGGTATATTATGGAGTTTTAAGGTTTCGTACGGTGTTGTAAGGTGTTGTTAGGACTTGTAAGGCGTCCAACATTATACTAACATGCTTTTCAAGGTGCTAATATGGCATATAGAGTCGTAAGATGTCTTAAGTTGCCGTACGACGTTCAAAGGACTCGGACGAATTCATTAGGTTTATTATGGAGTTTTATAGTTTCGTACGGTGATGTAAGGTGTCTTTAGGAGTTGTAACGCGTCCTACATTATTCTAACGTTCTTTTCATGTTGCTAATGTCGCATCCTAAGCCGTAACATCTCCTAAGTTGTCATTCGATGTTCAAAGGACTTGGACGAAATCATTAGGTTTAGTATGGAGTTTTAAGGTTTTGTACGATGTTGTATGTTGTTGTTTGGAGTTTTAAGGTTTCCTGCGTTATTCTAACGTGCTTTTCATGGTGCTAATATGGCATACAAAATCTTAAGATGTACAAGCTTGTCGTACGATGTTCAAAGGACTCGGACGAATTCATTAGGTGTATGATAGAGTTTTAAGGTTTCGTTGGTGTTGTAAGGTGTTGTTAGGAGTGGTAAGGCGTCCAACATTATACTAACGTGCTTTTCAAGGTGCTAATATGGCATATAGAGTCGTAAGATGTCTTAAGTTGTCGTACTACGTTGAATGGACTCGTACGAATTCATTAGGTATATTATGGAGTTTTAAGGTTTCGTACGGTGTTGTAAGGTGTTGTTAGGAGTTGTAAGGCGTCCAACATTATACTAACATGCTTTTCAAGGTGCTAATATGGCATATAGAGTCGTAAGATGTCTTAAGTTTCCGTACGACGTTCAAAGGACTCGGACGAATTCATTAGGTTTATTATGGAGTTTTATAGTTTCGTACGGTGATGTAAGGTGTTCTTAGGAGTTGTAACGTGTCCTAAATTATTCTAACGTTCTTTTCATGTTGCTAATGTCGCATCCTAAGCCGTAACATCTCCTGAGTTGTCATTCGATGTTCAAAGGACTTGGAAGAAATCATTAGGTTTAGTATTGAGTTTTAAGGTTTTGTACGATGTTGTATGTTGTTGTTTGGAGTTTTAAGGTTTCCTACGTTATTCTAACGTGCTTTTCATGGTGCTAATATGGCATACAAAATCTTAAGATGTACAAACTTGTCGTACGATGTTCAAAGGACTCGGACTAATTCATTAGGTGTATTATGGAGTTTTAAGGTTTCGTACGGTGATGTAAGGTGTTCATAGGAGTTGTAAGGCATCCGACATGATACTAACGTTCTTTTCGAGTTGCTAATGGGACATAAAGGGTCGTAAGATGTCCTAAGTTCTCGGACGATGTTCAAAGGACTCGTACGAATTCATTTGGTATATTATGGAGTTTTAAGGTTTCGTACGGTGTTGTAAGGTGTTGTTAGGACTTGTAAGGCGTCCAACATTATACTAACATGCTTTTCAAGGTGCTAATATGGCATATAGAGTCGTAAGATGTCTTAAGTTGCCGTACGACGTTCAAAGGACTCGGACGAATTCATTAGGTTTATTATGGAGTTTTATAGTTTCGTACGGTGATGTAAGGTGTCTTTAGGAGTTGTAACGCGTCCTACATTATTCTAACGTTCTTTTCATGTTGCTAATGTCGCATCCTAAGCCGTAACATCTCCTAAGTTGTCATTCGATGTTCAAAGGACTTGGACGAAATCATTAGGTTTAGTATGGAGTTTTAAGGTTTTGTACGATGTTGTATGTTGTTGTTTGGAGTTTTAAGGTTTCCTGCGTTATTCTAACGTGCTTTTCATGGTGCTAATATGGCATACAAAATCTTAAGATGTACAAGCTTGTCGTACGATGTTCAAAGGACTCGGACGAATTCATTAGGTGTATGATAGAGTTTTAAGGTTTCGTTGGTGTTGTAAGGTGTTGTTAGGAGTGGTAAGGCGTCCAACATTATACTAACGTGCTTTTCAAGGTGCTAATATGGCATATAGAGTCGTAAGATGTCTTAAGTTGTCGTACTACGTTGAATGGACTCGTACGAATTCATTAGGTATATTATGGAGTTTTAAGGTTTCGTACGGTGTTGTAAGGTGTTGTTAGGAGTTGTAAGGCGTCCAACATTATACTAACATGCTTTTCAAGGTGCTAATATGGCATATAGAGTCGTAAGATGTCTTAAGTTTCCGTACGACGTTCAAAGGACTCGGACGAATTCATTAGGTTTATTATGGAGTTTTATAGTTTCGTACGGTGATGTAAGGTGTTCTTAGGAGTTGTAACGTGTCCTAAATTATTCTAACGTTCTTTTCATGTTGCTAATGTCGCATCCTAAGTCGTAACATCTCCTGAGTTGTCATTCGATGTTCAAAGGACTTGGAAGAAATCATTAGGTTTAGTATTGAGTTTTAAGGTTTTGTACAATGTTGTATGTTGTTGTTTGGAGTTTTAAGGTTTCCTACGTTATTCTAACGTGCTTTTCATGGTGCTAATATGGCATACAAAATCTTAAGATGTACAAACTTGTCGTACGATGTTCAAAGGACTCGGACTAATTCATTAGGTGTATTATGGAGTTTTAAGGTTTCGTACGGTGATGTAAGGTGTTCATAGGAGTTGTAAGGCATCCGACATGATACTAACGTTCTTTTCGAGTTGCTAATGGGACATAAAGGGTCGTAAGATGTCCTAAGTTCTCGGACGATGTTCAAAGGACTCGTACGAATTCATTTGGTATATTATGGAGTTTTAAGGTTTCGTACGGTGTTGTAAGGTGTTGTTAGGACTTGTAAGGCGTCCAACATTATACTAACATGCTTTTCAAGGTGCTAATATGGCATATAGAGTCGTAAGATGTCTTAAGTTGCCGTACGACGTTCAAAGGACTCGGACGAATTCATTAGGTTTATTATGGAGTTTTATAGTTTCGTACGGTGATGTAAGGTGTTTTTAGGAGTTGTAACGCGTCCTACATTATTCTAACGTTCTTTTCATGTTGCTAATGTCGCATCCTAAGCCGTAACATCTCCTGAGTTGTCATTCGATGTTCAAAGGACTTGGAAGAAATCATTAGGTTTAGTATTGAGTTTTAAGGTTTTGTACGATGTTGTATGTTGTTGTTTGGAGTTTTAAGGTTTCCTACGTTATTCTAACGTGCTTTTCATGGTGCTAATATGGCATACAAAATCTTAAGATGTACAAACTTGTCGTACGATGTTCAAAGGACTCGGACTAATTCATTAGGTGTATTATGGAGTTTTAAGGTTTCGTACGGTGATGTAAGGTGTTGATAGGAGTTGTAAGGCATCCGACATGATACTAACGTTCTTTTCGAGTTGCTAATGGGACATAAAGGGTCGTAAGATGTCCTAAGTTGTCGGACGATGTTCAAAGGACTCGAACGAATTCATTAGGTATATTATGAAGTTTTAAGGTTTCGTACGGTGTTGTAAGGTGTTGTTAGGAGTTGTAAGGCGTCCAATATTATACTAACATGCTTTTCAAGGTGCTAATATGGAATATAGAGTCGTAAGATGTCTTAAGTTGCCGTACGACGTTCAAAGGACTCGGACGAATTCATTAGGTTTATTATGGAGTTTTATAGTTTCGTACGGTGATGTAAGGTGTTTTTAGGAGTTGTAACGCCTCCTACATTATTCTAACGTTCTTTTCATGTTGCTAATGTCGCATCCTAAGCCGTAACATCTCCTAAGTTGTCATTCGATGTTCAAAGGACTTGGACGAAATCATTAGGTTTAGTATGGAGTTTTAAGGTTTTGTACGATGTTGTATGTTGTTGTTTGGAGTTTTAAGGTTTCCTGCGTTATTCTAACGTGCTTTTCAAGGTGCTAATATGGCATACAAAATCTTAAGATGTACAAGCTTGTCGTACGATGTTCAAAGGACTCGGACGAATTCATTAGGTGTGTTATGGAGTTTTAAGGTTTCGTTGGTGTTGTAAGGTGTTGTTAGGAGTGGTAAGGCGTCCAACATTATACTAACGTGCTTTTCAAGGTGTTAATATGGCATATAGAGTCGTAAGATGTCTTAAGTTGTCGTACGACGTTGAATGGACATAAAGAGTCGTAAGATTTCCTAATTTGTCTTACAATATTCAACGACTTGTAAGAATTCATTAGGTATATTATGGAGTTTTAAGGTTTTGTACGGTGTTGTAAGGTGTTGTTAGGAGTTGTAAGGCGTCCAATATTATAGTAACGTGCTTTTCAAGGTGCTAATATGGCATATAGAGTCGTAAGCTGTCTACTCGGACGAATTCATTAGGTTTATTATGGAGTTTTATAGTTTCGTACGGTGATATAAGGTGTTCTTAGGAGTTGTAACGCGTCCTCCATTATTCTAACGTGCTTTTCATGTTGCTAATGTCGCATCCTAAGCCGTAACATCACCTTAGTTGTCGTACGATGTTCAAAGGACTTGGACGAAATCATTAGGTTGAGTTTGGAGTTTTAAGGTTTTGTACGTTGTTGTATGGTGTTGTTTGGAGTTTTAAGGCTTTCTGTGTTATTCTAACGTGTTTCATGGTGCTAACATGGCATATAAAATCTTAAAATATACAAACTTGTCGTACGATGTTCAAAGGACTCGGACGAATTCATTAGGTGTATTATGGAGTTTTAAGGTTTCGTACGGAGATGTAAGGTGTTCATAGGAGTTGTAAGGCGTCCTACATGATGCTAACGTTCTTTTCGAGTTCCTAATGGGGCATAAAGAGTCGTAAGATGTCCTAAGTTGTCGTAGGATGTTCAAAGGACTCGTACGAATTCATTAGGTATTTTATGGAGTTTTTAAGGTTTCGTACTGCGTTGTAAGGTGTTTTTAGGAGTTGTAAGGCGTCCAACATTATACTAACGTGCTTTTCAAGGTGCCAATATGGCATATAGAGTCGTAATATGTCTTAAGTTGCCGTACGACGTTTTAAGGACTAAGACGAATTCATTAGGTTTATTATGGAGTTTTATAGTTTCGTACGGTGATGTAAGGTCTTCTTAGGAGTTGTAACGCGTCCTACTTTATTCTAACGTGCTTTTCATGTTGCTAATGTTGCATCCTAAGACGTAACATCTCCTTAGTTGTCGTACGATGTTCAAAGGACTTGGACGAAATCATTAGGTTGAGTATGGAGTTTTAAGGTTTTGTACGTTGTTGTATGGTGTTGTTTGGAGATTTAAGGCTTTCTGTGTTATTCTAACGTGCTTTCATGGTGGTAATATGGCATACAAAATCTTAAAATGTACAAACTTGTTGTACGATGTGTTAGAATAAGTCTGCCCAAGACACATATTATAATTGATGTGGCTAGTACGTTATGATCCAAGTCGTGTCATACCCAATGACAAGCTAGACAAACACCGGGATATTTATTTTATGACATGATCTAAATAAAATATCAACACTTAGAATATTTAGAAATGGGGTTTCTAGATATTTGCACTTATGTTAAAAATAAATCATATGGATGATTTATATTATGAAAGAAAGAATCTTCTACAATGTTATTTAAAGTTGTTTAAATAACATTTACAAGATAAGTTTTGCTACACCTTGTTTTAAATAAATAAAGAGAGAAAGATATTAACAAAAAGATAAAAAATAAAAAAATATATATATATATTTTAGGTGGGACCCACTTGGGCCGCCCCCTTCCCCCTTGTCCTCTCTTTTGGTTTTGTTTCTATCAAGGCATGCAAAAGAAAGGTTGAGTATCTCATACTCAAACCTTTTGTCTTTAAAAGACATCACATAAGTGCAAAGAAGATGATCATCTTCTTCTCTCTTCTTTTCTTCTTCAAATTTTCGGCCAAGGCAAAAATCCAAGAAGAAAGTAGATTTTTCAAGTGTTAAATCCTAGCAAAAGTGGTGTTTGTTGGAGGCTTGAGGGTATACAAGCTTGAGGATCTTCTACTTTGGAGATTAGCCATTCTAACCAACACATTCTCCTTCATATTCCTCTTGAAAGGTATAAACATCTTCACATGTTGTTGGTTTTACTTTTGATTGTATGCATATTGTTTTTGGATCCGGGTTTTGGGTTTTGATATTAAAAGATTTTAATATGGTAACAAACAAGTTTAAATAATTCATCCGCTGCGTTTTTATATAAATATGATTTATATACACTTTGATAACTTGTTAAAACCCAACAATGGCATCAAGAGCCGCTTAAACGAGTGCATACATCATAAAATCTTAAAAAAATTTCGGTTTTCTTGGTGTGTAACATCTCAAGGCCGAAAGTTTTAGGCCAATGGGTTCCCTTGGATTTTCAAGATAATACATACATGCATATGATTATCTTGAAAGTTTAAAGTCATTAAAATGGTTAGTTGCTTTGTTTGGACAAAACCCGAAATTTTCGGTTTTATATATTTTAGGCCGAAAATTTCAAGGGTTCAAAGGGAACCATTTTAAACTTATGTCATTACATATTTGGATATGCTTTTGAGTAGTTCATAACCTAGCCATAGACCTTGTGCATGTATGATTTTGTGTTGTGGTTTGAAATATTCAATATGGTTGTAATATTAGTTAACATTTTATTTGGGTTTGTAATTTATTTATTTATTTCATTGATTTGTAATAATAAATAGATTAGGTGTAATTCCATTACTAGAAAAATGTATTAGGATATATTTTGTAATTGGAAGATGCATATGGACTTGATTTTGGCTTTGGGCCTTAAGGGGCCTTATAGCCCAATATGGGATTCTAACCCAATGACCCAAACCCAAGATTTGTAAGCCCAAAAGGGGCTGATTTGAAGGCCCAAAAGGAAGCCCAAATAAATGAAGAAACACAACACAAAAGATGGATACTTGAAGCATTCGGATGCGGGATCAAGTGGGAGTTCATCATTTCATGCCTTGTGTCATGTTGTCCCTTAAGAAAGACCTTTTTGGCACACTTGTTTCGGTTAGCAAGTGTAGCTAAAATTAGTTGGCTATGGTTATGGACTCATATATGATTTATGCATGTTTGGTTATTATGATATTGTTTGTTATGATATTAGGATATTGATAGCTAACAACTATAACCGACAAAACTTGCATCATTTTGATTCCTTAGAAATCATTAAGTAATAAAATTAATTTTATCAAAAGGTTAATGATTTCATAATAAAATGGGTTTATTAAAAGGAATTTTGAAATTTGGTTTTCAACTAAGTACCATACATTTGAATGCATGCAAATGAAAGGTACACACTTTGTTTTCCCATCTAGAATTTATAAAACAAACAAAAATCCCTTTTGAATTTTTGGGAACAAGTCTAACACCATCCTTTTATACAACACTTGAAACACTTGGGAACTCTATGTGGGATAAAGGTCACCTAACCACATTTAGGAAACTTTTGTGTTTAAGGTGGGTCTACAATATTTATGGGATAAAGGTCACCTAACCACTTGTATGTGTAAACTCACATGTATTTATAAGTAGGACGACTTGAAATTGGAAACCATGTGAATAGGGTCACCGAAGCATGGTGTTCAATGGTGTTGATGGGATTAAACATGCCAACTAAACTTATGAAGTTTAAATGATCCCATAAAACTAGAAGTTACAAAGGGTTGTAATCGTCAAATATTGACTACCTTGTTAATTCAATAGTAGGATAAAGGTCACCTAACTACTATATGAATGAAACGTTGGATTCTAGATTTAATTATTAATTGTTTTTAAAACACAAAAGGGTATTAATGATTAAAATAGACTAATGATATCCATAAATACTAAAATTGAACTTGGTTTTATATAAATAGATGGCCAGAATCAACAATCCACCTAACGCAATTATCCCACCCGTCCATAACCTATCACTAAGAACCCTTCTTGAAAAGGATCGTCTCAACTACAACAATTTCATGGATTGGTTCCGAAACTTGAGAATTGTTCTCAAGCAAGAAAAGAAATCGTATGTGTTGGATGATCCTATTCCCGATGAGCCCAACATTGATGATGTTGATGCCTATGCGGATTGGATAAAACACACCGAAGATTCAGTGCAAGTTTCTTGCCTCATGTTGGGAACTATGATTCCCGAACTTCAAAAGGACTTTGAACATCATGGGGCATATGACATGATTACCCAACTTAAGGAAATGTTCCTACAAAAGGCTAGGGTGGAACGCTTCGAGACGGTTCGAGCGCTTCATGCATGTCATATGGAAGAAACCCAATCCGTATCATCTTACGTGCTTAAGATGCAAAGTCACATTACTCGCCTTGAACGGCTAAATTGTCCCGTCTCAAAAGAGTTGGCCACGGATTTGATCCTAAATGGCCTAACCAAGAAATTTGAGACTTTTGTCTTGAACTATAATATGAATGGATGGGACAAGAGCATTCCCGAGCTTCACGGAATGCTCAAAACGGCCGAAGCGGGAATGGGTAAGAAGGTTTTACCGGTTCTCCAAATTCATGAAGGCGGAAGTAAGAAGAGGCATCACCCGGAACCTAAAGCAAAGGTTGCTAAGGGTAAGGGGCACGTCAATGTGAAAGGGAAATGGAAGGGAAAGGCAAAAGCGGAACCATTTAAACCAAAAGAGAAGAAGCAAAAGAGTGATCCATGTTTTCATTGTGGTGAGGTAGGACATTGGTTAAGAAATTGTCCAACCTATCTCAAAGAGTTGAAAGAAAAGAGGGATGCAGGACAAGCATCAGGTACAACCTTCATGATCCATATTGATCTTAATATTACTTCTCATAACACATGGGTATTAGATACCAGATGTGGAACTCATATTTACAATTTATTGCAGGGGTTCAAAAGAAGTAAGAACTTGAAGAAGGGAGACATTAGTCTCTACATGGGCAATGGAGCTCAAGTTCAAGTTGAAGCAAAAGGAGATTTTGTTTTGAAACTTCCAAGTGGTTTGGAAGTTATTTTGCATGATATTTTGTATGCTCCGAGTTTAACTAGGAACATCATCTCCGTTTCATTGTTAAGACAATTTGGTTATGATTTTAATTTTGTGGACAATGCTATTGATGTATCTTTAATTGGTATCTTTTATTTTAAAGCTTTACCTTATAATGGCATTTATAAATTGGTTCATGATAACACATCCTTTGATAATATGTTGTACCAATCATACACCAAGAAACTCAAATTAGATTTGAGTAAAACTTTCATTTGGCATTGTCGCCTTGGTCACATAAGCATAGGACGCATTAATACACTTCAAAAGAATGGTCTTTTGAAATCAAGTGATGATTCATTTGATAAATGTGAATCTTGTTTATTGGGAAAGATGACCAAGAAGCCCTTTAGTGGAACTAATGAAAGGGCGAAAGATTTATTAGGTATCATACATACGGATGTATGTGGTCCTTTTAAGACAATGACAAGGAATGGTGAAAGATACTTCATTACCTTTACCGACGACTATAGTCGCTATGGGTATGTGTTTCTCTTAAAGCACAAAGATGAAGCCTTTGAAGTGTTCAAAGTCTTCCAAAATGAAGTACAAAATCAACTCAACAAAACAATCAAAGTGCTTCGATCGGATAGAGGAGGTGAATACCTTTATGATAAGTTTCTAGATCATCTTAGAAGTTGTGGGATTATCTCACAACTTACTCCACCCGGAACACCGCAACATAACGGTGTATCTGAAAGGAGGAATCGAACTCTACTAGATATGGTTCGATCAATGATGGCTAGAAGCACATTACCTTTATCATTTTGGGGTTTCGCGTTACTTTCCGCAGCCCGTATTCTGAATATGGTCCCAACCAAGAAAGTGGACAAGATACCTTTTGAAATATGGCATGGAAGGGTTCCATCATTAAACTATTTAAAGGTATGGGGTTGTGAAGCTTATGTTAAGCACAACAACCAAAACAAATTAGAAAGCCGATCCACTAAGTGTATCTTTGTAGGATATCCCAAAGATTCTATGGGATATTATTTCTACAACCCAGACGAGCAAAAGGTCTTTATTGCTCTGAAGGCCGAGTTCTTGGAAACTAAGTTTCTTATGGAAGAAACTACAAGAGCCGTGGAACTCGAGGAGGATCTAGAACCACAAAACGATACACGCTTGGTTGACACTAGCAATCAACAAGAGGTTGTTGAAGATGATCAAATGGTTGATCAAGACACACAAAACGTTCGCAGATCTGGTAGAATTAGTAATCCACCCGAAAGATATGGGTTTTTCATGGATGGATGCTATGTGGTAGATTCCGATGAACCTATCACTTACCATGATGCAATGTCACGATCTGATTGTGACAAATGGCTTGAAGCCATGAACGTAGAGATGCAATCCATGCATGACAACCAAGTATGGGATTTGGTTGTACAACCACCTAACTCCAAACCAGTTGGAAGTAAGTGGGTTTTCAAGAAGAAAACAGATATGCATGGAAACTTGGATACTTATAAGGCTCGACTTGTAGCAAAAGGTTTCACTCAAACTCAAGGGGTTGATTATGATGAGACCTTCTTGCCTGTTGCAATGCTAAAGTCGATTAGGATATTGTTTGCCATAGCTTCACACTATGATTATGAGATTTGGCAAATGGACGTCAAAACCGCTTTTCTAAATGGACATCTTGAAGAGGATGTCTTATGGTTCAGCCTGAAGGTTTTGTCGATCCACAACATCCTAACAAGGTATGCAAGTTGAAGAAATCAATCTACGGATTGAAACAAGCATCTAGAAGTTGGAATCGCCGTTTGATGACGAAGTCAAGAAATTTGGATTCATCAAAAATGCTGATGAAGCTTGTGTATATAAGAAAGCTAGTGGGAGCATCATCACTTTCTTAGTATTGTATGTCGATGACATACTGCTATTTGGAAATGACATTCCAACCATGGAAGTTGTCAAAGCCTGGCTTGGGAGTTGTTTTTCCATTAAAGATCATGGTGAAGCGGCCTATATTCTGGGAATAAAGATCTATAGAGATAGATCAAGACGGTTGATAGGTTTAAATCAAAGTTCATACATTGATAAGATCTTGAAAAGGTTCAAGATGGAAAACTCTAAGAAAGGTTTGGTACCTATTCCAAGAGGAACGATATTGAATACATCTCAATGTCCAAGCTCAAAGGATGAGCAAGATAGAATGAAAGGAGTCCCATATGCGTCAGCTATAGGATCCATCATGTATGCAATGATATGCACTAGACCGGACGTGTCATGCGCCTTGAGCATGACAAGCAGATACCAACAGAACCCTGGTGATAGTCATTGGATGGCTGTCAAGAATATATTGAAATACCTTAGACGCACTAAGGATATGTTTTTGATATATGGTTCTGGTGAGGATGAGCTCGTTGTACAAGGTTACACGGATGCGAGTTTCCAAACCGATCGAGATGATTCTCGATCACAATCGGGATATGTTTTCGTTTTGAATGGTGGAGCCATCTCATGGAAGAGCTCAAAACAAGATGTGGTGGCATTATCCACCACGGAATCTGAATACATCGCCGCCTCAATAGCAGCTCAAGAAGCTGCATGGATAAAGAAGTTCATTGCTGATCTAGGGGTAGTCCGTACCATTCAGGACCCCATAGAGATCTTTTGTGAAAACGAAGGTGCGATTGCTCAAATCAAGGAACCTCGTGCACATCAAAAGACGAGGCATATTGAGCGGAGATTCAACTACATAAGGGATGAAGTTGAAAAGGGAAAGATATGTATTCGCAAAGTTCACACTGATCAAAACATTGCGGATCCACTCACGAAGCTCCTTGAAAGGCCAAAACATGAGACTCATACTTGTGCCTTAGGACTTCGATATTCTAGTGACTGGATTTGATCTATTTTGTATTTGGATATCGTAACAATTATTATTATGACTCATTCATATGATTATGGTTTATGATTATGACATTTTGAGTTATGTTCCATTTTAGCATGTTTAAATCCATGAATAAATGAATTATTCTAAATGTCCGTAGTCGATCATATTTGTGGGAACAAATATGAATGTAAGACTATTATGAACTTGGTTTGGTAAACATTCATAAGAGATTGATATATAAAGCAAGGGTTTGCTACCAAGGTTCATAAATATTTATGGGATATAAATATTGGACTGACCCGCCCTCAAATATTACAACATGGAATCTTTGTGATTGATCATAAGTATATTTGAGTAAAGGCGAATATCATAGTATCCTCTGACCTGAGATACATATTGGGTCTTGATATTCACCAAGTATTATACTTTGACTTAGTTCTTTGCTGCTCTGAAACATGACAGTACATAAGGCTAATCTCAAGTGTGATGCAAGGTGATTGTGAGAGATGTATGAAATCAAATGGGATTTGTCCCTCTTATTCGTTAAGAGTAAGATGTCTAAGGCCTGCAAGTTAAATCAACAGAGAATGATCACTCTGTGTCTCTGGATTTGACATGACATCTGTGACAAAAGGATAAATGATTAATTCACCTAAATCATTTCAAGTAAGGAACTTGAAGGGGATGATGTTATTGAATGGCACTTCGTCATACGTGTTAGGGGTAGTAAACCGTTGTTAGGCGGTATTTACTACCTGCATCAATGTTCTATGTATCTTGTGCAAGTGGGAGATTGTTAGAATAAGTCTGCCCAAGACACATATTATAATTGATGTGGCTAGTACGTTATGATCCAAGTCGGGTCATACCCAATGACAAGCTAGACAAACACCGGGATATTTATTTTATGACATGATCTAAAATAAATATCAACACTTAGAATATTTAGAAATGGGGTTTCTAGATATTTGCACTTATGTTAAAAATAAATCATATGGATGATTTATATTATGAAAGAAAGAATCTTCTACAATGTTATTTAAAGTTGTTTAAATAACATTTACAAGATAAGTTTTGCTACACCTTGTTTTAAATAAATAAAGAGAGAAAGATATTAACAAAAAAATAAAATAAAATAAAAAAATATATATATATTTTAGGTGGGACCCACTTGGGCCGCCCCTTCCCCCTTGTCCTCTCTTTTGGTTTTGTTTCTATCAAGGCATGCAAAAGAAAGGTTGAGTATCTCATACTCAAACCTTTTGTCTTTAAAAGACATCACATAAGTGCAAAGAAGATGATCATCTTCTTCTCTCTTCTTTTCTTCTTCAAATTTTTGGCCAAGGCAAAAATCCAAGAAGAAAGGAGATTTTTCAAGTGTTAAATCCTAGCAAAAGTGGTGTTTGTTGGAGGCTTGAGGGTTTACAAGCTTGAGGATCTTCTACTTTGGAGATTAGCCATTCTAACCAACACATTCTCCTTCATATTCCTCTTGAAAGGTATAAACATCTTCACATGTTGTTGGTTTTACTTTTGATTGTATGCATATTGTTTTTGGATCCAGGTTTTGGGTTTTGATATTAAAAGATTTTAATATGGTAACAAACAAGTTTAAATAATTCATCCGCTGCGTTTTTATATAAATATGATTTATATACACTTTGATAACTTGTTAAAACCCAACACGATGTTCAAAGGGCTCGGACGAATTCATTAGGTGTATTATGGAGTTTTAAGGTTTCGTACGGAGATGTAAGGTGTTCATAGGAGTTGTAAGGCGTCCTACATGATGCTAACGTTCTTTTCGAGTTCCTAATGGGGTATAAAGAGTCATAAGCTGTCCTAAGTTGTCGTACGATGTTCAAAGGACTCGTACGAATTCATTAGGTATCTTATGGAGTATTTAAGGTTTCATACGGCGTTGTAAGGTGTTTTTAGGAGTTGTAAGGTGTCCAACATTATACTAACGTGCTTTTCAAGGTGCTAATATGGAATATAGAGTCGTAAGATGTCTTAAGTTGCCGTACGACGTTCAAAGGACTCGGACGAATTCATTCGGTGTATTATGGAGTTTTAAGGTTTCGTACGGAGATGTAAGGTGTTCATAGGAGTTTTAAGGCGTCCTACATGATGCTAACGTTCTTTTCGAATTCCTAATGGGGCATAAAGAGTCGTAAGATGTCCTAAGTTGTCGTAGGATGTTCAAAGGACTCGTACGAATTCATTAGGTATTTTATGGAGTTTTTAAGGTTTCGTACGGCGTTGTAAGGTGTTTTTAGGAGTTGTAAGGCGTCCAACATTATACTAACGTGCTTTTCAAGGTGCTAATATGGCATATAGAGTCGTAATATGTCTTAAGTTGCCGTACGACGTTTTAAGGACTAAGACGAATTCATTAGGTTTATTATGGAGTTTTATAGTTTCGTACGGTGATGTAAGGTGTTCTTAGGAGTTGTAACGCGTCCTACATTATTCTAGCGTGATTTTCATGTTGCTAATGTCGCATCCTAAGCCGTAACATCTCCTGAGTTGTCGTTCGATGTTCAAAGGAGTTGGACGAAATCATTAGGTTTAGTATGGAGTTTAAAGGTTTTGTACGATGTTGTATGGTGTTGTTTGGAGTTTTAAGGCTTCTTGTGTTATTCTAACGTGCTTTTCATGGTGCTAATATGGCATACAAAATCTTAAGATGTACATACTTGTCGTACGATGTTCAAAGGACACAGACGAATTCATTAGGTGTATAATGGAGTTTTAAGGTTTTGCACGGTGATGTAAGATGGTCATAGGAGTTGTAAGGCGTCCTACATGATACTAATTTTCTTTTCGAGTTCCTAATGGGGCATAAGAGTCGTAAGATGTCTTAAGTTGTCGTACGATGTTCAAAGGACTCGTCGAATTCATTAGGTATTTTATGGAGTTTTTAAGGTTTCTTGAGGTGTTATAAGGTGTTGTTAGGAGTTGTAAGGCGTCCAACATTATACTAACGTGCTTTTCAAGGTGCTAATATGGCATATAGAGTCGTAAGATGTCTTAACTTTCCGGACGACGTTCAAAGGACTCGGACGAAATCATTAGGTTTATTATGGAGTTTTATTGTTTCGTACGGTGATTTAAGGTGTTCTTAGGAGTTGTAACGCGTCCTACATTATTCTAACGTGATTTTCATGTTGCTAATGTCGCATCCTAAGCCGTAACATCTCCTGAATTGTTGTACGATGTTCAAAGGACTTGGATGAAAGCATTAGGTTTAGTACGGACTTTTAATGTTTCGTACGTTGTCGTAAGGTGTTGTTTGAAGTTTTAAGGCTTCTTGTGTCATTCTAACGTGCTTTTCATGGTGCTAATAAGGCATACAAAATCTTAAGATGTACAAACTTGTCGTACGATGTTCAAAGGACTCGGACGAATTCATTAGGTGTATTATGAAGTTTTAAGGTTTCGTACGGAGATGTAAGGTGTTCATAGGAGTTGTAAGGCAGCCTACATGATACTAACGTTCTTTTCGAGTTGCTAATGGGACATAAAGAGTCGTAAGATGTCCTAAGTTGTCGTACGATGTTCAAAGGACTCGTACGAATTCATTAGGTATATTATGGAGTTTTAAGGTTTCGTACGGTGTTGTAAGGTGTAGTTAGGATTTGTACGGCGTCCAACATTATACTAACGTGCTTTCAAGGTGCTAATATCGCATCTAAAGTCGTAAGATGTCTTAAGTTGCCGTACGACGTTCAATGGACTCGTACGAATTCATTAGGTTTATTATAGAGTTTTATAGTTTCGTACTGTGATGTAAGGTGTTCCTAGGAGTTGTAAAGCGTCCTACATTATTCTAACGTGCTTTTGATGTTGCTAATGTCACATCCTAAGCCGTAACATCTCCTGAGTTGTCGTATGATGTTTAAAGGACTTGGACGAAATCATTAGGTTTAGTATGGAGTTTTAAGGTTTTGTACGTTGTTGTATGTTGTTGTTTGGAGTTTTAAGGCTTCCTATGTTATTCTAACGTGCTTTTCATGGTGCTAATATGGCATACAAAATCTTAAGATGTACATACTTGTCGTACGATGTTCAAAGGACACAGACGAATTCATTAGGTGTATAATGGAGTTTTAAGGTTTTGCACGGTGATGTAAGATGGTCATAGGAGTTGTAAGGCGTCCTACATGATACTAATTTTCTTTTCGAGTTCCTAATGGGGCATAAGAGTCGTAAGATGTCTTAAGTTGTCGTACGATGTTCAAAGGACTCGTCGAATTCATTAGGTATTTTATGGAGTTTTTAAGGTTTCTTGAGGTGTTATAAGGTGTTGTTAGGAGTTGTAAGGCGTCCAACATTATACTAACGTGCTTTTCAAGGTGCTAATATGGCATATAGAGTCGTAAGATGTCTTAACTTTCCGGACGACGTTCAAAGGACTCGGACGAAATCATTAGGTTTATTATGGAGTTTTATTGTTTCGTACGGTGATTTAAGGTTTTCTTAGGAGTTGTAACGCGTCCTACATTATTCTAACGTGATTTTCATGTTGCTAATGTCGCATCCTAAGCCGTAACATCTCCTGAATTGTTGTACGATGTTCAAAGGACTTGGATGAAAGCATTAGGTTTAGTACGGACTTTTAATGTTTCGTACGTTGTCGTAAGGTGTTGTTTGAAGTTTTAAGGCTTCTTGTGTCATTCTAACGTGCTTTTCATGGTGCTAATATGGCATACAAAATCTTAAGATGTACAAACTTGTCGTACGATGTTCAAAGGACTCGGACGAATTCATTAGGTGTATTATGAAGTTTTAAGGTTTCGTACGGAGATGTAAGGTGTTCATAGGAGTTGTAAGGCAGCCTACATGATACTAACGTTCTTTTCGAGTTGCTAATGGGACATAAAGAGTCGTAAGATGTCCTAAGTTGTCGTACGATGTTCAAAGGACTCGTACGAATTCATTAGGTATATTATGGAGTTTTAAGGTTTCGTACGGTGTTGTAAGGTGTAGTTAGGATTTGTACGGCGTCCAACATTATACTAACGTGCTTTCAAGGTGCTAATATCGCATCTAAAGTCGTAAGATGTCTTAAGTTGCCGTACGACGTTCAATGGACTCGTACGAATTCATTAGGTTTATTATAGAGTTTTATAGTTTCGTACTGTGATGTAAGGTGTTCCTAGGAGTTGTAAAGCGTCCTACATTATTCTAACGTGCTTTTGATGTTGCTAATGTCACATCCTAAGCCGTAACATCTCCTGAGTTGTCGTATGATGTTTAAAGGACTTGGACGAAATCATTAGGTTTAGTATGGAGTTTTAAGGTTTTGTACGTTGTTGTATGTTGTTGTTTGGAGTTTTAAGGCTTCCTATGTTATTCTAACGTGCTTTTCATGGTGCTAATATGGCATACAAAATCTTAAGATTTACAAACTTGTCGTTCGATGTTCAAAGGACTCGGACGAATTCATTAGGTATATTATGGAGTTTTAAGGTTTCGTACGGTGTTGTAAGGTGTTGTTAGGAGTTGTAAGGCGTCCAACATTATACTAACATGCTTTTCAAGGTGCTAATATGGCATATAGAGTCGTAAGATGTCTTAAGTTGTCGTACGACGTTCAATGTACATAAAGAGTCGTAAGATGTCCTAAGTTGTCGTACGATGTTCAAGGACTTGTAAGAATTCATTAGGTATATTATGGAGTTTTAAGGTTTTGTACGGTGTTGTAAGGTGTTGTTAGGAGTTGTAAGGCGTCCAATATTATACTAACGTGCTTTTCAAGGTGCTAATATGGAATATAGAGTCGTAAGATGTCTTAAGTTGCCGTACGACGTTCAATGGACTCGGACGAATTCATTAGGTTTATTATGGAGTTTTATAGTTTCGTACGGTGATGTAAGGTGTTGTTTGGAGTTTTAAGGCTTCTTGTGTTATTCTAACGTGCTTTTCATGGTGCTAATATGGCATACAAAATCTTAAGATGTACAAACTTGTCGTACGATGTTCAAAGGACTCGGACGAATTCATTAGGTGTATAATGGAGTTTTAAGGCTTTGCACAGTGATGTAAGGTGTTTGATAGGTTCAATTGGATCGTTAATATCGCTCAATGATCAGAATAACATATACACAAACACAGTTCAATCATTAACACAATTCATACTAATAATTCTCTTTGTATATTGATGATCAAAGCAGTTTTGTAATACAAGTGCAGGAGAAAATAAATCACACACACTAAGTTCTCTCTCTTACGTGAAAATGTGATCTAGCCTCTCTCCTCACACTCTCTCACTACATGCTTTAAAGCAACAATTACAAGTTTAAGGAATATAACAAAATAGACCCTAAACTATACACAAACATATAAACAAAATACAAAGTAAATCTTAATCTAGGAAATAGCCCTAACAGTACTCCCCCTAAGATTTATCTTTGAATCTTCAGCAAAATCTTCAACTCTTTTTCTTTTTGTTGTTCAGCATCAATCTTTTTCACCAATCTTCTGGTTCTTCTTTTATATCCAGCAGCTCTTTTCCTTTAAACTCTTCTTGTTCTTTCAGTGCTTCTTCTATGCAAGACTTGAACTTTTCTGCTATCTTTGCTTGTCTCGGCTTGGACTCGTTTGTCAGGATTGGGCAGGCATTCATGCGTCTTAGTGAATCCAGATTTAAACCTGCAAAGTCAATGTTAGCATAAAATACAAACGGCATCTCCTGTCCTTTGACTTGCACTTCTAAAGTACCCTTCGCACTAATTCGCATAAATTCTATCTCTGGTATGTCAACCCTCACGAGATTAGAATTGAGCAGTGCCTTTCGTACTCGAATCTTTTCAGACGCAGCAGCTATCACTTCTATCATTACCACAAACAATTTTCTATCTGCTTCAGCCAGTTTATCTTTGCATTTCTCCATTCTGCAGCTTCTCAGAAAATCGATATATGATGGATGCAACAGTTTTAGCTCAAAGGTACTAAATAAAGTGATCATATCTTTATCCCAATCTTCCAAATTTCGAACAAGCTTCAACTCAAAAGTTTCTTGATTGTAGAAAACTCTAAGTATTGGCTTCGTCATTTGAGATCCATCAATCACTTTTAGTCCTGGATTGGTCACTTTATCAAAATATTCATCCGAAAATTCTTCCAAGTACATATCTTCACTAACAACCAACCTCTTTTTCTTCCTTTCTTTCTTTGCTTGCACATACGCACTATCTTCTTGTTGACCTCTGAAATCAAGATATTTTGGTGATCTGGCAATCCCGGCATCAAGTAGCATTGCACATTTATCACCACGCTCAGCATGCGTGTGATTTATCAGCCTGAGTTTGTGCAGCTCTTTCAAATCTTGAACTTCCAATTTGAAAATGCTAGAGTAATAATGGTATACGTCACATAAACCATTAACTCTTTTTATCATAAAAGCATCAAACACCTCATCGTATTTCCATGCAATAATCTTTACCTTCTTGTTCTTTTCTGGTACAATCATTGAGTCAAGAAGTTCAGCAATCGACTGACCCTTACTCAGCAGTGACCTCATCACGTCACCTGCTGTGGCTGATTTGTGCCATGATTCACGAATGTCCATCGGTATGTTATATGACTTGACTTCACTAGGAAACATGTCCATTAACTCGTACCTTTTCTTGTGAGCATTTTCAGGTAAAGCCATCACCGGTATCTCCTTCGGTCCAACAATTTTGTATCTTTTAGTCAGCTCATAGTATTGAGGATTGTTGTAGTCCAAATAAAACATACGATTGTACATTTTCTCCGTCTTCATAAAACTAACAACAATTTTCCTCAAAGACTCATATTTCAATCTCTTCAGAGTCTTGTACGGACAATTCCTCGAGCTCAACCAATCTCGCATATTTGTGCTGGACATTTCTTCAGGGTTCTGGTAATACAATTCAGTTGGAGGCAAATCTTCTATATTCAAACTTTCTTGCAATGGAGTCCATTCACTCATTTCAATGATAAATTCCTTTTTATCAGCTTCGGCTTTGTCTTGGGCAATCATACACTTTTCATACTCTTCATTTATCTGGCTCACAGTCAACCCATTCAGAAAAACTGCATTGTACTTCATCTTTTCTAGATAAGCAAATCTTTGATCTAAGTCATCTGGAATCTCTTGATCAACATTAGTTTCTGGCTCAGCTTCATTTTCAGATTCAGTAAAGTCTACATCATCCAAATCATCTAAAGCTTCAATCATAGGTGCATTGTCAGTTTGAACCGGCTCAAACTGACTTGCTTCTTCAACTACATTTGCAGGCACATTCTCAATCACTTCAATATTTTCAGGCACATTCTCCATCACTTCAACAGTTTCAGGCATTTCTTCAACTATAACAGCTTCAGATTGAATCGGCTCAATCTGAACTGTTTTATCATCTTTCGCACCAGTCACAATCTCATCAACTTTTGCTAAATCAACTGTCTCAGTTTCAACTTCAGCTACAGATTGAATCGGCTCAATCTGCACTGTCTCATCAATCCTTGCCTTTTTCGAACTGCCTTCATCACCCATTATTTCTGGTACTGCATCTAATTTCCTTTTTCCCTCAGCTTTGTCAGTATTGACAGTTTCAGCAACAGCTTCATCGGGAATGATGATTGGAGATTCCACCCTTATACCAACATTAGTTGTTCCTCGTGCTCTAGTAAGATAAACTTTTGGTACTTGAGCTTCAGTCATTTCAACTACTTCATCTGAAAAATCTTTATCAGATGTTGAACCAGATTTCTTCGATCGTGTTTCTTCCAACCATTTCTCCAACATCTCTTTTTCATCTTCAAGCGTATTACATTCAGCTTTCAACTCAGTATAATCATACTTCAGATTCTCATGCTCCTCCTTCAATCTATCATATTTATCTTTCAACTCATCATGTTCAATCTTCAATTTGAGGTGATCTGCATCCAACTCTTTGAAAGTTTTCAAGTTCTGATTATGAATATCCCAAAACTCTTCAAACCTTTTCTTTTTCCTCTCATTCGAAGCTTTCAACAATTCATTTGCTTCTAACAGTTTTGCCACCATTTCCTCTAATTCAACAATCTTTTTCTTATCCTCATTTTCTTCAACACTTGACACAAAATTTGGTGAAGACTCCAAACCTTGTTCAATGTTTTCTGCAACGGGGGATGATATGGTGGGTATATCAACAAGGATAGGATCAGTAACGCCAGCATCAGCTTCTTCAACTATCTGTGCAATAGTTTCAGCTTCGGCAATTACTTCCTGAGCTATCTGTACTACATTTATCTCTTCAGGCTCACTCAACACTTTCTCCACAACAGATTTAGATCTTCGAGATCTAACATACTGTTTAGTGATAGGTTTAGCAACTTCAACTGCTACCTCCTTCTCAACAGACACAACCTCAACAGGTTCTTCTATCACCACTTGTTCAATAACTTCAACATTCTCAGTCTCCAATTCCATCGGTTCAGTTGTTTCAATAATTTCTGCCTCCTCTGAATCAGATTCAGCATCATCACCACCATCATCAATACCATCTTCACTATCACTATCTTCATCACTCTCATCTTCATCAATCTCTCTATCAACAAGATCCACAATCTCTCCATTCGAAATATGATGATAGACTACATCAACTACTTCTTCATTATTTGCTATATCTCTCATATAGGCAAATAGATCCACACTAGGCACATTCCCGATACTCATCTTTCTGTAAGATAGATCGTTCATGTCCTCAGTATATAATATACCTCCAGTATAACCTTCAGTTCTGATGATAGGATAGGCAACATTGATCATCAGTTGTAAGAATCTCGGGTACATGAGAAACTTAAACCTCTTGCCCTTTACCAAATTAAATACAAATCCATTCATGATCCATCTTGACATATTGAATGGTTTATTCTCAGCTATGGCAACAATCGGGGATGCTATATCAGATGGGAAATTGTCAAAGCCTGCACTCCTCCTTGACATGCATTGTTGGACAACATAGCATAACAACTTAAACTTCTTTCCCAACTTTGCCCTATAGAATTGTGACTTTGGAAATATAGGTGGATGACCCATATTAACAAAACACGATTGACACTCAGCCATGGTCAATTCATCATTAGCTCCAACTTCATCATCATCTATTCTCAAGGCAGTTCTGATTGCTTCTTCAGACACTGTCAACACCATATCTCTAGAAATATTTCCTCTAACAACAGCGACACCATTATCATCTCTGATAACCTCGGCTGTCCTCCAAAAACTCTTAATCAACCTTGCATATATGACCGGTTTGGCACACATAGCATATACATATTTCGTCCTCTTAATGAATCTGATCATATCTCTGTAACCTTCAGTTTCAGGGATAGATTCATCCAAACATGCCACCAAATTGTGTTTGGGCTCAAACTTCAAATTCTCCATCTGTCAAAACATAAACAAGACACATGTGTTAGATTTTTCATCAATAAACTTCAAATTTTCATAAGTGTTTGAACAAAAGTTAAGAAGACAAACATTCACATAATCACTTTATTCCTAAATTGATCTAACAAACTGATTTTCATCATTTTGATCAAACAACTTTGAATTCTTAATGATTATACAACATTTATCAATTTTAACAGTTTAACACTTAAGACCACAAATTTAAAGGTTATAAGATGAAGTTGTTTAACATGTTTTAGTTCAGGTTTAACATGGATTTGTCACTTTTATCACACATTTCATCATTTTGAAGTTTAACATTTAAGAGCTTTCAAAGTTCATCAATGGCGGTTGATACTTATGAACAATTTTGATTGATTCAGTTGGTTTTAAGGTGTATTGGTGCAAATGAGTGATTGATTGTTGATGATCGACAAATTTTATACTTAAAACAACATTCGATTTTGGTTTTAACACACACAATCAAAGTGTCGATTCAATGATCAAAAACACTGTTCATCATCGTTTTTCATTTTATCGATCGATTTGCAGGTTTATCAAGAACAAATCACAAGGACAATACCTTATTCAATCGATTACACTTGTTACAGGACAATGACTGAATATGATAATCAAAACGATTTAAGTACAGGGGATTTGCTTGAAAGTGAATGTGAAAAATGATAAGTGTTTGTGAAGAGGCTGGTTTTTATATCGTTAAAAATTAGGTCAAACTTGAGGTGCCGGGTCAACAAAATGGGACGGGCAAGCTTAAAAAGCCCAATAAGCCTTGCCGGGTCAAGCACTGTTGATCCGTGTCATGCACTGTTGTGACGGGTCATGTACTGTTGGGACAAGTCACAACCTGTGAAACACACTTGACGGGTCAAACACTGTAGAGACGGGTAAGTCACTGTAGTGACGGGTAAATGTTAGGAACAACTACACCTGATGGGTTTTATTCATCACTCGGCAGAATAGTAGTCTTCAAAACATCACCCGGCAACCTTTCTTCATCACCCGGCAACACAGTTGTCTTCTATATCATCCGGCTTGCTTTCTTCATCACCCGGCAACATAGTTGCTTTCATTATCACCCAGCATGCTTTCTTCTTCACACGGCATGCATTCTTCTTCACACGGCAAAATTCTTCTTCACACGACAACATTCTTCTTCACACGACAACATAGTTATCTTCTATATCACCCGGCATGCTTTTCTTCATTACCCGGCAACACAGTTATTCATTTACACGGCAAGATAAAAACTCTTTTACCCGACTGTATAGTGAACACTTGTCACCCGGCAGATATCTATGACCTTCAACCGGCTGTATTTGACATGTTCATTGCCCGGCTGTACAGTAGTCATAATATCTTCAACTTTTTCTCAATCACCCGACTTGTATCAAACTTACAACATTACCCGGCTGAACAGTGTGTTCATTACCCGGCAGAACAGTTGTGTCTGATATCTTTGCCCGGCTATAACACTTTGCGATTTTTCTTCACTTTTCTCGTCTGTTGACTTTTTCAACGGCATTTATTGCACCTGCAAACATTCTCGACATATTAATTAGACAAGATATCCTTAAAAAGAATTTGTCACATTAATTATCAACAACATTAAACAAGCAATAACATTACTTCCAATTAAATTCTTTTTCTTTTTCTTTTTCAAAAATGTTTTTGCACAACCAAATTTTCTATATCCCGAAGCAATTTCTGAAAATCACATTGCAAGACCTTGGGTTTGTTTTTAACATATCCAATACTTTTGCTTTTCATACCACATAATCTTGTTCATTCAAAACACTTATTCAAAATATTTTTGGATTTTTGTAGATATTTTTCTTCAAATTATTCTCCCCCTAAACTTGAAATTTCTTGAAATTTTTAAGTTTAACAAGGATGTCGATGTGTCAATAATGATTCCAAATGCCTGCACACACAAAGCACACACATTAAAATAAAGACATATGAAATGCAATGAATCAAAATATCACAGTGAGATCATACCACACATTATCTGAACATGTTTTGCAAGTTTTGAATAGACATTTGACTTATGTTTGATTGAGTGATGATATGAAAACATACCAATTAGCTCGAGTTGACACACTTACTTTTTCAGTATCATGATGATATTAAGGTTCGATTAGAATGACTTATGTGACCCACATGTATACATATGTCAACATATTTCCTTATCAATCACTACCTGAATGCATATTGCACAACACCTGGTCACTTACAGTCATACACAGTGTGGAATCTGGGTTCTATTCGGATTTGGTCCACTTTGGGACTTCTTTTTAATTCCATCTTTGGGAATTTTTCTTTCCTATCGTTCCCCTTGGGAATCTTCTGAATTCCTTTTTGGAATTTTTGTTTGGTGTTGGTCCACATTTAGGACTCTTTTTGTTCCATCTTTGGAAATCTTTTGCTGCACCTTGAAGCTCAAAAAGAGACTTCGTGTGAGACTTCAGGTCTGTGGGTACCACAACAAAGAAGCTCACGATGCGGTTCATCACACTGAATAGACTACATCGTTACCCGATCATGCACAACTATCATCACAAGCAATGTATCAAAAAAAAATATATATCTAGACATGTATAACAATGGAACTTAACACAAAGATCATTAAGTTTATGTTTGTCAACAATCAACTTACTTTTTCAGTCTAATTGCCTGAGCTGTCTAGCACATCAATTAACATTCATCAGTCTTTATTAAAAATGATGTAACAAATAATGTCTAGTGTAACTATCATTTCTCACCTTGTGCAATATAGATTCTTATGACATGATATTTTCTTTTCTTTTTGCTTTTATATTTTGTTTTTGCTTTTCTATTTTCTTTTTCATGCAGGCACACAATGCAAAACATATAATAAAAGACATAGGAATCAATACTTGACATCAACTTATTATATTTTTGGCTTTTAAATTTTCAGATTTTTGTTTTGTTTTCGAAAAATAGAATCAATCATGATTGATTAATCCTATGGATTGAATTAAGAATTCACCAGTAGTCGATTTCCAAGAGACAAGTCTAGGACCCAGAAATTGACATCCACCAGTAGTCGATTTCCTGTCAAGAGCACACCCACCAATATCACTGTCAGAATAACTATATAATTCAAAATTTCCTTCATAAGGATACCATAACCCAAGATTCGGTTTCCCTTTAAGGTATCTGAAAATACGTTTCGCAGCAACCAGGTGCGACTCTTTTGGATCAGACTGATATCTTGCGCACACACATACAGCATACATGATGTCTGGCCTTGACGCAGTAAGATACATCAGTGAACCAATCATTGATCTGTATAGTGTTTGATCCACGGATTTGCCTTTCGAATCCGGCTGTATCTTGCAATTCACATCAGATGGAGTTCGAATAGTCTGACAATCTTGCATCTTGAATTTCTTTAACAATTTCTCAACGAACTTTGATTGGTTGATAAAAATTCCGTCAGCTGATTGTTTCACTTGTAATCCAAGAAAGAAATTAATCTCCCCCATTGAACTCATCTGGAATCTAGACTTCATGATTTCCTCAAATTCTTTGCACATTGACGCACTGGTCGATCCGAAGATAATATCGTCTACATAAACTTGAACACATAAGAGTTCTTCATTCTCCCTCTTCATAAAAAAGTTGGATCAATCTGTCCTCTTGTAAATCCATGTTCTAGTAAATGCTTAGATAATGTCTCATACCAGATTCTTGGAGCTTGGTGTAGACCGTATAGAGCTTTACTCAACTTGTATACACGATGAGGATAGTCAGGATCTTCAAAACCCGGAGGTTGTCTGACATATACGTCATCTGTAATAGGTCCATACAGAAAAGCGCCTTTATCGTCCATTTGGAATACTTTAAACTTCATGAAGGAAGCATATGCAAGAAAAACGCGTATGGCTTCTAGTCTTGCGACCGGAGCGAACACTTCTTCATAATCAATGCCTTCTTCTTGAGTATATCCCTGTGCAATGAGTCTTGCTTTGTTTCGCACAACAATGCCACGTTCATCTGGCTTGTTTTTGTACAACCATCTTGTACCAATCGCATTCTCTCCTTCAGGTAAGTCCACTAATTTCCAAACCTCTTGTTTGCGAAATTGAAGTAACTCCTCTTGCATGGCTTCAATCCAACTATTATCTTGTAACGCTTCTGAAATGTTCTTCGGCACTACTTGAGAAAGAAAACATGAATAAAGACAAACATTTGCTTGCTCAGTTTGACTTCTTGTAGTTCTCTGATTCAACGGCCCGATAATCTGAGAGACAGGATGTTTCTTGTGAATTCGATGAATTGGTATGTCATCTCCTTGCACTTGACTCTCCAGATTAGATTGATTCAGATTCGGTAGATCTTGTAGAATAGTAGACACATGCGGAGTGAAATTCGGGACTTGATCCGGTGAATTGATGAAGTAATCAAATGATTCTGGAATAACTTCAGCATTCAGATCTGATGATGGTTGATTTTGAACGGATCCACCATCATTAGGAGAACTTTGCGGATTCACATCATCGTCAAGATTGTTTGATTCTTGATCTTCTTGAGAACCAGAAGGACCCGGAGCTTGACTGGATTTGACATGATCAGGATTATGAAACGACATGAACGGATATTCAGAATTGAGATTTCCATCTTCGTCATTATCAGAATCGTCACTAAAGCATCCCAAGTCACCTGATTCTTTCCTTGCTTTTCCTGAAAAATCAAATAAGTTAGAATTGAAAGATTTTGATAACGAATCTAAATCAAATAACCATTCGGGACCATGTGCCACTGACGGAAACGAATTTTCTAAAAACTTTACGTTAATAGTTTCAATAACAGTATTTGTTTTGCTATTAAAAACCCGATAAGCTTTAGAAACAGACGAATATCCAAGGAAAAATCCATCGTCAGATTTTGACTCAAATTTTCCGAGATGATCATTTAAATTTAGAATCGTTACAGGGCAACCAAATGCTTTCAAGTAAGAAATATTCGGTTTTCTTCCAAATAACAACTCATATGATGTTTTCTGTTTATCCTGTACTAATAATGTCCTGTTTTGTACAAAACACGCAGTAGCAATAGCTTCATCCCAGAATGTGATAGGGATTTTGGCATCTGCGAGCATGGATCTTGCTGCTTCAATTAGTGTCCGATTTTTCCGTTCCGCAACCCCATTCTGTTGAGGCGTTCTTGGAGCACTAAATTGTCTAGCAATTCCTTTTTCTGCACAAAACAAATCAACATTAGCGTTCTTAAATTCTGTACCATTATCACTGCGTAAAATTTTCACTCTACAATCCAACTGATTTTGAACTTTGATGATAAATTCTTATAATAACTCCGCAGTTTCAGATTTAGCATGCAAGAAATAAACCCAAGAAAATCTAGTGAAATCGTCAATAATGACAAAACAGTAAGACTTCTTTCCGATGCTTTGCACATTAGTTGGTCCGAAAAGATCCATATGTAGCATCTGCAAGGGTTTTGAAATGGAGTTTTCTAGCTTGGACTTAAAAGACATGCGATGCTGTTTTCCTTTCAAACATGCTGGACAGAGATCAGTTGTAGAGAACTTCTTTGAGGGTATTCCTACAGCGTGATTTCCAGTCACCAAACGATTCATGTTTCTGAAGTTTGAATGGCCCAGCCGTCTATGCCAAAGCTGACTCTCATCATTTGAAGCATGCGCAATGAGACAAGTAGTTTCGGTTTCGGCATCAATCTGCGACATATCCAGCTTGTATACATCACGATCTCTTGGAGCTTTCACCACTACCCATTCATTATCAATCTTGAAACCTGGTTTGAGTATATAACAAAAAGAATCATCAAATAAAGTTGAATACGATTTATCACAAATTTGAGATACACTTAGTAAGTTAAAGTTCAACTGTGCACAGTAGTTGACTTTATCAAAACTAATGACCCCATTCGATACGGTTCCTTCTCCTGTTATTTTACCACCCGCATCACCTCCAAATGCAACGTGTGTACCATTTTTCAGCTTGAAATCCTGAAGCAAGACATGGTTGCCTGTCATATGCCGGCTACACCCACTATCAACGAACCATGAGTTGATAGGTCTTCTTGGGCGTACCTGCATTTCAACAATCACTTAGTTAGTTTGGTCAACCCAGGCCCACACGGTCTTGGGTTTTCCAAATCTATCTGCAATAGTAACTTGTTGATATTGAACATTTTGAAAATTTGTTTCATTTAAGAGATTTTGATGCTGAAAACTGTTATTTTGCCCATTGGCGTGCATTGATTGCTTTCTTCTCAAAGCACTAAACCTTTCCTCTAACTTAGGATCAAGGTTATTTTCAAACTTTTGATTTCTTACCATTAAAGCTCATGGTTTAAAATTGTTAACCTGCACATTTCTTGATGAAAAGTTAGAAACAGAATTGTTTCGATTGAAATTTCTCAAAACTGGAGAATGACTTTGATTCATATTTTGAAAACCAATTGATTTATTTCTTTGAAAGTTTGAAAACGGAGTCATTTCTCTTGTTGAGTTTGATCGAAAGAAACAATCCTTTGTGTCATGATTCCTTCTTTCACAAATATTACAAAATTTGTTATAATAACATTCTTCTGAAGAATGATTTCTTTTGTCACAGAAACTGCAGTACCTGTTAAAGAAACATTCAGCAGTTGCATGATTATATCTATCACAAATTTTACAATGTTTCTTGCTAATCCTAAAGAGCCGATTGTTAACTCTTGATGTTGAACCAAATGGTGATTCATTATCATGGTTGTTCGGTTTTAGATTAACATTCTTCTGTGGAGACTTTGTTTGTGATTTTGATTGCATGGGACTTTGGTTCGATTTTAAACTGTTCTGTTTGGTTACCTTTTTAGATTCAATTCTCTTATCATTGACAGCGGAAGACTTAGGACCTGAACCTGTTTTCAGACCAGAGTTAGATTTGATTGGAGAATTGATTGGTTTACCATAAGATCCATTTAAATCAAATGTTCCTGCAGACACAAACTTGATTTTCTTACCTTTTGACACTTTCTTGACAGGTTTAACTTTGTCAGTTTTAACACTTTGAACTTTGGTGTTATCATTCGATTTTAAGACACTTTTGCCTTTTGACTGTTTCGTTTCAGATTGATTGGTTATTACTTTCGATTTCTGCTTCTTTGCAGTTGAAACTTCAGCCTTTTTCACTTCTTGCTTCTTGATCAACTGATCAGCAACTTGCGCCTTTTGTTCTTTCTTCCACCTGATGTATTCAGGATCATTGTATCCTGAAAATTCACCTTCATCCTTCACTGTTTCTGGCTTCGGATTCAGTTCCGGATACTCAACAAGTTGAATCAGAACAGGCTCTGATTTGTTGCTAGCTTCATCGTCAGCTTCAGTTGTCACACCATCTTCTTCTTTCAAACTTTCCATCAACACTTCAGAACCTTCAGACTCGGATTTACTTTTTTGAATTTCTTTGAATTTTCTTTCATTTTCAGGTGAATGATCAAATTCATTAAAATTTTCCGGTAAGGTTTGGGTGATTGAATTTGGCATTGGTTCATGAGTAAAACCCAACCCGGTTTTGGTTTTGTTACCTCTTTCACTTATGAGTTGTTTCACCATTGTTTTACAACTTTTAACCTTTGTTAATTCAACTTGTGTGACAGCATGAGCAACTTTTTCTTGTTCAAAGTTCTTTGTCATTTCTTCAAGTTGTTTTGTTACCAGTTCCAATTCCTTTAAAGTTTTGTTCCATGATTCTTTAAGTGACAAAATCTTCTCATCAGCAATTTTGTGATCAATTTTAAGTTGTTCATGAATTTTCTCTTGTTTGCTTAATTTATCACCAATTTTAAATGAATGAGTTCGATAATGTTCTACTTGTTGAATGCATTGTTCAGAACATAACCTTTCTTTCACATCAGCAGGTAAAGGAACATAGTTAGGGGGTAAATCAGTACTAACCTTTGGTTGTTCGGTAGATGATGAAGACTCACTGGCTGTAGCCATCAGTGCAATTTCAGCCTCAGATTCTTCAACAGGATCAGACTTTGCACTCCAGTCATAATCTTCAGAATCTTCACTCACATCTTCAATCATTTTACCACCCCCTTCTTCAGACCAGTCTTCTTCGATTTCACACACTAGTGCCAAACTTGATGTAAGATCAGAAGTGAATTGTTCTGCATATGCACTCCAATAATAACCATCTTTTAAACTAACCACCAGTGCCATTGTTTGGTCTTCTGGTTTCTTTCCTTCATCTTTCAGTTCAGGCATGGGAAGAATTTGGTATGGTTTCTGAAAATAACGTTGATTTCTGCTTTGGTAGCTTGAAGACTGTTGTGAGCTTTGACCTTGACCTTGATTACTTGAACTAGCTTGGTCATTGAAATTCTGATTCTTAGGAGCTTTGCATTCTCTTGAAAAATGACCATACTGGTTACAATTGAAACATCTGGCCTTTGATTTGTCAAAACCAACAGTTTTGTTTGCATGAGGCTTGTAACTTCGGTTAACATATGCATGTTTCTGCGTTATATATGCAACCATTACCATCTGCCAGTTTAAATCCATTTCCTCAACGTCAACTGGATCCATCTCAAATAAGTCTTGAAGAACCACGTCCATTTGACTTAAGTGACTTCCTTGGTATGCTTGAAAACTTGCCATAAACGCTGTGAAGGCAGTTTTTGTCTCGTCATCTTGCAACAGAATGTTCATTACATCTTTCACTTTAGCTTGAACATTTGAACTTTGACTATCTACTTGATTCTTCAGATTCTGACTTTGAACTTGAGCTCTTGGTGGAGATTGAGGTTGAGAATAAGTTGGTGAACTCGGAAAGTATGATGAATCAGTGTAAAAACTTGCACCAACAAATAAATCACCCTCTTCTTCAAATTTCATTGCATCTTGTGCAAGAAATGCATTCTCCACAGTATTGGCAGGATTTACCACATACTTATATTGAGCTTGTGAGCTGGATCTATCAGTATTTCTCGATCCTTCATCAATCTCAACTTCTTCAATCTTTCCAATAAGCAGATCTAAATCCATTGGAAATTTCTCAGTATGTTTTAACAAAGTGACAGTCTGCTTCCATGATGATGGCAAAGCACATAACAATCGATCATTCAAGTCTTGAAGGTCAGTCTTAACTCCGAGGTTTGACATCTCAGTAGTTAAGTGAACAAATCTGTTCATCATCTGATGCACTGTTTCTCCATTAATATGCTCGAACAACTCCAATTGTCTTTTCAACTTTGATTTCTTCAAACTTCTCAATTGTTCTCCTCCTTCACATATCGACTTAAGTGCCTTGAAACATGTATAACCAGTCTGATATGCATCCAATCTCGACAGAACTTGAAGTGGCAGTCCCTTGCACATTAAAGAATAAGCCTTGCTATCATTCTTCACTTTCCACAAATCTTCTGCTGACAAATTATCTTCTGGATAAGGTTCAGTAGAGTCTTTGGTGTAGGTACTTGCACTGTCTGGAGCAGTCTGAGTTGGAATATGAGGACCCTTTTCAATTGACTTCCATAAATCATTGTCAATGGAGCATAAGTGATGTCTCAGTCTGATTGTCCAATTCTTGAAATCTGCACGATTAACAAGTCTAGGAACACGGTTATCAGAATCATCATTAGGTGCCATTTTTAATTTTTTAAGATTTTTAAAGAAAATATTTTTGGTTTTTGTTAATTTTTGAAAAGAAATGATTAAAATACTAAAATAAAGACAAGTAATTAAAGACAAGATAAGAAAAACAAAAATTAAAACAACTAAAAATGAGTCACACGGCTGAACAGTGAAAATCCTTCTTCACCCGGCTAAACAGTAGCTTTGTTCTCTACCCGGTAGAGAAAAAGTCTTTACACGGCTAAACAGTTACACGGCTCAACAGTTGTAAATCTTTGCTTCTTTACCCGACAGAACAGTTACCCGGCAACAAGATATAACTTCACACGGCAATAACTTGACCCGGCTTGAATCTTGACACGACAAAAAGGTTTACCCGGCTGAGCAGTTGTCGATCACACGGCAATGTTGTTTACCCGGCTACACAGTTGATTGATCACCCGGCTGAAATTGTTAATCACCCGGCGTAACAGTGTATCACCCGGCACAACAGTGTTTGATCCGGCTGAACAGTAACAACTTTTCTTCGTCAAATTCTTCACCTGACAAGCACAAATTCCTTTACACGGCTGCACAGGACCTAATTGTTCTTCAATCTAAGTCCAAAGGAAATTGTCTAAGTCAAATTTATCACCCGGCAAGTTAATCTTCAACCAAGTTCATACTGTTCATCATCTTCTCCATGAGAATTTTCTGGGTTTTGTCAAAAACTTGTCCAATTCGTTCAAAATTCACACACAAGCTGTGAAATGGTCCGATTATCAATCCCTAATCTCAATCAATCCAAAACATGATCAAATTTTGATGAATTTGAGCAAAATTCGATCGAACAGTAACTTTTTCAATCTTCTTAATTCCTTAGATCTGATGATAATCTGATGGAATTTGCACAATCGTTGTGAATTAGAAGTGATTGCGATGATAAATCACAACTAAAAACAGCAACAATTCATTCAGATCATGATATTTGAGCAATATTGATGTGTTTTGCTTGATGAATAGCGAAGAACACAGTACCAACAGCTCTGATACCAATTGATAGTTCTAGACGAACCGAGCTTGGATCTAGATCTGAGATTGTTTGGGGATGTTGTTTGCAATCAGCGATGCGGAATCTCACTGATCACGTATTGATGCTTGAATGTTCATGAAGATCAATGCAAAGTATGATGAAGATGATGATAATATGAATAGGTGAATTGTATTAGATCAAAATAGAGAGGTTACAAGGGATATTCAATGAAATGTATGCAACTCACTTAAGAAATGACCTAGGTGATGGTATTTATAGTCTATACCATTCACCTTACAATGTAACCTAAAAAAGTGCAATTAAGCACAAAACGATTACACAAATATTCTAAGACAAATACAAATTATGAACGTCTTCACCCGTGCATGCTCGTGATGATGCTCGATATCTTCACTCGCTTATATTTGGAAAGTGACATCTTCAAATAACCCCAACAGTACTCCCCTAAGATGACACTTTACAAATCAGACATATCAGCTTAAATCTTCATGTGACGAGTATAGAGAGCAACTTAAAGTTTTGGTATGCATTATCTTCAAGAGGACCCAACAGTGTTCATATGAGTTGTAAGGCGTCCTACATGATACTAACGTTCTTTTCGAGTTCCTAATGGGGCATAAAGAGTCGTAAGATGTCCTAAGTTGTCGTACGATGTTCAAAGGACTCGTATGAATTCATTAGGTATTTTATGGAGTTTTTAAGGTTTCTTACGGTGTTGTAAGGTGTTGTTAGGAGTTGTAAGGCGTCCAACATTATACTAACGTGCTTTTCAAGGTGCTAATATGGTATATAGACTCGTAAGATGTCTTAAGTTTCCGTACGACGTTCAAAGGACTCAGACGTAATCATTTGGTTTATTATGGAGTTTTATAGTTTCGTACGGTGATGTAAGGTGTTCTTAGGAGTTGTAACGCGTCCTACATTATTCTAACGTGATTTTCATGTTGCTAATGTCGCATCCTAAGCCGTAACATCTCCTGAATTGTTGTACGATGTTCAAAGGACTTGGACGAAATCATTAGGTTTAGTATGGACTTTTAATGTTTCGTACGTTGTCGTAAGGTGTTGTTTGGAGTTTTAAGGCTTCTTGTGTTATTCTAACGTGCTTTTCATGGTGCTAATATGGCATACAAAATCTTAAGATGTACAAACTTGTCGTACGATGTTCAAAGGACTCAGACGAATTCATTAGGTGTATAATGGAGTTTTAAGGTTTTGCACGGTGATGTAACATGTTCATAGGAGTTGTAAGGCGTCCTACATGATACTAATTTTCTTTTCCAGTTCCTAATGGGGCATAAAGAGTCGTAAGATGTCCTAAGTTGTCGTACGATGTTCAAAGGACTCGTCGAATTCATTAGGTATTCTATGGAGTTTTTAAGGTTTCTTGAGGTGTTGTAAGGTGTTGTTAGGAGTTGTAAGGCGTCCAACATTATACTAACGTGCTTTTCAAGGTGCTAATATGGCATATAGAGTCGTAAGATGTCTTAAGTTTCCGTACGACGTTCAAAGGACTCGAACGAAATCATTAGGTTTATTATGGAGTTTTATTGTTTCGTACGGTGATGTAAGGTGTTCTTAGGAGTTGTAACGTGACCTACAATATTCTAACGTGATTTTCATGTTGCTAATGTCGCATCCTAAGCCGTAACATCTCCTGAATTGTTGTACGATGTTCAAAGGACTTGGAAGAAATCATTAGGTTTAGTATGGACTTTTAATGTTTCGTACGTTGTCGTAAGGTGTTGTTTAGAGTTTTAAGGCTTCCAATGTTATTCTAACGTGCTTTTCATGGTGCTAATATGGCATACAAAATCTTAAGATGTACAAACTTGTCGTTCGATGTTCAAAGGTCTCGGACGAATTCATTAGGTATATTATGGAGTTTTAAGGTTTCGTACGGTGTTGTAAGGTGTTGTTAGGAGTTGTAAGGCGTCCAACATTATACTAACATGCTTTTCAAGGTGCTAATATGGCATATAGAGTCGTAAGATGTCTTAAGTTGTCGTACGACGTTCAATGTACATAAAGAGTCGTAAGATGTCCTAAGTTGTCGTACAATGTTCAAGGAGTTGTAAGAATTCATTAGGTATATTATGGAGTTTTAAGGTTTTGTACGGTGTTGTAAGGTGTTGTTAGGAGTTGTAAGGCGTCCAATATTATACTAACGTGCTTTTCAAGGTGCTAATATGGCATATAGAGTCGTAGGATGTCTTAAGTTGTCGTACGACGTTCAATGGACTCGGACGAATTCATTAGGTTTATTATGGAGTTTTATAGTTTCGTACGGTGGTGTAGGGTGTTGTTTGGAGTTTTAAGGCTTCTTGTGTTATTCTAACGTGCTTTTCATGGTGCTAATATGGCATACAAAAACTTAAGATGTACAAACTTGTCGTACGATGTTCAAAGGACTCGGACGAATTCATTAGTTGTATAATGGAGTTTTAAGGCTTTGCACGGTGATGTAAGGTGTTCATATGAGTTGTAAGGCGTCCTACATGATACTAACGTTCTTTTCGAGTTCCTAATGGGGCATAAAGAGTCGTAAGATGTCCTGAGTTGTCGTACGATGTTCAAAGGACTCGTACGAATTCATTAGGTATTTTATGGAGTTTTTAAGGTTTCTTACGGTGTTGTAAGGTGTTGTTAGGAGTTGTAAGGCGTCCAACATTATACTAACGTGCTTTTCAAGGTGCTAATATGGCATATAGACTCGTAAGATGTCTTAAGTTTCCGTACGACGTTCAAAGGACTCGGACGTATTCATTTGGTTTATTATGGAGTTTTATAGTTTCGTACGGTGATGTAAGGTGTTCTTAGGAGTTGTAACGCGTCCTATATTATTCTAACGTGATTTTCATGTTGCTAATGTCGCATCCTAAGCCGTAACATCTCTTGAGTTGTCGTTCGATGTTCAAAAGGACTTGGACGAAATCATTAGGTTTAGTATGGAGTTTAAAGGTTTTGTACGATGTTGTATGGTGTTGTTTGGAGTTTTAAGGTTTCCTGTGTTATTCTAACGTGCTTTTCATGGTGCTAATATGGCATACAAAATCTTAAGATGTACAAACTTGTCGTACGATGTTCAAAGGACTCGGACAAATTCATTAGGTGTATTATGGAGTTTTACGGTTTTGTACGGTGTTGTAAGGTGTTGTTAGAAGTTGTAAGGCGTCCAACATTATACTAACGTGCTTTTCAAGGTGCTAATATGGCATATAGAGTCGTAAGATGTCTTAAGTTGTCGTACGACGTTCAATGGACATAAAGAGTCGTAAGATGTCCTAAGTTGTCGTACGATGTTCAAGGACTTGTAAGAATTCATTAGGTATATTATGGAGTTTTAAGGTTTTGTACGGTGTTGTAAGGTGTTGTTAGGAGTTGTAAGGCGTCCAATATTATACTAACGTGCTTTTCAAGGTGCTAATGTGGCATATAAAGTCGTAAGATGTCTTAAGTTGCCGTACGACGTTCAATGGACTCGGACGAATTCATTAGGTTTATTATGGAGTTTTATATTTTCGTACGGTGATGTAAGGTGTTCTTAGGAGTTGTAACGCGTCCTACATTATTCTAACGTGCTTTTCATGTTGCTAATGTCGCATCCTAAGCCGTAACATCTCCTGAATTGTTGTACGATGTTCAAAGGACTTGGACGAAATCATTAGGTTTAGTATGGACTTTTAATGTTTCGTACGTTGTCGTAAGGTGTTGTTTGGAGTTTTAAGGCTTCTTGTGTTATTCTAACGTGCTTTTCATGGTGCTAATATGGCATACAAAATCTTAAGATGTACAAACTTGTCGTACGATGTTCAAAGGACTCAGACGAATTCATTAGGTGTATAATGGAGTTTTAAGGTTTTGCACGGTGATGTAAGATGTTCATAAGAGTTGTAAGGCGTCCTACATGATAGTAATGTTCTTTTCGAGTTCCTAATGGGGCATAAAGAGTCGTAAGATGTCTTAAGTTGTCGTACGATGTTCAAAGGACTCGTCGAATTCATTAGGTATTTTATGGAGTTTTTAAGGTTTCTTGAGGTGTTGTAAGGTGTTGTTAGGAGTTGTAAGGCGTCCAACATTATACTAACATGCTTTTCAAGGTGCTAATATGGCATATAGAGTCGTAAGATGTCTTAAGTTGTCGTACGACGTTCAATGTACATAAAGAGTCGTAAGATGTCCTAAGTTGTCGTACAATGTTCAAGGACTTGTAAGAATTCATTAGGTATATTATGGAGATTTAAGGTTTTGTACGGTGTTGTAAGGTGTTGTTAGGAGTTGTAAGGCGTCCAATATTATACTAACGTGCTTTTCAAGGTGCTAATATGGCATATAGAGTCGTAGGATGTCTTAAGTTGCCGTACGACGTTCAATGGACTCGGACGAATTCATTAGGTTTATTATGGAGTTTTATAGTTTCGTACGGTGATGTAGGGTGTTGTTTGGAGTTTTAAGGCTTCTTGTGTTATTCTAACGTGCTTTTCATGGTGCTAATATGGCATACAAAAACTTAAGATGTACAAACTTGTCGTATGATGTTCAAAGGACTCGGACGAATTCATTAGTTGTAAATGGAGTTTTAAGGCTTTGCACGGTGATGTAAGGTGTTCATATGAGTTGTAAGGCGTCCTACATGATACTAACGTTCTTTTCGAGTTCCTAATGGGGCATAAAGAGTCGTAAGATGTCCTGAGTTGTCGTACGATGTTCAAAGGACTCGTACAAATTCATTAGGTATTTTATGGAGTTTTTAAGGTTTCTTACGGTGTTGTAAGGTGTTGTTAGGAGTTGTAAGGCGTCCAACATTATACTAACGTGCTTTTCAAGGTGCTAATATGGCATATAGACTCGTAAGATGTCTTAAGTTTCCGTACGACGTTCAAAGGACTCGGACGTATTCATTTGGTTTATTATGGAGTTTTATAGTTTCGTACGGTGATGTAAGGTGTTCTTAGGAGTTGTAACGCGTCCTACATTATTCTAACGTGATTTTCATGTTGCTAATGTCGCATCCTAAGTCGTAGCATCTCCTGAATTGTTGTACGATGTTCAAAGAACTTGGACGAAATCATTAGGTTTAGTATGGACTTTTAATGTTTCGTACGTTGTCGTAAGGTGTTGTTTGGAGTTTTAAGGCTTCTTGTGTTATTCTAACGTGCTTTTCATGGTGCTAATATGGCATACAAAATCTTATGATGTACAAACTTGTCGTACGATGTTCAAAGGACTCAGACGAAATCATTAGGTGTATAATGGAGTTTTAAGGTTTTGCACGGTGATGTAAGATGTTCATAGAAGTTGTAAGGCGTCCTACATGATACTAATTTTCTTTTCGAGTTCCTAATGGGGCAAAAAGAGTCGTAAGATGTCCTAAGTTGTCGTACGATGTTCAAAGGACTCGTCGAATTCATTAGGTATTCTATGGAGTTTTTAAGGTTTCTTGAGGTGTTGTAAGGTGTTGTTAGGAGTTGTAAGGCGTCCAACATTATACTAACGTGCTTTTCAAGGTGCTAATATGGCATATAGAGTCGTAAGATGTCTTAAGTTTCCGTACGACATTCAAAGGACTCGAACGAAATCATTAGGTTTATTATGGAGTTTTATTGTTTCGTACGGTGATGTAAGGTGTTCTTAGGAGTTGTAACGTGACCTACAATATTCTAACGTGATTTTCATGTTGCTAATGTCGCATCCTAAGCCGTAACATCTCCTGAATTGTTGTACGATGTTCAAAGGACTTGGAAGAAATCATTAGGTTTAGTATGGACTTTTAATGTTTCGTACGTTGTCGTAAGGTGTTGTTTGGAGTTTTAAGGCTTCCAATGTTATTCTAACGTGCTTTTCATGGTGCTAATATGGCATACAAAATCTTAAGATGTACAAACTTGTCGTTCGATGTTCAAAGGTCTCGGACGAATTCATTAGGTATATTATGGAGTTTTAAGGTTTCGTACGGTGTTGTAAGGTGTTGTTAGGAGTTGTAAGGCGTCCAACATTATACTAACATGCTTTTCAAGGTGCTAATATGGCATATAGAGTCGTAAGATGTCTTAAGTTGTCGTACGACGTTCAATGTACATAAAGAGTCGTAAGATGTCCTAAGTTGTCGTACAATGTTCAAGGAGTTGTAAGAATTCATTAGGTATATTATGGAGTTTTAAGGTTTTGTACGGTGTTGTAAGGTGTTGTTAGGAGTTGTAAGGCGTCCAATATTATACTAACGTGCTTTTCAAGGTGCTAATATGGCATATAGAGTCGTAGGATGTCTTAAGTTGCCGTACGATGTTCAATGGACTCGGACGAATTCATTAGGTTTATTATGGAGTTTTATAGTTTCGTACGGTGATGTAGGGTGTTGTTTGGAGTTTTAAGGCTTCTTGTGTTATTCTAACGTGCTTTTCATGGTGCTAATATGGCATACAAAAACTTAAGATGTACAAACTTGTCGTACGATGTTCAAAGGACTCGGACGAATTCATTAGTTGTATAATGGAGTTTTAAGGCTTTGCACGGTGATGTAATGTGACACCCGGCAAATTTCCAGGTCAATATTCGTACTAGCTTAAAACGTGCATAGTTTTTAAATTGCGTCATTTGAATTAATTATGATAATTAAGGTTTTATTAAAGTTAGATAAGCCCATTTTGTGCATTGTGTGACAATTTGTGATTTTTGAAATTGCTTAAATCGCGTAGCGGTTAAATACCCGGTAATGAACGTTGGTGACTGCCTGATGAATTTTAACAGTCCAACAATTGGTATAATGCTCGAAATAGCATCAAATAATATATTTTGGGTGTGTATAAGTGAAAACATAATAAAAACTAAAAGCGATATATTTTATCCGTTGTTTGTCCGGTTATTGCGTGTGTTTCAGTTTTTGCCCGGTTTTACTACCAGTACACTACTCGGAATACACTAAAATATCTATTTTTATATTTTTACTATTTAAGGGTAAAATAATAGTATTGGAAGTATTATGGCAAATATGGGGATAAAAGTTTAATAGATTTGAAAAATGTTGGTGATTTAATTGTGTATTGTGTATTATATAAAAACTTGTAAAATTTCTTTTTTTTTTTTTGTGTCAAAACCGGCCCAAGGGCCCCACCCCCCCTAGGTCTAGGAAATCTTGGTATAAGTGATGCTTGGAGAAGTGGAAGTAATATATCTTGGACTTGCCAAGATTCTATGCCATTTACACTCCACCCATTACCAATATTACACACTTCCTCTTCTTCTTTTCTCCCCAAAACCGTAGACATCCACCACCACTCTCATTTTCGGCCAAAAACAATTCACACACTCTCCATATTCATCTCTTACACCTTGTTGCAAAACCTTGAAGATTTGGTGGTCTTGGAAGCAAGAAAGTGTAACCAAGAGGTGTTTAAGGCTAAAATCCATTCTCTTCATCTTTTCTAGTGTTCATCTAAGGTAGGAACACTTTTCATTTTGATTTTTATGATTTAAAAGTGTTCAAGATGGTGTTCTTGAAGTGTTGTTCACCAAATCCGAAACCGAAAGATGAATGTTTTTTGAAATGAAAATGGGTTTTTCAAATGGGTGTGTGTGTGTATGTCATGTCCGTATGTATGTATGTATGAGTGTGTGTGTGTGTTTTTGAGTTTGGAAAACAAGATTTCATAAGTGTTAAATGCATGGTTTTAAAAGTTGATAATGGAAAAGGGAAGAAATGAACAACTATATGTTATGTGTGGTTATCAAAACATGATTTTGAGTATGTATATATATAGATCCGTAGGTATATATGTGTGTGTGAGTATTTACATGCTAGTGAAGTGATGTTAATGTTGTGTTCTTACATTGATAATGTTTAAGTCTAAGTGTTGAAGGTTGTTTTGTTGGAAATGAGATTAAATGAACACATGTATGATAAGTGTGGGTATTGAAAATATGATTTTATACATGTATGTATGTATGGCCGTAGCTTGTATGTATGTATGTATATATGTATGTTGTTTGAAATCATGTAAGATTTGTTGAAAGATGCAAATAAAAAGGTTGGATCTTGACATGCAATTAGATGTAAATGGAAATATGATAATAAGGTCACTAGATGATTTTTGAAAAACTTGAAAAGTGTTATGAATATTACTTGCAAGAAATATGTTCATATGTTGTAAAGTTGAAAGGTGTTATTTTGTGCAAACTTGCTATATGTTGTTTTATGAAATGGTTAAATATAAGTATGTTAAGTGTTTTGCTATGCTAAGTATGACATGAGAAAATAAGTGATTTCACTAAGTGTAAAAGTGTTTATACATGTGTTAAGTGTTGATGTATGATACTTGATGATTAAAAATGTTTAAATGTAACTTTTATGTATTTTTGAACAACTATAAAAACTAAAATATATTCTGAGTTAAAACATATTTTTAAATATTTATAAACTTTATAAAATAAGTATTTTAAAAGTATTATAGCAAAGAAATGATTTAAACCTTATAAATAATGGTTTTTGGTACAAAAATACGCGTAAAACGCACCGATTTTTGCTTAAAAATGTAAAATATGACAAAATGATATTTTAACAGATTCTTAAGTGTATTTTTATGTAAAAATATGATATTTAAATTTTGGTACAAAAACTTGGAGTTTTGAGCCCAAAAACAAGCAAACTATGTACCCGGAAAAGCCGAAAACGACGATTTTCGACTCTAAAACATATAATTTTTGTAAACTGTTTTGAATCAGAAACTTTGGACTTATTTTGAAAGAAACATACTGATCTAAAAGTGATTAAAAAGAAATGACAAAAATGCGGGTATTGGGTTGCTTTCCGTGACCCGAAAACGTGCCCGGATTTGTAAGAAATTGACACGTTGGACTTGTATTGTGACTTGTATGAATAATATGTGAGACATGATTTATGTGGTATAATATTATGCTTTGTTATAGATTTATATATGATTAAGTAAGTTGCTTGTGAAAAACGTGGTTAAATATCTCGTTAAGTGTTAACCGTCATGTTTAGAAAATGCATGCTAGTTAACTAGGAATAATGTGTATTTCTACTAAGTATTATAAATTGTAATCATGGCATGAACATGATAAATATATTTTCCTAAGTTATGTATGATATTGTGTAAGTGTATACTACTTAGGTAAGTGTTGGACTAAATGCGACTTTTACATGTTACTTATGCATAAGTGTGTGTTACTATATATGTAACACTTTAAAGGCGTGGGTCACCAACGGGTCATTAAAATGAAAGGGTTGTTTTTGTAAATGAAATGTTTTCACATAAGTCTAGTTAGGTTTTGGTGAACAACCTACATGGTTTTAGACTTTGTATTTGTGTGCATCTTTTGAACGGGTCCTTGTGTATAGGGCATTCTTAAGTGGTGTTTCCATTGGGCTTATATTTGCTAGCTTTTGGCGTATTCAAAGTGAGTTCTTCGGCCCCTTTTTAAATAATGTTTTATTTAACTGTTTTGGGGGAAAAACATGTAATTTGTTTATGATAATTTGATGTGAATTGGGAGACATATTGTGTTTGACCAAAATGATGGCATGGGTGTTTGTTGTGAAAGTGTACACATTGCCCTCTCGTAATCATTTATTTCTCTTGGAGTGAGAAACCACAGGTTATATTGGTAGATCTATCGGGATTGGAATTCCGCCCCTCGTGATCAGTCGCTCTGATCGTGTTGACATGCGGGGGAATATAAGTTGAATGTTGTGAGGGAACCTCGTTTCTTGGTTGATTATGAACCCATGACTTGATGATTCATTTGTCTTTGGGCCTTGCAAACTCTTTGACGTATGGTCTTGTTGACGTCTCAAAGCCAAGCATATCAATTGTGAATGAAAAATGATTTTATTTATGATTAAACCCAAAAACTCACCAACTTTATGTTGACTCAGTTTTTACATGTTTTTCAGGTACGAAATGATAGGCTCCGGGTATATGTGGAAGGACAGTTTTGGACTGCAAACTCCACATGTGTTTTAGTTGTTTCTGGGACCGCTTTATTAAAAATTCCGCTTAAGTTTTATTTCAAACAATTACGTTTCGTTAAGACAATTGATGCTTTTCTTAATGAACATTGTGGGTGTTGACGTGTCAACGTTAACATTATCAACTATTTTAAATTAATGTGGATGTTTGCTTATAATTAATGGGTGCCAACTTCGCTCATTACACCATAACATCGTTTATTTCCGCTGCGACGATTTTTGGGGTGTGACAGAAGTTGGTATCAGAGCCATTGGT
The DNA here is from genome assembly GCA_030867185.1 of Tagetes erecta. Classification (NCBI taxonomy): domain Eukaryota; kingdom Viridiplantae; phylum Streptophyta; class Magnoliopsida; order Asterales; family Asteraceae; genus Tagetes; species Tagetes erecta. Next base: position 48,611,061 of record CM061490.1, read on the forward strand.
TATAGCGAACTAGAAAAGTTTTTGAAAATAATTCTAGACTATAACTGAAAGTTTTTGAAAATTTTAAAAGTCCCAAAACACTTCCATAAATTCCCGAGCACTTTTGGCGTGCGTTTTTATTTATTGGATTGCATATCTAAACTTACTTGGTGTGGTTTGAAATTGTTGCATACCTATGTGTACCTTATGTGATTTATATGCATTTGATTATTTTAAGCTATGAGTTAAGTACGAATATGCCTTTTATGTCACAGATGTCTTCTTATCATGATGGTTTTAATTTCTTTGCTGCCTCTTTTATGCCTGGCTCGGAGCATACGAGCAACGGGTGGATTGAGGAAGACATAAAGCCCGATGTTAGCGCTTTGTCTCATTTTGGACCGACCATTACCCCCAAGTCACCTTTTGTGACAAGGGAGTTACTTCCCTTACCCCCATCTCTTTTAGACCGACCTACCCCTGTGATTCGTCATGTATATACTAGGCAAAGGAAGAGGAAGACCAAAGTGGTTTTGAGTGACAGGGAAAGGATAGAGGCTCTGGAGAAAGAGCTAGCAGAAGTGAAGATGAAGCTCAACGATGCGTTTGACTCAGTCAAAATCATGATGGACATTTATGAGTTGTGCCATTAGAGATGCGATGAGAAGTTGCATTGCATTGCATTTTATTTACTTTTGAACTTTGGTTGAATTGTGTGTTTTTTTCTTTTGTTGTATGTTGGATATGGTTTACACTTTGGTGACCGTTTTTGGTTAAAAATTTTGGGGCCGTTTTGGCAAAAACTTTTGTTTTGGCAAAAACTTTTATTTTGGCAAAAACTTTTATTTTGGTAAAAACTTTATTTTGGGAAAATCTTTTGGTAATTTATGATTATTTATGTTCAATTGCATGATTGGTGATTTGCATTATGTGGTACTAGGTTAAGTACGCGAACGTTAGAATTAAGAACGTGAAACCTCCTCATTAATATATATATACATAAATATATACATGCATATACTTACTAATAATATTTTGATTCTTAGAACTAAGTCATGCCTCCGAGAACCCGAACAACAGCGACCGGCACTGGTAGTGGTATTCCAGGAACAGCCGAGGAGTTGGCCCAATTGATTTCCCAACATGTCAATGCCGCTTTAGACCAACACGATGCAAACCTTGGACAGGGTCGTGGTCGTGGGCGTGGAGCAGGCGGCAGTGGCACGTCTCTGGGCAGTGGTTCAGGTATAATAGATTTTGCAAGAATTTGTTATACCACCCATAGTGCATAATGATTATACCTTGTATATCATAATGATGGGCGGACTTGATGCTTATGAAAGCAGGAGGACGAAGTGTGGGATGCACCTATAAGACGTTCCAAGGTTGCGGTCCCATAGTCTTCACTGGAGCTGAGGGTCCACTCAACATCCTGCGATGGATTGAGAAGATGGAATCTGTGATGGCCATCAGTGCTTGCGCCGAATCGCAGAAGGTGATGTACGCCGCGTGTTCCTTTCAGAACGAAGCACTGACATGGTGGAATTCCCAGAAGCAAACCATGGGAGAAGAGGCTGTTACTAACCTCTCGTGGGTGCGACTGAAAGAGATGCTGATAAAGGAGTATTGCCCCCGCAATGAACTCCAGAAGGCAGAAACTGAATTTTGGGATCTAACCATGGAAGGTGCCGAAGTAAGAGCCTACACCTCTAAGTTTAATGACCTTGCTAGACTTGTTCCTCGGATGGTCACTCCCGAGTATGTACGGATCGAACGATACATTTGGGGTTTGGCACCTCAAATCCGTGGCATGGTTACAACATCGAACCCTACATCAATCCAAAGTGCTGTGAGCTTGGCACTGTCATTGACTGATGATGCGGTGCGTAGAGGTGTGCTGACCAAAAAGGTTGATCATGGAAAGAATCCTGTAGATGGTGGTAAGAAAGTGTTTGAGACTGAGAAACAGTTTGGTAGTAGTGATGGGAAATCCTCTGATGGAAAGAGGAAGTGGGCTGGAGCACCCAAAGGTCGTGCAGGCAATAAGAAAGGATCCAACTATAACTCTGGCAAGATGTACACCGCCAATGCAAGTAGGGATGGTGCGTACCCAAAGTGCAATAAGTGTGGGTACCACCATGGTGGTGCGTGTAATGTGTGTTCGAGATGTCATAAGTTTGGACATCAAGCTCAAGCTTGTAGGGTTAAGTTAGATGAGAGGACTGGGAAGCCGTATAGGAATTGTTTTGAGTGTGGATCGGTAGGACATATTAAGAGGGATTGTCCTAAGTTGAAGGGGACGAATGCTAAGGGAAGAGCATTCGAGATGAACGCGAAGGATGCGCGACAGGAGCCGACAGTGGTTACGGGTACGTTCCTTGTTAATAACCATTACGCATCAGTGTTATTTGATACCGGCGCCGACTTGAGTTTTGTGTCTAAAGATTTTGAATCGTTGCTTAATGCTAAGGTGGATAAGTTAGATAAGAAATATATTATCGAAATAGCTAACGGTAAGAAAATCATAGCCGATTCTGTCTATAGAGGTTGTACCTTATGCTTAGGTGATCAATCATTTAGTATAGATCTTTTGCCTGTTATACTTGGTAGTTTTGATGTCGTGATTGGTATGGATTGGCTATCCAAAAATCGTGCCGAAGTTGTGTGTCACGAGAAGGTTGTCCGCCTTCTAAGATCCATCGGCGAAACGATAACGATTCATGGTGAGAAAGAGAACTCCTACTTGAAGGTCATCAATGTTAAGCAAGCGTACGCGTGTCTGTGTGAAGGACTCCCTGCGTTTCTAGTGAAAGCTATTGACACCGATGTTAAGGAGCTGAAATTAGAAGAGATTCCGGTAGTTCGCGATTTTCAAGATGTTTTTCCTGAGGATTTACCAGGATTGCCTCCATCTAGGCAAATTGAATTTAGAATCGATTTAGTTCCTGGTGCAGCCCCCATTGCTCGATCGCCATATCGATTAGCTCCATCTGAACTTCAAGAGTTGTCGAAGCAATTGCAAGAATTGCTTGATAAAGGATTCATTCGACCAAGTTTTTCCCCGTGGGGAGCACCCGTGTTATTTGTTAAAAAGAAAGATGGATCGTTTAGGATGTGTATTGACTATCGTGAATTGAATAAGCTGACCATTAAGAATAGATATCCGTTGCCTAGGATAGATGATCTGTTTGACCAACTGCAAGGATCTAGTTTCTATTCCAAGATTGATTTGCGATCCGGCTATCATCAGTTGCAGATAGCGGAAGAAGATGTTCCGAAAACCGCTTTTAGGACACGTTACGGTCATTACGAGTTCTTGGTAATGCCATTTGGTTTAACGAATGCGCCTGCTGTGTTCATGGATCTTATGAATAGGGTGTGTAAACCTTACTTAGATAAATTTGTGATAGTATTCATAGATGATATTCTGATCTACTCGCGATCGAAGGAAGATCATGAGCAGCACCTTAAGCTAATCTTAGAAACGTTAAGAAATGAGAAGTTGTATGCAAAGTTTTCCAAGTGCGAGTTTTGGCTTAGGGAGGTTCATTTTCTTGGTCATGTGATCAATAGGGAAGGAATCCACGTGGATCCCGCGAAAATAGAGGCTATCAAAAATTGGGAAGCACCGAGAAGCCCTACGGAAGTACGTCAATTCTTAGGATTGGCAGGATATTATCGTAGATTTATTGAAAACTTCTCCAAAATAGCCCAGCCCCTAACCTTGTTGACTAGTAAGGATCGAAAGTATGAATGGTGTGAGAAGCAGGAGGAAGCGTTTCAGACGCTAAAGCAGAAATTGTGTAGTGCACCGATCCTATCTCTTCCCGAGGGAAATGATGATTTCGTAGTTTATTGTGACGCCTCGCGTCTAGGTCTCGGGTGTGTCTTGATGCAGAGAGATAAGGTGATAGCGTATGCGTCTAGACAACTCAAAGTGCATGAAAAGAATTACACCACGCATGACTTGGAGTTAGGTGCGGTGGTGTTTGCACTAAAGATATGGAGACATTATCTTTACGGTACTAAGTGTGTCGTGTACACTGACCATAAGAGTCTTCAGCATATCTTTGAGCAGAAAGAGCTCAACATGAGACAGCGACGTTGGGTCGAGTTACTGAATGACTACGACTGTGATATCCGTTATCACCCGGGAAAAGCCAACGTTGTTGCTGACGCACTCAGTAGAAAGGAAAGGGAGAAACCTTTGCGAGTGCGAGCCCTAGAAATGACTGTCCAATCGAATCTCACCTCTCGAGTATGTGATGCTCAGAGAGAAGCTTTAAAGGAGGAAAATTTGAAAAGTGAAGGTATGCAGGGCATGATTAAGAATTTGGTGCCTAATTCCGAGAACGTGATGTACTTCGCGAACCGAATTTGGATACCTCGTTTTGGAAACTTGCGGGAGCTCATCCTAGATGAAGCTCACAAGTTGATAGGTTCAATTGGATCGATAATATCACTCAAATGATCAGAATAAAGCGTACAAACAAACGATTCAATCACAAACACAGTTCATACTCATAAATTCTCTTGTATATTGATGATCAAAGCAATTCGTAGTACAATGTGCAGGAGAAAATAAATCACACACAGTTAATTCTCTCTCTAACAGTGTAAAAGTGATCTAGCCTCTCTCCTAACACACGCACACTACATGCTATAACAAACAAAATGCAAGTTTAAGGAAAATACATAATAAACCCTAAACTATACAAACATATAAACAAAATACAAAGTAAATCTTAACAAGGAAATAACCCTAACAGTACTCCCCCTAAGATTTATCTTTGGATCTTCAAAAACTTCAATCTTTTTCTTCTTTTATCAGCATCAAACTTCAATCTTTTTCTACCATTCTTCTGGTTCTTCTTTCACGTTCAGCAATTCTTGACCTTTATACTCCTCTTGTTCTTTCAAAGCTTCTTCAATACAGGATTTGAACTTTTCAGCGATCTTAGCTTGTCGAGGCTTGGATTCATTCGTCAGAATTGGCAAAGCATTCATGCGTCTAAGTGAGTCCAAATTCAAACCTGCAAAATCGATATTAGCATAAAACTCAAATGGCAACTCTTGGCCATGAACTTTCACCTCCAAAGTACCCTTCCTACTGATCCGCATATATTCTATCTCTGGTATATCAACCCTCACGAGATTAGAATTGAGTAAAACCTTTCTCACACGAATCTTCTCCGAAGCAGCAGCAATCACTTCTATCATCACAGTAAATAAATTTCTGTCAGCTTCAGCAAGTTTATCTTTGCACTTTTCAATCTTGTAACTTCGCAAAAACTCAATCTTTTAAGGATTCGTACGACGTTCAAAGGACTCGGACGAATTCATTAGGTTTATTATGGAGTTTTAAAGTTTCGTACGGTGATGTATGGTGTTCTTAGGAGTTGTAATGCGTTCTACATTATTCTAACGTGCTTTTCCTTTTGCTAATGTAGCAAACTGAGCCGTAACATCTCCTGAGTTGTCATATGATGTTCAAAGGACCTGGACGAATTCATTAGGTTTAGTATGGAATTTTAAGGATTCTTACGTTGTTTTAAGGTGTTGTTTGGAGTTTTAAGTTGTCCTACATTATATTAGCGTGTTTTTCATGGTGCTAATATGGCAAACAAAATCATAAGATGCCCAAACTTGTCGTACGATGTTCAAAGGACTCGGACGAATTCATTAGGTGTATTATGGAGTTTTAAGGTTTCGTACGGTGATGTAAGGTGTTCATAGGAGTTGTAAGGCGCCCTACATTGTACTAACGTTCTTTTTGAGTTGTAATGTGGCATAAAGAGTCGTAAGATGTCCTAAGTTCTCGTACGATGTTCCAAGAACTCGTACGAACTTATTAGGTTTATTATGGAGTTTTAAGGTTTCGTACGGTGTTGTTAGGAGTCGTAAGGGGTCCAATGTTATACTAACGTGCTTTTCAAGGTGCTAATATGGAATACAGAGTCGTTAAATATCTTAAGTTGTCGTACGACGTTCAAAGGACTCGGACGAATTCATTAGGTTTATTATGGAGTTTTAAAGTTTCGTACGGTGATGTATGGTGTTCTTAAGAGTTGTAACGCGTCCTGCATTATTCTAACGTGCTTTTCTTGTTGCTAATGTAGCAAACTGAGCTGTAACATCTCCTGAGTTGTCATATGATGTTCAAAGGACCTGGACGAATTCATTAGGTTTAGTATGAAATTTTAAGGATTCTTACGTTGTTTTAAGGTGTTGTTTGGAGTTTTAAGTTGTCCTACATTATACTAGCGTGTTTTTCATGCTGCTAATATGGCATACAAAATCATAAGATGCCCAATCTTGTCGTACGATGTTCAAAAGACTCGGACGAATTCATTAGGTGTATTATGGAGTTTTAAGGTTTCGTACGGTGATGTAAGGTGTTCATAGGAGTTTTAAGGCGCCCTACATTGTACTAACGTTCTTTTCGAGTTGCTAATGTGGCATAAAGAGTCGTAAGGTGTCCTAAGTTCTCGTACGATGTTCAAAGGACTCGTACGAACTCATTAGGGTTGTTATGGAATTTTAAGGTTTCGTACGGTGTTGTAAGGTGTTTTTAGGAGTCGTAAGGCGTCCAATGTTATTCTAACGTGCTTTTCAAGGCGCTAATATAGAATACAGAGTCGTTAGATATCTTAAGTTGTTGTACGACGTTCAAAGGACTCGGACGAATTCATTAGGTTTATTATGGAGTTTTAAACTTTCGAACGGTGATGTATGGTGTTCTTAGGAGTTGTAATGCGTTCTACATTATTCTAACGTGCTTTTCCTTTTGCTAATGTAGCAAACTGAGCCGTAACATCTCCTGAGTTGTCATATGATGTTCAAAGGACCTGGACGAATTCATTAGGTTTAGTATGGAATTTTAAGGATTTGTAAGGTGTTGTAAGGTGTTGTTTGGAGTTTTAAGGTGTCCTACATTATACTAACGTGCTTTTCATGGTGCTAATATGGCATACAAAATCATAAGATGCCCAAACTTGTCGTACGATGTTCAAAGGACTCGGACAAATTCATTAGGTGTATTATGGAGTTTTAAGGTTTCGTACGGTGATGTAAGGTGTTCATAGGAGTTGTAAGGCGCCCTACATTGTACTAACGTTCTTTTTGAGTTGTAATGTGGCATAAAGAGTCGTAAGATGTCCTAAGTTCTCGTACGATGTTCCAAGGACTCGTACGAACTTATTAGGTTTATTATGGAGTTTTAAGGTTTCGTACGGTGTTGTTAGGAGTCGTAAGGGGTCCAATGTTATACTAACGTGCTTTTCAAGGTGCTAATATGGAATACAGAGTCGTTAAATATCTTAAGTTGTCGTACGACGTTCAAAGGACTCGGACGAATTCATTAGGTTTATTATGGAGTTTTAAAGTTTCGTACGGTGATGTATGGTGTTCTTAGGAGTTGTAATGCGTTCTACATTATTCTAACGTGCTTTTCCTTTTGCTAATGTAGCAAACTGAGCCGTAACATCTCCTGAGTTGTCATATGATGTTCAAAGGACCTGGACGAATTCATTAGGTTTAGTATGGAATTTTAAGGATTCTTACGTTGTTTTAAGGTGTTGTTTGGAGTTTTAAGTTGTCCTACATTATATTAGCGTGTTTTTCATGGTGCTAATATGGCAAACAAAATCATAAAATGCCCAAACTTGTCGTACGATGTTCAAAGGACTCGGACGAATTCATTAGGTGTATTATGGAGTTTTAAGGTTTCATACGGTGATGTAAGGTGTTCATAGGAGTTGTAAGGCGCCCTACATTGTACTAACGTTCTTTTTGAGTTGTAATGTGGCATAAAGAGTCGTAAGATGTCCTAAGTTCTCGTACGATGTTCCAAGGACTCGTACGAACTTATTAGGTTTATTATGGAGTTTTAAGGTTTCGTACGGTGTTGTTAGGAGTCGTAAGGGGTCCAATGTTATACTAACGTGCTTTTCAAGGTGCTAATATGGAATACAGAGTCGTTAAATATCTTAAGTTGTCGTACGACGTTCAAAGGACTCGGACGAATTCATTAGGTTTATTATGGAGTTTTAAAGTTTCGTACGGTGATGTATGGTGTTCTTAAGAGTTGTAACGCGTCCTGCATTATTCTAACGTGCTTTTCTTGTTGCTAATGTAGCAAACTGAGCTGTAACATCTCCTGAGTTGTCATATGATGTTCAAAGGACCTGGACGAATTCATTAGGTTTAGTATGAAATTTTAAGGATTCTTACGTTGTTTTAAGGTGTTGTTTGGAGTTTTAAGTTGTCCTACATTATACTAGCGTGTTTTTCATGCTGCTAATATGGCATACAAAATCATAAGATGCCCAAACTTGTCGTACGATGTTCAAAAGACTCGGACGAATTCATTAGGTGTATTATGGAGTTTTAAGGTTTCGTACGGTGATGTAAGGTGTTCATAGGAGTTTTAAGGCGCCCTACATTGTACTAACGTTCTTTTCGAGTTGCTAATGTGGCATAAAGAGTCGTAAGGTGTCCTAAGTTCTCGTACGATGTTCAAAGGACTCGTACGAACTCATTAGGGTTGTTATGGAATTTTAAAGTTTCGTACGGTGTTGTAAGGTGTTTTTAGGAGTCGTAAGGCGTCCAATGTTATTCTAACGTGCTTTTCAAGGCGCTAATATAGAATACAGAGTCGTTAGATATCTTAAGTTGTTGTACGACGTTCAAAGGACTCGGACGAATTCATTAGGTTTATTATGGAGTTTTAAAGTTTCGTACGGTGATGTTTGGTGTTCTTAGGAGTTGTAATGCGTTCTACATTATTCTAACGTGCTTTTCCTTTTGCTAATGTAGCAAACTGAGCCGTAACATCTCCTGAGTTGTCATATGATGTTCAAAGGACCTGGACGAATTCATTAGGTTTAGTATGGAATTTTAAGGATTCTTATAGTGTTTTAAGGTGTTGTTTGGAGTTTTAATGTGTCCTACGTTATACTAGCGTGCTTTTCATGGTGCTAATATGGCATACAAAATCATAAGATGCCCAAACTTGTCGTACGATGTTCAAAGGACTCGGACAAATTCATTGGGTGTATTATAGAGTTTTAAGGTTTCGTACGGTGATGTAAGGTGTTCATAGGAGTTGTAAGGCGTCCTACATTGTACTAACGTTCTTTTCGTGTTGCCAATGTGGCATAAAGAGTCGTAAGATGTCCTAAGTTCTCGTACGATGTTCAAAGGACTCGTACGAATTAATTAGGTTTATTATTGAGGTTTAAGGTTTCGTGTGGTGTTGTTTTGTTAGGAGTCGTAAGGCGTCCAACGTTATACAAAGGTGCTTTTCAAGGTGCTAATATGGAATAAAGAGTCGTTAGATATCTTATGTTGTCGTTCGACGTTCAAAGGACTCGGACGAATTCATTAGGTTTATTATGGAGTTTTAAAGTTTCGTACGGTGATGTATGGTGTTGTTAGGACTTGTAACGCGTCCTACATTATTCTAACGTGCTTTTGCTTTTGCTAATGTAGCAAACTGAGCCGTAACATCTCCTGAGTTGTCATATGATGTTCAAAGGACCTGGACGAATTCATTAGGTTTAGTATGGAATTTTAAGGATTCTTACGTTGTTTTAAGGTGTTGTTTGGAGTTTTAAGTTGTCCTACATTATATTAGCTTTTTTTTAATGGTGCTAATATGGCATACAAAATCATAAGATGCCCAAACTTGTCGTACGATGTTCAAAGGACTCGGACGAATTCATTAGGTGTATTATGGAGTTTTAAGGTTTCGTACGGTGATGTAAGGTGTTCATAGGAGTTGTAAGGCGTCCTACATTGTACTAACGTTCTTTTCGAGTTGCTAATGTGGCATAAAGAGTCGTAAGATGTCCTAATTTCTCGTACGATGTTCAAAGGACTCGTACGAATTAATTAGGTTTATTATGGAGGTTTAAGGTTCGTGTGGTGTTGTAAGGTGTTGTTAGGAGTCGTAAGGCGTCCAACGTTATACTAACGTGCTTTTCAAGGTGCTAATATGGAATAAAGAGTCGTTAGATATCTTATGTTGCCGTTCGACATTCAAAGGACTCGGACGAATTCATTAGGTTTATTATGGAGTTTTATAGTTTCGTACGGTGATGTATGGTGTTCTAAGGAGTTGTAACGCGTCCTACATTATTCTAACGTGGTTTTCTTGTTGCTAATGTTGCAAACTGAGCCGTAACATCTCCTGAGTTGTCATATGACGTTCAAAGGACCTGGACGAATTCATTAGGTCTAGTATGGAATTTTAAGGATTCGTACGGTGTTGTAAGGTGTTGTTTGGAGTTTTAAGGTGTCCTACGTTATTCTAACGTGCTTTTCATGGTGCTAATATGGCATACAAAATCTTAAGATGTCCAAACTTGTCGTACGATGTTCAAAGGACTCGAACGAATTCTTTAGGTGTATTATGGAGTTTTAAGGTTTCGTACGGTGAGGTAAGGTGTTCACAGGAGTTGTAAGGCACCCTACATTGTACTAACATTCTTTTTGAGTTGCTAATGTGGCATAAAGAGTCGTAAGATGTCCTAAGTTCTCGTACGATGTTCCAAGGACTCGTACGGACTTATTAGGTTTATTATGGAGTTTTAAGGTTTCGTACGGTGTTGTTAGGAGTCGTAAGGCGTCCAATGTTATACTAACGTGCTTTTCAAGGTGCTAACATGGAATACAGAGTCGTTAGATATCTTAAGTTGCCGTTCGACGTTCAAAGGACACGGACGAATTCATTAGGTTAATTATGGAGTTTTAAAGTTTCGTACGGTGATGTATGGTGTTCTAAGGAGTTGTAACGCGTCCAACATTAATCTAACGTGCTTTTCTTGTTGCTAATGTCACAAACTACGCCGTAACATCTCCTGAGTTGTCATATGACGTTCTAAGGACCTGGACGAATTCATTAGGTTTAGTATGGAATTTTAAGGATTCGTAAGGTGTTGTAAGGTGTTGTATTGAGTTTTAAGGTGTCCTACGTTATTCTAACGTGCTTTTCATGGTGCAAATATGGCATACAAAATCATAAGATGCCCAAACTTGTCGTACGATGTTCATAGAACTCGGACAAATTCATTGGGTGTATTATAGAGTTTTAAGGTTTCGTACGGTGATGTAAGGTGTTCTTAGGAGTTGTAAGGCGTCCTACATTGTACTAACGTTCTTTTCGAGTTGCTAATGTGGCATAAAGAGTCGTAAGATGTCCTAATTTCTCGTACTATGTTCAAAGGACTCGTACGAATTAATTAGGTTTATTATGGAGGTTTAAGGTTCGTGTGGTGTTGTAAGGTGTTGTTAGGAGTCGTAAGGCGTCCAACGTTATACTAACGTGCTTTTCAAGGTGCTAATATGGAATAAAGAGTCGTTAGATATCTTATGTTGTCGTTCGACATTCAAAGGACTCGGACGAATTCATTAGGTTTATTATGGAGTTTTAAAGTTTCGTACGGTGATGTATGGTGTTCTTAAGAGTTGTAACGCGTCCTGCATTATTCTAACGTGCTTTTCTTGTTGCTAATGTAGCAAACTGAGCTGTAACATCTCCTGAGTTGTCATATGATGTTCAAAGGACCTGGACGAATTCATTAGGTTTAGTATGAAATTTTAAGGATTCTTACGTTGTTTTAAGGTGTTGTTTGGAGTTTTAAGTTGTCCTACATTATACTAGCGTGTTTTTCATGCTGCTAATATGGCATACAAAATCATAAGATGCCCAAACTTGTCGTACGATGTTCAAAAGACTCGGACGAATTCATTAGGTGTATTATGGAGTTTTAAATTTTCGTACGGTGATGTAAGGTGTTCATAGGAGTTTTAAGGCGCCCTACATTGTACTAACGTTCTTTTCGAGTTGCTAATGTGGCATAAAGAGTCGTAAAGTGTCCTAAGTTCTCGTACGATGTTCAAAGGACTCGTACGAACTCATTAGGTTTGTTATGGAATTTTAAGGTTTCGTACGGTGTTGTAAGGTGTTTTTAGGAGTCGTAAGGCGTCCAATGTTATTCTAACGTGCTTTTCAAGGCGCTAATATAGAATACAGATTCGTTAGATATCTTAAGTTGTTGTACGACGTTCAAAGGACCCGGACGAATTCATTAGGTTTATTATGGAGTTTTAAAGTTTCGTACGGTGATGTTTGGTGTTCTTAGGAGTTGTAATGCGTTCTACATTATTCTAACGTGCTTTTCCTTTTGCTAATGTAGCAAACTGAGCCGTAACATCTCCTGAGTTGTCATATGATGTTCAAAGGACCTGGACGAATTCATTAGGTTTAGTATGGAATTTTAAGGATTCTTATAGTGTTTTAAGGTGTTGTTTGGAGTTTTAATGTGTCCTACGTTATACTAGCGTGCTTTTCATGGTGCTAATATGGCATACAAAATCATAAGATGCCCAAACTTGTCGTACGATGTTCAAAGGACTCGGACAAATTCATTGGGTGTATTATAGAGTTTTAAGGTTTCGTACGGTGATGTAAGGTGTTCATAGGAGTTGTAAGGCGTCCAACATTGTACTAACGTTCTTTTCGTGTTGCCAATGTAGCATAAAGAGTCGTAAGATGTCCTAAGTTCTTGTACGATGTTCAAAGGACTCGTACGAATTAATTAGGTTTATTATTGAGGTTTAAGGTTTCGTGTGGTGTTGTTTTGTTAGGAGTCGTAAGGCGTCCAACGTTATACAAAGGTGCTTTTCAAGGTGCTAATATGGAATAAAGAGTCGTTAGATATCTTATGTTGTCGTTCGACGTTCAAAGGACTCGGACGAATTCATTAGGTTTATTATGGAGTTTTAAAGTTTCGTACGGTGATGTATGGTGTTGTTAGGACTTGTAACGCGTCCTACATTATTCTAACGTGCTTTTGCTTTTGCTAATGTAGCAAACTGAGCCGTAACATCTCCTGAGTTGTCATATGATGTTCAAAGGACCTGGACGAATTCATTAGGTTTAGTATGGAATTTTAAGGATTCTTACGTTGTTTTAAGGTGTTGTTTGGAGTTTTAAGTTGTCCTACATTATATTAGCGTGTTTTTCATGGTGCTAATATGGCATACAAAATCATAAGATGCCCAAACTTGTCGTACGATGTTCAAAGGACTCGGACGAATTCATTAGGTGTATTATGGAGTTTTAAGGTTTCGTACGGTGATGTAAGGTGTTCATAGGAGTTGTAAGGCGTCCTACATTGTACTAACGTTCTTTTCGAGTTGCTAATGTGGCATAAAGAGTCGTAAGATGTCCTAATTTCTCGTACGATGTTCAAAGGACTCGTACGAACTCATTAGGTTTATTATGGAGGTTTAAGGTTCGTGTGGTGTTGTAAGGTGTTGTTAGGAGTCGTAAGGCGTCCAACGTTATACTAACGTGCTTTTCAAGGTGCTAATATGGAATAAAGAGTCGTTAGATATCTTATGTTGCCGTTCGACATTCAAAGGACTCGGACGAATTCATTAGGTTTATTATGTAGTTTTATAGTTTCATACGGTGATGTATGGTGTTCTAAGGAGTTGTAACGCGTCCTACATTATTCTAACGTGGTTTTCTTGTTGCTAATGTTGCAAACTGAGCCGTAACATCTCCTGAGTTGTCATATGACGTTCAAAGGACCTGGACGAATTCATTAGGTCTAGTATGGAATTTTAAGGATTCGTACGGTGTTGTAAGGTGTTGTTTGGAGTTTTAAGGTGTCCTACGTTATTCTAACGTGCTTTTCATGGTGCTAATATGGCATACAAAATCTTAAGATGTCCAAACTTGTCGTACGATGTTCAAAGGACTCGAACGAATTCTTTAGGTGTATTATGGAGTTTTAAGGTTTCGTACGGTGAGGTAAGGTGTTCACAGGAGTTGTAAGGCACCCTACATTGTACTAACATTCTTTTTGAGTTGCTAATGTGGCATAAAGAGTCGTAAGATGTCCTAAGTTCTCGTACGATGTTCCAAGGACTCGTATGGACTTATTAGGTTTATTATGGAGTTTTAAGGTTTCGTACGGTGTTGTTAGGAGTCGTAAGGCGTCCAATGTTATACTAACGTGCTTTTCAAGGTGCTAACATGGAATACAGAGTCGTTAGATATCTTAAGTTGCCGTTCGACGTTCAAAGGACACGGACGAATTCATTAGGTTAATTATGGAGTTTTAAAGTTTCGTACGGTGATGTATGGTGTTCTAAGGAGTTGTAACGCGTCCAACATTAATCTAACGTGCTTTTCTTGTTGCTAATGTCACAAACTACGCCGTAACATCTCCTGAGTTGTCATATGACGTTCAAAGGACCTGGACGAATTCATTAGGTTTAGTATGGAATTTTAAGGATTCGTAAGGTGTTGTAAGGTGTTGTATTGAGTTTTAAGGTGTCCTACGTTATTCTAACATGCTTTTCATGGTGCAAATATGGCATACAAAATCATAAGATGCCCAAACTTGTCGTACGATGTTCATAGAACTCGGACAAATTCATTGGGTGTATTATAGAGTTTTAAGGTTTCGTACGGTGATGTAAGGTGTTCTTAGGAGTTGTAAGGCGTCCTACATTGTACTAACGTTCTTTTCGAGTTGCTAATGTGGCATAAAGAGTCGTAAGATGTCCTAATTTCTCGTACGATGTTCAAAGGACTCGTACGAATTAATTAGGTTTATTATGGAGGTTTAAGGTTCGTGTGGTGTTGTAAGGTGTTGTTAGGAGTCGTAAGGCGTCCAACGTTATACTAACGTGCTTTTCAAGGTGCTAATATGGAATAAAGAGTCGTTAGATATCTTATGTTGCCGTTCGACATTCAAAGGACTCGGACGAATTCATTAGGTTTATTATGGAGTTTTAAAGTTTCGTACGGTGATGTATGGTGTTCTTAAGAGTTGTAACGCGTCCTGCATTATTCTAACGTGCTTTTCTTGTTGCTAATGTAGCAAACTGAGCTGTAACATCTCCTGAGTTGTCATATGATGTTCAAAGGACCTGGACGAATTCATTAGGTTTAGTATGAAATTTTAAGGATTCTTACGTTGTTTTAAGGTGTTGTTTGGAGTTTTAAGTTGTCCTACATTATACTAGCGTGTTTTTCATGCTGCTAATATGGCATACAAAATCATAAGATGCCCAAACTTGTCGTACGATGTTCAAAAGACTCGGACGAATTCATTAGGTGTATTATGGAGTTTTAAATTTTCGTACGGTGATGTAAGGTGTTCATAGGAGTTTTAAGGCGCCCTACATTGTACTAACGTTCTTTTCGAGTTGCTAATGTGGCATAAAGAGTCGTAAAGTGTCCTAAGTTCTCGTACGATGTTCAAAGGACTCGTACGAACTCATTAGGTTTGTTATGGAATTTTAAGGTTTCGTACGGTGTTGTAAGGTGTTTTTAGGAGTCGTAAGGCGTCCAATGTTATTCTAACGTGCTTTTCAAGGCGCTAATATAGAATACAGATTCGTTAGATATCTTAAGTTGTTGTACGACGTTCAAAGGACCCGGACGAATTCATTAGGTTTATTATGGAGTTTTAAAGTTTCGTACGGTGATGTTTGGTGTTCTTAGGAGTTGTAATGCGTTCTACATTATTCTAACGTGCTTTTCCTTTTGCTAATGTAGCAAACTGAGCCGTAACATCTCCTGAGTTGTCATATGATGTTCAAAGGACCTGGACGAATTCATTAGGTTTAGTATGGAATTTTAAGGATTCTTATAGTGTTTTAAGGTGTTGTTTGGAGTTTTAATGTGTCCTACGTTATACTAGCGTGCTTTTCATGGTGCTAATATGGCATACAAAATCATAAGATGCCCAAACTTGTCGTACGATGTTCAAAGGACTCGGACAAATTCATTGGGTGTATTATAGAGTTTTAAGGTTTCGTACGGTGATGTAAGGTGTTCATAGGAGTTGTAAGGCGTCCAACATTGTACTAACGTTCTTTTCGTGTTGCCAATGTAGCATAAAGAGTCGTAAGATGTCCTAAGTTCTCGTACGATGTTCAAAGGACTCGTACGAATTAATTAGGTTTATTATTGAGGTTTAAGGTTTCGTGTGGTGTTGTTTTGTTAGGAGTCGTAAGGCGTCCAACGTTATACAAAGGTGCTTTTCAAGGTGCTAATATGGAATAAAGAGTCGTTAGATATCTTATGTTGTCGTTCGACGTTCAAAGGACTCGGACGAATTCATTAGGTTTATTATGGAGTTTTAAAGTTTCGTACGGTGATGTATGGTGTTGTTAGGACTTGTAACGCGTCCTACATTATTCTAACGTGCTTTTGCTTTTGCTAATGTAGCAAACTGAGCCGTAACATCTCCTGAGTTGTCATATGATGTTCAAAGGACCTGGACGAATTCATTAGGTTTAGTATGGAATTTTAAGGATTCTTACGTTGTTTTAAGGTGTTGTTTGGAGTTTTAAGTTGTCCTACATTATATTAGCGTGTTTTTCATGGTGCTAATATGGCATACAAAATCATAAGATGCCCAAACTTGTCGTACGATGTTCAAAGGACTCGGACGAATTCATTAGGTGTATTATGGAGTTTTAAGGTTTCGTACGGTGATGTAAGGTGTTCATAGGAGTTGTAAGGCGTCCTACATTGTACTAACGTTCTTTTCGAGTTGCTAATGTGGCATAAAGAGTCGTAAGATGTCCTAATTTCTCGTACGATGTTCAAAGGACTCGTACGAACTCATTAGGTTTATTATGGAGGTTTAAGGTTCGTGTGGTGTTGTAAGGTGTTGTTAGGAGTCGTAAGGCGTCCAACGTTTTACTAACGTGCTTTTCAAGGTGCTAATATGGAATAAAGAGTCGTTAGATATCTTATGTTGCCGTTCGACATTCAAAGGACTCGGACGAATTCATTAGGTTTATTATGTAGTTTTATAGTTTCATACGGTGATGTATGGTGTTCTAAGGAGTTGTAACGCGTCCTACATTATTCTAACGTGGTTTTCTTGTTGCTAATGTTGCAAACTGAGCCGTAACATCTCCTGAGTTGTCATATGACGTTCAAAGGACCTGGACGAATTCATTAGGTCTTGTATGGAATTTTAAGGATTCGTACGGTGTTGTAAGGTGTTGTTTGGAGTTTTAAGGTGTCCTACGTTATTCTAACGTGCTTTTCATGGTGCTAATATGGCATACAAAATCTTAAGATGTCCAAACTTGTCGTACGATGTTCAAAGGACTCGAACGAATTCTTTAGGTGTATTATGGAGTTTTAAGGTTTCGTACGGTGAGGTAAGGTGTTCACAGGAGTTGTAAGGCACCCTACATTGTACTAACATTCTTTTTGAGTTGCTAATGTGGCATAAAGAGTCGTAAGATGTCCTAAGTTCTCGTACGATGTTCCAAGGACTCGTATGGACTTATTAGGTTTATTATGGAGTTTTAAGGTTTCGTACGGTGTTGTTAGGAGTCGTAAGGCGTCCAATGTTATACTAACGTGCTTTTCAAGGTGCTAACATGGAATACAGAGTCGTTAGATATCTTAAGTTGCCGTTCGACGTTCAAAGGACACGGACGAATTCATTAGGTTAATTATGGAGTTTTAAAGTTTCGTACGGTGATGTATGGTGTTCTAAGGAGTTGTAACGCGTCCAACATTAATCTAACGTGCTTTTCTTGTTGCTAATGTCACAAACTACGCCGTAACATCTCCTGAGTTGTCATATGACGTTCAAAGGACCTGGACGAATTCATTAGGTTTAGTATGGAATTTTAAGGATTCGTAAGGTGTTGTAAGGTGTTGTATTGAGTTTTAAGGTGTCCTACGTTATTCTAACATGCTTTTCATGGTGCAAATATGGCATACAAAATCATAAGATGCCCAAACTTGTCGTACGATGTTCATAGAACTCGGACAAATTCATTGGGTGTATTATAGAGTTTTAAGGTTTCGTACGGTGATGTAAGGTGTTCTTAGGAGTTGTAAGGCGTCCTACATTGTACTAACGTTCTTTTCGAGTTGCTAATGTGGCATAAAGAGTCGTAAGATGTCCTAATTTCTCGTACGATGTTCAAAGGACTCGTACGAATTAATTAGGTTTATTATGGAGGTTTAAGGTTCGTGTGGTGTTATAAGGTGTTGTTAGGAGTCGTAAGGCGTCCAACGTTATACTAACGTGCTTTCCAAGGTGCTAATATGGAATAAAGAGTCGTTAGATATCTTATGTTGCCGTTCGACATTCAAAGGACTCGGACGAATTCATTAGGTTTATTATGGAGTTTTATAGTTTTGTACGGTGATGTATGGTGTTCTAAGGAGTTGTAACGCGTCCTACATTATTCTAACGTGGTTTTCTTGTTGCTAATGTTGCAAACTGAGCCGTAACATCTCCTGAGTTGTCATATGATGTTCAAAGGACCTGGACGAATTCATTAGGTCTAGTATGGAATTTTAAGGATTCGTACGGTGTTGTAAGGTGTTGTTTGGAGTTTTAAGGTGTCCTACGTTATTCTAACGTGCTTTTCATGGTGCTAATATGGCATACAAAATCTTAAGATGTCCAAACTTGTCGTACGATGTTCAAAGGACTCGAACGAATTCTTTAGGTGTATTATGGAGTTTTAAGGTTTCGTACGGTGATGTAAGGTGTTCATAGGAGTTTTAAGGCGCCCTACATTGTACTAACGTTCTTTTCGAGTTGCTAATGTGGCATAAAGAGTCGTAAGATGTCCTAAGTTCTCGTACGATGTTCAAAGGACTCGTACGAATTAATTAGGTTTATTATTGAGGTTTAAGGTTTCGTGTGGTGTTGTTTTGTTAGGAGTCGTAAGGCGTCCAACGTTATACAAAGGTGCTTTTCAAGGTGCTAATATGGAATAAAGAGTCGTTAGATATCTTATGTTGTCGTTCGACGTTCAAAGGACTCGGACGAATTCATTAGGTTTATTATGGAGTTTTAAAGTTTCGTACGGTGATGTATGGTGTTGTTAGGACTTGTAACGCGTCCTACATTATTCTAACGTGCTTTTCCTTTTGCTAATGTAGCAAACTGAGCCGTAACATCTCCTGAGTTGTCATATGATGTTCAAAGGACCTGGACGAATTCATTAGGTTTAGTATGGAATTTTAAGGATTCTTACGTTGTTTTAAGGTGTTGTTTGGAGTTGTAAGTTGTCCTACATTATATTAGCGTGTTTTTCATGGTGCTAATATGGCATACAAAATCATAAGATGCCCAAACTTGTCGTACGATGTTCAAAGGACTCGGACGAATTCATTAGGTGTATTATGGAGTTTTAAGGTTTCGTACGGTGATGTAAGGTGTTCATAGGAGTTGTAAGGCGTCCTACATTGTACTAACGTTCTTTTCGAGTTGCTAATGTGGCATAAAGAGTCGTAAGATGTCCTAATTTCTCGTACGATGTTCAAAGGACTCGTACGAATTAATTAGGTTTATTATGGAGGTTTAAGGTTCGTGTGGTGTTGTAAGGTGTTGTTAGGAGTGGTAAGGCGTCCAACGTTATACTAACGTGCTTTTCAAGGTGCTAATATGGAATAAAGAGTCATTAGATATCTTATGTTGTCGTTCGACATTCAAAGGACTCGGACGAATTCATTAGGTTTATTATGGAGTTTTATAGTTCCGTACGGTGATGTATGGTGTTATAAGGAGTTGTAACGCGTCCTACATTATTCTAACGTGGTTTTCTTGTTGCTAATGTTGCGAACTGAGCCGTAACATCTCCTGAGTTGTCATATGACGTTCAAAGGACCTGGACGAATTCATTAGGTCTAGTATGGAATTTTAAGGATTCGTACGGTGTTGTAAGGTGTTGTTTGGAGTTTTAAGGTGTCCTACGTTATTCTAACGTGCTTTTCATGGTGCTAATATGGCATACAAAATCTTAAGATGTCCAAACTTGTCGTACGATGTTCAAAGGACTCGAACGAATTCTTTAGGTGTATTATGGAGTTTTAAGGTTTCGTACGGTGAGGTAAGGTGTTCACAGGAGTTGTAAGGCACCCTACATTGTACTAACATTCTTTTTGAGTTGCTAATGTGGCATAAAGAGTCGTAAGATGTCCTAAGTTCTCGTACGATGTTCCAAGGACTCGTACGGACTTATTAGGTTTATTATGGAGTTTTAAGGTTTCGTACGGTGTTGTTAGGAGTCGTAAGGCGTCCAATGTTATACTAACGTGCTTTTCAAGGTGCTAACATGGAATACAGAGTCGTTAGATATCTTAAGTTGCCGTTCGACGTTCAAAGGACACGGACGAATTCATTAGGTTAATTATGGAGTTTTAAAGTTTCGTACGGTGATGTATGGTGTTCTAAGGAGTTGTAACGCGTCCAACATTAATCTAACGTGCTTTTCTTGTTGCTAATGTCACAAACTACGCCGTAACATCTCCTGAGTTGTCATATGACGTTCAAAGGACCTGGACGAATTCATTAGGTTTAGTATGGAATTTTAAGGATTCGTAAGGTGTTGTAAGGTGTTGTATTGAGTTTTAAGGTGTCCTACGTTATTCTAACATGCTTTTCATGGTGCAAATATGGCATACAAAATCATAAGATGCCCAAACTTGTCGTACGATGTTCATAGAACTCGGACAAATTCATTGGGTGTATTATAGAGTTTTAAGGTTTCGTACGGTGATGTAAGGTGTTCTTAGGAGTTGTAAGGCGTCCTACATTGTACTAACGTTCTTTTCGAGTTGCTAATGTGGCATAAAGAGTCGTAAGATGTCCTAATTTCTCGTACGATGTTCAAAGGACTCGTACGAATTAATTAGGTTTATTATGGAGGTTTAAGGTTCGTGTGGTGTTATAAGGTGTTGTTAGGAGTCGTAAGGCGTCCAACGTTATACAAACGTGCTTTCCAAGGTGCTAATATGGAATAAAGAGTCGTTAGATATCTTATGTTGCCGTTCGACATTCAAAGGACTCGGACGAATTCATTAGGTTTATTATGGAGTTTTATAGTTTTGTACGGTGATGTATGGTGTTCTAAGGAGTTGTAACGCGTCCTACATTATTCTAACGTGGTTTTCTTGTTGCTAATGTTGCAAACTGAGCCGTAACATCTCCTGAGTTGTCATATGATGTTCAAAGGACCTGGACGAATTCATTAGGTCTAGTATGGAATTTTAAGGATTCGTACGGTGTTGTAAGGTGTTGTTTGGAGTTTTAAGGTGTCCTACGTTATTCTAACGTGCTTTTCATGGTGCTAATATGGCATACAAAATCTTAAGATGTCCAAACTTGTCGTACGATGTTCAAAGGACTCGAACGAATTCTTTAGGTGTATTATGGAGTTTTAAGGTTTCGTACGGTGATGTAAGGTGTTCATAGGAGTTTTAAGGCGCCCTACATTGTACTAACGTTCTTTTCGAGTTGCTAATGTGGCATAAAGAGTCGTAAGATGTCCTAAGTTCTCGTACGATGTTCAAAGGACTCGTACGAATTAATTAGGTTTATTATTGAGGTTTAAGGTTTCGTGTGGTGTTGTTTTGTTAGGAGTCGTAAGGCGTCCAACGTTATACAAAGGTGCTTTTCAAGGTGCTAATATGGAATAAAGAGTCGTTAGATATCTTATGTTGTCGTTCGACGTTCAAAGGACTCGGACGAATTCATTAGGTTTATTATGGAGTTTTAAAGTTTCGTACGGTGATGTATGGTGTTGTTAGGACTTGTAACGCGTCCTACATTATTCTAACGTGCTTTTCCTTTTGCTAATGTAGCAAACTGAGCCGTAACATCTCCTGAGTTGTCATATGATGTTCAAAGGACCTGGACGAATTCATTAGGTTTAGTATGGAATTTTAAGGATTCTTACGTTGTTTTAAGGTGTTGTTTGGAGTTGTAAGTTGTCCTACATTATATTAGCGTGTTTTTCATGGTGCTAATATGGCATACAAAATCATAAGATGCCCAAACTTGTCGTACGATGTTCAAAGGACTCGGACGAATTCATTAGGTGTATTATGGAGTTTTAAGGTTTCGTACGGTGATGTAAGGTGTTCATAGGAGTTGTAAGGCGTCCTACATTGTACTAACGTTCTTTTCGAGTTGCTAATGTGGCATAAAGAGTCGTAAGATGTCCTAATTTCTCGTACGATGTTCAAAGGACTCGTACGAATTAATTAGGTTTATTATGGAGGTTTAAGGTTCGTGTGGTGTTGTAAGGTGTTGTTAGGAGTGGTAAGGCGTCCAACGTTATACTAACGTGCTTTTCAAGGTGCTAATATGGAATAAAGAGTCATTAGATATCTTATGTTGTCGTTCGACATTCAAAGGACTCGGACGAATTCATTAGGTTTATTATGGAGTTTTATAGTTTCGTACGGTGATGTATGGTGTTATAAGGAGTTGTAACGCGTCCTACATTATTCTAACGTGGTTTTCTTGTTGCTAATGTTGCGAACTGAGCCGTAACATCTCCTGAGTTGTCATATGACGTTCAAAGGACCTGGACGAATTCATTAGGTCTAGTATGGAATTTTAAGGATTCGTACGGTGTTGTAAGGTGTTGTTTGGAGTTTTAAGGTGTCCTACGTTATTCTAACGTGCTTTTCATGGTGCTAATATGGCATACAAAATCTTAAGATGTCCAAACTTGTCGTACGATGTTCAAAGGACTCGAACGAATTCTTTAGGTGTATTATGGAGTTTTAAGGTTTCGTACGGTGAGGTAAGGTGTTCACAGGAGTTGTAAGGCACCCTACATTGTACTAACATTCTTTTTGAGTTGCTAATGTGGCATAAAGAGTCGTAAGATGTCCTAAGTTCTCGTACGATGTTCCAAGGACTCGTACGGACTTATTAGGTTTATTATGGAGTTTTAAGGTTTCGTACGGTGTTGTTAGGAGTCGTAAGGCGTCCAATGTTATACTAACGTGCTTTTCAAGGTGCTAACATGGAATACAGAGTCGTTAGATATCTTAAGTTGCCGTTCGACGTTCAAAGGACACGGACGAATTCATTAGGTTAATTATGGAGTTTTAAAGTTTCGTACGGTGATGTATGGTGTTCTAAGGAGTTGTAACGCGTCCAACATTAATCTAACGTGCTTTTCTTGTTGCTAATGTCACAAACTACGCCGTAACATCTCCTGTGTTGTCATATGACGTTCAAAGGACCTGGACGAATTCATTAGGTTTAGTATGGAATTTTAAGGATTCGTAAGGTGTTGTAAGGTGTTGTATTGAGTTTTAAGGTGTCCTACGTTATTCTAACGTGCTTTTCATGGTGCAAATATGGCATACAAAATCATAAGATGCCCAAACTTGTCGTACGATGTTCATAGAACTCGGACAAATTCATTGGGTGTATTATAGAGTTTTAAGGTTTCGTACGGTGATGTAAGGTGTTCTTAGGAGTTGTAAGGCGTCCTACATTGTACTAACGTTCTTTTTGAGTTGCTAATGTGGCATAAAGAGTCGTAAGATGTCCTAAGTTCTCGTACGATGTTCCAAGGACTCGTACGAACTTATTAGGTTTATTATGGAGTTTTAAGGTTTCGTACGGTGTTGTTAGGAGTCGTAAGGCGTCCAATGTTAAACTAACGTGCTTTTCAAGGTGCTAATATGGAATACAGAGTCGTTAGATATCTTAAGTTGCCGTACGACGTTCAAAGGACTCGGACGAATTCATTAGGTTTATTATGGAGTTTTAAAGTTTCGTACGGTGATGTATGGTGTTCTTAGGAGTTGTAACGCGTCCTACATTATTCTAACGTGTTTTTCTTGTTGCTAATATAGCAAATTGAGCCGTAACATCTCCTGAGTTGTCAAATGATGTTCAAAGGACCTGGACGAATTCATTAGGTTTAGTATGAAATTTTAAGGATTCTTACGTTGTTTTAAGGTGTTGTTTGGAGTTTTAAGTTGTCCTACATTATACTAGCGTGTTTTTCATGGTGCTAATATGGCATACAAAATCATAAGATGCCCAAACTTGTCGTACGATGTTCAAAGGACTCGGACGAATTCATTAGGTGTATTATGGAGTTTTAAGGTTTCGTACGGTGATGTAAGGTGTTCATAGGAGTTGTAAGGCGCCCTACATTGTACTAACGTTGTTGGGTCCTCTTGAAGATAATGCATACCAAAACTTTAAGTTGCTCTCTATACTCGCCACATGAAGATTTAAGCTGATATGTCGGATTTGTAAAGTGTCATCTTAGGGGGAGTACTGTTGATGTTATTTGAAGATGTAACTTTCCAAATATAAGCGAGTGAAGATATCGAGCATCATCACGAGCAAGCACGGGTGAAGACGTTCATAATTTGTATTTGTCTTAGAATATTTGTGTAATCGTTTCGTGCTTAAAGGCGCATTTGTGCTTAATTGCACGTGTTTTAGGTTACATTGTAAGGTGAATGGTATTTATAGTCTATACCATTCACCTTACAATGTAACCTAAAACACGTGCAATTAAGCACAAACGCGCATTTAAGCACGAAACGATTACACAAATATTCTAAGACAAATACAAATTATGAACGTCTTCACCCGTGCTTGCTCGTGATGATGCTCGATATCTTCACTCGCTTATATTTGGAAAGTGACATCTTCAAATAACATCAACAGTACTCCCCCTAAGATGACACTTTACAAATCCGACATATCAGCTTAAATCTTCATGTGGCGAGTATAGAGAGCAACTTAAAGTTTTGGTATGCATTATCTTCAAGAGGACCCAACAGTACTCCCCCTAAGATGATGCTGCCAAAACTCTGTCTTTCAACAAGCAATCTGCATCCTTCTCTCCCTTTTGAGTAACATCAAAGGCTATGGAAAGAAATAAGCAGAGAGTAGATTCCGGTGAATCTATATATCAGCAACGGGGTCTTCTTCAACGGTTGAAGTAGAATGAGAAGACTTCTTTGACTTAGAATACTCCCCCTCAACTTTTGCTTTAGAGGTTAATTGGTATCAGAGTTGTTGGTACTGTGTTCTTCGCTATTCATCAAGCAAAACACATCAATATTGCTCAAATATCATGATCTGAATGAATTGTTGCTGTTTTTAGTTGTGATTTATCATCGCAATCACTCCTAATTCACAACGATTGTGCAAATTCCATCAGATTATCATCAGATCTGAGGAATTAAGAAGATTGAAAAAGTTACTGTTCGATCGATTTTTGCTCAAATTCATCAAAATTTGATCATGTTTTGGATTGATTGAGATTAGGGATTGATAATCGGACCAGTTCACTGCTTGTGTGTGAATTTTGAACAAATTGGACAATTGATTAACCCAGAAAAATTCTCATGATGAAGATGATGAACAGTATGAACTTGGTTGAAGATTAACTTGCCGGGTGATAAAATTTGACTTAGACAATTTCCTTTGGACTTAGATTGAAGAACAATTAGGTCCTGTGCAGCCGTGTAAAGGATTTTGTGCTAGACGGGTAAAGAATTTGACGAGAAAAAGTGTTACTGTTCAGCCGGATCAACAACTGTTGTGCCGGGTAATACACTGTTACGCCGGGTGATTAACATTTTCAGCCGGGTGATCAACAACTGTGTAGCCGGGTAAACAACTCTGCCGTGTGATCGAGAACTGTTCAGCCGGGTAAAGCTTTTTGCCGTGTCAAGATTCAAGCCGGGTCAAGTTATCTGCCGTGTGAAGTTATTTCTTGTTGCCGGGTAACTGTTCTCCCGGGTAAAGAATCCAAGATTTACAACTGTTGAGCCGTGTGACTGTTCAGACGGGTGAAGACTTTTTCTCTGTCGGGTGAAGAACAAAGCTACTGTTTAGCCGGGTGAAGAAGGATTTTCACTGTTCAGCCGTGTGACTCATTTTTTAGTTGTTTTAATCCTTGTTTTCTTATCTTATCATTAATTACTTGTCTTTCTTTTAGTATTTTAATTGTTTCTTTTAAAAAATTAACAAAAACCAAAAATATTTTCTTTAAAAATCTTAAAAATTTAAAAAAAAATGGCACCTAATGATGATTCTGATAACCATGTTCCTAGACTTGTCAATCGTGCAGATTTCAAGAATTGGACGCTTAGACTAAAGCATCATCTTTGCTCAATAGACAATGATTTGTGGAAGTCAATTGAAAAGGGTCCTCACATACCTACTCAGACAGCTCCAGACAGTGCAAGTACCTACACCAAAGACTCTACTGAACCTTATCCAGAGGATAATTTGTCAGGAGAAGATTTGAAGAAAGTAAAGAATGATTGCAAAGCATATTCTTTGATGTGTAAGGGATTGCCACTGCAAGTATTGTCAAGGTTGGACACCTATCAAACAGGTTATACATTGTTCAAGGCTTTGAAGTCTATTTGTGAAGGAGGTGAACAACTCAGGAGTCTCAAGAAACAAAAGTTGAAGAGACAGTTGGAGTTATTTGAACACATTGCTGGAGAATCAGTTCACCAAATGATGAATAGGTTTGTTCATCTAACTACTGAAATGACCAATGCGGGTGCAAAGACAGATCTCCAAGATTTAAATGATAGATTGTTATGTGCACTTCCATCATCATGGAAACAGACTGTGACTTTACTGAAACATACTGAGAAGTTTCCGATGGATCTAGATTTGCTCATTGCAAAGATAGAGGAAGTAGAGATTGATGAAGGTTCTAGAAACAATGACAGAACTGGTTCACATGCATAATACAAATATATTGTGAATCCTGCTAATACTGTGGAGAATGCTTTTCTTGCACAAGATGCAACAACGTTTGAAGAAGAGGGTGATTTATTTGTGGGCGCAAGTTTCTATACTGATTCATCATACTTTCCAAGTTCGCCAACTTATTCTCAACCTCAATCTCCACCAAGAGCTCAAGTTCAAAGTCAGAATCTGAAGAATCAAGCAGAAAGTCAAAGTTCGAATGTTCAAGCCAAGGTAAAAGATGTGATGAACATCTTGTTACAAGATGACGAGACCAAAACTGCCTTCACAGCTTTTATGGCAAGTTTTCAAGCATACCAAGGAAGTCACTTAAGTCAAATGGACGTTGTCCTTCAAGATTTATTTGAGATGGATCCTGATGACGTTGAGGAAATGGATTTGAATTGGCAGATGGTGATGGTTGCATATAGAACGCAGAAACATGCATATGTTAACCGAAGCTACAAGCCTCATGCAAACAAGACTGTTGGATTTGACAAATCAAAGGCCAGATGTTTTAATTGTAACTGTTATGGTCATTTTTCAAGGGAATGCAAAGCTCCTAAGAATCAGAATTTCAACGATCAAGCTAGTTCAAGTAATCAAGGTCAAGGTCAAAGCTCGCAACAGTCTTCAAGCTATCAACAAAGAAATCAACGTTTCTTTCAGAAACCATATCAAAGTCTTCCCATGCCAGAATTGAAAGATGAAGGAAAGAAACCAGAAGATCAAACTAAGGCACTGGTGGTCAGTGTAAAAGATGGTTATGATTGGAGCGCATATGCAGAACAATTCACATCTGATCTTACATCGAATTTGGCACTGGTATGTGAAATCGAAGAGGATTGGTCAGAAGAAGGAGATATCAAGGTGGTTGATACTAAGAGTGAAGATTCAGAGGAATATGACTGGAGTGCCAAGTCTGATCCTGTTGAAGAATCTGAGTCAGAAATTGCGCTAATGGCTACATCCAGTGAGTCTTCATCATCTACCGAACCACCAAAGGTTAGTATTGATTTACCCCCTAACTATGTTCCTTTACCTGCTGATGTGAAAGAAAGGTTATGTTCTGAACAATGCATTCAACAAGTAGAACATTATCGAACTCATTCATTTAAAATTGGTGATAAATTAAGCAAACATGAGAAAATTCATGAACAACTTAAAATTGATCACAAAATTTCTGATGAGAAGATTTTGTCACTTAAAGAATCATGGAACAAAACTTTAAAGGAATTGGAACTAGTAACAAAACAACTTGAAGAAATGACAAAGAACTTTGAACAAGAAAAAGTTGCTCATGGTGTCACGCAAGTTGAATTAACAAAGGTTAAAAGTTGTAAAACAATGGTGAGACAACTTGTGAGTGAAAGAGGTAACAAAACCAAAACAGGGTTGGGTTTCACTCATGAACCAATGCCTAATTCAATCACTCAAACTTTACCAGAAAACTTTAATGAATTTGATCATTCACCTGAAAATGAACGAAAATTTAAAGAAATTCAAAGAAGCAAATCCGAATCTGAAGGATCTGAAGTTCTGATGGAATGTTTGAAAGAAGAAGATGGTGTGACCACTGAAGCTGATGATGAAGCTAGCAACAAATCAGAGCCTGTTCTGATTCAACTTGTTGAGTATCCGGAACTGAATCCGAAGTCAGAAACAGTGAAGGATGAAGGTGAATTTTCAGGATACAATGATCCTGAATACATCAGGTGGAAGAAAGAACAAAAGGCGCAAGTTGCTGATCAGTTGATCAAGAAGCAAGAAGTGAAAAAGACTGAAGTTTCGAATGCAAAAATGCAGAAATTAAAATCGAAAGTTAATCAATCTGAAAAAAAAATGTCACAAGGTAAAAGTGTCATAAAATCGAATGACAACACCAAAGCTCAAATTGTTAAAACTGACAAGGTCAAAACAATTAAATTTGTGTCTGCAGGAACGTTTGATTTGAACGGATCTTATGGTAAACCAATCAATTCTTTAATCAAATCTAACTCTGGTCTGAAAACAGGTTCAGGTCCTAAGTCTTCCGCTGTCAATGATAAAAGAATTGAATCTAAAAAGGTAACCAAACAGAACAGTTTAAAATCGAACCAAAGTCCCATGCAATCAAATTCACAATCAAAATCTCCACAAAAGAATCAAGTTAATCTAAAACCGAACAAAACTGATAATGAATCATGAGTGGGTTCAACATCAAAAGTTAACAATCGGCTCTTTAGGATTAGCAAGAAACACTATGAGATTTGTGATCGTTATAACCATGCAACTGCTGAATGCTTCTTTAACAGGTACTGCAGTTACTGTGACAAAAGAAATCATTCTTCAGAAGAATGTTTTTATAACAAATTCTGTGAAATTTGTGAAAGGAGAAATCATGACACAAAAGATTGTTTCTTTCGAACAAACTCAACAAGAGAAATGACACCATTTTCTGATTTTCGAAGAAATCAGTCATTTGGTTTTCAAAATGTTAATCAAAGTCATTCTCCTGTTTTGAGAAAGTTTAATCGAAACAATTCAGTTTCTAATTTACAGGTTAACAGTTTTAAACCAATAGCTTTGATGGTAAGAAATCAAAAGTTTGAAAATAACCTTGATCCTAAGTTAGAGGAAAGGTTTATTGCTTTGAGGAGAAAGCAATCAATGCACGCCAATGGGCGAAACAGTTTTCAGCATCAAAATCTCTTGAATGAAACAAATTTTCAAAATATTCAATATCAACAAGTTACTATTGCAGATAGATTCGGAAAACCCAAGACCGTGTGGGCCTGGGTTGACCAAACTAACTAAGTGATTGTTGAAATGCAGGTACGCCAAAGAAGACCTATCAACTCATGGTTCGTTGATAGTGGGTGTAGCCGGCATATGACAGGCAACCATGCCTTGCTTCAAGACTTTAAGCTGAAAAATGGTACACACGTTGCATTTGGAGGTGATGCAGGTGGTAAAATAACAGGAGAAGGAACCGTATCGAATGGGGTCATTAGTTTTGATAAAGTCAACTACTGTGCACAGTTGAACTTTAACTTACTAAGTGTATCTCAAATTTGTGATAAATCTTATTCAACGTTATTTGATGATTCTTTCTGTTATATACTCAAACCAGGTTTCAAGATTGACAATGAGTGGGTGGTGGTTAAAGCTCCAAGAGATCGTGATGTATACAAGCTGGATATGTCACAGATTGATGCTGAAACCGAAACTACTTGTCTCATTGCACATGCTTCGAATGATGAGAGTCAGCTTTGGCATAGACGGCTGGGTCATTCAAACTTCAGAAACATGAATCGACTGGTGACTGGAAATCACGCTGTAGGAATACCATCGAAGAAGTTCTCTACAACTGAACTCTGTCCAGCATGTTTGAAAGGAAAACAGCATCGCATGTCTTTTAAGTCCAAGCCAGAAAACTCCATTTCAAAACCCTTGCAGATGCTACATATGGATCTTTTCGGACCAACAAATGTGCAAAGCATCGGAAAGAAGTCTTACTGTTTTGTCATTATTGACGATTTCACTAGATTTTATTGGGTTTATTTTCTGCATGTTAAATCTGAAACTGCTGAGTTGTTAAAAGAATTTATTATCAAAGTTGAAAATCAGTTGGATTGTAAAGTGAAAACTTTGAGAAGTGATAATGGAACAGAATTTAAGAATGCTAATGTTGATTTGTTTTGTGCAGAAAAAGGAATTGCTAGACAATTTAGTGCTCCAAGAACGCCTCAACAAAATGGGGTTGCGGAACGGAAAAACCGGACACTAATTGAAGCAGCAAGATCCATGCTCGCAGATGCTAAAATCCCTATCACATTCTGGGATGAAGCTATTGCTACTGCATGTTTTGTACAAAACAGAACATTACTGGTTCAGGATAAACAGAAAACATCTTATGAGTTGTTATTTGGAAGAAAACCAAATATTTCATATTTGAAAGCATTTGGTTGTCCTGTATCGATTCTAAATTTAAATGATCATCTCGGGAAATTTGAGTCAAAATCTGACGATGGATTTTTCCTTGGTTATTCGTCTGTTTCTAAAGCTTATTGAGTTTTTAATAGCAAAACAAATACTGTTATTGAAACTATTAACGTAAATTTTTAGAAAATTCGTTTCCGTCAGTGGCGCATGGTCCCGAATGGTTATTTGATTTAGATTCGTTATCAAAATCTTTCAATTCTAACTTGTTTGATTTTTCAGGAAAAGCAAGGAAAGAATCAGGCGACTTGGGATGCTTTA
The DNA here is from genome assembly GCA_030867185.1 of Tagetes erecta. Lineage (NCBI taxonomy): Eukaryota > Viridiplantae > Streptophyta > Magnoliopsida > Asterales > Asteraceae > Tagetes > Tagetes erecta. The sequence continues at coordinate 48,641,849 of CM061490.1, forward strand.
GCGACGATTCTGATAATGACGATGATGGCCATCTCAACTCTGAGTATCCGTTCATGTCATTTCATAATCTTGATCATGTCAAATCTAGTCAAGTTCCGGGTCCTTCTGGTTCTCAAGACGATCAAGAATCAAACAATTTTGAAGATGATGTGAATCCGCAAAGTTCTCCTAATGATGGTGGATCTGTTCAAAATCAACCATCATCAGATCCGAAAGCTGAAGTTATTCCAGAATCATTTGATTACTTCATCAATTCACCGGATCAAGTTCCTAACTTCACTCCGCATGTGTCTACTATTCTACAAGATCTACCGAATCTGAATCAGTCTAATCTGGAGAGTCAAGTGCAAGGAGATGACATACCAATTCATCGAATTCACAAGAAACATCCTGTCTCTCAGATTATCGGGCCGTTGAATCAGAGAACTACAAGAAGTCAAACTGAGCAAGCAAATGTTTGTCTTTATTCATGTTTTCTTTCTCAAGTGGTGCCGAAGAACATTTCAGAAGCGTTGCAAGATAATAGTTGGATTGAAGCCATGCAAGAGGAGTTACTTCAATTTCGCAAACAAGAGGTTTGGAAATTAGTGGACTTACCTGAAGGAGAGTATGTGATTGGTACAAGATGGTTGTACAAAAACAAGCCAGATGAACGTGGCATTGTTGTGAGAAACAAAGCAAGACTCATTGCACAGGGATATACTCAGGAAGAAGGCATTGATTATGAAGAAGTGTTTGCTCCGGTCGCAAGACTTGAAGCTATACGCGTTTTTCTTGCATATGCTTCCTTCATGAAGTTTAAAGTATTCCAAATGGACGTTAAAGGCGCTTTTCTGTATGGACCGATTACAGATGATGTTTATGTCAGACAACCTCCTGGTTTTGAAGATCCTGACTATCCTCATCGTGTATACAAGTTGAGTAAAGCTCTTTATGGCCTACACCAAGCTCCAAGAATCTGGTATGAGACATTATCCAAGCATTTACTAGAACATGGATTCACAAGAGGTCAGATTGATCCAACTTTGTTTATGAAGAGGGAGAATGAAGAACTCTTATGTGTTCAAGTTTATGTGGACGATATTATCTTCGGATCGACCAGTGTGTCCATGTGCAAAGAATTTGAGGAAATCATGAAGTCAAGATTGCAGATGAGTTCAATGGGGGAGATTAATTTCTTTCTTGGATTGCAAGTTAAACAATCAGCAGATGGAATTTTTATCAACCAATCAAAGTTCGTTGAGAAGTTGCTGAAAAAGTTCAAGATGCAAGATTGTCAGACTATTCGAACTCCATCTGATGTGAACTGCAAGATACAGCCGGATTCGAAAGGCAAATCGGTGGATCAAACACTATACAGATCGATGATTGGTTCACTGATGTATCTTACTGCATCAAGGCCGGACATTATGTATGCTGTATGTGTGTGCGCAAGATATCAGTCTGATCCGAAAGAGTCACACCTGGTTGCTGTGAAACGTATTTTCAGATACCTTAAAGGGAAACCGAATCTTGGGTTATGGTATCCTTATGAAGGCAATTTTGAATTATATAGTTATTCTGATAGTGACTTTGGTGGTTGTGCTCTTGACAGGAAATCGACTACTGGTGGATGTCAATTTCTGGGTCCTAGACTTGTCTCTTGGCAATGCAAGAAGCAGACCAACGTTTCTGTATCCACAGCTGAAGCAGAGTATATCGCTGCGTCTGCAGGATGTTCTCAAGTTTTGTGGCTACAAAACCAATTGCTTGACTACGGGTTTAACTTTCTCAAAACCCCTATTTACATAGACAATACTGTTGCTATGTTCATTACTGCTAATCCTGTTCAACACTCAAAAACCAAACATATCGAAATTCGATATCACTTTTTAAGAGACAACTCTGAAAAAGGTTTAATAATTTTGATTAAAGTTCATACTGACAAACAACTGGCAGATCTTTTCACAAAATCATTTTTGTCAGGACGGTTTGAATTCTTAATTCAATCCATAGGATTAATCAATCATGATTGATTCTATTTTTCGAAAACAAAACAAAAATCAGAAAAATATATAATCCAAAAATATAATAAGTTGATGTCAAGTATTGATTCCTTTGTCTTTTATTAATTTGCATTGTGTGCTTGCATGAAAAAGAAAATAGAAAAGCAAAAACAAAATATAAAAGCAAAAAGAAAAGAAAATATCATGTCATAAGAATCTATATTGCAAAAAGTGAGAAATGATAGTTACATTAGACATTATTTGTTACATCATTTTTAATAAAGACTGATGAATGTTAATTGATGTGCTAGACAGCTCAGGCAATTAGACTGAACAAGTAAGTTGATTGTTGACAAACATAAACTTAATGATCTCTGTGTTAAGTTCCATTGTTATACATGTCTAGATATATATCTTTTGATACATTACTTGTGATGATAATTGTGCATGATCGGGTAACGATGTAGTCTATTCAGTGTGATGAACCGCATCGTGAGCTTCTTTGTTGTGGTATCCACAGACCTGAAGTCTCACACGAAGTCTCTTTTGAGCTTCAAGGTGCAGCAAAAGATTCCCAAAGATGGAACAAAAAGAGTCCCAAATGTGGACCATCTCCAAACAAAAATTCCAAAAAGGAATTCAGAAGATTCCCAAGGGGAACGATAGGAAAGAAAAATTCCAAAATGGAATTAAAAAGAAGTCCCAAAGTGGACCAAATCCGAATAGAACCCAGATTCCACACTGTTTATGATTGTAAGTGACCAGGTTTGTGTGCAATATGCATTCAGGTAGTGATTGATAAGGAAATATGTTGACATATGTATACATGTTGGTCACATAAGTCATTCTAATCGAACCTTAATATCATCATGATACTGAAAAAGTAAGTGTGTCAAATCGAGCTAATTGGTATGTTTTCATATCATCACTCAATCAAACATAAGTCAAATGTCTATTCAAAACTTGCAAAACATGTTCAGATATTGTGTGGTATGATCTCACTGCGATATTTTGATTCATTGCATTGCATATGTCTTTATTTTAATGTGTGTGCTTTGTGTGTGCAGGCATATGGAATCTTTATTGACACATCGACATCCTTGTTAAACTTAAAAATTTCAAGAAATTTCAAGTTTAGGGGGAGAATAAATTGAAGAAGAAAAATTATTTGCAAAAATCCAAAAATATTCCGAATAAGTGTGTTTTGAATGTGGTATGAAAAGCAAAGTATTGGATGTGTTAAAAACAAACCCAAGGTCTTGCAATGTGATTTTCAGAAATTGCTTCGGGATATAAAAATGTTGGTTGTGCAAAAACATTTTTGAAAAAGAAAAAGAAAAAGGAATTTAATTGAAATTAACTTTATTGACTTGTCTTATGTTGTTGATAATTAATGTGACAAATTCTTTTAAGGATATCTTGTCTAATTAATATGTCGAGAATGTTTGCAGGTGCAATAAATGCAGTTGAAAAAGTCAACAGACGAGAAAAAGTGAAGAAAATTGCTCAAGTGTTGTAGCCGGGCAAAGAATATCAACACTATTTTGCCGAGTAATGAACACACTGTTTAGCCGGGTAAAACTTGTGAGTTTGATACAAGCCGGGTGATTGAGAAAAAATGAAGCCGGGTGAAGATATTATGACTACTGTACAGCCGGGCAATGAACATGTCAAATATAGCCAGGTGAAGGTCATAGATATCTGCCGGGTGACAAGTTGTGTCACTATACAGCTGGGTGAAGAAATGTTGTCACTATACAGCCGGGTAAATGAAAGAAGTCTTATCTTGCCGTGTAAGTGTATAACACTATGTTGTCGGGTAATAGTGGAAGCAACTATGTTGCCATGTGAAGAAGAAAGCATGCCGAGTAATAGTGAAAGCAACTATGTTGCCATGTGAAGAAGAAAGCATGCCGAGTGAAAAGGAAAGTAACTGTGTTGCCGGTTGATAAAGAAAGCATGCCGGGTGAAAAGGAAAGCAACTGTGTTGCCGGTTGATAAAGAAAGCATGCCGGGTGAAAAGGAAAGCAACTGTGTTGCCGGTTGATAAAGAAAGCATGCCGGGTGAAAGGAAAGCAACTGTGTTGCCGGGTAATGAAGAAAGGATGCCGGGTGATGTTTTGAAGACTACTATACTGCCGGGTGAAAAATAAAACCAATCAGGTGTAGTTGTTCCTAACCTTTATCCGTCTCTACAGTGACTTACCCGTCTCTACAGTGTTTGACCCGTCAAGTGTTTTTTCTCATGTTATATGTTGACCCGTCATATGTTGTGACTTGTCTCACGTACTTGACCCGTCCCAACAGTACATGACCCGTCTCAACAGTGCTTGACCCGTCAAGGCTTAGTGGGCTTTTTTTGCTTACCCGTCCCAAATTGTTGACCCGGCACCTCAAAGTTTGACCTAATTTTTAACCATATAAAAACCCGTCTCTTCACAAACACTTATCATTTTTCACTCACAAATTCAAGCAAATCCTCTGTACTTAAATCGTGTGATTATCATATTCAATCGTTTTGTTCTGTAACAAGTTTGATCTATTGAATAAGGTATTGGTTACGTGATTTGTTCTTGATAAACCTGCAAATCGACCGTTAAAATGAAAAACGATGATGAACAGTTTTTTTGATCACTGAATCGACACTTTGATTCTATGTGTTAAAACGGAAATCGAATGTTGGTTTAGGTGTAAAAACTGTCGATCATTAACAATCAATCACTCATTTGCACCAAAATTCATTAAAATCAACTAAATCGCTCAAATTACCTTATAACTGTCAACCGCCATTGATGACCTGTTTCAAGCTTATAAATGTTAAACTTCAAAATGATGAAATGTGTGTTAAAAGTGACAAATCCTTGTTAAAACTGAACTAAAACATGTTAAACAACTTCATCATATAAATCTCAAATTTATGTTCTTAAGTGATAAACTGTTGTATTGAAAAATGTTGTATAATCATTAAAATTCAAAGTTGTTTTGATCAAAATGATGAAAATCAGTTTGTTAGAACAATTTAGGAGTTAAAATGATTATGTAAATGTTTTGCTTTATAAGTTTTGTTCAAACACTTATGAAAATTTGAAGTTTATTGATGAAAAATCTAACACATTTGTCTTGTTTGTGTTTTGTTTTTGATTTAACAGATGGAGAATTTGAAGTTTGAGCCCAAGCACAATCTGGTGGCATGTTTAGATGAATCTATCCCTGAAACTGAAGGTTACAGAGATATGATCAGATTCATAAAGAGGACAAAGTATGTATATGCTATGTGTGACAAGCCGGTCATATATGCAAGGTTGATAAAGAGTTTTTGGAGAACAGCTGAGGTGATCAGAAATGAGAATGGAGTAGCTGTTGTTCGAGGAAACATTACTAGAGAGTTAGTGCTGACTGTTTCTGAAGAAGCAATCAGGACAGCTTTGAGAATTGATGAGGATGAAGTAGGAATGAATGATGAGTTGACTATGGCTGAATGCCAAGCGTGCTTTGTTAATATGGGACATCCTCCTGCATTTCCAAAGTCACAATTTTATAGAGCAAGGTTGGGGAAGAAATGGAAGCTTTTGTGCTATGTTGTTCAGCAATGCATGTCAAGGAGAAGTGCTGGTTTCGACAACTTTCCTTCTGACATTGCATCCCCAATAGTTGCCATTGCTGAAAACAAACCATTTAACATGTCAAGGTGGATCATGAATGGGTTTGTGTTTAATCTGGTAAAGGGCAAAAGATTTAAGTTTCTCATGTATCCGAGATTCTTACAGTTGATGATAAATGTTGCCTATCCCATTATCAGAGAAGAAGGTGTAGTTGGTGGAATTTTGTATACTGAGGACATGAACGATCTATCTTACAGAAAGATGAGCATCGGGAATGTTCCTAGTGTTGATCTATTTGACTATATGAAAGATATAGCAAATAATGAAGAAGATGTTGAAGGAGTTTATTATCATATTTCACACGGAGAGATTGTGAATCCTCAGGACCTGGTTGATGAGGTGCCTGATAATCTACTGGATGATGATGAGTATAATGCTCGTCATGCAGAAGATGAAGAGGATGGATCTGAAAATTATGAGAATGATGAAAATGATAGTGATGGTGAAGAAAGTGTTGATAGTGAAAATGATGGAGATGATGATAGTGGAAATGAAGGTGGTGATGATGCTGAATCTGATTCAGAGGAGGCAGAGATTATTGAGATAGCTGAACCAATGGAATTGGAGACAGAAAATGTTGAAGTCATGGAACAAGTTGTGATAGAAGAACCTGTTGAGGTTACTTGTGTTGAAAAGGAGGTGGCAATTGAAGTTCCAAAGGCTATTACTGTTCAGTATGTTAGAAGACAAAGATCGAAACCAGTGATAGAGCCTGTGTTAATAGAGGAACCGAAGGTTATTGAGGAAAATATTGATGAGCCTGAACAGATAGATGTTGTTCAAATTGCTCAGGAAGTAATTGCCGAGGTTGAGACTATTGCACAGATAGTTGATGAAGCTGATGCTGGCATTACTGATCATATCCCTGTTAATCTACCCACCACATCATCCCCTATTGCTGAAAACATTGAACAAGTTTTGGATTCTTCGCCAAAAATTGTTTCAAGTGTTGATGAGACTGAGAATAAGAAGAAGATTGTTGAGTTAGAAGAGATGGTGAAAAAGCTTGTAGCTGCGAATGAACAGTTGAAGGCTTCGAATGATAGAAAGAAGAAAAGACTTGAAGAATTTTGGGCTATTCACAATCAGAACCTTGTAACTTTCAAAGCTTTGGATGCGGATGATGTTAATTTGAAGATTGAACATGACAAGTTGAAAGATGAGTATGAAAAGTTGAAGGAGGAGCATGAAAATCTGAAGTATGATTACAAGGATTTGAAGGCTGAATGTAATACGTTGGATGCTGAAAAAGAGATGTTGGAGAAATGGTTGGAAGAAACTCGTTCAAAGAAATCCGGGTCCACATCTGATAAAGATTTTTCTGACGAAGTTATGGAAGTGTCTGAACCTTCTCAAGCAGCAAAAGTATATTATACTCGAGCACGTGGTACAACAAATGTGGGTATAAGGGTTGAAACTCCAATTGTTATTCCCGATGAAGCTGGTGCTGAAACTGTCATTTATGACAAGGCTGAGGGAAAAAGGAAGTTAGATGCAGTACCGGAAATGACTGAAGATGCATCTGTTTCAAAGAAGGCAAAACTGGATGAAACAGTACAGATTGAGCCGATTCAATCTGTAGCTGTAGCTGAAACTGAGGTGGTAGAACTGGCAAAAGTTGATGAAACTGTGAAAGAGGCTGAAATTGATAAATCAGTTCAGATTGAGCCGATTCAATCTGAATCTGTTATAGTTGAAGAATTGCCTGAAACTGTTAAGGTTGTAGAGGATGTGCCTTAAACTGTACCAGAAGACCCAAGTCAGTTTGAGCCGGTTCAAACTGACAATGCACCTATGATTGAGGCATTAGATGATCTTGACGATATTGATTTTACTGAATCTGAACCAGAAGCTGAGCCAGAAACTAATCCTGATCATGAGATTCCTGAAGATTTAGCTGAAAGATTTGCTTATCTTGAGAAGATGAAGTATAATCAAGTGTTTTTGAATGGGCTGACTGTGAGTCAAATCAACGAAGAATATGAAAAGTGTTTGATAGCTCAAGACAAAGCTGTTGATGATGAAAAGGAGTTTATTATTGAAATGGGTGAGTGGACACCATTGCAAGAGAGTGATAGGTTCAATTGGATCGATAATATCACTCAAATGATCAGAACAACAAGTACAAACAAACGATTCAATCACAAACACAATTCATACTCAATAAATTCTCTTTGTATTTGATGATCAAGCAATTCGCAGTACAAAAGTGCAGGAGAAACAAATTACACATAGTTAATTCTCTCTCTAACAGTGTAAAAGTCGCTCTCTCCTAACACACGCACACTACATGCCTATATCAAACAAAATGCAAGTTTAAGGAAAATACATAATAAACCCTAAACTATACAAACATATACAATAACAAAAATACAAAGTAAATCTTAACAGGAAATAACCCTAACAGTACTCCCCCTAAGATTTATCTTTGGATCTTCAAAAACTTCAATCTTTTTCTTCGTTTATCAGCATCAATCTTCAATCTTTTTCTCACCATTCTTCTGGTTCCTCTTTCACATCCAACAATTCTCGGCCTTTATACTCCTCTTTTTCTTTTAGAGCTTCTTCAATGCAGGATTTGAACTTCTCAGCGATCTTAGCTTGTCGAGGCTTGGATTCATTTGTCAGAATTGGTAGAGCATTCATGCGTCTAAGCGAATCCAGATTTAAACCTGCAAAATCGATATTAGCATAAAACTCAAATGGCATTTCTTGGCCTTGAACTTTCACCTCCAATGTACCCTTTCTACTGATCCGCATATATTCTATCTCTGGTATATCAACCATCACGAGATTAGAATTTAGTAGTGCCTTTCTCACACGAATCTTTTCTGAAGCCGCAGCAATTACTTCAATCATCACTGTAAATAATTTTCGATCAGCCTCAGCAAGAGCATCTTTGCACTTCTCAATCCTATAACTTCTCAAAAAATCAATATATGACGGATGCAGCAATTTCAACTCAAAAGTACTAAAGAGTGTGATCATGTCCTTATCCCAATCCTCCAAATTGCGAACAAGCTTTAGTTCAAACGTTTCCTGATTGTAGAAAGCTCTGAGTATCGGCTTTGTTGTTTGACTTCCATCTATAACCTTCAATCCAGGATCAGTTATCTTATCAAAATATTCGTCCGAGAATTCTTCTAAGTACATATCCTCGGTCACCACTAATCTCTTCTTCTTTCTCTGTTTCTTTGCTTGTACATATGCAGTGTCTTCTTGTTGACCTCTAAAGTCGAGAAACTTTGCAGTTCTACTCAAACCAGCATCAAGAAGTATCACGCATTTATCACCACGCTCAGCATGCGTGTGATTAATTAGCCTCAACTTGTTCAACTCTTTCAGGTCCTGAACCTCCAACTTGAATATACTCGAGTAGTAATGGTAAACGTCACACAAACCATTTACTCTCTTGATCATAAACGCGTCAAAGACTTCATCATATTTCCAGGCAATTATTTTAACTTTCTTGTTCCTTTCAGGCACAATCATAGAATCTAACAACTCTGCAATTGATTGTCCTTTGCTCATCAATGATCTAACCACATCTCCAGGTGTTGCTGCCTTATGCCAAGTTTCACGTACTTCCATCGGTATGTTGTACGATTTAACCTCGCTCGGAAACATACCCATCAGTTCGTGACGTTTTTTATGAGCATCTTCAGGCAGCGCCATCACAGGAATTTCTTTTGGACCCAACACCTTGAATCTTTTGGTCAACTCGAAGTACTGTGGATTGTTATAATCCAAGTAGAACATTCTGTTGTACATCTTTTCTGTTTTCATGAAGCTGACCACTATCTTCTTCAAAGAACCAAATTTCAACCTCTGCAAAGTTTTGTACGGATAGTTCCTTGAACTTAACCAACTTCGCATCTCGTAAGTAGTCATTTCTTCTGGATTTGGGTGATATAGCTCAGTAGGTGGCAGATCTTCTATGTTCAGACTTTCTTGCAATGGATTCCATTCGCCCATTTCAGTCACAATCTCCTTCTTATCTGCTTCAACTTTATCTTGATGAATCATACACTTCTCGTATTCTTCATTAATCTGAGTCACCGTCAATCCATTCAAAAACACAGAATTGTACTTCATTCTTTCAAGATAGGCAAACCTCTGATCCAAATCATCTGGTACTTCTTCAACAGTATTCTGTACTGGCTCTGGCTCAGTTTCATCCTCAGATTCAGTCCAATCAATATCCAAATCATCTAACGCTTCAATCATGGGTGCTTCGTCAGTTTGAATCGGCTCAAATTGACTAACAACTTCAGATACTATTTCAGGCCCACTTTCCACTTCAACAGCTTCAGCTTGAATCGGCTCAAACTGAACTGTGTCTTCTGAACCAGCTTCTTTTTCACTTTCAGTAGCAACAAACTCTTCAGTTTTAGCAACAGAACCAGATTGAATCGGCTCAATCTGTCCTGACTTTGTAATCTTATCTCCAGTTGCTTTTTCAGTCTCAATCACAGCTACAGATTGAATCGGCTCAATCTGCACTGGTTCATCAACTTTCGCCCTTTTAGAACTTTCTTCATCACCAAATATTTCTGGTATTGCATCTAGTTTCCTCTTTCCCTCAGCTTTCTCCATATTGACAGTTTCAGCCACAGCTTCATCGGGAACAATAATTGGTGATTCAACCAAGATTCCAGCATTTGCCACACCTCGCGCTCTAGTTAAGTAAACTTTTGGCACTTCAGCTCCTGTCACTTCAGCTATATCATCAGAAAAGTCTTTGTCTGATAATGATGAGCCAGCCTTCTTTGGTTTCATATCCTCCAATTCTTTTTCCAACATCTCCTTCTCATCCTCTAGTGTATTGCATTCAGCTTTAACCTCAGCATAATCATACTTAAGGTTTTCATACTCCTCCTTTAACTTCTCATGCTCATCTATCAACTTAGCATGTTCAATCTTTAACTCCTGATGATCCGAATCCAACTCTTTGAAAATCTTCAAGTTTTGATTGTGAATATCCCAATATTCATCAAATCTCTTCTTCTTGCGATCATTCGATGCTTTCAACAAATCATTGGCCTTAATCAGATTCTCAACCATCTCCTCCAATTCTGCAATTCGTTTCTCTTTCTCTTCATAAACTTCATCAACACTTGGCACAATGTTTGGTGAAGACTCCAAACCTTGTCCAATGTTTTCAGCAATTTGTGGTGACATGGTGGGAATATCATCAATAATGGGATCAGTAATGCCAGCATCCACTTCCTCTATCTGTGCAATAGATTCAGCTTCGGCCATTACTGTCTGAGCAATTTGTAGCACATCAATCTCCTCAGGCTTTTCTACAGTTTTCCTTTTCTTTCTAACATACTGTACTGATACATCTTTTGGAGTCTCAGAAACAACTTCTTCAACCACAGAAGCAACCTCAGCAGGTTCTTCTACAACCATAGGCTCAACAACCTCTATCTCAGTCTTTGTTGGTTCAACCTCCTCTGAATTCGATTCAGATTCAGCATCATTACCACCATCATCATTACTATCATCACCTTCATCTTCTTCATCCTCTGGATGACGAGCAAAGTACTCGTCATCATCCAATAAGTTATCTGGCACCTCATCCACAAGGTCCAGTAGATTCACAATCTCACCATGAGATATGTGATAATACACTCCATCTACTTCTTCTTCATTGTTGACTATATCTCGCATATAGTCAAACAAAGCAATGTCAGGCACATTCCCGATACTCATCTTTTTGTAAGAGAGATCGTTCATGTCCTCAGTGTACAACATGCCTCCAGCATATCCTTCACTCCTGATTATTGGATAGGCAATGTTTATCATCAATTGCAGAAACCTTGGGTACATCAAAAATTTGAACCTCTTGCCTTTCACCAAATTAAACACAAACCCATTCATTATCCATCTCGACATGTTGAATGGTTTGTTTTCTGCAATTGCCACTATCGGGGATGCGATGTCAGAGGGAAAATTATCAAAACCTGCACTTCTCCTTGACATGCATTGCTGTACCACATAACACAGCAGCTTATACTTCTTTCCCAACTTTGCTCTGAAAAACTGTGACTTTGGAAACACAGGTGGATGACCCATGTTCACAAAACAAGTTTTACACTCCTCCATTGTCAGTTCATCCATCATGCCTACTTCATCCTCATCTATCCTTAGAGCTTGTCTAATAGCTTCTTCAGTGACATTTAGTACCCAATCCCTAGTGATATGTCCTCTGACAATAGCACTACCATCCTCATTCCTTACAACCTCTGCTGTTCTCCAAAAGCTTTTAATCAGCCTTGCATATATGACCGGTTTGGCACATATAGCATATACATACTTTGTCCTCTTGATGAACTGAATCATGTCTCTATAACCTTCTGTCTCAGGCAGTGATTCATCTAAACATGCTACAAGATTATGTTTAGGCTCAAATTTGAGAGTCTCCATCTGTTAACATAAACAAAAACACAAAACAAGGCAAATGTATTAGTTTCTTCATTAAACATATAAAAATTTTATTAAGTGTTTAACTCAAAGTTAGAAGGCAAAACATTAACATAAACATTTTAAATCCTAAATTGTTCTAATAACCTGATTTTCATCATTTTAATCAAACAACATTGAATTTTTAAAGTTATGTTTCATGTTTTAAACTTTTAACAGTTAATCACTTACACAAAATTTTGATACATTTTATGATGAAAAATTTAACATGTTTTGGTTCAGTTTTAGCAAGTTAAATCACTTTTAAAACAAACATTTCATCGTTTTGATGTTTAACTTTTAAAAGCTTCAAAGTTCATCAATGGCGATTTTAACAGTTAAGTCCATTTCACTTGTTCAGTTGGTTTTAAGGTGTTTTAGTGCAAATGAATGATTGAATGTTGATGATCGACAAATTTTAACCCTAAAACAACATTCGATTTAAGTTTTTATGCTCAAAATCAAAGTGTCGATTCAAGTTCAAAACACTGTTCATCATCGTTTTTCCTTTAAACAGTTGATTTTCAGGTCGATTTAGGTCAAAAACACAGAAACACTACCTTAATCAATCTATTAATCCTGTTATAGAGCAACAGATTGACTATGATAACAATGGCGATTTGAAGTTCAGAGTGTTTGGTGAAAGTGAAAGTGTGTGAAATGATAAGTGTTTTGTGAAGAGGCGGTATTTGTATCGTCAAAAATTTTAGGTCAAACTTTAAGTGCCGGGTCAACACAAGCAAATTAGGCCCAATAACCTTGCCGGGTCAAGTACTGTAGTGACGGGTCATGTACTGTAGATACGGGTCAAGTACATAAAACAAGTCACCAACAAAGTGAAAATCACTTGACGGGTCAAGCACTGTAGATACGGGTAAGTCACTGTAGTGACGGGTAAGGGTTTAAGGAACAACTACACCTGATGGATTTTATTCATCACCCGGCAGAATAGTTGTGATCAAAACATCACCCGGCAACTTTTCTTCATCACCCGGCAGAATAGTTGTGATCAAAACATCACCCGGCAACCATCTTCATCACTCGGCAACACAGTTGCTTTCCTTCATCATCCGGCTTGCTTTCTTCTTTACACGGCAACCTTTGACAACCTACTTCACACGGCATACACACTTCTTCATTACCCGGCAACATAGTGTCATACCTTTACACGGCAACAAGACTTCTTCATTACCCGGCTGTATAGTATACACTAGTCACCCGGCAAGATATCAATGACCTTCACCCGGCTGTATTTGACATGATCATTTGCCCGGCTGTACAGTGGTCACAATATCTTCACCATTTCCTTAATCACCCGGCAAGTTATCAGACTTACAACTTCATCCGGCTGAACAGTTCTTTACCCGGCTGCACAGTTGTACCTGATATCTTTACCCGGCAATAACACTTAAGCAATTTCTTCAATTTTCCTCGTCTGTTGACTTTTTCAACGATCATTTATTGCACCTGCAACATTCTCCGACATATTAATTAGACAAGATATCCTTAAAAAGAATGTTTGCCATATTAATTATCAAACAATATTAACATTTGCAACAAAATTACTTCCAATTAAAATTCATTTTTCTTTTTCTTTTTCAAATTGTTTTTGCACAACCAATTTTTCTATATCCCGAAGCAATTTCTTAAAAACAAATTACGAGACCTTGGGTTTGTTTTTAACACATCCAATACCTTTGCTTTTCATAACTTATAATCTTGTTCATTCAAAACACACTTATTCAAAACAAAGTATTTTTGGAATTTTATAGATATTTTTCTTAAATTTATTCTCCCCCTAAACTTGAAATTTCTAGAAATTTTTAAGTTTAACAAGGATGTTGATGTAGCAATAATGATTCCAAATGCCTGCACACACAAAGCACACACATTAAAGTAAATACATATGCAATGCAATGAATCAAAATATCGCAGTGAGATCATACCACACATTACTTGAACATGTTTTGGAAGTTTTGAATAGACATTTGACTTATGCTTGATTGAGTGATGATATGAAAACATACCAATTAGCTCGGATTGACACACTTACTTTTTCAGTATCATGATGATATTTAAGGTTCGATTAGAATGACTTATGTGACCCACAAGTATACATATGTCAACATATTTCCTTATCAATCACTACCTGAATGCGTATTGCACAAAATCTGGTCACTTACAGTCATACACAGTGTGGAATCTGGGTTCTATTCGGATTTGGTCCACTTTGGGACTTCTTTTTATTCCATCTTTGGGAATTTTTCTTTCCTATCGTTCCCCTTGGGAATCTTCTGAATTCCTTTTTGGAATTTTTGTTTGGTGTTGGTCCACATTTGGGACTCTTTATGTTCCATTTTGGAATCTTTTGCTGCACCTTGAAGCTCAAAAGAGACTTCGTGTGAGACTTCAGGTCTGTGGGTACCACAACAAAGAAGCTCACGATGCGGTTCATCACACTGAATACACTGCATCGTTACCCGATCATGCACAACTATCATCACAAGCAATGTTTCAAAATATATATATCTAGACATGTATAACAATGGAACTTAACACAAATATCATTAAGTTTATGTTTGTCAACAATCAACTTACTTGTTCAGTCTAATTGCCTGAGCTGTCTAGCACATCAATTAACATTCATCAGTCTTTATTAAAAATGATGTAACAAATAATGTCTAGTGTATCTATCATTTCTCACTTTTTGCAATATAGATTCTTATGACATGATATTTTCTTTTCTTTTTGATTTTATATTTTGTATTTGATTTTCTTTTTCATGCACACACACAATGCAAAACATAAAATAAAAGCAAAGGAATCAAAACATAACATCAACTTATTATATTTTTGGCTTTTATATTTTCTGATTTTTCTTTTGTTTTTCGAAAAATAGAATCAATCATGATTGATTAATCCTATGGATTGAATTAAAAATTCAAACCGGCCTGACAAAAATGATTTTGTGAAAAGATCTGCCAGTTGTTTGTCGGTATGAACTTTAATCAAAATTATTAAACCTTTTTCAGAGTTGTCTCTTAAAAAGTGATATCTAATTTCAATGTGTTTGGTTTTAGAATGTTGAACAGGATTAGCAGTTATGAACATAGCAGCAGTATTGTCTATGTAAATAGGAGTTTTCAAGAAGTTAAACCCGTAATCCAGCAACTGATTTTGTAACCATAAAACCTGAGAACATCCTGCAGATGCAGCGATATACTCTGCTTCAGCTGTGGATACAGAAACATTGGTCTGCTTCTTACATTGCCAAGAGACAAGCCTTGGACCCAGAAATTGACAACCACCAGTAGTCGATTTCCTGTCAAGAGCACAACCACCAAAATCACTGTCAGAATAGCTATATAGTTCAAAATTTCCTTCATAAGGATACCATAACCCAAGATATGGTTTCCCTTTGAGATATCTGAATATACGCTTCACAGCAACTAGATGCGACTCTTTTGGATCTGACTGGTATCTGGCGCATACACACACAGCGTACATGATATCTGGTCTAGATGCAGTAAGATACATCAGAGAACCGATCATTGATCTGTATAGTGTTTGATCAACTGCTTTGCCCTTTGGATCCGGTTGAATCTTGCAATTTACATCAGATGGAGTTCGAATTGTTTGACAATCTTGCATCTTGAATTTCTTTAACAACTTCTCAACGAACTTTGATTGATTGATAAAAATTCCGTCAGCTGATTGTTTCACTTGTAATCCAAGAAAGAAATTAATCTCCCCCATAGAACTCATCTGGAATCTGCTTTTCATGATTTCCTCAAATTCTTTGCACATTGACTCACTAGTTGATCCGAAAATAATATCGTCCACATACACTTGAACGCACAATAAATCATCATTATCCCTCTTCATAAACAAAGTTGGATCAATCTGACCTCTTGTAAATCCATTTTCTAGTAAATGCTTGGATAATGTCTCGTACCAGATTCTAGGAGCTTGATGTAGACCGTAAAGAGCTTTACTTAACTTGTATACCCGATGAGGATAGTCTGGATCTTCGAAACCCGGAGGTTGTCTAACATACACGTCATCCGTAATCGGTCCATACAGAAAAGCACCTTTCACGTCCATTTGGAATACTTTGAAACGCATGAAGGAAGCATAAGCAAGAAAAACGTGTATGGCTTCAAGTCTTGCGACCGGAGCAAACACCTCTTCATAATCTATGCCTTCTTCCTGAGTGTATCCCTGTGCAATCAGTCTTGCTTTGTTTCTGACCACAATGCCATGTTCGTCTGGCTTGTTTTTGTACAACCATCTTGTACCTATTGCGTTCTCTCCTTCAGGTAAGTCCACAAGTTTCCAAACTTCCTGTTTGCGAAACTGAAGTAATTCCTCCTGCATTGCCTCAATCCAACTGTTATCTTTCAGCGCCTCTGAAATATTCTTTGGCACCACTTGAGATAGAAAACACGAGTAAAGACAGATATTTGCGTGCTCCGTCTGACTTCTTGTAGTTCTCTGATTCAACGGTCCGATAATCTGAGAGACAGGATGTTTCTTGTGAATTCGATGAACAGGAATATCACCTCCTTGCACTTGAGTCTCCAGATTTGAAGTATTCAGATTTGGTAGATCTTGTAGTATGGATGAAGTATGCGGTGTGAAATTCGGGACTTGATCCGGTGAATTGATGAAGTAATCAAACGATTCTGGAATAACTTCACCATTCGGATCCGATGATGGTTGGTTTTGAACGGATCCACCATCATTAGGAGACATTTGTGAATTCACATTTTCTTCATGATTGTTTGATTCTTGATCTTCTTGCGAACCAGAAGGACCCGGAGCTTGACTAGATTTGACATGATCAGGATTGTGAAAAGACATAAATGGATATTCAGAGTTGAGATTTCCATCTTCGTCATTATCAGAATCGTCACTGAAGCTTCCTAAGTCACCTGATTCCTTCCTTGCGTTTTCTGAAAAATCAAATAAGTTAGAACTGAAAGATCTAGATAACGAATCCAAATCAAATAACCATTCGGGACCATGAGCCACTAAAGGAAACGAATTTTCTAAAAACTTGACGTTGAAAGTTTCAATAACAGTATTTGTTTTGCTATTAAAAACCCGATAAGCTTTAGAAACAGACGAATATCCTAAGAAAAATCCATCGTCAGATTTTGACTCAAACTTCCCGAGATGTTCATTTAGATTAAGAATCGAAACTGGACAACCAAATGCTTTCAAGTAAGAAATATTTGGTTTTCTTCCAAACAACAACTCATAAGAAGTTTTCTGTTTATCTTGAACTAATAATGTTCTATTTTGTACAAAACACGCAGTAGCAATGGCTTCATCCCAAAAGGTGATAGGGATTTTGGCATCTGCGAGCATGGATCTTGCAGCTTCAATTAGTGTCCGGTTTTTCCGTTCCGCAACCCCATTTTGTTGAGGCGTTCTTGGAGCACTATACTGACGAGCAATCCCCTTTTCTGCACAAAATAAATCAACATTAGCATTCTTAAATTCAGTTCCATTATCACTTCTTAAAGTTTTAACTTTGCATTCCAATTGATTTTCAATTTTAATGATAAATTCTTTCAATAATTCAGCTGTTTCAGATTTTGCATGCAAGAAATAAACCCATGAAAATCTAGTGAAGTCATCTATGATAACTAAACAATAAGATTTTCTGCCGATGCTTTGAACATTTGTCGGTCCAAAAAGATCCATATGTAACATCTGCAAAGGTTTTGAAATGGAGTTCTCGAGCTTGGACTTAAAAGACATCCGATGCTGTTTGCCCTTCAAACATGCTGGACAAAGATCAGTTGTGGAGAATTTCTTCGATGGGATTCCCACAGCGTGATTTCCAGTTACCAAACGGTTCATGTTTCTGAAGTTGGAGTGGCCCAGCCGTCTATGCCAAAGCTGACTCTCATCATTTGAAGCATGGGCAATGAGACAGGTTGTTTCAGTTTCGGCATCAATCTGCGACATATCCAACTTGTATACATCACGATCTCTAGGTGCTTTAACCACTACCCACTCATTGTCAATCTTGAAACCTGGTTTCAGAATATAACAGAAAGAATCATCAAAAAGAGTTGAATAAGATTTATCACAGATTTGAGATACACTAAGTAAGTTAAAGTTCA
This sequence comes from Tagetes erecta, assembly GCA_030867185.1. NCBI lineage: Eukaryota > Viridiplantae > Streptophyta > Magnoliopsida > Asterales > Asteraceae > Tagetes > Tagetes erecta. The sequence continues at coordinate 48,660,101 of CM061490.1, forward strand.
ACTGTGCACAGTAGTTGACTTTATCAAAACTTATAATCCCATTTGAAACTGTTCCTTCGCCTGTGATTTTACCACCCGCATCACCTCCAAACGCCACGTGAGTACCATTTTTCAACTTAAAGTCTTGAAGTAAGGCATGGTTGCCTGTCATGTGCCGGCTACACCCACTATCAACGAACCACGAGTTGATAGGTCTTCTTGGGCGTACCTGCATTTCAACAAAAACATTCAGTTAGTTTGGTCAACCCAGGCCCACACGGTCTTGGGTTTTCCGAATCTATATGCAATAGTAACTTGTTGATATTGAACATTTTGAAAATTTGTTTCGTTTAAAAGATTTTGATGCTGATAACTTCGCCCATTGGCGTTCAATGATTGCTTTCTCCTCAAAGCAATAAACCTCTCCTCTAGCTTAGGATCAAGGTTATTTTCAAACTTTTGATTTTTAACCATTAAAGCTCTTGGTTTAAAACTGTTAACCTGCACATTCCTTGAAAAGTTAGAAACAGAATTGTTTCGATTGAAGTTTCTCAAAACCGGAGAATGACTTTGACTCATATTTTGAAAACCATATGAATTATTTCTTTGAAAATTTGAATATGGAGTCATTTCGCTAGTCGAGTTTGATCGAAAGAAACAATCCTTTGTGTCATGGTTTCTTCTCTCACAGATATCACAAAATTTGTTAAAATAACATTCTTCTGAAGAATGATTTCTTTTGTCACAGAAACTGCAGTACCTGTTAAAGAAACATTCAGCAGTTGCATGATTATATCTATCACAAATTTCACAATATTTCTTGCTAATCCTAAAGAGCCGATTGTTAACTCTAGATGTTGAACCAAAACGTGATTCATTATCATAGTTGTTCGGTTTTAGATTAACGTTCCTTTGTGGGGTCATTGTTTGTGCTTTTGATTGCATGGGACTTTGGTTCGATTTTAAACTGTTCTGTTTGGTCACCTTTTTGTTTTCAATTCTCTTTTCATTGACAGCGGAAGACTTAGGACCTGAACCTGTTTTCAGACCAGAGTTAGATTTGATTGGAGAATTGATTGGTTTACCATAAGATCCATTTAAATCAAACGTTCCTGCAGACACAAACTTGATTTTCTTTTCTTTTGACACTTTCTTGACAGGTTTAACTTTGTCAGTTTTAACACTTTGAACTTTTGTGTTATCATTCGATTTTAAGACATTTTTGCCTTTTGACTGTTTCGTTTCAGATTGATTGTTCATTGTTTTCGATTTTTGCTTCTTAACACTCGAAACTTCAGCCTTTTTCACTTCTGGTTTTTTAACCAACTGAGCAGCAACTTGCGCCTTTTGTTCCTTCTTCCACTTGATGTACTCAGGATCATTGTATCCTGAAAATTCACCTTCTTCCTTCACCGGTGTTTCTGGTTCGGGATTAAGCTTTGGATATTCAACAAGTTGGATTAGAACAGGCTCAACTTTGTTTTCAGATTTGTTGCTTGCTTCATCATCAGCTTCAGTTGTCATTCCATCTTCTTCTCTCAAACTTTCAATCAACACTTCAGATCCTTCAGACTCGGATTTACTTCTTTGAATTTCTTTAAATTTTCGTTCATTTTCAGGTGAATGATCAAATTCATTAAAGTTTTCCGGTAAGGTTTGAGTGATTGAATTTGGCATCGGTTCATGTGTAAAACCCAACCCGGTTTTGGTTTTGTTACCTCTTTCTTTGATGAGTTGTTTAACCATGGTTTTACAGCTTTTAACCTTTGTTAGTTCAACTTGAGTGACAGCATGTGCGACTTTTTCTTGTTCAAAGTTCTTTGTCATTTCTTCAAGTTGTTTGGTTATCAATTCCAGTTCCTTTAAGGTTTTGTTCCAAGATTCTTTAAGTGACAAAATCTTCTCATCAGCAATTTTGTGATCAATTTTAAGTTGTTCATGAATTTTCTCATGTTTGCTTAATTTGTCACCGATTTTAAATGAATGAGTCCGATAATGTTCTACTTGTTGAATGCACTGTTCAGAACATAGCCTTTCCTTGACATCAGCAGGTAATGGAACATAGTTAGGGGGCAGGTCAGTATTAACCTTTGGTTGTTCTGTGGATGATGAAGACTCACTGGCAGTAGCCATCAGCACAAGTTCAGACTCAGATTCTTCAGTAGGATCAGATTTTGCACTCCAGTCATAGTCTTCTGAATCTTCACTCACATCTTCAATCATTTTACAATCCCCTTCTTCTGACCAATCTTCTTCTACTTCACATACCAATGCCAGACTTGATGTAAGATCAGACGTGAATTGTTCTGCATAAGCGCTCCAATCATACCCGTCTTTCACACTTACAACCAACGCCTTTGTTTGGTCTTCTGGCTTCTTTCCTTCATCCTTCAATTCAGGCATAGGTAGACTTTGGTATGGTTTCTGAAAGAAACGTTGATTTCTGCCTTGATAACTTGTTGATTGTTGAGAATTTTGACCTTGAACTTGATTGCTTGAACTCGCTTGGTCATTAAAATTCTTTGGAGCTTTACATTCTCTTGAGAAATGACCATACTGATTACAGTTAAAGCATCTGGCCTTAGATTTGTCAAATCCAACAGTCTTGTTTGCATGAGGTTTGTAGCTTCTGTTCACATATGCATGCTTTTGAGTACGATAAGCTACCATAACCATTTGCCAGTTAAGATCCATTTCCTCAACATCCACTGGATCCATTTCAAATAAGTCTTGAAGAACAACATCCATTTGACTTAAATGACTACCTTGGTATGCTTGAAAACTTGCCATAAAAGCAGTAAAGGCAGTTTTCGTTTCATCATCTTGCAACAAGATATTCATGACATCTTTCACTTTTGCTTGAACATTTGACGTTGAACTTTCTGATTGATGCTTCTGATTCTGACTTTGGACGTGAACTTGAGCTCTTGGCGGAGATTGAGGTTGAGAATAAGTTGGTGAATTTGGAAAATATGCTGAATCAGTATAGAAACTTGCACCAACGAATAAGTCATCCTCATCTTCAGACTTTGTTGTATTTTGCACAAGAAAAGCATTATCCACAGTATTGGCAGGATTTACCACATACTTATACTGAGTTTGTGAACTTGATCTATCAGTATTTCTAGATCCTTCATCAATCTCAACTTCTTCAATTTTCCCAATCAGCAGATCTAATTCCATTGGGAATTTCTCAGTATGTTTCAACAAGGTAACAGTTTGTTTCCAAGATGATGGTAAAGCACATAACAATCGATCATTTAGGTCTTGAAGTTCAGTCTTCACTCCGAGATTTGACATCTCAGTAGTCAAGTGAACAAACCTGTTCATCATCTGGTGAACTGTCTCACCATTAATGTGTTCAAAAAGTTCCAATTGCCTTTTCAGTTTAGATTTCTTCAAGCTTCTCAGTTGTTCTCCTCCTTCACATATCGACTTTAATGCTTTGAAGCATGTATAACCAGTCTGATATGCATCCAATCTAGACAAAACTTGTAATGGCAACCCCTTGCACATCAACGAATAGGCCTTGCTATCATTCTTTACCTTCCTCAAGTCTTCAGCTGACAGATTATCCTCTGGATAAGGTGTAGTAGAATCTTTAGTATAGGTACTGGCACTATCTGGTTGTGTCTGTGTTGGAATGTGAGGACCCTTCTCAATTGATTTCCATAAGTCATTGTCAATAGAACACAAATGATGTCTCAGCCTGATGGTCCAGTTCTTGAAATCTGCACGATTCAAAAGTCTAGGAACACGGTTATCAGAATCATCATTAGGAGCCATTTTTAACAATTTTTTTTTTTAAAGAAAATATTTTTGGTTTTTGTTAATTTTTGAAAAGAAGTGATTAAAATACTAATAAAAAGACAAGAAATTAAAGACAAGATAAGAAACAAGTATTAAAAAACAACTAAATAAAGTCACACGGCAACACAGTGAAAAATCTTCTTCAGCCGGCTAAACAGTGTTTGTTCTTCACCCGGCAGAAATAAGTCTTCACCCGGCTAAATAGTTACCCGGCTAAACAGTTGAAAATTACTTTGTTCTTCACCCGGATGAACAGTTACACGGCAGCAAGAAAAACTTCACACGGCAATAACTTGACACGGCAGAGTCTTGACACGGCAAAAAGTTCTTTGCCCGGCTGAACAGTACTTGGTCACACGGCAGAAATATTGATTACCCGGCTACACAGTTTGATTTTACCCGGCTGTATTTTCTCTATCACCCGGCAAAACAGTGTATCACCCGGCACAACAGTGTCTGATCCGGCTGAACAATAGCACTTTTTCAAGTCAAAAACTTCACCCGTCTAGAGCAAAATCCCTTACACGGCAGCACAGGACCTAATTTCTTCACAAATTCTAAGTCCAAGGAAATTGTCTAAGTCAATAATATCACCCGGCAAGTTAATCTTCAACCAAACTCAACTGTTCATCATCTTCTTCATGAAGATTTTCTGGGTTTTGTCTAAAACTTGTCCAAATTGTCCAAAATTCACACACAAGCTGTGAAATAGTCCGATTATCAAACCCTTATATCAATCAATCCAAAACATCTTCATTCTTCGATGAATTTTGAGCAAAAATTGATCGAACAGTACTTTTTCTATTCTTCCTAATTCTTCAGATCTGATGATGATCTGATAGAATCTGCACAATCGCTGTGTATAGAAGTGATTATGATGATAAATCACAACTAAAAACACCAACAATTCATTCAGATCATGATATTTTGAGCAATATTGATGTGTTTTGCTTAGAAACAGCGAAGAACACAAACCGAACGCTCTGATACCAATTGATAGGTTCAATTGGATCGATAATATCACTCAAATGATCAGAACAACAAGTACAAACAAACGATTCAATCACAAACACAATTCATACTCAATAAATTCTCTTTGTATTTGATGATCAAGCAATTCGCAGTACAAAAGTGCAGGAGAAACAAATTACACACAGTTAATTCTCTCTCTAACAGTGTAAAAGTCGCTCTCTCCTAACACACGCACACTACATGCCTATATCAAACAAAATGCAAGTTTAAGGAAAATACATAATAAACCCTAAACTATACAAACATATACAATAACAAAAATACAAAGTAAATCTTAACAGGAAATAACCCTAACAGAGAGTTTGAACATTGAAGACTTACCTCCAACTGAACTGTATCACCAAAATCCTGAAGAGATGTCAAGTAGGAATATGCGAGATTGGTTGAGCTCAAGGAATTATCCTTATAAGACTTTGAAGAGATTGAAACAAGAGTCGTTGAGGAAAATTGTTGTTAGTTTCATGAAGACGGAGAAAATGTACAATCGTATGTTTTATTTGGACTACAACAACCCTCAATACTACGAGCTGACCAAACGATACAAAGTTCTCGGACCAAAGGAGATACCGGTGATGGCGCTACCAGAAGATGATCACAAGAAGAGACATGAGTTGATAGACATGTTTCCTAGTGAAGTTAAGTCATACAACATACCTATGGACGTACGTGAATCATGGCACAAATCAGCCACAACAGGTGATGTTGTAAGATCACTGCTGAGCAAGGGTCAGTCAATTGCTGAACTTCTTGATTCAATGATCGTACCAGAAAAGTCCAAGAAGGTAAAGATTATAGCGTGGAAATATGACGAAGTGTTCGATGCATTCATGATTAAAAGAGTTAATGGTCTATGTGATGTATACCATTATTACTGTAGCATTTTCAAGTTAGAAGTTCAAGACTTGAAAGAACTGCACAAGCTTAGGCTGATAAATCACACGCATGCTGAGCGTGGTGATAAATGTGCAATGCTGTTGGATGCCGGGATAGTCAGATCACCGAAATATCTAGACTTCAGAGGTCAACAAGAAGACAGTGCTTATGCGCAGGCAAAGAAACAGAGAAAGAAAAAGAAGTTGGTGGTCAGTGAGGACATGTATTTAGAGGAATTTTCTGATGAGTATTTTGACAAAGTAACCAATCCGGGATTGAAAGTGATTGATGGATCTCAAGCGACGAAGCCAATTCTTAGAGTTTTCTACAATCAAGAAACGTTTGAGTTGAAGCTTGTTCGAAACTTGGATGACTGGGATAAAGACATGATCACTTTATTCAGTACCTTTGAGCTGAAATTACTTCATCCATCATACATTGATTTTTTGAGAAGTTATAGAATGGAGAAATGCAAAGACAAATTGGCTGAAGCTGATCGAAAACTGTTTGTGGTGATGATAGAGGTAATAGCAGCTGCATCAGAGAAGATACGAGTAAGGAAGGATTACTCAACTCTAATCTTGTGAGAGTTGACATTCCAGAGATAGAATTTATGAGGATTACTGCGAAGGGTACTTTGGATGTGCAAGTCAAAGGGAAGGAGATGCCTTGTGAATTTTACGCTAACATTGATTTTGCAGGTTTAAATCTTGATTCTCTGAGACGTATGAATGCCTGCCCAATCCTTACTAACGAGTCCAAACCGAGACAAGCAAAGATAGCAGAAAAGTTCAAGTCTTGTATAGAAGAAGCACTGAAGGAACAAGAAGAGTTTAAAGGAAAAGAGTTGCTGGATATCAAAGAGGAACCAGAAGATTGGTAAAGAGAGATTGAAGCTGAAAAAGATGAAAACTGTTGAAGATTTTGCTGAAGATTCAAAGATAAATCTTAGGGGGAGTACTGTTAGGGCTATTTCCTAGTTAAGATTTACTTTGTATTTGTTTATATGTTTTATGTATAGTTTAGGGTCTATTTTGTTATATTCCTTAAACTTGTTATTGTTGCTTAAAAGCATGTAGTGAGAGAGTGTGAGGAGAGAGGCCGGCTAGATCACTATTCACGTAAGAGAGAGAACTTAGTGTGTGTGATTTATTTTCTCCTGCACTTGTATTACAAATCTGCTTTGATCATCAATATACAAAGAAGAATTATTAGTATGAATTGTGTTTATGATTGAACTGTGTTTGTGTATGATTTATTCTGATCTTTGAGCGATATTAACGATCCAATTGAACCTATCAATTGGTATTAGAGCTGTTGGGTGATCTCTGATTGTTGTTGTTATTGATGGAATTTTAGCTACCATTAGCTTTGATTCATGTTTGTGTAAAGAACTGCAAAGTTTGATATCAATTGGTGAAGATTTGATTGAGTTTTTGAAGAAATTGTTCATGTTCGTCATTTCACTGCTCAAAATTGAAATCCGGAATTTGTTGTTGATATTGAGCAATTGTTGATTGAGATATGCTAGAAATCATAATCCTAAGCTTCGTTCATGATCAAACATCACTGATTTGTTGATTTCGATCCATATTTTGTCAATTTGTCTCAAAACCCACTTGTTGTGTTCTTCATCAAAAATCCCGATCTGAATGAGATTTAGCCTGATTCAAGGTAGAAAAACTTTGAAGGATTGTTAGAAACATCATTCCTCAGCTAATACAAGTGTTGAATTGAACAAAAACATCAAAAATTGAAGAATTGATCTTGTGTTCATCACAATTTTGACTTTGAAAAGTCAATCTGATATGAAGAATTGAAGAAGTTTTCAGCCGGGTGATACACTATTCAGCCGTGTCAAGTGTTAGTCGGGTGAAGTTTGACACTGTTCAGCCGGGTGAAGTACTGTTCAGCCGGGTGAAGTAGAAGAAAAACACTGTTCAGCCGGGTGAAGCACTATTCAGCCGGGTGAAGAACTGATCAGCTGGGTGAAGCACTGTTCAGCCGGGTGAAGCACTATTCAGCCGGGTGAAGAACTGATCAGCTGAGTAAAGACACTGTTCAGCCGTCCCAACCTTGTTGACCCGTCCAAACAGTTACCCGTCCCAACAGTGACCCGTCTATAAAAAAAAAAAAAAAAAAAAAAAAAAAAAAAAAAAAAATTCAAGAAAAATCATGACTTCCCAGACTTCCCAGAAAAATCGAAAAATTCATTTTTCCAAAATTTCAAATTAGTCATTTTTAGCCACGATGACTTCCCAGAAAAATCATCAAAATGACTTTGAAAATTCAAGAAAAATGTCAACGGGCATGTTTACCGTGATCCGAGAAGAAAATAAAAGAGAAGATATCAATGAATTTATTACAGAATTCAATCACATGTTTGAAACAACTTACCTTCAAGTTGCCAAAGCTTGTGATCAAAAGAGAAGAGACTTTAATGAACACACAAAACTTGCTCTTGTGAGTGAAGCAAATTCTCATGACAATCAGGAAGATGAAGAAGAATATGATTGGAGTGAAAACAATGATGTTGTTTCCATTCAAGAGATTGAAAAGAAAGATAAAGAAATTAGCAACTTGTCAGAAATCATTGCAAAGCAAGATGAGACAATTGCTCAATTGAAATCAGAAATGGAGAAATTGATGTCTGAAAAGGAAATCAAGAAAGATGAGAACAGTTCTTATGTTGAAATGCCAATTGAAGTCAGAGAAAAGATGTGCACCAAAGAATGTTTTCAACAAGTTGAACACTACAGAATATACTCTTTCAAGATTTGTGATAAACTCAAGAAGGAAGAAACCATGCACAAGAATCTCCAAGAACAACACAAGACATCAGAGCACAGAATCACATCTCTTCAAGAGTCACTCAAGAAAAGTGAAAGAGAAGTTACAACTGTCAAGAATGAAGCTGCAAAATCAAATGCACACTCATCCAGTGTGATCACAGATTTGCAAGAAGAGATTACAACGTTGAAGAAACTCTCTGAAATGGTTAATTCAGAAAACAACAGTCTAAAAACCAAGCATCAAGAAGAACAAGAGAAATTCAAAAGTCTTCAAGAAGATCACAAACTGTGTGAAGATAGACTCAAATCTCTTACACAGAATGTTGATTCAATGCTTACCGAAAAGCATAATCTGAATGTTCAACTCATGGAGCTTACTGACAAACTGAACAGATCACAATCTGATCTTGTGCTTATCAAAGAAGAAGTTGAACAAGCAAAGTCTGTTGAAAAGAAAGATGAGAGATTAGTGCCAACCGGAATTGTTGGATCACTATCTTCTCAAGAAGAAGAAGAAAAGACACAAGAGCTTCAGTCGAAGAAGAAGAAGAAGGTTAGAAGAAAGAAGAGCAAAGCCAAGAAGAACAAGACAAAGGCCGCTTCATCTGATTCTACACCACAGACACCTACTCAAAAGTCTCAAGATTTCGAATCCCCGAGTGATTCAAACAGTGATGTCTACTGTTTAATCTGTGACTCTGAAACTCATCATATCTCAGATTGTATTTACAGTCAAGGTGTCTTTCCTTTTGGGTCAAAAGGTGACAAGTTCAAGACTCCAGCTCCTTCAAGAAAGATTCAACAAGATTCAGAGGTCAAAGCTTCACAGAAACAACAATCTTCAACAGCAAAGACTTCTCAGAAGAAAGGAAAGAAGTCTCCCTTCAAGGCTCATCAGAAGTACTGCGAGATATGTGAAATGTACAATCACACGACAACGGAATGCTACTACAGCAAGTACTGCACCAACTGTCAGATGTACAACCACGACACAATGGAATGTTACTACAACAAGTATTGCTCTATTTGTGACATGGTCAATCACAACACATCCGAGTGCTACTACAAACCGAGAAGGTCAGTCCAAAGAAGTTCATCATGTGCATACCCTTCCAGGTATTTTTCTAACTATAAAAGATCTAATCATAGACATTCGTTTGATGAAAATCAACATGTCAATGATTCATGGACACCAAAGTTTGTCAAAAACAAAAAGAGAAATCATGATTTAAATGATAAAATGATTCCAATAGTGAATCAATCTTTGAATAAGAAATATAGTCAACAAAACCTGTTTTTAAATGAAATTCACAATTTGTTTGAAAATGACTATAATTACTCTTTTGACAAACAATCCATGAAAGAAGATGAAGGTACAAATTACATTGTATCATCAGAACCACCACCTGAAGGTATTCCTTGCACTTATGAGAATATCTCTTATGTTGATGAATTTGGACGACCCAAAACCGAAATGGTTTGGGTCATTACCTCTAACTGATTTGTTAGTGTGTTAGGGACAGTTATGGAGGCCGGTCAAACAAAGAAAAGAAGACCGTGGCTGATTCCTTATCATGACAAGATACCGAATCTTGTTGATGATGTTTTCGATGCAACTGACACCAAATGGAGTTGGAAACAAAAAGGAATCGTTGAAGGAATTTTTAAAAACATTTTCAAAAATCAAACAATGATGGCAGTGCAAGAAACAACCGATGTTTCATTTCGTCTGTTTAGATTAAGTACATTGCATGCACTCTTCATACGTTAATAACATATCTGTCATTTTCTTTTCATTAAACTTTCAATTTTCTTAGAAATTTAAAAGTTTAGGGGGAGAATTCATTATTAAAAAAAAATGATAAAATCAGAAAAATCCAAAAATATGTTGAATCTACTTGCACATACAAGAGAAATGATAGCTACACTAGAGTTGTTCAACGCATCATTTTAAACAATAAAGACTGAAGCGTGAAAATTGATGTACGAGACAGCTCAGACAATTAGACTGAAAAAGTATATTCTTTGATGATTTAACTAAATTCTAATGAGTTTTGTGGTTGAAACATCTTAGTTCATGTGAAACGTTTATACAAATCAAATAGATATCTTGTGACGCAACGATATACATCGGGTAATGATGCAATCTATTCAGTCTGATGAACCGCATCGTGAGCTTCTTTGTTGTGGTACCCACAGACCTGAAGTCTCACACGAAGTCTCTTTTGAGCTTCAAGATGCAGCAAAATATTCCAAAAGGAACAAAAAGAGTCCCAAATGTGGACCGTCACCAATGAAATTCCAAAATGAAAATCAGAAGATTCCCAAGGGGAACAATAGGAAAAAGAAAATTCCAAAAAGGAATTCAAAAGAAGTCCCAAAGTGGACCAAATCCAAATAGAACCCAAATTCCACACTGTTTATGATTGTAAGTGACCTGACGTGTTGACTTGTTCTCAGGTTATTTAGATGAGGTGTATAACTTTCTAATGTGCAAAGTATGGGTCACTCAAAACTTATTCCTAATCAACCTAATTGATCATCAAGAATAGAAAAAGTAAGTGTGTCACTTCGAGCTAATTGATTTGTTCAACAATTCATCACTCAATTACTTCACAATTCAAATGTCTATTTTAAAAACTGCAAAACATGTGTTGGATTAATTGCTGGTATGATCTCATTGCAGGTTAAAGATTCAGAATGTAAAGAGAAAATTCAAAAAATATCAAAAACATTGAAAAATTCAAAAAAAAAACACCAAAAAGATTGTCATTTTAATCTTTTTCTTTTGTGTTGGCAGTTTAACATGTGTTATTGATGTAGGAGTTGTTCATCAAGCAATATCTCATCCGATTGAGAACTTAATCTTTACATTGATGATAAATGCACATTATTGCCTGAGTTTTAATGTTTTTCTTTGAGTTGCAGGAATACTTTCCATTGCAGAACAAGCTTCCACGCGACTTGAAGATGTTCCTGTTCAAGCCTGATTCCAGTCCAAAGATCTCCAAGTCAGATTGCTGAGTGTTAAGAATCCTCCTCTTAATATCTCATACACAGATCCCATTAACCTCTAAAGAAAAAGTTGAGGGGGAGTATTCTAAGTCAAAGAAGTCTTCGCATTCTACTTCAACCGTTAAAGAAGATCCCGTTGCTGATATATAGATTCACCGTAATCTACTCTTTGCGTATTTCTTTCCATAGCCTCTAATGTTACTCAAAAGGGAGAGAAGGATGCAGATTGCTTGTCGAAAGATAGAGTTTTGATAGCATCATCTTAGGGGGAGTACTGTTGGGTCCTCTTGAAGATAATGCATACCAAAACTTTAAGTTGCTCTCTATACTCGCCACATGAAGATTTAAGCTGATATGTCGGATTTGTAAAGTGTCATCTTAGGGGGAGTACTGTTGATGTTATTTGAAGATGTCACTTTCCAAATATAAGCGAGTGAAGATATCGAGCATCATCACGAGCAAGCACGGGTGAAGACGTTCATAACTTGTATTTGTCTTAGAATATTTGTGTAATCGTTTCGTGCTTAAATGCGCGTTTGTGCTTAATTGCACGTGTTTTAGGTTACATTTTAAGGTGAATGGTATAGACTATAAATACCATCACCTAGGTCATTTGTAAGTGAGTTGCATACATTTCATTGAATATCCCTTGTAACCTCTCTATTTTGATCTAATATAATTCACCTATTCATATTATCATCATCTTCATCATACTTTGCATTGATCTTCATGAACATTCAAGCATCAATACGTGATCAGTGAGATTCCGCATCACTGATTGCAAACAACATCCCCAAACAATCTCAGATCTAGATCCTAGCTCGCTCCATCTAGCACTATCAAACGTTCTTTTCGAGTTGCTAATGTGGCATAAAGAGTCGTAAGGTGTCCTAAGTTCTCGTACGATGTTCAAAGGACTCGTACGAACTCATTAGGTTTGTTATGGAATTTTAAGGTTTCGTACGGTGTTGTAAGGTGTTTTTAGGAGACGTAAGGCGTCCAATGTTATTCTAATGTGCTTTTCAAGGTGCTAATATAGAATACAGAGTCGTTACATATCTTAAGTTGTTGTACGACGTTAAAAGGACTCGGACGAATTCATTAGGTTTATTATGGAGTTTTAAAGTTTCGTACGGTGATGTATGGTGTTCTTAGGAGTTCTAATGCGTCCTACATTATTCTAACGTGCTTTTCCTTTTGCTAATGTAGCAAACTGAGCCGTAACATCTCCTGAGTTGTCATATGATGTTCAAAGGACCTGGACGAATTCATTAGGTTTAGTATGGAATTTTAAGGATTCTTACGTTGTTTTAAGGTGTTGTTTGGAGTTTTAAGTTGTCCTACATTATACTAGCGTGTTTTTCATGGTGCTAATATGGCATACAAAATCATAAGAAGCCCAAACTTGTCGTACGATGTTCAAAGGACTCGGACAAATACATTGGGTGTATTATAGAGTTTTAAGGTTTCGTACGGTGATGTAAGGTGTTCATAGGAGTTTTAAGGCGTCCTACATTGTGCTAACGTTCTTTTCGAGTTGCTAATGTGGCATAAAGAATTAATTAGGTTTATTATGGAGGTTTAAGGTTCGTGTGGTGTTGTAAGGTGTTGTTAGGAGTCGTAAGGCGTCCAACGTTATACAAACGTGCTTTTCAAGGTGCTAATATGGAATAAAGAGTCGTTAGATATCTTATGTTGTCGTTCGACGTTCAAAGGACTCGGACGAGTTCATTAGGTTTATTATGGAGTTTTAAAGTTTCGTATGGTGATGTATGGTGTTCTAAGGAGTTGTAACGCGTCTTACATTATTCTAAAGTGCTTTTCTTGTTGCTAATGTCGCAAACTGAGCCGTAACATCTCCTAAGTTGTCATATGACGTTCAAAGGACCTGGACGAATTCATTAGGTTTAGTATGGAATTTTAAGGATTCGTACGGTGTTTTAAGGTGTTGTTTGGAGGTTTAAGGTGTCCTACGTTATTCTAACGTGCTTTTCATGGTGCTAATATGGCATACAAAATCTTAAGATGTCCAAACTTGTTGTACGATGTTCAAAGGACTCGGACGAATTCATTAGGTGTATTATGGAGTTTTAAGGTTCCGTACGATGATGTAAGGTGTTCACAAGAGATGTAAGGCGCCCTACATTGTACTAACGTTCTTTTTGAGTTGCTAATGTGGCATAAAGAGTCGTAAGATGTCCTAAGTTCTCGTATGATGTTCCAAGGACTCGTACGAACTTATTAGGTTTATTATGGAGTTTTAAGGTTTCGTATGGTGTTATTAGGAGTCGTAAGGCGTCCAATGTTATACTAACGTGCTTTTCAAGGTGCTAATATGGAATACAAAGTTGTTAGATATCTTAAGTTGCCGTACGACGTTCAAAGGACTCGGACGAATTCATTATGTTTATTATGGAGTTTTAAAGTTTCGTACGGTGATGTATGGTGTTCTTAGGAGTTGTAACGCGTCCTACATTATTCTAATGTGCTTTTCTTGTTGCTAATGTAGCAAACTGAGCCGTAGCATCTCCTGACTTGTCATATGATGTTCAAAGGACCTGCACGAATTCATTAGGTTTAGTATGGAATTTTAAGGATTCTTACGTTGTTTTAAGGTGTTGTTTGGAGTTTTAAGTTTTCCTACATTTTACTAGCGTGTTTTTCATGGTGCTAATATGGCATACAAAATCATAAGATGCCCAAACTTGTCGTACGATGTTCAAAGGACTCGGACGAATTCATTAGGTGTATTATGGAGTTTTAAGGTTTCGTACGGTGATGTAAGGTGTTCATAGGAGTAGTAAGCGTCCTACATTGTACTAACATTCTTTTTGAGTTGCTAATGTGGCATAAAGAGTCCTAAGATGTCCTAAGTTCTCGTACGATGTTCCAAGGACTCGTACGAACTTATTAGGTTTATTATGGAGTTTTAAGGTTTCGTACGGTGTTGTTAGGAGTCGTAAGGCGTCCAATGTTATACTAACGTGCTTTTCAAGGTGCTAATATGGAATACAGAGTCGTTAGATATCTTAAGTTGCCGTACGACGTTCAAAGGACTCGGACGAATTCATTAGGTTTATTATGGAGTTTTAAAGTTTCGTACAGTGATGTATGGTGTTCTTAGGAGTTGTAACGCGTCCTACATTATTCTAACGTGCTTTTCTTGTTGCTAATGTAGCAAAGTGAGCCGTAACATCTCCTGAGTTGTCATATGATGTTCAAAGGACCTAGACGAATTAATTAGGTTTAGTATGGAATTTTAAGGATTCGTACGGTGTTGTAAGGTGTTGTTTGGAGTTTTAAGGTGTCCTACGTTATTCTAACGTGCTTTTCATGGTGCAAATATGGCTTACAAAATCTTAAGATGTCCAAACTTGTCGTACGATGTTCAAAAGACTCGGACGAATTCACTAGGTGTATTATGGAGTTTTAAGGTTTCGTACGGTGATGTAAGGTGTTCATAGGAATTGTAAGACGCCCTACATTGTACTAACGTTCTTTTTGAGTTGCTAATGTGGCATAAAGAGTCGTAAGATGTCCTAAGTTCTCGTACGATGTTCCAAGGACTCGTACGAACTTATTAGGTTTATTATGGAGTTTTAAGGTTTCGTACAATGTTGTTAGGAGTCGTAAGGCGTCCAATGTTATACTAACGTGCTTTTCAAGGTGCTAATATGGAATACAGAGTCGTTAGATATCTTAAGTTGCGTACGACGTTCAAAGGACTCGGACGAAATCATTAGGTTTATTATGGAGTTTTAAAGTTTCGTACAGTGATGTATGGTGTTCTTAGGAGTTGTAACTCGTCCTACATTATTCTAACGTGCTTTTCTTGTTGCTAATGTAGCAAACTGAGCCGTAACATCTCCTGAGTTGTCAAATGATGTTCAAAGGACCTGGACGAATTCATTAGTTTTAGTATGGAATTTTAAGGATTCTTACGTTGTTTTAAGGTGTTGTTTGGAGTTTTAAGTTGTCCTACATTATACTAGGGTGTTTTTCATGGTGCTAATATGGCATACAAAATCATAAGATGCCCAAACTTGTCGTACGATGTTCAAAGGACTCGGACGAATTCATTAGGTGTATTATTGAGTTTTAAGGTTTCGTACGGTGATGTAAGGTGTTCATAGGAGTTGTAAGGCGCCCTACATTTTACTAACGTTCTTTTCGAGTTGCTAATGTGCCATAAAGAGTCGTAAGGTGTCCTAAGTTCTCGTACGATGTTCAAAGGACTCGTACGAACTCATTAGGTTTGTTATGGAATTTTAAGGTTTCGTACGGTGTTGTAAGGTGTTTTTAGGAGACGTAAGGCGTCCAATGTTATTCTAACGTGCTTTTCAAGGTGCTAATATAGAATACAGAGTCGTTAGATATCTTAAGATGTTGTACGACGTTCAAACGACTCGGACGAATTCATTAGTTTTATTATGGAGTTTTAAAGTTTCGTACGGTGATGTATGGTGTTCTTAGGAGTTGTAATGCGTCCTACATTATTCTAACGTGCTTTTCCTTTTGCTAATGTAGCAAACTGAGCCGCAACATCTCCTGAGTTGTCATATGATGTTCAAAGGACCTGGACGAATTCATTAGGTTTAGTATGGAATTTTAAGGATTCTTACAGTGTTGTAAGGTGTTGTTTGGAGTTTTAATGTGTCCTACGTTATACTAGCCTGCTTTTCATGGTGCTAATATGGCATACAAAATCATAAGATGCCCAAACTTGCCGTACGATGTTCAAAGGACTCGACAAATTCATTGGGTGTATTATAGAGTTTTAAGGTTTCGTACGGTGATGTAAGGTGTTCATAGGAGTTTTAAGGCGTCCTACATTGTACTAACGTTCTTTTCGAGTTGCTAATGTGGCATAAAGAGTCGTAAGGTGTCCTAAGTTCTCGTACGATGTTCAAAGGGCTCGTACGAACTCATTAGGTTTGTTATGGAATTTTAAGGTTTCGTATGGTGTTGTAAGGTAATTAAAATCGTTGCAGCGGAAGTCACGAGTATTTGGTGCTTAGAGCGAAGTTGGCACCCATTAATTATAAAGCAAACATCCACATTAATTTAAAAGGTAATTAAAAGTGTTAATGTTGACACGTCAACATCCCACCATTTTTCGTTAAGAAAATAAAATACAATATTGTCTTAATAAAGCGTAGATTGTTTGAAGTAAAACCAAACAAAATTTTAAACAAAGCGGTCCCAAAACACATAAACCAAATGTGGAGTTTCTAGTCCAAAAACTATCCTTCCACAAATTCCCATGCCCAACACTTTGTACCTGAAAAACATGTAAAAACTAAGTCAACATAAAGTTGGTGAGTTTTCGGGTTTTAATCAAAGTAAAGTCATCTTTCATTCACAATAGATATGCTTGGCTTTGAGACGACAACAAGACCGTACGTCAAGGGCTAGCTAGGCCCAGAGACAAATGAATCATCAAAGTCATGAGTCCATAATCAAACCAAGAAACGAAGTTCCCTCACAACAATCAACTTATATTCCCCCGCATGTCAACACGATCAGAGCGACTGATCACGAGGGGCGGAATTCCAATCCCGATAGATCTACCAATATAACCTGTGGTTTCTCACTCCAAGAGAAATTAATGATTATGAGAGGGCATTACGCGTAAAATCATCAAACACTCATGTCATCATTTTGGTCAACAACAATACCCGTCTCCCAATACATATCAAAAACAACATAAACAACATACATGTTTTTCCCCCGAAAATATTTAAATAAAACATTATTTAAAAAGGGGCCGAGACACTCACAGGCCTCTTAATTCATATCAAAACATTATAAACAAATACATGTTTTTCCCCCAAAACAGTTAAATAAAACGCTAGTTAAAAAGGGGCCGAAGAACTCACATGTCTCCCAATTCATATCAAAAACAAGTTAAACAAATACATGTTTTTCCCCCAAAACAGTTAAATAAAACGCTACTTAAAAAGGGGCCGAAGAACTCACATGTCTCCCAATTCATATCAAAAACAAGTCAAACAAATACATGTTTTTCCCCCAAAACAGTTAAATAAAACGCTAGTTAAAAAGGGGTCGAAGAACTCACAGTGAATACGCCAAAAGCTAGAACATATAAGCCCAACAATAACACCACCTAAGAACATCCTATACACAAAGGACCCGTTCAAAAGATGCACACATATATCAAGTCTAAAACCGTGTAGGTTGTTCACCAAAACCTAACTAGACTCATGTGAAAACATTTCATTTACAAAAACATCAACCCTTAATTTTAATGACCCGTTGGTGATCTTTGCCTTGATTAATTTTCATGTATAATAACACACGCCTTATTATTTTTGTTATATCTTTGACTAGCTTTCATACTACTAATCACATAAACACATATAACACACATGTAATGACTCATAAAAGCCATATTTAGTCCTTTAACTTTTCTAAGTAAAACAAACACTTTTACTTATCCAATATTATTCATATACTTAGGAAAATATAATTTAATATTCTCATGTCATAAGTAAAGTTCATAACACTTAGGAAAATATACATTTTTCTCTAGTTAACTAGTATGCAATTTTCAACATGACGGTTAACACTTAACGGGACATTTAACCACGTTTTCATAAACAACTTATTAATCATATGAAATTATATATATCTAAACATATTTTCACATAACAAAAATCATATTTCGTATATTTTACATACAAATCACAATATTAGCTAAACATGTCAATTTCAACATTTTCGGGAACGTTTTCGGGTCACGAAAAGCAACCCAATACCCGTATTCTTGTCATTACTTTATAAATATTTTTTTAGATCAGTAGGTTAACTTAAAAATAAGATCAAAGTTTCTGATCCAAAACAGTTTACAAAAATATTACGTTTTAGAGTCGAAAATCGTTGTTTTCGGCTTTTCCGGGTACATAGTTTGCACGTTTTTGAGTTTAAAACTCTAAGTTTTTGTACCAAACTTTAAATCTCATATTTTTACATAAAAATACACTTATTAATCTGTAAAAATATAATTTTGACATATTTTACATTTTTAAGCAAAAATCGGTGCGTTTTACGCGTATTTTTGTACTAAAAACCATTATTTGTAAGGTTTAATTGTTTCTTCCTTATACAACATTTAAAATACTTATTTTATAAAGTTTATAAATCTTTAAAAATATGTTTTGTTCCAGAATGTAATTTGTTTTTAAATATTAAAAATGTATAAAAATCACATTTAATGTCTTTTTAAGACTTTTCCATTTTCCATGTCTTGTAACTAGTTCCAATGTCTTGTAAAAATAAATTTATACTTTTTGAAATCACACTTTTGAACTTATTAAAATCATTATGATCATAAATACTTTTTAGTTTTCTAGATCTAGTGTTTTTAAATCCATGCAACAACTTTTAATGAAAATGATACCTTCCATTAAAAACATTTTTCAAAAACCATATGAACACTTTTCAAAACCAATTTCTAACACTTAAATCATGTAAAAACATATTCATCTAGTGATATTATTAACTTGTTTTCATTACAAACCACTTTGCATGTTTAGATCTAGCCATTTCTAATGCAAACACATAACAATCTTTATATGATTTTCAACCAAAACATATACATATACATACATATACACCTACGGATATACATATATACATACATAAATCATACCTTTTCATGATAACATACATGACTTACACTTCATTTCATCCCATTTCCTTTGCACAAAACATCAAGTAATCATTTCTTTACACATGTGTAAACCTTTTTACATGAAATGACACATCTTCACATATACATACATACATATACGGATACACACACATACACACACTGATTTACACACACACATACGGATTTACACTCACCCACACACCATTTTCATTTTCAAAAACCCATTTTCATCTTAAAAATCATTTCCTTTTTGTTTGTTTTAGATTTGGTGAACAACATTTCAAAAATAAGATTTTGAATAACACAAAATACCACATACTTGGGTTCATACCGTTGATAAACATGAAGAAAAAGAGATGATTTAAGATGGTAGAAGATGGTTTTAGCCTTCAAACAACCTTTGGAAACGTTTTTCTTGCTTGTATGGTCTTCAAACCACTTGTAGAACATTAGAACTTGCAAGAGATGAGAAGAAGAGTTGTGGAGTGTTTGTGTGTGTGTATGGCCGAAATTTTGAGAGGGAGGAGGAGAGAAATCAGATTTGTAGGGAGAGAGAGAGAGAGAGAGGAGGGAGGTGGAGTGTGTAGAGAGATAATAGGTTTAGGGTTTTGGAGTGGGGATTTGTACAAGATATTAGAAGATCTTGGTAATATGTCTTGTACATATTCTCAAGCAACACAAAGTTCAACAACTTTGTAGTAGGGAGGTGGACGGTTTTAGAGAAAAAAAAAAGAAATTATATACCCTTTATTATATATAAACACTACACATTTAAATATCAAGTAAATTTCAAGTCTTGTTAAATTTTAACCCCATATATACCAAAATACTTCCAATATTATTATTTTACTCTTAAAATAGTAAAAATATATTAATAAATATTTTAATTTATTACGGGTAGTGTACTGGTAGTAAAACCGGGCAAAAACTGAAACACACGCGATAACCGGAAAAACATCGGATAAAATGCATCGTTTTTAGTTTTTATTACGTTTTCACTTATACACACCCAAAATATATTATTTGATGCTATCTCGAGCATTATATCAATCACTGGACATTTAAAATTTATCAGGCAGTCACCAACGTTCATTACCAGGTATTTAACCGCTACGCGATTAAGCAATTTCAAAAATTACGAAATGCAAAACAATGCACAAAAATGGGCTTATCTAACTTTTATAACACATTAATTTGTTAGAATTAGTCTGCCCAAGACACATATTAAAATTGATGTGGCTAGTACGTTATGATCCAAGTCGGGTCATACCCAATGCCAAGCTAGACAAACACCGGGATATTTATTTTATGACATGATCTAAAATAAATATCAACACTTAGAATATTTAGAAATTGGGATTCTGGATATCTGCACTTATGTTAAAAATAAATCATATGGATGATTTATATTATGAAAGAAAGAATCTTCTACAATGTTATTTAAAGTTGTTTAAATAACATTTACAAGATATGTTTTGCTACACCTTGTTTTAAATAAATAAAGAGAGAGAGATATTAATAAAAAAAAATTATATATATTTTAAGTGGGACCCACTTGGGCCGCCCCCTTCCCACTTGTCCTCTCTTTTTGGTTTTGTTTCTTTCAAGGCATGCAAAAGATATAGTGTGTATAACACACAACCTCTTGTTTTTGGAAGAGATAACCTTTCTCCATAAAAACACACAAGTGCACATTCAAAACCTCTCTCTTCTTTTCTTCTCCATTATTTTCGGCCAAGAGAAAAGAGCAAGAAAGGGGAGATTTTCAAGTGTTAAAATCTTAGCAAAAGTGGTGTTTGTTGGAGGCTTGAGGGTATACAAGCTTGAGGATCTTCTACATTGGAGATTAGTCATTCAAACCAACACATTCTCCTTCATATTCCTCTTGAAAGGTATAAACATCTTTACATGTTGTTGGTTTTAGTTTTGATTGTATGCATATTGTTTTTGGATCCGGGTTTTGGGTTTTGATATTAAAAGATTTTAATATGGTAACAAACAAGTTTGAATAATACATCCGCTGCGTTTTTATATAAATATGATTTATATACACTTTGATAACTTGTTAAAACGCAACAATGGCATCAAGAGCCGCTTAAACGAGTGCATACATCATAAAATCTAAAAATTTCGGTTTTCTTGGTGTGTTACACCTCAAGGCCGAAACTTTTAGGCCAATGGGTTCCCTTGGATTTTCAAGATAATAATCTCATGCATATGATTATCTTGAAAGTTTAAAGTCATTAAAATGGTTAGTTGCTTTGTTTGTACAAAACCCGAAATTTTCGGTTTTATATATTTTAGGCCGAAAATTTCAAGGGTTCAAAGGGAACCATTTTAAACTTATGTTATTACATATTTGGATATGCTTTTGAGTAGTTCATAACCTAGCCATAGACCTTGTGCATGTATGATTTTGTGTTGTGGTTTGAAATATTCAATATGGTTGTAATATTTGTTAATATTTTATTTGGGTTTGTAATTTATTTATTTATTTCATTGATTTGTAATAATAAATAGATTAAGTGTAATTCCATTACTAGAAAAATGTATTAGGATATATTTTGTAATTGGAAGATGCAAATGGACTTGATTTTGGCTTTGGGCCTTAAAGGGCCTTATAGCCCAATATGGGATTCTAACCCAATGACCCAAACTCAAGATTTGTAAGCCCAAATGGGCTGATTTGAAGGCCCAAAAGGAAGCCCAAATAAATGAAGAAACACAACACAAAAGATGGATACTTGAAGCATTCGGATGCGGGATCAAGTGGGAGTTCATCATTTCATGCCTTGTGTCATGTTGTCCCTTTAGAAAGACCTTTTTGGCACACTTGTTTCGGTTAGCAAGTGTAGCTAAAATTAGTTGGCTATGGTTATGGACTCATATATGGTTGTTTATGCATGTTTGGTTATTATGATATTGTTTGTTATGATATTAGGATATTGATAGCTAACAACTATAGCCGACAAAACTTGCATCATTTTGATTCCTTAGAAATCATTAAGTAATAAAATTAATTTTATTAAAAGGTTAATGATTTCATAATAAAATGGGTTTATTAAAAGGAATTTTGAAATTTGGTTTTCAACTAAGTACCATACATTTGAATGCATGCAAATGAAAGGTACACACTTTGTGTTCCCATCTAGAATTTAGAAAACAAACAAAAATCCCTTTTGAATTTTTTGGAACAAGTCTAACACCATCCTTTTATACAACACTCGAAACACTTGGGAACTCTATGTGGGATAAAGGTCACCTAACCACATTTAGGAAACTTGTGTGTTTGAGGTGGGTTTACAATATTTGTGGGATAAAGGTCACCTAACCACTTGTATGTGTAAACTCACATGTATTTATAAGTAGGACGACTTAAAATTGGAAACCATGTGAATAGGGTCACCGAAGCATGGTATTCAATGGTGTTGATGGGATTAAACATGCCAACTAAACTTATGAAGTTTAAATGATCCCATAAAACTAGAAGTTACAAAGGGTTATAATCGTCAAACATTGACTACCTTGTTAATTCAATAGTAGGATAAAGGTCACCTAACTACTATATGAATGAAACGTTGGATTCTAGATTTAATTATTAATTGTTTTTAAAAACACAAAAGGGTATTAATGATTAAAATAGACTAATGATATCCATAAATACTAAAATTGAGCTTGGTTTTATATAAATAGATGGCCGGAATCAACAATCCACCTAACGCAATTATCCCACCCGTCCATAACCTATCACTAAGAACACTTCTTGAAAAGGATCGTCTCAACTATAACAATTTCATGGATTGGTTCCGAAACTTGAGAATTGTTCTCAAACAAGAAAAGAAATCGTATGTGTTGGATGATCCTATTCCCGATGAACCCAACATTGATGATGTTGATGCCTATGCGGATGGGATAAAACACACCGAAGATTCGGTGCAAGTTTCTTGCCTCATGTTGGGAACTATGATTCCCGAACTTCAAAAGGACTTTGAGCATCATGGGGCATATGACATGATTACCCAACTTAAGGAAATGTTCCTTCAAAAGGCTAGGGTGGAACGCTTCGAGACGGTTCGAGCACTTCATGCATGTCACATGGAAGAAACCCAATCCGTATCATCTTACGTGCTTAAGATGCAAAGTCACATTACTCGCCTTGAACGGCTAAATTGTCCCGTCTCAAAAGAGTTGGCCACGGATTTGATCCTAAATGGCCTAACCAAGAAATTTGAGACTTTCGTCTTGAATTATAATATGAATGGATGGGACAAGAGCATTCCCGAGCTTCACGGAATGCTCAAAACGGCCGAAGCGGGAATGGGTAAGAAGGTTTTACCGGTTCTCCAAATTAATGAAGGCGGAAGTAAGAAGAGGCATCACCCGGAACCTAAAGCAAAGGTTGCTAAGGGCAAAGGGCACGTCAATATGAAAGGCAAATGGAAGGGAAAGGCAAAAGCGGAACCATTTAAACCAAAAGAGAAGAAGCAAAAGAGTGATCCATGTTTTCATTGTGGTGAGGTAGGACATTGATTAAGAAATTGTCCAACCTATCTCAAAGAGTTGAAAGAAAAGAGGGATGCCGGACAAGCATCAGGTACAACCTTCATGATCCATATTGATCTTAATATTACTTCTCATAACACATGGGTATTAGATACCGGATGTGGAACTCATATTTGCAATTTATTGCAGGGGTTCAAAAGAAGTAAGAACTTGAAGAAGGGAGACATTAGTCTCTACATGGGCAATGGAGCTCAAGTTCAAGTTGAAGCAAAAGGAGATTTTGTTTTGAAACTTCCAAGTGGTTTGGAAGTTATTTTGCATGATATTTTGTATGCTCCTAGTTTAACTAGGAACATCATCTCCGTTTCATTGTTAAGACAATTTGGTTATGATTTTAATTTTGTGAACAATGCTATTGATGTATCTTTGAATGGTATCTTTTATTTTAAAGCTTTACCTTATAATGGCATTTATGAATTGGTTCATGATAACACATCCTTTGATAATATGTTGTACCAATCATACACCAAGAAACTCAAATTAGATTTGAGTAAAACTTTCATTTGGCATTGTCGTCTTGGTCACATAAGCAAAGGACGCATTAATACACTTCAAAAGAATGGTCTTTTGAAATCAAGTGATGATTCATTTGACAAATGTGAATCTTGTTTATTGGGAAAGATGACCAAGAAGCCCTTTAGTGGAACTAATGAAAGGGCGAAAGATTTATTAGGTATCATACATACGGATGTATGTGGTCCTTTTAAGACAATGACAAAGAATGGTGAAAGATACTTCATTACCTTTACCGACGATTATAGTCGCTATGGGTATGTGTTTCTCTTAAAGCACAAAGATGAGGCCTTTGAAGTGTTCAAAGTCTTCCAAAATGAAGTACAAAATCAACTCAACAAAACATTCAAAGTGCTTCGATCCGATAGAGGAGGTGAATACCTTAATGATATGTTTCTAGATCATCTTAGAAGTTGTGGGATTATCTCACAACTTACTCCACCCGGAACACCGCAACATAACGGTGTATCTGAAAGGAGGAATCGAACTCTACTAGATATGGTTCGATCAATGATGGCTAGAAGCACATTACCTTTATCATTTTGGGGTTTCGCGTAGCTTTCCGCAGCCCGTATTCTGAATATGGTCCCAACCAAGAAAGTGGACAAGATACCTTTTGAAATATGGCATGGAAGGGTTCCATCATTAAACTATTTAAAGGTACGGGGTTGTGAAGCTTATGTTAAGCACAACAACCAAAACAAATTAGAAAGTCGATCCACTAAGTGTATCTTTGTAGGATATCCCAAAGATTCTATGGGATATTATTTCTACAACCCAGACGAGCAAAAAGTCTTTATTGCTTTAAAGGCCGAGTTCTTGGAAACTAAGTTTCTTATGGAAGAAACTACAAGAGCCGTGGAACTCGAGGAGGATCTAGAACTACAAATGGATACACGCTTGGTTGACACTAGCAATCAACAAGAGGTTGTTGAAGATGATCAAATGATTGATCAAGACACACAAAACGTTCGCAGATCTGGTAGAATTAGTCATCCACCCGAAAGATATGGGTTTTTCATGGATGGATGCTATGTGGTAGATTCCGATGAACCTATCACTTACCATGATGCAATGTCACGATCTGATTGTGACAAATGGCTTGAAGCCATGAACGTAGAGATGCAATCCATGCATGACAACCAAGTATGGGATTTGGTTGTACAACCACCTAACTCCAAACCAGTCGGAAGTAAGTGGGTTTTCAAGAAGAAAACCGATATGCATGGAAACTTAGATACTTATAAGGCTCGGCTTGTAGCAAAATGTTTCACTCAAACTCATGGGGTTGATTATGATGAGACCTTCTCGCCTGTTGCAATGCTGAAGTCGATTAGGATATTGTTTGCCATAGCTGCACACTATGATTATGAGATTTGGCAAATGGACGTCAAAACCGCTTTTCTAAATGGACATCTTGAAGAGGATGTCTATATGGTTCAGCCTGAAGGTTTTGTCGATCCACAACATCCTAACAAGGTATGCATGTTGAAGAAATCAATCTACGGATTGAAACAAGCATCTAGAAGTTGGAATCGCCGTTTTGATGAAGAAGTCAAGAAATTTGGATTCATCAAAAATGCTGATGAAGCTTGTGTATATAAGAAAGCTAGTGGGAGCATCATCACTTTCTTAGTATTGTATGTCGATGACATACTGCTATTTGGAAATGACATTCCAACCATGGAAGGTGTTAAAGCCAGGATTGGGAGTTGTTTTTCCATTAAGGATCTTGGTGAAGCAGCCTATATTCTGGGAATAAAGATCTATAGAGATAGATCAAGACGGTTGATAGGTTTAAATCAAAGTGCATACATTGATAAGATCTTGAAAAGGTTCAAGATGGAAAACTCTAAGAAAGGTTTGGTACCTATTCCAAGAGGAACGATATTGAATACATCTCAATGTCCAAGCTCAAAGGATGAGCAAGATAGAATGAAAGGAGTCCCATATGCGTCAGCTATAGGATCCATCATGTATGCAATGATATGCACTAGACCGGACGTGTCATGCGCCTTGAGCATGACAAGCAGATACCAACAGAACCCTGGTGATAGTCATTGGATGGCTGTCAAGAATATATTGAAATACCTTAGACGCACTAAGGATATGTTTTTGATATATGGTTCTGGTGAGGATGAGCTCGTTGTAAAAGGTTACACGGATGCGAGTTTCCAAACCGATCGAGATGATTCTCGATCACAATCGGGATATGTTTTCGTTTTGAATGGTGGAGCCATCTCGTGGAAGAGCTCAAAACAAGATGTGGTGGCATTATCCACCACGGAATCTGAATACATCGCCGCCTCAATAGCAGCTCAAGAAGCTGCATGGATAAAGAAGTTCATTGCTGATCTAGGGGTAATCCGTACCATTCAGGACCCCATAGAGATCTTTTGTGACAACGAAGGTGCGATTGCTCAAATCAAGGAACCTCGTGCACATCAAAAGACGAGGCATATTGAGCAGAGATTCAACTACATAAGGGATGAAGTTGAAAAGGGAAAGATATGTATTCGCATAGTTCACACTGATCAAAACATTGCGGATCCACTCACGAAGCTCCTTGAAAGGCCAAAACACGAGACTCATACTTGTGCCTTAGGACTTCGATATTCTAGTGACTGGATTTGATCTATTTTGTATTTGGATATCGGAACAATTATTATTATGACTCATTCATATGATTATGATTTATGATTATGACATTTTGAGTTATGTTCCATTTTAGCATGTTTAAATCCATGAATAAATTGATTATTCTAAATGTCCGTAGTCGATCATATTTGTGGGAACAAATATGAAAGTAAGACTATTATGAACTTGGTTTGGTAAACATTCATGAGGGATGGATGTATAAAGCAAGGGTTTGCTACCAAGGTTCATAAATATTTATGGGATATAAATATTGGACTGACCCGCCCTCAAATATTACTACATGGAATCTTTGTGATTGATCATAAGTAAATTTGAGTAAAGGCGAATATCATAGTATCCTCTGACCTGAGATACATATTGGGTCTTGATATTCACCAAGTATTATACTTTGACTTAGTTCTTCGCTGCTCTGAAACATGACAGTACATAAGGCTAATCTCAAGTGTAATGCAAGGTGATTGTGAGAGACGTATGAAATCAAATGGGATTTGTCCCTCTTATTCGTTGAGAGTAAGATGTCTAAGGCCTGCAAAGTTAAATCAACAGAGAATGATCACTCTGTGTCTCTGGATTTGACATGACATCTGAGACAAAAGGATAAATGATTAATTCACCTAAATCATTTCAAGTAAGGAACTTGAAGGGGATGATGTTATTGAATGGCACTTCGTCATACGTATTAGGGGTAGTAAACCGTTGTTAGGCGGTATTTACTACTTGCATCAATGTTCTATGTATCTTGTGCAAGTGGGAGATTGTTAGAATTAGTCTGCCCAAGACACATATTAAAATTGATGTGGCTAGTACGTTATGATCCAAGTCGGGTCATACCCAATGCCAAGCTAGACAAACACCGGGATATTTATTTTATGACATGATCTAAAATAAATATCAACACTTAGAATATTTAGAAATTGGGTTTCTGGATATCTGCACTTATGTTAAAAATAAATCATATGGATGATTTATATTATGAAAGAAAGAATCTTCTACAATGTTATTTAAAGTTGTTTAAATAACATTTACAAGATATGTTTTGCTACACCTTGTTTTAAATAAATAAAGAGAGAGAGATATTAACAAAAAAAAAATTATATATATTTTAAGTGGGACCCACTTGGGCCGCCCCCTTCCCACTTGTCCTCTCTTTTTGGTTTTGTTTCTTTCAAGGCATGCAAAAGATATAGTGTGTATAACACACAACCTCTTGTTTTTGGAAGAGATAACCTTTCTCCATAAAAACACACAAGTGCACATTCAAAACCTCTCTCTTCTTTTCTTCTCCATTATTTTCGGCTAAGAGAAAAGAGCAAGAAAGGGGAGATTTTCAAGTGTTAAAATCCTAGCAAAAGTGGTGTTTGTTGGAGGCTTGAGGGTATACAAGCTTGAGGATCTTCTACCTTGGAGATTAGTCATTCAAACCAACACATTCTCCTTCATATTCCTCTTGAAAGGTATAAACATCTTTACATGTTGTTGGTTTTAGTTTTGATTGTATGCATATTGTTTTTGTATCCGGGTTTTGGGTTTTGATATTAAAAGATTTTAATATGGTAACAAACAAGTTTGAATAATACATCCGCTGCGTTTTTATATAAACTAGTATTGCTCAATAGATTAGATCAGATGTGTTTAATCCAACTTGATAAAAACACTTAGAATCCAGCTCAAACTTCTTAATAAAGTTGGCCAATTTTATCATTTGCTTGAATCGGATCTAAAGCTTACATGGCTTTTACTTGAAAATTATTCTAGAAACTTCAATATATATATAATCCAAAACCATGGTGGCCAAATTGAAAACACACTAAACTTGCTTGTATTATTCTAGAAACTTCAACATATATATAATCTAAAACCATGGTGACCAAATTGAAAACACACTAAACTTGCTTGTATTACTATTTAATCTCACCATCTTTCAATACATAGGAGAATATGATTTATATACACTTTGATAACTTGTTAAAACCCAACATAATTATCATAATTAAATCAAATGACGCATCACAAAATAATAAGCACGTTTTAAGCTAGTACGAATATTGACCGAAATTTGCCGGGTGTCACAGTCTTCCCCCGTTTAGGAAATTTCGTCCCGAAATTTTACCTCGATAAGTCCTATTTCGATTTAGATAGAAATGAATGAGGGTATTATTACTTATTTCAGTCTCGACGTTCCTACGAATAATATGGTCCTCATTTAGAATTACATATAATCTTGACCAAATCGGTACAACTTTGCCTGAGTTTTTGAACTTTCGAGTCCAACCCTCTACTGGTTCCTCAACGAAATGGAGTTTATCATCAATACGAACTCCCTCAGACGGTATCATCGATGTCTTATCAGACAAACACTTTTTCAAATTCAAGACACGGACACGTCACGCACCCCAATAAGCTCACTAGGTAACTTAAGTCGATAAGCAACTAGGCCAATTCTTTTCAAAATCTCGAATGGTCCTATATACCGGGGGTTAAGCTTCCCTTGGTTGTCAACTCTAACTACACCTTTCCATGGTGACACTTTAAAAAATACACGATTTCCTACTCGGATTTCTAATGGTCACATCCGATTATCCGCATAACTCTTTTGCCGATAAACGATGGCTTCAAATCTTTTCATAACTTGGAAAACTTTATCTGCAGTTTCCTGGATAATCTCGGGTACACATAATTCTTTTTCACCTAATTTAATCCATCAAGGTCGTGAACAACATTTTCTTTCATACAGAGCCTCAACACGGAGTGGCCCTGATACTAGCGCGATAACTATAGTTATAAGAAAACTAAGCTATAGGTAGATGGCTATCCTAATTCCTACCAAAATCAATCACACATGCTCGCAACAAGTCTTTCAGAGTTTGAATCGTTCGTTCACTCTAACCATCTTTTTGTAGGGTGATACACCATACTCGTATTCAAACGAGTACCCATAGTTTTATACAAAACTCTCTAACGCCTCGAAGTAAAACGACTATCTTTATCTAAAATGATCGAGACAAGAACAATATGAGAAGATACTAACTCCTCCAGATAGATCCTTTACAACTATCCTACTTTGTAAGATTCCTTAACGGGCAAAAAGTGAGCAGATTTCATCAAACGATCAACAATTACCCAAATAGCGTTATCATTGATAGATTTGCGGGGTAACATCGTTATGAAATCCATCGCGATTCGCTCCCATTTCCATTGTGGGATCTCAAGTTGCTGCAAAAGTCCTAAAGGCTTTTGATATTCAGCTTTAACCCTAGAACGTGTTATACATTTCCTCACGTAGGATGCTATCTCCCTTTTCGTATTGGGTCAGCAATAAAGTTCCTTCACGTCCTTACATTTTCCAAATTTTCTTCCTTTAGAGCTTCACTCTAAGCATCACGTATTTGGGAAGTGAGATACGACTAAAGAGCTAATTCTAACACACGCACACGCAAAGGTTTCTATTTTTACTTTCTACTTAGTGCATCATCAACAACCTTGGCTTTTCCTAGGTGATAACGAATATCACAGTCGTAGTCATTCCATAACTCGACCCAACTTCATCGTTTCGCATTGAGCTCCTTCTCATCAAAGACATGCTAAATTCAAGCCATGCGTAGTGTAATTCTTTTCATGCACTTTGAGTTTCTTAGACGTTTAAGATACAACATCTTCTCTCTGAATCGAGACACACGTAAGACCTAAACGAGACGTATCACAACATGCTACAAAATCATCTATTCCTTCTAGGAGTGACAATATAGACGCACAACATAGCTTGTGCTTCATCGTCTAGAATGCTAACTCTTGATCATATAACCGATCGGATTTCCTATCCTTACGGGTTAATAACTTCAATGGCTACATCATTTAGAGAAGTTTTCAATAAACCTTTGGTAGTACAAGCTAATCCTAAAAATTAACGCACCTCCGTAGGAGTCTTTGGCGCTTCACAATTCTTATTGGCCTCAGTCTTTGCCGGATCTACATGAATACCTTTTTCATTGATCATGTGACCAAGACAATAAACTTCCCTAAGCCAGGACTCACATTTTGAAATCATAGCATAAAATTTCTCATTTCTTAACATTTCTAGAATAAATTTTAGAAGATGTTCATGAGCTCTATTGGTTTGTGAATGAATAAGTATACCGTCAGTGAATACTATTCTAAACTTATCCAAATAAGGTCTACACAACCTATTCATAAGCTCCATGAATACTACAGGTACATTTTTTTTTTAAACTACACGGCATGACCAAACACTCATAATGTCCATAACGCGTCCTAAAAGCAGTTTTCGGGACATCATCTTCGGCTATTAACAACTAATGGTAGCCGTATCGAATATCAATCTTAGAATAATAACTACAACGTGTAGCTGATCGAACAAATCATCAATCCTAGGCAACATATATCTAATCTTAATTATAAGTTCATTCAACTTTCTCAAAAATCTATACACATCCTAAATGATCCATCATTTTTCATAACGAACAACACAGGTGATCCCCAAACTTTTGTTCAACGTCCTTGGCATTGATAAATTTAACTAAGTAAAAACATCGGACATCCTTTGCTTCAATACTCATAAGCTTTCATGATATTTTGATTTTTAAAGAAGACTTTCCTTTATCTCCTAAAACAGTTAAAACTTCACCGTTTTCGAATGGAAGCCGAACAATCTTTTCAAAACAAACTTCCTCGGCACAATGTCCAATCAATCAATCCACACCGATAACTACATCGGAACTACCAAGTTTAACGGGTAAAGATGTATACTAAAGGAATGACTTTCTAATTTCTAGGAAAAATTCCTAAATAATTCGCTAGTTCCCATTTTATTTCCATTAGCTAATTCAGTAATATATATCTTACTTAACTTACTAGAGTTTAGACCAATTAATACTTAAAATTCCTTTGACACAAAGCTCGTTTCAGGGAAAATACTCCCGTAACAATCTTTCCTTCAGATTGTTCCTTGAAAGACCATAACAGTAATTTCATCCAAATTCCGGATCAACGAATTCCACCACGTCAACGTTTCATCCTGAAACATACATGTGGCATTCTTAATTCTTTGGCCGTCTTAGGCAATTTCCTATTGCCATATCCGACTCATTTTCGCAATCCATCTCACCATGTCAAGTGGACTTTCAGAACCAGTAAAAATTCGTGGGTGACAAACTTGAAAAGTCTCATAAGTACACCCTCACTATAGATTCCTTTTTCCATAGTTCAATAAAATCAATGATTACCATTTCATTCAACTATTTCGAGAAGCTCCAAAAATCATCCATACATGCTTAGATGATCTAAAACCTAAAGAACTACTAATACTAAGATGTCACTAAGGTTACCATCTGAAACGTCACGTTCTCTACCACGCCCTACTGTTAAACTAGCGTCACACTATTCCAGAGTAACGTTGCCATGTGGAGCTATTAACTAGGCTAAATCCTATACCTCCACCCGAAGGTGTCATTCGAATTACCGGGGGCATATTTTATTTCTATCAAACAAAATATTACTAAATATGATAAGGTATAGTTCACATCATGGTGTTAAATGTTTGAGTATCGTACGTAATACCACATAACATAAGTAACCAATCAATAACAAAATCGTGAATTATCGTCAATCCTCACCGCCAAATCGGCTACTAAAGTTACCGATCTAATGATCATAGAAAGAAAAGGAAGGGCTTACTTCGGAATAACAGAATTTAGTGAGATCGTAGAATTCTTTACTGATATAAAGTTTTATTATATTTTTATTTATTTATTTATTTATTTTATTCTATCGATTTAACCAATCATCTACGAGCGCCATTAACGTAGTTCTCTCCTCGAGAGAAGTCAACCGGGTAAGCATCATCTGGCACGCGTCAAACACGATCTGCATCTCTATCTTGTAATTCATCGATCTACCGTTCGTACTAAGCACACCTTGCGGTAAGAGTAAGAAGAAAACGTTCGATAGATTTTTCGATCATGGAATCTAAACGTGGAGTACTAGACGAGTCGTCGAACTAGAATATAGACGGAAAACCGCGCTCTACGCCTGGGGAATCAACAGCCGACTCCCTTACCCTGTTGGGTTCGGGTGCAACCTCATCATCAACAACCATACGGACAATCTTCCTATGCCTCCAGGAAAATACTATGCAGTGCTCGGGGGTTCGCTATAATTCATTCGAAGGTGTGATATCTTGAACATCATCACTCTGAGCCTCCATTACCGGCTCTACATCAATCACGGACTCAACGACTGACCCTAAAGTGGTGCTAAGTGAGACTCGTGTCTCGGGGACTCTTTCAAACATTTGTGACAACAAAGGCATATTCGTACTTAAATTCTAGCTTAAAAGGCACTTAAATACACTTATATCAAATAAGCACACAAGGTACACTTAGATATCCAATCTAATAATTGTAAACCACGCAAGGTATATTTAGATATACAATTAATTTAAACCACACAAGGTATTCTTAGATATACAATCTAAAAATCAAAACGCACACAAAAATGCTTGGGAATTTTGGAAGTGTTTTTGGGACTTTAAGATTTTTCAAAAACTTTCAAGTTATAGTCTAGAATTTTTCAAAAACTTTTCTAGTTCGCTATAACCATTGGCTCTAATACCAACTTCTTTCACACCCCAAAAATCGTTGCAGCGGAAGTCACGAGTATTTGGTGCTTAGAGCGAAGTTGGCACCCATTAATTATAAAGCAAACATCCACATTAATTTAAAAGGTAATTAAAAGTGTTAATGTTGACACGTCAACATCCCACCATTTTTCGTTAAGAAAATAAAATACAATATTGTCTTAATAAAGCGTAGATTGTTTGAAGTAAAACCAAACAAAATTTTAAACAAAGCGGTCCCAAAACACATAAACCAAATGTGGAGTTTCTAGTCCAAAAACTATCCTTCCACAAATTCCCATGCCCAACACTTTGTACCTGAAAAACATGTAAAAACTAAGTCAACATAAAGTTGGTGAGTTTTCGGGTTTTAATCAAAGTAAAGTCATCTTTCACTCACAATAGATATGCTTGGCTTTGAGACGACAACAAGACCGTACGTCAAGGGCTAGCTAGGCCCAGAGACAAATGAATCATCAAAGTCATGAGTCCATAATCAAACCAAGAAACGAAGTTCCCTCACAACAATCAACTTATATTCCCCCGCATGTCAATACGATCAGAGCGACTGATCACGAGGGGCGGAATTCCAATCCCGATAGATCTACCAATATAACCTGTGGTTTCTCACTCCAAGAGAAATTAATGATTATGAGAGGGCATTACGCGTAAAATCATCAAACACTCATGCCATCATTTTGGTCAACAACAGTACCCGTCTCCCAATACATATCAAAAACAACATAAACAAAATACATGTTTTCCCCCCGAAAATATTTAAATAAAACATTATTTAAAAAGGGGCCGAGACACTCACAGGCCTCTCAATTCATATCAAAACATTATAAACAAATACATGTTTTCCCCCCAAAACAGTTAAATAAAACGCTAGTTAAAAAGGGGCCGAAGAACTCACATGTCTCCCAATTCATATCAAAAACAAGTTAAACAAATACATGTTTTTCCCCCAAAACAGTTAAATAAAACGCTAGTTAAAAAGGGGCCGAAGAACTCACATGTCTCCCAATTCATATCAAAAACAAGTTAAACAAATACATGTTTTTCCCCCAAAACAGTTAAATAAAACGCTAGTTAAAA
Organism: Tagetes erecta; assembly: GCA_030867185.1. NCBI lineage: Eukaryota > Viridiplantae > Streptophyta > Magnoliopsida > Asterales > Asteraceae > Tagetes > Tagetes erecta. The sequence continues at coordinate 48,694,740 of CM061490.1, forward strand.
AGGGGCCGAAGAACTCACAGTGAATACGCCAAAAGCTAGAACATATAAGCCCAACAATAACACCACCTAAGAACATCCTATACACAAAGGACCCGTTCAAAAGATGCACACATATATCAAGTCTAAAACCGTGTAGGTTGTTCACCAAAACCTAACTAGACTCATGTGAAAACATTTCATTTACAAAAACATCAACCCTTAATTTTAATGACCCGTTGGTGATCTTTGCCTTGATTAATTTTCATGTATAATAACACACGCCTTATTATTTTTGTTATATCTTTGACTAGCTTTCATACTACTAATCACATAAACACATATAACACACATGTAATGACTCTTAAAAGCCATATTTAGTCCTTTAACTTTTCTAAGTAAAACAAACACTTTTACTTATCCAATATTATTCATATACTTAGGAAAATATAATTTAATATTCTCATGTCATAAGTAAAGTTCATAACACTTAGGAAAATATACATTTTTCTCTAGTTAACTAGTATGCAATTTTCAACATGACGGTTAACACTTAACGGGACATTTAACCACGTTTTCATAAACAACTTATTAATCATATGAAATTATATATATCTAAACATATTTTCACATAACAAAAATCATATTTCGTATATTTTACATACAAATCACAATATTAGCTAAACATGTCAATTTCAACATTTTCGGGAACGTTTTCGGGTCACGAAAAGCAACCCAATACCCGTATTCTTGTCATTACTTTATAAATATTTTTTTAGATCAGTAGGTTAACTTAAAAATAAGATCAAAGTTTCTGATCCAAAACAGTTTACAAAAATATTACGTTTTAGAGTCGAAAATCGTTGTTTTCGGCTTTTCCGGGTACATAGTTTGCACGTTTTTGAGTTTAAAACTCTAAGTTTTTGTACCAAACTTTAAATCTCATATTTTTACATAAAAATACACTTAGTAATCTGTAAAAATATAATTTTGACATATTTTACATTTTTAAGCAAAAATCGGTGCGTTTTACGCGTATTTTTGTACTAAAAACCATTATTTGTAAGGTTTAATTGTTTCTTCCTTATACAACATTTAAAATACTTATTTTATAAAGTTTATAAATCTTTAAAAATATGTTTTGTTCCAGAATGTAATTTGTTTTTAAATATTAAAAATGTATAAAAATCACATTTAATGTCTTTTTAAGACTTTTCCATTTTCCATGTCTTGTAACTAGTTCCAATGTCTTGTAAAAATAAATTTATACTTTTTGAAATCACACTTTTGAACTTATTAAAATCATTATGATCATAAATACTTTTTAGTTTTCTAGATCTAGTGTTTTTAAATCCATGCAGCAACTTTTAATGAAAATGATACCTTCCATTAAAAACATTTTTCAAAAACCATATGAACACTTTTCAAAACCAATTTCTAACACTTAAATCATGTAAAAACATATTCATCTAGTGATATTATTAACTTGTTTTCATTACAAACCACTTTGCATGTTTAGATCTAGCCATTTCTAATGCAAACACATAACAATCTTTATATGATTTTCAACCAAAACATATACATATACATACATATACACCTACGGATATACATATATACATACATAAATCATACCTTTTCATGATAACATACATGACTTACACTTCATTTCATCCCATTTCCTTTGCACAAAACATCAAGTAATCATTTCTTTACACATGTGTAAACCTTTTTACATGAAATGACACATATTCACATATACATACATACATATACGGATACACACACATACACACACTGATTTACACACACACATACGGATTTACACTCACCCACACACCATTTTCATTTTCAAAAACCCATTTTCATCTTAAAAATCATTTCCTTTTTGTTTGTTTTAGATTTGGTGAACAACATTTCAAAAATAAGATTTTGAATAACACAAAATACCACAAACTTGGGTTCATACCCTTGATAAACATGAAGAAAAAGAGATGATTTAAGATGGTAGAAGATGGTTTTAGCCTTCAAACAACCTTTGAAAACGTTTTTCTTGCTTGTATGGTCTTCAAACCACTTGTAGAACATTAGAACTTGCAAGAGATGAGAAGAAGAGCTGTGGAGTGTTTGTGTGTGTGTATGGCCGAAATTTTGAGAGGGAGGAGGAGAGAATCAGATTTGTAGGGAGAGAGAGAGAGAGAGGAGGGAGGTGGAGTGTGTAGAGAGATAATAGGTTTAGGGTTTTGGAGTGGGGATTTGTACAAGATATTAGAAGATCTTGGTAATATGTCTTGTACATATTCTCAAGCAACACAAAGTCCAACAACTTTGTAGTAGGGGGGTGGACGGTTTTAGAGAAAAAAAAAGAAATTATATACCCTTTATTATATATAAACACTACACATTTAAATATCAAGTAAATTTCAAGTCTTGTTAAATTTTAACCCCATAAATACCAAAATACTTCCAAAATTATTATTTTACTCTTAAAATAGTAAAAATATATTAATAAATATTTTAATTTATTCCGGGTAGTGTACTGGTAGTAAAACCGGGCAAAAACTGAAACACACGCGATAACCGGAAAAACATCGGATAAAATGCATCGCTTTTAGTTTTTATTACGTTTTCACTTATACACACCCAAAATATATTATTTGATGCTATCTCGAGCATTATATCAATCGCTGGACATTTAAAATTTATCAGGCAGTCACCAACGTTCATTACCAGGTATTTAACCGCTACGCGATTAAGCAATTTCAAAAATCACGAAATGCAAAACAATGCACAAAAATGGGCTTATCTAACTTTTATAACACATTAATTATCATAATTAAATCAAATGACGCATCACAAAATAATAAGCACGTTTTAAGCTAGTACGAATATTGACCGAAATTTGCCGGGTGTCACACGTACGGTGATGTATGGTGTTCTTAGGAGTTGTAATGCGTCCTACATTAATATTCTAACGTGCTTTTCTTGTTTCTAATGTAGCAAACTGAGCCGTAACATCTCCTGACTTGTCATATGATGTTCAAAGGACCTGCACGAATTCATTAGGTTTAGTATGGAATTTTAAGGATTCTTACGTTGTTTTAAGGTGTTGTTTGGAGTTTTAAGTTGTCCTACATTATACTAGCGTGTTTTTCATGGTGCTAATATGGCATACAAAATCATAAGATGCCCAAACTTGTCGTATGATGTTCAAAGGACTCGGACGAATTCATTAGGTGTATTATGGAGTTTTAAGGTTTCGTACGGTGATGTAAGGTGTTCATAGGAGTAGTAAGGCGTCCTACATTGTACTAACATTCTTTTTTTGTTGCTAATGTGGCATAAAGAGTCGTAAGTTATCCTAAATTCTCGTACGATGTTCCAAGGACTCGTACGATCTTATTAGGTTTATTATGGAGTTTTAAAGTTTCGTACGGTCTTGTTAGGAGTCGTAAGGCGTCCAATGTTATACTAACGTGCTTTTCAAGGTGCTAATATGGAATACAGAGTCGTTAGATATCTTAAGTTGCCGTACGACGTTCAAAGGACTTGGACGAATTCATTAGGTTTATTATGGAGTTTTAAAGTTTCGTACGGTGATGTATGGTGTTCTTAGGAGTTGTAACGCGTCCTACATAATTCTAACGTGCTTTTCTTGTTGCTAATGTAGCAAACTGAGCCGTAACATCTCCTGAGTTGTCATATGATGCTCAAAGGACCTGGACGAATTAATTAGGTTTAATATGGAATTTTAATGATTCTTACGGTGTTTTAAGGTATTGTTTGGAGTTTTAAGTTGTCCTACATTATACTAGCGTGTTTTTCATGGTGCTAATATGGCATACAAAATTATAAGATGCAAAAACTTGTCGTACGATATTCAAAGGTCTCGGACGAATTCATTAGGTGTATTATGGAGTTTTAAGGTTTCGTACGGTGATGTAAGGTGTTCATAGGAGTTGTAAGGCGCCCTACATTGTACTAACGTTCTTTTTGAGTTGCTAATGTGGCATAAAGGGTCGTAAGATGTCCTAAGTTCTCGTACGATGTTCCAAGGACTCGTACGAACTTATTAGGTTTATTATGGAGTTTTAAGGTTTCGTACGGTGTTGTTAGGAGTCGTAAGGCGTCCAATGTTATACTAACGTGCTTTTCAAGGTGCTAATATGGAATACAGAGTCGTTAGATATCTTAAGTTGCCGTACGACGTTCAAAGGACTCGAACGAATTCATTAGGTTTATTATGGAGTTTTAAAGTTTCGTACGGTGATGTATGGTGTTCTTAGGAGTTGTAACTCGTCCTACATTATTCTAACGTGCTTTTCTTGTTGCTAATGTAGCAAATTGAGCCGTAACATCTCCTGAGTTGTCATATGATGTTCAAAGGACCTGGACGAATTCATTAGGTTTAGTATGGAATTTTAAGGATTCTTACGTTGTTTTAAGGTGTTGTTTGGAGTTTTAAGTTGTCCTACATTATACTAGCGTGTTTTTCATGGTGCTAATATGGCATACAAAATCATAAGATGCCCAAACTTGTCGTACGATGTTCAAAGGGGACGAATTCATTAGGTGTATTATGGAGTTTTAAGGTTTCGTACGGTGATGTAAGGTGTTCATAGGAGTTGTAAGGCGCCCTACATTGTACTATCGTTCTTTTTGAGTTGCTAATGTGGCATAAAGAGTCGTAAGATGTCCTAAGTTCTCGTACGATGTTCCAAGGACTCGTACGAACTTATTAGGTTTATTACGGAGTTTTAAGGTTTCGTACGGTGTTGTTAGGAGTCGTAAGGCGTCCAATGTTATACTAACGTGCTTTTCAAGGTGCTAATATGGAATACAGAGTCGCTAGATATCTTAAGTTGCCGTACGACGTTCAAAGGACTCGAACGAATTCATTAGGTTTATTATGGAGTTTTAAAGTTTCGTACGGTGATGTATGGTGTTCTTAGGAGTTGTAACTCGTCCTACATTATTCTAACGTGCTTTTCTTGTTGCTAATGTAGCAAACTGAGCCGTAACATCTCCTGAGTTGTCATATGATGTTCAAAGGACCTGGACGAATTCATTAGGTTTAGTATGGAATTTTAAGGATTCTTATGTTGTTTTACGGTGTTGTTTGGAGTTTTAAGTTGTCCTACATTATACTAGCGTGTTTTTCATGGTGCTAATATGGCATACAAAATCATAAGATGCCCAAACTTGTCGTATGATGTTCAAAGGACTCGGACGAATTCATTAGGTGTATTATGGAGTTTTAAGGTTTCGTACGGTGATGTAAGGTGTTCATAGGAGTAGTAAGGCGTCCTACATTGTGCTAACATTCTTTTTTTGTTGCTAATGTGGCATAAAGAGTCGTAAGTTGTCCTAAGTTCTCGTACGATGTTCCAAGGACTCGTACGAACTTATTAGGTTTATTATGGAGTTTTAAAGTTTCGTACGGTCTTGTTAGGAGTCGTAAGGCGTCCAATGTTATACTAACGTGCTTTTCAAGGTGCTAATATGGAATACAGAGTCGTTAGATATCTTAAGTTGCCGTACGACGTTCAAAGGACTTGGACGAATTCATTAGGTTTATTATGGAGTTTTAAAGTTTCGTACGGTGATGTATGGTGTTCTTAGGAGTTGTAACGCGTCCTACATAATTCTAACGTGCTTTTCTTGTTGCTAATGTAGCAAACTAAGCCGTAACATCTCCTGAGTTGTCATATGATGCTCAAAGGACCTGGACGAATTAATTAGGTTTAATATGGAATTTTAAGGATTCTTACGGTGTTTTAAGGTATTGTTTGGAGTTTTAAGTTGTCCTACATTATACTAGCGTGTTTTTCATGGTGCTAATATGGCATACAAAATCATAAGATGCAAAAACTTGTCGTACGATATTCAAAGGTCTCGGACGAATTCATTATGTGTATTATGGAGTTTTAAGGTTTCGTACGGTGATGTAAGGTGTTCATAGGAGTTGTAAGGCGCCCTACATTGTACTAACGTTCTTTTTGAGTTGCTAATGTGGCATAAAGGGTCGTAAGATGTCCTAAGTTCTCCTACGATGTTCCAAGGACTCGTACGAACTTATTAGGTTTATTATGGAGTTTTAAGGTTTCGTACGGTGTTGTTAGGAGTCGTAAGGCGTCCAATGTTATACTAACGTGCTTTTCAAGGTGCTAATATGGAATACAGAGTCGTTAGATATCTTAAGTTGCCGTACGACGTTGAAAGGACTCGAACGAATTCATTAGGTTTATTATGGAGTTTTAAAGTTTCGTACGGTGATGTATGGTGTTCTTAGGAGTTGTAACTCGTCCTACATTATTCTAACGTGCTTTTCTTGTTGCTAATGTAGCAAACTGAGCCGTAACATCTCCTGAGTTGTCATATGATGTTCAAAGGACCTGCACGAATTCATTAGGTTTAGTATGGAATTTTAAGGATTCTTACGTTGTTTTAAGGTGTTGTTTGGAGTTTTAAGTTGTCCTACATTATACTAGCGTGTTTTTCATGGTGCTAATATGGCATACAAAATCATAAGATGCCCAAACTTGTCGTATGATGTTCAAAGGACTCGGACGAATTCATTAGGTGTATTATGGAGTTTTAAGGTTTCGTACGGTGATGTAAGGTGTTCATAGGAGTAGTAAGGCGTCCTACATTGTACTAACATTCTTTTTTTGTTGCTAATGTGGCATAAAGAGTCGTAAGTTGTCCTAAATTCTCGTACGATGTTCCAAGGACTCGTACGATCTTATTAGGTTTATTATGGAGTTTTAAAGTTTCGTACGGTCTTGTTAGGAGTCGTAAGGCGTCCAATGTTATACTAACGTGCTTTTCAAGGTGCTAATATGGAATACAGAGTCGTTAGATATCTTAAGTTGCCGTACGACGTTCAAAGGACTTGGACGAATTCATTAGGTTTATTATGGAGTTTTAAAGTTTCGTACGGTGATGTATGGTGTTCTTAGGAGTTGTAACGCGTCCTACATAATTCTAACGTGCTTTTCTTGTTGCTAATGTAGCAAACTGAGCCGTAACATCTCCTGAGTTGTCATATGATGCTCAAAGGACCTGGACGAATTAATTAGGTTTAATATGGAATTTTAATGATTCTTACGGTGTTTTAAGGTATTGTTTGGAGTTTTAAGTTGTCCTACATTATACTAGCGTGTTTTTCATGGTGCTAATATGGCATACAAAATTATAAGATGCAAAAACTTGTCGTACGATATTCAAAGGTCTCGGACGAATTCATTAGGTGTATTATGGAGTTTTAAGGTTTCGTACGGTGATGTAAGGTGTTCATAGGAGTTGTAAGGCGCCCTACATTGTACTAACGTTCTTTTTGAGTTGCTAATGTGGCATAAAGGGTCGTAAGATGTCCTAAGTTCTCGTACGATGTTCCAAGGACTCGTACGAACTTATTAGGTTTATTATGGAGTTTTAAGGTTTCGTACGGTGTTGTTAGGAGTCGTAAGGCGTCCAATGTTATACTAACGTGCTTTTCAAGGTGCTAATATGGAATACAGAGTCGTTAGATATCTTAAGTTGCCGTACGACGTTCAAAGGACTCGAACGAATTCATTAGGTTTATTATGGAGTTTTAAAGTTTCGTACGGTGATGTATGGTGTTCTTAGGAGTTGTAACTCGTCCTACATTATTCTAACGTGCTTTTCTTGTTGCTAATGTAGCAAATTGAGCCGTAACATCTCCTGAGTTGTCATATGATGTTCAAAGGACCTGGACGAATTCATTAGGTTTAGTATGGAATTTTAAGGATTCTTACGTTGTTTTAAGGTGTTGTTTGGAGTTTTAAGTTGTCCTACATTATACTAGCGTGTTTTTCATGGTGCTAATATGGCATACAAAATCATAAGATGCCCAAACTTGTCGTACGATGTTCAAAGGGGACGAATTCATTAGGTGTATTATGGAGTTTTAAGGTTTCGTACGGTGATGTAAGGTGTTCATAGGAGTTGTAAGGCGCCCTACATTGTACTATCGTTCTTTTTGAGTTGCTAATGTGGCATAAAGAGTCGTAAGATGTCCTAAGTTCTCGTACGATGTTCCAAGGACTCGTACGAACTTATTAGGTTTATTACGGAGTTTTAAGGTTTCGTACGGTGTTGTTAGGAGTCGTAAGGCGTCCAATGTTATACTAACGTGCTTTTCAAGGTGCTAATATGGAATACAGAGTCGCTAGATATCTTAAGTTGCCGTACGACGTTCAAAGGACTCGAACGAATTCATTAGGTTTATTATGGAGTTTTAAAGTTTCGTACGGTGATGTATGGTGTTCTTAGGAGTTGTAACTCGTCCTACATTATTCTAACGTGCTTTTCTTGTTGCTAATGTAGCAAACTGAGCCGTAACATCTCCTGAGTTGTCATATGATGTTCAAAGGACCTGGACGAATTCATTAGGTTTAGTATGGAATTTTAAGGATTCTTACGTTGTTTTACGGTGTTGTTTGGAGTTTTAAGTTGTCCTACATTATACTAGCGTGTTTTTCATGGTGCTAATATGGCATACAAAATCATAAGATGCCCAAACTTGTCGTATGATGTTCAAAGGACTCGGACGAATTCATTAGGTGTATTATGGAGTTTTAAGGTTTCGTACGGTGATGTAAGGTGTTCATAGGAGTAGTAAGGCGTCCTACATTGTGCTAACATTCTTTTTTTGTTGCTAATGTGGCATAAAGAGTCGTAAGTTGTCCTAAGTTCTCGTACGATGTTCCAAGGACTCGTACGAACTTATTAGGTTTATTATGGAGTTCTAAAGTTTCGTACGGTCTTGTTAGGAGTCGTAAGGCGTCCAATGTTATACTAACGTGCTTTTCAAGGTGCTAATATGGAATACAGAGTCGTTAGATATCTTAAGTTGCCGTACGACGTTCAAAGGACTTGGACGAATTCATTAGGTTTATTATGGAGTTTTAAAGTTTCGTACGGTGACGTATGGTGTTCTTAGGAGTTGTAACGCGTCCTACATAATTCTAACGTGCTTTTCTTGTTGCTAATGTAGCAAACTAAGCCGTAACATCTCCTGAGTTGTCATATGATGCTCAAAGGACCTGGACGAATTAATTAGGTTTAATATGGAATTTTAAGGATTCTTACGGTGTTTTAAGGTATTGTTTGGAGTTTTAAGTTGTCCTACATTATACTAGCGTGTTTTTCATGGTGCTAATATGGCATACAAAATCATAAGATGCAAAAACTTGTCGTACGATATTCAAAGGTCTCGGACGAATTCATTATGTGTATTATGGAGTTTTAAGGTTTCGTACGGTGATGTAAGGTGTTCATAGGAGTTGTAAGGCGCCCTACACTGTACTAACGTTCTTTTTGAGTTGCTAATGTGGCATAAAGGGTCGTAAGATGTCCTAAGTTCTCCTACGATGTTCCAAGGACTCGTACGAACTTATTAGGTTTATTATGGAGTTTTAAGGTTTCGTACGGTGTTGTTAGGAGTCGTAAGGCGTCCAATGTTATACTAACGTGCTTTTCAAGGTGCTAATATGGAATACAGAGTCGTTAGATATCTTAAGTTGCCGTACGACGTTGAAAGGACTCGAACGAATTCATTAGGTTTATTATGGAGTTTTAAAGTTTCGTACGGTGATGTATGGTGTTCTTAGGAGTTGTAACTCGTCCTACATTATTCTAACGTGCTTTTCTTGTAGCTAATGTAGCAAACTGAGCCGTAACATCTCCTGAGTTGTCATATGATGTTCAAAGGACCTGGACGAATTCATTAGGTTTAGTATGGAATTTTAAGGATTCTTACGTTGTTTTAAGGTGTTGTTTGGAGTTTTAAGTTGTCCTACATTATACTAGCGTGTTTTTCATGGTGCTAATATGGCATACAAAATCATAAGATGCCCAAACTTGTCGTACGATGTTCAAAGGACTCGGACGAATTCATTAGGTGTATTATGGAGTTTTAAGGTTTCGTACGGTGATGTAAGGTGTTCATAGGAGTTGTAAGGCGCCCTACATTGTACTATCGTTCTTTTTGAGTTGCTAATGTGGCATAAAGAGTCGTAAGATGTCCTAAGTTCTCGTACGATGTTCCAAGGACTCGTACGAACTTATTAGGTTTATTACGGAGTTTTAAGGTTTCGTACGGTGTTGTTAGGAGTCGTAAGGCGTCCAATGTTATACTAACGTGCTTTTCAAGGTGCTAATATGGAATACAGAGTCGCTAGATATCTTAAGTTGCCGTACGACGTTCAAAGGACTCGAACGAATTCATTAGGTTTATGATGGAGTTTTAAAGTTTCGTACGGTGATGTATGGTGTTCTTAGGAGTTGTAACTCGTCCTACATTATTCTAACGTGCTTTTCTTGTTGCTAATGTAGCAAACTGAGCCGTAACATCTCCTGAGTTGTCATATGATGTTCAAAGGACCTGGACGAATTCATTAGGTTTAGTATGGAATTTTAAGGATTCTTACGTTGTTTTAAGGTGTTGTTTGGAGTGTTAAGTTGTCCTACATTATACTAGCGTGTTTTTCATGGTGCTAATATGGCATACAAAATCATAAGATGCCCAAACTTGTCGTATGATGTTCAAAGGACTCGGACGAATTCATTAGGTGTATTATGGAGTTTTAAGGTTTCGTACGGTGATGTAAGGTGTTCATAGGAGTAGTAAGGCGTCCTACATTGTGCTAACATTCTTTTTTTGTTGCTAATGTGGCATAAAGAGTCGTAAGTTGTCCTAAGTTCTCGTACGATGTTCCAAGGACTCGTACGAACTTATTAGGTTTATTATGGAGTTTTAAAGTTTCATACGGTCTTGTTAGGAGTCGTAAGGCGTCCAATGTTATACTAACGTGCTTTTCAAGGTGCTAATATGGAATACAGAGTCGTTAGATATCTTAAGTTGCCGTACGACGTTCAAAGGACTTGGACGAATTCATTAGGTTTATTATGGAGTTTTAAAGTTTCGTACGGTGATGTATGGTGTTCTTAGGAGTTGTAACGCGTCCTACATAATTCTAACGTGCTTTTCTTGTTGCTAATGTAGCAAACTAAGCCGTAACATCTCCTGAGTTGTCATATGATGCTCAAAGGACCTGGACGAATTAATTAGGTTTAATATGGAATTTTAAGGATTCTTACGGTGTTTTAAGGTATTGTTTGGAGTTTTAAGTTGTCCTACATTATACTAGCGTGTTTTTCATGGTGCTAATATGGCATACAAAATCATAAGATGCAAAAACTTGTCGTACGATATTCAAAGGTCTCGGACGAATTCATTATGTGTATTATGGAGTTTTAAGGTTTCGTACGGTGATGTAAGGTGTTCATAGGAGTTGTAAGGCGCCCTACATTGTACTAACGTTCTTTTTGAGTTGCTAATGTGGCATAAAGGGTCGTAAGATGTCCTAAGTTCTCCTACGATGTTCCAAGGACTCGTACGAACTTATTAGGTTTATTATGGAGTTTTAAGGTTTCGTACGGTGTTGTTAGGAGTCGTAAGGCGTCCAATGTTATACTAACGTGCTTTTCAAGGTGCTAATATGGAATACAGAGTCGTTAGATATCTTAAGTTGCCGTACGACGTTGAAAGGACTCGAACGAATTCATTAGGTTTATTATGGAGTTTTAAAGTTTCGTACGGTGATGTATGGTGTTCTTAGGAGTTGTAACTCGTCCTACATTATTCTAACGTGCTTTTCTTGTTGCTAATGTAGCAAACTGAGCCGTAACATCTCCTGAGTTGTCATATGATGTTCAAAGGACCTGGACGAATTCATTAGGTTTAGTATGGAATTTTAAGGATTCTTACGTTGTTTTAAGGTGTTGTTTGGAGTTTTAAGTTGTCCTACATTATACTAGCGTGTTTTTCATGGTGCTAATATGGCATACAAAATCATAAGATGCCCAAACTTGTCGTACGATGTTCAAAGGACTCGGACGAATTCATTAGGTGTATTATGGAGTTTTAAGGTTTCGTACGGTGATGTAAGGTGTTCATAGGAGTTGTAAGGCGCCCAACATTGTACTAACGTTCTTTTTGAGTTGCTAATGTGGCATAAAGAGTCGTAAGATGTCCTAAGTTCTCGTACGATGTTCCAAGGACTCGTACGAACTTATTAGGTTTATTACGGAGTTTTAAGGTTTCGTACGGTGTTGTTAGGAGTCGTAAGGCGTCCAGTGTTATACTAACGTGCACTTTCAAGGTGCTAATATGGAATACAGAGTCGTTAGATATCTTAAGTTGCCGTACGACGTTCAAAGGACTCGGACGAATTCATTAGGTTTATTATGGAGTTTTAAAGTTTCATACGGTGATGTATGGTGTTCTTAGGAGTTGTAACGCGTCCTACTATATTCTAACGTGCTTTTCTTGATGCTAATGTAGCAGACTGAGCCGTAACATCTCCTGAGTTGTCATATGATGCTCAAAGGACCTGGACGAATTAATTAGGTTTAGTATGGAATTTTAAGGATTCTTACGGTGTTTTAAGGTATTGTTTAGAGTTTTAAGTTGTCCTACATTATACTAGCGTGTTTTTCATGGTGCTAATATGGCATACAAAATCATAAGATGCAAATACTTGTCGTACGATATTCAAAGGACTCGGACGAATTCATTAGGTGTATTATGGAGTTTTAAGGTTTCGTACGGTGATGTAAGGTGTTCATAGGAGTTGTAAGGCACCCTACATGGTACTAACGTTCTTTTTGAGTTGCAAATGTGGCATAATGGGTCATAAGATGTCCTAAGTTCTCGTACGATGTTCCAAGGACTCGTACGAACTTATTAGGTTTATTATGGAGTTTTAAGGTTTCGTACGGTGTTGTTAGGAGTCGTATGGCGTCCAATGTTATACTAACGTGCTTTTCAAGGTGCTAATATGGAATACAGAGTCGTTAGATATCTTAAGTTGCCGTACGACGTTCAAAGGACTCGAACGAATTCATTAGGTTTATTATGGAGTTTTAAAGTTTCGTACGGTGATGTATGGTGTTTTTAGGAGTTGTAACTCGTCCTATATTATTCTAACGTGCTTTTCTTGTTGCTAATGTAGCAAAACGAGCCGTAACATCTCCTGAGTTGTCATATGATGTTCAAAGGACCTGGACGAATTCATTAGGTTTAGTATGGAATTTTAAGGATTCTTACGTTGTTTTAAGGTGTTGTTTGGAGTTTTAAGTTGTCTTACATTATACTAGCGTGTTTTTCATGGTGCTAATATGGCATACAAAATCATAAGATGCCCAAACTTGTCGTACGATGTTCAAAGGACTCGGACGAATTCATTAGGTGTATTATGGAGTTTTAAGGTTTCGTACGGTGATGTAAGGTGTTCATAGGAGTTGTAAGGCACCCTACATGGTACTAACGTTCTTTTTGAGTTGCAAATGTGGCATAATGGGTCATAAGATGTCCTAAGTTCTCGTACGATGTTCCAAGGACTCGTACGAACTTATTAGGTTTATTATGGAGTTTTAAGGTTTCGTACGGTGTTGTTAGGAGTCGTATGGCGTCCAATGTTATACTAACGTGCTTTTCAAGGTGCTAATATGGAATACAGAGTCGTTAGATATCTTAAGTTGCCGTACGACGTTCAAAGGACTCGAACGAATTCATTAGGTTTATTATGGAGTTTTAAAGTTTCGTACGGTGATGTATGGTGTTCTTAGGAGTTGTAACTCGTCCTACATTATTCTAACGTGCTTTTCTTGTTGCTAATGTAGCAAACTGAGCCGTAACATCTCCTGAGTTGTCATATGATGTTCAAAGGACCTGGACGAATTCATTAGGTTTAGTATGGAATTTTAAGGATTCTTACGTTGTTTTAAGGTGTTGTTTGGAGTTTTAAGTTGTCTTACATTATACTAGCGTGTTTTTCATGGTGCTAATATGGCATACAAAATCATAAGATGCCCAAACTTGTCGTATGATGTTCAAAGGACTCGGACGAATTCATTAGGTGTATTATGGAGTTTTAAGGTTTCGTACGGTGATGTAAGGTGTTCATAGGAGTTGTAAGGCGCCCTACATTGTACTAACGTTCTTTTTGAGTTGCTAATGTGGCATAAAGAGTCGTAAGATGTCCTAAGTTCTCGTACGATGTTCCAAGGACTCGTACGAACTTATTAGGTTTATTACGGAGTTTTAAGGTTTCGTACGGTGTTGTTAGGAGTCGTAAGGCGTCCAGTGTTATACTAACGTGCACTTTCAAGGTGCTAATATGGAATACAGAGTCGTTAGATATCTTAAGTTGCCGTACGACGTTCAAAGGACTCGGACGAATTCATTAGGTTTATTATGGAGTTTTAAAGTTTCATACGGTGATGTATGGTGTTCTTAGGAGTTGTAACGTGTCCTACTATATTCTAACGTGCTTTTCTTGTTGCTAATGTAGCAAACTGAGCCGTAACATCTCCTGAGTTGTCATATGATGCTCAAAGGACCTGGACGAATTAATTAGGTTTAGTATGGAATTTTAAGGATTCTTACGGTGTTTTAAGGTATTGTTTGGAGTTTTAAGTTGTCCTACATGATACTAGCGTGTTTTTCATGGTGCTAATATGGCATACAAAATCATAAGATGCAAAAACTTGTCGTACGATATTCAAAGGACTCGGACGAATTCATTAGGTGTATTATGTAGTTTTAAGGTTTCGTACGGTGATGTAAGGTGTTCATAGGAGTTGTAAGGCACCCTACATGGTACTAACGTTCTTTTTGAGTTGCAAATGTGGCATAATGGGTCATAAGATGTCCTAAGTTCTCGTACGATGTTCCAAGGACTCGTACGAACTTATTAGGTTTATTACGGAGTTTTAAGGTTTCGTACGGTGTTGTTAGGAGTCGTAAGGAGTCCAATGTTATACTAACGTGCTTTTCAAGGTGCTAATATGGAATACAGAGTCGTTAGATATCTTAAGTTGACGTACGACGTTCAAAGGACTCGGACGAATTCATTAGGTTTATTATGGAGTTTTAAAGTTTCGTACGGTGATGTATGGTATTCTTAGAAGTTGTAACGCGTCCTACATTATTCTAACGTGCTTTTCTTGTTGCTAATGTAGCAAACTGAGCCGTAACATCTCCTGAGTTGTCATATGATGTTCAAAGGACCTGGACGAATTCATTAGGTTTAGTATGGAATTTTAAGGATTCTTAAGGTGTTTTAAGGTGTTGTTTGGAGTTTTAAGGTGTCCTACATTATACTAGCGTGTTTTTCATGGTGCTAATATGGCATACAAAATCATAAGATGCCCAAACTTGTCGTACGATGTTCAAAGGACTCGGACGAATTCATTAGGTGTATTACGGAGTTTTAAGGTTTCGTACGGTGATGTAAGGTGTTCATAGGAGTTGTAAGGCGCCCTACATTGTACTAACGTTCTTTTCGAGTTGCTAATGTGGCATAAAGAGTCGTATGGTGTCCTAAGTTCTCGTACGATGTTCAAAGGACTCGTATGAACTCATTAGGTTTGTTATGGAATTTTAAGGTTTCGTACGGTGTTTTTAGGAGTCGTAATGCGTCCACCGTTATACTAACGTGCTTTTCAAGGTGCTAATATGGAATAAAGAGTCGTTAGATATCTTATGTTGCCGTTCGACGTTCAAAGGACTCGGACGAATTCATTAGGTTTATTATGGAGTTTTATAGTTTCGTACGATGATGTATGGTGTTCTAAGGAGTTGTAACGCGTCCTACATTATTCTAACGTGGTTTTCATGTTGCTAATGTCGCAAACTGAGCCGTAACATCTCCTGAGTTGTCATATGACGTTCAAAGGACCTGGACGAATTCCATAGGTCTAGTATGGAATTTTAAGGATTGGTACGGTGTTGTAAGGTGTTGTTTGGAGTTTTAAGGTGTCCTACGTTATTCTAACGTGCTTTTCATGGTGCTAATATGGCATACAAAATCTTAAGATGTCCAAACTTGTAGTACGATGTTCAAAGGACTCGGACGAATTCATTAGTTGTATTATGGAGTTTTAAGGTTTCGTACGGTGAGGTAAGGTGTTCACAGGAGTTGTAAGGCGCCCAAAATTGTACTAACATTCTTTTTGAGTTGCTAATGTGGCATAAAGTGTTGTAAGATGTCCTAATTTCTCGTACGATGTTCCAAGGACTCGTACGAATTATTAGGTTTATTATGGAGTTTTAAGGTTTCGTACGGTGTTGTTAGGAGTCGTAAGGCGTCCAATGTTATACTAATGTGCTTTTCAAGGTGCTAACATGGAATAGAGAGTCGTTAGATATCTTAAGTCGCCGTTCGACGTTCAAAGGACTCAGACGAATTCATTAGGTTAATTATGGAGTTTTAAAGTTTCGTACGGTGATGTATGATGCTCTAAGGAGTTGTAACGCGTCCTACATTAATCTAACGTGCTTTTCTTGTTGCTCATGTCGCAAACTAAGCCGTAACATCTCCTGAGTTGTCATATGACGTTCAAAGGACCTGGACGAATTCATTAGGTTTAGTATGGAATTTTAAGGATTCGTACGGTGTTGTATGGTGTTGTTTGGAGTTTTAAGGTGTCCTACGTTATTCTAACGTGCTTTTCATGGTGCAAATATGGCATACAAAATCATAAGATGTACAAACTTGTCGTACGATGTTCAAAGGACTCGGACGAATTCATTAGGTGTATTATGGAGTTTTAAGGTTTCGTACGGTGATGTAAGGTGTTCATAGGAGTTGTAAGGCGCCCTACATTGTACTAACGTTCTTTTTGAGTTGCTAATGTGGCATACAGAGTCGTAAGATGTCCTAAGTTCTCGTACGATGTTCCAAGGACTCGTACGAACTTATTAGGTTTTTTTATGGAGTTTTAAGGTTTCGTACGGTGTTGTTAGGAGACCTAAGGAGTCCAATGTTATACTAACGTGCTTTTCAAGGTGCTAATATGGAATACAGAGTCGTTAGATATCTTAAGTTGCCGTACGACGTTCAAAGGACTCGGACGAATTCATTAGGTTTATTATGGAGTTTTAAAGTTTCGTACGGTGATGTATGGTGTTCTTAGAAGTTGTAACGCGTCCTACATTATTCTAACGTGCTTTTCTTGTTGCTAATGTAGCAAACTGAGCCGTAACATCTCCTGAGTTGTCATATGATGTTCAAAGGACCTGGACGAATTCATTAGGTTTAGTATGGAATTTTAAGGATTCTTAAGGTGTTTTAAGGTGTTGTTTGGAGTTTTAAGGTGTCCTACATTATACTAGCGTGTTTTTCATGGTGCTAATATGGCATACAAAATCATAAGATGCCCAAACTTGTCGTACGATGTTCAAAGGACTCGGACGAATTCATTAGGTGTATTACGGAGTTTTAAGGTTTCGTACGGTGATGTAAGGTGTTCATAGGAGTTGTAAGGCGCCCTACATTGTACTAACGTTCTTTTCGAGTTGCTAATGTGGCATAAAGAGTCGTATGGTGTCCTAAGTTCTCGTACGATGTTCAAAGGACTCGTATGAACTCATTAGGTTTGTTATGGAATTTTAAGGTTTCGTACGGTGTTTTTAGGAGTCGTAATGCGTCCACCGTTATACTAACGTGCTTTTCAAGGTGCTAATATGGAATAAAGAGTCGTTAGATATCTTATGTTGCCGTTCGACGTTCAAAGGACTCGGACGAATTCATTAGGTTTATTATGGAGTTTTATAGTTTCGTACGATGATGTATGGTGTTCTAAGGAGTTGTAACGCGTCCTACATTATTCTAACGTGGTTTTCATGTTGCTAATGTCGCAAACTGAGCCGTAACATCTCCTGAGTTGTCATATGACGTTCAAAGGACCTGGACGAATTCCATAGGTCTAGTATGGAATTTTAAGGATTGGTACGGTGTTGTAAGGTGTTGTTTGGAGTTTTAAGGTGTCCTACGTTATTCTAACGTGCTTTTCATGGTGCTAATATGGCATACAAAATCTTAAGATGTCCAAACTTGTAGTACGATGTTCAAAGGACTCGGACGAATTCATTAGTTGTATTATGGAGTTTTAAGGTTTCGTACGGTGAGGTAAGGTGTTCACAGGAGTTGTAAGGCGCCCAAAATTGTACTAACATTCTTTTTGAGTTGCTAATGTGGCATAAAGTGTTGTAAGATGTCCTAATTTCTCGTACGATGTTCCAAGGACTCGTACGAATTATTAGGTTTATTATGGAGTTTTAAGGTTTCGTACGGTGTTGTTAGGAGTCGTAAGGCGTCCAATGTTATACTAATGTGCTTTTCAAGGTGCTAACATGGAATAGAGAGTCGTTAGATATCTTAAGTCGCCGTTCGACGTTCAAAGGACTCAGACGAATTCATTAGGTTAATTATGGAGTTTTAAAGTTTCGTACGGTGATGTATGATGCTCTAAGGAGTTGTAACGCGTCCTACATTAATCTAACGTGCTTTTCTTGTTGCTCATGTCGCAAACTAAGCCGTAACATCTCCTGAGTTGTCATATGACGTTCAAAGGACCTGGACGAATTCATTAGGTTTAGTATGGAATTTTAAGGATTCGTACGGTGTTGTATGGTGTTGTTTGGAGTTTTAAGGTGTCCTACGTTATTCTAACGTGCTTTTCATGGTGCAAATATGGCATACAAAATCATAAGATGTACAAACTTGTCGTACGATGTTCAAAGGACTCGGACGAATTCATTAGGTGTATTATGGAGTTTTAAGGTTTCGTACGGTGATGTAAGGTGTTCATAGGAGTTGTAAGGCGCCCTACATTGTACTAACGTTCTTTTTGAGTTGCTAATGTGGCATACAGAGTCGTAAGATGTCCTAAGTTCTCGTACGATGTTCCAAGGACTCGTACGAACTTATTAGGTTTTTTTATGGAGTTTTAAGGTTTCGTACGGTGTTGTTAGGAGTCCTAAGGAGTCCAATGTTATACTAACGTGCTTTTCAAGGTGCTAATATGGAATACAGAGTCGTTAGATATCTTAAGTTGCCGTACGACGTTCAAAGGACTCGGACGAATTCATTAGGTTTATTATGGAGTTTTAAAGTTTCGTACGGTGATGTATGGTGTTCTTAGAAGTTGTAACGCGTCCTACATTATTCTAACGTGCTTTTCTTGTTGCTAATGTAGCAAACTGAGCCGTAACATCTCCTGAGTTGTCATATGATGTTCAAAGGACCTGGACGAATTCATTAGGTTTAGTATGGAATTTTAAGGATTCTTAAGGTGTTTTAAGGTGTTGTTTGGAGTTTTAAGGTGTCCTACATTATACTAGCGTGTTTTTCATGGTGCTAATATGGCATACAAAATCATAAGATGCCCAAACTTGTCGTACGATGTTCAAAGGACTCGGACGAATTCATTAGGTGTATTATGGAGTTTTAAGGTTTCGTACGGTGATGTAAGGTGTTCATAGGAGTTGTAAGGCGTCCTACATTGTACTAACGTTCTTTTCGAGATGCTAATGTGGCATAAAGAGTCGTAAGATGTCCTAAGTTCTCATACGATGTTCAAAGGACTCGTACGAACTCATTAGGTTTATTATGGAGTTTTAAGGTTTCGTACGGTGTTTTTAGGAGTCGTAAGGCGTCCACCGTTATACTAACGTGCTTTTCAAGGTGCTAATATGGAATAAAGAGTCGTTAGATATCTTATGTTGCCGTTCGACGTTCAAAGGACTCGGACGAATTCATTAGGTTTATTATGGAGTTTTATAGTTTCGTACGATGATGTATGGTGTTCTAAGGAGTTGTAACGCGTCCTACATTATTCTAACGTGGTTTTCTTGTTGCTAATGTCGCAAACTGAGCCGTAACATCTCCTGAGTTGTCATATGACGTTCAAAGGACCTGGACGAATTCCATAGGTCTAGTATGGAATTTTAAGGATTGGTACGGTGTTGTAAGGTGTTGTTTGGAGTTTTAAGGTGTCCTACGTTATTCTAACGTGCTTTTCATGGTGCTAATATGGCATACAAAATCTTAAGATGTCCAAACTTGTAGTACGATGTTCAAAGGACTCGGACGAATTCATTAGTTGTATTATGGAGTTTTAAGGTTTCGTACGGTGAGGTAAGGTGTTCACAGGAGTTGTAAGGCGCCCAAAATTGTACTAACATTCTTTTTGAGTTGCTAATGTGGCATAAAGTGTTGTAAGATGTCCTAATTTCTCGTACGATGTTCCAAGGACTCGTACGAACTTATTAGGTTTATTATGGAGTTTTAAGGTTTCGTACGGTGTTGTTAGGAGTCGTAAGGCGTCCAATGTTATACTAATGTGCTTTTCAAGGTGCTAACATGGAATAGAGAGTCGTTAGATATCTTAAGTCGCCGTTCGACGTTCAAAGGACTCAGACGAATTCATTAGGTTAATTATGGAGTTTTAAAGTTTCGTACGGTGATGTATGATGCTCTAAGGAGTTGTAACGCGTCCTACATTAATCTAACGTGCTTTTCTTGTTGCTCATGTCGCAAACTAAGCCGTAACATCTCCTGAGTTGTCATATGACGTTCAAAGGACCTGGACGAATTCATTAGGTTTAGTATGGAATTTTAAGGATTCGTACGGTGTTGTATGGTCTTGTTTGGAGTTTTAAGGTGTCCTACGTTATTCTAACGTGCTTTTCATGGTGCAAATATGGCATACAAAATCATAAGATGTACAAACTTGTCGTACGATGTTCAAAGGACTCGGACGAATTCATTAGGTGTATTATGGAGTTTTAAGGTTTCGTACGGTGATGTAAGGTGTTCATAGGAGTTGTAAGGCGCCCTACATTGTACTAACGTTCTTTTTGAGTTGCTAATGTGGCATACAGAGTCGTAAGATGTCCTAAGTTCTCGTACGATGTTCAAAGGACTCGTACGAACTCATTAGGTTTATTATGGAGTTTTAAGGTTTCGTACGTTGATGTAAGGTGTTCACAGGAGTTTTAAGGCGCCCTACATTGTACTAACGTTCTTTTCGAGTTGCTAATGTGGCATAAAGAGTCGTAAGATGTCCTAAGTTCTCGTATGATGTTCAAAGGACTCGTACGAACTCATTAGGTTTATTATGGAGTTTTAAGGTTTCGTATGGTGTTGTTAAGAGTCGTAAGGCGTCCAATGTTATACAAACGTGCTTTTCAAGGTGCTAATATGGAATACAGAGTCGTTAGATATCTTAAGTTGCCGTACGACGTTCAAAGGACTCGGAGGAATTCATTAGGTTTATTATGGATATTTAAAGTTTCGTACGGTGATGTATGGTGTTCTTAGGAGTTGTAACGCGTCCTACATTATTCTAACGTTCTTTTCTTGTTGCTAATGTAGCAAACTGAGCCGTAACATCTCCTGAGTTGTCATATGATGTTCAAAGGACCTGGACGAATTCATTAGGTTTAGTATGGAATTTTAAGGATTCTTACGGTGTTTTAAGGTGTTGTTTGGAGTTTTAAGTTGTCCTACATTATACTAGCGTGTTTTTCATGGTACTAATATGGCATACAAAATCATAAGATGCCCAAACTTGTAGTATGATGTTCAAAGGGCTCAGACGAATTCATTAGGTGTATTATGGAGTTTTAAGGTTTCGTACGGTAATGCAAGGTGTTTATAGGAGTTGTAAGGCGTCCTACATTGTAATAACATTCTTTTCGAGATGCTAATTTGGCATAAAGAGTCGTAAGATGTCCTAAGTTCTCGTACGATGTTCCAAGGACTCGTACGAACTTATTAGGTTTATTATGGAGTTTTAAGGTTTCGTACGGTGTTGTTAGGAGTCGTAAGGCGTCCAATGTTATACTAAGGTGCTTTTCAAGGTGCTAATATGGAATACAGAGTCGTTAGATATCTTAAGTTGCCGTACGACGTTCAAAGGACTCGGACGAATTCATTAGGTTTATTATGAAATTTTAAAGTTTCGTACGGTGATGTATGGTGTTCTTAGGAGTTGTAACGCGTCCTACATTATTCTAACGTGCTTTTATTGTTGCTAATGTAGCAAACTGAGCCGTAACATCTACTGAGTTGTCATATGATGTTCAAAGGACCTGGACGAATTCATTAGGTTTAATATGGAATTTTAAGGTTTCTTACGGTGTTTTAAGGTGTTGTTTGGAGTTTTAAGTTGTCCTACATTATACTAGCGTGTTTTTCATGGTACTAATATGGCATACAAAATCATAAGATGCCCAAACTTGTAGTATGATGTTCAAAGGACTCAGACGAATTCATTAGGTGTATTATGGAGTTTTAAGGTTTCGTACGGTAATGCAAGGTGTTTATAGGAGTTGTAAGGCGTCCTACATTGTAATAACATTCTTTTCGAGATGCTAATTTGGCATAAAGAGTCGTAAGATGTCCTAAGTTCTCGTACGATGTTCCAAGGACTCGTACGAACTTATTAGGTTTATTATGGAGTTTTAAGGTTTCGTACGGTGTTGTTAGGAGTCGTAAGGCGTCCAATGTTATACTAAGGTGCTTTTCAAGGTGCTAATATGGAATACAGAGTCGTTAGATATCTTAAGTTGCCGTACGACGTTCAAAGGACTCGGACGAATTCATTAGGTTTATTATGAAATTTTAAAGTTTCGTACGGTGATGTATGGTGTTCTTAGGAGTTGTAACGCGTCCTACATTATTCTAACGTGCTTTTCTTGTTGCTAATGTAGCAAACTGAGCCGTAACATCTCCTGAGTTGTCATATGATGTTCAAAGGACCTGGACGAATTAATTAGGTTTAGTATGGAATTTAAAGGATTCTTACGGTGTTTTAAGGTGTTGTTTGGAGTTTAAGTTGTCCTACATTATACTAGCGTGTTTTTCATGGTACTAATATGGCATACAAAATCATAAGATGCCCAAACTTGTAGTATGATGTTCAAAGGACTCGGACGAATTCATTAGGTGTATTATGGAGTTTTAAGGTTTCGTACGGTGATGTAAGGTGTTCATAGGAGTTGTAAGGCGCCCTACATTGTACTAACGTTCTTTTCGAGTTGCTAATGTGGCATAAAGAGTCGTAAGATGTCCTAAGTTCTCGTATGATGTTCAAAGGACTCGTACGAACTCATTAGGTTTATTATGGAGTTTTAAGGTTTCGTACGGTGTTGTTAAGAGTCGTAAGGCGTCCAATGTTATACAAACGTGCTTTTCAAGGTGCTAATATGGAATACAGAGTCGTTTGATATCTTAAGTTGCCGTACGACGTTCAAAGGACTCGGACGAATTCATTAGGTTTATTATGGATATTTAAAGTTTCGTACGGTGATGTATGGTGTTCTTAGGAGTTGTAACGCGTCCTACATTATTCTAACGTTCTTTTATTGTTGCTAATGTAGCAAACTGAGCCGTAACATCTCCTGAGTTGTCATATGATGTTCAAAGGACCTGGACGAATTAATTAGGTTTAGTATGGAATTTAAAGGATTCTTACGGTGTTTTAAGGTGTTGTTTGGAGTTTTAAGTTGTCCTACATTATACTAGCGTGTTTTTCATGGTACTAATATGGCATACAAAATCATAAGATGCCCAAACTTGTAGTATGATGTTCAAAGGACTCGGACGAATTCATTAGGTGTATTATGGAGTTTTAAGGTTTCGTACGGTGATGTAAGGTGTTCATAGGAGTTGTAAGGCACCCTACATGGTACTAACGTTCTTTTTGAGTTGCAAATGCGGCATAATGGGTCATAAGATGTCCTAAGTTCTCGTACGATGTTCCAAGGACTCGTACGAACTTATTAGGTTTATTATGGAGTTTTAAGGTTTCGTACGGTGTTGTTAGGAGTCGTATGGCGTCCAATGTTATACTAACGTGGTTTTCAAGGTGCTAATATGGAATACAGAGTCGTTAGATATCTTAAGTTGCCGTACGACGTTCAAAGGACTCAGATGAATTCATTAGGTTTATTATGGAGTTTTAAAGTTTCGTACGGTGATGTATGGTGTTCTTAGGAGTTGTAACGCGTCCTACATTATTCTAACGTGCTTTTCTTGTTGCTAATGTAGCAAACTGAGCCGTAACATCTCCTGAGTTGTCATATGATGTTCAAAGGACCTGGACGAATTCATTAGGTTTAGTATGGAATTTTAAGGATTCTTACGTTGTTTTAAGGTGTTGTTTAGAGTTTTAAGTTGTCCTACATTATACTAGCGTGTTTTTCATGGTGCTAATATGGCATACAAAATCATAAGATGCCAAAACTTGTCGTACGATGTTCAACGACTCGGACGAATTCATTAGGTGTATTATGGAGTTTTAAGGTTTCGTACGGTGATGTAAGGTGTTCACAGGAGTTGTAAGGCGCCCTACATTGTACTAACGTTCTTTTCGAGTTGCTAATGTGGCATAAAGAGTCGTATGGTGTCCTAAGTTCTCGTACGATGTTCAAAGGACTCGTACGAACTCATTAGGTTTGTTATGGAATTTTAAGGTTTCGTACGGTGTTGTAAGGTGTTTTTAGGAGTCGTAAGGCGTCCAACGTTATACTAACGTGCTTTTCAAGGTGCTAATATGGAATAAAGAGTCGTTAGATATCTTATGTTGCCGTTCGACGTTCAAAGGACTCAGACGAATTCATTAGGTTTATTATGGAGTTTTATAGTTTCGTACGATGATGTATGGTGTTCTAAGGAGTTGTAACGCGTCCTACATTATTCTAACGTGGTTATGTTGTTGCTAATGTCGCAAACTGAGCCGTAACATCTCCTGAGTTGTCATATGACGTTCAAAGGACCTGGACGAATTCCATAGGTCTAGTATGGAATTTTAAGGATTCGTACGGTGTTGTAAGGTGTTGTTTGGAGTTTTAAGGTGTCCTACGTTATTCTAACGTGCTTTTCATGGTGCTAATATGGCATACAAAATCTTAAGATGTCCAAACTTGTAGTACGATGTTCAAAGGACTCGGACGAATTCATTAGTTGTATTATGGAGTTTTAAGGTTTCGTACGGTGAGGTAATGTGTTCACAGGAATTGTAAGGCGCCCTAAATTGTACTAACATTCTTTTTGAGTTGCTAATGTGGCATAAAGTGTTGTAAGATGTCTTAATTTCTCGTACGATGTTCCAAGGACTCGTACGAACTTATTAGGTTTATTATGGAGTTTTAAGGTTTCGTACGGTGTTATTAGGAGTCGTAAGGTGTCCAATGTTATACTAACGTGCTTTTCAAGGTGCTAACATGGAATACAGAGTCGTTAGATATCTTAAGTTGCCGTTCGACGTTCAAAGGACTCAGACGAATTCATTAGGTTAATTATGGAGTTTTAAAGTTTCGTACGGTGATGTATGATGTTCTAAGGAGTTGTAAAGCGTCCTACATTAATCTAACGTGCTTTTCTTGTTGCTCATGTCGCAAACTAAGCTGTAACATCTCCTGAGTTGTCATATGACGTTCAAAGGACCTGGACGAATTCATTAGGTTTAGTATGGAATTTTAAGGATTCGTACGGTGTTGTTTGGTGTTGTTTGGAGTTTTAAGGTGTCCTACGTTATTCTAACGTGCTTTTCATGGTGCAAATATGGCATACAAAATCATAAGATGTCCAAACTTGTCGTACGATGTTCAAAGGACTCAGACGAATTCATTAGGTGTATTATGGAGTTTTAAGGTTTCGTACGGTGATGTAAGGTGTTCATAGGAGTTGTAAGGCGCCCTAAATTGTACTAACGTTCTTTTTGAGTTGCTAATGTGGCATAAAGAGTCGTAAGATGTCCTAAGTTCTCGTACGGTGTTCCAAGGACTCGTACGATCTTATTAGGTTTTTTTATGGAGTTTTAAGGTTTCGTACGGTGTTGTTAGGAGTCGTAAGGAGTCCAATGTTATACTAACGTGCTTTTCAAGGTGCTAATATGGAATACAGAGTCGTTAGATATCTTAAGTTGCCGTACGACGTTCAAAGGACTCGGACGAATTCATTAGGTTTATTATGGAGTTTTAAAGTTTCGTACGGTGATGTATGGTGTTCTTAGAAGTTGTAACGCGTCCTACATTATTCTAACGTGCTTTTCTTGTTGCTAATGTAGCAAACTGAGCCGTAACATCTCCTGAGTTGTCATATGATGTTCAAAGGACCTGGACGAATTCATTAGGTTTAGTTTGGACTTTTAAGGATTCTTAAGGTGTTTTAAGGTGTTGTTTGGAGTTTTAAGGTGTCCTACATTATACTAGCGTGTTTTTCATGGTGCTAATATGGCATACAAAATCATAAGATGCCCAAACTTGTCGTACGATGTTCAAAAGACTCGGACGAATTCATTAGGTGTATTATGCAGTTTTAAGGTTTCGTACTGTGATGTAAGGTGTTCATAGGAGTTGTAAGGCGTCCTACATTGTACTAACGTTCTTTTCGAGATGCTAATGTGGCATAAAGAGTCGTAAGATGTCCTAAGTTCTCATACGATGTTCAAAGGACTCGTACGAACTCATTAGGTTTATTATGGAGTTTTAAGGTTTCGTACGTTGATGTAAGGTGTTCACAGGAGTTTTAAGGCGCCCTACATTGTACTAACGTTCTTTTCGAGTTGCTAATGTGGCATAAAGAGTCGTAAGATGTCCTAAGTTCTCGTACGATGTTCAAAGGACTCGTACGAACTCATTAGGTTTATTATGGAGTTTTAAGGTTTCGTACGGTGTTGTTAGGAGTCGTAAGGCGTCCAATGTTATACAAACGTGCTTTTCAAGGTGCGAATATGGAATACAGAGTCGTTAGATATCTTAAGTTGCCGTACGACGTTCAAAGGACTCGGACGAATTCATTAGGTTTATTATGGATATTTAAAGTTTCGTTCGGTGATGTATGGTGTTCTTAGGAGTTGTAACGCGTCCTACATTATTCTAACGTGCTTTTCTTGTTGCTAATGTAGCAAACTGAGCCGTAACATCTCCTGAGTTGTCATATGATGTTCAAAGGACCTGGACGAATTCATTAGGTTTAGTATGGAATTTTAAGGATTCTTACGGTGTTTTAAGGTGTTGTTTGGAGTTTTAAGGTGTCCTACATTATACTAGCGTGTTTTTCATGGTGCTAATATGGCATACAAAATCATAAGATGCCCAAACTTGTCGTACGATGTTCAAAGGACTCGGACGAATTCGTTAGGTGTATTATGGAGTTTTAAGGTTTCGTACGGTGATGTAAGGTGTTCATAGGAGTTGTAAGGCGTCCTACACTGTACTAACGTTCTTTTCGAGATGCTAATGTGGCATAAAGAGTCTTAAGATGTCCTAAGTTCTCGTACGATGTTCAAAGGATTCGTACGAACTCATTAGGCTTATTATGGAGTTTTAAGATTTCGTACGTTGATGTAAGGTGTTCACAGGAGTTGTAAGGCGCCCTACATTGTACTAACGTTCTTTTCGAGTTGCTAATGTGGCATAAAGAGTCATCAGATGTCCTAAGTTCTCGTACGATGTTCAAAGGACTCGTACGAACTCATTAGGTTTATTATGGAGTTTTAAGGTTTCGTACGGTGTTGTTAGGAGTCGTAAGGCATCCAATGTTATACTAACATTCTTTTCAAGGTGCTAATATGGAATACAGAGTCGTTAGATATCTTAAGTTGCCGTACGACGTTCAAAGGACTCGGACGAATTCATTAGGTTTATTAAGGAGATTTAAAGTTTCGTAAGGTGATGTATGGTATTCTAAGGAGTTGTAACGCGTCCTACATTATTCTCACGTGCTTTTCTTGTTACTAATGTCGCAAACTAAGCTGTAACATTTCCTGAGTTGTCATATGACGTTCAAAGGACCTGGACGAATTCATTAGGTTTAGTATGGAATTTTAAGGATTCGTACGGTGTTGTAAGGAGTTGTTTGGAGTTTTAAGGTGTCCTACGTTATTCTAACGTGCTTTTCATGGTGCTAATATGGCATTCAAAATCTTAAGATGTCCAAACTTGTCGTACGATGTTCAAAGGACTCGGACGAATTCATCAGGTGTATTATGGAGTTTTAAGGTTTCGTACGGTGATGTAAGGTGTTCACAGGAGTTGTAAGGCGCCCTACATTGTACTAACGTTCTTTTCGAGTTGCTAATGTGGCATAAAGAGTCATAAGATGTCCTAAGTTCTCGTACGATGTTCAAAGGACTCGTACGAACTCATTAGGTTTATTATGGAGTTTTAAGGTTTCGTACGGTGTTGTTAGGAGTCGTAAGGCATCCAATGTTATACTAACATTCTTTTCAAGGTGCTAATATGGAATACAGAGTCGTTAGATATCTTAAGTTGCCGTACGACGTTCAAAGGACTCGGACGAATTCATTAGGTTTATTAAGGAGATTTAAAGTTTCGTAAGGTGATGTATGGTGTTCTAAGGAGTTGTAACGCGTCCTACATTATTCTCACGTGCTTTTCTTGTTACTAATGTCGCAAACTAAGCTGTAACATTTCCTGAGTTGTCATATGACGTTCAAAGGACCTGGACGAATTCATTAGGTTTAGTATGGAATTTTAAGGATTCGTACGGTGTTGTAAGGAGTTGTTTGGAGTTTTAAGGTGTCCTACGTTATCCTAACGTGCTTTTCATGGTGCTAATATGGCATTCAAAATCTTAAGATGTCCAAACTTGTCGTACGATGTTCAAAGGACTCGGACGAATTCATCAGGTGTATTATGGAGTTTTAAGGTTTCGTACGGTGATGTAAGGTGTTCACAGGAGTTGTAAGGCGCCCTACATTGTACTAACGTTCTTTTTGAGTTGCTAATGTGGCATAAAGAGTCGTAAGATGTCCTAAGTTCTCGTACGATGTTCCAAGGACTCGTACGAACTTATTAGGTTTTTTTATGGAGTTTTAAGGTTTCGTACGGTGTTGTTATGAGTCGTAAGGAGTCCAATGTTATACTAACGTGCTTTTCAAGGTGCTAACATGGAATACAGAGTCGTTAGATATCTTAAGTTGCCGTAGGACGTTCAAAGGACTCGGACGAATTCATTAGGTTTATTATGGAGTTTTAAAGTTTCGTATGGTGATGTATGGTGTTCTTAGAAGTTGTAACGCGTCCTACATTATTCTAACGTGCTTTTCTTGTTGCTAATGTAGCAAACTGAGCCGTAACATCTCCTGAGTTGTCATATGACGTTCAAAGGACCTGGACGAATTCATTAGGTTTAGTATGGAATTTTAAGGATTCGTACGGTGTTGTACGGTGTTGTATGGTGTTGTTTGGAGTTTTAAGGTGTCCTACGTTATTCTAACGTGCTTTTCATGGTGCAAATATGGCATACAAAATCATAAGATGTCCAAACTTGTCGTACGATGTTCAAAGGACTCGGACGAATTCATTAGGTGTATTATGGAGTTTTAAGGTTTCGTACGGTGATGTAAGGTGTTCATAGGAGTTGTAAGGTGCCCTACATTGTACGAACGTTCTTTTTGAGTTGCTAATGTGGCATAAAGAGTCGTAAGATGTCCTAAGTTCTCGTACGATGTTCCAAGGACTCGTACGAACTTATTAGGTTTTTTTATGGAGTTTTAAGGTTTCGTACGGTGTTGTTATGAGTCGTAAGGAGTCCAATGTTATACTAACGTGCTTTTCAAGGTGCTAACATGGAATACAGAGTCGTTAGATATCTTAAGTTGCCGTACGACGTTCAAAGGACTCGGACGAATTCATTAGGTTTATTATGGAGTTTTAAAGTTTCGTACGGTGATGTATGGTGTTCTTAGAAGTTGTAACGCGTCCTACATTATTCTAACGTGCTTTTCTTGTTGCTAATGTAGCAAACTGAGCCGTAACATCTCCTGAGTTGTCATATGACGTTCAAAGGACCTGGACGAATTCATTAGGTTTAGTATGGAATTTTAAGGATTCTTAAGGTGTTTTAAGGTGTTGTTTGGAGTTTTAAGGTGTCCTACATTATACTAGCGTGTTTTTCATGGTGCTAATATGGCATACAAAATCATAAGATGCCCAAACTTGTCGTACGATGTTCAAAGGACTCGGACGAATTCATCAGGTGTATTATGGAGTTTTAAGGTTTCGTACGGTGATGTAAGGTGTTCACAGGAGTTGTAAGGCGCCCTACATTGTACTAACGTTCTTTTTGAGTTGCTAATGTGGCATAAAGAGTCGTAAGATGTCCTAAGTTCTCGTACGATGTTCCAAGGACTCGTACGAACTTATTAGGTTTTTTTATGGAGTTTTAAGGTTTCGTACGGTGTTGTTATGAGTCGTAAGGAGTCCAATGTTATACTAACGTGCTTTTCAAGGTGCTAACATGGAATACAGAGTCGTTAGATATCTTAAGTTGCCGTAGGACGTTCAAAGGACTCGGACGAATTCATTAGGTTTATTATGGAGTTTTAAAGTTTCGTATGGTGATGTATGGTGTTCTTAGAAGTTGTAACGCGTCCTACATTATTCTAACGTGCTTTTCTTGTTGCTAATGTAGCAAACTGAGCCGTAACATCTCCTGAGTTGTCATATGACGTTCAAAGGACCTGGACGAATTCATTAGGTTTAGTATGGAATTTTAAGGATTCGTACGGTGTTGTACGGTGTTGTTTGGAGTTTTAAGGTGTCCTACGTTATTCTAACGTGCTTTTCATGGTGCAAATATGGCATACAAAATCATAAGATGTCCAAACTTGTCGTACGATGTTCAAAGGACTCGGACGAATTCCTTAGGTGTATTATGGAGTTTTAAGGTTTCGTACGGTGATGTAAGGTGTTCATAGGAGTTGTAAGGTACCCTACATTGTACGAACGTTCTTTTTGAGTTGCTAATGTGGCATAAAGAGTCGTAAGATGTCCTAAGTTCTCGTACGATGTTCCAAGGACTCGTACGAACTTATTAGGTTTTTTTATGGAGTTTTAAGGTTTCGTACGGTGTTGTTAGGAGTCGTAAGGAGTCCAATGTTATACTAACATGCTTTTCAAGGTGCTAATATGGAATACAGAGTCGTTAGATATCTTAAGTTGCCGTACGACGTTCAAAGGACTCGGACGAATTCATTAGGTTTATTATGGAGTTTTAAAGTTTCGTACGGTGATGTATGGTGTTCTTAGAAGTTGTAACGCGTCCTACATTATTCTAACGTGCTTTTCTTGTTGCTAATGTAGCAAACTGAGCCGTAACATCTCCTGAGTTGTCATATGATGTTCAAAGGACCTGGATGAATTAATTAGGTTTAGTATGGAATTTAAAGGATTCTTACGGTGTTTTAAGGTGTTGTTTGGAGTTTAAGTTGTCCTACATTATACTAGCGTGTTTTTCATGGTACTAATATGGCATACAAAATCATAAGATGCCCAAACTTGTAGTATGATGTTCAAAGGACTCGGACGAATTCATTAGGTGTATTATGGAGTTTTAAGGTTTCGTACGGTGATGTAAGGTGTTCATAGGAGTTGTAAGGCGCCCTACATTGTACTAACGTTCTTTTCGAGTTGCTAATGTGGCATAAAGAGTCGTAAGATGTCCTAAGTTCTCATACGATGTTCAAAGGACTCGTACGAACTCATTAGGTTTATTATGGAGTTTTAAGGTTTCGTACGTTGATGTAAGGTGTTCACAGGAGTTTTAAGGCGCCCGACATTGTACTAACGTTCTTTTCGAGTTGCTAATGTGGCATAAAGAGTCGTAAGATGTCCTAAGTTCTCGTACGATGTTCAAAGGACTCGTACGAACTCTTTAGGTTTATTATGGAGTTATAAGGTTTCGTACGGTGTTGTTAGGAGTCGTAAGGAGTCCAATGTTATACAAACGTGCTTTTCAAGGTGCTAATATGGAATACAGAGTCGTTAGATATCTTAAGTTGCCGTACGACGTTCAAAGGACTCGGACGAATTCATTAGGTTTATTATGGAGTTTTAAAGTTTCGTACGGTGATGTATGGTGTTCTTAGAAGTTGTAACGTGTCCTACATTATTCTAACGTGCTTTTCTTGTTGCTAATGTAGCAAACTGAGCCGTAACATCTCCTGAGTTGTCATATGATGTTCAAAGGACCTGGACGAATTCATTAGGTTTAATTTGGACTTTTAAGGATTCTTAAGGTGTTTTAAGGTGTTGTTTGGAGTTTTAAGGTGTCCTACATTATACTAGCGTGTTTTTCATGGTGCTAATATGGCATACAAAATCATAAGATGCCCAAACTTGTCGTACGATGTTCAAAAGACTCGGACGAATTCGTTAGGCGTATTATGGAGTTTTAAGGTTTCGTACGGTGATGTAAGGTGTTCATAGGAGTTGTAAGGCGTCCTACATTGTACTTACGTTCTTTTCGAGATGCTAATGTGGCATAAAGAGTCTTAAGATGTCCTAAGTTCTCATACGATGTTCAAAGGACTCGTACGAACTCATTAGGTTTATTATGGAGTTTTAAGGTTTCGTACGTTGATGTAAGGTGTTCACAGGAGTTTTAAGGCGCCCTACATTGTACTAACGTTCTTTTCGAGTTGCTAATGTGGCATAAAGAGTCATAAAATGTCCTAAGTTCTCGTACGATGTTCAAAGGACTCGTACGAACTCTTTAGGTTTATTATGGAGTTATAAGGTTTCGTACGGTGTTGTTAGGAGTCGTAAGGAGTCCAATGTTATACAAACGTGCTTTTCAAGGTGCTAATATGGAATACAGAGTCGTTAGATATCTTAAGTTGCCGTACGACGTTCAAAGGACTCGGACGAATTCATTAGGTTTATTATGGAGTTTTAAAGTTTCGTACGGTGATGTATGGTGTTCTTAGAAGTTGTAACGCGTCCTACATTATTCTAACGTGCTTTTCTTGTTGCTAATGTAGCAAACTGAGCCGTAACATCTCCTGAGTTGTCATATGATGTTCAAAGGACCTGGACGAATTCATTAGGTTTAATTTGGACTTTTAAGGATTCTTAAGGTGTTTTAAGGTGTTGTTTGGAGTTTTAAGGTGTCCTACATTATACTAGCGTGTTTTTCATGGTGCTAATATGGCATACAAAATCATAAGATGCCCAAACTTGTCGTACGATGTTCAAAAGACTCGGACGAATTCGTTAGGCGTATTATGGAGTTTTAAGGTTTCGTACGGTGATGTAAGGTGTTCATAGGAGTTGTAAGGCGTCCTACATTGTACTTACGTTGTTTTCGAGATGCTAATGTGGCATAAAGAGTCTTAAGATGTCCTAAGTTCTCATACGATGTTCAAAGGACTCGTACGAACTCATTAGGTTTATTATGGAGTTTTAAGGTTTCGTACGTTGATGTAAGGTGTTCACAGGAGTTTTAAGGCGCCCTACATTGTACTAACGTTCTTTTCGAGTTGCTAATGTGGCATAAAGAGTCGTAAGATGTCCTAAGTTCTCGTACGATGTTCAAAGGACTCGTACGAACTCTTTAGGTTTATTATGGAGTTATAAGGTTTCGTACGGTGTTGTTAGGAGTCGTAAGGAGTCCAATGTTATACAAACGTGCTTTTCAAGGTGCTAATATGGAATACAGAGTCGTTAGATATCTTAAGTTGCCGTACGACGTTCAAAGGACTCGGACGAATTCATTAGGTTTATTATGGAGTTTTAAAGTTTCGTACGGTGATGTATGGTATTCTTAGAAGTTGTAACGCGTCCTACATTATTCTAACGTGCTTTTCTTGTTGCTAATGTAGCAAACTGAGCCGTAACATCTCCTGAGTTGTCATATGATGTTCAAAGGACCTGGACGAATTCATTAGGTTTAATTTGGACTTTTAAGGATTCTTAAGGTGTTTTAAGGTGTTGTTTGGAGTTTTAAGGTGTCCTACATTATACTAGCGTGTTTTTCATGGTGCTAATATGGCATACAAAATCATAAGATGCCCAAACTTGTCGTACGATGTTCAAAAGACTCGGACGAATTCGTTAGGCGTATTATGGAGTTTTAAGGTTTCGTACGGTGATGTAAGGTGTTCATAGGAGTTGTAAGGCGTCCTACATTGTACTTACGTTCTTTTCGAGATGCTAATGTGGCATAAAGAGTCTTAAGATGTCCTAAGTTCTCATACGATGTTCAAAGGACTCGTACGAACTCATTAGGTTTATTATGGAGTTTTAAGGTTTCGTACGTTGATGTAAGGCGTTCACAGGAGTTTTAAGGCGCCCTACATTGTACTAACGTTCTTTTCGAGTTGCTAATGTGGCATAAAGAGTCGTAAGATGTCCTAAGTTCTCGTACGATGTTCAAAGGACTCGTACGAACTCTTTAGGTTTATTATAGAGTTATAAGGTTTCGTACGGTGTTGTTAGGAGTCGTAAGGAGTCCAATGTTATACAAACGTGCTTTTCAAGGTGCTAATATGGAATACAGAGTCGTTAGATATCTTAAGTTGCCGTACGACGTTCAAAGGACTCGGACGAATTCATTAGGTTTATTATGGAGTTTTAAAGTTTCGTACGGTGATGTATGGTGTTCTTAGAAGTTGTAACGCGTCCTACATTATTCTAACGTGCTTTTCTTGTTGCTAATGTAGCAAACTGAGCCGTAACATCTCCTGAGTTGTCATATGATGTTCAAAGGACCTGGACGAATTCATTAGGTTTAATTTGGACGTTTAAGGATTCTTAAGGTGTTTTAAGGTGTTGTTTGGAGTTTTAAGGTGTCCTACATTATACTAGCGTGTTTTTCATGGTGCTAATATGGCATACAAAATCATAAGATGCCCAAACTTGTCGTACGATGTTCAAAAGACTCGGACGAATTCGTTAGGCGTATTATGGAGTTTTAAGGTTTCGTACGGTGATGTAAGGTGTTCATAGGAGTTGTAAGGCGTCCTACATTGTACTTACGTTCTTTTCGAGATGCTAATGTGGCATAAAGAGTCTTAAGATGTCCTAAGTTCTCATACGATGTTCAAAGGACTCGTACGAACTCATTAGGTTTATTATGGAGTTTTAAGGTTTCGTACGTTGATGTAAGGTGTTCACAGGAGTTTTAAGGCGCCCTACATTGTACTAACGTTCTTTTCGAGTTGCTAATGTGGCATAAAGAGTCATAAAATGTCCTAAGTTCTCGTACGATGTTCAAAGGACTCGTACGAACTCATTAGGTTTATTATGGAGTTTTAAGGTTTCGTACGGTGTTGTTATGAGTCGTAAGGCGTCCAATGTTATACAAACGTGCTTTTCAAGGTGCGAATATGGAATACAGATAGGTTAGATATCTTAAGTTGCCGTACGACGTTCAAAGGACTCGGACGAATTCATTAGGTTTATTATGGATATTTAAAGTTTCGTACGGTGATGTATGGTGTTCTTAGGAGTTGTAACGCGTCCTACATTATTCTAACGTGCTTTTCTTGTTGCTAATGTAGCAAACTGAGCCGTAACATCTCCTGAGTTGTCATATGATGTTCAAAGGACCTGGACGAATTCATTAGGTTTAGTATGGAATTTTAAGGATTCTTACGGTGTTTTAAGGTGTTGTTTGGAGTTTTAAGGTGTCCTACATTATACTAGCGTGTTTTTCATGGTGCTAATATGGCATACAAAATCATAAGATGCCCAAACTTGTCGTACGATGTTCAAAGGACTCGGACGAATTCGTTAGGTGTATTATGGAGTTTTAAGGTTTCGTACGGTGATGTAAGGTGTTCATAGGAGTTGTAAGGCGTCCTACACTGTACTTACGTTCTTTTCGAGATGCTAATGTGGCATAAAGAGTCTTAAGATGTCCTAAGTTCTCATACGATGTTCAAAGGACTCGTACGAACTCATTAGGTTTATTATGGAGTTTTAAGGTTTCGTACGTTGATGTAAGGTGTTCACAGGAGTTTTAAGGCGCCCTACATTGTACTAACGTTCTTTTCGAGTTGCTAATGTGGCATAAAGAGTCATAAGATGTCCTAAGTTCTCGTACGATGTTCAAAGGACTCGTACGAACTCATTAGGTTTATTATGGAGTTTTAAGGTTTCGTACGGTGTTGTTAGGAGTCGTAAGGCGTCCAATGTTATACAAACGTGCTTTTCAAGGTGCGAATATGGAATACAGAGTCGTTAGATATCTTAAGTTGCCGTACGACGTTCAAAGGACTCGGACGAATTCATTAGGTTTATTATGGATATTTAAAGTTTCGTACGGTGATGTATGGTGTTCTTAGGAGTTGTAACGCGTCCTACATTATTCTAACGTGCTTTTCTTGTTGCTAATGTAGCAAACTGAGCCGTAACATCTCCTGAGTTGTCATATAATGTTCAAAGGACCTGGACGAATTCATTAGGTTTAGTATGGAATTTTAAGGATTCTTACGGTGTTTTAAGGTGTTGTTTGGAGTTTTAAGGTGTCCTACATTATACTAGCGTGTTTTTCATGGTGCTAATATGGCATACAAAATCATAAGATGCCCAAACTTGTCGTACGATGTTCAAAGGACTCGGACGAATTCGTTAGGGGTATTATGGAGTTTTAAGGTTTCGTACGGTGATGTAAGGTGTTCATAGGAGTTGTAAGGCGTCCTACACTGTACTTACGTTCTTTTCGAGATGCTAATGTGGCATAAAGAGTCTTAAGATGTCCTAAGTTCTCATACGATGTTCAAAGGACTCGTACGAACTCATTAGGTTTATTATGGAGTTTTAAGGTTTCGTACGTTGATGTAAGGTGTTCACAGGAGTTTTAAGGCGCCCAACATTGTACTAACGTTCTTTTCGAGTTGCTAATGTGGCATAAAGAGTCGTAAGATGTCCTAAGTTCTCATACGATGTTCAAAGGACTCGTACGAACTCATTAGGTTTATTATGGAGTTTTAAGGTTTCGTACGTTGATGTAAGGTGTTCACAGGAGTTTTAAGGCGCCCTACATTGTACTAACGTTCTTTTCGAGTTGCTAATGTGGCATAAAGAGTCGTAAGATGTCCTAAGTTCTCGTACGATGTTCAAAGGACTCGTACGAACTCTTTAGGTTTATTATGGAGTTATAAGGTTTCGTACGGTGTTGTTAGGAGTCGTAAGGAGTCCAATGTTGTACAAACGTGCTTTTCAAGGTGCTAATATGGAATACAGAGTCGTTAGATATCTTAAGTTGCCGTACGACGTTCAAAGGACTCGGACGAATTCATTAGGTTTATTATGGAGTTTTAAAGTTTCGTACGGTGATGTATGGTGTTCTTAGAAGTTGTAACGCGTCCTACATTATTCTAACGTGCTTTTCTTGTTGCTAATGTAGCAAACTGAGCCGTAACATCTCCTGAGTTGTCATATGATGTTCAAAGGACCTGAACGAATTCATTAGGTTTAATTTGGACTTTTAAGGATTCTTAAGGTGTTTTAAGGTGTTGTTTGGAGTTTTAAGGTGTCCTACATTATACTAGCGTGTTTTTCATGGTGCTAATATGGCATACAAAATCATAAGATGCCCAAACTTGTCGTACGATGTTCAAAAGACTCGGACGAATTCTTTAGGCGTATTATGGAGTTTTAAGGTTTCGTACGGTGATGTAAGGTGTTCATAGGAGTTGTAAGGCGTCCTACATTGTACTTACGTTCTTTTCGAGATGCTAATGTGGCATAAAGAGTCTTAAGATGTCCTAAGTTCTCATACGATGTTCAAAGGACTCGTACGAACTCATTAGGCGTATTATGGAGTTTTAAGGTTTCGTACGTTGATGTAAGGTGTTCACAGGAGTTTTAAGGCGCCCAACATTGTACTAACGTTCTTTTCGAGTTGCTAATGTGGCATAAAGAGTCGTAAGATGTCCTAAGTTCTCATACGATGTTCAAAGGACTCGTACGAACTCATTAGGTTTATTATGGAGTTTTAAGGTTTCGTACGTTGATGTAAGGTGTTCACAGGAGTTTTAAGGCGCCCTACATTGTACTAACGTTCTTTTCGAGTTGCTAATGTGGCATAAAGAGTCGTAAGATGTCCTAAGTTCTCGTACGATGTTCAAAGGACTCGTACGAACTCTTTAGGTTTATTATGGAGTTATAAGGTTTCGTACGGTGTTGTTAGGAGTCGTAAGGAGTCCAATGTTGTACAAACGTGCTTTTCAAGGTGCTAATATGGAATACAGAGTCGTTAGATATCTTAAGTTGCCGTACGACGTTCAAAGGACTCGGACGAATTCATTAGGTTTATTATGGAGTTTTAAAGTTTCGTACGGTGATGTATGGTGTTCTTAGAAGTTGTAACGCGTCCTACATTATTCTAACGTGCTTTTCTTGTTGCTAATGTAGCAAACTGAGCCGTAACATCTCCTGAGTTGTCATATGATGTTCAAAGGACCTGGACGAATTCATTAGGTTTAGTATGGAATTTTAAGGATTCTTACGGTGTTTTAAGGTGTTGTTTGGAGTTTTAAGGTGTCCTACATTATACTAGCGTGTTTTTCATGGTGCTAATATGGCATACAAAATCATAAGATGCCCAAACTTGTCGTACGATGTTCAAAGGACTCGGACGAATTCGTTAGGTGTATTATGGAGTTTTAAGGTTTCGTACGGTGATGTAAGGTGTTCATAGGAGTTGTAAGGCGTCCTACACTGTACTAACGTTCTTTTAGAGATGCTAATGTGGCATAAAGAGTCTTAAGATGTCCTAAGTTCTCGTACGATGTTCAAAGGATTCGTACGAACTCATTAGGCTTATTATGGAGTTTTAAGGTTTCGTACGTTGATGTAAGGTGTTCACAGGAGTTGTAAGGCGCCCTACATTGTACTAACGTTCTTTTCGAGTTGCTAATGTGGCATAAAGAGTCATAAGATGTCCTAAGTTCTCGTACGATGTTCAAAGGACTCGTACGAACTCATTAGGTTTATTATGGAGTTTTAAGGTTTCGTACGGTGTTGTTAGGAGTCGTAAGGCATCCAATGTTATACTAACGTTCTTTTTTAAGGTGCTAATATGGAATACAGAGTCGTTAGATATCTTAAGTTGCCGTACGACGTTCAAAGGACTCGGACGAATTCATTAGGTTTATTATGGAGTTTTAAAGTTTCGTATGGTGATGTATGGTGTTCTTAGAAGTTGTAACGCGTCCTACATTATTCTAACGTGCTTTTCTTGTTGCTAATGTAGCAAACTGAGCCGTAACATCTCCTGAGTTGTCATATGACGTTCAAAGGACCTGGACGAATTCATTAGGTTTAGTATGGAATTTTAAGGATTCGTACGGTGTTGTATGGTGTTGTTTGGAGTTTTAAGGTGTCCTACGTTATTCTAACGTGCTTTTCATGGTGCAAATATGGCATACAAAATCATAAGATGTCCAAACTTGTCGTACGATGTTCAAAGGACTCGGACGAATTCATTAGGTGTATTATGGAGTTTTAAGGTTTCGTACGGTGATGTAAGGTGTTCATAGGAGTTGTAAGGTACCCTACATTGTACGAACGTTCTTTTTGAGTTGCTAATGTGGCATAAAGAGTCGTAAGATGTCCTAAGTTCTCGTACGATGTTCCAAGGACTCGTACGAACTTATTAGGTTTTTTTATGGAGTTTTAAGGTTTCGTACGGTGTTGTTAGGAGTCGTAAGGAGTCCAATGTTATACTAACGTGCTTTTCAAGGTGCTAATATGGAATACAGAGTCGTTAGATATCTTAAGTTGCCGTACGACGTTCAAAGGACTCGGACGAATTCATTAGGTTTATTATGGAGTTTTAAAGTTTCGTACGGTGATGTATGGTGTTCTTAGAAGTTGTAACGCGTCCTACATTATTCTAACGTGCTTTTCTTGTTGCTAATGTAGCAAACCGAGCCGTAACATCTCCTGAGTTGTCATATGATGTTCAAAGGACCTGGACGAATTCATTAGGTTTAGTATGGAATTTTAAGGATTCTTAAGGTGTTTTAAGGTGTTGTTTGGAGTTTTAAGGTGTCCTACATTATACTAGCGTGTTTTTCATGGTGCTAATATGGCATACAAAATCATAAGATGCCCAAACTTGTCGTACGATGTTCAAAAGACTCAGACGAATTCATTAGGTGTATTATGGAGTTTTAAGGTTTCGTACGGTGATGTAAGGTGTTCATAGGAGTTGTAAGGCGTCCTACATTGTACTAATGTTCTTTTCGAGATGCTAATGTGGCATAAAGAGTTGTAAGATGTCCTAAGTTCTCATACGATGTTCAAAGGACTCGTACGAACTCATTAGGTTTATTATGGAGTTTTAAGGTTTCGTACGTTGATGTAAGGTGTTCACAGGAGTTTTAAGGCGCCCTACATTGTACTAACGTTCTTTTCGAGTTGCTAATGTGGCATAAAGAGTCATAAGATGTCCTAAGTTCTCGTACGATGTTCAAAGGACTCGTACGAACTCTTTAGGTTTATTATGGAGTTATAAGGTTTCGTACGGTGTTGTTAGGAGTCGTAAGGAGTCCAATGTTATACAAACGTGCTTTTCAAGGTGCTAATATGGAATACAGAGTCGTTAGATATCTTAAGTTGCCGTACG
Source organism: Tagetes erecta (assembly GCA_030867185.1). Classification (NCBI taxonomy): domain Eukaryota; kingdom Viridiplantae; phylum Streptophyta; class Magnoliopsida; order Asterales; family Asteraceae; genus Tagetes; species Tagetes erecta. The sequence goes on from CM061490.1 coordinate 48,734,990, forward strand.
ACGTTCAAAGGACTCGGACGAATTCATTAGGTTTATTATGGAGTTTTAAAGTTTCGTACGGTGATGTATGGTGTTCTTAGAAGTTGTAACGCGTCCTACATTATTCTAACGTGCTTTTCTTGTTGCTAATGTAGCAAACTGAGCCGTAACATCTCCTGAGTTGTCATATGATGTTCAAAGGACCTGGACGAATTCATTAGGTTTAGTTTGGACTTTTAAGGATTCTTAATGTGTTTTAAGGTGTTGTTTGGAGTTTTAAGGTGTCCTACATTATACTAGCGTGTTTTTCATGGTGCTAATATGGCATACAAAATCATAAGATGCCCAAACTTGTCGTACGATGTTCAAAAGACTCGGACGAATTCGTTAGGCGTATTATGGAGTTTTAAGGTTTCGTACGGTGATGTAAGGTGTTCATAGGAGTTGTAAGGCGTCCTACATTGTACTAACGTTCTTTTCGAGATGCTAATGTGGCATAAAGAGTCTTAAGATGTCCTAAGTTCTCATACGATGTTCAAAGGACTCGTACGAACTCATTAGGTTTATTATGGAGTTTTAAGGTTTCGTACGTTGATGTAAGGTGTTCACAGGAGTTTTAAGGCGCCCTACATTGTACTAACGTTCTTTTCGAGTTGCTAATGTGGCATAAAGAGTCATAAGATGTCCTAAGTTCTCGTACGATGTTCAAAGGACTCGTACGAACTCATTAGGTTTATTATGGAGTTTTAAGGTTTCGTACGGTGTTGTTAGGAGTCGTAAGGCGTCCAATGTTATACAAACGTGCTTTTCAAGGTGCGAATATGGAATACAGAGTCGTTAGATATCTTAAGTTGCCGTACGACGTTCAAAGGACTCGGACGAATTCATTAGGTTTATTATGGATATTTAAAGTTTCGTACGGTGATGTATGATGTTCTTAGGAGTTGTAACGCGTCCTACATTATTCTAACGTGCTTTTCTTGTTGCTAATGTAGCAAACTGAGCCGTAACATCTCCTGAGTTGTCATATGATGTTCAAAGGACCTGGACGAATTCATTAGGTTTAGTATGGAATTTTAAGGATTCTTACGGTGTTTTAAGGTGTTGTTTGGAGTTTTAAGGTGTCCTACATTATACTAGCGTGTTTTTCATGGTGCTAATATGGCATACAAAATCATAAGATGCCCAAACTTGTCGTACGATGTTCAAAGGACTCGGACGAATTCGTTAGGGGTATTATGGAGTTTTAAGGTTTCGTACGGTGATGTAAGGTGTTCATAGGAGTTGTAAGGCGTCCTACACTGTACTTACGTTCTTTTCGAGATGCTAATGTGGCATAAAGAGTCTTAAGATGTCCTAAGTTCTCATACGATGTTCAAAGGACTCGTACGAACTCATTAGGATTATTATGGAGTTTTAAGGTTTCGTACGTTGATGTAAGGTGTTCACAGGAGTTTTAAGGCGCCCAACATTGTACTAACGTTCTTTTCGAGTTGCTAATGTGGCATAAAGAGTCGTAAGATGTCCTAAGTTCTCATACGATGTTCAAAGGACTCGTACGAACTCATTAGGTTTATTATGGAGTTTTAAGGTTTCGTACGGTGTTGTTAGGAGTCGTAAGGCATCCAATGTTATACTAACGTTCTTTTCAAGGTGCTAATATGGAATACAGAGTCGTTAGATATCTTAAGTTGCCGTACGACGTTCAAAGGACTCGGACGAATTCATTAGGTTTATTATGGAGTTTTAAAGTTTCGTACGGTGATGTATGGTGTTCTTAGAAGTTGTAACGCGTCCTACATTATTCTAACGTGCTTTTCTTGTTGCTAATGTAGCAAACTGAGCCGTAACATCTCCTGAGTTGTCATATGATGTTCAAAGGACCTGGACGAATTCATTAGGTTTAGTTTGGACTTTTAAGGATTCTTAATGTGTTTTAAGGTGTTGTTTGGAGTTTTAAGGTGTCCTACATTATACTAGCGTGTTTTTCATGGTGCTAATATGGCATACAAAATCATAAGATGCCCAAACTTGTCGTACGATGTTCAAAAGACTCGGACGAATTCGTTAGGCGTATTATGGAGTTTTAAGGTTTCGTACGGTGATGTAAGGTGTTCATAGGAGTTGTAAGGCGTCCTACATTGTACTAACGTTCTTTTCGAGATGCTAATGTGGCATAAAGAGTCTTAAGATGTCCTAAGTTCTCATACGATGTTCAAAGGACTCGTACGAACTCATTAGGTTTATTATGGAGTTTTAAGGTTTCGTACGTTGATGTAAGGTGTTCACAGGAGTTTTAAGGCGCCCTACATTGTACTAACGTTCTTTTCGAGTTGCTAATGTGGCATAAAGAGTCATAAGATGTCCTAAGTTCTCGTACGATGTTCAAAGGACTCGTACGAACTCATTAGGTTTATTATGGAGTTTTAAGGTTTCGTACGGTGTTGTTAGGAGTCGTAAGGCGTCCAATGTTATACAAACGTGCTTTTCAAGGTGCGAATATGGAATACAGAGTCGTTAGATATCTTAAGTTGCCGTACGACGTTCAAAGGACTCGGACGAATTCATTAGGTTTATTATGGATATTTAAAGTTTCGTACGGTGATGTATGATGTTCTTAGGAGTTGTAACGCGTCCTACATTATTCTAACGTGCTTTTCTTGTTGCTAATGTAGCAAACTGAGCCGTAACATCTCCTGAGTTGTCATATGATGTTCAAAGGACCTGGACGAATTCATTAGGTTTAGTATGGAATTTTAAGGATTCTTACGGTGTTTTAAGGTGTTGTTTGGAGTTTTAAGGTGTCCTACATTATACTAGCGTGTTTTTCATGGTGCTAATATGGCATACAAAATCATAAGATGCCCAAACTTGTCGTACGATGTTCAAAGGACTCGGACGAATTCGTTAGGGGTATTATGGAGTTTTAAGGTTTCGTACGGTGATGTAAGGTGTTCATAGGAGTTGTAAGGCGTCCTACACTGTACTTACGTTCTTTTCGAGATGCTAATGTGGCATAAAGAGTCTTAAGATGTCCTAAGTTCTCATACGATGTTCAAAGGACTCGTACGAACTCATTAGGATTATTATGGAGTTTTAAGGTTTCGTACGTTGATGTAAGGTGTTCACAGGAGTTTTAAGGCGCCCAACATTGTACTAACGTTCTTTTCGAGTTGCTAATGTGGCATAAAGAGTCGTAAGATGTCCTAAGTTCTCATACGATGTTCAAAGGACTCGTACGAACTCATTAGGTTTATTATGGAGTTTTAAGGTTTCGTACGGTGTTGTTAGGAGTCGTAAGGCATCCAATGTTATACTAACGTTCTTTTCAAGGTGCTAATATGGAATACAGAGTCGTTAGATATCTTAAGTTGCCGTACGACGTTCAAAGGACTCGGACGAATTCATTAGGTTTATTAAGGAGATTTAAAGTTTCGTAAGGTGATGTATGGTGTTCTAAGGAGTTGTAACGCGTCCTACATTATTCTCACGTGCTTTTCTTGTTACTAATGTCGCAAACTAAGCTGTAACATTTCCTGAGTTGTCATATGACGTTCAAAGGACCTGGACGAATTCATTAGGTTTAGTATGGAATTTTAAGGATTCGTACGGTGTTGTAAGGAGTTGTTTGGAGTTTTAAGGTGTCCTACGTTATTCTAACGTGCTTTTCATGGTGCTAATATGGCATTCAAAATCTTAAGATGTCCAAATTTGTCGTACGATGTTCAAAGGACTCGGACGAATTCATCAGGTGTATTATGGAGTTTTAAGGTTTCGTACGGTGATGTAAGGTGTTCACAGGAGTTGTAAGGCGCCCTACATTGTACTAACGTTCTTTTTGAGTTGCTAATGTGGCATAAAGAGTCGTAAGTTGTCCTAAGTTCTCGTACGATGTTCCAAGGACTCGTACGAACTTATTAGGTTTTTTTATGGAGTTTTAAGGTTTCGTACGGTGTTGTTATGAGTCGTAAGGAGTCCAATGTTATACTAACGTGCTTTTCAAGGTGCTAACATGGAATACAGAGTCGTTAGATATCTTAAGTTGCCGTACGACGTTCAAAGGACTCGGACGAATTCATTAGGTTTATTATGGAGTTTTAAAGTTTCGTACGGTGATGTATGGTGTTCTTAGAAGTTGTAACGCGTCCTACATTATTCTAACGTGCTTTTCTTGTTGCTAATGTAGCAAACTGAGCCGTAACATCTCCTGAGTTGTCATATGATGTTCAAAGGACCTGGACGAATTCATTAGGTTTAGTATGGAATTTTAAGGATTCTTAAGGTGTTTTAAGGTGTTGTTTGGAGTTTTAAGGTGTCCTACATTATACTAGCGTGTTTTTCATGGTGCTAATATGGCATACAAAATCATAAGATGCCCAAACTTGTCGTACGATGTTCAAAAGTCTCAGACGAATTCATTAGGTGTATTATGGAGTTTTAAGGTTTCGTACGGTGATGTAAGGTGTTCATAGGAGTTGTAAGGCGTCCTACATTGTACTAATGTTCTTTTCGAGATGCTAATGTGGCATAAAGAGTCGTAAGATGTCCTAAGTTCTCATACGATGTTCAAAGGACTCGTACGAACTCATTAGGTTTATTATGGAGTTTTAAGGTTTCGTACGTTGATGTAAGGTGTTCACAGGAGTTTTAAGGCGCCCTACATTGTACTAACGTTCTTTTCGAGTTGCTAATGTGGCATAAAGAGTCGTAAGATGTCCTAAGTTCTCGTACGATGTTCAAAGGACTCGTACGAACTCATTAGGTTTATTATGGAGTTATAAGGTTTCGTACGGTGTTGTTAGGAGTCGTAAGGAGTCCAATGTTATACAAACGTGCTTTTCAAGGTGCTAATATGGAATACAGAGTCGTTAGATATCTTAAGTTGCCGTACGACGTTCAAAGGACTCAGACGAATTCATTAGGTTTATTATGGAGTTTTAAAGTTTCGTACGGTGATGTATGGTGTTCTTAGGAGTTGTAACGCGTCCTACATTATTCTAACGTGCTTTTCTTGTTGCTAATGTAGCAAACTGAGCCGTAACATCTCCTGAGTTGTCATATGATGTACAAAGGACCTGGACGAATTTATTAGGTTTAGTATGGAATTTTAAGGATTCTTACGGTGTTTTAAGGTGTTGTTTGGAGTTTTAAGGTGTCCTACATTATACTAGCGTGTTTTTCATGGTGCTAATATGGCATACAAAATCATAAGATGCCCAAACTTGTCGTACGATGTTCAAAGGACTCGGACGAATTCGTTAGGCGTATTATGGAGTTTTAAGGTTTCGTACGGTGATGTAAGGTGTTCATAGGAGTTGTAAGGCGTCCTACACTGTACTAACGTTCTTTTCGAGATGCTAATGTGGCATAAAGAGTCTTAAGATGTCCTAAGTTCTCGTACGATGTTCAAAGGATTCGTACGAACTCATTAGGCTTATTATGGAGTTTTAAGGTTTCGTACGTTGATGTAAGGTGTTCACAGGAGTTGTAAGGCGCCCTACATTGTACTAACGTTCTTTTCGAGTTGCTAATGTGGCATAAAGAGTCATAAGATGTCCTAAGTTCTCGTACGATGTTCAAAGGACTCGTACGAACTCATTAGGTTTATTAAGGAGTTTTAAGGTTTCGTACAGTGTTGTTAGGAGTCGTAAGGCATCCAATGTTATACTAACGTGCTTTTCAAGGTGCTAATATGGAATATAGAGTCGTTAGATATCTTAAGTTGCCGTACGACGTTCAAAGGACTCGGACGAATTCATTAGGTTTATTAAGGAGATTTAAAGTTTCGTAAGGTGATGTATGGTGTTCTAAGGAGTTGTAACGCGTCCTACATTATTCTCACGTGCTTTTCTTGTTACTAATGTCGCAAACTAAGCCGTAACATTTCCTGAGTTGTCATATGACGTTCAAAGGACCTGGACGAATTCATTAGGTTTAGTATGGAATTTTAAGGATTCGTACGGTGTTGTAAGGTGTTGTTTGGAGTTTTAAGGTGTCCTACGTTATTCTAACGTGCTTTTCATGGTGCTAATATGGCATTCAAAATCTTAAGATGTCCAAACTTGTCGTACGATGTTGAAAGGACTCGGACGAATTCATCAGGTGTATTATGGAGTTTTAAGGTTTCGTACGGTGATGTAAGGTGTTCACAGGAGTTGTAAGGCGCCCTACATTGTACTAACGTTCTTTTTGAGTTGCTAATGTGGCATAAAGAGTCGTAAGATGTCCTAAGTTCTCGTACGATGTTCCAAGGACTCGTACGAACTTATTAGGTTTTTTTATGGAGTTTTAAGGTTTCGTACGGTGTTGTTATGAGTCGTAAGGACTCCAATGTTATACTAACGTGCTTTTCAAGGTGCTAACATGGAATACAGAGTCGTTAGATATCTTAAGTTGTCGTACGACGTTCAAAGGACTCGGACGAATTCATTAGGTTTATTATGGAGTTTTAAAGTTTCGTACAGTGATGTATGGTGTTCTTAGAAGTTGTAACGCGTCCTACATTATTCAAACGTGCTTTTCTTGTTGCTAATGTAGCAAACTGAGCCGTAACATCTCCTGAGTTGTCATATGACGTTCAAAGGACCTGGACGAATTCATTAGGTTTAGTATGGAATTTTAAGGATTCGTACGGTGTTGTATGGTGTTGTTTGGAGTTTTAAGGTGTCCTTCGTTATTCTAACGTGCTTTTCATGGTGCAAATATGGCATACAAAATCATAAGATGTCCAAATTGTCGTACGATGTTCAAAGGACTCGGACGAATTCATTAGGTGTATTATGGAGTTTTAAGGTTTCGTACGGTGATGTAAGGTGTTCATAGGAGTTGTAAGGCGCCCTACATTGTACGAACGTTCTTTTTGAGTTGCTAATGTGGCATAAAGAGTCGTAAGATGTCCTAAGTTCTCGTATGATGTTCCAAGGACTCGTACGAACTTATTAGGTTTTTTTATGGAGTTTTAAGGTTTCGTACGGTGTTGTTAGGAGTCGTAAGGAGTCCAATGTTATACTAACGTGCTTTTCAAGGTGCTAATATGGAATGCAGAGTCGTTAGATATCTTAAGTTGCTGTACGACGTTCAAAGGACTCGGACGAATTCATTAGGTTTATTATGGAGTTTTAAAGTTTCGTACGGTGATGTATGGTGTTCTTAGAAGTTGTAACGCGTCCTACGTTATTCTAACGTGCTTTTCTTGTTGCTAATGTAGCAAACTGAGCCGTAACATCTCCTGAGTTGTCATATGATGTTCAAAGGACCTGGACGAATTCATTAGGTTTAGTATGGAATTTTAAGGATTCTTAAGGTGTTTTAAGGTGTTGTTTGGAGTTTTAAGGTGTCCTACATTATACTAGCGTGTTTTTCATGGTGCTAATATGGCATACAAAATCATAACATGCCCAAACTTGTCGTACGATGTTCAAAAGACTCGGACGAATTCATTAGGTTTATTATGGAGGTTTAAGGTTTCGTACGGTGATGTAAGGTGTTCATAGGAATTGTAAGGCGTCCTACATTGTACTAACGTTCTTTTCGAGATGCTAATGTGGCATAAAGAGTCGTAAGATGTCCTAAGTTCTCATACGATGTTCAAAGGACTCGTACGAACTCATTAGGTTTATTATGGAGTTTTAAGGTTTCGTACGTTGATGTAAGGTGTTCACAGGAGTTTTAAGGCGCCCTACATTGTACTAACGTTCTTTTCGAGTTGCTAATGTGTCATAAAGAGTCGTAAGATGTCCTAAGTTCTCGTACGATGTTCAAAGGACTCGTACGAACTCATTAGGTTTATTATGGAGATATAAGGTTTCGTACGGTGTTGTTAGGAGTCGTAAGGAGTCCAATGTTATACAAACGTGCTTTTCAAGGTGCTAATATGGAATACAGAGTCGTTAGATATCTTAAGTTGCCGTACGAAGTTCAAAGGACTCGGACGAATTCATTAGGTTTATTATGGAGTTTTAAAGTTTCGTACGGTGATGTATGGTGTTCTTAGGAGTTGTAACGCGTCCTACATTATTCTAACGTGCTTTTCTTGTTGCTAATGTAGCAAACTGAGACGTAACATCTCCTGAGTTGTCATATGATGTTCAAAGGACCTGGACGAATTTATTAGGTTTAGTATGGAATTTTAAGGATTCTTACGGTGTTTTAAGGTGTTGTTTGGAGTTTTAAGGTGTCCTACATTATACTAGCGTGTTTTTCATGGTGCTAATATGGCATACAAAATCATAAGATGCCCAAACTTGTCGTACGATGTTCAAAGGACTCGGACGAATTCGTTAGGCGTATTATGGAGTTTTAAGGTTTCGTACGGTGATGTAAGGTGTTCATAGGAGTTGTAAGGCGTCCTACACTGTACTAACGTTCTTTTCGAGATGCTAATGTGGCATAAAGAGTCTTAAGATGTCCTAAGTTCTCGTACGATGTTCAAAGGATTCGTACGAACTCATTAGGCTTATTATGGAGTTTTAAGGTTTCGTACGTTGATGTAAGGTGTTCACAGGAGTTGTAAGGCGCCCTACATTGTACTAACGTTCTTTTCGAGTTGCTAATGTGGCATAAAGAGTCATAAGATGTCCTAAGTTCTCGTACGATGTTCAAAGGACTCGTACGAACTCATTAGGTTTATTAAGGAGTTTTAAGGTTTCGTACGGTGTTGTTAGGAGTCGTAAGGCATCCAATGTTATACTAACGTGCTTTTCAAGGTGCTAATATGGAATATAGAGTCGTTAGATATCTTAAGTTGCCGTACGACGTTCAAAGGACTCGGACGAATTCATTAGGTTTATTAAGGAGATTTAAAGTTTCGTAAGGTGATGTATGGTGTTCTAAGGAGTTGTAACGCGTCCTACATTATTCTCACGTGCTTTTCTTGTTACTAATGTCGCAAACTAAGCCGTAACATTTCCTGAGTTGTCATATGACGTTCAAAGGACCTGGACGAATTCATTAGGTTTAGTATGGAATTTTAAGGATTCGTACGGTGTTGTAAGGTGTTGTTTGGAGTTTTAAGGTGTCCTACGTTATTCTAACGTGCTTTTCATGGTGCTAATATGGCATTCAAAATCATAAGATGTCCAAACTTGTCGTACGATGTTGAAAGGACTCGGACGAATTCATCAGGTGTATTATGGAGTTTTAAGGTTTCGTACGGGGATGTAAGGTGTTCACAGGAGTTGTAAGGCGCCCTACATTGTACTAACGTTCTTTTTGAGTTGCTAATGTGGCATAAAGAGTCGTAAGATGTCCTAAGTTCTCGTACGATGTTCCAAGGACTCGTACGAACTTATTAGGTTTTTTATGGAGTTTTAAGGTTTCGTACGGTGTTGTTATGAGTCGTAAGGAATCCAATGTTATACTAACGTGCTTTTCAAGGTGCTAACATGGAATACAGAGTCGTTAGATATCTTAAGTTGCCGTACGACGTTCAAAGGACTCGGACGAATTCATTAGGTTTATTATGGAGTTTTAAAGTTTCGTACGGTGATGTATGGTGTTCTTAGAAGTTGTAACGCGTCCTACATTATTCAAACGTGCTTTTCTTGTTGCTAATGTAGCAAACTAAGCCGTAACATCTCCTGAGTTGTCATATGACGTTCAAAGGACCTGGACGAATTCATTAGGTTTAGTATGGAATTTTAAGGATTCGTACGGTGTTGTATGGTGTTGTTTGGAGTTTTAAGGTGTCCTTCGTTATTCTAACGTGCTTTTCATGGTGCAAATATGGCATACAAAATCATAAGATGTCCAAACTTGTCGTACGATGTTGAAAGGACTCGGACGAATTCATCAGGTGTATTATGGAGTTTTAAGGTTTCGTACGGGGATGTAAGGTGTTCACAGGAGTTGTAAGGCGCCCTACATTGTACTAACGTTCTTTTTGAGTTGCTAATGTGGCATAAAGAGTCGTAAGATGTCCTAAGTTCTCGTACGATGTTCCAAGGACTCGTACGAACTTATTAGGTTTTTTATGGAGTTTTAAGGTTTCGTACGGTGTTGTTATGAGTCGTAAGGAATCCAATGTTATACTAACGTGCTTTTCAAGGTGCTAACATGGAATACAGAGTCGTTAGATATCTTAAGTTGCCGTACGACGTTCAAAGGACTCGGACGAATTCATTAGGTTTATTATGGAGTTTTAAAGTTTCGTACGGTGATGTATGGTGTTCTTAGAAGTTGTAACGCGTCCTACATTATTCAAACGTGCTTTTCTTGTTGCTAATGTAGCAAACTAAGCCGTAACATCTCCTGAGTTGTCATATGACGTTCAAAGGACCTGGACGAATTCATTAGGTTTAGTATGGAATTTTAAGGATTCGTACGGTGTTGTATGGTGTTGTTTGGAGTTTTAAGGTGTCCTTCGTTATTCTAACGTGCTTTTCATGGTGCAAATATGGCATACAAAATCATAAGATGTCCAAACTTGTCGTACGATGTTCAAAGGACTCGGACGAATTCATTAGGTGTATTATGGAGTTTTAAGGTTTCGTACGGTGATGTAAGGTGTTCATAGGAGTTGTAAGGCGCCCTACATTGTACGAACGTTCTTTTTGAGTTGCTAATGTGGCATAAAGAGTCGTAAGATGTCCTAAGTTCTCGTATGATGTTCCAAGGACTCGTACGAACTTATTAGGTTTTTTTATGGAGTTTTAAGGTTTCGTACGGTGTTGTTAGGAGTCGTAAGGAGTCCAATGTTATACTAACGTGCTTTTCAAGGTGCTAATATGGAATGCAGAGTCGTTAGATATCTTAAGTTGATGTACGACGTTCAAAGGACTCGGACGAATTCATTAGGTTTATTATGGAGTTTTAAAGTTTCGTACGGTGATGTATGGTGTTCTTAGAAGTTGTAACGCGTCCTACGTTATTCTAACGTGCTTTTCTTGTTGCTAATGTAGCAAACTGAGCCGTAACATCTCCTGAGTTGTCATATGATGTTCAAAGGACCTGGACGAATTCATTAGGTTTAGTATGGAATTTTAAGGATTCTTAAGGTGTTTTAAGGTGTTGTTTGGAGTTTTAAGGTGTCCTACATTATACTAGCGTGTTTTTCATGGTGCTAATATGGCATACAAAATCATAACATGCCCAAACTTGTCGTACGATGTTCAAAAGTCTCAGACGAATTCATTAGGTGTATTATGGAGTTTTAAGGTTTCGTACGGTGATGTAAGGTGTTCATAGGAGTTGTAAGGCGTCCTACATTGTACTAACGTTCTTTTCGAGATGCTAATGTGGCATAAAGAGTCGTAAGATGTCCTAAGTTCTCATACGATGTTCAAAGGACTCGTACGAACTCATTAGGTTTATTATGGAGTTTTAAGGTTTCGTACGTTGATGTAAGGTGTTCACAGGAGTTTTAAGGCGCCCCACATTGTACTAACGTTCTTTTCGAGTTGCTAATGTGGCATAAAGAGTCGTAAGATGTCCTAAGTTCTCGTACGATGTTCAAAGGACTCGTACGAACTCATTAGGTTTATTGTGGAGTTATAAGGTTTCGTACGGTGCTGTTAGGAGTCGTAAGGCGTCCAACGTTATACAAACGTGCTTTTCAAGGTGCTAATATGGAATACAGAGTCGTTAGATATCTTAAGTTGCCGTATGACGTTCAAAGGTCTCGGACGAATTCATTAGGTTTATTATGGAGTTTTAAAGTTTCATACGGTGATGTATGGTGTTCTTAGGAGTTGTAACGCGTCCTACATTATTCTATCGTGCTTTTCTTGTTGCTAATGTAGCAAACTGAGCCGTAACATCTCCTGAGTTGTCATATGATGTTCAAAGGACCTGGACGAATTCATTAGGTTTAGTATGGAATTTTAAGGATTCTTACGGTGTTTTAAGGTGTTGTTTGGAGTTTTAAGGTGTCCTACATTATACTAGCGTGTTTTTCATGGTGCTAATATGGCATACAAAATCATAAGATGCCCAAACTTGTCGTACGATGTTCAAAGGACTCGGACGAATTCGTTAGGTGTATTATGGAGTTTTAAGGTTTCGTACGGTGATGTAAGGTGTTCATAGGAGTTGTAAGGCGTCCTACACTGTACTAACGTTCTTTTCGAGATGCTAATGTGGCATAAAGAGTCTTAAGATGTCCTAAGTTCTCGTACGATGTTCAAAGGACTCGTACGAACTCATTAGGCTTATTATGGAGTTTTAAGGTTTCGTACGTTGATGTAAGGTGTTCACAGGAGTTGTAAGGCGCCCTACATTGTACTAACGTTCTTTTCGAGTTGCTAATGTGGCATAAAGAGTCATAAGATGTCCTAAGTTCTCGTACGATGTTCAAAGGACTCGTACGAACTCATTAGGTTTATTATGGAGTTTTAAGGTTTCGTACGGTGTTGTTAGGAGTCGTAAGGCATCCAATGTTATACTAACGTGCTTTTCAAGGTGCTAATATGGAATATAGAGTCGTTAAATACCTTAAGTTGCCGTACGACGTTCAAAGGAATCGGACGAATTCATTAGGTTTATTAAGGAGATTTAAAGTTTCGTAAGGTGATGTATGGTGTTCTAAGGAGTTGTAACGCGTCCTACATTATTCTCACGTGCTTTTCTTGTTACTAATGTCGCAAACTAAGCCGTAACATTTCCTGAGTTGTCATATGACGTTCAAAGGACCTGGACGAATTCATTAGGTTTAGTATGGAATTTTAAGGATTCGTACGGTGTTGTAAGGTGTTGTTTGGAGTTTTAAGGTGTCCTACGTTATTCTAACGTGATTTTCATGGTGCTAATATGGCATTCAATATCTTAAGATGTCCAAACTTGTCGTACGATGTTCAAAGGACTCGGACGAATTCATCAGGTGTATTATGGAGTTTTAAGGTTTCGTACGGTGATGTAAGGTGTTCACAGGAGTTGTAAGGCGCCCTACATTGTACTAACGTTCTTTTTGAGTTGCTAATGTGGCATAAAGAGTCGTAAGATGTCCTAAGTTCTCGTACGATGTTCCAAGGACTCGTACGAACTTATTAGGTTTTTTTATGGAGTTTTAAGGTTTCGTACGGTGTTGTTATGAGTCGTAAGGAGTCCAATGTTATACTAACGTGCTTTTCAAGGTGCTAACATGGAATACAGAGTCGTTAGATATCTTAAGTTGCCGTACGACGTTCAAAGGACTCGGACGAATTCATTAGGTTTATTATGGAGTTTTAAAGTTTCGTACGGTGATGTATGGTGTTCTTAGAAGTTGTAACGCGTCCTACATTATTCAAACGTGCTTTTCTTGTTGCTAATGTAGCAAACTGAGCCGTAACATCTCCTGAGTTGTCATATGACGTTCAAAGGACCTGGACGAATTCATTAGGTTTAGTATGGAATTTTAAGGATTCGTACGGTGTTGTATGGTGTTGTTTGGAGTTTTAAGGTGTCCTTCGTTATTCTAACGTGCTTTTCATGGTGCAAATATGGCATACAAAATCATAAGATGTCCAAACTTGTCGTACGATGTTCAAAGGACTCGGACGAATTCATTAGGTGTATTATGGAGTTTTAAGGTTTCGTACGGTGATGTAAGGTGTTCATAGGAATTGTAAGGCGCCCTACATTGTACGAACGTTCTTTTTGAGTTGCTAATGTGGCATAAAGAGTCGTAAGATGTCCTAAGTTCTCGTACGATGTCCTAAGTTCTCGTACGATGTTCCAAGGACTCGTACGAACTTATTAGGTTTTTTTATGGAGTTTTAAGGTTTCGTACGGTGTTGTTAGGTGTCGTAAGGAGTCCAATGTTATACTAACGTGCTTTTCAAGGTGCTAATATGGAATGCAGAGTCGTTAGATATCTTAAGTTGCCGTACGACGTTCAAAGGACTCGGACGAATTCAATAGGTTTATTATGGAGTTTTAAAGTTTCGTACGGTGATGTATGGTGTTCTTAGAAGTTGTAACGCGTCCTACGTTATTCTAACGTGCTTTTCTTGTTGCTAATGTAGCAAACTGAGCCGTAACATCTCCTGAGTTGTCATATGATGTTCAAAGGACCTGGACGAATTCATTAGGTTTAGTGTGGAATTTTAAGGATTCTTAAGGTGTTTTAAGGTGTTGTTTGGAGTTTTAAGGTGTCCTACATTATACTAGCGTGTTGTTCATGGTGCTAATATGGCATACAAAATCATAAGATGCCCAAACTTGTCGTACGATGTTCAAAAGACTCGGACGAATTCATTAGGTTTATTATGGAGGTTTAAGTTTTCGTACGGTGATGTAAGGTGTTCATAGGAATTGTAAGGCGTCCTACATTGTACTAACGTTCTTTTCGAGATGCTAATGTGGCATAAAGAGTCGTAAGATGTCCTAAGTTCTCATACGATGTTCAAAGGACTCGTACGAACTCATTAGGTTTATTATGGAGTTTTAAGGTTTCGTACGTTGATGTAAGGTGTTCACAGGAGTTTTAAGGCGCCCTACATTGTACTAACGTTCTTTTCGAGTTGCTAATGTGGCATAAAGAGTCGTAAGATGTCCTAAGTTCTCGTACGATGTTCAAAGGACTCGTACGGACTCATTAGGTTTATTATGGAGTTATAAGGTTTCGTACGGTGTTGTTAGGAGTCGTAAGGAGTCCAATGTTATACAAACGTGCTTTTCAAGGTGCTAATATGGAATACAGAGTCGTTAGATATCTTAAGTTGTCGTACGACGTTCAAAGGACTCGGACGAATTCATTAGGTTTATTATGGAGTTTTAAAGTTTCATACGGTGATGTATGGTGTTCTTAGGAGTTGTAACGCGTCCTACATTATTCTATCGTGCTTTTCTTGTTGCTAATGTAGCAAACTGAGCCGTAACATCTCCTGAGTTGTCATATGATGTTCAAAGGACCTGGACGAATTCATTAGGTTTAGTATGGAATTTTAAGGATTCTTACGGTGTTTTAAGGTGTTGTTTGGAGTTTTAAGGTGTCCTAGATTATACTAGCGTGTTTTTCATGGTGCTAATATGGCATACAAAATCATAAGATGCCCAAACTTGTCGTACGATGTTCAAAGGACTCGGACGAATTCGTTAGGTGTATTATGGAGTTTTAAGGTTTCGTACGGTGATGTAAGGTGTTCATAGGAGTTGTAAGGCGTCCTACACTGTACTAACGTTCTTTTCGAGATGCTAATGTGGCATAAAGAGTCTTAAGATGTCCTAAGTTCTCGTACGATGTTCAAAGGACTCGTACGAACTCATTAGGCTTATTATGGAGTTTTAAGGTTTCGTACGTTGATGTAAGGTGTTCACAGGAGTTTTAAGGCGCCCTACATTGTACTAACGTTTTTTTCGAGTTGCTAATGTGGCATAAAGAGTCGTAAGATGTCCTAAGTTCTCGTACGATGTTCAAAGGACTCGTACGAACTCATTAGGTTTATTATGGAGTTTTAAGGTTTCGTACGGTGTTTTAAGGTGTTGTTTGGAGTTTTAAGGTGTCCTACATTATACTAGCGTGTTTTTCATGGTGCTAATTTGGCATACAAAATCATAAGATGCCCAAACTTATCGTACGATGTTCAAAGGACTCGGACGAATTCATTAGGTGTATTATGGAGTTTTAAGGTTTCGTACGGTGATGTAAGGTGTTCATAGGAGTTGTAAGGCGTCCTACATTGTACTAACGTTCTTTTCGAGATGCTAATGTGGCATAAAGAGTTGTAAGATGTCCTAAGTTCTCGTACGATGTTCAAAGGACTCGTACGAACTCATTAGGTTTATTATGGAGTTTTAAGGTTTCATACGGTGTTCTTAGGAGTCGTAAGGCGTCCAATGTTATACAAACGTGCTTTTCAAGGTGCTAATATGGAATACAGAGTGGTTAGATATCTTAAGTTGCCGTACGACGTTCAAAGGACTCGGACGAATTCATTAGGTTTATTATGGATATTTAAAGTTTCGTACGGTGATGTATGGTGTTCTTAGGAGTTGTAACGCATCCTACATTATTCTAACGTGCTTTTCTTGTTGCTAATGTAGCAAACTGAGCCGTAACATCTCCTGAGTTGTCATATGATGTTCAAAGGACATGGACGAATTCATTAGATTTAGTATGGAATTTTAAGGATTCTTACGGTGTTTTAAGGTGTTGTTTGGAGTTTTAAGGTGTCCTACATTATACTAGCGTGTTTTTCATGGTGCTAATATGGCATACAAAATCATAAGATGCCCAAACTTGTCGTGCGATGTTCAAAGGACTCGGACGAAATCATTAGGTGTATTATGGAGTTTTAAGGTTTCGTACGTTGATGTAAGGTGTTCACAGGAGTTGTAAGGCGCCCTACATTGTACTAACGTTCTTTTCGAGTTACTAATGTGGCATAAAGAGACATAAGATGTCCTAAGTTCTCGTACGATGTTCAAAGGACTCGTACGAACTCATTAGGTTTTATATGGAGTTTTAAGGTTTCGTACGGTGTTGTTAGGAGTCGTAAGGCATCCAATGTTATACTAACGTGCTTTTCAAGGTGCTAATATGGAATACAGAGTCGTTAGATATCTTAAGTTGCCGTACGACGTTCAAAGGACTCGGACGAATTCATTAGGTTTATTAAGGAGATTTAAAGTTTCGTAAGGTGATGTATGGTGTTCTAAGGAGTTGTAACGCGGCCTACATTATTCTAACGTGCTTTTCTTGTTACTAATTTCGCAAACTGAGCCGTAACATTTCCTGAGTTGTCATATGACGTTCAAAGGACCTGGACGAATTCATTAGGTTTAGTATGGAATTTTAAGGATTCGTACGGTGTTGTAAGGTGTTGTTTGGAGTTTTAAGGTGTCCTACGTTATTCTAACGTGCTTTTCATGGTGCTAATATGGCATACAAAATCATAAGATGCCCAAACTTGTCGTACGATGTTCAAAGGACTCGGACGAATTCATTAGGTGTATTATGGAGTTTTAAGGTTTCGTACGGTGATGTAAGGTGTTCATAGGAGTTGTAAGGCGTCCTACATTGTACTAACGTTCTTTTCGAGATGCTAATGTGGCATAAAGAGTCGTAAGATGTCCTAAGTTCTCGTACGATGTTCAAAGGACTCGTACGAACTCATTAGGTTTATTATGGAGTTTTAAGGTTTCATACGGTGTTGTTAGGAGTCGTAAGGCGTCCAATGTTATACAAACGTGCTTTTCAAGGTGCTAATATGGAATATAGAGTCGTTAGATATCTTAAGTTGCCGTACGACGTTCAAAGGACTCGGACGAATTCATTAGGTTTATTATGGATATTTAAAGTTTCGTACGGTGATGTATGGTGTTCTTAGGAGTTGTAACGCGTCCTACATTATTCTAACGTGCTTTTCTTGTTGCTAATGTAGCAAACTGAGCCGTAACATCTCCTGAGTTGTCATATGATGTTCAAAGGACCTGGACGAATTCATTAGATTTAGTATGGAATTTTAAGGATTCTTACGGTGTTTTAAGGTGTTGTTTGGAGTTTTAAGGTGTCCTACATTATACTAGCGTGTTTTTCATGGTGCTAATATGGCATACAAAATCATAAGATGCCCAAACTTGTCGTGCGATGTTCAATGGACTCGGACGAAATCATTAGGTGTATTATGGAGTTTTAAGGTTTCGTACGTTGATGTAAGGTGTTCACAGGAGTTGTAAGGCGCCCTACATTGTAGTAACGTTCTTTTCGAGTTGCTAATGTGGCATAAAGAGACATAAGATGTCCTAAGTTCTCGTACGATGTTCAAAGGACTCGTACGAACTCATTAGGTTTTATATGGAGTTTTAAGGTTTCGTACGGTGTTGTTAGGAGTCGTAAGGCATCCAATGTTATACTAACGTGCTTTTCAAGGTGCTAATATGGAATACAGAGTCGTTAGATATCTTAAGTTGCCGTACGACGTTCAAAGGACTCGGACGAATTCATTAGGTTTATTAAGGAGATTTAAAGTTTCGTAAGGTGATGTATGGTGTTCTAAGGAGTTGTAACGCGTCCTACATTATTCTCACGTGCTTTTCTTGTTACTAATTTCGCAAACTGAGCCGTAACATTTCCTGAGTTGTCATATGACGTTCAAAGGACCTGGACGAATTCATTAGGTTTAGTATGGAATTTTAAGGATTCGTACGGTGTTGTAAGGTGTTGTTTGGAGTTTTAAGGTGTCCTACGTTATTCTAACGTGCTTTTCATGGTGCTAATATGGCATACAAAATCTTAAGATGTCCAAACTTGTCGTACGATGTTCAAAGGACTCGGACGAATTCATCAGGTGTATTATGGAGTTTTAAGGTTTCGTACGGTGATGTAAGGTGTTCACAGGAGTTGTAAGGCGCCCTACATTGTACTAACGTTCTTTTTGAGTTGCTAATGTGGCATAAAGAGTCGTAAGATGTCCTAAGTTCTCGTACGATGTTCCAAGGACTCGTACGAACTTATTAGGTTTATTATGGAGTTTTAAGGTTTCGTACGGTGTTGTTAGGAGTCGTAAGGCGTCCAATGTTATACTAATGTGCTTTTCAAGGTGCTAATTATGGAATACAGAGTTGTTAGATATCTTAAGTTGCCGTACGTCGTTCAAAGGACTCAGACGAATTCATTATTTTTATTATGGAGTTTTAATGTTTCGTACGGTGATGTATGGTGTTCTTGGGAGTTGTAACGCGTCCTACATTATTATAACGTGCTTTTCTTTTTGCTAATGTAGCAAACTGAGCCGTAATATCTCCTGACTTGTCATATGATGTTCAAAGGACCTGGACGAATTCATTAGGTTTAGTATGGAATTTTAAGGATTCTTAAGGTGTTTTAAGGTGTTGTTTGGAGTTTTAAGGTGTCCTACATTATACTAGCGTGTTTTTAATGGTGCTAATATGGCATACAAAATCATAAGATGCCCAAACTTGTCGTACGATGTTCAAAGGACTCGGACGAATTCATTAGGTGTATTATGGAGTTTTAAGGTTTCGTACGGTGATGTAAGGTGTTCATAGGAGTTGTAAGGCGTCCTACATTGTACTAACGTTCTTTTCGAGATGCTAATGTGGCATAAAGAGTCGTAAGATGTCCTAAGTTCTCATACGATGTTCAAAGGACTCGTACGAACTCATTAGGTTTATTATGGAGTTTTAAGGTTTCGTACGTTGATGTAAGGTGTTCACAGGAGTTTTAAGGCGCCCTACATTGTACTAACGTTCTTTTCGAGTTGCTAATGTGGCATAAAGAGTCGTAAGATGTCCTAAGTTCTCGTACGATGTTCAAAGGACTCGTACGAACTCATTAGGTTTATTATGGAGTTTTAAGGTTTCGTACGGTGTTTTAAGGTGTTGTTTGGAGTTTTAAGGTGTCCTGCATTATACTAGCGTGTTTTTCATGGTGCTAATTTGGCATACAAAATCATAAGATGCCCAAACTTGTCGTACGATGTTCAAAGGACTCGGACGAATTCATTAGGTGTATTATGGAGTTTTAAGGTTTCGTACGTTGATGTAAGGTGTTCACAGGAGTTGTAAGGCGCCCTACATTGTACTAATGTTCTTTTCGTGTTGCTAATGTGGCATAAAGAGTCATAAGATGTCCTAAGTTCTCGTACGATGTTCAAAGGACTCGTACGAACTCATTAGGTTTTATATGGAGTTTTAAGGTTTCGTACGGTGTTGTTAGGAGTCGTAAGGCATCCAATGTTATACTAACGTGCTTTTCAAGGTGCTAATATGGAATACAGAGTCGTTAGATATCTTAAGTTGCCGTACGACGTTCAAAGGACTCGGACGAATTCATTAGGTTTATTAAGGAGATTTAAAGTATCGTAAGGTGATGTATGGTGTTCTAAGGAGTTGTAACGCGTCCTACATTATTCTCACGTGCTTTTCTTGTTACTAATTTTGCAAACTGAGCCGTAACATTTCCTGAGTTGTCATATGACGTTCAAAGGACCTGGACGAATTCATTAGGTTTAGTATGGAATTTTAAGGATTCGTACGGTGTTGTAAGGTGTTGTTTGGAGTTTTAAGGTGTCCTACGTTATTCTAACGTGCTTTTCATGGTGCTAATAAGGCATACAAAATCTTAAGATGTCCAAACTTGTCGTACGATGTTCAAAGGACTCGGACGAATTCATCAGGTGTATTATGGAGTTTCAAGGTTTCGTACGGTGATGTAAGGTGTTCACAGGAGTTGTAAGGCGACCTACATTGTACTAACGTTCTTTTTGAGTTGCGAATGTGGCATAAAGAGTCGTAAGATGTCCTAAGTTCTCGTACGATGTTCCAAGGACTCGTACGAACTTATTAGGTTTATTATGGAGTTTTAAGGTTTCGTACGGTGTTGTTAGGAGTCGTAAGGCGTCCAATGTTATACTAACGTGCTTTTCAAGGTGCTAATTATGGAATACAGAGTTGTTAGATATCTTAAGTTGCCGTACGTCGTTCAAAGGACTCGGACGAATTCATTATTTTTATTATGGAGTTTTAATGTTTCGTACGGTGATGTATGGTTTTCTTGGGAGTTGTAACGCGTCCTACATTATTATAACGTGCTTTTCTTGTTGCTAATGTAGCAAACTGAGGCGTAATATCTCCTGACTTGTCATACGATGTTCAAAGGACCTGGACGAATTCATTAGGTTTAGTATGGAATTTTAAGGATTCTTACGGGGTTTTAAGGTGTTGTTTGGAGTTTTAAGGTGTCCTACATTATACTAGCGTGTTTTTCATGGTGCTAATATGGCATACAAAATCATAAGATGCCCAAACTTGTCGTATGATGTTCAAAGGACTCGGACGAATTCATTAGGTGTATTATGGAGTTTTAAGGTTTCGTACGGTGATGTAAGGTGTTCATAGGAGTTGTAAGGCGTCCTACATTGTACTAATGTTCTTTTCGAGATGCTAATGTGGCATAAAGAGTCGTAAGATGTCCTAAGTTCTCGTACGATGTTCAAAGGACTCGTACGAACTCATTAGGTTTATTATGGAGTTTTAAGGTTTCGTACGGTGTTTTAAGGTGTTGTTTGGAGTTTTAAGGTGTCCTACATTATACTAGCGTGTTTTTCATGGTGCTAATTTGGCATACAAAATCATAAGATGCCCAAACTTGTCGTACGATGTTCAAAGGACTCGGACGAATTCATTAGGTGTATTATGGAGTTTTAAGGTTTCGTACGGTGATGTAAGGTGTTCATAGGAGTTGTAAGGCGTCCTACATTGTACTAACGTTCTTTTCGAGATGCTAATGTGGCATAAAGAGTCGTAAGATGTCCTAAGTTCTCGTACGATGTTCAAAGGACTCGTACGAACTCATTAGGTTTATTATGGAGTTTTAAGGTTTCATACGGTGTTGTTAGGAGTCGTAAGGCGTCCAATGTTATACAAACGTGCTTTTCAAGGTGCTAATATGGAATACAGAGTCGTTAGATATCTTAAGTTGCCGTACGACGTTCAAAGGACTCGGACGAATTCATTAGGTTTATTATGGATATTTAAAGTTTCGTACGGTGATGTATGGTGTTCTTAGGAGTTGTAACGCGTCCTACATTATTCTAACGTGCTTTTCTTGTTGCTAATGTAGCAAACTGAGCCGTAACATCTCCTGAGTTGTCATATGATGTTCAAAGGACCTGGACGAATTCATTAGATTTAGTATGGAATTTTAAGGATTCTTACGGTGTTTTAAGGTGTTGTTTGGAGTTTTAAGGTGTCCTACATTATACTAGCGTGTTTTTCATGGTGCTAATATGGCATACAAAATCATAAGATGCCCAAACTTGTCGTGCGATGTTCAAAGGACTCGGACGAATTCATTAGGTGTATTATGGAGTTTTAAGGTTTCGTACGTTGATGTAAGGTGTTCACAGGAGTTGTAAGGCGCCCTACATTGTACTAACGTTCTTTTCGTGTTGCTAATGTGGCATAAAGAGTCATAAGATGTCCTAAGTTCTCGTACGATGTTCAAAGGACTCGTACGAACTCATTAGGTTTTATATGGAGTTTTAAGGTTTCGTACGGTGTTGTTAGGAGCCGTAAGGCATCCAATGTTATACTAACGTGCTTTTCAAGGTGCTAATATGGAATACAGAGTCGTTAGATATCTTAAGTTGCCGTACGACGTTCAAAGGACTCGGACGAATTCATTAGGTTTATTAAGGAGATTTAAAGTATCGTAAGGTGATGTATGGTGTTCTAAGGAGTTGTAACGCGTCCTACATTATTCTCACGTGCTTTTCTTGTTACTAATTTTGCAAACTGAGCCGTAACATTTCCTGAGTTGTCATATGACGTTCAAAGGACCTGGACGAATTCATTAGGTTTAGTATGGAATTTTAAGGATTCGTACGGTGTTGTAAGTTGTTGTTTGGAGTTTTAAGGTGTCCTACGTTATTCTAACGTGCTTTTCATGGTGCTAATATGGCATACAAAATCTTAAGATGTCCAAACTTGTCGTACGATGTTCAAAGGACTCGGACGAATTCATCAGGTGTATTATGGAGTTTTAAGGTTTCGTACGGTGATGTAAGGTGTTCACAGGAGTTGTAAGGCGACCTACATTGTACTAACGTTCTTTTTGAGTTGCGAATGTGGCATAAAGAGTCGTAAGATGTCCTAAGTTCTCGTACGATGTTCCAAGGACTCGTACGAACTTATTAGGTTTATTATGGAGTTTTAAGGTTTCGTACGGTGTTGTTAGGAGTCGTAAGGCGTCCAATGTTATACTAACGTGCTTTTCAAGGTGCTAATTATGGAATACAGAGTTGTTAGATATCATAAGTTGCCGTACGTCGTTCAAAGGACTCGGACGAATTCATTATTTTTATTATGGAGTTTTAATGTTTCGTACGGTGATGTATGGTGTTCTTGGGAGTTGTAACGCGTCCTACATTATTATAACGTGCTTTTCTTGTTGCTAATGTAGCAAACTGAGCCGTAATATCTCCTGACTTGTCATATGATGTTCAAAGGACCTGGACGAATTCATTAGGTTTAGTATGGAATTTTAAGGATTCTTACGGGGTTTTAAGGTGTTGTTTGGAGTTTTAAGGTGTCCTACATTATACTAGCGTGTTTTTCATGGTGCTAATATGGCATACAAAATCATAAGATGCCCAAACTTGTCGTATGATGTTCAAAGGACTCGGACGAATTCATTAGGTGTATTATGGAGTTTTAAGGTTTCGTACGGTGATGTAAGGTGTTCATAGGAGTTGTAAGGCGTCCTACATTGTACTAATGTGCTTTTCGAGATGCTAATGTGGCATAAAGAGTCGTAAGATGTCCTAAGTTCTCGTACGATGTTCAAAGGACTCGTACGAACTCATTAGGTTTATTATGGAGTTTTAAGGTTTCGTGCGTTGATGTAAGGTGTTCACAGGAGTTTTAAGGCGCCCTACATTGTACTAACGTTCTTTTCGAGTTGCTAATGTGGCATAAAGAGTCGTAAGATGTCCTAAGTTCTCGTACGATGTTCAAAGGACTCGTACGAACTCATTAGGTTTATTAAGGAGTTTTAAGGTTTCGTACGGTGTTGTTAGGAGTCGTAAGGCGTCCAATGTTATACAAACGTGCTTTTCAAGGTGCTAATATGGAATACAGAGTCGTTAGATATCTTAAGTTGCCGTACGACGTTCAAAGGACTCGGACGAATTCATTAGGTTTATTATAGATATTTAAAGTTTCGTAAGGTGATGTATGGTGTTCTTAGGAGTTGTAACGCGTCCTACATTATTCTAACGTGCTTTTCTTGTTGATAATGTAGCAAACTGAGCCGTAACATCTCCTGAGTTGTCATATGATGTTCAAACGACCTGGACGAATTCATTAGGTTTAGTATGGAATTTTAAGGATTCTTACGTTGTTTTAAGGTGTTGTTTGGAGTTTTAAGGTGTCCTACATTATACTAGCGGGTTTTTCATGGTGCTAATATGGCATACAAAATCATTAGATGCCCAAACTTGTCGTACGATGTTCAAAGGACTCGGACGAATTCATTAGGTGTATTATGGAGTTTTAAGGTTTCGTACGTTGATGTAAGGTGTTCACAGGAGTTTTAAGGCGTCCTACATTGTACTAACGTTCTTTTCAAGTTGCTAATGTGGCATAAAGAGTCGTAAGATGTCCTAAGTTCTCGTATGATGTTCAAAGGACTCGTACGAACTCATTAGGTTTATTATGGAGTTTTAAGGTTTCGTACGGTGTTGTAAGGAGTCGTAAGGCGTCCAATGTTATACAAACATGCTTTTCAAGGTGCTAATATGGAATACAGAGTCGTTAGATATCTTAAGTTGCCGTACGACGTTCAAAGGACTCAGACGAATTCATTAGGTTTATTATGGAGATTTAAAGTTTCGTACGGTGATGTATGGTGTTCTTAGGAGTTGTAACGCGTCCGACATTATTCTAACGTGCTTTTCTTGTTGCTAATGTAGCAAACTGAGCCGTAACATCTCCTGAGTTGTCATATGATGTTCAAAGGACCTGGACGAATTCATTAGGTTTAGTATGGAATTTTAAGGATTCTTACGGTGTTTTAAGGTGTTGTTTGGAGTTTTAAGGTGTCCTACATAATACTAGCGTGTTTTTCATGGTGCTAATATGGCATACAAAATCATAAGATGCCCAGACTTGTCGTACGATGTTCCAAGGACTCGGACGAATTCATTAGGTGTATTATGGAGTTTTAAGGTTTCGTACGGTGATGTAAGGTGTTCATAGGAGTTGTAAGGCGTCCTACATTGTACTAACATTCTTTTCGAGATGCTAATGTGGCATAAAGAGTCGTAAGATGTCCTAAGTTCTCGTACGATGTTCAAAGGACTCGTACGAACTCATTTCGTTTATTATGGAGTTTTAAGGTTTCGTACGGTGTTGTTAGGAGTCGTAAGGCGTCCAATGTTATACAAACATGCTTTTCAAGGTGCTAATATGGAATACAGAGTCGTTAGATATCTTAAGTTGCCGTACGACGTTCAAAGGACTCAGACGAATTCATTAGGTTTATTATGGAGATTTAAAGTTTCGTACGGTGATGTATGGTGTCCTTAGGAGTTGTAACGCGTCCGACATTATTCTAATGTGCTTTTCTTGTTGCTAATGTAGCAAACTGAGCCGTAACATCTCCTGAGTTGTCATATGATGTTCAAAGGACCTGGACGAATTCATTAGGTTTAGTATGGAATTTTAAGGATTCTTACGGTGTTTTAAGGTGTTGTTTGGAGTTTTAAGGTGTCCTACATTATACTAGCGTGTTTTTCATGGTGCTAATACGACATACAAAATCTTAAGATGCCCAAACTTGTCGTACGATGTTCAAAGGACTCGGAGGAATTCATTAGGTGTATTATGGAGTTTTAAGGTTTTGTACGGTGACGTAAGGTGTTCATAGGAGTTGTAAGGCGTCCTACATTGTACTAACATTCTTTTCGAGATGCTAATGTGGCATAAAGAGTCGTAAGATGTCCTAAGTTCTCGTACGATGTTCAAAGGACTCGTACGAACTCATTAGGTTTATTATGGAGTTTTAAGGTTTCGTACGGTGATGTAAGGTGTTGATAGGAGTTGTAAGGCGTCCTACATTGTACTAACGTTCTTTTCGACATGCTAATGTGGCATAAATAGTCGTAAGATGTCCTAAGTTCTCGTCCGATGTTCAAAGGATTCGTACGAACTCATTAGGTTTATTATGGAGTTTTAAAGTTTCGTACGGTGATGTAAGGTGTTCATAGGAGTTGTAAGGCGCCCTACATTGTATTAACGTTCTTTTCAAGTTGCTAATGTGGCATAAAGAGTCGTAAGATGTCCTAAGTTCTCGTACGATGTTCAAAGGACTCGTACGAACTCATTAGGTTTATTATGGAGTTTTAAGGTTTCGTACGGCGTTGTTAGGAGTCGTAAGGCGTCCAATGTTATACTAACGTGCTTTTCAAGGTGCTAAAATGGAATACTGAGTCGCTAGATATCTTATGTTGCCGTACGACGTTCAAACGACTCGGAAGAATTCATTAGGTTTATTATGGAGATTTAAAGTTTCGTACGGTGATGTATGGTGTCTTAGGAGTTGTAACGCGTTCTACATTATTCTAACGTGCTTTTCTTGTTGCTAATGTAGCAAACTGAGCCGTAACATCTCCTGAGTTGTCATATGATGTTCAAAGGACCTGGACGAATTCATTAGGTTTAGTATGGAATTTTAAGGATTCTTACGGTGTTTTAAGGTGTTGTTTGGAGTTTTAAGGTGTCCTACATTATACTAGCGTGTTTTTCATGGTGCTAATATGGCATACAAAATCATAAGATGCCCAAACTTGTCGTACGATGTTCCAAGGACTCGGAGGAATTCATTAGGTGTATTATGGAGTTTTAAGGTTTTGTACGGTGATGTAAGGTGTTCATAGGAGTTGTAAGGCGTCCTACATTGTACTAACATTCTTTTCGAGATGCTAATGTGGCATAAAGAGTCGTAAGATGTCCTAAGTTCTCGTACGATGTTCAAAGGACTCGTACGAACTCATTAGGTTTATTATGGAGTTTTAAGGTTTCGTACGGTGATGTAAGGTGTTGATAGGAGTTGTAAGGCGTCCTACATTGTACTAACGTTCTTTTCGACATGCTAATGTGGCATAAATAGTCGTAAGATGTCCTAAGTTCTCGTCCGATGTTCAAAGGATTCGTACGAACTCATTAGGTTTATTATGGAGTTTTAAAGTTTCGTACGGTGTTGTAAGGTGTTCATAGGAGTTGTAAGGCGCCCTACATTGTACTAACGTTCTTTTCAAGTTGCTAATGTGGCATAAAGAGTCGTAAGATGTCCTAAGTTCTCGTACGATGTTCAAAGGACTCGTACGAACTCATTAGGTTTATTATGGAGTTTTAAGGTTTCGTACGGCGTTGTTAGGAGTCGTAAGGCGTCCAATGTTATACTAACGTGCTTTTCAAGGTGCTAAAATGGAATACTGAGTCGCTAGATATCTTATGTTGCCGTACGACGTTCAAACGACTCGGAAGAATTCATTAGGTTTATTATGGAGATTTAAAGTTTCGTACGGTGATGTATGGTGTTCTTAGGAGTTGTAACGCGTTCTACATTATTCTAACGTGCTTTTCTTGTTGCTAATGTAGCAAACTGAGCCGTAACATCTCCTGAGTTGTCATATGATGTTCAAAGGACCTGGACGAATTCATTAGGTTTAGTATGGAATTTTAAGGATTCTTACGGTGTTTTAAGGTGTTGTTTGGAGTTTTAAGGTGTCCTACATTATACTAGCGTGTTTTTCATGGTGCTAATATGGCATACAAAATCATAAGATGCCCAAACTTGTCGTACGATGTTCCAAGGACTCGGAGGAATTCATTAGGTGTATTATGGAGTTTTAAGGTTTTGTACGGTGATGTAAGGTGTTCATAGGAGTTGTAAGGCGTCCTACATTGTACTAACATTCTTTTCGAGATGCTAATGTGGCATAAAGAGTCGTAAGATGTCCTAAGTTCTCGTACGATGTTCAAAGGACTCGTACGAACTCATTAGGTTTATTATGGAGTTTTAAGGTTTCGTACGGTGATGTAAGGTGTTGATAGGAGTTGTAAGGCGTCCTACATTGTACTAACGTTCTTTTCGACATGCTAATGTGGCATAAATAGTCGTAAGATGTCCTAAGTTCTCGTCCGATGTTCAAAGGATTCGTACGAACTCATTAGGTTTATTATGGAGTTTTAAAGTTTCGTACGGTGTTGTAAGGTGTTCATAGGAGTTGTAAGGCGCCCTACATTGTACTAACGTTCTTTTCAAGTTGCTAATGTGGCATAAAGAGTCGTAAGATGTCCTAAGTTCTCGTACGATGTTCAAAGGACTCGTACGAACTCATTAGGTTTATTATGGAGTTTTAAGGTTTCGTACGGCGTTGTTAGGAGTCGTAAGGCGTCCAATGTTATACTAACGTGCTTTTCAAGGTGCTAAAATGGAATACTGAGTCGCTAGATATCTTATGTTGCCGTACGACGTTCAAACGACTCGGAAGAATTCATTAGGTTTATTATGGAGATTTAAAGTTTCGTACGGTGATGTATGGTGTTCTTAGGAGTTGTAACGCGTTCTACATTATTCTAACGTGCTTTTCTTGTTGCTAATGTAGCAAACTGAGCCGTAACATCTCCTGAGTTGTCATATGATGTTCAAAGGACCTGGACGAATTCATTAGGTTTAGTATGGAATTTTAAGGATTCTTACGGTGTTTTAAGGTGTTGTTTGGAGTTTTAAGGTGTCCTACATTATACTAGCGTGTTTTTCATGGTGCTAATATGGCATACAAAATCATAAGATGCCCAAACTTGTCGTACGATGTTCCAAGGACTCGGACGAATTCATTAGGTGTATTATGGAGTTTTAAGGTTTCGTACGGTGATGTAAGGTGTTCATAGGAGTTGTAAGGCGTCCTACATTGTACTAACGTTCTTTTCGAGATGCTAATGTGGCATAAAGAGTCGTAAGATGTCCTAAGTTCTCGTACGATGTTCAAAGGACTCGTACGAACTCATTAGGTTTATTATGGAGTTTTAAGGTTTCGTACGGTGATGTAAGGTGTTCATAGGAGTTGTAAGGCGCCCTACATTGTACTAACGTTCTTTTCGAGTTGCTAATGTGGCATAAAGAGTCGTAAGATGTCCTAAGTTCTCGTACGATGTTCAAAGGACTCGTATGAACTCATTTCGTTTATTATGGAGTTTTAAGGTTTCGTACGGTGTTGTTAGGAGTCGTAAGGCGTCCAATGTTATACAAATGTTCTTTTCAAGGTGCTAATACGGAATACAGAGTCGTTAGATATCTTAAGTTGCCTTACGACGTTCAAAGGACTCGGACAAATTCATTAGGTTTATTATGGAGATTTAAAGTTTCGTACGGTGATGTATGGTGTTCTTAGGAGTTGTAAGGCGTCCTACATTGTACTAACGTTCTTTTCGAGATGCTAATGTGGCATAAAGAGTCGTAAGATGTCCTAAGTTCTCGTACGATGTTCGAAGGACTCATACGAACTCATTAGGTTTATTATGGAGTTTTAAGGTTTCGTACGTTGATGTAAGGTGTTCACAGGAGTTTTAAGGCACCCTACATTGTACTAACGTTCTTTTCTAGTTGCTAATGTGGCATAAAGAGTCGTAAGATGTCCTAAGTTCTCGTACGATGTTCAAAGGACTCGTACGAACTCATTAGGTTTATTATGGAGTTTTAAGGTTTCGTACGGTGTTGTTAGGAGTCGTAAGGCGTCCAATGTTATACAAACGTGCTTTTCAAGGTGCTAATATGGAATACAGAGTCGTTAGATATCTTAAGTTGCCGTACGACGTTCAAAGGACTCGGACTAATTCATTAGGTTTATTATGGAGATTTAAAGTTTCGTACGGTGATGTATGGTGTTCTTAGGAGTTGTAACACGTCCTACAATACTCTAACGTGCTTTTCTTGTTGCTAATGTAGCAAACTGAGCCGTAACATCTACTGAGTTGTCATATGATGTTCAAAGGACCTGGACGAATTCATTAGGTTTAGTATGGAATTTTAAGGATTCTTACGTTGTTTTAAGGTGTTGTTTGGAGTTTTAAGGTGTCCTACATTATACTAGCGTGTTTTTCATGGTGCTAATATGGCATACAAAATCATAAGATGCCCAAACTTGTCGTACGATGTTCAAAGGACTCGGACGAATTCATTAGGTGTATTATGGAGTTTTAAGGTTTCGTACGGTGATGTAAGGTGTTCATAGGAGTTGTAAGGCGTCCTACATTGTACTAACGTTCTTTTCGAGATGCTAATGTGGCATAAAGAGTCTTAAGATGTCCTAAGTTCTCGTACGATGTTCAAAGGACTCGTACGAACTCATTAGGTTTATTATGGAGTTTTAAGGTTTCGTACGTTGATGTAAGGTGTTCACAGGAGTTTTAAGGCATCCTACATTGTACTAACGTTCTTTTCAAGTTGCTAATGTGGCATAAAGAGTCGTAAGATGTCCTAAGTTCTCGTATGATGTTCAAAGGACTCGTACGAACTCATTAGGTTTATTATGGAGTTTTAAGGTTTCGTACGGTGTTGTTAGGAGTCGTAAGGTGTGACACCCGGCAAATTTCGGTCAATATTCGTACTAGCTTAAAACGTGCTTATTATTTTGTGATGCGTCATTTGATTTAATTATGATAATTAATGTGTTATTAAAGTTAGATAAGCCCATTTTTGTGCTTTGTTTTGCATTTCATGATTTTTGAAATTGCTTAATCGCGTAGCGGTTAAATACCCGGTAATGAACGTTGGTGACTGCCTGATAAATTTTAACAGTCCAATAATTGATATAATGCTCGAAATAGCATCAAATAATATATTTTGGGTGTGTGTAAGTGAAAACGTAATAAAAACTAAAAGCGATGTATTTTATCCGATGTTTTTCCGATTATCGCGTGTGTTTCAGTTTTTGCCCGGTTTTTCCGGTTTTACTATTTTAAGAGTAAAATAATAATATTGGAAGTATTATGGCAAATATGGTGTTAAAAGTTACAAGACTTGAAATTTTATACAAGATTTAAGTGTGTAATGTGTTTAATTAAAATGGTATTAAAATTTCTTTTTTTTTTTTAACAAAATCCGGCCCAAGGCCTTTAATACCACCTCAAATCCCTCAAAAATCTTTCAACTATCCCTTACACATTTCCCACAACACTCAACCTCCTTCTCCACTTCCACACACTAACCTTTACTATCCCAACACTCCATTTCTTCTTCTTTTCTTCTCCAATCCGAAAATCCACCACCACCACTCAAAAAAAATCAGCCAACACCCTCCCACACACTCTCCACAATCATTTCTTGCATCTTGTTGCAAAGACTTGAGTATTTGTGGCCTTGGAAGCAAGAGTGTGTATTCAAGAGGTGTTTAAGGCTAAAATCCATTCTCTTCATCTTATCTAGTGTTCATCTAAGGTAGGAACACTTTTCATTTTGATTTTTATGATTTAAAAGTGTTCAAGATGGTGTTCTTGAAGTGTTGTTCACCAAACCCTAAACCAAAAGATGAATGTTTTTGAAATGGAAATGGGTTTTCAAAATGGGTGTGTGTGTGTGCATGTGTGTGTCCGTAAGTATGTATGTACATATATATGTGTGTGAGTTTTTGATTTTTAAAAACAAGATTTCATAAGTGTAAAATGAATGGTTTTGAAAGTTTGATAAAGGAAAAGGGAAGAAAATGAACAAGTTTATGTTATGTGTGTTCATCAAAACATGATTTTGGGTGTATATGTATGTGGATCCGTATGTATATGTGTGTGTACGTGTATTTACATGTTAGTATCATCAAGTAAAAATTGTGTTCTTGCGTTGATAATGTTTATGTCAAAGTGTTGAAAGGTTGTTTTGTTAGAAAATGGGATAAAATGAATAAGTGTGTGCTAGTTGTGATATTGAAATATGAATGTATGTATGTATGTATATGAAACCGTATGTATGTATGTATGTATGTGTGAATATATGCTAGTTGGTATTATGATGTGTATTTACACTTAAATTGTTTAGATCTTAACATGCAAATAGGTATTAATGAAAATATGATAATAAGGTCACTAAATGATTTTGAATAACATGAAAAAGTGTTAGGAAAATACTTACAAAAATATGGTCATATGACATGAAATTGGAAGATGTTATTTTTGTGAAAAACTTGCTACATGTTTATTTGTGAAATTGCTAGATGAAAGCATGATAAGTGTTTTGTTATGATGATTATGATATTATGAAATACATGATTTCTTAAAGTGTAAAAATTGTTTTTAGATGTATGAAATATTAATGTAAGTAGTGATATATGATACTTGGAGTTTAAAAAGACTTAAAATGTAATTTTTATACATTTTTGTAAAGATATAAAAACTAATTTATATTCTGAGTTAAATCATATTTTTGAATATTTATAAACTTTATAAAATAAGTATTTTAAATGTATTATAAGAAAGATGTGATTAAACCTTACAAATAACGGTTTTCGATACGAAAATACGCGTAAAACGCATCGATTTTAGCTTAAAAATGTAGATATGTAAAAATATTATTTTCAACAGATTATAAAGTATATTTTTATATAAAAATATGAGATTTAAAGTTTGGTACAAAAACTTAGAGTTTTAAACTCAAAAACGTGCAAACTATGTACCCGGAAAAGCCGAAAACGAAGATTTTCGACTCTAAAACGTAATATTTTTGCAAACTGATTTGGATCAGAAACTTTGGTCATATTTTTAATTTAACCTACTGATATAAAAGTATTTATAAAGTAATGACAAAAATACGGGTATTGGGTTGCTTTCCGTGACCCGAAAACGTTCCCGAAAATGTTGAAATTGACATGTTTAGCTAATATTGTGATTTGTATGGAAAATATATGAAATATGATTTTTGTTATGTGACAATATGTTTAGATATATATAATTTCATATGATTAATAAGTTGTTTATGAAAACATGGTTAAATGTCCCGTTAAGTGCTAACCGTCATGTTGAAAATTGCATACTAGTTAACTAGAGAAAAATGTATATTTTTCTAAGTGTTATGAACTTTTACTTATGACACGAGAATATTAAATTATATTTTCCTAAGTATATGAATAATATTGGATAAGTAAAGGTGTTTGTTTTACTTAGAAAAGTTAAAGGACTAAATATGACTTTTATGTGTCACTACATTTGTGCTATATGTGTTTATGTGATTAGTAGTATGAAAGCTAATCAAAGAATCACAAAATAACAAAGTGTGTTATTATATATGTAATATTAATCGAAGGCAAAGATCACCAACGGGTCATTAAAATTAAGGGTTGTTTTTGTAAATGAAATGTTTTCCCATAAGTCTAGTTAGGTTTTGGTGAACAACCTACATGGTTTTAGACTTGATATATATGTGCATCTTTTGAACGGGTCCTTTGTGTATAGGATGTTCTTAGGTGGTGTTATTGTTGGGCTTATATGTTCTAGCTTTTGGCGTATCCACTGTGAGTTCTTCGGCCCATTTTTAAATAACGTTTTATTTAACTGTTTTGGGGGAAAAACATGTATTTGTTTATAATGTTTTGAAATGAATTGGAGACATGTGAGTTCTTCGGCCCCTTTTTAAATAATGTTTTATTTAACTGTTTTGGGGGAAAACATGTATTCGTTTACGATGTTTTAATATGAATTGGGAGACATGTGAGTTTCTCGGCCCTTTTTTAAATAATGTTTTATTTACATGTTTTGGGGGAAAAACTTGTATTTGTTTATGATGTTTTGATATGAATTTGGAGACATGTGAGTTCTTCGGCCCCTTTTTAAATAACGTTTTATTTAACTGTTTTGGGGAAAAACATGTATTTGTTTATAATGTTTTGATATGAATTGAGAGACCTGTGAGTGTCTCGGCCCCTTTTTAAATAATGTTTTATTTAAATATTTTCGGGGGAAAAACATGTATTTTGTTTATGTTGGTTTGGATATGTATTGGGAGACGGGTATTGTTGTTGACCAAAATGATGGCATGAGTGTTTGATGAATTTACGCGTAATGCCCTCTCATAATCATTAATTTCTCTTGGAGTGAGAAACCACAGGTTATATTGGTAGATCTATCGGGATTGGAATTCCGCCCCTCGTGATCAGTCGCTCTGATCGTGTTGACATGCGGGGGAATATAAGTTGATTGTTGTGAGGGAACTTCGTTTCTTGGTTTGATTATGGACTCATGACTTTGATGATTCATTTGTCTTTGGGCCTTGCAAACCCTTTGACGTATGGTCGTGTTGATGTCTCAAAGCCAAGCATATCTATTGTGAATGAAAAGTGATTTTTCTTATGATTAAAACCCGAAAACTCACCAACTTTATGTTGACTCAGTTTTTACATGTTTTTCAGGTACTAAGTGATGGGCATGGGAATTTGTGGAAGGATAGTTTTTGGACTACAAACTCCACATTTGGTTTATGTGTTTTGGGACCGCTTTGTTTAAAATTTTGTTTGGTTTTACTTCAAACAATCTACGCTTTATTAAGACAATATTGTATTTTATTTTCTTAACGAAAAATTGTGGGATGTTGACGTATCAACATTAACACTTTTAATTACCTTTTAAATTAATGTGGATGTTTGCTTTATAATTAATGGATGCCAACTTCGCTCTAAACACCAAATACTCGTGACTTCCGCTGCAACGATTTTTGGGGTGTGACAGAAGTTGGTATCAGAGCCAATGGTTATAGCGAACTAGAAAAGTTTATGAAAAATTCTAGACTATAACTTGAAAGTTTTTGAAAAAAAATTTAAAGTCCCAAAAACACTTCCAAAATTCCCAAGCATCTTTGTGTGCATTTTGATTTTTAGATTGAATATCTAAATATACCTTGTGTGGTTTACAATTATTAGATTGGATATCTAAGTGTACCTTGTGTGCTTATTTGATATAAGTATATTTTAAGTGCCTTTAAGCTAGTGTTTAGTACGAATATGCCTTTTGTTGTCACAAATGTTTGAATGAGTCCCCGAGACACGAGTCTCACTTAGCACCACTTTAGGATCAGTCGTTGAGTCCGTGATTGATGTAGAGCCGGTAATGGAGGCTCAGAGTGATGATGTTCAAGATATCATACCTTCGGATGAATTATTGCGAACCCCGAGCACTGCATAGTATATTCCTGGAGGCGTAGGAAGATTGTCAGTATGGTTGTTGATGATGAGGTTGCACCCGAACCCAATAGGGTAAGGGAGTCGGTGGTTGATTCACCAGGCGTAGAGCGCGGTTTTCCGTCTATATTCAAGATCGACGACTCGTCTAGTACTCCACGTTTAGATTCCATGTTAGAAAAATCTATCGAACGTTTCCTCCTTACTCTTACGGCAAGGTGTGCTTAGTACGAACGGTAGATCGATGAACTACAACATAGAGATGCAGATCGTGTTTGACGCGTACCCGATGATGCATACCCAGATGACTTCTCTCGAGGAGAGAACTGCGTGAAAGGTGTTGGTAGATGATTGGTAAATCGATAGAATAAGATAAATAAATAAATAAAATTTTATATCGGTAAAGAGTTCTACGATCTCACTAAACTCTGTTATTCCGAAGTAAGCCCTTCCTTTTCTTTCTATGATCATTAGATCGGTAACTTTAGTAGCCGATTTGGCGGTGAGGATTGACGATAATTCACGATTTTGTTATTGATTGGTTACTTATGTTATGTGGTATTACGTACGATACTCAAACATTTAACACCATGATGTGAACTATACCTTACCATATTTATTAATATTTTGTTTGTTAGAAATAAAATACGCCCCCGGTAATTCGAATGACACCTTCGGGTGGAGGTATAAGATTTAGCCTAGTTAATAGCTCCACATGGCAATGCTGCTCTGGAATAGTGTGACGCTAGTTTAACAATAGGGCGTGGTAGAGGACGTGACGTTTCAGATGGTAACCTTAGTGACATCTTAGTATTAGTAGTTCTTTAGGTATTAGATCATCTATGCACGTATGAATGATTCTAGGAAGTTTCCGAAATAGTTGAATGAAATGGTAATCATGGATTTTATTGAACTATGGAAAAAAAGGAATCTATAGTGAGGGTGTACTTATGAGACTTTTCAAGTTTGTCACCCACGAATTTTTACTGGTTCTGAAAGTCCAGTTGACAAAGTGAGATGGATTGTGAAAATGAGACGGATATGGCAATAGGCAATTGCTCAAGACGGCCAAAGAGTTAAGTACGCTACAAGTACGTTTCAGGATGAAACGTTGACGTGATGAAATTCGTTAATCCAGAATTTGGATGAAGTTACTGTTTATGGTCTTTCATGGAACGATCTGAAAGAAAGATTGTTACGGGAGTATTTTCCCCGAAACGAGTTTTGTGCCAAAGGAATTATAAGTGTTAATTGGTCTAAACTCTGGTAAGTTAAGTAAGATATATATTACTGAATTAGCTAATGGAAATAAAATGGGAACTAGCGAATTAATTAGGAATTTTTCCTAGAAATTAGAAAGTCATTCCTTTAGTATAGATCTTTACCCGTTAAACTTGGTAGTTCCGATGTAGTTATCGGTGTGGATTGATTGATTGGACATTGTGCCGATGAACTTTGTTTTGAAAAGATTGTTCGGCTTCAGTTCGAAAACGGTGAAGTTTTAACTGTTTTAGGAGATAAAGGAAAGTCTTCTTTAAAAATCGAAATATCATGAAAGCTTATGAGTATTGGAGCAAAGGATGTCCGATGTTTTTACTTAGTTAAATTTATCAATGCCAAGGACGTTGAACAAAAGTTTGGGGATCACCTGTGTTGTTCGATATGAAAATTGATGGATCATTTAGGATGTGTATAGATTTTTGAGAAAGTTGAATGAACTTATAATTAAGATTAGATATATGTTGCTAGGATTGATGATTTGTTCGATCAGCTACACGTTGTAGTTATTATTCTAAGATTGATATTCGATACGGCTACCATTAGTTGCTGATAGCCGAAGATGATGTCCCGAAAACTTCTTTTAGAACGTGTTATTGATATTATGAGTGTTTGGTCATGCCCTTTAGTTTAAATGCGCTTGTAGTATTCATGGATCTTATGAAGAGGGTGTATAGACCTTATTTGGATAAATTCGTGATAGTATTCATCGACGATATACTTATTAATTCACAAAGCAAAGGAGATCATGAGCATATTCTAAAGTTAATTCTAGAAATGTTAAGAAATGAGAAATTTTATGCTATGATTTCAAAATGTGAGTCCTGGCTTAGGGAAGTTTATTGTCTTGGTCACGTGATCAATGAAAAAGGTATTCATGTAGATCCGGCAAAGACTGAGGCCAATAAGATTTGTGAAGCGCCAAAAACTCCTACGGAGGTGCGTTAATTTTTAGGATCAGCTGGTACTACCAAAGGTTTATTGAAAACTTCTCTAAATGATGTAGCCATTGAAGTTATTAAACCGTAAGGATAGGAAATCCGATCGGTTATATGATCAAGAGTTAGCATTCTAGACGATGAAGCACAAGCTATGTTGTGCGCCTATATGGTCACTTCCTGGAGGAATAGATGATTTAGTAGTATATTGGGATACGTCTCGTTTAGGTCTTACGTGTGTCTCGATTCAGAGAGAAGATGTTGTATCTTAAACGTCTAAGAAACTCAAAGTGCATGAAAAGAATTACACTACGCATGGCTTGGATTTAGCATGTCTTTGATGAGATGAAGCTCAATGCGAGACGATGACGTTGGGTCGAGTTATTGAATGACTATGACTGTGATATTCCTATCACCTAGGAAAAGCCAAGGTTGCTGATGATGCACTAAGTAGAAAGGAAAGATAGAAACATTTGCGTATGCGCGTTAGAATTAGCTCTTTAGTCATATCTCACTTCCCAAATACATGATGCTTAGAGTGAAGCTCTAAAGGTAGAAAATTTGGGAAATGTAAGGATGTGAAGGAACTTTATTGGTGACCCAATATGAAAAGGGAGATAGCATCCTACGTGAGTAAATGTATAACATGTTCTAGGGTTAAAGCTGAATATTAAAAACCTTTAGGACTTTCGCAGTAACCTGAAATTCCACAATGGAAATAGGAGCGAATCACGATGGATTTCATAACGATGTTACCCCGCAAATCTAGTGGTAATAACACTATTTGGGTAATTGTTGATCGTTTGACGAAATCTGCTCACTTGTTGCCCTTTAAGGAATCTTTCAAGTAGGATAGTTGTAAAGGATCTATCTGGAGGAGTTAGTATCTTCTCATATTGTTCTTGTCTCGATCATTTTAGATGAAGATAGTCGTTTTACTTCGAGGCGTTAGAGAGTTTTGTATAACACTATGGGTACTCGTTTGGATATGAGTATGGTGTATCACCACAAAGATTGTCAGAGTGAACGGACGATTCAAAATCTGAAAGACTTGTTGCGAGCATGTGTGATTGATTTTGGTAGGAATTAGGATAGCCTCCTGCCTTTAGCTTAGTTTTCTTATAACTATAGTTATCGCGCTAGTATCAGGGCCACTCCGTGTTGAGGCTCTGTATGAAAGAAAATGTCGTTCACGACTTTGTTGTGCTAAAATGGGTGAAAAAGAATTATGTGCACCCGAGATTATCCAGGAAACTGCAGATAAAGTTTTCCAAGTTACGAAAATATTTGAAGCCATTGTTTATCGGCAAAAGTGTTATGGGGATAATCGGATGAGACCATTGGAAATCCGAGTAGGAAATCATGTGTTTCTGAAAGTGTCACCTTGGAAAGGTGTAGTTAGATTTGGCAACTAAGGGAAGCTTAGTGATAGTCACTATGTATAGGTTGGACCCACCAGCTTGTCGGTGTTACTTTTGTTTGTATTTGTTTAGCTTGTAATTGTATATGTTCTAGCGAACCTACGGGCGAATCTATAGATTCGCCCGCAGTTCATGTTGTCTTTTGTATTATGGTGTCGACTGGGCGAACCTATGTGCCCAGCGAACCTGTGTTGGTTCGCTAGATAGATTCGCTAGAGCGAATCTATCAGCGAACCTAACACTGCTATATATTGTAACATTATCTTCATTTGAATGCAACTTTTGCACATCTTTTACCAAAGCTATTATTCACTGATTGTGTTGTGTAATCGTTCAATCTGAGGTGCTAGGAGCA
The DNA here is from genome assembly GCA_030867185.1 of Tagetes erecta. Classification (NCBI taxonomy): domain Eukaryota; kingdom Viridiplantae; phylum Streptophyta; class Magnoliopsida; order Asterales; family Asteraceae; genus Tagetes; species Tagetes erecta. Next base: position 48,773,562 of record CM061490.1, read on the forward strand.
TATTCTACTTATCTTTGTAGCTTATATACCTCATTTGTGTGTGTAATCTTGTTATTGGGTTTATTTGGATATTATACACTTTGTTTGTTCAAGTCAAGACTATTTGTGTTAAACAAGTCAATATAGCACTGAAATCACGATCTTTATGGACCAACAATATGGTATCAGAGCCTTAGTGCTCTTGATTGTTTGATTCTAGTGATTTTTGTGTTGATTTTGGAGTTTTTGGGTCGAAACACTATTTTATTCTGTTCTAAGCTTGTTTTAGTGTTTTGGAGTTGTATTTTGCTCAAATATTGTGTTATTTGGTCATAGGAAGCTTTTAAAACAAACGTGTATGCAAATGGTCAAGTTTTGAAGGTTTTCGGGTTGTTTTCGTACTGTTACAGGCTGGTTTGTTATCCAGCGAATCTAAGTGTTCTTCCAGCGAATCTAAGTGTTCTTCCAGCGAATCTATTTCAAATTCTTGGACTGATTGGTTTGTGTCTGGGCTAGCGAATCTGATATTTCATCGAACGAAAGTTCACTGTTTTGCTAATTGTGCAAGCGAAACTGCTGCCAAAAATCAGGCGAGCGAAACTGTGCTTGCTTGTCAGCGAAACTGTTTGTTTGTCTAGCGAATCTGTCGCCAGCGAATCTGTCAGCGAATCTGCTGTGTTCTTTGAGCGAATCTAGTCAGCGAATCTATTTGTTTTCAGCGAATCTATAATCTGTTCAAAATTATGACTTCATCAACACTGAATATGAATGATCTGGATAGCGTTCAACCTAACAGGCCACCGAGGCTTGTTAGTGGTGAAAACTTTGAAGATTGGAAAAGATGCTTGAAAGCATTTTTCTACTACACGGACTACAACCAATGGGAATCTATAGTAAATGGTCCGCACGTGCCAACAACTGTTGAAGGAACCGTCACCTCAGTAAACACAGATTCAAGTACTTTTACCGAAACAGATATCAAGTTACTTGACCGTGACAAGAAGGCACTAGGGGCATTGATACTCTGCTTGCATCAGGACATCTTCAACAGGTTTGCTGAACACACAACTGCAAAAAGCCTGTATGATGCATTGTGTGAATTTTATGATGGGAATGAGGATCTGAAACTGGATAGAAAAGCACAAGCCGAAAAGGAATTCAATTCTTTCGTGGGGTACTCACAAGAGAACTTGACTGATATCACAAATCGATTCCTATCTGTGTCAAGTAATCTGAAGAAATATGATGATAAGCTGGGCAATCATGAACAAGTTGCAAAACTGTTAGATTCTCTTCCTCCTCAATGGAGTCTTCAAATCAAGCTGCTGAAACAAGAGAGAAACTTTCCTGACTACAAACTGATGGACGTCATCAACAAGCTGAAGTCTTTTGACCTTGATGTGAAGAGAAGAGAATATAATCAGTCAATGATGGTTCCAAACATTCCCTCTCAAAATGCTGCATCTAGAGGATCATCAAGTCATGTGTCTGCTAAATCTGCTGGTGCATCTACAAACGCTGGTTCAAGCTCAAATGCGTCTGTCACCACTCAGATTCCGTCTGACACTATGGCTTTATTTGGAATGTTTGTTCACAGTTATGAAGCTCTTGTTGCAGGTGAGTTGAAAGGGAAGGGTATGACAGTAGAAGATATGTATCAGGTAGATCCTGATGATCTGGAGGAAACAGATATCCAATGGCAGATGGCTATGCTCACTCTTCGTGCCAGACGATTCATGGAAAGAACTGGTAGAAGAAACTTTGGAAATCAGGGACAGAATAGTAAGCTGGGGTATGACAAGGGAAAGTTAAGATGCTATAACTGCAAACAATTGGGCCACTTCAAGAGAGAATGCCCATTACCAATTGTTACTGAGCCAGTTAACTCTGCAAATCCAAAATCTGCTCCAAATCAAGAAAGGGTTGAGGAAGCAAAATCAAAGAATGAAACTGCACTGCTCACCAACTTTGACTGGAGTGCAGAAATTGAAGAAACCAAGGAGGAGATTAACCATGCTCTTGTTGCTGAGATTGCTGAGTTTGATGACAACGATGTAAATCTCTTTGATCCGTTCAAAGAATTTTATGGAAAGGATGAGGAAGAGAAAGTAGAGAATGTTGATAAAGTTCAATCAGATGTTATTGCTCAAGGGCATCTGAATCATTCAGGGTTGGTTTGTGAAGCTGCTGTTAATGAAGTGAAGCATGAGGAGGAGTCAAAGCTTAGCTTGGAAGAGATGATTGAGAAGGCAAGGCTAGATGCAGTTGATGAATTCAAAAGAAGCACTCCCTACTGTCAATGTGATCGTGCTTTGGCTGCCGAAAAACTGGTAATTGGTCTTCCTTACGATGTTATTGAAGATATGTGTTCATCTGCTTGCAAAATTCGTTTAATTGGCATATACAAAGCAAATAAATTGTTAATGTCGAACGAAAACGAATTAAAAAGAACCATCAAAGAGCTTAAATTAAGTGAATCAAAATATTTTGTTAAGTTAAGAGAAGCTTTAAAAGAAAATGAACACTTAAAAAGAACTCTTTTAGAAAAGAACTGTGAAATTAACTACTTGACTGAGCAAGTTACACTTGCTGAATTTGAAGCAAGAAAACTTAAAAACAAATTGCAGCAGTGGACTATATCTGGTATGAAAAGGGAGGAACTGTGCAAGAAACAAAGGGGGGGCCAGAGTTAAGACAGGTTTGGGTCTTAGTAACAATGAAACATATGCATATCCCCCATCTAGTACTTTCTGTTACTCTCCTACACCTATTCCTCATCCCTCAAATGAGTTAATTCAAGAGATTATGCAGAATGATACTGACAGTTCCATTGCAGGTTTAAGTGAAGTAAATCTTAAGGAAGTTAGAGAGGATTACGCATATGGTGGGAGTGTTGGGCTCGGGTGTTCTAGCAGTAGTGATGGCAGTAGTTCTGATTCCAAGAAGTCTTTTGAAGACATTAGTTTAATTAATTCTGTTTGTAGTAATGTGTCATATTCAGACAATTTCATGTTTAATAGTAATCTAGGGTGCTCCACTTCAAACCCTAATGTGTTGAATGATGATTCAGTTGAAAATATGTGTGTGAATGACAAAGACAAACTTTCAGGTCATGTCTCTGAAAGTCAAACCAAAACAAACTGTTTTCAAAAGTTCTTCACTCATCAAATTCCATCTTTCACACCTGTGAGAATTTCAAAACCAAAAGAGAAGGAATCATCTTTTTCATACATTCTTAAACCAAAACCTGAATCTGATACAGTTAAAGTCACAACAGGTAAGTTAAAAGAACTCTATGACACTTACAGTGACTGCAACTCACAACTGTCTGAATGTGATGAGGAAATTGAAATGGATAAAATTCCTGTTAACAGAGTTCCCAAAACTGGTTTGAAGTCTCACTGTTTTAAATGTGGAAATACTGGTCACACTGTCAAGCAATGCCCTAAGTTAATCCAAAATAGCTCAAAGCAAAAATCTTTCGGAAAAAGATTAAACACTTTTGTAAATAATTTCTTTTGTAATACTTCATCTGCTTCATCACCCAAGTACACAAAGGCTTAGGTGCCTATTGCAAAGGTCTAACTTTTCATTTTTTTTAATAAATGTCAGGAACATTCAAATGCCGTTGTAAATAGTCATTGGCATATTGACAGCGGATGTTCCAGACATATGACAGGGTTGAAGGACCTTCTGACTAACTATAGGATCATAAATGGCGGTTATGTTGCTTTTGCGGGAGACAAGAAAGGTGGGAAGATGATTGGTCAAGGAGAAGTCTCAAATGGCTCACTTACTTTGGAAGACGTCAACTATGTTCCTGAACTGGCATTCAATCTTCTGAGTGTATCACAAATCTGTGATAAAAATATTCCTGTGATGTTTCTTCCAAATGAATGCCTGTTCTTGAAGCCAGAGTTTACTATTCCTGAAGATATGGTGATCATGCGAGCTCCGAGACGAAATGATACCTATATGCTGAATATGGGATCAAAAGAATCAAACTCCACCGTGACATGTCTTCTGTCTAAAGCTTCATCTTTTGAATCATTTTTGTGGCATAAACGTTTAGGACACATTAATTTTAAAATTCTGAATAAATTGGTTAAGAACAATTTGGTTAGGGGTTTACCACTCAAAGACTTTTCAGTGGTTGAGAAATGCATGGCTTGTGCTAAAGGAAAACAGCACAAAAAGCCACATAAACTCAAAATTACAAATACAATCTCAGAACCCCTCGAATTGTTACATACTGATTTATTTGGTCCAATAAGTGTCAAATCTATTGCTAAAAAGTCTTATTGCTTGGTTGTCACAGATGATTACTCTAGGTACACCTGGGTGAGATTCATGGCAAACAAGAGTGAAACTGCCGACGAATTGATGAAGCTGATCCCGTTAATCGAGGTTCTTGGAAAGAAGAAGGTTCAAGCCATCAGAAGCGATAACGGAACTGAATTCAGAAACCACATCTTCAACTCCTTCTGTGAACAACGGGGTATTCTCAGACAGTTTAGCGCCGCCCGAACACCACAACAAAATGGTGTTGCTGAAAGGAAGAATCGAACCCTTGTGGAGGCCGCTAGAACTATGCTGATCGAGTCAAAGCTTCCAATTATTTTCTGGGCTGAAGCAGTTAATTGTGCAGCTTATGTTCTTAACAGGGTACTGATTGTCAAGGAAAAGATGAAGACTTCATACCAACTGTTTCGAGGAATTAAGCCGCTGATTGATTTTCTGCGCCCCTTTGGATGTTCTTGCACTCTTTTGAATACTCAAGATCAGAAGACGAAGTTTGGTGCTGTCTCTGATGAATGCTTCTTTGTGGGCTACTCGAACACACAAAAGGCGTATCGTGTTTACAACAAGCGAACGCGGATTGTGCAAGAGTCCTACTATGTTGACTGGCAAGAGTCAAACACTACCAGTATTGGTAGTGAACCAGCTTGGTTTTATGATTCCACCACCATTTTCAAATCATTTAATCTTCCTGACTCTGACGATGACGACATCATTCCACACACATCAGTTTCTATTTTCAATCATTCACCTACACCATCACAACCACAACCTTCCACATCTGCTACACAACTACCTCCCACTCCATTTGACATTCCATCACCTCCACCACCTCAAACTGTTCAAACTTCCCCATCAGATATTCCATCCACATCCAACAACATCCCATCACCTACACCTCCACAACCATCTAATCAAACACCCTCAACCGACCCAAATCCTTTACTACTCAATACTGACTTCAAAACCCTGAAAAACCATCCTCACGATTATATCATTGGATCTATTACTGATGGTGTGCGAACTCGGAGTCAGAGTGGTTTGATTAATGAATGTCTTTATGCTGCCTTTCTGTCTCAAGTTGTTCCAAAGAATTATAAACAAGCACTTGAAGATCCAAGTTGGGTGGATGCCATGCAAATGGAGCTGCAACAATTTAGGAAGCTTAAAGTTTGGGAATTGGTTGATCTTCCTCCTAATAAGTGTCCAATCGGCACTAAATGGGTTTTCCGAAACAAGCCAGATGATCGTGGTGTTGTAATCAGAAACAAGGCGAGACTGGTTGTTCAAGGATTTGCTCAAGAGGAGGGAATTGACTACACCGAAGTTTTTGCTCCAGTCGCTCGCCTGGAAGCCATAAGAATCTTTCTTGCTCATGCCGCGAACAAAAACTTTAAGGTTTATCAGATGGATGTGAAATGTGCATTTCTATATGGAGATATCGATGAGGAGATCTATGTCTGTCAACCACCAGGTTTCGAGGATCCAGATTTCCCGTCAAAGGTTTACAAGCTTGATAAATCCTTGTATGGGTTGCATCAAGCTCCAAGGATCTGGTATGAAACTCTGACACAGTATCTCCTCAGCAAAGGTTTCTCCCGTGGGAGTATAGATATGACATTGTTCAAGAAGGAGGTGGATGGTGAGCTGCTGATCGTTCAAGTGTATGTTGATGATATCATTTTTGGTTCAACTAATGAAGGGTTGTGTAGAGAATTTGAGAAGGTGATGATGGATCGTTTTGAGATGACAATAATGGGGGAGATGTGTTTCTTCTTGGGGCTGCAAGTGGAGCAAAAGCCTGATGGAATTCTGATCCACCAAGAGAAATATATCAAAGAAATCCTCACGAAGTTTGGCATGGATGATTCTTCTCCTGAATTGATTCCTTTTACAGCTCAAACATGCCTTACTTCCGATGATAATGGGAATCCTGTGGATGCTCATCGGTACCGCTCGATGATCGGATCTCTCATGTATCTGACTGCAAGCCGTCCAGATATTACATTTGCCGTGTGTTACTGTGCTCGTTTCCAAGCCAATCCAAAAGAATCACATGAGAAAGCTGTTAAACGCATTTTTCGCTACCTTAAGGGTTCCTCTCGTTTGGGACTTTGGTACCCAAAAGGTGGGAACTTTGATTTACATGCTTTTTCTGATAGTGATCATGCTGGTTGCAGGATTAACAGGAAATCAATCACTGGCGGATGTCAATACCTTGGAGAATGTCTTGTTTCCTGGCAAAGCAAGAAGCAAACAACCGTCTCTCTGTCCACAGGAGAAGCAGAATACATTGCTGCTTCAAGTTGCTGTTGCCAAGTGCTGTGGATTCAACATCAGATGATGGATTATGGCATCAACTTTCTTCATACGCCACTCTTTTGCGATAATGAAGCTGCTGTTGGAATTGCCAAAAATCCTATTCATCACACTCGCACCAAGCACATTGAAACAAGAATTCATGCAATCAGGGATGCACAGGAAAAGGGGTTTATTGATATTATTCCTATCGAAACTCGAAAGCAAAAAGCTGATCTTTTCACAAAAACTTTTGACAAACCACGTTTTTATGAACTGATCTCCATGCTGGGACTTATATCTTTTTGAAAACCTTTTTTCTGTGAGAATCCATTTGTAAATACGTAAATAACTTTTCTTTTTCTTCTTTGAAAAATCTGTGGGTCACTCGTTTCATCGCTCCGTTACTTTATTTTATCTTTATTTTTCTCTTATTTCTTTCTATTTTTCATTCTGTATATATATATATATATTAAGAAAATCTGAAAAACAAAAATTTCTTTTAGACGGCTATTATATAGAAATTTTGGGGGAGATATAAAAGATTAACTTTTTATAGTTTTTCAAATTTTGCTATTTCAGGATCTCCGTTTTGATTGATGTTGAAGAGTCGTTGAAGGAGGTCAGAAGCATTGCGTTTGGGATATGCCAGATAGGCTCAGCCCGAACACAAAGTAAACAGTGATTGTGCAGCCAAACATAAACGCTCAAGATCTCGACAACAAGGATTATCTCCTTGACATGATTGGATTGCACAAAGATAAGGGTTCTGTCAAAAATGGGTTGAGAGCGTCAAATCTTTGCCTTGATTTCTCTAAACATCCCAAATCACCCTCGCCCTATCCCCGAATCGAGTTTCTAGTATGCAAAACAAATAAAAATAAAAAGCTGCTAGTGATGCTCTTCGGAAAAGCCTCTGAGTGAGTTACTTGTTAACTCCTCAGAACGTATTGAGTCAAGTCCTTAACTCCTCTGCTATACGGAAGTATTGACCTGGAGTTGGTGGATCTTCTCTGCTATACGGAAGTATTGACCTGAAGATTCACCGAGCATGCTCAAATGTTTATCTCCTCTGTTATACGTCAGTATAGACCTGGAGCTCTAGACTATTTGAGTTTCCCAAATAATAAGTCGCATTGTATTCAAAAGAATCAATTGCTGACAAGCTCCACTCACAAAGAAAAGATGCAAAAATTGCACAAGTGTCAAAAGAAGCAAATGCATCGATCAACATTCAAAAGTTGATCAATGAAATTCAAGCAAAGACAATCGTATTGCTCAGATATACCCTGATGACAGAACCTGTTCTTTTTACCTAGATGTCTGTGGGGACCGAGTTGTCTGAGCTTCTTCAATCAAACCAAAAACATGATAAAAGAAGCTGCTGATCTCTTGTTGAAAGGACTAAGGCATGGGTTTAAATGGACAAACATATCTGCAATCCCGCCAATCGATGATTCTCCGGATTCTGCTCAAAACATCATGAAAAATATATATCCTTACTAGCGTTTAAAACCTCTTTTTGTTATTCTATTTTATTTTATTTTATTTTGTTTTATTTTATTTTATTTTTAACTTCTAGGATAATATGTTTATATGTTTATTTTTGGAGCGATGAAATCGTGGGACGGTTTCGTGGATTTACAAAGTCCTTAAAAAATTGAGAAAGACCAAAAATATTTTTAATTTGTGTGCGAGCGAACCTGCTAGCGAACCTACAGGTTCGCCCAAATCTCAGGTTCGCCCGCAAACCTTTTTGCACCACCGCCGCAGGGCGTGGTGACTTTTGGTCTTCTGGCGAAGCTAAGGTTCGCTGGTCTGTCTGCCAGCGAACCTGTGCCTGTATATATATACAGTGACAGCGAAATATCTCACTTTCGCTGTCATCTGTACTGTAGCACACTTTTTCAAAATCCTACAACCGCACGTTCGATTCTCACTTCTTCACCGGTTTTTCACACTTAAACTTCACAAATATTGTCCGGTATGTAATCGTTTTCATCTTAATCAGTGTTTTGAACCCTTAATCGCATCTTAAATCTGTTAAATCTGTCGGCCTATGATTGTGTTTTGTTTAAATGACTGATTTTGTGTTAGTTGTTAGGGTTTTACTTCATAAATAGCATCGTTTAATGGTTATGTTACTTGTTTGCTGCTTTGAATGCTTGATAATGATGGACTGTACTTGATTTTAGCCGTTTTTCAAAAACTAGGGTTTCCAGCGAACCTATGTGTTCGTCTGGCGAATCTGAACGAAAGTTCAAAACTTCGAGCGAACCTATGTCGTTATGCGGCCCGCGCAACAACATAGATTCGCCCGACTGTTTCTAGCGAACCAATACATTCGCTCGACCATAATGACTGATTTTTCATGTCAGCGAATCTATAGGTTCTGGTGCCAAAATCTCAGGTTCGCTATACCAGCGAACCTAATTTCCAGCGAATCTATTAACTGTTTTTCAAATTTTCATTTCTGATCAATCTTCGTTTATTTTTCAGGCACAATGTCGACATTATTTTTTGAAAAGAAGCACAACATGTGTGCTTTACTCGACGAAAACCACGAAAAGGCCGGTGGCTATAGAGATTGCATCAAGTGGCTGAAGTCATCTCATATACATCACGCGATTTCTCACTCACCGACAATATACGAGCTGCATGTTCGAGACTTCTGGAGAACTGCAGTGATGAATGTGTCTACACAGCCATCACGCATATGCGCCAAAGTCAGCGGTTTCGATCTGGAGTTTACTGAAGCCGATCTGGCTAGAATCTTGAGATTAGAAGAGGATGTGGGTGAAAAGGTTAGTATGACGGCGGAAGAGGTGTATGAGGCATTCCGGAACGCTGGGTATGAGGGTCCGATGCCCGGAGAGAACAAAATGGAGTTTGTAATGTCGTACTTGATCCAGGAGTGGAGGTACATTGCACATGTGTTCATTATGTGCCTGGATCACAGGAAAGGGGGTACGGACGGGCTGAACTTGGACTGGGCTCGAGCTATGATGCTGTTCTGCCGAGGGCAGAAGGCAAATCTTGCGAAGTTGATCTTCAACTACATTCTCGAGAACATCCATGCTACCAAAGGCGCCAAATGGTTGATGTATCCGAGATTCATTCAGATGGTGCTGAATGACAAATTGCCAAATCTGCCGGTTGTTGGCACTGAGCTGAAGGTATGGGACATGCATTCGAGAATTTTTAAAGACTGCAAATCTGTGAGATCGGATTGTATCGGTAGGACGTCGTTTTTATGGGAGAACATGTACCCGGTTGAAAGATGGGTACAAATTCAGAGGTTGGTTGAGACTGAAAGGAAACGGGGCGGAGAGAATATAGAGGAGGTTGAGAAGAAGATCAGGAAAAGGAAGGCGTATGCCAAAGAGAAAGATTATTCGTTTGACCGAGAGGTGGATGAGATACAAGCTGAAGTTGATGCAAATAGGGAAAAACGGACGAAGAAAAAGTCTGATGCATCAACTGAAGCATCAAAGAAGGCGAAGCACGATATCGGGGGAACATCGGGTGAATCAGTGGGTGAATTAAAAGGCCAGATTGAGAATGATAGTCACTATGTGTAGGTTGGACTCACCGGCATGTCGGTGTTATATATTTTACATGTATTTTGTTGTTTTTTGTATTAGCGAACCTACGGGCGAATCTATAGATTCGCCCGTTAGTCTAGATTAGTGTTGTCAAAGAGATAAGTTTTTGTCGTCGGGCGAACCTAATCGTGCCCAGCGAAGCTATCTGATTCGCTGATAGATTCGCTCTAGCGAATCTATCAGCGAACCTACAGCTGATATATATTGTAACCTTATCTCTTTGGCAAAGTGACTTTTGGTGGACTATCTTGCAAAATCTTATCCAAAGTCCGTGTGTGTTGTGTGTGTTTCCGGGAGGTGCTAGGAGCATATGTTATCCATCTTTGTAGCTTTTATACCTCCGGATTTGGTTTAGATCTTGTTATTGGGTTGTTGGGTTTATATATAAACTTTGTTGTTCAAATCAAGAGTGTTTTGTTGTTAAACAGTCATGATAGCACTGAAATCACGATCCGGATGGACCAACAATATGGTATCAGAGCCTTAGTGCTCTTGATTGTTTCATCCTAGAGATTTTTGTGTTGATTTTGGGGTTTTTGGGTCAAAACACTCTTGATGCATTTCGGGGCTGTTTGTTGTGTTTTTGAGTTGGAATATGCTTGGGGTTTGTCGCTTTTGGTTATAGGAAGCTATTGAAACAAACGGATCTTAATTTGGTTGAGTTTTGAGGCTGTTCTGGTTGATTTTGGACTGAAACAGTTTTGCCCGTACACCAGCGAAACTGCATGTTCATCCAGCGAATCTACTGGATCATCCAGCGAACCTAGACCAAATTGGTGATTCGGAATTTTCAAACAGTTGTCAGCGAATCTACAGAGATTTTGAACGAAAGTTCACCTGATTAGTTCATTGTGCAAGCGAACCTGTCGGGCGAATCTATTTCTGCGGCCGAGCGAATCTATTGCTGCCGAGCGAATCTGTTGCTGCTGCTGAGCGAACCTATCTGGGCGAACCTAGCAAAAAGGGCCGGATCTTTATAAGTTTTATTTTTGGGCCAAGATTGATAGGAATGTAATAGGCGAGGAGCATACAGAAAATATTCAGGAGGAAACGAATGTTATTGATATGCCTGATACTGATGTCGCCGATGCTGAGTCTAGTCAAGACGAAGAGGCCGGATCTGAAGACGTGACAAATCCGTTGGCCGGGACTGAAGAAAGGGCAGGAGCGTACATTGACAATCTTTAAAGCCGAAAAAGACGGAGCTTAAAAAGAGAAGACTTCCCCAGGTGAGGTCCAACCTAGGGGGAGTATTGATAGTCACTATGTGTAGGTTGGACTCACCGGCATGTCGGTGTTATATATTTTACATGTATTTTGTTGTTTTTTGTATTAGCGAACCTACGGGCGAATCTATAGATTCGCCCGTTAGTCTAGATTAGTGTTGTCAAAGAGATAAGTTTTTGTCGTCGGGCGAACCTAATCGTGCCCAGCGAAGCTATCTGATTCGCTGATAGATTCGCTCTAGCGAATCTATCAGCGAACCTACAGCTGATATATATTGTAACCTTATCTCTTTGGCAAAGTGACTTTTGGTGGACTATCTTGCAAAATCTTATCCAAAGTCCGTGTGTGTTGTGTGTGTTTCCGGGAGGTGCTAGGAGCATATGTTATCCATCTTTGTAGCTTTTATACCTCCGGATTTGGTTTAGATCTTGTTATTGGGTTGTTGGGTTTATATATAAACTTTGTTGTTCAAATCAAGAGTGTTTTGTTGTTAAACAGTCATGATAGCACTGAAATCACGATCCGGATGGACCAACAGAGAACTTGAGGGGAGAAATGGTTGAGCTGAAAGGCAGGTATGAGGAACTTGAGAAGCAGGATGCTGAGAAATCAACTGTGATATACGAGATGGGTCGAATGATGAAGGACCAGCAGTGTCTGATTGTGAGGATCTTCAAGGAATTAAACAGTTTGAAGGAAAATGTAGGGACTGAGCCTGCAATGACTGAAGCGGAACTGAACTCCTTAACGGATATTGCAAAGTATCCGTTAATGGATGTTGATTTTGGAGATAAAGGAAAAGCTGCCGAGGAAACATTCGATGAAGAGATGGGGATTGATTTAGATGTGTTTGAAGGAGAAGAAGTGGTAGGAGGATCTGGTATGGATTATACTTTGGTAGATGAACCGGAGGTTGATATTGATGCAGATAGTGAGGAAGATATTGATGATGAGCCGGAAACATATAAAGTGGAAGAAAAGGGGATGAGTTACCAGTTTGAACATGCTGAATTAGACAAATCTGAATGGTTCCGAAAAGAAGAAGAAGTTGTCCCTGAGGTGCCAATATTTCAACACTTGGATGAACCCAACACCAAACAAATGGACAGACAAATCATTGCATGGAAGTACAACAGTTTAGTAGATGCTTATATGATTAAAAGAAGAGGCGGTGACATTTCATATATCAAGAACCGGAAGCATTTTGCCACCTTGCCTCGGTGGGATTTGCGGAGGTTGGCTGATCTTCCATTGCTTGGGAAAGAAGAAAGCGGAAGGGCGTATGCGTTCGAAGCTACAATCCAGGAGGCTGCAAAGTCTGATTTTGTTGATTTTGGATACCAGAAGCCAAGAAGGATGAGGCAGAAGAAAGACAGACATTGGGTGTCGTGGAAGGGCAAGATTGTGTTGAAGATAGCTGCACCAAAGGTAATGACAAGGGTTAGAGTTCCTGACACTCAGCCTCCCAGGCTGCAGGATTTGTATAAATGGTTCTACGATAACAGCACGGGTGAAGCTATTATCAGACTACAAGGAGATGACCGTCCAGAAATCCGACTATTCGATCCAATGGAGGTCTTCTCCTTCTGTGACGAGGATCTGAGGGTGTTGTGTGAAAATAGGATCAAGCACGGGGCTGGAGATGATACTGCTACTGAAGCGAACCTGTTTGTGAAGGTCGCAAACAAAGCCCGGGGGATTCGTGCTGAACTGAAGGAGGTGAATGAGAGATTGAGGAGGTCTGATGATCAGCGTATGGACATGGACGACCTATCTAGACAGCTGGATCGATCAATATAGCAGAGGTTTGAGAAACCGGTGCAGGTGATAGATTTGGAGGTTATCAGCGAGGAGCAAACTGCAGAGACTCAGGCGGAAACTACTGTTCAACAAATGCCTGATGCTGATATCGCTGATGCTGAGTTCGTAGACTCGATGCTGAATTTAAGTGAAGATGAGGCCGGATCTGAAGACATTACAAACCCAATGGCCGGAATTAAAGAAAGGGCAGGAACGTTTATCGAACATCTTTGAAGCCATCAAGACGGAGCTAAATTAGAAGACTTCCCCAGGTGAGGTCCAACCTAGGGGGAGTATTGATAGTCACTATGTATAGGTTGGACCCACCGGCTTGTCGGTGTTACTTTTGTTTGTATTTGTTTAGCTTGTAATTGTAGATGTTCTAGCGAACCTACGGGCGAATCTATAGATTCGCCCGCAGTTCATGTTGTCTTTTGTATTATGGTGTCGACTGGGCGAACCTATGTGCCCAGCGAACCTGTGTTGGTTCGCTAGATAGATTCGCTAGAGCGAATATATCAGCGAACCTAACACTGCTATATATTGTAACCTTATCTTCATTTGAATGCAACTTTTGCACATCTTTTACCAAAGCTATTATTCACTGATTGTGTTGTGTAATCGTTCAATCTGAGGTGCTAGGAGCATATTCTACTTATCTTTGTAGCTTATATACCTCATTTGTGTGTGTAATCTTGTTATTGGGTTTATTTGGATATTATACACTTTGTTTGTTCAAGTCAAGACTATTTGTGTTAAACAAGTCAATATAGCACTGAAATCACGATCTTTATGGACCAACACTTAGTCCCCGATATATAGGACATTCGAGATTTTGAAAAAGAATTGGCCTAGTTACTTATCGACTTACGTTACCTAGTGAGCTTAGTGGTGTGCGTGACGTGTCCGTGTCTCGAATTTGAAAAAGTGTTTGTCTGATGAGACGTCGATGATACCGTCTGAGGGAGTTAGTATTGATGATAAACTCCATTTCGTTGAGGAACCAATAGAGATTTGGACTCGAAAGATCAAAAAAACTCAGGCGATGTTGTACCGATTTGGCAAGATTAGATGTAATTCTAAATGAGGATCATATTATTCGTAGGAACGGCGAGACTGAAATAAGTAATAATACCCTCATTCATTTCTACCTAAATCAAAATAGGAGTTATCGAGGTAAAATTTCGGGACGAAATTTCCTAAACGGGGGAAGACTGTGACACCCGGCAAATTTCGGTCAATATTCGTACTACCCGGCAACTTCGTTTCTTGGTTTGATTATGGACTCATGACTTTGATGATTCATTTGTCTTTGGGCCTTGCAAACCCTTTGACGTATGGTCGTGTTGATGTCTCAAAGCCAAGCATATCTATTGTGAATGAAAAGTGATTTTTCTTATGATTAAAACCCGAAAACTCACCAACTTTATGTTGACTCAGTTTTTACATGTTTTTCAGGTACTAAGTGATGGGCATGGGAATTTGTGGAAGGATAGTTTTTGGACTACAAACTCCACATTTGGTTTATGTGTTTTGGGACCGCTTTGTTTAAAATTTTGTTTGGTTTTACTTCAAACAATCTACGCTTTATTAAGACAATATTGTATTTTATTTTCTTAACGAAAAATTGTGGGATGTTGACGTATCAACATTAACACTTTTAATTACCTTTTAAATTAATGTGGATGTTTGCTTTATAATTAATGGATGCCAACTTCGCTCTAAACACCAAATACTCGTGACTTCCGCTGCAACGATTTTTGGGGTGTGACAGAAGTTGGTATCAGAGCCAATGGTTATAGCGAACTAGAAAAGTTTATGAAAAATTCTAGACTATAACTTGAAAGTTTTTGAAAAAAAATTTAAAGTCCCAAAAACACTTCCAAAATTCCCAAGCATCTTTGTGTGCATTTTGATTTTTAGATTGAATATCTAAATATACCTTGTGTGGTTTACAATTATTAGATTGGATATCTAAGTGTACCTTGTGTGCTTATTTGATATAAGTATATTTTAAGTGCCTTTAAGCTAGTGTTTAGTACGAATATGCCTTTTGTTGTCACAAATGTTTGAATGAGTCCCCGAGACACGAGTCTCACTTAGCACCACTTTAGGATCAGTCGTTGAGTCCGTGATTGATGTAGAGCCGGTAATGGAGGCTCAGAGTGATGATGTTCAAGATATCATACCTTCGGATGAATTATTGCGAACCCCGAGCACTGCATAGTATATTCCTGGAGGCGTAGGAAGATTGTCAGTATGGTTGTTGATGATGAGGTTGCACCCGAACCCAATAGGGTAAGGGAGTCGGTGGTTGATTCACCAGGCGTAGAGCGCGGTTTTCCGTCTATATTCAAGATCGACGTCTCGTCTAGTACTCCACGTTTAGATTCCATGTTAGAAAAATCTATCGAACGTTTCCTCCTTACTCTTACGGCAAGGTGTGCTTAGTACGAACGGTAGATCGATGAACTACAACATAGAGATGCAGATCGTGTTTGACGCGTACCCGATGATGCATAAGATAAATAAATAAATAAAATTTTATATCGGTAAAGAGTTCTACGATCTCACTAAACTCTGTTATTCCGAAGTAAGCCCTTCCTTTTCTTTCTATGATCATTAGATCGGTAACTTTAGTAGCCGGTTTGGCGGTGAGGATTGACGATAATTCACGATTTTGTTATTGATTGGTTACTTATGTTATGTGGTATTACGTACGATACTCAAACATTTAACACCATGATGTGAACTATACCTTACCATATTTATTAATATTTTGTTTGTTAGAAATAAAATACGCCCCCGGTAATTCGAATGACACCTTCGGGTGGAGGTATAAGATTTAGCCTAGTTAATAGCTCCACATGGCAATGCTGCTCTGGAATAGTGTGACGCTAGTTTAACAATAGGGCGTGGTAGAGGACGTGACGTTTCAGATGGTAACCTTAGTGACATCTTAGTATTAGTAGTTCTTTAGGTATTAGATCATCTATGCACGTATGAATGATTCTAGGAAGTTTCCGAAATAGTTGAATGAAATGGTAATCATGGATTTTATTGAACTATGGAAAAAAAGGAATCTATAGTGAGGGTGTACTTATGAGACTTTTCAAGTTTGTCACCCACGAATTTTTACTGGTTCTGAAAGTCCAGTTGACAAAGTGAGATGGATTGTGAAAATGAGACGGATATGGCAATAGGCAATTGCTCAAGACGGCCAAAGAGTTAAGTACGCTACAAGTACGTTTCAAGATGAAACGTTGACGTGATGAAATTCGTTAATCCGGAATTTGGATGAAGTTACTGTTTATGGTCTTTCATGGAACGATCTGAAGGAAAGATTGTTACGGGAGTATTTTCCCCGAAACGAGTTTTGTGCCAAAGGAATTATAAGTGTTAATTGGTCTAAACTCTGGTAAGTTAAGTAAGATATATATTACTGAATTAGCTAATGGAAATAAAATGGGAACTAGCGAATTAATTAGGAATTTTTCCTAGAAATTAGAAAGTCATTCCTTTAGTATAGATCTTTACCCGTTAAACTTGGTAGTTCCGATGTAGTTATCGGTGTGGATTGATTGATTGGACATTGTGCCGATGAAGTTTGTTTTGAAAAGATTGTTCGGCTTCAGTTCGAAAACGGTGAAGTTTTAACTGTTTTAGGAGATAAAGGAAAGTCTTCTTTAAAAATCGAAATATCATGAAAGCTTATGAGTATTGAAGCAAAGGATGTCCGATGTTTTTACTTAGTTAAATTTATCAATGCCAAGGACGTTGAACAAAAGTTTGGGGATCACCTGTGTTGTTCGATATGAAAATTGATGGATCATTTAGGATGTGTATAGATTTTTGAGAAAGTTGAATGAACTTATAATTAAGATTAGATATATGTTGCCTAGGATTGATGATTTGTTCGATCAGCTACACGTTGTAGTTATTATTCTAAGATTGATATTCGATACGGCTACCATTAGTTGCTGATAGCCGAAGATGATGTCCCGAAAACTTCTTTTAGAACGTGTTATTGATATTATGAGTGTTTGGTCATGCCCTTTAGTTTAAATGCGCTTGTAGTATTCATGGATCTTATGAAGAGGGTGTATAGACCTTATTTGGATAAATTCGTGATAGTATTCATCGACGATATACTTATTAATTCACAAAGCAAAGGAGATCATGAGCATATTCTAAAGTTAATTCTAGAAATGTTAAGAAATGAGAAATTTTATGCTATGATTTCAAAATGTGAGTCCTGGCTTAGGGAAGTTTATTGTCTTGGTCACGTGATCAATGAAAAAGGTATTCATGTAGATCCGGCAAAGACTGAGGCCAATAAGATTTGTGAAGCGCCAAAAACTCATACGGAGGTGCGTTAATTTTTAGGATCAGCTGGTACTACCAAAGGTTTATTGAAAACTTCTCTAAATGATGTAGCCATTGAAGTTATTAAACCGTAAGGATAGGAAATCCGATCGGTTATATGATCAAGAGTTAGCATTCTAGACGATGAAGCACAAGCTATGTTGTGCGCCTATATGGTCACTTCCTGGAGGAATAGATGATTTAGTAGTATATTGGGATACGTCTCGTTTAGGTCTTACGTGTGTCTCGATTCAGAGAGAAGATGTTGTATCTTAAACGTCTAAGAAACTCAAAGTGCATGAAAAGAATTACACTACGCATGGCTTGGATTTAGCATGTCTTTGATGAGATGAAGCTCAATGCGAGACGATGACGTTGGGTCGAGTTATTGAATGACTATGACTGTGATATTCCTATCACCTAGGAAAAGCCAAGGTTGCTGATGATGCACTAAGTAGAAAGGAAAGATAGAAACATTTGCGTATGCGCGTTAGAATTAGCTCTTTAGTCATATCTCACTTCCCAAATACATGATGCTTAGAGTGAAGCTCTAAAGGTAGAAAATTTGGGAAATGTAAGGATGTGAAGGAACTTTATTGGTGACCCAATATGAAAAGGGAGATAGCATCCTACGTGAGTAAATGTATAACATGTTCTAGGGTTAAAGCTGAATATTAAAAACCTTTAGGACTTTCGCAGTAACCTGAAATTCCACAATGGAAATGGGAGCGAATCACGATGGATTTCATAACGATGTTACCCCGCAAATCTAGTGGTAATAACACTATTTGGGTAATTGTTGATCGTTTGACGAAATCTGCTCACTTGTTGCCCTTTAAGGAATCTTTCAAGTAGGATAGTTGTAAAGGATCTATCTGGAGGAGTTAGTATCTTCTCATATTGTTCTTGTCTCGATCATTTTAGATGAAGATAGTCGTTTTACTTCGAGGCGTTAGAGAGTTTTGTATAACACTATGGGTACTCGTTTGGATATGAGTATGGTGTATCACCACAAAGATTGTCAGAGTGAACGGACGATTCAAAATCTGAAAGACTTGTTGCGAGCATGTGTGATTGATTTTGGTAGGAATTAGGATAGCCTCCTGCCTTTAGCTTAGTTTTCTTATAACTATAGTTATCGCGCTAGTATCAGGGCCACTCCGTGTTGAGGCTCTGTATGAAAGAAAATGTTGTTCACGACTTTGTTGTGCTAAAATGGGTGAAAAAGAATTATGTGCACCCGAGATTATCCAGGAAACTGCAGATAAAGTTTTCCAAGTTACGAAAATATTTGAAGCCATTGTTTATCGGCAAAAGTGTTATGGGGATAATCGGATGAGAACATTGGAAATCCGAGTAGGAAATCATGTGTTTCTGAAAGTGTCACCTTGGAAAGGTGTAGTTAGATTTGGCAACTAAGGGAAGCTTAGTCCCCGATATATAGGACATTCGAGCTTTTGAAAAAGAATTGGCCTAGTTGCTTATCGACTTACGTTACCTAGTGAGCTTAGTGGTGTGCGTGACGTGTCCGTGTCTCGAATTTGAAAAAGTGTTTGTCTGATGAGACGTCGATGATACCGTCTGAGGGAGTTAGTATTGATGATAAACTCCATTTCGTTGAGGAACCAGTAGAGATTTGGACTCGAAAGATCAAAAAAACTCAGGCGATGTTGTACCGATTTGGCAAGATTAGATGTAATTCTAAATGAGGATCATATTATTCGTAGGAACGGCGAGACTGAAATAAGTAATAATACCCTCATTCATTTCTATCTAAATCAAAATAGGAGTTATCGAGGTAAAATTTCGGGACGAAATTTCCTAAACGGGGGAAGACTGTGACACCCGGCAAATTTCGGTCAATATTCGTACTAGCTTAAAACGTGCTTATTATTTTGTGATGCGTCATTTGATTTAATTATGATAATTAATGTGTTATTAAAGTTAGATAAGCCCATTTTTGTGCTTTGTTTTGCATTTCGTGATTTTTGAAATTGCTTAATCGCGTAGCGGTTAAATACCCGGTAATGAACGTTGGTGACTGCCTGATAAATTTTAACAGTCCAATAATTGATATAATGCTCGAAATAGCATCAAATAATATATTTTGGGTGTGTGTAAGTGAAAACATAATAAAAACTAAAAGCGATGTATTTTATCCGATGTTTTTCCGATTATCGCGTGTGTTTCAGTTTTTGCCCGGTTTTACTACCAGTACACTACCCGGAACACATTAAAATATTTATTTTTATATTTTTACTATTTTAAGAGTAAAATAATAATATTGGAAGTATTATGGCAAATATGGTGTTAAAAGTTACAAGACTTGAAATTTTATACAAGATTTAAGTGTGTAATGTGTTTAATTAAAATGGTATTAAAATTTCTTTTTTTTTTTTAACAAAATCCGGCCCAAGGCCTTTAATACCACCTCAAATCCCTCAAAAATCTTTCAACTATCCCTTACACATTTCCCACAACACTCAACCTCCTTCTCCACTTCCACACACTAACCTTTACTATCCCAACACTCCATTTCTTCTTCTTTTCTTCTCCAATCCGAAAATCCACCACCACCACTCAAAAAAAATCAGCCAACACCCTCCCACACACTCTCCACAATCATTTCTTGCATCTTGTTGCAAAGACTTGAGTATTTGTGGCCTTGGAAGCAAGAGTGTGTATTCAAGAGGTGTTTAAGGCTAAAATCCATTCTCTTCATCTTATCTAGTGTTCATCTAAGGTAGGAACACTTTTCATTTTGATTTTTATGATTTAAAAGTGTTCAAGATGGTGTTCTTGAAGTGTTGTTCACCAAACCCTAAACCAAAAGATGAATGTTTTTGAAATGGAAATGGGTTTTCAAAATGGGTGTGTGTGTGTGCATGTGTGTGTCCGTAAGTATGTATGTACATATATATGTGTGTGTGTTTTTGATTTTTAAAAACAAGATTTCATAAGTGTAAAATGAATGGTTTTGAAAGTTTGATAAAGGAAAAGGGAAGAAAATGAACAAGTTTATGTTATGTGTGTTCATCAAAACATGATTTTGGGTATATATGTATGTGGATCCGTATGTATATGTGTGTGTATGTGTATTTACATGTTAGTATCATCAAGTAAAAATTGTGTTCTTGCATTGATAATGTTTATGTCAAAGTGTTGAAAGGTTGTTTTGTTAGAAAATGGGATAAAATGAATAAGTGTGTGCTAGTTGTGATATTGAAATATGAATGTATGTATGTATGTATATGAAACCGTATGTATGTATGTATGTGTGAATATATGCTAGTTGGTATTATGATGTGTATTTACACTTAAATTGTTTAGATCTTAACATGCAAATAGGTATTAATGAAAATATGATAATAAGGTCACTAAATGATTTTGAATAACATGAAAAAGTGTTAGGAAAATACTTACAAAAATATGGTCATATGACATGAAATTGGAAGATGTTATTTTTGTGAAAAACTTGCTACATGTTTATTTGTGAAATTGCTAGATGAAAGCATGATAAGTGTTTTGTTATGATGATTATGATATTATGAAATACATGATTTCTTAAAGTGTAAAAATTGTTTTTAGATGTATGAAATATTAATGTAAGTAGTGATATATGATACTTGGAGTTTAAAAAGACTTAAAATGTAATTTTTATACATTTTTGTAAAGATATAAAAACTAATTTATATTCTGAGTTAAATCATATTTTTGAATATTTATAAACTTTATAAAATAAGTATTTTAAATGTATTATAAGAAAGATGTGATTAAACCTTACAAATAACGGTTTTCGATACGAAAATACGCGTAAAACGCATCGATTTTAGCTTAAAAATGTAGATATGTAAAAATATTATTTTCAACAGATTATAAAGTATATTTTTATATAAAAATATGAGATTTAAAGTTTGGTACAAAAACTTAGAGTTTTAAACTCAAAAACGTGCAAACTATGTACCCGGAAAAGCCGAAAACGAAGATTTTCGACTCTAAAACGTAATATTTTTGCAAACTGATTTGGATCAGAAACTTTGGTCATATTTTTAATTTAACCTACTGATATAAAAGTATTTATAAAGTAATGAAAAAATACGGGTATTGGGTTGCTTTCCGTGACCCGAAAACGTTCCCGAAAATGTTGAAATTGACATGTTTAGCTAATATTGTGATTTGTATGGAAAATATATGAAATATGATTTTTGTTATGTGACAATATGTTTAGATATATATAATTCCATATGATTAATAAGTTGTTTATGAAAACATGGTTAAATGTCCCGTTAAGTGCTAACCGTGATGTTGAAAATTGCATACTAGTTAACTAGAGAAAAATGTATATTTTTCTAAGTGTTATGAACTTTTACTTATGACACGAGAATATTAAATTATATTTTCCTAAGTATATGAATAATATTGGATAAGTAAAGGTGTTTGTTTTACTTAGAAAAGTTAAAGGACTAAATATGACTTTTATGTGTCACTACATTTGTGCTATATGTGTTTATGTGATTAGTAGTATGAAAGCTAATCAAAGAATCACAAAATAACAAAGTGTGTTATTATATATGTAATATTAATCGAAGGCAAAGATCACTAACGGGTCATTAAAATTAAGGGTTGTTTTTGTAAATGAAATGTTTTCCCATAAGTCTAGTTAGGTTTTGGTGAACAACCTACACGGTTTTAGACTTGATATATATGTGCATCTTTTGAACGGGTCCTTTGTGTATAGGATGTTCTTAGGTGGTGTTATTGTTGGGCTTATATGTTCTAGCTTTTGGCGTATCCACTGTGAGTTCTTCGGCCCATTTTTAAATAACGTTTTATTTAACTGTTTTGGGGGAAAAACATGTATTTGTTTATAATGTTTTGAAATGAATTGGAGACATGTGAGTTCTTCGGCCCCTTTTTAAATAACGTTTTATTTAACTGTTTTGGGGGAAAACATGTATTCGTTTATGATGTTTTAATATGAATTGGGAGACATGTGAGTTTCTCGGCCCTTTTTTAAATAATGTTTTATTTACATCTTTTGGGGGAAAAACTTGTATTTGTTTATGATGTTTTGATATGAATTTGGAGACATGTGTGTTCTTCGGCCCCTTTTTAAATAACGTTTCATTTAACTGTTTTGGGGGAAAAACATGTATTTGTTTATAATGTTTTGATATGAATTGAGAGACCTGTGAGTGTCTCGGCCCCTTTTTAAATAATGTTTTATTTAAATATTTTCGGGGGAAAAACATGTATTTTGTTTATGTTGGTTTTGATATGTATTGGGAGACGGGTATTGTTGTTGACCAAAATGATGGCATGAGTGTTTGATGAATTTACGCGTAATGCCCTCTCATAATCATTAATTTCTTTTGGAGTGAGAAACCACAGGTTATATTGGTAGATCTATCGGGATTGGAATTCCGCCCCTCGTGATCAGTCGCTCTGATCGTGTTGACATGCGGGGGAATATAAGTTGATTGTTGTGAGGGAACTTCGTTTCTTGGTTTGATTATGGACTCATGACTTTGATGATTCATTTGTCTTTGGGCCTTGCAAACCCTTTGACGTATGGTCGTGTTGATGTCTCAAAGCCAAACATATCTATTGTGAATGAAAAGTGATTTTTCTTATGATTAAAACCCGAAAACTCACCAACTTTATGTTGACTCAGTTTTTACATGTTTTTCAGGTACTAAGTGATGGGCATGGGAATTTGTGGAAGGATAGTTCTTGGACTACAAACTCCACATTTGGTTTAAGTGTTTTGAGACCGCTTTGTTTAAAATTTTGTTTGGTTTTACTTCAAACAATCTACGCTTTATTAAGACAATATTGTATTTTATTTTCTTAACGAAAAATTGTGGGATGTTGACGTATCAACATTAACACTTTTAATTACCTTTTAAATTAATGTGGATGTTTGCTTTATAATTAATGGATGCCAACTTCGCTCTAAACACCAAATACTCGTGACTTCCGCTGCAACGATTTTTGGGGTGTGACATAAGGCGTCCAATGTTATACAAACATGCTTTTCAAGGTGCTAATATGGAATACAGAGTCATTAGATATCTTAAGTTGCCGTACGACGTTCAAAGGACTCAGACGAATTCATTAGGTTTATTATGGAGATTTAAAGTTTCGTACGGTGATGTATGGTGTTCTTAGGAGTTGTAACGCGTCCGACATTATTCTAATGTGCTTTTCTTGTTGCTAATGTAGCAAACTGAGCCGTAACATCTCCTGAGTTGTCATATGATGTTCAAAGGACCTGGACGAATTCATTAGGTTTAGTATGGAATTTTAAGGATTCTTACGGTGTTTTAAGGTGTTGTTTGGAGTTTTAAGGTGTCCTACATTATACTAGCGGGTTTTTCATGGTGCTAGTACGACATACAAAATCTTAAGATGCCCAAACTTGTCGTACGATGTTCAAAGGACTCGGAGGAATTCATTAGATGTATTATGGAGTTTTAAGGTTTTGTACGGTGATGTAAGGTGTTCATAGGAGTTGTAAGGCGTCCTACATCGTACTAACGTTCTTTTCGAGATGCTAATGTGGCATAAAGAGTCGTAAGATGTCCTAAGTTCTCGTACGATGTTCAAAGGACTCGTACGAACTCATTAGATTTATTATTGAGTTTTAAGGTTTCGTACGGTGATGTAAGGTGTTCATAGGAGTTGTAAGGCGCCCTACATTGTACTAACGTTCTTTTCGAGTTGCTAATGTGGCATAAAGAGTCGTAAGATGTCCTAAGTTCTCGTACGATGTTCAAAGGACTCGTACGAACTCATTT
The DNA here is from genome assembly GCA_030867185.1 of Tagetes erecta. Taxonomy (NCBI): domain Eukaryota; kingdom Viridiplantae; phylum Streptophyta; class Magnoliopsida; order Asterales; family Asteraceae; genus Tagetes; species Tagetes erecta. The sequence continues at coordinate 48,797,935 of CM061490.1, forward strand.
CGTTTATTATGGAGTTTTAAGGTTTCGTACGGTGTTGTTAGGAGTCGTAAGGCGTCCAATGTTATACAAACATGCTTTTCAAGGTGCTAATATGGAATACAGAGTCGTTAGATATCTTAAGTTGCCGTACGACGTTCAAAGGACTCAGACGAATTCGTTAAGTTTATTATGGAGATTTAAAGTTTCGTACGGTGATGTATGGTGTTCTTAGGAGTTGTAACGCGTCCGACATTATTCTAATGTGCTTTTCTTGTTGCTAATGTAGCAAACTGAGCCGTAACATCTCCTGAGTTGTCATATGATGTTCAAAGGACCTGGACGAATTCATTAGGTTTAGTATGGAATTTTAAGGATTCTTACGGTGTTTTAAGGTGTTGTTTGGAGTTTTAAGGTGTCCTACATTATACTAGCGGGTTTTTCATGGTGCTAGTACGACATACAAAATCTTAAGATGCCCAAACTTGTCGTACGATGTTCAAAGGACACGGAGGAATTCATTAGGTATATTATGGAGTTTTAAGGTTTTGTACGGTGATGTAAGGTGTTCATAGGAGTTGTAAGGCGTCCTACATTGTACTAACGTTCTTTTCGAGATGCTAATGTGGCATAAAGAGTCGTAAGATGTCCTAAGTTCTCGTACGATGTTCAAAGGACTCGTACGAACTCATTAGGTTTATTATGGAGTTTTAAAGTTTCGTACGGTGATGTAAGGTGTTCATGGGAGTTGTAAGGCGCCCTACATTGTACTAACGTTCTTTTCGAGTTGCTAATGTGGCATAAAGAGTCGTAAGATGTCCTAAGTTCTCGTACGATGTTCAAAGGACTCGTACGAACTCATTTCGTTTATTATGGAGTTTTAAGGTTTCGTACGGTGTTGTTAGGAGTCGTAAGGCGTCCAATGTTATACAAACATGCTTTTCAAGGTGCTAATATGGAATACAGAGTCGTTAGATATCTTAAGTTGCCGTACGACGTTCAAAGGACTCAGAAGAATTCATTAGGTTTATTATGGAGATTTAAAGTTTCGTACGGTGATGTATGGTGTTCTTAGGAGTTGTAACGCGTCCGACATTATTCTAATGTGCTTTTCTTGTTGCTAATGTAGCAAACTGAGCCGTAACATCTCCTGAGTTGTCATATGATGTTCAAAGGACCTGGACGAATTCATTAGGTTTAGTATGGAATTTTAAGGATTCTTACGGTGTTTTAAGGTGTTGTTTGGAGTTTTAAGGTGTCCTACATTATACAAGCGTGTTTTTCATGGTGCTAATACGACATACAAAATCTTAAGATGCCCAAACTTGTCGTACGATGTTCAAAGGACTCGGAGGAATTCATTAGGTGTATTATGGAGTTTTAAGGTTTTGTACGGTGATGTAAGGTGTTCATAGGAGTTGTAAGGCGTCCTACATTGTACTAACATTCTTTTCGAGATGCTAATGTGGCATAAAGAGTCGTAAGATGTCCTAAGTTCTCGTACGATGTTCAAAGGACTCGTACGAACTCATTAGGTTTATTATGGAGTTTTAAGGTTTCGTACGGTGATGTAAGGTGTTGATAGGAGTTGTAAGGCGTCCTACATTGTACTAACGTTCTTTTCGACATGCTAATGTGGCATAAATAGTCGTAAGATGTCCTAAGTTCTCGTCCGATGTTCAAAGGACTCGTACGAACTCATTAGGTTTATTATGGAGTTTTAAAGTTTCGTACGGTGATGTAAGGTGTTCATAGGAGTTGTAAGGCGCCCTACATTGTACTAACGTTCTTTTCAAGTTGCTAATGTGGCATAAAGAGTCGTAAGATGTCCTAAGATCTCGTACGATGTTCAAAGGACTCGTACGAACTCATTAGGTTTATTATGGAGTTTTAAGGTTTCTTACGGTGTTGTTAGGAGTCGTAAGGCGTCCAATGTTATACTAACGTGATTTTCAAGGTGCTAAAATGGAATACTGAGTCGCTAGATATCTTATGTTGCCGTACGACGTTCAAACGACTCGGAAGAATTCATTAGGTTTATTATGGAGATTTAAAGTTTCGTACGGTGATGTATGGTGTTCTTAGGAGTTGTAACGCGTTCTACATTATTCTAACGTGCTTTTCTTGTTGCTAATGTAGCAAACTGAGCCGTAACATCTCCTGAGTTGTCATATGATGTTCAAAGGACCTGGACGAATTCATTAGGTTTAGTATGGAATTTTAAGGATTCTTACGGTGTTTTAAGGTGTTGTTTGGAGTTTTAAGGTGTCCTACATTATACTAGCGTGTTTTTCATTGTGCTAATATGGCATACAAAATCATAAGATGCCCAAACTTGTCGTACGATGTTCCAAGGACTCGGACGAATTCATTAGGTGTATTATGGAGTTTTAAGGTTTCGTACGGTGATGTAAGGTGTTCATAGGAGTTGTAAGGCGTCCTACATTGTAGTAACTTTCTTTTCGAGATGCTAATGTGGCATAAAGAGTCGTAAGATGTCCTAAGTTCTCGTACGATGTTCAAAGGACTCGTACGAACTCATTAGGTTTATTATGGAGTTTTAAGGTTTCGTACGGTGATGTAAGGTGTTGATAGGAGTTGTAAGGCGTCCTACATTGTACTAACGTTCTTTTCGACATGCTAATGTGGCATAAATAGTCGTAAGATGTCCTAAGTTCTCGTCCGATGTTCAAAGGACTCGTACGAACTCATTAGGTTTATTATGGAGTTTTAAAGTTTCGTACGGTGATGTAAGGTGTTCATAGGAGTTGTAAGGCGCCCTACATTGTACTAACGTTCTTTTCAAGTTGCTAATGTGGCATAAAGAGTCGTAAGATGTCCTAAGATCTCGTACGATGTTCAAAGGACTCGTACGAACTCATTAGGTTTATTATGGAGTTTTAAGGTTTCTTACGGTGTTGTTAGGAGTCGTAAGGCGTCCAATGTTATACTAACGTGATTTTCAAGGTGCTAAAATGGAATACTGAGTCGCTAGATATCTTATGTTGCCGTACGACATTCAAACGACTCGGAAGAATTCATTAGGTTTATTATGGAGATTTAAAGTTTCGTACGGTGATGTATGGTGTTCTTAGGAGTTGTAACGCGTTCTACATTATTCTAACGTGCTTTTCTTGTTGCTAATGTAGCAAACTGAGCCGTAACATCTCCTGAGTTGTCATATGATGTTCAAAGGACCTGGACGAATTCATTAGGTTTAGTATGGAATTTTAAGGATTCTTACGGTGTTTTAAGGTGTTGTTTGGAGTTTTAAGGTGTCCTACATTATACTAGCGTGTTTTTCATTGTGCTAATATGGCATACAAAATCATAAGATGCTCAAACTTGTCGTACGATGTTCCAAGGACTCGGACGAATTCATTAGGTGTATTATGGAGTTTTAAGGTTTCGTACGGTGATGTAAGGTGTTCATAGGAGTTGTAAGGCGTCCTACATTGTACTAACTTTCTTTTCGAGATGCTAATGTGGCATAAAGAGTCGTAAGATGTCCTAAGTTCTCGTACGATGTTCAAAGGACTCGTACGAACTCATTAGGTTTATTATGGAGTTTTAAGGTTTCGTACGGTGATGTAAGGTGTTCATAGGACTTGTAAGGCGCCCTACATTGTACTAACGTTCTTTTCGAGTTGCTAATGTGGCATAAAGAGTCGTAAGATGTCCTAAGTTCTCGTACGATGTTCAAAGGACTCGTACGAACTCATTTCGTTTATTATGGAGTTTTAAGGTTTCGTACGGTGTTGTTAGGAGTCGTAAGGCGTCCAATGTTATACAAACATGCTTTTCAAGGTGCTAATATGGAATACAGAGTCGTTAGATATCTTAAGTTGCCGTACGATGTTCAAAGGACTCAGACGAATTCATTAGGTTTATTATGAAGATTTAAAGTTTCGTACGGTGATGTATGGTGTTCTTAGGAGTTGTAACGCGTCCGACATTATTCTAATGTGCTTTTCTTGTTGCTAATGTAGCAAACTGAGCCGTAACATCTCCTGAGTTGTCATATGATGTTCAAAGGACCTGGACGAATTCATTATGTTTAGTATGGAATTTTAAGGATTCTTACGGTGTTTTAAGGTGTTGTTTGGAGTTTTAAGGTGTCCTACATTATGCTAGCGTGTTTTTCATGGTGCTAATACGACATACAAAATCTTAAGATGCCCAAACTTGTCGTACGATGTTCAAAGGACTCGGAGGAATTCATTAGGTGTATTATGGAGTTTTAAGGTTTTGTACGGTGATGTAAGGTGTTCATAGGAGTTGTAAGGCGTCCTACATTGTACTAACATTCTTTTCGAGATGCTAATGTGGCATAAAGAGTCGTAAGATGTCCTAAGTTCTCGTACGATGTTCAAAGGACTCGTACGAACTCATTAGGTTTATTATGGAGTTTTAAGGTTTTGTACGGTGATGTAAGGTGTTGATAGGAGTTGTAAGGCGTCCTACATTGTACTAACGTTCTTTTCGACATGCTAATGTGGCATAAATAGTCGTAAGATGTCCTAAGTTCTCGTCCGATGTTCAAAGGACTCGTACGAACTCATTAGGTTTATTATGGAGTTTTAAAGTTTCGTACGGTGATGTAAGGTGTTCATAGGAGATGTAAGGCGCCCTACATTGTACTAACGTTCTTTTCAAGTTGCTAATGTGGCATAAAGAGTCGTAAGATGTCCTAAGTTCTCGTACGATGTTCAAAGGACTCGTACGAACTCATTTCGTTTATTATGGAGTTTTAAGGTTTCGTACGGTGTTGTTAGGAGTCGTAAGGCGTCCAATGTTATATAAAACGTGCTTTTCAAGGTGCTAATACGGAATACAGAGTCGTTAGATATCTTAAGTTGCCTTACGACGTTCAAAGGACTCGGACAAATTCATTAGGTTTATTATGGAGATTTAAAGTTTCGTACGGTGATGTATGGTGTTCTTAGGAGTTGTAAGGCGTCATACATTGTACTAACGTTCTTTTCGAGATGCTAATGTGGCATAAAGAGTCGTAAGATGTCCTAAGTTCTCGTACGATGTTCGAAGGACTCATACGAACTCATTAGGTTTATTATGGAGTTTTAAGGTTTCGTACGTTGATGTAAGGTGTTCACAGGAGTTTTATGGCGCCCTACATTGTACTAACGTTCTTTTCGAGTTGCTAATGTGGCATAAAGAGTCGTAAGATGTCCTAAGTTCTCGTACGATATTCAATGGACTCGTACGAACTCATTAGGTTTATTATGGAGTTTTAAGGTTTCGTACGGTGTTGTTAGGAGTCGTAAGGCGTCCAATGTTATATAAAACGTGCTTTTCAAGGTGCTAATACGGAATACAGAGTCGTTAGATATCTTAAGTTGCCTTACGACTTTCAAAGGACTCGGACAAATTCATTAGGTTTATTATGGAGATTTAAAGTTTCGTACGGTGATGTATGGTGTTCTTAGGAGTTGTAAGGCGTCCTACATTGTACTAACGTTCTTTTCGAGATGCTAATGTGGCATAAAGAGTCGTAATATGTCCTAAGTTCTCGTACGATGTTCGAAGGACTCATACGAACTCATTAGGTTTATTATGGAGTTTTAAGGTTTCGTACGTTGATGTAAGGTGTTCACAGGAGTTTTAAGGCGCCCTACATTGTACTAACGTTCTTTTCGAGTTGCTAATGTGGCATAAAGAGTCGTAAGATGTCCTAAGTTCTCGTACGATATTCAATGGACTCGTACGAACTCATTAGGTTTATTATGGAGTTTTAAGGTTTCGTACGGTGTTGTTAGGAGTCGTAAGGCGTCCAATGTTATACAAACGTGCTTTTCAAGGTGCTAATATGGAATACAGAGTCGTTAGATATCTTAAGTTGCCGTACGACGTTCAAAGGACTCGGACGAATTCATTAGGTTTATTATGGAGATTTAAAGTTCCGTACGGTGATGTATGGTGTTCTTAGGAGTTGTAACACGTCCTACAATACTCTAACGTGCTTTTCTTGTTGCTAATGTAGCAAACTGAGCCGTAACATCTACTGAGTTGTCATATGATGTTCAAAGGACCTGGACGAATTCATTAGGTTTAGTATGGAATTTTAAGGATTCTTACGGTGTTTTAAGGTGTTGTTTGGAGTTTTAAGGTGTCCTACATTATACTAGCGTGTTTTTCATGGTGCTAATATGGCATACAAAATCATAAGATGCCCAAACTTGTCGTACGATGTTCAAAGGACTCGGACGAATTCATTAGGTGTATTATGGAGTTTTAAGGTTTCGTACGGTGATGTAAGGTGTTCATAGGAGTTGTAAGGCGTCCTACATTGTACTAACGTTTTTTTCGAGATGCTAATGTGGCATAAAGAGTCGTAAGATGTCCTAAGTTCTCGTACGATGTTCAAAGGACTCGTACGAACTCATTAGGTTTATTATGGAGTTTTAAGGTTTCGTACGGTGATGTAAGGTGTTCATAGGAGTTGTAAGGCGCCCTACATTGTACTAACGTTCTTTTCGAGTTGCTAATGTGGCATAAAGAGTCGTAAGATGTCCTAAGTTCTCGTACGATGTTCAAAGGACTCGTACGAACTCATTTCGTTTATTATGGAGTTTTAAGGTTTCGTACGGTGTTGTTAGGAGTCGTAAGGCGTCCAATGTTATATAAAACGTGCTTTTCAAGGTGCTAATACGGAATACAGAGTCGTTAGATATCTTAAGTTGCCTTACGACGTTCAAAGGACTCGGACAAATTCATTAGGTTTATTATGGAGATTTAAAGTTTAGTACGGTGATGTATGGTGTTCTTAGGAGTTGTAAGGCGTCCTACATTGTACTAACGTTCTTTTCGACATGCTAATGTGGCATAAATAGTCGTAAGATGTCCTAAGTTCTCGTCCGATGTTCAAAGGACTCGTACGAACTCATTAGGTTTATTATGGAGTTTTAAAGTTTCGTACGGTGATGTAAGGTGTTCATAGGAGTTGTAAGGCGCCCTACATTGTACTAACGTTCTTTTCAAGTTGCTAATGTGGCATAAAGAGTCGTAAGATGTCCTAAGTTCTCGTACGATGTTCAAAAGACTCGTACGAACTCATTTCGTTTATTATGGAGTTTTAAGGTTTCGTACGGTGTTGTTAGGAGTCGTAAGGCGTCCAATGTTATATAAAACGTGCTTTTCAAGGTGCTAATACGGAATACAGAGTCGTTAGATATCTTAAGTTGCCTTACGACGTTCAAAGGACTCGGACAAATTCATTAGGTTTATTATGGAGATTTAAAGTTTCGTACGGTGATGTATGGTGTTCTTAGGAGTTGTAAGGCGTCATACATTGTACTAACGTTCTTTTCGAGATGCTAATGTGGCATAAAGAGTCGTAAGATGTCCTAAGTTCTCGTACGATGTTCGAAGGACTCATACGAACTCATTAGGTTTATTATGGAGTTTTAAGGTTTCGTACGTTGATGTAAGGTGTTCACAGGAGTTTTAAGGCGCCCTACATTGTACTAACGTTCTTTTCGAGTTGCTAATGTGGCATAAAGAGTCGTAAGATGTCCTAAGTTCTCGTACGATGTTCAATGGACTCGTACGAACTCATTAGGTTTATTATGGAGTTTTAAGGTTTCGTACGGTGTTGTTAGGAGTCGTAAGGCGTCCAATGTTATATAAAACGTGCTTTTCAAGGTGCTAATACGGAATACAGAGTCGTTAGATATCTTAAGTTGCCTTACGACTTTCAAAGGACTCGGACAAATTCATTAGGTTTATTATGGAGATTTAAAGTTTCGTACGGTGATGTATGGTGTTCTTAGGAGTTGTAAGGCGTCCTACATTGTACTAACGTTCTTTTCGAGATGCTAATGTGGCATAAAGAGTCGTAAGATGTCCTAAGTTCTCGTACGATGTTCGAAGGACTCATACGAACTCATTAGGTTTATTATGGAGTTTTAAGGTTTCGTACGTTGATGTAAGGTGTTCACAGGAGTTTTAAGGCGCCCTACATTGTACTAACGTTCTTTTCGAGTTGCTAATGTGGCATAAAGAGTCGTAAGATGTCCTAAGTTCTCGTACAATATTCAATGGACTCGTACGAACTCATTAGGTTTATTATGGAGTTTTAAGGTTTCGTACGGTGTTGTTAGGAGTCGTAAGGCGTCCAATGTTATACAAACGTGCTTTTCAAGGTGCTAATATGGAATACAGAGTCGTTAGATATCTTAAGTTGCCGTACGACGTTCAAAGGACTCGGACGAATTCATTAGGTTTATTATGGAGATTTAAAGTTCCGTACGGTGATGTATGGTGTTCTTAGGAGTTGTAACACGTCCTACAATACTCTAACGTGCTTTTCTTGTTGCTAATGTAGCAAACTGAGCCGTAACATCTACTGAGTTGTCATATGATGTTCAAAGGACCTGGACGAATTCATTAGGTTTAGTATGGAATTTTAAGGATTCTTACGGTGTTTTAAGGTGTTGTTTGGAGTTTTAAGGTGTCCTACATTATACTAGCGTGTTTTTCATGGTGCTAATATGGCATACAAAATCATAAGATGCCCAAACTTGTCGTACGATGTTCAAAGGACTCGGACGAATTCATTAGGTGTATTATGGAGTTTTAAGGTTTCGTACGGTGATGTAAGGTGTTCATAGGAGTTGTAAGGCGTCCTACATTGTACTAACGTTTTTTTCGAGATGCTAATGTGGCATAAAGAGTCGTAAGATGTCCTAAGTTCTCGTACGATGTTCAAAGGACTCGTACGAACTCATTAGGTTTATTATGGAGTTTTAAGGTTTCGTACGGTGATGTAAGGTGTTCATAGGAGTTGTAAGGCGCCCTACATTGTACTAACGTTCTTTTCGAGTTGCTAATGTGGCATAAAGAGTCGTAAGATGTCCTAAGTTCTCGTACGATGTTCAAAGGACTCGTACGAACTCATTTCGTTTATTATGGAGTTTTAAGGTTTCGTACGGTGTTGTTAGGAGTCGTAAGGCGTCCAATGTTATATAAAACGTGCTTTTCAAGGTGCTAATACGGAATACAGAGTCGTTAGATATCTTAAGTTGCCTTACGACGTTCAAAGGACTCGGACAAATTCATTAGGTTTATTATGGAGATTTAAAGTTTAGTACGGTGATGTATGGTGTTCTTAGGAGTTGTAAGGCGTCCTACATTGTACTAACGTTCTTTTCGACATGCTAATGTGGCATAAATAGTCGTAAGATGTCCTAAGTTCTCGTCCGATGTTCAAAGGACTCGTACGAACTCATTAGGTTTATTATGGAGTTTTAAAGTTTCGTACGGTGATGTAAGGTGTTCATAGGAGTTGTAAGGCGCCCTACATTGTACTAACGTTCTTTTCGAGTTGCTAATGTGGCATAAAGAGTCGTAAGATGTCCTAAGTTCTCGTACGATGTTCAAAGGACTCGTACGAACTCATTTCGTTTATTATGGAGTTTTAAGGTTTCGTACGGTGTTGTTAGGAGTCGTAAGGCGTCCAATGTTATATAAAACGTGCTTTTCAAGGTGCTAATATGGAATACAGAGTCGTTAGATATCTTAAGTTGCCTTACGACGTTTAAAGGACTCGGACAAATTCATTAGGTTTATTATGGAGATTTAAAGTTTCGTACGGTGATGTATGGTGTTCTTAGGAGTTGTAAGGCGTCCTACATTGTACTAACGTTCTTTTCGAGATGCTAATGTGGCATAAAGAGTCGTAAGATGTCCTAAGTTCTCGTACGATGTTCGAAGGACTCATACGAACTCATTAGGTTTATTATGGAGTTTTAAGGTTTCGTACGTTGATGTAAGGTGTTCAAAGGAGTTTTAAGGCGCCCTACATTGTACTAACGTTCTTTTCGAGTTGCTAATGTGGCATAAAGAGTCGTAAGATGTCCTAAGTTCTCGTACGATGTTCAATGGACTCGTTCGAACTCATTAGGTTTATTATGGAGTTTTAAGGTTTCGTACGGTGTTGTTAGGAGTCGTAAGGCGTCCAATGTTATACAAACGTGCTTTTCAAGGTGCTAATATGGAATACAGAGTCGTTAGATATCTTAAGTTGCCGTACGACGTTCAAAGGACTCGGACGAATTCATTAGGTTTATTATGGAGATTTAAAGTTTCGTACGGTGATGTATGGTGTTCTTAGGAGTTGTAACACGTCCTACAATACTCTAACGTGCTTTTCTTGTTGCTAATGTAGCAAACTGAGCCGTAACATCTACTGAGTTGTCATATGATGTTCAAAGGACCTGGACGAATTCATTAGGTTTAGTATGGAATTTTAAGGATTCTTACGGTGTTTTAAGGTGTTGTTTGGAGTTTTAAGGTGTCCTACATTATACTAGCGTGTTTTTCATGGTGCTAATATGGCATACAAAATCATAAGATGCCCAAACTTGTCGTACGATGTTCAAAGGACTCGAACGAATTCATTAGGTGTATTATGGAGTTTTAAGGTTTCGTACGGTGATGTAAGGTGTTCATAGGAGTTGTAAGGCGTCCTACATTGTACTAACGTTTTTTTCGAGATGCTAATGTGGCATAAAGAGTCGTAAGATGTCCTAAGTTCTCGTACGATGTTCAAAGGACTCGTACGAACTCATTAGGTTTATTATGGAGTTTTAAGGTTTCGTACGGTGATGTAAGGTGTTCATAGGAGTTGTAAGGCGCCCTACATTGTACTAACGTTCTTTTCGAGTTGCTAATGTGGCATAAAGAGTCGTAAGATGTCCTAAGTTCTCGTACGATGTTCAAAGGACTCGTACGAACTCATTTCGTTTATTATGGAGTTTTAAGGTTTCGTACGGTGTTGTTAGGAGTCGTAAGGCGTCCAATGTTATATAAAACGTGCTTTTCAAGGTGCTAATACGGAATACAGAGTCGTTAGATATCTTAAGTTGCCTTACGACGTTCAAAGGACTCGGACAAATTCATTAGGTTTATTATGGAGATTTAAAGTTTCGTACGGTGATGTATGGGGTTCTTAGGAGTTGTAAGGCGTCCTACATTGTACTAACGTTCTTTTCGAGATGCTAATGTGGCATAAAGAGTCGTAAGATGTCCTAAGTTCTCGTACGATGTTCGAAGGACTCATACGAACTCATTAGGTTTATTATGGAGTTTTAAGGTTTCGTACGTTGATGTAAGGTGTTCAAAGGAGTTTTAAGGCGCCCTACATTGTACTAACGTTCTTTTCGAGTTGCTAATGTGGCATAAAGAGTCGTAAGATGTCCTAAGTTCTCGTACGATGTTCAATGGACTCGTACGAACTCATTAGGTTTATTATGGAGTTTTAAGGTTTCGTACGGTGTTGTTAGGAGTCGTAAGGCGTCCAATGTTATACAAACGTGCTTTTCAAGGTGCTAATATGGAATACAGAGTCGTTAGATATCTTAAGTTGCCGTACGACGTTCAAAGGACTCGGACGAATTCATTAGGTTTATTATGGAGATTTAAAGTTTCGTACGGTGATGTATGGTGTTCTTAGGAGTTGTAACACGTCCTACAATACTCTAACGTGCTTTTCTTGTTGCTAATGTAGCAAACTGAGCCGTAACATCTACTGAGTTGTCATATGATGTTCAAAGGACCTGGACGAATTCATTAGGTTTAGTATGGAATTTTAAGGATTCTTACGGTGTTTTAAGGTGTTGTTTGGAGTTTTAAGGTGTCCTACATTATACTAGCGTGTTTTTCATGGTGCTAATATGGCATACAAAATCATAAGATGCCCAAACTTGTCGTACGATGTTCAAAGGACTCGGACGAATTCATTAGGTGTATTATGGAGTTTTAAGGTTTCGTACGGTGATGTAAGGTGTTCATAGGAGTTGTAAGGCGTCCTACATTGTACTAACGTTTTTTTCGAGATGCTAATGTGGCATAAAGAGTCGTAAGATGTCCTAAGTTCTCGTACGATGTTCAAAGGACTCGTACGAACTCATTAGGTTTATTATGGAGTTTTAAGGTTTCGTACGGTGATGTAAGGTGTTCATAGGAGTTGTAAGGCGCCCTACATTGTACTAACGTTCTTTTCGAGTTGCTAATGTGGCATAAAGAGTCGTAAGATGTCCTAAGTTCTCGTACGATGTTCAAAGGACTCGTACGAACTCATTTCGTTTATTATGGAGTTTTAAGGTTTCGTACGGTGTTGTTAGGAGTCGTAAGGCGTCCAATGTTATACAAACGTGCTTTTCAAGGTGCTAATATGGAGTACAGAGTCGTTAGATATCTTAAGTTGCCTTACGACGTTCAAAGGACTCGGACAAATTCATTAGGTTTATTATGGAGATTTAAAGTTTCGTACGGTGATGTATGGGGTTCTTAGGAGTTGTAAGGCGTCCTACATTGTACTAACGTTCTTTTCGAGATGCTAATGTGGCATAAAGAGTCGTAAGATGTCCTAAGTTCTCGTACGATGTTCGAAGGACTCATACGAACTCATTAGGTTTATTATGGAGTTTTAAGGTTTCGTACGTTGATGTAAGGTGTTCAAAGGAGTTTTAAGGCGCCCTACATTGTACTAACGTTCTTTTCGAGTTGCTAATGTGGCATAAAGAGTCGTAAGATGTCCTAAGTTCTCGTACGATGTTCAAAGGACTCGTACGAACTCATTTCGTTTATTATGGAGTTTTAAGGTTTCGTACGGTGTTGTTAGGAGTCGTAAGGCGTCCAATGTTATATAAAACGTGCTTTTCAAGGTGCTAATACGGAATACAGAGTCGTTAGATATCTTAAGTTGCCTTACGACGTTCAAAGGACTCGGACAAATTCATTAGGTTTATTATGGAGATTTAAAGTTTCGTACGGTGATGTATGGGGTTCTTAGGAGTTGTAAGGCGTCCTACATTGTACTAACGTTCTTTTCGAGATGCTAATGTGGCATAAAGAGTCGTAAGATGTCCTAAGTTCTCGTACGATGTTCGAAGGACTCATACGAACTCATTAGGTTTATTATGGAGTTTTAAGGTTTCGTACGTTGATGTAAGGTGTTCAAAGGAGTTTTAAGGCGCCCTACATTGTACTAACGTTCTTTTCGAGTTGCTAATGTGGCATAAAGAGTCGTAAGATGTCCTAAGTTCTCGTACGATGTTCAATGGACTCGTACGAACTCATTAGGTTTATTATGGAGTTTTAAGGTTTCGTACGGTGTTGTTAGGAGTCGTAAGGCGTCCAATGTTATACAAACGTGCTTTTCAAGGTGCTAATATGGAATACAGAGTCGTTAGATATCTTAAGTTGCCGTACGACGTTCAAAGGACTCGGACGAATTCATTAGGTTTATTATGGAGATTTAAAGTTTCGTACGGTGATGTATGGTGTTCTTAGGAGTTGTAACACGTCCTACAATACTCTAACGTGCTTTTCTTGTTGCTAATGTAGCAAACTGAGCCGTAACATCTACTGAGTTGTCATATGATGTTCAAAGGACCTGGACGAATTCATTAGGTTTAGTATGGAATTTTAAGGATTCTTACGGTGTTTTAAGGTGTTGTTTGGAGTTTTAAGGTGTCCTACATTATACTAGCGTGTTTTTCATGGTGCTAATATGGCATACAAAATCATAAGATGCCCAAACTTGTCGTACGATGTTCAAAGGACTCGGACGAATTCATTAGGTGTATTATGGAGTTTTAAGGTTTCGTACGGTGATGTAAGGTGTTCATAGGAGTTGTAAGGCGTCCTACATTGTACTAACGTTTTTTTCGAGATGCTAATGTGGCATAAAGAGTCGTAAGATGTCCTAAGTTCTCGTACGATGTTCAAAGGACTCGTACGAACTCATTAGGTTTATTATGGAGTTTTAAGGTTTCGTACGGTGATGTAAGGTGTTCATAGGAGTTGTAAGGCGCCCTACATTGTACTAACGTTCTTTTCGAGTTGCTAATGTGGCATAAAGAGTCTTAAGATGTCCTAAGTTCTCGTACGATGTTCAAAGGACTCGTACGAACTCATTTCGTTTATTATGGAGTTTTAAGGTTTCGTACGGTGTTGTTAGGAGTCGTAAGGCGTCCAATGTTATACAAACGTGCTTTTCAAGGTGCTAATATGGAGTACAGAGTCGTTAGATATCTTAAGTTGCCTTACGACGTTCAAAGGACTCGGACAAATTCATTAGGTTTATTATGGAGATTTAAAGTTTCGTACGGTGATGTATGGTGTTCTTAGGAGTTGTAAGGCGTCCTACATTGTACTAACGTTCTTTTCGAGATGCTAATGTGGCATAAAGAGTCGTAAGATGTCCTAAGTTCTCATACGATGTTCGAAGGACTCATACGAACTCATTAGGTTTATTATGGAGTTTTAAGGTTTCGTACGTTGATGTAAGGTGTTCAAAGGAGTTTTAAGGCGCCCTACATTGTACTAACGTTCTTTTCGAGTTGCTAATGTGGCATAAAGAGTCGTAAGATGTCCTAAGTTCTCGTACGATGTTCAATGGACTCGTACGAACTCATTAGGTTTATTATGGAGTTTTAAGGTTTCGTACGGTGTTGTTAGGAGTCGTAAGGCGTCCAATGTTATACAAACGTGCTTTTCAAGGTGCTAATATGGAATACAGAGTCGTTAGATATCTTAAGTTGCCGTACGACGTTCAAAGGACTCGGACGAATTCATTAGGTTTATTATGGAGATTTAAAGTTTCGTACGGTGATGTATGGTGTTCTTAGGAGTTGTAACACGTCCTACAATACTCTAACGTGCTTTTCTTGTTGCTAATGTAGCAAACTGAGCCGTAACATCTACTGAGTTGTCATATGATGTTCAAAGGACCTGGACGAATTCATTAGGTTTAGTATGGAATTTTAAGGATTCTTACGGTGTTTTAAGGTGTTGTTTGGAGTTTTAAGGTGTCCTACATTATACTAGCGTGTTTTTCATGGTGCTAATATGGCATACAAAATCATAAGATGCCCAAACTTGTCGTACGATGTTCAAAGGACTCGGACGAATTCATTAGGTGTATTATGGAGTTTTAAGGTTTCGTACGGTGATGTAAGGTGTTCATAGGAGTTGTAAGGCGTCCTACATTGTACTAACGTTTTTTTCGAGATGCTAATGTGGCATAAAGAGTCGTAAGATGTCCTAAGTTCTCGTACGATGTTCAAAGGACTCGTACGAACTCATTAGGTTTATTATGGAGTTTTAAGGTTTCGTACGGTGATGTAAGGTGTTCATAGGAGTTGTAAGGCGCCCTACATTGTACTAACGTTCTTTTCGAGTTGCTAATGTGGCATAAAGAGTCGTAAGATGTCCTAAGTTCTCGTACGATGTTCAAAGGACTCGTACGAACTCATTTCGTTTATTATGGAGTTTTAAGGTTTCGTACGGTGTTGTTAGGAGTCGTAAGGCGTCCAATGTTATATAAAACGTACTTTTCAAGGTGCTAATACGGAATACAGAGTCGTTAGATATCTTAAGTTGCCTTACGACGTTCAAAGGACTCGGACAAATTCATTAGGTTTATTATGGAGATTTAAAGTTTCGTACGGTGATGTATGGTGTTCTTAGGAGTTGTAAGGCGTCCTACATTGTACTAACGTTCTTTTCGAGATGCTAATGTGGCATAAAGAGTCGTAAGATGTCCTAAGTTCTCGTACGATGTTCGAAGGACTCATACGAACTCATTAGGTTTATTATGGAGTTTTAAGGTTTCGTACGTTGATGTAAGGTGTTCAAAGGAGTTTTAAGGCGCCCTACATTGTACTAACGTTCTTTTCGAGTTGCTAATGTGGCATAAAGAGTCGTAAGATGTCCTAAGTTCTCGTACGATGTTCAATGGACTCGTACGAACTCATTAGGTTTATTATGGAGTTTTAAGGTTTCGTACGGTGTTGTTAGGAGTCGTAAGGCGTCCAATGTTATACAAACGTGCTTTTCAAGGTGCTAATATGGAATACAGAGTCGTTAGATATCTTAAGTTGCCGTACGACGTTCAAAGGACTCAGACAAATTCATTAGGTTTATTATGGAGATTTAAAGTTTCGTACGGTGATGTATGGTGTTCTTAGGAGTTGTAACACGTCCTACAATACTCTAACGTGCTTTTCTTGTTGCTAATGTAGCAAACTGAGCCGTAACATCTACTGAGTTGTCATATGATGTTCAAAGGACCTGGACGAATTCATTAGGTTTAGTATGGAATTTTAAGGATTCTTACGGTGTTTTAAGGTGTTGTTTGGAGTTTTAAGGTGTCCTACATTATACTAGCGTGTTTTTCATGGTGCTAATATGGCATACAAAATCATAAGATGCCCAAACTTGTCGTACGATGTTCAAAGGACTCGGACGAATTCATTAGGTGTATTATGGAGTTTTAAGGTTTCGTACGGTGATGTAAGGTGTTCATAGGAGTTGTAAGGCGTCCTACATTGTACTAACGTTTTTTTCGAGATGCTAATGTGGCATAAAGAGTCGTAAGATGTCCTAAGTTCTCGTACGATGTTCAAAGGACTCGTACGAACTCATTAGGTTTATTATGGAGTTTTAAGGTTTCGTACGGTGATGTAAGGTGTTCATAGGAGTTGTAAGGCGCCCTACATTGTACTAACGTTCTTTTCGAGTTGCTAATGTGGCATAAAGAGTCGTAAGATGTCCTAAGTTCTCGTACGATGTTCAAAGGACTCGTACGAACTCATTTCGTTTATTATGGAGTTTTAAGGTTTCGTACGGTGTTGTTAGGAGTCGTAAGGCGTCCAATGTTATATAAAACGTGCTTTTCAAGGTGCTAATACGGAATACAGAGTCGTTAGATATCTTAAGTTGCCTTACGACGTTCAAAGGACTCGGACAAATTCATTAGGTTTATTATGGAGATTTAAAGTTTCGTACGGTGATGTATGGTGTTCTTAGGAGTTGTAAGGCGTCCTACATTGTACTAACGTTCTTTTCGAGATGCTAATGTGGCATGAAGAGTCGTAAGATGTCCTAAGTTCTCGTACGATGTTCGAAGGACTCATACGAACTCATTAGGTTTATTATGGAGTTTTAAGGTTTCGTACGTTGATGTAAGGTGTTCAAAGGAGTTTTAAGGCGCCCTACATTGTACTAACGTTCTTTTCGAGTTGCTAATGTGGCATAAAGAGTCGTAAGATGTCCTAAGTTCTCGTACGATGTTCAATGGACTCGTACGAACTCATTAGGTTTATTATGGAGTTTTAAGGTTTCGTACGGTGTTGTTAGGAGTCGTAAGGCGTCCAATGTTATACAAACGTGCTTTTCAAGGTGCTAATATGGAATACAGAGTCGTTAGATATCTTAAGTTGCCGTACGACGTTCAAAGGACTCGGACGAATTCATTAGGTTTATTATGGAGATTTAAAGTTTCGTACGGTGATGTATGGTGTTCTTAGGAGTTGTAACACGTCCTACAATACTCTAACGTGCTTTTCTTGTTGCTAATGTAGCAAACTGAGCCGTAACATCTACTGAGTTGTCATATGATGTTCAAAGGACCTGGACGAATTCATTAGGTTTAGTATGGAATTTTAAGGATTCTTACGGTGTTTTAAGGTGTTGTTTGGAGTTTTAAGGTGTCCTACATTATACTAGCGTGTTTTTCATGGTGCTAATATGGCATACAAAATCATAAGATGCCCAAACTTGTCGTACGATGTTCAAAGGACTCGGACGAATTCATTAGGTGTATTATGGAGTTTTAAGGTTTCGTACGGTGATGTAAGGTGTTCATAGGAGTTGTAAGGCGTCCTACATTGTACTAACGTTTTTTTCGAGATGCTAATGTGGCATAAAGAGTCGTAAGATGTCCTAAGTTCTCGTACGATGTTCAAAGGACTCGTACGAACTCATTAGGTTTATTATGGAGTTTTAAGGTTTCGTACGGTGATGTAAGGTGTTCATAGGAGTTGTAAGGCGCCCTACATTGTACTAACGTTCTTTTCGAGTTGCTAATGTGGCATAAAGAGTCGTAAGATGTCCTAAGTTCTCGTACGATGTTCAAAGGACTCGTACGAACTCATTTCGTTTATTATGGAGTTTTAAGGTTTCGTACGGTGTTGTTAGGAGTCGTAAGGCGTCCAATGTTATATAAAACGTGCTTTTCAAGGTGCTAATACGGAATACAGAGTCGTTAGATATCTTAAGTTGCCTTACGACGTTCAAAGGACTCGGACAAATTCATTAGGTTTATTATGGAGATTTAAAGTTTCGTACGGTGATGTATGGTGTTCTTAGGAGTTGTAAGGCGTCCTACATTGTACTAACGTTCTTTTCGAGATGAAAATGTGGCATGAAGAGTCGTAAGATGTCCTAAGTTCTCGTACGATGTTCGAAGGACTCATACGAACTCATTAGGTTTATTATGGAGTTTTAAGGTTTCGTACGTTGATGTAAGGTGTTCAAAGGGGTTTTAAGGCGCCCTACATTGTACTAACGTTCTTTTCGAGTTGCTAATGTGGCATAAAGAGTCGTAAGATGTCCTAAGTTCTCGTACGATGTTCAATGGACTCGTACGAACTCATTAGGTTTATTATGGAGTTTTAAGGTTTCGTACGGTGTTGTTAGGAGTCGTAAGGCGTCCAATGTTATACAAACGTGCTTTTCAAGGTGCTAATATGGAATACAGAGTCGTTAGATATCTTAAGTTGCCGTACGACGTTCAAAGGACTCGGACGAATTCATTAGGTTTATTATGGAGATTTAAAGTTTCGTACGGTGATGTATGGTGTTCTTAGGAGTTGTAACACGTCCTACAATACTCTAACGTGCTTTTCTTGTTGCTAATGTAGCAAACTGAGCCGTAACATCTACTGAGTTGTCATATGATGTTCAAAGGACCTGGACGAATTCATTAGGTTTAGTATGGAATTTTAAGGATTCTTACGGTGTTTTAAGGTGTTGTTTGGAGTTTTAAGGTGTCCTACATTATACTAGCGTGTTTTTCATGGTGCTAATATGGCATACAAAATCATAAGATGCCCAAACTTGTCGTACGATGTTCAAAGGACTCGGACGAATTCATTAGGTGTATTATGGAGTTTTAAGGTTTCGTAAGGTGATGTAAGGTGTTCATAGGAGTTGTAAGGCGTCCTACATTGTACTAACGTTTTTTTCGAGATGCTAATGTGGCATAAAGAGTCGTAAGATGTCCTAAGTTCTCGTACGATGTTCAAAGGACTCGTACGAACTCATTAGGTTTATTATGGAGTTTTAAGGTTTCGTACGGTGATGTAAGGTGTTCATAGGAGTTGTAAGGCGCCCTACATTGTACTAACGTTCTTTTCGAGTTGCTAATGTGGCATAAAGAGTCGTAAGATGTCCTAAGTTCTCGTACGATGTTCAAAGGACTCGTACGAACTCATTAGGTTTATTATGGAGTTTTAAGGTTTCGTACGGTGTTGTTAGGAGTCGTAAGGCGTCCAATGTTATACAAACGTGCTTTTCAAGGTGCTAATACGGAATACAGAGTCGTTAGATATCTTAAGTTGCCTTACGACGTTCAAAGGACTCGGACGAATTCATTAGGTTTATTATGGAGATTTAAAGTTTCGTACGGTGATGTATGGTGTTCTTAGGAGTTGTAAGGCGTCCTACATTGTACTAACGTTCTTTTCGAGATGCTAATGTGGCATAAAGAGTCGTAAGACGTCCTAAGTTCTCGTACGATGTTCGAAGGACTCATACGAACTCATTAGGTTTATTATGGAGTTTTAAGGTTTCGTACGTTGATGTAAGGTGTTCAAAGGAGTTTTAAGGCGCCCTACATTGTACTAACGTTCTTTTCGAGTTGCTAATGTGGCATAAAGAGTCGTAAGATGTCCTAAGTTCTCGTACGATGTTCAATGGACTCGTACGAACTCATTAGGTTTATTATGGAGTTTTAAGGTTTCGTACGGTGTTGTTAGGAGTCGTAAGGCGTCCAATGTTATACAAACGTGCTTTTCAAGGTGCTAATATGGAATACAGAGTCGTTAGATATCTTAAGTTGCCGTACGACGTTCAAAGGACTCGGACGAATTCATTAGGTTTATTATGGAGATTTAAAGTTTCGTATGGTGATGTATGGTGTTCTTAGGAGTTGTAACACGTCCTACAATACTCTAACGTGCTTTTCTTGTTGCTAATGTTGCAAACTGAGCCGTAACATCTACTGAGTTGTCATATGATGTTCAAAGGACCTGGACGAATTCATTAGGTTTAGTATGGAATTTTAAGGATTCTTACGGTGTTTTAAGGTGTCCTACATTATACTAGCGTGTTTTTCATGGTGCTAATATGGCATACAAAATCATAAGATGCCCAAACTTGTCGTACGATGTTCAAAGGACTCGGACGAATTCATTAGGTGTATTATGGAGTTTTAAGGTTTCGTACGGTGATGTAAGGTGTTCATAGGAGTTGTAAGGTGTCCTACATTGTACTAACGTTTTTTTCGAGATGCTAATGTGGCATAAAGAGTCGTAAGATGTCCTAAGTTCTCCTACGAGGTTCAAAGGACTCGTACGAACTCATTAGGTTTATTATGGAGTTTTAAGGTTTCGTACGGTGATGTAAGGTGTTCATAGGAGTTGTAAGGCGCCCTACATTGTACTAACGTTCTTTTCGAGTTGCTAATGTGGCATAAAGAGTCGTAAGATGTCCTAAGTTCTCGTACGATGTTCAAAGGACTCGTACGAACTCATTAGGTTTTTTATGGAGTTTTAAGGTTTCGTACGGTGTTGTTAGGAGTCGTAAGGCGTCCAATGTTATACAAACGTGCTTTTCAAGGTGCTAATACGGAATACAGAGTCGTTAGATATCTTAAGTTGCCTTACGACGTTCAAAGGACTCGGACAAATTCATTAGGTTTATTATGGAGATTTAATGTTTCGTACGGTGATGTATGGTGTTCTTAGGAGTTGTAAGGCGTCCTACATTGTACTAACGTTCTTTTCGAGATGCTAATGTGGCATGAAGAGTCGTAAGATGTCCTAAGTTCTCGTACGATGTTCGAAGGACTCATACGAACTCATTAGGTTTATTATGGAGTTTTAAGGTTTCGTACGTTGATGTAAGGTGTTCAAAGGGGTTTTAAGGCGCCCTACATTGTACTAACGTTCTTTTCGAGTTGCTAATGTGGCATAAAGAGTCGTAAGATGTCCTAAGTTCTCGTACGATGTTCAATGGACTCGTACGAACTCATTAGGTTTATTATGGAGTTTTAAGGTTTCGTACGGTGTTGTTAGGAGTCGTAAGGCGTCCAATGTTATACAAACGTGCTTTTCAAGGTGCTAATATGGAATACAGAGTCGTTAGATATCTTAAGTTGCCGTACGACGTTCAAAGGACTCGGACGAATTCATTAGGTTTATTATGGAGATTTAAAGTTTCGTACGGTGATGTATGGTGTTCTTAGGAGTTGTAACACGTCCTACAATACTCTAACGTGCTTTTCTTGTTGCTAATGTAGCAAACTGAGCCGTAACATCTACTGAGTTGTCATATGATGTTCAAAGGACCTGGACGAATTCATTAGGTTTAGTATGGAATTTTAAGGATTCTTACGGTGTTTTAAGGTGTTGTTTGGAGTTTTAAGGTGTCCTACATTATACTAGCGTGTTTTTCATGGTGCTAATATGGCATACAAAATCATAAGATGCCCAAACTTGTCGTACGATGTTCAAAGGACTCGGACGAATTCATTAGGTGTATTATGGAGTTTTAAGGTTTCGTACGGTGATGTAAGGTGTTCATAGGAGTTGTAAGGCGTCCTACATTGTACTAACGTTTTTTTCGAGATGCTAATGTGGCATAAAGAGTCGTAAGATGTCCTAAGTTCTCGTACGATGTTCAAAGGACTCGTACGAACTCATTAGGTTTATTATGGAGTTTTAAGGTTTCGTACGGTGATGTAAGGTGTTCATAGGAGTTGTAAGGCGCCCTACATTGTACTAACGTTCTTTTCGAGTTGCTAATGTGGCATAAAGAGTCGTAAGATGTCCTAAGTTCTCGTACGATGTTCAAAGGACTCGTACGAACTCATTAGGTTTATTATGGAGTTTTAAGGTTTCGTACGGTGTTGTTAGGAGTCGTAAGGCGTCCAATGTTATACAAACGTGCTTTTCAAGGTGCTAATACGGAATACAGAGTCGTTAGATATCTTAAGTTGCCTTACGACGTTCAAAGGACTCGGACGAATTCATTAGGTTTATTATGGAGATTTAAAGTTTCGTACGGTGATGTATGGTGTTCTTAGGAGTTGTAAGGCGTCCTACATTGTACTAACGTTCTTTTCGAGATGCTAATGTGGCATAAAGAGTCGTAAGACGTCCTAAGTTCTCGTACGATGTTCGAAGGACTCATACGAACTCATTAGGTTTATTATGGAGTTTTAAGGTTTCGTACGTTGATGTAAGGTGTTCAAAGGAGTTTTAAGGCGCCCTACATTGTACTAACGTTCTTTTCGAGTTGCTAATGTGGCATAAAGAGTCGTAAGATGTCCTAAGTTCTCGTACGATGTTCAATGGACTCGTACGAACTCATTAGGTTTATTATGGAGTTTTAAGGTTTCGTACGGTGTTGTTAGGAGTCGTAAGGCGTCCAATGTTATACAAACGTGCTTTTCAAGGTGCTAATATGGAATACAGAGTCGTTAGATATCTTAAGTTGCCGTACGACGTTCAAAGGACTCGGACGAATTCATTAGGTTTATTATGGAGATTTAAAGTTTCGTATGGTGATGTATGGTGTTCTTAGGAGTTGTAACACGACCTACAATACTCTAACGTGCTTTTCTTGTTGCTAATGTAGCAAACTGAGCCGTAACATCTACTGAGTTGTCATATGATGTTCAAAGGACCTGGACGAATTCATTAGGTTTAGTATGGAATTTTAAGGATTCTTACGGTGTTTTAAGGTGTCCTACATTATACTAGCGTGTTTTTCATGGTGCTAATATGGCATACAAAATCATAAGATGCCCAAACTTGTCGTACGATGTTCAAAGGACTCGGACGAATTCATTAGGTGTATTATGGAGTTTTAAGGTTTCGTACGGTGATGTAAGGTGTTCATAGGAGTTGTAAGGTGTCCTACATTGTACTAACGTTTTTTTCGAGATGCTAATGTGGCATAAAGAGTCGTAAGATGTCCTAAGTTCTCGTACGAGGTTCAAAGGACTCGTACGAACTCATTAGGTTTATTATGGAGTTTTAAGGTTTCGTACGGTGATGTAAGGTGTTCATAGGAGTTGTAAGGCGCCCTACATTGTACTAACGTTCTTTTCGAGTTGCTAATGTGGCATAAAGAGTCGTAAGATGTCCTAAGTTCTCGTACGATGTTCAAAGGACTCGTACGAACTCATTAGGTTTTTTATGGAGTTTTAAGGTTTCGTACGGTGTTGTTAGGAGTCGTAAGGCGTCCAATGTTATACAAACGTGCTTTTCAAGGTGCTAATACGGAATACAGAGTCGTTAGATATCTTAAGTTGCCTTACGACGTTCAAAGGACTCGGACGAATTCATTAGGTTTATTATGGAGATTTAAAGTTTCGTACGGTGATGTATGGTGTTCTTAGGAGTTGTAAGGCGTCCTACATTGTACTAACGTTCTTTTCGAGATGCTAATGTGGCATAAAGAGTCGTAAGATGTCCTAAGTTCTCGTACGATGTTCGAAGGACTCATACGAACTCATTAGGTTTATTATGGAGTTTTAAGGTTTCGTACGTTGATGTAAGGTGTTCAAAGGAGTTTTAAGGCGCCCTACATTGTACTAACGTTCTTTTCGAGTTGCTAATGTGGCATAAAGAGTCGTAAGATGTCCTAAGTTCTCGTACGATGTTCAATGGACTCGTACGAACTCATTAGGTTTATTATGGAGTTTTAAGGTTTCGTACGGTGTTGTTAGGAGTCGTAAGGCGTCCAATGTTATACAAACGTGCTTTTTAAGGTGCTAATATGGAATACAGAGTCGTTAGATATCTTAAGTTGCCGTACGACGTTCAAAGGACTCCACCGAATTCATTAGGTTTATTATGGAGATTTAAAGTTTCGTACGGTGATGTATGGTGTTCTTAGGAGTTGTAACACGTCCTACAATACTCTAACGTGCTTTTCTTGTTGCTAATGTAGCAAACTGAGCCGTAACATCTACTGAGTTGTCATATGATGTTCAAAGGACCTGGACGAATTCATTAGGTTTAGTATGGAATTTTAAGGATTCTTACGGTGTTTTAAGGTGTTGTTTGGAGTTTTAAGGTGTCCTACATTATACTAGCGTGTTTTTCATGGTGCTAATATGGCATACAAAATCATAAGATGCCCAAACTTGTCGTACGATGTTCAAAGGAGTCGGACGAATTCATTAGGTGTATTATGGAGTTTTAAGGTTTCGTACGGTGATGTAAGGTGTTCATAGGAGTTGTAAGGCGTCCTACATTGTACTAACGTTTTTTTCGAGATGCTAATGTGGCATAAAGAGTCGTAAGATGTCCTAAGTTCTCGTATGATGTTCAAAGGACTCGTACGAACTCATTAGGTTTATTATGGAGTTTTAAGGTTTCGTACGGTGATGTAAGGTGTTCATAGGAGTTGTAAGGCGCCCTACATTGTACTAACGTTCTTTTCGAGTTGCTAATGTGGCAGAAAGAGTCGTAAGATGTCCTAAGTTCTCGTACGATGTTCAAAGGACTCGTACGAACTCATTTCGTTTATTATGGAGTTTTAAGGTTTCGTACGGTGTTGTTAGGAGTCGTAAGGCGTCCAATGTTATACAAACGTGCTTTTCAAGGTGCTAATACGGAATACAGAGTCGTTAGATATCTTAAGTTGCCTTACGACGTTCAAAGGACTCGGACGAATTCATTAGGTTTATTATCGAGATTTAAAGTTTCGTACGGTGATGTATGGTGTTCTTAGGAGTTGTAAGGCGTCCTACATTGTACTAACGTTCTTTTCGAGATGCTAATGTGGCATAAAGAGTCGTAAGATGTCCTAAGTTCTCGTACGATGTTCGAAGGACTCATACGAACTCATTAGGTTTATTATGGAGTTTTAAGGTTTCGTACGTTGATGTAAGGTGTTCACAGGAGTTTTAAGGCGCCCTACATTGTACTAACGTTCTTTTCGAGTTGCTAATGTGGCATAAAGAGTCGTAAGATGTCCTAAGTTCTCGTACGATGTTCAATGGACTCGTACGAACTCATTAGGTTTATTATGGAGTTTTAAGGTTTCGTACGGTGTTGTTAGGAGTCGTAAGGCGTCCAATGTTATACAAACGTGCTTTTCAAGGTGCTAATATGGAATACAGAGTCGTTAGATATCTTAAGTTGCCGTACGACGTTCAAAGGACTCGGACGAATTCATTAGGTTTATTATGGAGATTTAAAGTTTCGTACGGTGATGTATGGTGTTCTTAGGAGTTGTAACACGTCCTACAATACTCTAACGTGCTTTTCTTGTTGCTAATGTAGCAAACTGAGCCGTAACATCTACTGAGTTGTCATATGATGTTCAAAGGACCTGGACGAATTCATTAGGTTTAGTATGGAATTTTAAGGATTCTTACGGTGTTTTAAGGTGTTGTTTGGAGTTTTAAGGTGTCCTACATTATACTAGCGTGTTTTTCATGGTGCTAATATGGCATACAAAATCATAAGATGCCCAAACTTGTCGTACGATGTTCAAAGGACTCGGACGAATTCATTAGGTGTATTATGGAGTTTTAAGGTTTCGTAAGGTGATGTAAGGTGTTCATAGGAGTTGTAAGGCGTCCTACATTGTACTAACGTTTTTTTCGAGATGCTAATGTGGCATAAAGAGTCGTAAGATGTCCTAAGTTCTCGTACGATGTTCAAAGGACTCGTACGAACTCATTAGGTTTATTATGGAGTTTTAAGGTTTCGTACGGTGATGTAAGGTGTTCATAGGAGTTGTAAGGCGCCCTACATTGTACTAACGTTCTTTTCGAGTTGCTAATGTGGCATAAAGAGTTGTAAGATGTCCTAAGTTCTCGTACGATGTTCAAAGGACTCGTACGAACTCATTTCGTTTATTATGGAGTTTTAAGGTTTCGTACGGTGTTGTTAGGAGTCGTAAGGCGTCCAATGTTATACAAACGTGCTTTTCAAGGTGCTAATACGGAATACAGAGTCGTTAGATATCTTAAGTTGCCTTACGACGTTCAAAGGACTCGGACGAATTCATTAGGTTTATTATAGAGATTTAAAGTTTCGTACGGTGATGTATGGTGTTCTTAGGAGTTGTAAGGCGTCCTACATTGTACTAACGTTCTTTTCGAGATGCTAATGTGGCATAAAGAGTCGTAAGATGTCCTAAGTTCTCGTACGATGTTCGAAGGACTCATACGAACTCATTAGGTTTATTATGGAGTTTTAAGGTTTCGTACGTTGATGTAAGGTGTTCACAGGAGTTTTAAGGCGCCCTACATTGTACTAACGTTCTTTTCGAGTTGCTAATGTGGCATAAAGAGTCGTAAGATGTCCTAAGTTCTCGTACGATGTTCAATGGACTCGTACGAACTCATTAGGTTTATTATGGAGTTTTAAGGTTTCGTACGGTGTTGTTAGGAGTCGTAAGGCGTCCAATGTTATACAAACGTGCTTTTCAAGGTGCTAATATGGAATACAGAGTCGTTAGATATCTTAAGTTGCCGTACGACGTTCAAAGGACTCGGACGAATTCATTAGGTTTATTATGGAGATTTAAAGTTTCGTACGGTGATGTATGGTGTTCTTAGGAGTTGTAACACGTCCTACAATACTCTAACGTGCTTTTCTTGTTGCTAATGTAGCAAACTGAGCCGTAACATCTACTGAGTTGTCATATGATGTTCAAAGGACCTGGACGAATTCATTAGGTTTAGTATGGAATTTTAAGGATTCTTACGGTGTTTTAAGGTGTTGTTTGGAGTTTTAAGGTGTCCTACATTATACTAGCGTGTTTTTCATGGTGCTAATATGGCATACAAAATCATAAGATGCCCAAACTTGTCGTACGATGTTCAAAGGACTCGGACGAATTCATTAGGTGTATTATGGAGTTTTAAGGTTTCGTAAGGTGATGTAAGGTGTTCATAGGAGTTGTAAGGCGTCCTACATTGTACTAACGTTTTTTTCGAGATGCTAATGTGGCATAAAGAGTCGTAAGATGTCCTAAGTTCTCGTACGATGTTCAAAGGACTCGTACGAACTCATTAGGTTTATTATGGAGTTTTAAGGTTTCGTACGGTGATGTAAGGTGTTCATAGGAGTTGTAAGGCGCCCTACATTGTACTAACGTTCTTTTCGAGTTGCTAATGTGGCATAAAGAGTTGTAAGATGTCCTAAGTTCTCGTACGATGTTCAAAGGACTCGTACGAACTCATTTCGTTTATTATGGAGTTTTAAGGTTTCGTACGGTGTTGTTAGGAGTCGTAAGGCGTCCAATGTTATATAAAACGTGCTTTTCAAGGTGCTAATACGGAATACAGAGTCGTTAGATATCTTAAGTTGCCTAACGACTTTCAAAGGACTCGGACAAATTCATTAGGTTTATTATGGAGATTTAAAGTTTCGTACGGTGATGTATGGTGTTCTTAGGAGTTGTAAGGCGTCCTACATTGTACTAACGTTCTTTTCGACATGCTAATGTGGCATAAATAGTCGTAAGATGTCCTAAGTTCTCGTCCGATGTTCAAAGGACTCGTACGAACTCATTATGTTTATTATGGAGTTTTAAAGTTTCGTACGGTGATGTAAGGTGTTCATAGGAGTTGTAAGGCGCCCTACATTGTACTAACGTTCTTTTCGAGTTGCTAATGTGGCATAAAGAGTCGTAAGATGTCCTAAGTTCTCGTACGATGTTCAAAGGACTCGTACGAACTCATTTCGTTTATTATGGAGTTTTAAGGTTTCGTACGGTGTTGTTAGGAGTCGTAAGGCGTCCAATGTTATATAAAACGTGCTTTTCAAGGTGCTAATACGGAATACAGAGTCGTTAGATATCTTAAGTTGCCTTACGACGTTCAAAGGACTCGGACAAATTCATTAGGTTTATTATGGAGATTTAAAGTTCCGTATGGTGATGTATGGTGTTCTTAGGAGTTGTAAGGCGTCCTACATTGTACTAACGTTCTTTTCGAGATGCTAATGTGGCATAAAGAGTCGTAAGATGTCCTAAGTTCTCGTACGATGTTCGAAGGACTCATACGAACTCATTAGGTTTATTATGGAGTTTTAAGGTTTCGTACGTTGATGTAAGGTGTTCACAGGAGTTTTAAGGCGCCCTACATTGTACTAACGTTCTTTTCGAGTTGCTAATGTGGCATAAAGAGTCGTAAGATGTCCTAAGTTCTCGTACGATGTTCAATGGACTCGTACGAACTCATTAGGTTTATTATGGAGTTTTAAGGTTTCGTACGGTGTTGTTAGGAGTCGTAAGGCGTCCAATGTTATACAAACGTGCTTTTCAAGGTGCTAATATGGAAAACAGAGTCGTTAGATATCTTAAGTTGCCGTACGACGTTCAAAGGACTCGGACGAATTCATTAGGTTTATTATGGAGATTTAAAGTTTCGTACAGTGATGTATGGTGTTCTTAGGAGTTGTAACACGTCCTACAATACTCTAACGTGCTTTTCTTGTTGCTAATGTAGCAAACTGAGCCGTAACATCTACTGAGTTGTCATATGATGTTCAAAGGACCTGGACGAATTCATTAGGTTTAGTATGGAATTTTAAGGATTCTTACGGTGTTTTAAGGTGTTGTTTGGAGTTTTAAGGTGTCCTACATTATACTAGCGTGTTTTTCATGGTGCTAATATGGCATACAAAATCATAAGATGCCCAAACTTGTCGTACAATGTTCAAAGGACTCGGACGAATTCATTAGGTGTATTATGGAGTTTTAAGGTTTCGTACGGTGATGTAAGGTGTTCATAGGAGTTGTAAGGCGTCCTACATTGTACTAACGTCTTTTCGAGATGCTAATGTGGCATAAATAGTCGTAAGATGTCCTAAGTTCTCGTACGATGTTCAAAGGACTCGTACGAACTCATTAGGTTTATTATGGAGTTTTAAGGTTTCGTACGGTGATGTAAGGTGTTCATAGGAGTTGTAAGGCGCCCTACATTGTACTAACGTTCTTTTCGAGTTGCTAATGTGGCATAAAGAGTCGTAAGATGTCCTAAGTTCTCGTACGATGTTCAAAGGACTCGTACGAACTCATTTCGTTTATTATGGAGTTTTAAGGTTTCGTACGGTGTTGTTAGGAGTCGTAAGGCGTCCAATGTTATATAAAACGTGCTTTTCAAGGTGCTAATACGGAATACAGAGTCGTTAGATATCTTAAGTTGCCTTACGACGTTCAAAGGACTCGGACAAATTCATTAGGTTTATTATGGAGATTTAAAGTTTCGTACGGTGATGTATGGTGTTCTTAGGAGTTGTAAGGCGTCCTACATTGTAATAACGTTCTTTTCGACATGCTAATGTGGCATAAATAGTCGTAAGATGTCCTAAGTTCTCGTCCGATGTTCAAAGGACTCGTACGAACTCATTAGGTTTATTATGGAGTTTTAAAGTTTCGTACGGTGATGTAAGGTGTTCATAGGAGTTGTAAGGCGCCCTACATTGTACTAACGTTCTTTTCAAGTTGCTAATGTGGCATAAAGAGTCGTAAGATGTCCTAAGTTCTCGTACGATGTTCAAAGGACTCGTACGAACTCATTTCGTTTATTATGGAGTTTTAAGGTTTCGTACGGTGTTGTTAGGAGTCGTAAGGCGTCCAATGTTATATAAAACGTGCTTTTCAAGGTGCTAATACGGAATACAGAGTCGTTAGATATCTTAAGTTGCCTTACGACGTTCAAAGGACTCGGACAAATTCATTCGGTTTATTATGGAGATTTAAAGTTTCATACGGTGATGTATGGTGTTCTTAGGAGTTGTAAGTCGTCCTACATTGTACTAACGTTCTTTTCGAGATGCTAATGTGGCATAAGGAGTCGTAAGATGTCCTAAGTTCTCGTACGATGTTCGAAGGACTCATACGAACTCATTAGGTTTATTATGGAGTTTTAAGGTTTCGTATGTTGATGTAAGGTGTTCACATGAGTTTTAAGGCGCCCTACATTGTACTAACGTTCTTTTCGAGTTGCTAATGTGGCATAAAGAGTCGTAAGATGTCCTAAGTTCTCGTACGATGTTCAATGGACTCGTACGAACTCATTAGGTTTATTATGGAGTTTTAAGGTTTTGTACGGTGTTGTTAGGAGTCGTAAGGCGTCCAATGTTATACAAACGTGCTTTTCAAGGTGCTAATATGGAATACAGAGTCGTTAGATATCTTAAGTTGCCGTACGACGTTCAAAGGACTCGGACGAATTCATTAGGTTTATTATGGAGATTTAAAGTTTCGTACAGTGATGTATGGTGTTCTTAGGAGTTGTAACACGTCCTACAATACTCTAACGTGCTTTTCTTGTTGCTAATGTAGCAAACTGAGCCGTAACATCTACTGAGTTGTCATATGATGTTCAAAGGACCTGGACGAATTCATTAGGTTTAGTATGGAATTTTAAGGATTCTTACGGTGTTTTAAGGTGTTGTTTGGAGTTTTAAGGTGTCCTACATTATACTAGCGTGTTTTTCATGGTGCTAATATGGCATACAAAATCATAAGATGCCCAAACTTGTCGTACAATGTTCAAAGGACTCGGACGAATTCATTAGGTGTATTATGGAGTTTTAAGGTTTCGTACGGTGATGTAAGGTGTTCATAGGAGTTGTAAGGCGTCCTACATTGTACTAACGTTTTTTTCGAGATGCTAATGTGGCATAAATAGTCGTAAGATGTCCTAAGTTCTCGTACGATGTTCAAAGGACTCGTACGAACTCATTAGGTTTATTATGGAGTTTTAAGGTTTCGTACGGTGATGTAAGGTGTTCATAGGAGTTGTAAGGCGCCCTACATTGTACTAACGTTCTTTTCGAGTTGCTAATGTGGCATAAAGAGTCGTAAGATGTCCTAAGTTCTCGTACGATGTTCAATGGACTCGTACGAACTCATTAGGTTTATTATGGAGTTTTAAGGTTTTGTACGGTGTTGTTAGGAGTCGTAAGGCGTCCAATGTTATACAAACGTGCTTTTCAAGGTGCTAATATGGAATACAGAGTCGTTAGATATCTTAAGTTGCCGTACGACGTTCAAAGGACTCGGACGAATTCATTAGGTTTATTATGGAGATTTAAAGTTTCGTACAGTGATGTATGGTGTTCTTAGGAGTTGTAACACGTCCTACAATACTCTAACGTGCTTTTCTTGTTGCTAATGTAGCAAACTGAGCCGTAACATCTACTGAGTTGTCATATGATGTTCAAAGGACCTGGACGAATTCATTAGGTTTAGTATGGAATTTTAAGGATTCTTACGGTGTTTTAAGGTGTTGTTTGGAGTTTTAAGGTGTCCTACATTATACTAGCGTGTTTTTCATGGTGCTAATATGGCATACAAAATCATAAGATGCCCAAACTTGTCGTACAATGTTCAAAGGACTCGGACGAATTCATTAGGTGTATTATGGAGTTTTAAGGTTTCGTACGGTGATGTAAGGTGTTCATAGGAGTTGTAAGGCGTCCTACATTGTACTAACGTTTTTTTCGAGATGCTAATGTGGCATAAATAGTCGTAAGATGTCCTAAGTTCTCGTACGATGTTCAAAGGACTCGTACGAACTCATTAGGTTTATTATGGAGTTTTAAGGTTTCGTACGGTGATGTAAGGTGTTCATAGGAGTTGTAAGGCGCCCTACATTGTACTAACGTTCTTTTCGAGTTGCTAATGTGGCATAAAGAGTCGTAAGATGTCCTAAGTTCTCGTACGATGTTCAAAGGACTCGTACGAACTCATTTCGTTTATTATGGAGTTTTAAGGTTTCGTACGGTGTTGTTAGGAGTCGTAAGGCGTCCAATGTTATATAAAACGTGCTTTTCAAGGTGCTAATACGGAATACAGAGTCGTTAGATATCTTAAGTTGCCTTACGACGTTCAAAGGACTCGGACAAATTCATTAGGTTTATTATAGAGATTTAAAGTTTCGTACGGTGATGTATGGTGTTCTTAGGAGTTGTAAGGCGTCCTACATTGTAATAACGTTCTTTTCGACATGCTAATGTGGCATAAATAGTCGTAAGATGTCCTAAGTTCTCGTCCGATGTTCAAAGGACTCGTACGAACTCATTAGGTTTATTATGGAGTTTTAAAGTTTCGTACGGTGATGTAAGGTGTTCATAGGAGTTGTAAGGCGCCCTACATTGTACTAACGTTCTTTTCAAGTTGCTAATGTGGCATAAAGAGTCGTAAGATGTCCTAAGTTCTCGTACGATGTTCAAAGGACTCGTACGAACTCATTTCGTTTATTATGGAGTTTTAAGGTTTCGTACGGTGTTGTTAGGAGTCGTAAGGCGTCCAATGTTATATAAAACGTGCTTTTCAAGGTGCTAATACGGAATACAGAGTCGTTAGATATCTTAAGTTGCCTTACGACGTTCAAAGGACTCGGACAAATTCATTCGGTTTATTATGGAGATTTAAAGTTTCATACGGTGATGTATGGTGTTCTTAGGAGTTGTAAGTCGTCCTACATTGTACTAACGTTCTTTTCGAGATGCTAATGTGGCATAAGGAGTCGTAAGATGTCCTAAGTTCTCGTACGATGTTCGAAGGACTCATACGAACTCATTAGGTTTATTATGGAGTTTTAAGGTTTCGTATGTTGATGTAAGGTGTTCACATGAGTTTTAAGGCGCCCTACATTGTAATAACGTTCTTTTCGAGTTGCTAATGTGGCATAAAGAGTCGTAAGATGTCCTAAGTTCTCGTACGATGTTCAATGGACTCGTACGAACTCATTAGGTTTATTATGGAGTTTTAAGGTTTCGTACGGTGTTGTTAGGAGTCGTAAGGCGTCCAATGTTATACAAACGTGCTTTTCAAGGTGCTAATATGGAATACAGAGTCGTTAGATATCTTAAGTTGCCGTACGACATTCAAAGGACTCGGACGAATTCATTAGGTTTATTATGGAGATTTAAAGTTTCGTACGGTGATGTATGGTGTTCTTAGGAGTTGTAACACGTCCTACAATACTCTAACGTGCTTTTCTTGTTGCTAATGTAGCAAACTGAGCCGTAACATCTACTGAGTTGTCATATGATGTTCAAAGGACCTGGACGAATTCATTAGGTTTAGTATGGAATTTTAAGGATTCTTACGGTGTTTTAAGGTGTTGTTTGGAGTTTTAAGGTGTCCTACATTATACTAGCGTGTTTTTCATGGTGCTAATATGGCATACAAAATCATAAGATGCCCAAACTTGTCGTACGATGTTCAAAGGACTCGGACGAAATCATTAGGTGTATTATGGAGTTTTAAGGTTTCGTACGGTGATGTAAGGTGTTCATAGGAGTTGTAAGGCGTCCTACATTGTACTAACGTTTTTTTCGAGATGCTAATGTGGCATAAAGAGTCGTAAGATGTCCTAAGTTCTCGTACGATGTTCAAAGGACTCGTACGAACTCATTAGGTTTATTATGGAGTTTTAAGGTTTCGTACGGTGATGTAAGGTGTTCATAGGAGTTGTAAGGCGCCCTACATTGTACTAACGTTCTTTTCGAGTTGCTAATGTGGCATAAAGAGTCGTAAGATGTCCTAAGTTCTCGTACGATGTTCAAAGGACTCGTACGAACTCATTTCGTTTATTATGGAGTTTTAAGGTTTCGTACAGTGTTGTTAGGAGTCGTAAGGCGTCCAATGTTATATAAAACGTGCTTTTCAAGGTGCTAATACGGAATACAGAGTCGTTAGATATCTTAAGTTGCCTTACGACGTTCAAAGGACTCAGACAAATTCATTAGGTTTATTATGGAGATTTAAAGTTTCGTACGGTGATGTATGGTGTTCTTAGGAGTTGTAAGGCGTCCTACATTGTACTAACGTTCTTTTCGACATGCTAATGTGGCATAAATAGTCGTAAGATGTCCTAAGTTCTCGTCCGATGTTCAAAGGACTCGTACGAACTCATTAGGTTTATTATGGAGTTTTAAAGTTTCGTACGGTGATGTAAGGTGTTCATAGGAGTTGTAAGGCGCCCTACATTGTACTAACGTTCTTTTCAAGTTGCTAATGTGGCATAAAGAGTCGTAAGATGTCCTAAGTTCTCGTACGATGTTCAAAGGACTCGTTCGAACTCATTTCGTTTATTATGGAGTTTTAAGGTTTCGTACGGTGTTGTTAGTAGTCGTAAGGCGTCCAATGTTATATAAAACGTGCTTTTCAAGGTGCTAATACGGAATACAGAGTCGTTAGATATCTTAAGTTGCCTTACGACGTTCAAAGGACTCGGACAAATTCATTCGGTTTATTATGGAGATTTAAAGTTTCATACGGTGATGTATGGTGTTCTTAGGAGTTGTAAGTCGTCCTACATTGTACTAACGTTCTTTTCGAGATGCTAATGTGGCATAAGGAGTCGTAAGATGTCCTAAGTTCTCGTACGATGTTCGAAGGACTCATACGAACTCATTAGGTTTATTATGGAGTTTTAAGGTTTCGTACGTTGATGTAAGGTGTTCAAAGGAGTTTTAAGGCGCCCTACATTGTACTAACGTTCTTTTCGAGTTGCTAATGTGGCATAAAGAGTCGTAAGATGTCCTAAGTTCTCGTACGATGTTCAATGGACTCGTACGAACTCATTAGGTTTATTATGGAGTTTTAAGGTTTCGTACGGTGTTGTTAGGAGTCGTAAGGCGTCCAATGTTATACAAACGTGCTTTTCAAGGTGCTAATATGGAATACAGAGTCGTTAGATATCTTAAGTTGCCGTACGACGTTCAAAGGACTCGGACGAATTCATTAGGTTTATTATGGAGATTTAAAGTTTCGTACGGTGATGTATGGTGTTCTTAGGAGTTGTAACACGTCCTACAATACTCTAACGTGCTTTTCTTGTTGCTAATGTAGCAAACTGAGCCGTAACATCTACTGAGTTGTCATATGATGTTCAAAGGACATGGACGAATTCATTAGGTTTAGTATGGAATTTTAAGGATTCTTACGGTGTTTTAAGGTGTTGTTTGGAGTTTTAAGGTGTCCTACATTATACTAGCGTGTTTTTCATGGTGCTAATATGGCATACAAAATCATAAGATGCCCAAACTTGTCGTACGATGTTCAAAGGACTCGGACCAATTCATTAGGTGTATTATGGAGTTTTAAGGTTTCGTACGGTGATGTAAGGTGTTCATAGGAGTTGTAAGGCGTCCTACATTGTACTAACGTTTTTTTCGAGATGCTAATGTGGCATAAAGAGTCGTAAGATGTCCTAATTTCTCGTACGATGTTCAAAGGACTCGTACGAACTCATTAGGTTTATTATGGAGTTTTAAGGTTTCGTACGGTGATGTAAGGTGTTCATAGGAGTTGTAAGGCGCCCTACATTGTACTAACGTTCTTTTCGAGTTGCTAATGTGGCATAAAGAGTCGTAAGATGTCCTAAGTTCTCGTACGATGTTCAAAGGACTCGTACGAACTCATTTCGTTTATTATGGAGTTTTAAGGTTTCGTACAGTGTTGTTAGGAGTCGTAAGGCGTCCAATGTTATATAAAACGTGCTTTTCAAGGTGCTAATACGGAATACAGAGTCGTTAGATATCTTAAGTTGCCTTACGACGTTCAAAGGACTCAGACAAATTCATTAGGTTTATTATGGAGATTTAAAGTTTCGTACGGTGATGTATG
This sequence comes from Tagetes erecta, assembly GCA_030867185.1. Taxonomy (NCBI): domain Eukaryota; kingdom Viridiplantae; phylum Streptophyta; class Magnoliopsida; order Asterales; family Asteraceae; genus Tagetes; species Tagetes erecta. The sequence continues at coordinate 48,833,626 of CM061490.1, forward strand.
GTGTTCTTACGAGTTGTAAGGCGTCCTACATTGTACTAACGTTCTTTTCGACATGCTAATGTGGCATAAATAGTCGTAAGATGTCCTAAGTTCTCGTCCGATGTTCAAAGGACTCGTACGAACTCATTAGGTTTATTATGGAGTTTTAAAGTTTCGTACGGTGATGTAAGGTGTTCATAGGAGTTGTAAGGCGCCCTACATTGTACTAACGTTCTTTTCAAGTTGCTAATGTGGCATAAAGAGTCGTAAGATGTCCTAAGTTCTCGTACGATGTTCAAAGGACTCGTTCGAACTCATTTCGTTTATTATGGAGTTTTAAGGTTTCGTACGGTGTTGTTAGTAGTCGTAAGGCGTCCAATGTTATATAAAACGTGCTTTTCAAGGTGCTAATACGGAATACAGAGTCGTTAGATATCTTAAGTTGCCTTACGACGTTCAAAGGACTCGGACAAATTCATTAGGTTTATTATGGAGATTTAAAGTTTCGTACGGTGATGTATGGTGTTCTTAGGAGTTGTAAGGCGTCCTACATTGTACTAACGTTCTTTTCGAGATGCTAATGTGGCATAAAGAGTCGTAAGATGTCCTAAGTTCTCGTACGATGTTCGAAGGACTCATACGAACTCATTAGGTTTATTATGGAGTTTTAAGGTTTCGTACGTTGATGTAAGGTGTTCAAAGGAGTTTTAAGGCGCCCTACATTGTACTAACGTTCTTTTCGAGTTGCTAATGTGGCATAAAGAGTCGTAAGATGTCCTAAGTTCTCGTACGATGTTCAATGGACTCGTACGAACTCATTAGGTTTATTATGGAGTTTTAAGGTTTCGTACGGTGTTGTTAGGAGTCGTAAGGCGTCCAATGTTACACAAACGTGCTTTTCAAGGTGCTAATATGGAATACAGAGTCGTTAGATATCTTAAGTTGCCGTACGACGTTCAAAGGACTCGGACGAATTCATTAGGTTTATTATGGAGATTTAAAGTTTCGTACGGTGATGTATGGTGTTCTTAGGAGTTGTAACACGTCCTACAATACTCTAACGTGCTTTTCTTGTTGCTAATGTAGCAAACTGAGCCGTAACATCTACTGAGTTGTCATATGATGTTCAAAGGACATGGACGAATTCATTAGGTTTAGTATGGAATTTTAAGGATTCTTACGGTGTTTTAAGGTGTTGTTTGGAGTTTTAAGGTGTCCTACATTATACTAGCGTGTTTTTCATGGTGCTAATATGGCATACAAAATCATAAGATGCCCAAACTTGTCGTACGATGTTCAAAGGACTCGGACCAATTCATTAGGTGTATTATGGAGTTTTAAGGTTTCGTACGGTGATGTAAGGTGTTCATAGGAGTTGTAAGGCGTCCTACATTGTACTAACGTTTTTTTCGAGATGCTAAAGTGGCATAAAGAGTCGTAAGATGTCCTAAGTTCTCGTCCGATGTTCAAAGGACTCGTACGAACTCATTAGGTTTATTATGGAGTTTTAAAGTTTCGTACGGTGATGTAAGGTGTTCATAGGAGTTGTAAGGCGCCCTACATTGTACTAACGTTCTTTTCAAGTTGCTAATGTGGCATAAAGAGTCGTAAGATGTCCTAAGTTCTCGTACGATGTTCAAAGGACTCGTTCGAACTCATTTCGTTTATTATGGAGTTTTAAGGTTTCGTACGGTGTTGTTAGTAGTCGTAAGGCGTCCAATGTTATATAAAACGTGCTTTTCAAGGTGCTAATACGGAATACAGAGTCGTTAGATATCTTAAGTTGCCTTACGACGTTCAAAGGACTCGGACAAATTCATTAGGTTTATTATGGAGATTTAAAGTTTCGTACGGTGATGTATGGTGTTCTTAGGAGTTGTAAGGCGTCCTACATTGTACTAACGTTCTTTTCGAGATGCTAATGTGGCATAAAGAGTCGTAAGATGTCCTAAGTTCTCGTACGATGTTCGAAGGACTCATACGAACTCATTAGGTTTATTATGGAGTTTTAAGGTTTCGTACGTTGATGTAAGGTGTTCAAAGGAGTTTTAAGGCGCCCTACATTGTACTAACGTTCTTTTCGAGTTGCTAATGTGGCATAAAGAGTCGTAAGATGTCCTAAGTTCTCGTACGATGTTCAATGGACTCGTACGAACTCATTAGGTTTATTATGGAGTTTTAAGGTTTCGTACGGTGTTGTTAGGAGTCGTAAGGCGTCCAATGTTATACAAACGTGCTTTTCAAGGTGCTAATATGGAATACAGAGTCGTTAGATATCTTAAGTTGCCGTACGACGTTCAAAGGACTCGGACGAATTCATTAGGTTTATTATGGAGATTTAAAGTTTCGTACGGTGATGTATGGTGTTCTTAGGAGTTGTAACACGTCCTACAATACTCTAACGTGCTTTTCTTGTTGCTAATGTAGCAAACTGAGCCGTAACATCTACTGAGTTGTCATATGATGTTCAAAGGACATGGACGAATTCATTAGGTTTAGTATGGAATTTTAAGGATTCTTACGGTGTTTTAAGGTGTTGTTTGGAGTTTTAAGGTGTCCTACATTATACTAGCGTGTTTTTCATGGTGCTAATATGGCATACAAAATCATAAGATGCCCAAACTTGTCGTACGATGTTCAAAGGACTCGGACCAATTCATTAGGTGTATTATGGAGTTTTAAGGTTTCGTACGGTGATGTAAGGTGTTCATAGGAGTTGTAAGGCGTCCTACATTGTACTAACGTTTTTTTCGAGATGCTAAAGTGGCATAAAGAGTCGTAAGATGTCCTAAGTTCTCGTACGATGTTCAAAGGACTCGTACGAACTCATTAGGTTTATTATGGAGTTTTAAGGTTTCGTACGGTGATGTAAGGTGTTCATAGGAGTTGTAAGGCGCCCTACATTGTACTAACGTTCTTTTCGAGTTGCTAATGTGGCATAAAGAGTCGTAAGATGTCCTAAGTTCTCGTACGATGTTCAAAGGACTCGTACGAACTCATTTCGTTTATTATGGAGTTTTAAGGTTTCGTACAGTGTTGTTAGGAGTCGTAAGGCGTCCAATGTTATATAAAACGTGCTTTTCAAGGTGCTAATACGGAATACAAAGTCGTTAGATATCTTAAGTTGCCTTACGACGTTCAAAGGACTCGGACAAATTCATTAGGTTTATTATGGAGATTTAAAGTTTCGTACGGTGATGTATGGTGTTCTTAGGAGTTGTAAGGCGTCCTACATTGTACTAACGTTCTTTTCGAGATGCTAATGTGGCATAAAGAGTCGTAAGATGTCCTAATTTCTCGTACGATGTTCGAAGGACTCATACGAACTCATTAGATTTATTATGGAGTTTTAAGGTTTCGTACGTTGATGTAAGGTGTTCAAAGGAGTTTTAAGGCGCCCTACATTGTACTAACGTTCTTTTCGAGTTGCTAATGTGGCATAAAGAGTCGTAAGATGTCCTAAGTTCTCGTACGATGTTCAATGGACTCGTACGAACTCATTAGGTTTATTATGGAGTTTTAAGGTTTCGTACGGTGTTGTTAGGAGTCGTTAGGCGTCCAATGTTATACAAACGTGCTTTTCAAGGTGCTAATATGGAATACAGAGTCGTTAGATATCTTAAGTTGCCGTACGACGTTCAAAGGACTCAGACGAATTCATTAGGTTTATTATGGAGATTTAAAGTTTCGTACGGTGATGTATGGTGTTCTTAGGAGTTGTAACACGTCCTACAATACTCTAACGTGCTTTTCTTGTTGCTAATGTAGCAAACTGAGCCGTAACATCTACTGAGTTGTCATATGATGTTCAAAGGACCTGGACGAATTCATTAGGTTTAGTATGGAATTTTAAGGATTCTTACGGTGTTTTAAGGTGTTTTTTGGAGTTTTAAGGTGTCCTACATTATACTAGCGTGTTTTTCATGGTGCTAATATGGCATACAAAATCATAAGATGCCCAAACTTGTCGTACGATGTTCAAAGGACTCGGACGAATTCATTAGGTGTATTATGGAGTTTTAAGGTTTCGTACGGTGATGTAAGGTGTTCATAGGAGTTGTAAGGCGTCCTACATTGTACTAACGTTTTTTTCGAGATGCTAATGTGGCATAAAGAGTCGTAAGATGTCCTAAGTTCTCGTACGATGTTCAAAGGACTCGTACGAACTCATTAGGTTTATTATGGAGTTTTAAGGTTTCGTACGGTGATGTAAGGTGTTCATAGGAGTTGTAAGGCGCCCTACATTGTACTAACGTTCTTTTCGAGTTGCTAATGTGGCATAAAGAGTCGTAAGATGTCCTAAGTTCTCGTACGATGTTCAAAGGACTCGTACGAACTCATTTCGTTTATTATGGAGTTTTAAGGTTTCGTACGGTGTTGTTAGGAGTCGTAAGGCGTCCAATGTTATATAAAACGTGCTTTTCAAGGTGCTAATACGGAATACAGAGTCGTTAGATATCTTAAGTTGCCTTACGACGTTCAAAGGACTCGGACGAATTCATTAGGTTTATTATGGAGATTTAAAGTTTCGTACGGTGATGTATGGTGTTCTCAGGAGTTGTAAGGCGTCCTACATTGTACTAACGTTCTTTTCGAGATGCTAATGTGGCATAAAGAGTCGTAAGATGTCCTAAGCTCTCGTACGATGTTCGAAGGACTCATACGAACTCATTAGGTTTATTATGGAGTTTTAAGGTTTCGTACGTTGATGTAAGGTGTTCAAAGGAGTTTTAAGGCGCCCTACATTGTACTAACGTTCTTTTCGAGTTGCTAATGTGGCATAAAGAGTCGTAAGATGTCCTAAGTTCTCGTACGATGTTCAATGGACTCGTACGAACTCATTAGGTTTATTATGGAGTTTTAAGGTTTCGTACGGTGTTGTTAGGAGTCGTTAGGCGTCCAATGTTATACAAACGTGCTTTTCAAGGTGCTAATATGGAATACAGAGTCGTTAGATATCTTAAGTTGCCGTACGACGTTCAAAGGACTCAGACGAATTCATTAGGTTTATTATGGAGATTTAAAGTTTCGTACGGTGATGTATGGTGTTCTTAGGAGTTGTAACACGTCCTACAATACTCTAACGTGCTTTTCTTGTTGCTAATGTAGCAAACTGAGCCGTAACATCTACTGAGTTGTCATATGATGTTCAAAGGACCTGGACGAATTCATTAGGTTTAGTATGGAATTTTAAGGATTCTTACGGTGTTTTAAGGTGTTTTTTGGAGTTTTAAGGTGTCCTACATTATACTAGCGTGTTTTTCATGGTGCTAATATGGCATACAAAATCATAAGATGCCCAAACTTGTCGTACGATGTTCAAAGGACTCGGACGAATTCATTAGGTGTATTATGGAGTTTTAAGGTTTCGTACGGTGATGTAAGGTGTTCATAGGAGTTGTAAGGCGTCCTACATTGTACTAACGTTTTTTTCGAGATGCTAATGTGGCATAAAGAGTCGTAAGATGTCCTAAGTTCTCGTACGATGTTCAAAGGACTCGTACGAACTCATTAGGTTTATTATGGAGTTTTAAGGTTTCGTACGGTGATGTAAGGTGTTCATAGGAGTTGTAAGGCGCCCTACATTGTACTAACGTTCTTTTCGAGTTGCTAATGTGGCATAAAGAGTCGTAAGATGTCCTAAGTTCTCGTACGATGTTCAAAGGACTCGTACGAACTCATTTCGTTTATTATTGAGTTTTAAGGTTTCGTACGGTGTTGTTAGGAGTCGTAAGGCGTCCAATGTTATATAAAACGTGCTTTTCAAGGTGCTAATACGGAATACAGAGTCGTTAGATATCTTAAGTTGCCTTACGACGTTCAAAGGACTCGGACGAATTCATTAGGTTTATTATGGAGATTTAAAGTTTCGTACGGTGATGTATGGTGTTCTTAGGAGTTGTAAGGCGTCCTACATTGTACTAACGTTCTTTTCGAGATGCTAATGTGGCATAAAGAGTCGTAAGATGTCCTAAGTTCTCGTACGATGTTCGAAGGACTCATACGAACTCATTAGGTTTATTATGGAGTTTTAAGGTTTCGTACGTTGATGTAAGGTGTTCAAAGGAGTTTTAAGGCGCCCTACATTGTACTAACGTTCTTTTCGAGTTGCTAATGTGGCATAAAGAGTCGTAAGATGTCCTAAGTTCTCGTACGATGTTCAATGGACTCGTACGAACTCATTAGGTTTATTATGGAGTTTTAAGGTTTCGTACGGTGTTGTTAGGAGTCGTTAGGCGTCCAATGTTATACAAACGTGCTTTTCAAGGTGCTAATATGGAATACAGAGTCGTTAGATATCTTAAGTTGCCGTACGACGTTCAAAGGACTCAGACGAATTCATTAGGTTTATTATGGAGATTTAAAGTTTCGTACGGTGATGTATGGTGTTCTTAGGAGTTGTAACACGTCCTACAATACTCTAACGTGCTTTTCTTGTTGCTAATGTAGCAAACTGAGCCGTAACATCTACTGAGTTGTCATATGATGTTCAAAGGACCTGGACGAATTCATTAGGTTTAGTATGGAATTTTAAGGATTCTTACGGTGTTTTAAGGTGTTTTTTGGAGTTTTAAGGTGTCCTACATTATACTAGCGTGTTTTTCATGGTGCTAATATGGCATACAAAATCATAAGATGCCCAAACTTGTCGTACGATGTTCAAAGGACTCGGACGAATTCATTAGGTGTATTATGGAGTTTTAAGGTTTCGTACGGTGATGTAAGGTGTTCATAGGAGTTGTAAGGCGTCCTACATTGTACTAACGTTTTTTTCGAGATGCTAATGTGGCATAAAGAGTCGTAAGATGTCCTAAGTTCTCGTACGATGTTCAAAGGACTCGTACGAACTCATTAGGTTTATTATGGAGTTTTAAGGTTTCGTACGGTGATGTAAGGTGTTCATAGGAGTTGTAAGGCGCCCTACATTGTACTAACGTTCTTTTCGAGTTGCTAATGTGGCATAAAGAGTCGTAAGATGTCCTAAGTTCTCGTACGATGTTCAAAGGACTCGTACAAACTCATTAGGTTTATTATGGAGTTTTAAGGTTTCGTACGGTGTTGTTAGGAGTCGTAAGGCGTCCAATGTTATACAAACGTGCTTTTCAAGGTGCTAATACGGAATACAGAGTCGTTAGATATCTTAAGTTGCCTTACGACGTTCAAAGGACTCGGATGAATTCATTAGGTTTATTATGGAGATTTAAAGTTTCGTACGGTGATGTATGGTGTTCTTAGGAGTTGTAAGGCGTCCTACATTGTACTAACGTTCTTTTCGAGATGCTAATGTGGCATAAAGAGTCGTAAGATGTCCTAAGTTCTCGTACGATGTTCGAAGGACTCATACGAACTCATTAGGTTTATGATGGAGTTTTAAGGTTTCGTACGTTGATGTAAGGTGTTCAAAGGAGTTTTAAGGCGCCCTACATTGTACTAACGTTCTTTTCGAGTTGCTAATGTGGCATAAAGAGTCGTAAGATGTCCTAAGTTCTCGTACGATGTTCAATGGACTCGTACGAACTCATTAGGTTTATTATGGAGTTTTAAGGTTTCGTACGGTGTTGTTAGGAGTCGTAAGGCGTCCAATGTTATACAAACGTGCTTTTCAAGGTGCTAATATGGAATACAGAGTCGTTAGATATCTTAAGTTGCCGTACGACGTTCAAAGGACTCGGACGAATTCATTAGGTTTATTATGGTGATTTAAAGTTTCGTACGGTGATGTATGGTGTTCTTAGGAGTTGTAACATGTCCTACAATACTCTAACGTGCTTTTCTTGTTGCTAATGTAGCAAACTGAGCCGTAACATCTACTGAGTTGTCATATGATGTTCAAAGGACCTGGACGAATTCATTAGGTTTAGTATGGAATTTTAAGGATTCTTACGGTGTTTTAAGGTGTTGTTTGGAGTTTTAAGGTGTCCTACATTATACTAGCGTGTTTTTCATGTTGCTAATATGGCATACAAAATCATAAGATGCCCAAACTTGTCGTACGATGTTCAAAGGACTCAGACGAATTCATTAGGTGTATTATGGAGTTTTAAGGTTTCGTACGGTGATGTAAGGTGTTCATAGGAGTTGTAAGGCGTCCTACATTGTACTAACGTTCTTTTCGAGTTGCTAATGTGGCATAAAGAGTCGTAAGATGTCCTAAGTTCTCGTACGATGTTCAAAGGACTCGTACGAACTCATTAGGTTTATTATGGAGTTTTAAGGTTTCGTACGGTGTTGTTAGGAGTCGTAAGGCGTCCAATGTTATACAAACGTGCTTTTCAAGGTGCTAATACGGAATACAGAGTCGTTAGATATCTTAAGTTGCCTTACGACGTTCAAAGGACTCGGACGAATTCATTAGGTTTATTATGGAGATTTAAAGTTTCGTACGGTGATGTATGGTGTTCTTAGGAGTTGTAAGGCGTCCTACATTGTACTAACGTTCTTTTCGAGATGCTAATGTGGCATAAAGAGTCGTAAGATGTCCTAAGTTCTCGTACGATGTTCGAAGGACTCATACGAACTCATTAGGTTTATTATGGAGTTTTATGGTTTCGTACGTTGATGTAAGGTGTTCAAAGGAGTTTTAAGGCACCCTACATTGTACTAACGTTCTTTTCGAGTTGCTAATGTGGCATAAAGAGTCGTAAGATGTCCTAAGTTCTCGTACGATGTTCAATGGACTCGTACGAACTCATTAGGTTTATTATGGAGTTTTAAGGTTTCGTACGGTGTTGTTAGGAGTCGTAAGGCGTCCAATGTTGTACAAACGTGCTTTTCAAGGTGCTAATATGGAATACAGAGTCGTTAGATATCTTAAGTTGCCGTACGACGTTCAAAGGACTCGGACGAATTCATTAGGTTTATTATGGAGATTTAAAGTTTCGTACGGTGATGTATGGTGTTCTTAGGAGTTGTAACACGTCCTACAATACTCTAACGTGCTTTTCTTGTGGCTAATGTAGCAAACTGAGCCGTAACATCTACTGAGTTGTCATATGATGTTCAAAGGACCTGGACGAATTCATTAGGTTTAGTATGGAATTTTAAGGATTCTTACGGTGTTTTAAGGTGTTGTTTGGAGTTTTAAGGTGTCCTACATTATACTAGCGTGTTTTTCATGTTGCTAATGTGGCATAAAGAGTCGTAAGATGTCCTAAGTTCTCGTACGATGTTCGAAGGACTCATACGAACTCATTAGGTTTATTATGGAGTTTTAAGGTTTCGTACGTTGATGTAAGGTGTTCAAAGGAGTTTTAAGGCGCCCAACATTGTACTAACGTTCTTTTCGAGTTGCTAATGTGGCATAAAGAGTCGTAAGATGTCCTAAGTTCTCGTACGATGTTCAATGGACTCGTACGAACTCATTAGGTTTATTATGGAGTTTTAAGGTTTCGTACGGTGATGTAAGGTGTTCATAGGAGTTGTAAGGCGCCCTACATTGTACTAAAGTTCTTTTCGAGTTGCTAATGTGGCATAAAGAGTCGTAAGATGTCCTAAGTTCTCGTACGATGTTCAAAGGACTCGTACGAACTCATTAGGTTTATTATGGAGTTTTAAGGTTTCGTACGGTGTTGTTAGGAGTCGTAAGGCGTCCAATGTTATACAAACGTGCTTTTCAAGGTGCTAATACGGAATAAAGAGTCGTTAGATATCTTAAGTTGCCTTACGACGTTCAAAGGACTCGGACGAATTCATTAGGTTTATTATGGAGATTTAAAGTTTCGTACGGTGATGTATGGTGTTCTTAGGAGTTGTAAGGCGTCCTACATTGTACTAACGTTCTTTTCGAGATGCTAATGTGGCATAAAGAGTCGTAAGATGTCCTAAGTTCTCGTACGATGTTCGAAGGACTCATACGAACTGATTAGGTTTATGATGGAGTTTTAAGGTTTCGTACGTTGATGTAAGGTGTTCAAAGGAGTTTTAAGGCGCCCTACATTGTACTAACGTTCTTTTCGAGTTGCTAATGTGGCATAAAGAGTCGTAAGATGTCCTAAGTTCTCGTACGATGTTCAATGGACTCGTACGAACTCATTAGGTTTATTATGGAGTTTTAAGGTTTCGTACGGTGTTGTTAGGAGTCGTAAGGCGTCCAATGTTATACAAACGTGCTTTTCAAGGTGCTAATATGGAATACAGAGTCGTTAGATATCTTAAGTTGCCGTACGACGTTCAAAGGACTCGGACGAATTCATTAGGTTTATTATGGTGATTTAAAGTTTCGTACGGTGATGTATGGTGTTCTTAGGAGTTGTAACATGTCCTACAATACTCTAACGTGCTTTTCTTGTTGCTAATGTAGCAAACTGAGCCGTAACATCTACTGAGTTGTCATATGATGTTCAAAGGACCTGGACGAATTCATTAGGTTTAGTATGGAATTTTAAGGATTCTTACGGTGTTTTAAGGTGTTGTTTGGAGTTTTAAGGTGTCCTACATTATACTAGCGTGTTTTTCATGTTGCTAATATGGCATACAAAATCATAAGATGCCCAAACTTGTCGTACGATGTTCAAAGGACTCAGACGAATTCATTAGGTGTATTATGGAGTTTTAAGGTTTCATACGGTGATGTAAGGTGTTCATAGGAGTTGTAAGGCGTCCTACATTGTACTAACGTTTTTTTCGAGATGCTAATGTGGCATAAAGAGTCGTAAGATGTCCTAAGTTCTCGTACGATGTTCAAAGGACTCGTACGAACTCATTAGGTTTATTATGGAGTTTTAAGGTTTCGTACGGTGATGTAAGGTGTTCATAGGAGTTTTAAGGCGCCCTACATTGTACTAACGTTCTTTTCGAGTTGCTAATGTGGCATAAAGAGTCGTAAGATGTCCTAAGTTCTCGTACGATGTTCAAAGGACTCGTACGAACTCATTAGGTTTATTATGGAGTTTTAAGGTTTCGTACGGTGTTGTTAGGAGTCGTAAGGCGTCCAATGTTATACAAACGTGCTTTTCAAGGTGCTAATACGGAATACAGAGTCGTTAGATATCTTAAGTTGCCTTACGACGTTCAAAGGACTCGGACGAATTCATTAGGTTTATTATGGAGATTTAAAGTTTCGTACGGTGATGTATGGTGTTCTTAGGAGTTGTAAGGCGTCCTACATTGTACTAACGTTCTTTTCGAGATGCTAATGTGGCATAAAGAGTCGTAAGATGTCCTAAGTTCTCGTACGATGTTCGAAGGACTCATACGAACTCATTAGGTTTATTATGGAGTTTTAAGGTTTCGTACGTTGATGTAAGGTGTTCAAAGGAGTTTTAAGGCACCCTACATTGTACTAACGTTCTTTTCGAGTTGCTAATGTGGCATAAAGAGTCGTAAGATGTCCTAAGTTCTCGTACGATGTTCAATGGACTCGTACGAACTCATTAGGTTTATTATGGAGTTTTAAGGTTTCGTACGGTGTTGTTAGGAGTCGTAAGGCGTCCAATGTTATACAAACGTGCTTTTCAAGGTGCTAATATGGAATACAGAGTCGTTAGATATCTTAAGTTGTCGTACGACGTTCAAAGGACTCGGACGAATTCATTAGGTTTATTATGGAGATTTAAAGTTTCGTACGGTGATGTATGGTGTTCTTAGGAGTTGTAACACGTCCTACAATACTCTAACGTGCTTTTCTTGTGGCTAATGTAGCAAACTGAGCCGTAACATCTACTGAGTTGTCATATGATGTTCAAAGGACCTGGACGAATTCATTAGGTTTAGTATGGAATTTTAAGGATTCTTACGGTGTTTTAAGGTGTTGTTTGGAGTTTTAAGGTGTCCTACATTATACTAGCGTGTTTTTCATGTTGCTAATATGGCATACAAAATCATAAGATGCCCAAACTTGTCGTACGATGTTCAAAGGACTCGGACGAATTCATTAGGTGTATTATGGAGTTTTAAGGTTTCGTACGGTGATGTAAGGTGTTCATAGGAGTTGTAAGGCGTCCTACATTGTACTAACGTTTTTTTCGAGATGCTAATGTGGCATAAAGAGTCGTAAGATGTCCTAAGTTCTCGTACGATGTTCAAAGGACTCGTACGAACTCATTAGGTTTATTATGGAGTTTTAAGGTTTCGTACGGTGATGTAAGGTGTTCATAGGAGTTGTAAGGCGCCCTACATTGTACTAACGTTCTTTTCGAGTTGCTAATGTGGCATAAAGAGTCGTAAGATGTCCTAAGTTCTCGTACGATGTTCAAAGGACTCGTACGAACTCATTAGGTTTATTATGGAGTTTTAAGGTTTCGTACGGTGTTGTTAGGAGTCGTAAGGCGTCCAATGTTATACAAACGTGCTTTTCAAGGTGCTAATACGGAATACAGAGTCGTTAGATATCTTAAGTTGCCTTACGACGTTCAAAGGACTCGGACGAATTCATTAGGTTTATTATGGAGATTTAAAGTTTCGTACGGTGATGTATGGTGTTCTTAGGAGTTGTAAGGCGTCCTACATTGTACTAACGTTCTTTTCGAGATGCTAATGTGGCATAAAGAGTCGTAAGATGTCCTAAGTTCTCGTACGATGTTCGAAGGACTCATACGAACTCATTAGGTTTATTATGGAGTTTTAAGGTTTCGTACGTTGATGTAAGGTGTTCAAAGGAGTTTTAAGGCACCCTACATTGTACTAACGTTCTTTTCGAGTTGCTAATGTGGCATAAAGAGTCGTAAGATGTCCTAAGTTCTCGTACGATGTTCAATGGACTCGTACGAACTCATTAGGTTTATTATGGAGTTTTAAGGTTTCGTACGGTGTTGTTAGGAGTCGTAAGGCGTCCAATGTTATACAAACGTGCTTTTCAAGGTGCTAATATGGAATACAGAGTCGTTAGATATCTTAAGTTGTCGTACGACGTTCAAAGGACTCGGACGAATTCATTAGGTTTATTATGGAGATTTAAAGTTTCGTACGGTGATGTATGGTGTTCTTAGGAGTTGTAACACGTCCTACAATACTCTAACGTGCTTTTCTTGTGGCTAATGTAGCAAACTGAGCCGTAACATCTACTGAGTTGTCATATGATGTTCAAAGGACCTGGACGAATTCATTAGGTTTAGTATGGAATTTTAAGGATTCTTACGGTGTTTTAAGGTGTTGTTTGGAGTTTTAAGGTGTCCTACATTATACTAGCGTGTTTTTCATGTTGCTAATATGGCATACAAAATCATAAGATGCCCAAACTTGTCGTACGATGTTCAAAGGACTCGGACGAATTCATTAGGTGTATTATGGAGTTTTAAGGTTTCGTACGGTGATGTAAGGTGTTCATAGGAGTTGTAAGGCGTCCTACATTGTACTAACGTTTTTTTCGAGATGCTAATGTGGCATAAAGAGTCGTAAGATGTCCTAAGTTCTCGTACGATGTTCAAAGGACTCGTACGAACTCATTAGGTTTATTATGGAGTTTTAAGGTTTCGTACGGTGATGTAAGGTGTTCATAGGAGTTGTAAGGCGCCCTACATTGTACTAACGTTCTTTTCGAGTTGCTAATGTGGCATAAAGAGTCGTAAGATGTCCTAAGTTCTCGTACGATGTTCAAAGGACTCGTACGAACTCATTAGGTTTATTATGGAGTTTTAAGGTTTCGTACGGTGTTGTTAGGAGTCGTAAGGCGTCCAATGTTATACAAACGTGCTTTTCAAGGTGCTAATACGGAATACAGAGTCGTTAGATATCTTAAGTTGCCTTACGACGTTCAAAGGACTCGGACGAATTCATTAGGTTTATTATGGAGATTTAAAGTTTCGTACGGTGATGTATGGTGTTCTTAGGAGTTGTAAGGCGTCCTACATTGTACTAACGTTCTTTTCGAGATGCTAATGTGGCATAAAGAGTCGTAAGATGTCCTAAGTTCTCGTACGATGTTCGAAGGACTCATACGAACTCATTAGGTTTATTATGGAGTTTTTAAGGTTTCGTACGTTGATGTAAGGTGTTCAAAGGAGTTTTAAGGCGCCCTACATTGTACTAACGTTCTTTTCGAGTTGCTAATGTGGCATAAAGAGTCGTAAGATGTCCTAAGTTCTCGTACGATGTTCAATGGACTCGTACGAACTCATTAGGTTTATTATGGAGTTTTAAGGTTTCGTACGGTGTTGTTAGGAGTCGTAAGGCGTCCAATGTTATACAAACGTGCTTTTCAAGGTGCTAATATGGAATACAGAGTCGTTAGATATCTTAAGTTGCCGTACGACGTTCAAAGGACTCGGACGAATTCATTAGGTTTATTATGGAGATTTAAAGTTTCGTACGGTGATGTATGGTGTTCTTAGGAGTTGTAACACGTCCTACAATACTCTAACGTGCTTTTCTTGTTGCTAATGTAGCAAACTGAGCCGTAACATCTACTGAGTTGTCATATGATGTTCAAAGGACCTGGACGAATTCATTAGGTTTAGTATGGAATTTTAAGGATTCTTACGGTGTTTTAAGGTGTTGTTTGGAGTTTTAAGGTGTCCTACATTATACTAGCGTGTTTTTCATGGTGCTAATATGGCATACAAAATCATAAGATGCCCAAACATGTCGTACGATGTTCAAAGGACTCGGACGAATTCATTAGGTGTATTATGGAGTTTTAAGGTTTCGTACGGTGATGTAAGGTGTTCATAGGAGTTGTAAGGCGTCCTACATTGTACTAACGTTTTTTTCGAGATGCTAACGTGGCATAAAGAGTCGTAAGATGTCCTAAGTTCTCGTACGATGTTCAAAGGACTCGTACGAACTCATTAGGTTTATTATGGAGTTTTAAGGTTTCGTACGGTGATGTAAGGTGTTCATAGGAGTTGTAAGGCGCCCTACATTGTACTAACGTTCTTTTCGAGTTGCTAATGTGGCATAAAGAGTCGTAAGATGTCCTAAGTTCTCGTACGATGTTCAAAGGACTCGTACGAACTCATTAGGTTTATTATGGAGTTTTAAGGTTTCGTACGGTGTTGTTAGGAGTCGTAAGGCGTCCAATGTTATACAAACGTGCTTTTCAAGGTGCTAATACGGAATACAGAATCGTTAGATATCTTAAGTTGCCTTACGACGTTCAAAGGACTCGGACGAATTCATTAGGTTTATTATGGAGATTTAAAGTTTCGTACGGTGATGTATGGTGTTCTTAGGAGTTGTAAGGCGTCCTACATTGTACTAACGTTCTTTTCGAGATGCTAATGTGGCATAAAGAGTCGTAAGATGTCCTAAGTTCTCGTACGATGTTCGAAGGACTCATACGAACTCATTAGGTTTATTATGGAGTTTTAAGGTTTCGTACGTTGATGTAAGGTGTTCAGAGGAGTTTTAAGGCGCCCTACATTGTACTAACGTTCTTTTCGAGTTGCTAATGTGGCATAAAGAGTCGTAAGATGTCCTAAGTTCTCGTACGATGTTCAATGGACTCGTACGAACTCATTAGGTTTATTATGGAGTTTTAAGGTTTCGTACGGTGTTGTTAGGAGTCGTAAGGCGTCCAATGTTATACAAACGTGCTTTTCAAGGTGCTAATATGGAATACAGAGTCGTTAGATATCTTAAGTTGCCGTACGACGTTCAAAGGACTCGGACGAATTCATTAGGTTTATTATGGAGATTTAAAGTTTCGTACGGTGATGTATGGTGTTCTTAGGAGTTGTAACACGTCCTACAATACTCTAACGTGCTTTTCTTGTTGCTAATGTAGCAAACTGAGCCGTAACATCTACTGAGTTGTCATATGATGTTCAAAGGACCTGGACGAATTCATTAGGTTTAGTATGGAATTTTAAGGATTCTTACGGTGTTTTAAGGTGTTGTTTGGAGTTTTAAGGTGTCCTACATTATACTAGCGTGTTTTTCATGGTGCTAATATGGCATACAAAATCATAAGATGCCCAAACATGTCGTACGATGTTCAAAGGACTCGGACGAATTCATTAGGTGTATTATGGAGTTTTAAGGTTTCGTACGGTGATGTAAGGTGTTCATAGGAGTTGTAAGGCGTCCTACATTGTACTAACGTTTTTTTCGAGATGCTAACGTGGCATAAAGAGTCGTAAGATGTCCTAAGTTCTCGTACGATGTTCAAAGGACTCGTACGAACTCATTAGGTTTATTATGGAGTTTTAAGGTTTCGTACGGTGATGTAAGGTGTTCATAGGAGTTGTAAGGCGCCCTACATTGTACTAACGTTCTTTTCGAGTTGCTAATGTGGCATAAAGAGTCGTAAGATGTCCTAAGTTCTCGTACGATGTTCAAAGGACTCGTACGAACTCATTAGGTTTATTATGGAGTTTTAAGGTTTCGTACGGTGTTGTTAGGAGTCGTAAGGCGTCCAATGTTATACAAACGTGCTTTTCAAGGTGCTAATACGGAATACAGAATCGTTAGATATCTTAAGTTGCCTTACGACGTTCAAAGGACTCGGACGAATTCATTAGGTTTATTATGGAGATTTAAAGTTTCGTACGGTGATGTATGGTGTTCTTAGGAGTTGTAAGGCGTCCTACATTGTACTAACGTTCTTTTCGAGATGCTAATGTGGCATAAAGAGTCGTAAGATGTCCTAAGTTCTCGTACGATGTTCGAAGGACTCATACGAACTCATTAGGTTTATTATGGAGTTTTAAGGTTTCGTACGTTGATGTAAGGTGTTCAGAGGAGTTTTAAGGCGCCCTATATTGTACTAACGTTCTTTTCGAGTTGCTAATGTGGCATAAAGAGTCGTAAGATGTCCTAAGTTCTCGTACGATGTTCAATGGACTCGTACGAACTCATTAGGTTTATTATGGAGTTTTAAGGTTTCGTACGGTGTTGTTAGGAGTCGTAAGGCGTCCAATGTTATACAAACGTGCTTTTCAAGGTGCTAATATGGAATACAGAGTCGTTAGATATCTTAAGTTGCCGTACGACGTTCAAAGGACTCGGACGAATTCATTAGGTTTATTATGGAGATTTAAAGTTTCGTACGGTGATGTATGGTGTTCTTAGGAGTTGTAACACGTCCTACAATACTCTAACGTGCTTTTCTTGTTGCTAATGTAGCAAACTGAGCCGTAACATCTACTGAGTTGTCATATGATGTTCAAAGGACCTGGACGAATTCATTAGGTTTAGTATGGAATTTTAAGGATTCTTACGGTGTTTTAAGGTGTTGTTTGGAGTTTTAAGGTGTCCTACATTATACTAGCGTGTTTTTCATGGTGCTAATATGGCATACAAAATCATAAGATGCCCAAACATGTCGTACGATGTTCAAAGGACTCGGACGAATTCATTAGGTGTATTATGGAGTTTTAAGGTTTCGTACGGTGATGTAAGGTGTTCATAGGAGTTGTAAGGCGTCCTACATTGTACTAACGTTTTTTTCGAGATGCTAACGTGGCATAAAGAGTCGTAAGATGTCCTAAGTTCTCGTACGATGTTCAAAGGACTCGTACGAACTCATTAGATTTATTATGGAGTTTTAAGGTTTCGTACGGTGATGTAAGGTGTTCATAGGAGTTGTAAGGCGCCCTACATTGTACTAACGTTCTTTTCGAGTTGCTAATGTGGCATAAAGAGTCGTAAGATGTCCTAAGTTCTCGTACGATGTTCAAAGGACTCGTACGAACTCATTAGGTTTATTATGGAGTTTTAAGGTTTCGTACGGTGTTGTTAGGAGTCGTAAGGCGTCCAATGTTATACAAACGTGCTTTTCAAGGTGCTAATACGGAATACAGAATCGTTAGATATCTTAAGTTGCCTTACGACGTTCAAAGGACTCGGACGAATTCATTAGGTTTATTATGGAGATTTAAAGTTTCGTACGGTGATGTATGGTGTTCTTAGGAGTTGTAAGGCGTCCTACATTGTACTAACGTTCTTTTCGAGATGCTAATGTGGCATAAAGAGTCGTAAGATGTCCTAAGTTCTCGTACGATGTTCGAAGGACTCATACGAACTCATTAGGTTTATTATGGAGTTTTAAGGTTTCGTACGTTGATGTAAGGTGTTCACAGGAGTTTTAAGGCGCCCTACATTGTACTAACGTTCTTTTCGAGTTGCTAATGTGGCATAAAGAGTCGTAAGATGTCCTAAGTTCTCGTACGATGTTCAATGGACTCGTACGAACTCATTAGGTTTATTATGGAGTTTTAAGGTTTCGTACGGTGTTGTTAGGAGTCGTAAGGCGTCCAACGTTATACAAACGTGCTTTTCAAGGTGCTAATATGGAATACAGAGTCGTTAGATATCTTAAGTTGCCGTACGACGTTCAAAGGACTCGGACGAATTCATTAGGTATATTATGGAGATTTAAAGTTTCGTACGGTGATGTGTGGTGTTCTTAGGAGTTGTAACACGTCCTACAATACTCTAACGTGCTTTTCTTGTTGCTAATGTAGCAAACTGAGCCGTAACATCTACTGAGTTGTCATATGATGTTCAAAGGACCTGGACGAATTCATTAGGTTTAGTATGGAATTTTAAGGATTCTTACGGTGTTTTAAGGTGTTGTTTGGAGTTTTAAGGTGTCCTACATTATACTAGCGTGTTTTTCATGGTGCTAATATGGCGTACAAAATCATAAGATGCCCAAACTTGTCGTACGATGTTCAAAGGACTCGGACGAATTCATTAGGTGTATTATGGAGTTTTAAGGTTTCGTACGGTGATGTAAGGTGTTCATAGGAGTTGTAAGGCGTCCTACATTGTACTAACGTTTTTTTCGAGATGCTAATGTGGCATAAAGAGTCGTAAGATGTCCTAAGTTCTCGTACGATGTTCAAAGGACTCGTACGAACTCATTAGGTTTATTATGGAGTTTTAAGGTTTCGTACGGTGATGTAAGGTGTTCATAGGAGTTGTAAGGCGCCCTACATTGTACTAACGTTCTTTTCGAGTTGCTAATGTGGCATAAAGAGTCGTAAGATGTCCTAAGTTCTCGTACGATGTTCAAAGGACTCGTACGAACTCATTAGGTTTATTATGGAGTTTTAAGGTTTCGTACGGTGTTGTTAGGAGTCGTAAGGCGTCCAATGTTATACAAACGTGCTTTTCAAGTTGCTAATACGGAATACAGATTCGTTAGATATCTTAAGTTGCCTTACGACGTTCAAAGGACTCGGACGAATTCATTAGGTTTATTATGGAGATTTAAAGTTTCGTACGGTGATGTATGGTGTTCTTAGGAGTTGTAAGGCGTCCTATATTGTACTAACGTTCTTTTCGAGATGCTAATGTGGCATAAAGAGTCGTAAGATGTCCTAAGTTCTCGTACGATGTTCGAAGGACTCATACGAACTCATTAGGTTTATTATGGAGTTTTAAGGTTTCGTACGTTGATGTAAGGTGTTCACAGGAGTTTTAAGGCGCCCGACATTGTACTAACGTTCTTTTCGAGTTGCTAATGTGGCATAAAGAGTCGTAAGATGTCCTAAGTTCTCGTACGATGTTCAATGGACTCGTACGAACTCATTTCGTTTATTATGGAGTTTTAAGATTTCGTACGGTGTTGTTAGGAGTCGTAAGGCGTCCAATGTTATATAAAACGTGCTTTTCAAGGTGCTAATACGGCATACAGAGTCGTTAGATATCTTAAGTTGCCTTACGACGTTCAAAGGACTCGGACAAATTCATTAGGTTTATTATGGAGATTTAAAGTTTCGTACGGTGATGTATGGTGTTCTTAGGAGTTGTAAGGCGTCCTACAATACTCTAACGTGCTTTTCTTGTTGCTAATGTGGCATAAAGAGTCGTAAGATGTCCTAAGTTCTCGTACGATGTTCGAAGGACTCATACGAACTCATTAGGTTTATTATGGAGTTTTAAGGTTTCATACGTTGATGTAAGGTGTTCACAGGAGTTTTAAGGCGCCCTACATTGTACTAACGTTCTTTTCGAGTTGCTAATGTGGCATAAAGAGTCGTAAGATGTCCTAAGTTCTCGTACGATGTTCAAAGGACTCGTACGAACTCATTAGGTTTATTATGGAGTTTTAAGGTTTCGTACGGTGTTGTTAGGAGTCGTAAGGCGTCCAATGTTATACAAACGTGCTTTTCAAGGTGCTAATATGGAATACAGAATCGTTAGATATCTTAAGTTGCCGTACGACGTTCAAAGGACTCGGACGAATTCATTAGGTTTATTATGGAGATTTAAAGTTTCGTACGGTGATGTATGGTGTTCTTAGGAGTTGTAACACGTCATACAATACTCTAACGTGCTTTTCTTGTTGCTAATGTAGCAAACTGAGCCGTAACATCTACTGAGTTGTCATATGATGTTCAAAGGACCTGGACGAATTCATTAGGTTTAGTATGGAATTTTAAGGATTCTTACGGTGTTTTAAGGTGTTGTTTGGAGTTTTAAGGTGTCCTACATTATACTAGCGTGTTTTTCATGGTGCTAATATGGCATACAAAATCATAAGATGCCCAAACTTGTCGTACGATGTTCAAAGGACTCGGACGAATTCATTAGGTGTATTATGGAGTTTTAAGGTTTCGTACGGTGATGTAAGGTGTTCATAGGAGTTGTAAGGCGTCCTACATTGTACTAACGTTTTTTTCGAGATGCTAATGTGGCATAAAGAGTCGTAAGATGTCCTAAGTTCTCGTACGATGTTCAAAGGACTCGTACGAACTCATTAGGTTTATTATGGAGTTTTAAGGTTTCGTACGGTGATGTAAGGTGTTCATAGGAGTTGTAAGGCGCCCTACATTGTACTAACGTTCTTTTCGAGTTGCTAATGTGGCATAAAGAGTCGTAAGATGTCCTAAGTTCTCGTACGATGTTCAAAGGACTCGTACGAACTCATTAGGTTTATTATGGAGTTTTAAGGTTTCGTACGGTGTTGTTAGGAGTCGTAAGGCGTCCAATGTTATACAAACGTGCTTTTCAAGTTGCTAATACGGAATACAGAGTCGTTAGATATCTTAAGTTGCCTTACGACGTTCAAAGGACTCGGACGAATTCATTAGGTTTATTATGGAGATTTAAAGTTTCGTACGGTGATGTATGGTGTTCTTAGGAGTTGTAAGGGGTCCTATATTGTACTAACCTTCTTTTCGAGATGCTAATGTGGCATAAAGAGTCGTAAGATGTCCTAAGTTCTCGTACGATGTTCGAAGGACTCATACGAACTCATTAGGTTTATTATGGAGTTTTAAGGTTTCGTACGTTGATGTAAGGTGTTCACAGGAGTTTTAAGGCGCCCGACATTGTACTAACGTTCTTTTCGAGTTGCTAATGTGGCATAAAGAGTCGTAAGATGTCCTAAGTTCTCGTACGATGTTCAATGGACTCGTACGAACTCATTTCGTTTATTATGGAGTTTTAAGGTTTCGTATGGTGTTGTTAGGAGTCGTAAGGCGTCCAATGTTATATAAAACGTGCTTTTCAAGGTGCTAATACGGCATACAGAGTCGTTAGATATCTTAAGTTGCCTTACGACGTTCAAAGGACTCGGACAAATTCATTAGGTTTATTATGGAGATTTAAAGTTTCGTACGGTGATGTATGGTGTTCTTAGGAGTTGTAAGGCGTCCTACAATACTCTAACGTGCTTTTCTTGTTGCTAATGTGGCATAAAGAGTCGTAAGATGTCCTAAGTTCTCGTACGATGTTCAAAGGACTCGTACGAACTCATTAGGTTTATTATGGAGTTTTAAGGTTTCGTACGGTGATGTAAGGTGTTCATAGGAGTTGTAAGGCGCCCTACATTGTACTAACGTTCTTTTCGAGTTGCTAATGTGGCATAAAGAGTCGTAAGATGTCCTAAGTTCTCGTACGATGTTCAAAGGACTCGTACGAACTCATTAGGTTTATTATGGAGTTTTAAGGTTTCGTACGGTGTTGTTAGGAGTCGTAAGGCGTCCAATGTTATACAAACGTGCTTTTCAAGTTGCTAATACGGAATACAGAGTCGTTAGATATCTTAAGTTGCCTTACGACGTTCAAAGGACTCGGACGAATTCATTAGGTTTATTATGGAGATTTAAAGTTTCGTACGGTGATGTATGGTGTTCTTAGGAGTTGTAAGGGGTCCTATATTGTACTAACCTTCTTTTCGAGATGCTAATGTGGCATAAAGAGTCGTAAGATGTCCTAAGTTCTCGTACGATGTTCGAAGGACTCATACGAACTCATTAGGTTTATTATGGAGTTTTAAGGTTTCGTACGTTGATGTAAGGTGTTCACAGGAGTTTTAAGGCGCCCGACATTGTACTAACGTTCTTTTCGAGTTGCTAATGTGGCATAAAGAGTCGTAAGATGTCCTAAGTTCTCGTACGATGTTCAATGGACTCGTACGAACTCATTTCGTTTATTATGGAGTTTTAAGGTTTCGTACGGTGTTGTTAGGAGTCGTAAGGCGTCCAATGTTATATAAAACGTGCTTTTCAAGGTGCTAATACGGCATACAGAGTCGTTAGATATCTTAAGTTGCCTTACGACGTTCAAAGGACTCGGACAAATTCATTAGGTTTATTATGGAGATTTAAAGTTTCGTACGGTGATGTATGGTGTTCTTAGGAGTTGTAAGGCGTCCTACAATACTCTAACGTGCTTTTCTTGTTGCTAATGTGGCATAAAGAGTCGTAAGATGTCCTAAGTTCTCGTACGATGTTCGAAGGACTCATACGAACTCATTAGGTTTATTATGGAGTTTTAAGGTTTCATACGTTGATGTAAGGTGTTCACAGGAGTTTTAAGGCGCCCTACATTGTACTAACGTTCTTTTCGAGTTGCTAATGTGGCATAAAGAGTCGTAAGATGTCCTAAGTTCTCGTACGATGTTCAAAGGACTCGTACGAACTCATTAGGTTTATTATGGAGTTTTAAGGTTTCGTACGGTGTTGTTAGGAGTCGTAAGGCGTCCAATGTTATACAAACGTGCTTTTCATGGTGCTAATATGGAATACAGAATCGTTAGATATCTTAAGTTGCCGTACGACGTTCAAAGGACTCGGACGAATTCATTAGGTTTATTATGGAGATTTAAAGTTTCGTACGGTGATGTATGGTGTTCTTAGGAGTTGTAACACGTCCTACAATACTCTAACGTGCTTTTCTTGTTGCTAATGTAGCAAACTGAGCCGTAACATCTACTGAGTTGTCATATGATGTTCAAAGGACCTGGACGAATTCATTAGGTTTAGTATGGAATTTTAAGGATTCTTACGGTGTTTTAAGGTGTTGTTTGGAGTTTTAAGGTGTCCTACATTATACTAGCGTGTTTTTCATGGTGCTAATATGGCATACAAAATCATAAGATGCCCAAACTTGTCGTACGATGTTCAAAGGACTCGGACGAATTCATTAGGTGTATTATGGAGTTTTAAGGTTTCGTACGGTGATGTAAGGTGTTCATAGGAGTTGTAAGGCGTCCTACATTGTACTAACGTTTTTTTCGAGATGCTAATGTGGCATAAAGAGTCGTAAGATGTCCTAAGTTCTCGTACGATGTTCAAAGGACTCGTACGAACTCATTAGGTTTATTATGGAGTTTTAAGGTTTCGTACGGTGATGTAAGGTGTTCATAGGAGTTGTAAGGCGCCCTACATTGTACTAACGTTCTTTTCGAGTTGCTAATGTGGCATAAAGAGTCGTAAGATGTCCTAAGTTCTCGTACGATGTTCAAAGGACTCGTACGAACTCATTAGGTTTATTATGGAGTTTTAAGGTTTCGTACGGTGTTGTTAGGAGTCGTAAGGCGTCCAATGTTATACAAACGTGCTTTTCAAGTTGCTAATACGGAATACAGAGTCGTTAGATATCTTAAGTTGCCTTACGACGTTCAAAGGACTTGGACGAATTCATTAGGTTTATTATGGAGATTTAAAGTTTCGTACGGTGATGTATGGTGTTCTTAGGAGTTGTAAGGCGTCCTATATTGTACTAACGTTCTTTTCGAGATGCTAATGTGGCATAAAGAGTCGTAAGATGTCCTAAGTTCTCGTACGATGTTCGAAGGACTCATACGAACTCATTAGGTTTATTATGGAGTTTTAAGGTTTCGTACGTTGATGTAAGGTGTTCACAGGAGTTTTAAGGCGCCCGACATTGTACTAACGTTCTTTTCGAGTTGCTAATGTGGCATAAAGAGTCGTAAGATGTCCTAAGTTCTCGTACGATGTTCAATGGACTCGTACGAACTCATTTCGTTTATTATGGAGTTTTAAGGTTTCGTACGGTGTTGTTAGGAGTCGTAAGGCGTCCAATGTTATATAAAACGTGCTTTTCAAGGTGCTAATACGGCATACAGAGTCGTTAGATATCTTAAGTTGCCTTACGACGTTCAAAGGACTCGGACAAATTCATTAGGTTTATTATGGAGATTTAAAGTTTCGTACGGTGATGTATGGTGTTCTTAGGAGTTGTAAGGCGTCCTACAATACTCTAACGTGCTTTTCTTGTTGCTAATGTGGCATAAAGAGTCGTAAGATGTCCTAAGTTCTCGTACGATGTTCGAAGGACTCATACGAACTCATTAGGTTTATTATGGAGTTTTAAGGTTTCGTACGTTGATGTAAGGTGTTCACAGGAGTTTTAAGGCGCCCTACATTGTACTAACATTCTTTTCGAGTTGCTAATGTGGCATAAAGAGTCGTAAGATGTCCTAAGTTCTCGTACGATGTTCAAAGGACTCGTACGAACTCATTAGGTTTATTATGGAGTTTTAAGGTTTCGTACGGTGTTGTTAGGAGTCGTAAGGCGTCCAATGTTATACAAACGTGCTTTTCAAGGTGCTAATATGGAATACAGAATCGTTAGATATCTTAAGTTGCCGTACGACGTTCAAAGGACTCGGACGAATTCATTAGGTTTATTATGGAGATTTAAAGTTTCGTACGGTGATGTATGGTGTTCTTAGGAGTTGTAACACGTCCTACAATACTCTAACGTGCTTTTCTTGTTGCTAATGTAGCAAACTGAGCCGTAACATCTACTGAGTTGTCATATGATGTTCAAAGGACCTGGACGAATTCATTAGGTTTAGTATGGAATTTTAAGGATTCTTACGGTGTTTTAAGGTGTTGTTTGGAGTTTTAAGGTGTCCTACATTATACTAGCGTGTTTTTCATGGTGCTAATATGGCATACAAAATCATAAGATGCCCAAACTTGTCGTACGATGTTCAAAGGACTCGGACGAATTCATTAGGTGTATTATGGAGTTTTAAGGTTTCGTACGGTGATGTAAGGTGTTCATAGGAGTTGTAAGGCGTCCTACATTGTACTAACGTTCTTTTCGAGATGCTAATGTGGCATAAAGAGTCGTAAGATGTCCTAAGTTCTCGTACGATGTTCAAAGAACTCGTACGAACTCATTAGGTTTATTATGGAGTTTTAAGGTTTCGTACGGTGATGTAAGGTGTTCATAGGAGTTGTAAGGCGCCCTACATTGTACTAACGTTCTTTTCGAGTTGCTAATGTGGCATAATGATTCGTAAGATGTCCTAAGTTCTCGTACGATGTTCAAAGGACTCGTACGAACTCATTAGGTTTATTATGGAGTTTTAAGGTTTCGTACGGTGTTGTTAGGAGTCGTAAGGCGTCCAATGTTATACAAACGTGCTTTTCAAGGTGCTAATACGGAATACAGAGTCGTTAGATATCTTAAGTTGCCTTACGACGTTCAAAGGACTCGGACGAATTCATTAGGTTTATTATGGAGATTTAAAGTTTCGTACGGTGATGTGTGGTGTTCTTAGGAGTTGTAAGGCATCCTACATTGTACTAACGTTCTTTTCGAGATGCTAATGTGGCATAAAGAGTCGTAAGATGTCTTAAGTTCTCGTACGATGTTCAAAGGACTCGCACGAACTCATTAGGTTTATTATGGAGTTTTAAGGTTTCGTACGTTGATGTAAGGTGTTTACAGGAGTTTTAAGGCGCCCTACATTGTACTAACGTTCTTTTCGAGTTGCTAATGTGGCATAAAGAGTCGTAAGATGTCCTAAGTTCTCGTACGATGTTCAAAGGACTCGTACGAACTCATTTCGTTTATTATGGAGTTTTAAGGTTTCGTACGGTGTTGTTAGGAGTCGTAAGGCGTCCAATGTTATATAAAACGTGCTTTTCAAGGTGCTAATACGGCATACAGAGTCGTTAGATATCTTAAGTTGCCTTACGACGTTCAAAGGACTCGGACAAATTCATTAGGTTTATTATGGAGATTTAAAGTTTCGTACGGTGATGTATGGTGTTCTTAGGAGTTGTAAGGCGTCCTACAATACTCTAACGTGCTTTTCTTGTTGCTAATGTGGCATAAAGAGTCGTAAGATGTCCTAAGTTCTCGTACGATGTTCGAAGGACTCATACGAACTCATTAGGTTTATTATGGAGTTTTAAGGTTTCGTACGTTGATGTAAGGTGTTCACAGGAGTTTTAAGGCGCCCTACATTGTACTAACGTTCTTTTCGAGTTGCTAATGTGGCATAAAGAGTCGTAAGATGTCCTAAGTTCTCGTACGATGTTCAATGGACTCGTACGAACTCATTAGGTTTATTATGGAGTTTTAAGGTTTCGTACGGTGTTGTTAGGAGTCGTAAGGCGTCCAATGTTATACAAACGTGCTTTTCAAGGTGCTAATATGGAATACAGAGTCGTTAGATATCTTAAGTTGCCGTACGACGTTCAAAGGACTCGGACGAATTCATTAGGTTTATTATGGAGATTTAAAGTTTCGTACGGTGATGTATGGTGTTCTTAGGAGTTGTAACACGTCCTACAATACTCTAACGTGCTTTTCTTGTTGCTAATGTAGCAAACTGAGCCGTAACATCTACTGAGTTGTCATATGATGTTCAAAGGACCTGGACGAATTCATTAGGTTTAGTATGGAATTTTAAGGATTCTTACGGTGTTTTAAGGTGTTGTTTGGAGTTTTAAGGTGTCCTACATTATACTAGCGTGTTTTTCATGGTGCTAATATGGCATACAAAATCATAAGATGCCCAAACTTGTCGTACGATGTTCAAAGGACTCGGACGAACTCATTAGGTTTATTATGGAGTTTTAAGGTTTCGTACGTTGATGTAAGGTGTTCATAGGAGTTGTAAGGCGCCCTACATTGTACTAACGTTCTTTTCGAGTTGCTAATGTGGCATAATGAGTCGTAAGATGTCCTAAGTTCTCGTACGATGTTCAAAGGACTCGTACGAACTCATTAGGTTTATTATGGAGTTTTAAGGTTTCGTACGGTGTTGTTAGGAGTCGTAAGGCGTCCAATGTTATACAAACGTGCTTTTCAAGGTGCTAATATGGAATACAGAGTCGTTAGATATCTTAAGTTGCCGTACGACGTTCAAAGGACTCGGACGAATTCATTAGGTTTATTATGGAGATTTAAAGTTTCGTACGGTGATGTATGGTGTTCTTAGGAGTTGTAACACGTCCTACAATACTCTAACGTGCTTTTCTTGTTGCTAATGTAGCAAACTGAGCCGTAACATCTACTGAGTTGTCATATGATGTTCAAAGGACCTGGACGAATTCATTAGGTTTAGTATGGAATTTTAAGGATTCTTACGGTGTTTTAAGGTGTTGTTTGGAGTTTTAAGGTGTCCTACATTATACTAGCGTGTTTTTCATGGTGCTAATATGGCATACAAAATCATAAGATGCCCAAACTTGTCGTACGATGTTCAAAGGACTCGGACGAATTCATTAGGTGTATTATGGAGTTTTAAGGTTTCGTACGGTGATGTAAGGTGTTCATAGGAGTTGTAAGGCGTCCTACATTGTACTAACGTTCTTTTCGAGATGCTAATGTGGCATAAAGAGTCGTAAGATGTCCTAAGTTCTCGTACGATGTTCAAAGGACTTGTACGAACTCATTAGGTTTATTATGGAGTTTTAAGGTTTCGTACGGTGTTGTTAGGAGTCGTAAGGCGTCCAATGTTATACAAACGTGCTTTTCAAGGTGCTAATACGGAATACAGAGTCGTTAGATATCTTAAGTTGCCTTACGACGTTCAAAGGACTCGGACGAATTCATTAGGTTTATTATGGAGATTTAAAGTTTCGTACGGTGATGTGTGGTGTTCTTAGGAGTTGTAAGGCATCCTACATTGTACTAACGTTCTTTTCGAGATGCTAATGTGGCATAAAGAGTCGTAAGATGTCTTAAGTTCTCGTACGATGTTCAAAGGACTCGTACGAACTCATTAGGTTTATTATGGAGTTTTAAGGTTTCGTACGTTGATGTAAGGTGTTCACAGGAGTTTTAAGGCGCCCTACATTGTACTAACGTTCTTTTCGAGTTGCTAATGTGGCATAAAGAGTCGTAAGATGTCCTAAGTTCTCGTACGATGTTCAAAGGACTCGTACGAACTCATTTCGTTTATTATGGAGTTTTAAGGTTTCGTACGGTGTTGTTAGGAGTCGTAAGGCGTCCAATGTTATATAAAACGTGCTTTTCAAGGTGCTAATACGGCATACAGAGTCGTTAGATATCTTAAGTTGCCTTACGACGTTCAAAGGACTCGGACAAATTCATTAGGTTTATTATGGAGATTTAAAGTTTCGTACGGTGATGTATGGTGTTCTTAGGAGTTGTAAGGCGTCCTACAATACTCTAACGTGCTTTTCTTGTTGCTAATGTGGCATAAAGAGTCGTAAGATGTCCTAAGTTCTCGTACGATGTTCGAAGGACTCATACGAACTCATTAGGTTTATTATGGAGTTTTAAGGTTTCGTACGTTGATGTAAGGTGTTCTAGGAGTTTTAAGGCGCCCTACATTGTACTAACGTTCTTTTCGAGTTGCTAATGTGGCATAAAGAGTCGTAAGATGTCCTAAGTTCTCGTACGATGTTCAATGGACTCGTACGAACTCATTAGGTTTATTATGGAGTTTTAAGGTTTCGTACGGTATTGTTAGGAGTCGTAAGGCGTCCAATGTTATACAAACGTGCTTTTCAAGGTGCTAATATGGAATACAGAGTCGTTAGATATCTTAAGTTGTCGTACGACGTTCAAAGGACTCGGACGAATTCATTAGGTTTATTATGGAGATTTAAAGTTTCGTACGGTGATGTATGGTGTTCTTAGGAGTTGTAACACGTCCTACAATACTCTAACGTGCTTTTCTTGTTGCTAATGTAGCAAACTGAGCCGTAACATCTACTGAGTTGTCATATGATGTTCAAAGGACCTGGACGAATTCATTAGGTTTAGTATGGAATTTTAAGGATTCTTACGGTGTTTTAAGGTGTTGTTTGGAGTTTTAAGGTGTCCTACATTATACTAGCGTGTTTTTCATGGTGCTAATATGGCATACAAAATCATAAGATGCCCAAACTTGTCGTACGATGTTCAAAGGACTCGGACGAATTCATTAGGTGTATTATGGAGGTTTAAGGTTTCGTACGGTGATGTAAGGTGTTCATAGGAGTTGTAAGGCGTCCTACATTGTACTAACGTTCTTTTCGAGATGCTAATGTGGCATAAAGAGTCGTAAGATGTCCTAAGTTCTCGTACGATGTTCAAAAGACTCGTACGAACTCATTAGGTTTATTATGGAGTTTTAAGGTTTCGTACGGTGATGTAAGGTGTTCATAGGAGTTGTAAGGCGCCCTACATTGTACTAACGTTCTTTTCGAGTTGCTAATGTGGCATAATGATTCGTAAGATGTCCTAAGTTCTCGTACGATGTTCAAAGGACTCGTACGAACTCATTAGGTTTATTATGGAGTTTTAAGGTTTCGTACGGTGTTGTTAGGAGTCGTAAGGCGTCCAATGTTATACAAACGTGCTTTTCAAGGTGCTAATATGGAATACAGAGTCGTTAGATATCTTAAGTTGCCGTACGACGTTCAAAGGACTCGGACGAATTCATTAGGTTTATTATGGAGATTTAAAGTTTCGTACGGTGATGTATGGTGTTCTTAGGAGTTGTAACACGTCCTACAATACTCTAACGTGCTTTTCTTGTTGCTAATGTAGCAAACTGAGCCGTAACATCTACTGAGTTGTCATATGATGTTCAAAGGACCTGGACGAATTCATTAGGTTTAGTATGGAATTTTAAGGATTCTTACGGTGTTTTAAGGTGTTGTTTGGAGTTTTAAGGTGTCCTACATTATACTAGCGTGTTTTTCATGGTGCTAATATGGCATACAAAATCATAAGATGCCCAAACTTGTCGTACGATGTTCAAAGGACTCGGACGAATTCATTAGGTGTATTATGGAGTTTTAAGGTTTCGTACGGTGATGTAAGGTGTTCATAGGAGTTGTAAGGCGTCCTACATTGTACTAACGTTCTTTTCGAGATGCTAATGTGGCATAAAGAGTCGTAAGATGTCCTAAGTTCTCGTACGATGTTCAAAGGACTTGTACGAACTCATTAGGTTTATTATGGAGTTTTAAGGTTTCGTACGGTGATGTAAGGTGTTCATAGGAGTTGTAAGGCGCCCTACATTGTACTAACGTTCTTTTCGAGTTGCTAATGTGGCATAAAGATTCGTAAGATGTCCTAAGTTCTCGTACGATGTTCAAAGGACTCGTACGAACTCATTAGGTTTATTATGGAGTTTTTAGGTTTCGTACGGTGTTGTTAGGAGTTGCAAGGTGACCAATGTTATACAAACGTGCTTTTCAAGGTGCTAATATGGAATACAGAGTCCTTAGATATCTTAAGTTGCCGTACGACATTCAAAGGACTCGGACGAATTCATTAGGTTTATTATGGAGATTTAAAGTTTCGTACGGTGATGTGTGGTGTTCTTCGGAGTTGTAAGGCATCCTACATTGTACTAACGTTCTTTTCGAGATGCTAATGTGGCGTAAAGAGTCGTAAGATGTCCCTAAGTTCTCGTACGATGTTCAAAGGACTCGTACGAACTCATTAGGTTTATTATGGAGTTTTAAGGTTTCGTACGTTGATGTAAGGTGTTCACAGGAGTTTTAAGGCGCCCTACATTGTACTAACGTTCTTTTCGAGTTGCTAATGTGGCATAAAGAGTCGTAAGATGTCCTAAGTTCTCGTACGATGTTCAAAGGACTCGTACGAACTCATTAGGTTTATTATGGAGTTTTAAGGTTTCGTACGGTGTTGTTAGGAGTCGTAAGGCGTCCAATGTTATACAAACGTGCTTTTCAAGGTGCTAATATGGAATACAGAGTCGTTAGATATCTTAAGTTGCCGTACGACGTTCAAAGGACTCGGACGAATTCATTAGGTTTATTATGGAGATTTAAAGTTTCGTACGGTGATGTATGGTGTTCTTAGGAGTTGTAACACGTCCTACAATACTCTAACGTGCTTTTCTTGTTGCTAATGTAGCAAACTGAGCCGTAACATCTACTGAGTTGTCATATGATGTTCAAAGGACCTGGACGAATTCATTAGGTTTAGTATGGAATTTTAAGGATTCTTACGGTGTTTTAAGGTGTTGTTTGGAGTTTTAAGGTGTCCTACATTATACTAGCGTGTTTTTCATGGTGCTAATATGGCATACAAAATCATAAGATGCCCAAACTTGTCGTACGATGTTCAAAGGACTCGGACGAATTCATTAGGTGTATTATGGAGTTTTAAGGTTTCGTACGGTGATGTAAGGTGTTCATAGGAGTTGTAAGGCGTCCTACATTGTACTAACGTTCTTTTCGAGATGCTAATGTGGCATAAAGAGTCGGAAGATGTCCTAAGTTCTCGTACGATGTTCAAAGGACTCGTACGAACTCATTAGGTTTATTATGGAGTTTTAAGGTTTCGTACGGTGATGTAAGGTGTTCATAGGAGTTGTAAGGCGCCCTACATTGTACTAACGTTCTTTTCGAGTTGCTAATGTGGCATAAAGATCCGTAAGATGTCCTAAGTTCTCGTACGATGTTCAAAGGACTCGTACGAACTCATTAGGTTTATTATGGAGGTTTAAGGTTTCGTACGGTGTTGTTAGGAGTTGTAAGGTGTCCAATGTTATACAAACGTGCTTTTCAAGGTGCTAATATGGAATACAGAGTCGTTAGATATCTTAAGTTGCCGTACGACATTCAAAGGACTCGGACGAATTCATTAGGTTTATTATGGAGATTTAAAGTTTCGTACGGTGATGTGTGGTGTTCTTAGGAGTTGTAAGGCATCCTACATTGTACTAACGTTCTTTTCGAGATGCTAATGTGGCATAAAGAGTCGTAAGATGTCTTATGTTCTCGTACGATGTTCAAAGGACTCGTACGAACTCATTAGGTTTATTATGGAGTTTTAAGGTTTCGTACGTTGATGTAAGGTGTTCACAGGAGTTTTAAGGCGCCCTACATTGTACTAACGTTCTTTTCGAGTTGCTAATGTGGCATAAAGAGTCGTAAGATGTCCTAAGTTCTCGTACGATGTTCAAAGGACTCGTACGAACTCATTTCGTTTATTATGGAGTTTTAAGGTTTCGTACGGTGTTGTTAGGAGTCGTAAGGCGTCCAATGTTATATAAAACGTGCTTTTCAAGGTGCTAATACGGCATACAGAGTCGTTAGATATCTTAAGTTGCCTTACGCCGTTCAAAGGACTCGGACAAATTCATTAGGTTTATTATGGAGATTTAAAGTTTCGTACGGTGATGTATGGTGTTCTTAGGAGTTGTAAGGCGTCCTACAATACTCTAACGTGCTTTTCTTGTTGCTAATGTGGCATAAAGAGTCGTAAGATGTCCTAAGTTCTCGTACGATGTTCGAAGGACTCATACGAACTCATTAGGTTTATTATGGAGTTTTAAGGTTTCGTACGTTGATGTAAGGTGTTCACAGGAGTTTTAAGGCGCCCTACATTGTACTAACGTTCTTTTCGAGTTGCTAATGTGGCATAAAGAGTCGTAAGATGTCCTAAGTTCTCGTACGATGTTCAATGGACTCGTACGAACTCATTAGGTTTATTATGGAGTTTTAAGGTTTCGTACGGTGATGTAAGGTGTTCATAGGAGTTGTAAGGCGCCCTACATTGTACTAACGTTCTTTTCGAGTTGCTAATGTGGCATAAAGATCCGTAAGATGTCCTAAGTTCTCGTACGATGTTCAAAGGACTCGTACGAACTCATTAGGTTTATTATGGAGGTTTAAGGTTTCGTACGGTGTTGTTAGGAGTTGTAAGGTGTCCAATGTTATACAAACGTGCTTTTCAAGGTGCTAATATGGAATACAGAGTCGTTAGATATCTTAAGTTGCCGTACGACATTCAAAGGACTCGGACGAATTCATTAGGTTTATTATGGAGATTTAAAGTTTCGTACGGTGATGTGTGGTGTTCTTAGGAGTTGTAAGGCATCCTACATTGTACTAACGTTCTTTTCGAGATGCTAATGTGGCATAAAGAGTCGTAAGATGTCTTAAGTTCTCGTACGATGTTCAAAGGACTCGTACGAACTCATTAGGTTTATTATGGAGTTTTAAGGTTTCGTACGTTGATGTAAGGTGTTCACAGGAGTTTTAAGGCGCCCTACATTGTACTAACGTTCTTTTCGAGTTGCTAATGTGGCATAAAGAGTCGTAAGATGTCCTAAGTTCTCGTACGATGTTCAAAGGACTCGTACGAACTCATTTCGTTTATTATGGAGTTTTAAGGTTTCGTACGGTGTTGTTAGGAGTCGTAAGGCGTCCAATGTTATATAAAACGTGCTTTTCAAGGTGCTAATACGGCATACAGAGTCGTTAGATATCTTAAGTTGCCTTACGACGTTCAAAGGACTCGGACAAATTCATTAGGTTTATTATGGAGATTTAAAGTTTCGTACGGTGATGTATGGTGTTCTTAGGAGTTGTAAGGCGTCCTACAATACTCTAACGTGCTTTTCTTGTTGCTAATGTGGCATAAAGAGTCGTAAGATGTCCTAAGTTCTCGTACGATGTTCGAAGGACTCATACGAACTCATTAGGTTTATTATGGAGTTTTAAGGTTTCGTACGTTGATGTAAGGTGTTCACAGGAGTTTTAAGGCGCCCTACATTGTACTAACGTTCTTTTCGAGTTGCTAATGTGGCATAAAGAGTCGTAAGATGTCCTAAGTTCTCGTACGATGTTCAATGGACTCGTACGAACTCATTAGGTTTATTATGGAGTTTTAAGGTTTCGTACGGTGTTGTTAGGAGTCGTAAGGCGTCCAATGTTATACAAACGTGCTTTTCAAGGTGCTAATATGGAATACAGAGTCGTTAGATATCTTAAGTTGTCGTACGACGTTCAAAGGACTCGGACGAATTCATTAGGTTTATTATGGAGATTTAAAGTTTCGTACGGTGATGTATGGTGTTCTTAGGAGTTGTAACACGTCCTACAATACTCTAACGTGCTTTTCTTGTTGCTAATGTAGCAAACTGAGCCGTAACATCTACTGAGTTGTCATATGATGTTCAAAGGACCTGGACGAATTCATTAGGTTTAGTATGGAATTTTAAGGATTCTTACGGTGTTTTAAGGTGTTGTTTGGAGTTTTAAGGTGTCCTACATTATACTAGCGTGTTTTTCATGGTGCTAATATGGCATACAAAATCATAAGATGCCCAAACTTGTCGTACGATGTTCAAAGGACTCGGACGAATTCATTAGGTGTATTATGGAGTTTTAAGGTTTCGTACGGTGATGTAAGGTGTTCATAGGAGTTGTAAGGCGTCCTACATTGTACTAACGCTCTTTTCGAGATGCTAATGTGGCATAAAGAGTCGTAAGATGTCCTAAGTTCTCGTACGATGTTCAAAAGACTCGTACGAACTCATTAGGTTTATTATGGAGTTTTAAGGTTTCGTACGGTGATGTAAGGTGTTCATAGGAGTTGTAAGGCGCCCTACATTGTACTAACGTTCTTTTCGAGTTGCTAATGTGGCATAATGATTCGTAAGATGTCCTAAGTTCTCGTACGAGGTTCAAAGGACTCGTACGAACTCATTAGGTTTATTATGGAGTTTTAAGGTTTCGTACGGTGTTGTTAGGAGTCGTAAGGCGTCCAATGTTATACAAACGTGCTTTTCAAGGTGCTAATATGGAATACAGAGTCGTTAGATATCTTAAGTTGCCGTACGACGTTCAAAGGACTCGGACGAATTCATTAGGTTTATTATGGAGATTTAAAGTTTCGTACGGTGATGTATGGTGTTCTTAGGAGTTGTAACACGTCCTACAATACTCTAACGTGCTTTTCTTGTTGCTAATGTAGCAAACTGAGCCGTAACATCTACTGAGTTGTCATATGATGTTCAAAGGACCTGGACGAATTCATTAGGTTTAGTATGGAATTTTAAGGATTCTTACGGTGTTTTAAGGTGTTGTTTGGAGTTTTAAGGTGTCCTACATTATACTAGCGTGTTTTTCATGGTGCTAATATGGCATACAAAATCATAAGATGCCCAAACTTGTCGTACGATGTTCAAAGGACTCGGACGAATTCATTAGGTG
Source organism: Tagetes erecta (assembly GCA_030867185.1). Lineage (NCBI taxonomy): Eukaryota > Viridiplantae > Streptophyta > Magnoliopsida > Asterales > Asteraceae > Tagetes > Tagetes erecta. Next base: position 48,868,923 of record CM061490.1, read on the forward strand.
TATTATGGAGTTTTAAGGTTTCGTACGGTGATGTAAGGTGTTCATAGGAGTTGTAAGGCGTCCTACATTGTACTAACGTTCTTTTCGAGATGCTAATGTGGCATAAAGAGTCGTAAGATGTCCTAAGTTCTCGTACGATGTTCAAAGGACTCGTACGAACTCATTAGGTTTATTATGGAGTTTTAAGGTTTCGTACGGTGATGTAAGGTGTTCATAGGAGTTGTAAGGCGCCCTACATTGTACTAACGTTCTTTTCGAGTTGCTAATGTGGCATAAAGATCCGTAAGATGTCCTAAGTTCTCGTACGATGTTCAAAGGACTCGTACGAACTCATTAGGTTTATTATGGAGGTTTAAGGTTTCGTACGGTGTTGTTAGGAGTTGTAAGGTGTCCAATGTTATACAAACGTGCTTTTCAAGGTGCTAATATGGAATACAGAGTCGTTAGATATCTTAAGTTGCCGTACGACATTCAAAGGACTCGGACGAATTCATTAGGTTTATTATGGAGATTTAAAGTTTCGTACGGTGATGTGTGGTGTTCTTAGGAGTTGTAAGGCATCCTACATTGTACTAACGTTCTTTTCGAGATGCTAATGTGGCATAAAGAGTCGTAAGATGTCTTAAGTTCTCGTACGATGTTCAAAGGACTCGTACGAACTCATTAGGTTTATTATGGAGTTTTAAGGTTTCGTACGTTGATGTAAGGTGTTCACAGGAGTTTTAAGGCGCCCTACATTGTACTAACGTTCTTTTCGAGTTGCTAATGTGGCATAAAGAGTCGTAAGATGTCCTAAGTTCTCGTACGATGTTCAAAGGACTCGTACGAACTCATTTCGTTTATTATGGAGTTTTAAGGTTTCGTACGGTGTTGTTAGGAGTCGTAAGGCGTCCAATGTTATATAAAACGTGCTTTTCAAGGTGCTAATACGGCATACAGAGTCGTTAGATATCTTAAGTTGCCTTACGACGTTCAAAGGACTCGGACAAATTCATTAGGTTTATTATGGAGATTTAAAGTTTCGTACGGTGATGTATGGTGTTCTTAGGAGTTGTAAGGCGTCCTACAATACTCTAACGTGCTTTTCTTGTTGCTAATGTGGCATAAAGAGTCGTAAGATGTCCTAAGTTCTCGTACGATGTTCGAAGGACTCATACGAACTCATTAGGTTTATTATGGAGTTTTAAGGTTTCGTACGTTGATGTAAGGTGTTCACAGGAGTTTTAAGGCGCCCTACATTGTACTAACGTTCTTTTCGAGTTGCTAATGTGGCATAAAGAGTCGTAAGATGTCCTAAGTTCTCGTACGATGTTCAATGGACTCGTACGAACTCATTAGGTTTATTATGGAGTTTTAAGGTTTCGTACGGTGTTGTTAGGAGTCGTAAGGCGTCCAATGTTATACAAACGTGCTTTTCAAGGTGCTAATATGGAATACAGAGTCGTTAGATATCTTAAGTTGTCGTACGACGTTCAAAGGACTCGGACGAATTCATTAGGTTTATTATGAAGATTTAAAGTTTCGTACGGTGATGTATGGTGTTCTTAGGAGTTGTAACACGTCCTACAATACTCTAACGTGCTTTTCTTGTTGCTAATGTAGCAAACTGAGCCGTAACATCTACTGAGTTGTCATATGATGTTCAAAGGACCCGGACGAATTCATTAGGTTTAGTATGGAATTTTAAGGATTCTTACGGTGTTTTAAGGTGTTGTTTGGAGTTTTAAGGTGTCCTACATTATACTAGCGTGTTTTTCATGGTGCTAATATGGCATACAAAATCATAAGATGCCCAAACTTGTCGTACGATGTTCAAAGGACTCGGACGAATTCATTAGGTGTATTATGGAGTTTTAAGGTTTCGTACGGTGATGTAAGGTGTTCATAGGAGTTGTAAGGCGTCCTACATTGTACTAACGTTCTTTTCGAGATGCTAATGTGGCATAAAGAGTCGTAAGATGTCCTAAGTTCTCGTACGATGTTCAAAGGACTCGTACGAACTCATTAGGTTTATTATGGAGTTTTAAGGTTTCGTACGGTGATGTAAGGTGTTCATAGGAGTTGTAAGGCGCCTTACATTGTACTAACGTTCTTTTCGAGTTGCTAATGTGGCATAATGATTCGTAAGATGTCCTAAGTTCTCGTACGATGTTCAAAGGACTCGTACGAACTCATTAGGTTTATTATGGAGTTTTAAGGTTTCGTACGGTGTTGTTAGGAGTCGTAAGGCGTCCAATGTTATACAAACGTGCTTTTCAAGGTGCTAATATGGAATACAGAGTCGTTAGATATCTTAAGTTGCCGTACGACGTTCAAAGGACTCGGACGAATTCATTAGGTTTATTATGGAGATTTAAAGTTTCGTACGGTGATGTATGGTGTTCTTAGGAGTTGTAACACGTCCTACAATACTCTAACGTGCTTTTCTTGTTGCTAATGTAGCAAACTGAGCCGTAACATCTACTGAGTTGTCATATGATGTTCAAAGGACCTGGACGAATTCATTAGGTTTAGTATGGAATTTTAAGGATTCTTACGGTGTTTTAAGGTGTTGTTTGGAGTTTTAAGGTGTCCTACATTATACTAGCGTGTTTTTCATGGTGCTAATATGGCATACAAAATCATAAGATGCCCAAACTTGTCGTACGATATTCAAAGGACTCGGACGAATTCATTAGGTGTATTATGGAGTTTTAAGGTTTCGTACGGTGATGTAAGGTGTTCATAGGAGTTGTAAGGCGTCCTACATTGTACTAACGTTCTTTTCGAGATGCTAATGTGGCATAAAGAGTCGTAAGATGTCCTAAGTTCTCGTACGATGTTCAAAGGACTCGTACGAACTCATTAGGTTTATTATGGAGTTTTCAGGTTTCGTACGGTGATGTAAGGTGTTCATAGGAGTTGTAAGGCGCCCTGCATTGTAGTTACGTTCTTTTCGAGTTGCTAATGTGGCATAAAGATTCGTAAGATGTCCTAAGTTCTCGTACGATGTTCAAAGGACTCGTACGAACTCATTAGGTTTATTATGGAGGTTTAAGGTTTCGTACGGTGTTGTTAGGAGTTGTAAGGTGTCCAATGTTATACAAACGTGCTTTTCAAGGTGCTAATATGGAATACAGAGTCGTTAGATATCTTAAGTTGCCGTACGACATTCAAAGGACTCGGACGAATTCATTAGGTTTATTATGGAGATTTAAAGTTTCGTACGGTGATGTGTGGTGTTCTTCGGAGTTGTAAGGCATCCTACATTGTACTAACGTTCTTTTCGAGATGCTAATGTGGCGTAAAGAGTCGTAAGATGTCCCTAAGTTCTCGTACGATGTTCAAAGGACTCGTACGAACTCATTAGGTTTATTATGGAGTTTTAAGGTTTCGTACGTTGATGTAAGGTGTTCACAGGAGTTTTAAGGCGCCCTACATTGTACTAACATTCTTTTCGAGTTGCTAATGTGGCATAAAGAGTCGTAAGATGTCCTAAGTTCTCGTACGATGTTCAAAGGACTCGTACGAACTCATTAGGTTTATTATGGAGTTTTAAGGTTTCGTACGGTGTTGTTAGGAGTCGTAAGGCGTCCAATGTTATACAAACGTGCTTTTCAAGGTGCTAATATGGAATACAGAGTCGTTAGATATCTTAAGTTGCGGTACGACGTTCAAAGGACTCGGACGAATTCATTAGGTTTATTATGGAGATTTAAAGTTTCGTACGGTGATGTATGGTGTTCTTAGGAGTTGTAACACGTCCTACAATACTCTAACGTGCTTTTCTTGTTGCTAATGTAGCAAACTGAGCCGTAACATCTACTGAGTTGTCATATGATGTTCAAAGGACCTGGACGAATTCATTAGGTTTAGTATGGAATTTTAAGGATTCTTACGGTGTTTTAAGGTGTTGTTTGGAGTTTTAAGGTGTCCTACATTATACTAGCGTGTTTTTCATGGTGCTAATATTTCATACAAAATCATAAGATGCCCAAACTTGTCGTACGATGTTCAAAGGACTCGGACGAATTCATTAGGTGTATTATGGAGTTTTAAGGTTTCGTACGGTGATGTAAGGTGTTCATAGGAGTTGTAAGGCGTCCTACATTGTACTAACGTTCTTTTCGAGATGCTAATGTGGCATAAAGAGTCGTAAGATGTCCTAAGTTCTCGTACGATGTTCAAAGGACTCGTACGAACTCATTAGGTTTTTTATGGAGTTTTAAGGTTTCGTACGGTGATGTAAGGTGTTCATAGGAGTTGTAAGGCGCCCTACATTGTACTAACGTTCTTTTCGAGTTGCTAATGTGGCATAAAGATTCGTAAGATGTCCTAAGTTCTCGTACGATGTTCAAAGGACTCGTACGAACTCATTAGGTTTATTATGGAGTTTTAAGGTTTCGTACGGTGTTGTTAGGAGTCGTAAGGCGTCCAATGTTATACAAACGTGCTTTTCAAGGTGCTAATACGGAATACAGAGTCGTTAGATATCTTAAGTTGCCTTACGACGTTCAAAGGACTCGGACGAATTCATTAGGTTTATTATGGAGATTTAAAGTTTCGTACGGTGATGTGTGGTGTTCTTAGGAGTTGTAAGGCATCCTACATTGTACTAACGTTCTTTTCGAGATGCTAGTGTGGCATAAAGAGTCGTAAGATGTCCCTAAGTTCTCGTACGATGTTCAAAGGACTCTTACGAACTCATTAGGTTTATTATGGAGTTTTAAGGTTTCGTACGTTGATGTAAGGTGTTCACAGGAGTTTTAAGGTGCCCTACATTGTACTAACGTTCTTTTCGAGTTGCTAATGTGGCATAAAGAGTCGTAAGATGTCCTAAGTTCTTGTACGATGTTCAAAGGACTTGTACGAACTCATTAGGTTTATTATGGAGTTTTAAGGTTTCGTACGGTGTTGTTAGGAGTCGTAAGGCGTCCAATGTTATACAAACGTGCTTTTCAAGGTGCTAATATGGAATACAGAGTCGTTAGATATCTTAAGTTGCCGTACGACGTTCAAAGGACTCGGACGAATTCATTAGGTTTATTATGGAGATTTAAAGTTTCGTACGGTGATGTATGGTGTTCTTAGGAGTTGTAACACGTCCTACAATACTCTAACGTGCTTTTCTTGTTGCTAATGTAGCAAACTGAGCCGTAACATCTACTGAGTTGTCATATGATGTTCAAAGGACCTAGACGAATTCATTAGGTTTAGTATGGAATTTTAAGGATTCTTACGGTGTTTTAAGGTGTTGTTTTTGGAGTTTTAAGGTGTCCTACATTATACTAGCGTGTTTTTCATGGTGCTAATATGGCATACAAAATCATAAGATGCCCAAACTTGTCGTACGATGTTCAAAGGACTCGGACGAATTCATTAGGTGTATTATGGAGTTTTAAGGTTTCGTACGGTGATGTAAGGTGTTCATAGGAGTTGTAAGGCGTCCTACATTGTACTAACGTTTTTTTCGAGATGCTAATGTGGCATAAAGAGTCGTAAGATGTCCTAAGTTCTCGTACGATGTTCAAAGGACTCGTACGAACTCATTAGGTTTATTATGGAGTTTTAAGGTTTCGTACGGTGATGTAAGGTGTTCATAGGAGTTGTAAGGCGCCCTACATTGTACTAACGTTCTTTTCGAGTTGCTAATGTGGCATAAAGATTCGTAAGATGTCCTAAGTTCTCGTACGATGTTCAAAGGACTCGTACGAACTCATTAGGTTTATTATGGAGTTTTAAGGTTTCGTACGGTGATGTAAGGTGTTCACAGGAGTTTTATGGCGCCCTACATTGTACTAACGTTCTTTTCGAGTTGCTAATGTGGCATAAAGAGTCGTAAGATGTCCTAAGTTCTCGTACGATGTTCAAAGGACTCGTACGAACTCATTAGGTTTATTATGGAGTTTTATGGTTTCGTACGGTGTTGTTAGGAGTCGTAAGGCGTCCAATGTTATACAAACGTGCTTTTCAAGGTGCTAATATGGAATACAGAGTCGTTAGATATCTTAAGTTGCCGTACGACGTTCAAAGGACTCGGACGAATTCATTAGGTTTATTATGGAGATTTAAAGTTTCGTACGGTGATGTATGGTGTTCTTAGGAGTTGTAACACGTCCTACAATACTCTAACGTGCTTTTCTTGTTGCTAATGTAGCAAACTGAGCCGTAACATCTACTGAGTTGTCATATGATGTTCAAAGGACCTGGACGAATTCATTAGGTTTAGTATGGAATTTTAAGGATTCTTACGGTGTTTTAAGGTGTTGTTTGGAGTTTTAAGGTGTCCTACATTATACTAGCGTGTTTTTCATGGTGCTAATATGGCATACAAAATCATAAGATGCCCAAACTTGTCGTACGATGTTCAAAGGACTCGGACGAATTCATTAGGTGTATTATGGAGTTTTAAGGTTTCGTACGGTGATGTAAGGTGTTCATAGGAGTTGTAAGGCGTCCTACATTGTACTAACGTTCTTTTCGAGATGCTAATGTGGCATAAAGAGTCGTAAGATGTCCTAAGTTCTCGTACGATGTTCAAAGGACTCGTACGAACTCATTAGGTTTATTATGGAGTTTTAAGGTTTCGTACGGTGATGTAAGGTGTTCATAGGAGTTGTAAGGCGCCCTACATTGTACTAACGTTCTTTTCGAGTTGCTAATGTGGCATAAAGATTCGTAAGATGTCCTAAGTTCTCGTACGATGTTCAAAGGACTCGTACGAACTCATTAGGTTTATTATGGAGTTTTAAGGTTTCGTACGGTGTTGTTAGGAGTCGTAAGGCGTCCAATGTTATACAAACGTGCTTTTCAAGGTGCTAATACGGAATACAGAGTCGTTAGATATCTTAAGTTGCCTTACGACGTTCAAAGGACTCGGACGAATTCATTAGGTTTATTATGGAGATTTAAAGTTTCGTACGGTGATGTGTGGTGTTCTTAGGAGTTGTAAGGCATCCTACATTGTACTAACGTTCTTTTCGAGATGCTAATGTGGCATAAAGAGTCGTAAGATGTCCCTAAGTTCTCGTACGATGTTCAAAGGACTCGTACGAACTCATTAGGTTTATTATGGAGTTTTAAGGTTTCGTACGTTGATGTAAGGTGTTCACAGGAGTTTTAAGGCGCCCTACATTGTACTAACGTTCTTTTCGAGTTGCTAATGTGGCATAAAGAGTCATAAGATGTCCTAAGTTCTCGTACGATGTTCAAAGGACTCGTACGAACTCATTAGGTTTATTATGGAGTTTTAAGGTTTCGTACGGTGTTGTTAGGAGTCGTAAGGCGTCCAATGTTATACAAACGTGCTTTTCAAGGTGCTAATATGGAATACAGAGTCGTTAGATATCTTAAGTTGCCGTACGACGTTCAAAGGACTCGGACGAATTCATTAGGTTTATAATGGAGATTTAAAGTTCCGTACGGTGATGTATGGTGTTCTTAGGAGTTGTAACACGTCCTATAATACTCTAACGTGCTTTTCTTGTTGCTAATGTAGCAAACTGAGCCGTAACATCTACTGAGTTGTCATATGATGTTCAAAGGACCTGGACGAATTCATTAGGTTTAGTATGGAATTTTAAGGATTCTTACGGTGTTTTAAGGTGTTGTTTGGAGTTTTAAGGTGTCCTACATTATACTAGCGTGTTTTTCATGGTGCTAATATGGCATACAAAATCATAAGATGCCCAAACTTGTCGTACGATGTTCAAAGGACTCGGACGAATTCATTAGGTGTATTATGGAGTTTTAAGGTTTCGTACGGTGATGTAAGGTGTTCATAGGAGTTGTAAGGCGTCCTACATTGTACTAACGTTCTTTTCGAGATGCTAATGTGGCATAAAGAGTCGTAAGATGTCCTAAGTTCTCGTACGATGTTCAAAGGACTCGTACGAACTCATTAGGTTTATTATGGAGTTTTAAGGTTTCGTACGGTGATGTAAGGTGTTCATAGGAGTTGTAAGGCGCCCTACATTGTACTAACGTTCTTTTCGAGTTGCTAATGTGGCATAAAGTATCGTAAGATGTCCTAAGTTCTCGTACGATGTTCAAAGGACTCGTACGAACTCATTAGGTTTATTATGGAGTTTTAAGGTTTCGTACGTTGATGTAAGGTGTTCACAGGAGTTTTATGGCGCCCTACATTGTACTAACGTTCTTTTCGAGTTGCTAATTTGGCATAAAGAGTCGTAAGATGTCCTAAGTTCTCGTACGATGTTCAAAGGACTCGTACGAACTCATTAGGTTTATTATGGAGTTTTATGGTTTCGTACGGTGTTGTTAGGAGTCGTAAGGCGTCCAATGTTATACAAACGTGCTTTTCAAGGTGCTAATATGGAATACAGAGTCGTTAGATATCTTAAGTTGCCGTACGACGTTCAAAGGACTCGGACGAATTCATTAGGTTTATAATGGAGATTTAAAGTTCCGTACGGTGATGTATGGTGTTCTTAGGAGTTGTAACACGTCCTATAATACTCTAACGTGCTTTTCTTGTTGCTAATGTAGCAAACTGAGCCGTAACATCTACTGAGTTGTCATATGATGTTCAAAGGACCTGGACGAATTCATTAGGTTTAGTATGGAATTTTAAGGATTCTTACGGTGTTTTAAGGTGTTGTTTGGAGTTTTAAGGTGTCCTACATTATACTAGCGTGTTTTTCATGGTGCTAATATGGCATACAAAATCATAAGATGCCCAAACTTGTCCTACGATGTTCAAAGGACTCGGACGAATTCATTAGGTGTATTATGGAGTTTTAAGGTTTCGTACGGTGATGTAAGGTGTTCATAGGAGTTGTAAGGCGTCCTACATTGTACTAACGTTCTTTTCGAGATGCTAATGTGGCATAAAGAGTCGTAAGATGTCCTAAGTTCTCGTACGATGTTCAAAGGACTCGTACGAACTCATTAGGTTTATTATGGAGTTTTAAGGTTTCGTACGGTGATGTAAGGTGTTCATAGGAGTTGTAAGGCGCCCTACATTGTACTAACGTTCTTTTCGAGTTGCTAATGTGGCATAAAGTATCGTAAGATGTCCTAAGTTCTCGTACGATGTTCAAAGGACTCGTACGAACTCATTAGGTTTATTATGGAGTTTTAAGGTTTCGTACGTTGATGTAAGGTGTTCACAGGAGTTTTATGGCGCCCTACATTGTACTAACGTTCTTTTCGAGTTGCTAATTTGGCATAAAGAGTCGTAAGATGTCCTAAGTTCTCGTACGATGTTCAAAGGACTCGTACGAACTCATTAGGTTTATTATGGAGTTTTATGGTTTCGTACGGTGTTGTTAGGAGTCGTAAGGCGTCCAATGTTATACAAACGTGCTTTTCAAGGTGCTAATATGGAATACAGAGTCGTTAGATATCTTAAGTTGCCGTACGACGTTCAAAGGACTCGGACGAATTCATTAGGTTTATTATGGAGATTTAAAGTTTCGTACGGTGATGTATGGTGTTCTTAGGAGTTGTAACACGTCCTACAATACTCTAACGTGCTTTTCTTGTTGCTAATGTAGCAAACTGAGCCGTAACATCTACTGAGTTGTCATATGATGTTCAAAGGACCTGGACGAATTCATTAGGTTTAGTATGGAATTTTAAGGATTCTTACGGTGTTTTAAGGTGTTGTTTGGAGTTTTAAGGTGTCCTACATTATACTAGCGTGTTTTTCATGGTGCTAATATGGCATACAAAATCATAAGATGCCCAAACTTGTCGTACGATGTTCAAAGGACTCGGACAAATTCATTAGGTGTATTATGGAGTTTTAAGGTTTCGTACGGTGATGTAAGGTGTTCATAGGAGTTGTAAGGCGTCCTACATTGTACTAACGTTCTTTTCGAGATGCTAATGTGGCATAAAGAGTCGTAAGATATCCTAAGTTCTCGTACGATGTTCAAAGGACTCGTACGAACTCATTAGGTTTATTATGGAGTTTTAAGGTTTCGTACGGTGATGTAAGGTGTTCATAGGAGTTGTAAGGCGCCCTACATTGTACTAACGTTCTTTTCGAGTTGCTAATGTGGCATAAAGATTCGTAAGATGTCCTAAGTTCTCGTACGATGTTCAAAGGACTCGTACGAACTCATTAGGTTTATTATGGAGTTTTAAGGTTTCGTACGTTGATGTAAGGTGTTCACAGGAGTTTTATGGCGCCCTACATTGTACTAACGTTCTTTTCGAGTTGCTAATGTGGCATAAAGAGTCGTAAGATGTCCTAAGTTCTCGTACGATGTTCAAAGGACTCGTACGAACTCATTAGGTTTATTATGGAGTTTTATGGTTTCGTACGGTGTTGTTAGGAGTCGTAAGGCGTCCAATGTTATACAAACGTGCTTTTCAAGGTGCTAATATGGAATACAGAGTCGTTAGATATCTTAAGTTGCCGTACGACGTTCAAAGGACTCGGACGAATTCATTAGGTTTATTATGGAGATTTAAAGTTTCGTACGGTGATGTATGGTGTTCTTAGGAGTTGTAACACGTCCTATAATACTCTAACGTGCTTTTCTTGTTGCTAATGTAGCAAACTGAGCCGTAACATCTACTGAGTTGTCATATGATGTTCAAAGGACCTGGACGAATTCATTAGGTTTAGTATGGAATTTTAAGGATTCTTACGGTGTTTTAAGGTGTTGTTTGGAGTTTTAAGGTGTCCTACATTATACTAGCGTGTTTTTCATGGTGCTAATATGGCATACAAAATCATAAGATGCCCAAACTTGTCGTACGATGTTCAAAGGACTCGGACGAATTCATTAGGTGTATTATGGAGTTTTAAGGTTTCGTACGGTGATGTAAGGTGTTCATAGGAGTTGTAAGGCGTCCTACATTGTACTAACGTTCTTTTCGAGATGCTAATGTGGCATAAAGAGTCGTAAGATGTCCTAAGTTCTCGTACGATGTTCAAAGGACTCGTACGAACTCATTAGGTTTATTATGGAGTTTTAAGGTTTCGAACGGTGATGTAAGGTGTTCATAGGAGTTGTAAGGCGCCCTACATTGTACTAACGTTCTTTTCGAGTTGCTAATGTGGCATAAAGATTCGTAAGATGTCCTAAGTTCTCGTACGATGTTCAAAGGACTCGTACGAACTCATTAGGTTTATTATGGAGTTTTAAGGTTTCGTACGTTGATGTAAGGTGTTCACAGGAGTTTTATGGCGCCCTACATTGTACTAACGTTCTTTTCGAGTTGCTAATGTGGCATAAAGAGTCGTAAGATGTCCTAAGTTCTCGTACGATGTTCAAAGGACTCGTACGAACTCATTAGGTTTATTATGGAGTTTTATGGTTTCGTACGGTGTTGTTAGGAGTCGTAAGGCGTCCAATGTTATACAAACGTGCTTTTCAAGGTGCTAATATGGAATACAGAGTCGTTAGATATCTTAAGTTGCCGTACGACGTTCAAAGGACTCGGACGAATTCATTAGGTTTATTATGGAGATTTAAAGTTTCGTACGGTGATGTATGGTGTTCTTAGGAGTTGTAACACGTCCTATAATACTCTAACGTACTTTTCTTGTTGCTAATGTAGCAAACTGAGCCGTAACATCTACTGAGTTGTCATATGATGTTCAAAGGACCTGGACGAATTCATTAGGTTTAGTATGGAATTTTAAGGATTCTTACGGTGTTTTAAGGTGTTGTTTGGAGTTTTAAGGTGTCCTACATTATACTAGCGTGTTTTTCATGGTGCTAATATGGCATACAAAATCATAAGATGCCCAAACTTGTCGTACGATGTTCAAAGGACTCGGACGAATTCATTAGGTGTATTATGGAGTTTTAAGGTTTCGTACGGTGATGTAAGGTGTTCATAGGAGTTGTAAGGCGTCCTACATTGTACTAACGTTCTTTTCGAGATGCTAATGTGGCATAAAGAGTCGTAAGATGTCCTAAGTTCTCGTACGATGTTCAAAGGACTCGTACGAACTCATTAGGTTTATTATGGAGTTTTAAGGTTTCGTACGGTGATGTAAGGTGTTCATAGGAGTTGTAAGGCGCCCTACATTGTACTAACGTTCTTTTCGAGTTGCTAATGTGGCATAAAGATTCGTAAGATGTCCTAAGTTCTCGTACGATGTTCAAAGGACTCGTACGAACTCATTAGGTTTATTATGGAGTTTTAAGGTTTCGTACGTTGATGTAAGGTGTTCACAGGAGTTTTATGGCGCCCTACATTGTACTAACGTTCTTTTCGAGTTGCTAATGTGGCATAAAGAGTCGTAAGATGTCCTAAGTTCTCGTACGATGTTCAAAGGACTCGTACGAACTCATTAGGTTTATTATGGAGTTTTATGGTTTCGTACGGTGTTGTTAGGAGTCGTAAGGCGTCCAATGTTATACAAACGTGCTTTTCAAGGTGCTAATATGGAATACAGAGTCGTTAGATATCTTAAGTTGCCGTACGACGTTCAAAGGACTCGGACGAATTCATTAGGTTTATTATGGAGATTTAAAGTTTCGTACGGTGATGTATGGTGTTCTTAGGAGTTGTAACACGTCCTACAATACTCTAACGTGCTTTTCTTGTTGCTAATGTAGCAAACTGAGCCGTAACATCTACTGAGTTGTCATATGATGTTCAAAGGACCTGGACGAATTCATTAGGTTTAGTATGGAATTTTAAGGATTCTTACGGTGTTTTAAGGTGTTGTTTGGAGTTTTAAGGTGTCCTACATTATACTAGCGTGTTTTTCATGGTGCTAATATGGCATACAAAATCATAAGATGCCCAAACTTGTCGTACGATGTTCAAAGGACTCGGACGAATTCATTAGGTGTATAATGGAGTTTTAAGGTTTCGTACGGTGATGTAAGGTGTTCATAGGAGTTGTAAGGCGTCCTACATTGTACTAACGTTCTTTTCGAGATGCTAATGTGGCATAAAGAGTCGTAAGATGTCCTAAGTTCTCGTACGATGTTCAAAGGACTCGTACGAACTCATTAGGTTTATTATGGAGTTTTAAGGTTTCGTACGGTGATGTAAGGTGTTCATAGGAGTTGTAAGGCGCCCTACATTGTACTAACGTTCTTTTCGAGTTGCTAATGTGGCATAAAGATTCGTAAGATGTCCTAAGTTCTCGTACGATGTTCAAAGGACTCGTACGAACTCATTAGGTTTATTATGGAGTTTTAAGGTTTCGTACGGTGTTGTTAGGAGTCGTAAGGCGTCCAATGTTATACAAACGTGCTTTTCAAGGTGCTAATACGGAATACAGAGTCGTTAGATATCTTAAGTTGCCTTACGACGTTCAAAGGACTCGGACGAATTCATTAGGTTTATTATGGAGATTTAAAGTTTCGTACGGTGATGTGTGGTGTTCTTAGGAGTTGTAAGGCATCCTACATTGTACTAACATTCTTTTCGAGATGCTAATGTGGCATAAAGAGTCGTAAGATGTCCCTAAGTTCTCGTACGATGTTCAAAGGACTCGTACGAACTCATTAGGTTTATTATGGAGTTTTAAGGTTTCGTACATTGATGTAAGGTGTTCACAGGAGTTTTAAGGCGCCCTACATTGTACTAACGTTCTTTTCGAGTTGCTAATGTGGCATAAAGAGTCGTAAGATGTCCTAAGTTCTCGTACGATGTTCAAAGGACTCGTACGAACTCATTAGGTTTATTATGGAGTTTTAAGGTTTCGTACGGTGTTGTTAGGAGTCGTAAGGCGTCCAATGTTATACAAACGTGCTTTTCAAGGTGCTAATATGGAATACAGAGTCGTTAGATATCTTAAGTTGCCGTACGACGTTCAAAGGACTCGGACGAATTCATTAGGTTTATTATGGAGATTTAAAGTTTCGTACGGTGATGTATGGTGTTCTTAGGAGTTGTAACACGTCCTACAATACTCTAACGTGCTTTTCTTGTTGCTAATGTAGCAAACTGAGCCGTAACATCTACTGAGTTGTCATATGATGTTCAAAGGAGCTGGACGAATTCATAAGGTTTAGTATGGAATTTTAAGGATTCTTACGGTGTTTTAAGGTGTTGTTTGGAGTTTTAAGGTGTCCTACATTATACTAGCGTGTTTTTCATGGTGCTAATATGGCATACAAAATCATAAGATGCCCAAACTTGTCGTACGATGTTCAAAGGACTCGGACGAATTCATTAGGTGTATTATGGAGTTTTAAGGTTTCGTAAGGTGATGTAAGGTGTTCATAGGAGTTGTAAGGCGTCCTACATTGTACTAACGTTCTTTTCGAGATGCTAATGTGGCATAAAGAGTCGTAAGATGTCCTAAGTTCTCGTACGATGTTCAAAGGACTCGTACGAACTCATTAGGTTTATTATGGAGTTTTAAGGTTTCGTACGTTGATGTAAGGTGTTCATAGGATTGTAAGGCGCCCTACATTGTACTAACGTTCTTTTCGAGTTGCTAATGTGGCATAAAGAGTCGTAAGATGTCCTAAGTTCTCGTACGATGTTCAACGGACTCGAACGAACTCATTAGGTTTATTATGGAGTTTTAAGGTTTCGTACGGTGTTGTTAGGAGTTGTAAGGTGTCCAATGTTATACAAACGTGCTTTTCAAGGTGCTAATATGGAATACAGAGTCGTTAGATATCTTAAGTTGCCGTACGACATTCAAAGGACTCGGACGAATTCATTAGGTTTATTATGGAGATTTAAAGTTTCGTACGGTGATGTGTGGTGTTCTTAGGAGTTGTAAGGCATCCTACATTGTACTAACGTTCTTTTCGAGATGCTAATGTGGCATAAAGAGTCGTAAGATGTCCTAAGTTCTCGTACGATGTTCAAAGGACTCGTACGAACTCATTAGGTTTATTATGGAGTTTTAAGGTTTCGTACGTTGATGTAAGGTGTTCACAGGAGTTTTAAGGCGCCCTACATTGTACTAACGTTCTTTTCGAGTTGCTAATGTGGCATAAAGAGTCGTAAGATGTCCTAAGTTCTCGTACGATGTTCAAAGGACTCGTACGAACTCATTAGGTTTATTATGGAGTTTTAAGGTTTCGTACGGTGTTGTTAGGAGTCGTAAGGCGTCCAATGTTATACAAACGTGCTTTTCAAGGTTCTAATACGGGATACAGAGTCGTTAGATATCTTAAGTTGTCGTACGACGTTCAAAGGACTCGGACGAATTCATTAGGTTTATTATGGAGATTTAAAGTTTCGTACGGTGATGTATGGTGTTCTTAGGAGTTGTAACACGTCCTACAATACTCTAACGTGCTTTTCTTGTTGCTAATGTAGCAAACTGAGCCGTAAAATCTACTGAGTTGTCATATGATGTTTAAATGACCTGGACGAATTCATTAGGTTTAGTATGGAATTTTAAGGATTCTTACGGTGTTTTAAGGTGTTGTTTGGAGTTTTAAGGTGTCCTACATTATACTAGCGTGTTTTTCATGGTGCTAATATGGCATACAAAATCATAAGATGCCCAAACTTGTCGTACGATGTTCAAAGGACTCGGACGAATTCATTAGGTGTATTATGGAGTTTTAAGGTTTCGTACGGTGATGTAAGGTGTTCATAGGAGTTGTAAGGCGTCCTACATTGTACTAACGTTCTTTTCGAGATGCTAATGTGGCATAAAGAGTCGTAAGATGTCCTAAGTTCTCGTACGATGTTCAAAGGACTCGTACGAACTCATTAGGTTTATTATGGAGTTTTAAGGTTTCGTACGTTGATGTAAGGTGTTCATAGGATTGTAAGGCGCCCTACATTGTACTAACGTTCTTTTCGAGTTGCTAATGTGGCATAAAGAGTCGTAAGATGTCCTAAGTTCTCGTACGATGTTCAAAGGACTCGTACGAACTCATTAGGTTTATTATGGAGTTTTAAGGTTTCGTACGGTGTTGTTAGGAGTCGTAAGGCGTCCAATGTTATACAAACGTGCTTTTCAAGGTTCTAATACGGGATACAGAGTCGTTAGATATCTTAAGTTGTCGTACGACGTTCAAAGGACTCGGACGAATTCATTAGGTTTATTATGGAGATTTAAAGTTTCGTACGGTGATGTATGGTGTTCTTAGGAGTTGTAACACGTCCTACAATACTCTAACGTGCTTTTCTTGTTGCTAATGTAGCAAACTGAGCCGTAAAATCTACTGAGTTGTCATATGATGTTTAAATGACCTGGACGAATTCATTAGGTTTAGTATGGAATTTTAAGGATTCTTACGGTGTTTTAAGGTGTTGTTTGGAGTTTTAAGGTGTCCTACATTATACTAGCGTGTTTTTCATGGTGCTAATATGGCATACAAAATCATAAGATGCCCAAACTTGTCGTACGATGTTCAAAGGACTCGGACGAATTCATTAGGTGTATTATGGAGTTTTAAGGTTTCGTACGGTGATGTAAGGTGTTCATAGGAGTTGTAAGGCGTCCTACATTGTACTAACGTTCTTTTCGAGATGCTAATGTGGCATAAAGAGTCGTAAGATGTCCTAAGTTCTCGTACGATGTTCAAAGGACTCGTACGAACTCATTAGGTTTATTATGGAGTTTTAAGGTTTCGTACGTTGATGTAAGGTGTTCATAGGATTGTAAGGCGCCCTACATTGTACTAACGTTCTTTTCGAGTTGCTAATGTGGCATAAAGAGTCGTAAGATGTCCTAAGTTCTCGTACGATGTTCAACGGACTCGTACGAACTCATTAGGTTTATTATGGAGTTTTAAGGTTTCGTACGGTGTTGTTAGGAGTTGTAAGGTGTCCAATGTTATACAAACGTGCTTTTCAAGGTGCTAATATGGAATACAGAGTCGTTAGATATCTTAAGTTGCCGTACGACATTCAAAGGACTCGGACGAATTCATTAGGTTTATTATGGAGATTTAAAGTTTCGTACGGTGATGTGTGGTGTTCTTAGGAGTTGTAAGGCATCCTACATTGTACTAACGTTCTTTTCGAGATGCTAACGTGGCATAAAGAGTCGTAAGATGTACTAAGTTCTCGTACGATGTTCAAAGGACTCGTACGAACTCATTAGGTTTATTATAGAGTTTTAAGGTTTCGTACGTTGATGTAAGGTGTTCACAGGAGTTTTAAGGCGCCCTACATTGTACTAACGTTCTTTTCGAGTTGCTAATGTGGCATAAAGAGTCGTAAGATGTCCTAAGTTCTCGTACGATGTTCAAAGGACTCGTACGAACTCATTAGGTTTATTATGGAGTTTTAAGGTTTCGTACGGTGTTGTTAGGAGTCGTAAGGCGTCCAATGTTATACAAACGTGCTTTTCAAGGTTCTAATACGGGATACAGAGTCGTTAGATATCTTAAGTTGTCGTACGACGTTCAAAGGACTCGGACGAATTCATTAGGTTTATTATGGAGATTTAAAGTTTCGTACGGTGATGTATGGTGTTCTTAGGAGTTGTAACACGTCCTACAATACTCTAACGTGCTTTTCTTGTTGCTAATGTAGCAAACTGAGCCGTAAAATCTACTGAGTTGTCATATGATGTTTAAAGGACCTGGACGAATTCATTAGGTTTAGTATGGAATTTAAGGATTCTTACGGTGTTTTAAGGTGTTGTTTGGAGTTTTAAGGTGTCCTACATTATACTAGCGTGTTTTTCATGGTGCTAATATGGCATACAAAATCATAAGATGCCCAAACTTGTCGTACGATGTTCAAAGGACTCGGACGAATTCATTAGGTGTATTATGGAGTTTTAAGGTTTCGTAAGGTGATGTAAGGTGTTCATAGGAGTTGTAAGGCGTCCTACATTGTACTAACGTTCTTTTCGAGATGCTAATGTGGCATAAAGAGTCGTAAGATGTCCTAAGTTCTCGTACGATGTTCAAAGGACTCGTACGAACTCATTAGGTTTATTATGGAGTTTTAAGGTTTCGTACGTTGATGTAAGGTGTTCATAGGATTGTAAGGCGCCCTACATTGTACTAACGTTCTTTTCGAGTTGCTAATGTGGCATAAAGAGTCGTAAGATGTCCTAAGTTCTCGTACGATGTTCAACGGACTCGAACGAACTCATTAGGTTTATTATGGAGTTTTAAGGTTTCGTACGGTGTTGTTAGGAGTTGTAAGGTGTCCAATGTTATACAAACGTGCTTTTCAAGGTGCTAATATGGAATACAGAGTCGTTAGATATCTTAAGTTGCCGTACGACATTCAAAGGACTCGGACGAATTCATTAGGTTTATTATGGAGATTTAAAGTTTCGTACGGTGATGTGTGGTGTTCTTAGGAGTTGTAAGGCATCCTACATTGTACTAACGTTCTTTTCGAGATGCTAATGTGGCATAAAGAGTCGTAAGATGTCCTAAGTTCTCGTACGATGTTCAAAGGACTCGTACGAACTCATTAGGTTTATTATGGAGTTTTAAGGTTTCGTACGTTGATGTAAGGTGTTCACAGGAGTTTTAAGGCGCCCTACATTGTACTAACGTTCTTTTCGAGTTGCTAATGTGGCATAAAGAGTCGTAAGATGTCCTAAGTTCTCGTACGATGTTCAAAGGACTCGTACGAACTCATTAGGTTTATTATGGAGTTTTAAGGTTTCGTACGGTGTTGTTAGGAGTCGTAAGGCGTCCAATGTTATACAAACGTGCTTTTCAAGGTTCTAATACGGGATACAGAGTCGTTAGATATCTTAAGTTGTCGTACGACGTTCAAAGGACTCGGACGAATTCATTAGGTTTATTATGGAGATTTAAAGTTTCGTACGGTGATGTATGGTGTTCTTAGGAGTTGTAACACGTCCTACAATACTCTAACGTGCTTTTCTTGTTGCTAATGTAGCAAACTGAGCCGTAAAATCTACTGAGTTGTCATATGATGTTTAAATGACCTGGACGAATTCATTAGGTTTAGTATGGAATTTTAAGGATTCTTACGGTGTTTTAAGGTGTTGTTTGGAGTTTTAAGGTGTCCTACATTATACTAGCGTGTTTTTCATGGTGCTAATATGGCATACAAAATCATAAGATGCCCAAACTTGTCGTACGATGTTCAAAGGACTCGGACGAATTCATTAGGTGTATTATGGAGTTTTAAGGTTTCGTACGGTGATGTAAGGTGTTCATAGGAGTTGTAAGGCGTCCTACATTGTACTAACGTTCTTTTCGAGATGCTAATGTGGCATAAAGAGTCGTAAGATGTCCTAAGTTCTCGTACGATGTTCAAAGGACTCGTACGAACTCATTAGGTTTATTATGGAGTTTTAAGGTTTCGTACGTTGATGTAAGGTGTTCATAGGATTGTAAGGCGCCCTACATTGTACTAACGTTCTTTTCGAGTTGCTAATGTGGCATAAAGAGTCGTAAGATGTCCTAAGTTCTCGTACGATGTTCAACGGACTCGTACGAACTCATTAGGTTTATTATGGAGTTTTAAGGTTTCGTACGGTGTTGTTAGGAGTTGTAAGGTGTCCAATGTTATACAAACGTGCTTTTCAAGGTGCTAATATGGAATACAGAGTCGTTAGATATCTTAAGTTGCCGTACGACATTCAAAGGACTCGGACGAATTCATTAGGTTTATTATGGAGATTTAAAGTTTCGTACGGTGATGTGTGGTGTTCTTAGGAGTTGTAAGGCATCCTACATTGTACTAACGTTCTTTTCGAGATGCTAACGTGGCATAAAGAGTCGTAAGATGTACTAAGTTCTCGTACGATGTTCAAAGGACTCGTACGAACTCATTAGGTTTATTATAGAGTTTTAAGGTTTCGTACGTTGATGTAAGGTGTTCACAGGAGTTTTAAGGCGCCCTACATTGTACTAACGTTCTTTTCGAGTTGCTAATGTGGCATAAAGAGTCGTAAGATGTCCTAAGTTCTCGTACGATGTTCAAAGGACTCGTACGAACTCATTAGGTTTATTATGGAGTTTTATGGTTTCGTACGGTGTTGTTAGGAGTCGTAAGGCGTCCAATGTTATACAAACGTGCTTTTCAAGGTGCTAATATGGAATACAGAGTCGTTAGATATCTTAAGTTGCCGTACGACGTTCAAAGGACTCGGACGAATTCATTAGGTTTATTATGGAGATTTAAAGTTTCGTACGGTGATGTATGGTGTTCTTAGGAGTTGTAACACGTCCTACAATACTCTAACGTGCTTTTCTTGTTGCTAATGTAGCAAACTGAGCCGTAACATCTACTGAGTTGTCATATGATGTTCAAAGGACCTGGACGAATTCATTAGGTTTAGTATGGAATTTTAAGGATTCTTACGGTGTTTTAAGGTGTTGTTTGGAGTTTTAAGGTGTCCTACATTATACTAGCGTGTTTTTCATGGTGCTAATATGGCATACAAAATCATAAGATGCCCAAACTTGTCGTACGATGTTCAAAGGACTCGGACGAATTCATTAGGTGTATAATGGAGTTTTAAGGTTTCGTACGGTGATGTAAGGTGTTCATAGGAGTTGTAAGGCGTCCTACATTGTACTAACGTTCTTTTCGAGATGCTAATGTGGCATAAAGAGTCGTAAGATGTCCTAAGTTCTCGTACGATGTTCAAAGGACTCGTACGAACTCATTAGGTTTATTATGGAGTTTTAAGGTTTCGTACGGTGATGTAAGGTGTTCATAGGAGTTGTAAGGCGCCCTACATTGTACTAACGTTCTTTTCGAGTTGCTAATGTGGCATAAAGATTCGTAAGATGTCCTAAGTTCTCGTACGATGTTCAAAGGACTCGTACGAACTCATTAGGTTTATTATGGAGTTTTAAGGTTTCGTACGGTGTTGTTAGGAGTCGTAAGGCGTCCAATGTTATACAAACGTGCTTTTCAAGGTGCTAATACGGAATACAGAGTCGTTAGATATCTTAAGTTGCCTTACGACGTTCAAAGGACTCGGACGAATTCATTAGGTTTATTATGGAGATTTAAAGTTTCGTACGGTGATGTGTGGTGTTCTTAGGAGTTGTAAGGCATCCTACATTGTACTAACATTCTTTTCGAGATGCTAATGTGGCATAAAGAGTCGTAAGATGTCCCTAAGTTCTCGTACGATGTTCAAAGGACTCGTACGAACTCATTAGGTTTATTATGGAGTTTTAAGGTTTCGTACATTGATGTAAGGTGTTCACAGGAGTTTTAAGGCGCCCTACATTGTACTAACGTTCTTTTCGAGTTGCTAATGTGGCATAAAGAGTCGTAAGATGTCCTAAGTTCTCGTACGATGTTCAAAGGACTCGTACGAACTCATTAGGTTTATTATGGAGTTTTAAGGTTTCGTACGGTGTTGTTAGGAGTCGTAAGGCGTCCAATGTTATACAAACGTGCTTTTCAAGGTGCTAATATGGAATACAGAGTCGTTAGATATCTTAAGTTGCCGTACGACGTTCAAAGGACTCGGACGAATTCATTAGGTTTATTATGGAGATTTAAAGTTTCGTACGGTGATGTATGGTGTTCTTAGGAGTTGTAACACGTCCTACAATACTCTAACGTGCTTTTCTTGTTGCTAATGTAGCAAACTGAGCCGTAACATCTACTGAGTTGTCATATGATGTTCAAAGGAGCTGGACGAATTCATAAGGTTTAGTATGGAATTTTAAGGATTCTTACGGTGTTTTAAGGTGTTGTTTGGAGTTTTAAGGTGTCCTACATTATACTAGCGTGTTTTTCATGGTGCTAATATGGCATACAAAATCATAAGATGCCCAAACTTGTCGTACGATGTTCAAAGGACTCGGACGAATTCATTAGGTGTATTATGGAGTTTTAAGGTTTCGTAAGGTGATGTAAGGTGTTCATAGGAGTTGTAAGGCGTCCTACATTGTACTAACGTTCTTTTCGAGATGCTAATGTGGCATAAAGAGTCGTAAGATGTCCTAAGTTCTCGTACGATGTTCAAAGGACTCGTACGAACTCATTAGGTTTATTATGGAGTTTTAAGGTTTCGTACGTTGATGTAAGGTGTTCATAGGATTGTAAGGCGCCCTACATTGTACTAACGTTCTTTTCGAGTTGCTAATGTGGCATAAAGAGTCGTAAGATGTCCTAAGTTCTCGTACGATGTTCAACGGACTCGAACGAACTCATTAGGTTTATTATGGAGTTTTAAGGTTTCGTACGGTGTTGTTAGGAGTTGTAAGGTGTCCAATGTTATACAAACGTGCTTTTCAAGGTGCTAATATGGAATACAGAGTCGTTAGATATCTTAAGTTGCCGTACGACATTCAAAGGACTCGGACGAATTCATTAGGTTTATTATGGAGATTTAAAGTTTCGTACGGTGATGTGTGGTGTTCTTAGGAGTTGTAAGGCATCCTACATTGTACTAACGTTCTTTTCGAGATGCTAATGTGGCATAAAGAGTCGTAAGATGTCCTAAGTTCTCGTACGATGTTCAAAGGACTCGTACGAACTCATTAGGTTTATTATGGAGTTTTAAGGTTTCGTACGTTGATGTAAGGTGTTCACAGGAGTTTTAAGGCGCCCTACATTGTACTAACGTTCTTTTCGAGTTGCTAATGTGGCATAAAGAGTCGTAAGATGTCCTAAGTTCTCGTACGATGTTCAAAGGACTCGTACGAACTCATTAGGTTTATTATGGAGTTTTAAGGTTTCGTACGGTGTTGTTAGGAGTCGTAAGGCGTCCAATGTTATACAAACGTGCTTTTCAAGGTTCTAATACGGGATACAGAGTCGTTAGATATCTTAAGTTGTCGTACGACGTTCAAAGGACTCGGACGAATTCATTAGGTTTATTATGGAGATTTAAAGTTTCGTACGGTGATGTATGGTGTTCTTAGGAGTTGTAACACGTCCTACAATACTCTAACGTGCTTTTCTTGTTGCTAATGTAGCAAACTGAGCCGTAAAATCTACTGAGTTGTCATATGATGTTTAAATGACCTGGACGAATTCATTAGGTTTAGTATGGAATTTTAAGGATTCTTACGGTGTTTTAAGGTGTTGTTTGGAGTTTTAAGGTGTCCTACATTATACTAGCGTGTTTTTCATGGTGCTAATATGGCATACAAAATCATAAGATGCCCAAACTTGTCGTACGATGTTCAAAGGACTCGGACGAATTCATTAGGTGTATTATGGAGTTTTAAGGTTTCGTACGGTGATGTAAGGTGTTCATAGGAGTTGTAAGGCGTCCTACATTGTACTAACGTTCTTTTCGAGATGCTAATGTGGCATAAAGAGTCGTAAGATGTCCTAAGTTCTCGTACGATGTTCAAAGGACTCGTACGAACTCATTAGGTTTATTATGGAGTTTTAAGGTTTCGTACGTTGATGTAAGGTGTTCATAGGATTGTAAGGCGCCCTACATTGTACTAACGTTCTTTTCGAGTTGCTAATGTGGCATAAAGAGTCGTAAGATGTCCTAAGTTCTCGTACGATGTTCAACGGACTCGTACGAACTCATTAGGTTTATTATGGAGTTTTAAGGTTTCGTACGGTGTTGTTAGGAGTTGTAAGGTGTCCAATGTTATACAAACGTGCTTTTCAAGGTGCTAATATGGAATACAGAGTCGTTAGATATCTTAAGTTGCCGTACGACATTCAAAGGACTCGGACGAATTCATTAGGTTTATTATGGAGATTTAAAGTTTCGTACGGTGATGTGTGGTGTTCTTAGGAGTTGTAAGGCATCCTACATTGTACTAACGTTCTTTTCGAGATGCTAACGTGGCATAAAGAGTCGTAAGATGTACTAAGTTCTCGTACGATGTTCAAAGGACTCGTACGAACTCATTAGGTTTATTATAGAGTTTTAAGGTTTCGTACGTTGATGTAAGGTGTTCACAGGAGTTTTAAGGCGCCCTACATTGTACTAACGTTCTTTTCGAGTTGCTAATGTGGCATAAAGAGTCGTAAGATGTCCTAAGTTCTCGTACGATGTTCAAAGGACTCGTACGAACTCATTAGGTTTATTATGGAGTTTTAAGGTTTCGTACGGTGTTGTTAGGAGTCGTAAGGCGTCCAATGTTATACAAACGTGCTTTTCAAGGTTCTAATACGGGATACAGAGTCGTTAGATATCTTAAGT
This sequence comes from Tagetes erecta, assembly GCA_030867185.1. NCBI lineage: Eukaryota > Viridiplantae > Streptophyta > Magnoliopsida > Asterales > Asteraceae > Tagetes > Tagetes erecta. The sequence continues at coordinate 48,892,861 of CM061490.1, forward strand.
TGTCGTACGACGTTCAAAGGACTCGGACGAATTCATTAGGTTTATTATGGAGATTTAAAGTTTCGTACGGTGATGTATGGTGTTCTTAGGAGTTGTAACACGTCCTACAATACTCTAACGTGCTTTTCTTGTTGCTAATGTAGCAAACTGAGCCGTAAAATCTACTGAGTTGTCATATGATGTTTAAAGGACCTGGACGAATTCATTAGGTTTAGTATGGAATTTAAGGATTCTTACGGTGTTTTAAGGTGTTGTTTGGAGTTTTAAGGTGTCCTACATTATACTAGCGTGTTTTTCATGGTGCTAATATGGCATACAAAATCATAAGATGCCCAAACTTGTCGTACGATGTTCAAAGGACTCGGACGAATTCATTAGGTGTATTATGGAGTTTTAAGGTTTCGTACGGTGATGTAAGGTGTTCATAGGAGTTGTAAGGCGTCCTACATTGTACTAACGTTCTTTTCGAGATGCTAATGTGGCATAAAGAGTCGTAAGATGTCCTAAGTTCTCGTACGATGTTCAAAGGACTCGTACGAACTCATTAGGTTTATTATGGAGTTTTAAGGTTTCGTACGTTGATGTAAGGTGTTCATAGGATTGTAAGGCGCCCTACATTGTACTAACGTTCTTTTCGAGTTGCTAATGTGGCATAAAGAGTCGTAAGATGTCCTAAGTTCTCGTACGATGTTCAACGGACTCGAACGAACTCATTAGGTTTATTATGGAGTTTTAAGGTTTCGTACGGTGTTGTTAGGAGTTGTAAGGTGTCCAATGTTATACAAACGTGCTTTTCAAGGTGCTAATATGGAATACAGAGTCGTTAGATATCTTAAGTTGCCGTACGACATTCAAAGGACTCGGACGAATTCATTAGGTTTATTATGGAGATTTAAAGTTTCGTACGGTGATGTGTGGTGTTCTTAGGAGTTGTAAGGCATCCTACATTGTACTAACGTTCTTTTCGAGATGCTAATGTGGCATAAAGAGTCGTAAGATGTCCTAAGTTCTCGTACGATGTTCAAAGGACTCGTACGAACTCATTAGGTTTATTATGGAGTTTTAAGGTTTCGTACGTTGATGTAAGGTGTTCACAGGAGTTTTAAGGCGCCCTACATTGTACTAACGTTCTTTTCGAGTTGCTAATGTGGCATAAAGAGTCGTAAGATGTCCTAAGTTCTCGTACGATGTTCAAAGGACTCGTACGAACTCATTAGGTTTATTATGGAGTTTTAAGGTTTCGTACGGTGTTGTTAGGAGTCGTAAGGCGTCCAATGTTATACAAACGTGCTTTTCAAGGTTCTAATACGGGATACAGAGTCGTTAGATATCTTAAGTTGTCGTACGACGTTCAAAGGACTCGGACGAATTCATTAGGTTTATTATGGAGATTTAAAGTTTCGTACGGTGATGTATGGTGTTCTTAGGAGTTGTAACACGTCCTACAATACTCTAACGTGCTTTTCTTGTTGCTAATGTAGCAAACTGAGCCGTAAAATCTACTGAGTTGTCATATGATGTTTAAATGACCTGGACGAATTCATTAGGTTTAGTATGGAATTTTAAGGATTCTTACGGTGTTTTAAGGTGTTGTTTGGAGTTTTAAGGTGTCCTACATTATACTAGCGTGTTTTTCATGGTGCTAATATGGCATACAAAATCATAAGATGCCCAAACTTGTCGTACGATGTTCAAAGGACTCGGACGAATTCATTAGGTGTATTATGGAGTTTTAAGGTTTCGTACGGTGATGTAAGGTGTTCATAGGAGTTGTAAGGCGTCCTACATTGTACTAACGTTCTTTTCGAGATGCTAATGTGGCATAAAGAGTCGTAAGATGTCCTAAGTTCTCGTACGATGTTCAAAGGACTCGTACGAACTCATTAGGTTTATTATGGAGTTTTAAGGTTTCGTACGTTGATGTAAGGTGTTCATAGGATTGTAAGGCGCCCTACATTGTACTAACGTTCTTTTCGAGTTGCTAATGTGGCATAAAGAGTCGTAAGATGTCCTAAGTTCTCGTACGATGTTCAACGGACTCGTACGAACTCATTAGGTTTATTATGGAGTTTTAAGGTTTCGTACGGTGTTGTTAGGAGTTGTAAGGTGTCCAATGTTATACAAACGTGCTTTTCAAGGTGCTAATATGGAATACAGAGTCGTTAGATATCTTAAGTTGCCGTACGACATTCAAAGGACTCGGACGAATTCATTAGGTTTATTATGGAGATTTAAAGTTTCGTACGGTGATGTGTGGTGTTCTTAGGAGTTGTAAGGCATCCTACATTGTACTAACGTTCTTTTCGAGATGCTAACGTGGCATAAAGAGTCGTAAGATGTACTAAGTTCTCGTACGATGTTCAAAGGACTCGTACGAACTCATTAGGTTTATTATAGAGTTTTAAGGTTTCGTACGTTGATGTAAGGTGTTCACAGGAGTTTTAAGGCGCCCTACATTGTACTAACGTTCTTTTCGAGTTGCTAATGTGGCATAAAGAGTCGTAAGATGTCCTAAGTTCTCGTACGATGTTCAAAGGACTCGTACGAACTCATTAGGTTTATTATGGAGTTTTAAGGTTTCGTACGGTGTTGTTAGGAGTCGTAAGGCGTCCAATGTTATACAAACGTGCTTTTCAAGGTTCTAATACGGGATACAGAGTCGTTAGATATCTTAAGTTGTCGTACGACGTTCAAAGGACTCGGACGAATTCATTAGGTTTATTATGGAGATTTAAAGTTTCGTACGGTGATGTATGGTGTTCTTAGGAGTTGTAACACGTCCTACAATACTCTAACGTGCTTTTCTTGTTGCTAATGTAGCAAACTGAGCCGTAAAATCTACTGAGTTGTCATATGATGTTTAAAGGACCTGGACGAATTCATTAGGTTTAGTATGGAATTTAAGGATTCTTACGGTGTTTTAAGGTGTTGTTTGGAGTTTTAAGGTGTCCTACATTATACTAGCGTGTTTTTCATGGTGCTAATATGGCATACAAAATCATAAGATGCCCAAACTTGTCGTACGATGTTCAAAGGACTCGGACGAATTCATTAGGTGTATTATGGAGTTTTAAGGTTTCGTAAGGTGATGTAAGGTGTTCATAGGAGTTGTAAGGCGTCCTACATTGTACTAACGTTCTTTTCGAGATGCTAATGTGGCATAAAGAGTCGTAAGATGTCCTAAGTTCTCGTACGATGTTCAAAGGACTCGTACGAACTCATTAGGTTTATTATGGAGTTTTAAGGTTTCGTACGTTGATGTAAGGTGTTCATAGGATTGTAAGGCGCCCTACATTGTACTAACGTTCTTTTCGAGTTGCTAATGTGGCATAAAGAGTCGTAAGATGTCCTAAGTTCTCGTACGATGTTCAACGGACTCGAACGAACTCATTAGGTTTATTATGGAGTTTTAAGGTTTCGTACGGTGTTGTTAGGAGTTGTAAGGTGTCCAATGTTATACAAACGTGCTTTTCAAGGTTCTAATACGGGATACAGAGTCGTTAGATATCTTAAGTTGTCGTACGACGTTCAAAGGACTCGGACGAATTCATTAGGTTTATTATGGAGATTTAAAGTTTCGTACGGTGATGTATGGTGTTCTTAGGAGTTGTAACACGTCCTACAATACTCTAACGTGCTTTTCTTGTTGCTAATGTAGCAAACTGAGCCGTAAAATCTACTGAGTTGTCATATGATGTTTAAAGGACCTGGACGAATTCATTAGGTTTAGTATGGAATTTTAAGGATTCTTACGGTGTTTTAAGGTGTTGTTTGGAGTTTTAAGGTGTCCTACATTATACTAGCGTGTTTTTCATGGTGCTAATATGGCATACAAAATCATAAGATGCCCAAACTTGTCGTACGATGTTCAAAGGACTCGGACGAATTCATTAGGTGTATTATGGAGTTTTAAGGTTTCGTACGGTGATGTAAGGTGTTCATAGGAGTTGTAAGGCGTCCTACATTGTACTAACGTTCTTTTCGAGATGCTAATGTGGCATAAAGAGTCGTAAGATGTCCTAAGTTCTCGTACGATGTTCAAAGGACTCGTACGAACTCATTAGGTTTATTATGGAGTTTTAAGGTTTCGTACGTTGATGTAAGGTGTTCATAGGATTGTAAGGCGCCCTACATTGTACTAACGTTCTTTTCGAGTTGCTAATGTGGCATAAAGAGTCGTAAGATGTCCTAAGTTCTCGTACGATGTTCAACGGACTCGTACGAACTCATTAGGTTTATTATGGAGTTTTAAGGTTTCGTACGGTGTTGTTAGGAGTTGTAAGGTGTCCAATGTTATACAAACGTGCTTTTCAAGGTGCTAATATGGAATACAGAGTCGTTAGATATCTTAAGTTGTCGTACGACATTCAAAGGACTCGGACGAATTCATTAGGTTTATTATGGAGATTTAAAGTTTCGTACGGTGATGTGTGGTGTTCTTAGGAGTTGTAAGGCATCCTACATTGTACTAACGTTCTTTTCGAGATGCTAACGTGGCATAAAGAGTCGTAAGATGTACTAAGTTCTCGTACGATGTTCAAAGGACTCGTACGAACTCATTAGGTTTATTATGGAGTTTTAAGGTTTCGTACGTTGATGTAAGGTGTTCACAGGAGTTTTAAGGCGCCCTACATTGTACTAACGTTCTTTTCGAGTTGCTAATGTGGCATAAAGAGTCGTAAGATGTCCTAAGTTCTCGTACGATGTTCAAAGGACTCGTACGAACTCATTAGGTTTATTATGGAGTTTTAAGGTTTCGTACGGTGTTGTTAGGAGTCGTAAGGCGTCCAATGTTATACAAACGTGCTTTTCAAGGTTCTAATACGGGATACAGAGTCGTTAGATATCTTAAGTTGTCGTACGACGTTCAAAGGACTCGGACGAATTCATTAGGTTTATTATGGAGATTTAAAGTTTCGTACGGTGATGTATGGTGTTCTTAGGAGTTGTAACACGTCCTACAATACTCTAACGTGCTTTTCTTGTTGCTAATGTAGCAAACTGAGCCGTAAAATCTACTGAGTTGTCATATGATGTTTAAAGGACCTGGACGAATTCATTAGGTTTAGTATGGAATTTAAGGATTCTTACGGTGTTTTAAGGTGTTGTTTGGAGTTTTAAGGTGTCCTACATTATACTAGCGTGTTTTTCATGGTGCTAATATGGCATACAAAATCATAAGATGCCCAAACTTGTCGTACGATGTTCAAAGGACTCGGACGAATTCATTAGGTGTATTATGATGTTTTAAGGTTTCGTACGGTGATGTAAGGTGTTCATAGGAGTTGTAAGGCGTCCTACATTGTACTAACGTTCTTTTCGAGATGCTAATGTGGCATAAAGAGTCGTAAGATATCCTAAGTTCTCGTACGATGTTCAAAGGACTCGTACGAACTCATTAGGTTTATTATGGAGTTTTAAGGTTTCGTACGGTGATGTAAGGTGTTCATAGGAGTTGTAAGGTGCCCTACATTGAACTAACGTTCTTTTCGAGTTGCTAATGTGGCATAAAGAGTCGTAAGATGTCCTTAGTTCTCGTACGATGTTCAAAGGACTCGTACGAACTCATTAGGTTTATTATGGAGTTTTAAGGTTTCGTACGGTGTTGTTAGGAGTCGTAAGGCGTCCAATGTTATACAAACGTGCTTTTCAAGGTTCTAATATGGGATACATAGTCGTTAGATATCTTAAGTTGTCGTACGACGTTCAAAGGACTCGGACGAATTCATTAGGTTTATTATGGAGATTTAAAGTTTCGTACGGTGATGTATGGTGTTCTTAGGAGTTGTAACACGTCCTACAATACTCTAACGTGCTTTTCTTGTTGCTAATGTAGCAAACTGAGCCGTAAAATCTACTGAGTTGTCATATGATGTTTAAAGGACCTGGACGAATTCATTAGGTTTAGTATGGAATTTTAAGGATTCTTACGGTGTTTTAAGGTGTTGTTTAGAGTTTTAAGGTGTCCTACATTATACTAGCGTGTTTTTCATGGTGCTAATATGGCATACAAAATCATAAGATGCCCAAACTTGTCGTACGATGTTCAAAGGACTCGGACGAATTCATTAGGTGTATTATGGAGTTTTAAGGTTTCGTACGGTGATGTAAGGTGTTCATAGGAGTTGTAAGGCGTCCTACATTGTACTAACGTTCTTTTCGAGATGCTAATGTGGCATAAAGAGTCGTAAGATATCCTAAGTTCTCGTACGATGTTCAAAGGACTCGTACGAACTCATTAGGTTTATTATGGAGTTTTAAGGTTTCGTACGGTGATGTAAGGTGTTCATAGGAGTTGTAAGGTGCCCTACATTGAACTAACGTTCTTTTCGAGTTGCTAATGTGGCATAAAGAGTCGTAAGATGTCCTAAGTTCTCGTACGATGTTCAAAGGACTCGTACGAACTCATTAGGTTTATTATGGAGTTTTAAGGTTTCGTACGGTGTTGTTAGGAGTCGTAAGGCGTCCAATGTTATACAAACGTGCTTTTCAAGGTTCTAATATGGGATACAGAGTCGTTAGATATCTTAAGTTGTCGTACGACGTTCAAAGGACTCGGACGAATTCATTAGGTTTATTATGGAGATTTAAAGTTTCGTACGGTGATGTATGGTGTTCTTAGGAGTTGTAACACGTCCTACAATACTCTAACGTGCTTTTCTTGTTGCTAATGTAGCAAACTGAGCCGTAAAATCTACTGAGTTGTCATATGATGTTTAAAGGACCTGGACGAATTCATTAGGTTTAGTATGGAATTTTAAGGATTCTTACGGTGTTTTAAGGTGTTGTTTGGAGTTTTAAGGTGTCCTACATTATACTAGCGTGTTTTTCATGGTGCTAATATGGCATACAAAATCATAAGATGCCCAAACTTATCGTACGATGTTCAAAGGACTCGGACGAATTCATTAGGTGTATTATGGAGTTTTAAGGTTTCGTACGGTGATGTAAGGTGTTCATAGGAGTTGTAAGGCGTCCTACATTGTACTAACGTTCTTTTCGAGATGCTAATGTGGCATAAAGAGTCGTAAGATGTTCTAAGTTCTCGTACGATGTTCAAAGGACTCGTACGAACTCATTAGGTTTATTATGCAGTTTTAAGGTTTCGTACGTTGATGTAAGGTGTTCATAGGATTGTATGGCGCCCTACATTGTACTAACGTTCTTTTCGAGTTGCTAATGTGGCATAAAGAGTCGTAAGATGTCCTAAGTTCTCGTACGATGTTCAACGGACTCGTACGAACTCATTAGGTTTATTATGGAGTTTTAAGGTTTCGTACGGTGTTGTTAGGAGTTGTAAGGTGTCCAATGTTATACAAACGTGCTTTTCAAGGTGCTAATATGGAATACAGAGTCGTTAGATATCTTAAGTTGCCATACGACATTCAAAGGACTCGGACGAATTCATTAGGTTTATTATGGAGATTTAAAGTTTCGTACGGTGATGTGTGGTGTTCTTAGGAGTTGTAAGGCATCCTACATTGTACTAACGTTCTTTTCGAGATGCTAACGTGGCATAAAGAGTCGTAAGATGTACTAAGTTCTCGTACGATGTTCAAAGGACTCGTACGAACTCATTAGGTTTATTATGGAGTTTTAAGGTTTCGTACGTTGATGTAAGGTGTTCACAGGAGTTTTAAGGCGCCCTACATTGTACTAACGTTCTTTTCGAGTTGCTAATGTGGCATAAAGAGTCGTAAGATGTCCTAAGTTCTCGTACGATGTTCAAAGGACTCGTACGAACTCATTAGGTTTATTATGGAGTTTTAAGGTTTCGTACGGTGTTGTTAGGAGTCGTAAGGCGTCCAATGTTATACAAACGTGCTTTTCAAGGTTCTAATACGGGATACAGAGTCGTTAGATATCTTAAGTTGTCGTACGACGTTCAAAGGACTCGGACGAATTCATTAGGTTTATTATGGAGATTTAAAGTTTCGTACGGTGATGTGTGGTGTTCTTAGGAGTTGTAAGGCATCCTACATTGTACTAACGTTCTTTTCGAGATGCTAACGTGGCATAAAGAGTCGTAAGATGTACTAAGTTCTCGTACGATGTTCAAAGGACTCGTACGAACTCATTAGGTTTATTATGGAGTTTTAAGGTTTCGTACGTTGATGTAAGGTGTTCACAGGAGTTTTAAGGCGCCCTACATTGTACTAACGTTCTTTTCGAGTTGCTAATGTGGCATAAAGAGTCGTAAGATGTCCTAAGTTCTCGTACGATGTTCAAAGGACTCGTACGAACTCATTAGGTTTATTATGGAGTTTTAAGGTTTCGTACGGTGTTGTTAGGAGTCGTAAGGCGTCCAATGTTATACAAACGTGCTTTTCAAGGTTCTAATACGGGATACAGAGTCGTTAGATATCTTAAGTTGTCGTACGACGTTCAAAGGACTCGGACGAATTCATTAGGTTTATTATGGAGATTTAAAGTTTCGTACGGTGATGTATGGTGTTCTTAGGAGTTGTAACACGTCCTACAATACTCTAACGTGCTTTTCTTGTTGCTAATGTAGCAAACTGAGCCGTAAAATCTACTGAGTTGTCATATGATGTTTAAAGGACCTGGACGAATTCATTAGGTTTAGTATGGAATTTAAGGATTCTTACGGTGTTTTAAGGTGTTGTTTGGAGTTTTAAGGTGTCCTACATTATACTAGCGTGTTTTTCATGGTGCTAATATGGCATACAAAATCATAAGATGCCCAAACTTGTCGTACGATGTTCAAAGGACTCGGACGAATTCATTAGGTGTATTATGGAGTTTTAAGGTTTCGTAAGGTGATGTAAGGTGTTCATAGGAGTTGTAAGGCGTCCTACATTGTACTAACGTTCTTTTCGAGATGCTAATGTGGCATAAAGAGTCGTAAGATGTCCTAAGTTCTCGTACGATGTTCAAAGGACTCGTACGAACTCATTAGGTTTATTATGGAGTTTTAAGGTTTCGTACGTTGATGTAAGGTGTTCATAGGATTGTAAGGCGCCCTACATTGTACTAACGTTCTTTTCGAGTTGCTAATGTGGCATAAAGAGTCGTAAGATGTCCTAAGTTCTCGTACGATGTTCAACGGACTCGAACGAACTCATTAGGTTTATTATGGAGTTTTAAGGTTTCGTACGGTGTTGTTAGGAGTTGTAAGGTGTCCAATGTTATACAAACGTGCTTTTCAAGGTTCTAATACGGGATACAGAGTCGTTAGATATCTTAAGTTGTCGTACGACGTTCAAAGGACTCGGACGAATTCATTAGGTTTATTATGGAGATTTAAAGTTTCGTACGGTGATGTATGGTGTTCTTAGGAGTTGTAACACGTCCTACAATACTCTAACGTGCTTTTCTTGTTGCTAATGTAGCAAACTGAGCCGTAAAATCTACTGAGTTGTCATATGATGTTTAAAGGACCTGGACGAATTCATTAGGTTTAGTATGGAATTTTAAGGATTCTTACGGTGTTTTAAGGTGTTGTTTGGAGTTTTAAGGTGTCCTACATTATACTAGCGTGTTTTTCATGGTGCTAATATGGCATACAAAATCATAAGATGCCCAAACTTGTCGTACGATGTTCAAAGGACTCGGACGAATTCATTAGGTGTATTATGGAGTTTTAAGGTTTCGTACGGTGATGTAAGGTGTTCATAGGAGTTGTAAGGCGTCCTACATTGTACTAACGTTCTTTTCGAGATGCTAATGTGGCATAAAGAGTCGTAAGATGTCCTAAGTTCTCGTACGATGTTCAAAGGACTCGTACGAACTCATTAGGTTTATTATGGAGTTTTAAGGTTTCGTACGTTGATGTAAGGTGTTCATAGGATTGTAAGGCGCCCTACATTGTACTAACGTTCTTTTCGAGTTGCTAATGTGGCATAAAGAGTCGTAAGATGTCCTAAGTTCTCGTACGATGTTCAACGGACTCGTACGAACTCATTAGGTTTATTATGGAGTTTTAAGGTTTCGTACGGTGTTGTTAGGAGTTGTAAGGTGTCCAATGTTATACAAACGTGCTTTTCAAGGTGCTAATATGGAATACAGAGTCGTTAGATATCTTAAGTTGTCGTACGACATTCAAAGGACTCGGACGAATTCATTAGGTTTATTATGGAGATTTAAAGTTTCGTACGGTGATGTGTGGTGTTCTTAGGAGTTGTAAGGCATCCTACATTGTACTAACGTTCTTTTCGAGATGCTAACGTGGCATAAAGAGTCGTAAGATGTACTAAGTTCTCGTACGATGTTCAAAGGACTCGTACGAACTCATTAGGTTTATTATGGAGTTTTAAGGTTTCGTACGTTGATGTAAGGTGTTCACAGGAGTTTTAAGGCGCCCTACATTGTACTAACGTTCTTTTCGAGTTGCTAATGTGGCATAAAGAGTCGTAAGATGTCCTAAGTTCTCGTACGATGTTCAAAGGACTCGTACGAACTCATTAGGTTTATTATGGAGTTTTAAGGTTTCGTACGGTGTTGTTAGGAGTCGTAAGGCGTCCAATGTTATACAAACGTGCTTTTCAAGGTTCTAATACGGGATACAGAGTCGTTAGATATCTTAAGTTGTCGTACGACGTTCAAAGGACTCGGACGAATTCATTAGGTTTATTATGGAGATTTAAAGTTTCGTACGGTGATGTATGGTGTTCTTAGGAGTTGTAACACGTCCTACAATACTCTAACGTGCTTTTCTTGTTGCTAATGTAGCAAACTGAGCCGTAAAATCTACTGAGTTGTCATATGATGTTTAAAGGACCTGGACGAATTCATTAGGTTTAGTATGGAATTTAAGGATTCTTACGGTGTTTTAAGGTGTTGTTTGGAGTTTTAAGGTGTCCTACATTATACTAGCGTGTTTTTCATGGTGCTAATATGGCATACAAAATCATAAGATGCCCAAACTTGTCGTACGATGTTCAAAGGACTCGGACGAATTCATTAGGTGTATTATGATGTTTTAAGGTTTCGTACGGTGATGTAAGGTGTTCATAGGAGTTGTAAGGCGTCCTACATTGTACTAACGTTCTTTTCGAGATGCTAATGTGGCATAAAGAGTCGTAAGATATCCTAAGTTCTCGTACGATGTTCAAAGGACTCGTACGAACTCATTAGGTTTATTATGGAGTTTTAAGGTTTCGTACGGTGATGTAAGGTGTTCATAGGAGTTGTAAGGTGCCCTACATTGAACTAACGTTCTTTTCGAGTTGCTAATGTGGCATAAAGAGTCGTAAGATGTCCTTAGTTCTCGTACGATGTTCAAAGGACTCGTACGAACTCATTAGGTTTATTATGGAGTTTTAAGGTTTCGTACGGTGTTGTTAGGAGTCGTAAGGCGTCCAATGTTATACAAACGTGCTTTTCAAGGTTCTAATATGGGATACATAGTCGTTAGATATCTTAAGTTGTCGTACGACGTTCAAAGGACTCGGACGAATTCATTAGGTTTATTATGGAGATTTAAAGTTTCGTACGGTGATGTATGGTGTTCTTAGGAGTTGTAACACGTCCTACAATACTCTAACGTGCTTTTCTTGTTGCTAATGTAGCAAACTGAGCCGTAAAATCTACTGAGTTGTCATATGATGTTTAAAGGACCTGGACGAATTCATTAGGTTTAGTATGGAATTTTAAGGATTCTTACGGTGTTTTAAGGTGTTGTTTAGAGTTTTAAGGTGTCCTACATTATACTAGCGTGTTTTTCATGGTGCTAATATGGCATACAAAATCATAAGATGCCCAAACTTGTCGTACGATGTTCAAAGGACTCGGACGAATTCATTAGGTGTATTATGGAGTTTTAAGGTTTCGTACGGTGATGTAAGGTGTTCATAGGAGTTGTAAGGCGTCCTACATTGTACTAACGTTCTTTTCGAGATGCTAATGTGGCATAAAGAGTCGTAAGATATCCTAAGTTCTCGTACGATGTTCAAAGGACTCGTACGAACTCATTAGGTTTATTATGGAGTTTTAAGGTTTCGTACGGTGATGTAAGGTGTTCATAGGAGTTGTAAGGTGCCCTACATTGAACTAACGTTCTTTTCGAGTTGCTAATGTGGCATAAAGAGTCGTAAGATGTCCTAAGTTCTCGTACGATGTTCAAAGGACTCGTACGAACTCATTAGGTTTATTATGGAGTTTTAAGGTTTCGTACGGTGTTGTTAGGAGTCGTAAGGCGTCCAATGTTATACAAACGTGCTTTTCAAGGTTCTAATATGGGATACAGAGTCGTTAGATATCTTAAGTTGTCGTACGACGTTCAAAGGACTCGGACGAATTCATTAGGTTTATTATGGAGATTTAAAGTTTCGTACGGTGATGTATGGTGTTCTTAGGAGTTGTAACACGTCCTACAATACTCTAACGTGCTTTTCTTGTTGCTAATGTAGCAAACTGAGCCGTAAAATCTACTAAGTTGTCATATGATGTTTAAAGGACCTGGACGAATTCATTAGGTTTAGTATGGAATTTTAAGGATTCTTACGGTGTTTTAAGGTGTTCTTTGGAGTTTTAAGGTGTCCTACATTATACTAGCGTGTTTTTCATGGTGCTAATATGGCATACAAAATCATAAGATGCCCAAACTTATCGTACGATGTTCAAAGGACTCGGACGAATTCATTAGGTGTATTATGGAGTTTTAAGGTTTCGTACGGTGATGTAAGGTGTTCATAGGAGTTGTAAGGCGTCCTACATTGTACTAACGTTCTTTTCGAGATGCTAATGTGGCATAAAGAGTCGTAAGATGTCCTAAGTTCTCGTACGATGTTCAAAGGACTCGTACGAACTCATTAGGTTTATTATGCAGTTTTAAGGTTTCGTACGTTGATGTAAGGTGTTCATAGGATTGTATGGCGCCCTACATTGTACTAACGTTCTTTTCGAGTTGCTAATGTGGCATAAAGAGTCGTAAGATGTCCTAAGTTCTCGTACGATGTTCAACGGACTCGTACGAACTCATTAGGTTTATTATGGAGTTTTAAGGTTTCGTACGGTGTTGTTAGGAGTTGTAAGGTGTCCAATGTTATACAAACGTGCTTTTCAAGGTGCTAATATGGAATACAGAGTCGTTAGATATCTTAAGTTGCCATACGACATTCAAAGGACTCGGACGAATTCATTAGGTTTATTATGGAGATTTAAAGTTTCGTACGGTGATGTGTGGTGTTCTTAGGAGTTGTAAGGCATCCTACATTGTACTAACGTTCTTTTCGAGATGCTAACGTGGCATAAAGAGTCGTAAGATGTACTAAGTTCTCGTACGATGTTCAAAGGACTCGTACGAACTCATTAGGTTTATTATGGAGTTTTAAGGTTTCGTACGTTGATGTAAGGTGTTCACAGGAGTTTTAAGGCGCCCTACATTGTACTAACGTTCTTTTCGAGTTGCTAATGTGGCATAAAGAGTCGTAAGATGTCCTAAGTTCTCGTACGATGTTCAAAGGACTCGTACGAACTCATTAGGTTTATTATGGAGTTTTAAGGTTTCGTACGGTGTTGTTAGGAGTCGTAAGGCGTCCAATGTTATACAAACGTGCTTTTCAAGGTTCTAATACGGGATACAGAGTCGTTAGATATCTTAAGTTGTCGTACGACGTTCAAAGGACTCGGACGAATTCATTAGGTTTATTATGGAGATTTAAAGTTTCGTACGGTGATGTATGGTGTTCTTAGGAGTTGTAACACGTCCTACAATACTCTAACGTGCTTTTCTTGTTGCTAATGTAGCAAACTGAGCCGTAACATCTACTGAGTTGTCATATGATGTTCAAAGGACCTGGACGAATTCATTAGGTTTAGTATGGAATTTTAAGGATTCTTACGGTGTTTTAAGGTGTTGTTTGGAGTTTTAAGGTGTCCTACATTATACTAGCGTGTTTTTCATGGTGCTAATATGGCATACAAAATCATAAGATGCCCAAACTTGTCGTACGATGTTCAAAGGACTCGGACGAATTCATTAGGTGTATTATGGAGTTTTAAGGTTTCGTACGGTGATGTAAGGTGTTCATAGGAGTTGTAAGGCGTCCTACATTGTACTAACGTTCTTTTCGAGATGCTAATGTGGCATAAAGAGTCGTAAGATGTCCTAAGTTCTCGTACGATGTTCAAAGGACTCGTACGAACTCATTAGGTTTATTATGGAGTTTTAAGGTTTCGTACGTTGATGTAAGGTGTTCATAGGATTGTAAGGCGCCCTACATTGTACTAACGTTCTTTTCGAGTTGCTAATGTGGCATAAAGAGTCGTAAGATGTCCTAAGTTCTCGTACGATGTTCAACGGACTCGTACGAACTCATTAGGTTTATTATGGAGTTTTAAGGTTTCGTACGGTGTTGTTAGGAGTTGTAAGGTGTCCAATGTTATAAAACGTGCTTTTTAAGGTGCTAATATGGAATACAGAGTCGTTAGATATCTTAAGTTGCCGTACGACATTCAAAGGACTCGGACGAATTCATTAGGTTTATTATGGAGATTTAAAGTTTCGTACGGTGATGTGTGGTGTTCTTTGGAGTTGTAAGGCATCCTACATTGTACTAACGTTCTTTTCGAGATGCTAATGTGGCATAAAGAGTCGTAAGATGTCCTAAGTTCTCGTACGATGTTCAAAGGACTCGTACGAACTCATTAGGTTTATTATGGAGTTTTAAGGTTTCGTACGTTGATGTAAGGTGTTCACAGGAGTTTTAAGGCGCCCTACATTGTACTAACGTTCTTTTCGAGTTGCTAATGTGGCATAAAGAGTCGTAAGATGTCCTAAGTTCTCGTACGATTTTCAAAGGACTCGTACGAACTCATTAGGTTTATTATGGAGTTTTAAGGTTTCGTACGGTGTTGTTAGGAGTCGTAAGGCGTCCAATGTTATACAAACGTGCTTTTCAAGGTTCTAATACGGGATACAGAGTCGTTAGATATCTTAAGTTGTCGTACGACGTTCAAAGGACTCGGACGAATTCATTAGGTTTATTATGGAGATTTAAAGTTTCGTACGGTGATGTATGGTGTTCTTAGGAGTTGTAACACGTCCTACAATACTCTAACGTGCTTTTCTTGTTGCTAATGTAGCAAACTGAGCCGTAAAATCTACTGAGTTGTCATATGATGTTTAAAGGACCTGGACGAATTCATTAGGTTTAGTATGGAATTTAAGGATTCTTACGGTGTTTTAAGGTGTTGTTTAGAGTTTTAAGGTGTCCTACATTATACTAGCGTGTTTTTCATGGTGCTAATATGGCATACAAAATCATAAGATGCCCAAACTTGTCGTACGATGTTCAAAGGACTCGGACGAATTCATTAGGTGTATTATGGAGTTTTAAGGTTTCGTACGGTGATGTAAGGTGTTCATAGGAGTTGTAAGGCGTCCTACATTGTACTAACGTTCTTTTCGAGATGCTAATGTGGCATAAAGAGTCGTAAGATGTCCTAAGTTCTCGTACGATGTTCAAAGGACTCGTACGAACTCATTAGGTTTATTATGGAGTTTTAAGGTTTCGTACGTTGATGTAAGGTGTTCATAGGATTGTAAGGCGCCCTACATTGTACTAACGTTCTTTTCGAGTTGCTAATGTGGCATAAAGAGTCGTAAGATGTCCTAAGTTCTCGTACGATGTTCAACGGACTCGTACGAACTCATTAGGTTTATTATGGAGTTTTAAGGTTTCGTACGGTGTTGTTAGGAGTTGTAAGGTGTCCAATGTTATACAAACGTGCTTTTCAAGGTGCTAATATGGAATACAGAGTCGTTAGATATCTTAAGTTGCCGTACGACATTCAAAGGACTCGGACGAATTCATTAGGTTTATTATGGAGATTTAAAGTTTCGTACGGTGATGTGTGGTGTTCTTTGGAGTTGTAAGGCATCCTACATTGTACTAACGTTCTTTTCGAGATGCTAATGTGGCATAAAGAGTCGTAAGATGTCCTAAGTTCTCGTACGATGTTCAAAGGACTCGTACGAACTCATTAGGTTTATTATGGAGTTTTAAGGTTTCGTACGTTGATGTAAGGTGTTCACAGGAGTTTTAAGGCGCCCTACATTGTACTAACGTTCTTTTCGAGTTGCTAATGTGGCATAAAGAGTCGTAAGATGTCCTAAGTTCTCGTACGATGTTCAAAGGACTCGTACGAACTCATTAGGTTTATTATGGAGTTTTAAGGTTTCGTACGGTGTTGTTAGGAGTCGTAAGGCGTCCAATGTTATACAAACGTGCTTTTCAAGGTTCTAATACGGGATACAGAGTCGTTAGATATCTTAAGTTGTCGTACGACGTTCAAAGGACTCGGACGAATTCATTAGGTTTATTATGGAGATTTAAAGTTTCGTACGGTGATGTATGGTGTTCTTAGGAGTTGTAACACGTCCTACAATACTCTAACGTGCTTTTCTTGTTGCTAATGTAGCAAACTGAGCCGTAAAATCTACTGAGTTGTCATATGATGTTTAAAGGACCTGGACGAATTCATTAGGTTTAGTATGGAATTTAAGGATTCTTACGGTGTTTTAAGGTGTTGTTTGGAGTTTTAAGGTGTCCTACATTATACAAGCGTGTTTTTCATGGTGCTAATATGGCATACAAAATCATAAGATGCCCAAACTTGTCGTACGATGTTCAAAGGACTCGGACGAATTCATTAGGTGTATTATGATGTTTTAAGGTTTCGTACGGTGATGTAAGGTGTTCATAGGAGTTGTAAGGCGTCCTACATTGTACTAACGTTCTTTTCGAGATGCTAATGTGGCATAAAGAGTCGTAAGATATCCTAAGTTCTCGTACGATGTTCAAAGGACTCGTACGAACTCATTAGGTTTATTATGGAGTTTTAAGGTTTCGTACGGTGATGTAAGGTGTTCATAGGAGTTGTAAGGTGCCCTACATTGAACTAACGTTCTTTTCGAGTTGCTAATGTGGCATAAAGAGTCGTAAGATGTCCTTAGTTCTCGTACGATGTTCAAAGGACTCGTACGAACTCATTAGGTTTATTATGGAGTTTTAAGTTTTCGTACGGCGTTGTTAGGAGTCGTAAGGCGTCCAATGTTATACAAACGTGCTTTTCAAGGTTCTAATATGGGATACAGAGTCGTTAGATATCTTAAGTTGTCGTACGACGTTCAAAGGACTCGGACGAATTCATTAGGTTTATTATGGAGATTTAAAGTTTCGTACGGTGATGTATGGTGTTCTTAGGAGTTGTAACACGTCCTACAATACTCTAACGTGCTTTTCTTGTTGCTAATGTAGCAAACTGAGCCGTAAAATCTACTGAGTTGTCATATAATGTTTAAAGGACCTGGACGAATTCATTAGGTTTAGTATGGAATTTTAAGGATTCTTACGGTGTTTTAAGGTGTTGTTTAGAGTTTTAAGGTGTCCTACATTATACTAGCGTGTTTTTCATGGTGCTAATATGGCATACAAAATCATAAGATGCCCAAACTTGTCGTACGATGTTCAAAGGACTAGGACGAATTCATTAGGTGTATTATGGAGTTTTAAGGTTTCGTACGGTGATGTAAGGTGTTCATAGGAGTTGTAAGGCGTCCTACATTGTACTAACGTTCTTTTCGAGATGCTAATGTGGCATAAAGAGTCGTAAGATATCCTAAGTTCTCGTACGATGTTCAAAGGACTCGTACGAACTCATTAGGTTTATTATGGAGTTTTAAGGTTTCGTACGGTGATGTAAGGTGTTCATAGGAGTTGTAAGGTGCCCTACATTGAACTAACGTTCTTTTCGAGTTGCTAATGTGGCATAAAGAGTCGTAAGATGTCCTTAGTTCTCGTACGATGTTCAAAGGACTCGTACGAACTCATTAGGTTTATTATGGAGTTTTAAGTTTTCGTACGGCGTTGTTAGGAGTCGTAAGGCGTCCAATGTTATACAAACGTGCTTTTCAAGGTTCTAATATGGGATACAGAGTCGTTAGATATCTTAAGTTGTCGTACGACGTTCAAAGGACTCGGACGAATTCATTAGGTTTATTATGGAGATTTAAAGTTTCGTACGGTGATGTATGGTGTTCTTAGGAGTTGTAACACGTCCTACAATACTCTAACGTGCTTTTCTTGTTGCTAATGTAGCAAACTGAGCCGTAAAATCTACTGAGTTGTCATATAATGTTTAAAGGACCTGGACGAATTCATTAGGTTTAGTATGGAATTTTAAGGATTCTTACGGTGTTTTAAGGTGTTGTTTAGAGTTTTAAGGTGTCCTACATTATACTAGCGTGTTTTTCATGGTGCTAATATGGCATACAAAATCATAAGATGCCCAAACTTGTCGTACGATGTTCAAAGGACTAGGACGAATTCATTAGGTGTATTATGGAGTTTTAAGGTTTCGTACGGTGATGTAAGGTGTTCATAGGAGTTGTAAGGCGTCCTACATTGTACTAACGTTCTTTTCGAGATGCTAATGTGGCATAAAGAGTCGTAAGATATCCTAAGTTCTCGTACGATGTTCAAAGGACTCGTACGAACTCATTAGGTTTATTATGGAGTTTTAAGGTTTCGTACGGTGATGTAAGGTGTTCATAGGAGTTGTAAGGTGCCCTACATTGAACTAACGTTCTTTTCGAGTTGCTAATGTGGCATAAAGAGTCGTAAGATGTCCTAAGTTCTCGTACGATGTTCAAAGGACTCGTACGAACTCATTAGGTTTATTATGGAGTTTTAAGGTTTCGTACGGTGTTGTTAGGAGTCGTAAGGCGTCCAATGTTATACAAACGTGCTTTTCAAGGTTCTAATATGGGATACAGAGTCGTTAGATATCTTAAGTTGTCGTACGACGTTCAAAGGACTCGGACGAATTCATTAGGTTTATTATGGAGATTTAAAGTTTCGTACGGTGATGTATGGTGTTCTTAGGAGTTGTAACACGTCCTACAATACTCTAACGTGCTTTTCTTGTTGCTAATGTAGCAAACTGAGCCGTAAAATCTACTGAGTTGTCATATGATGTTTAAAGGACCTGGACGAATTCATTTGGTTTAGTATGGAATTTTAAGGATTCTTACGGTGTTTTAAGGTGTTGTTTGGAGTTTTAAGGTGTCCTACATTATACTAGCGTGTTTTTCATGGTGCTAATATGGCATACAAAATCATAAGATGCCCAAACTTGTCGTACGATGTTCAAAGGACTAGGACGAATTCATTAGGTGTATTATGGAGTTTTAAGGTTTCGTACGGTGATGTAAGGTGTTCATAGGAGTTGTAAGGCGTCCTACATTGTACTAACGTTCTTTTCGAGATGCTAATGTGGCATAAAGAGTCGTAAGATATCCTAAGTTCTCGTACGATGTTCAAAGGACTCGTACGAACTCATTAGGTTTATTATGGAGTTTTAAGGTTTCGTACGGTGATGTAAGGTGTTCATAGGAGTTGTAAGGTGCCCTACATTGAACTAACGTTCTTTTCGAGTTGCTAATGTGGCATAAAGAGTCGTAAGATGTCCTTAGTTCTCGTACGATGTTCAAAGGACTCGTACGAACTCATTAGGTTTATTATGGAGTTTTAAGTTTTCGTACGGCGTTGTTAGGAGTCGTAAGGCGTCCAATGTTATACAAACGTGCTTTTCAAGGTTCTAATATGGGATACAGAGTCGTTAGATATCTTAAGTTGTCGTACGACGTTCAAAGGACTCGGACGAATTCATTAGGTTTATTATGGAGATTTAAAGTTTCGTACGGTGATGTATGGTGTTCTTAGGAGTTGTAACACGTCCTACAATACTCTAACGTGCTTTTCTTGTTGCTAATGTAGCAAACTGAGCCGTAAAATCTACTGAGTTGTCATATAATGTTTAAAGGACCTGGACGAATTCATTAGGTTTAGTATGGAATTTTAAGGATTCTTACGGTGTTTTAAGGTGTTGTTTAGAGTTTTAAGGTGTCCTACATTATACTAGCGTGTTTTTCATGGTGCTAATATGGCATACAAAATCATAAGATGCCCAAACTTGTCGTACGATGTTCAAAGGACTAGGACGAATTCATTAGGTGTATTATGGAGTTTTAAGGTTTCGTACGGTGATGTAAGGTGTTCATAGGAGTTGTAAGGCGTCCTACATTGTACTAACGTTCTTTTCGAGATGCTAATGTGGCATAAAGAGTCGTAAGATATCCTAAGTTCTCGTACGATGTTCAAAGGACTCGTACGAACTCATTAGGTTTATTATGGAGTTTTAAGGTTTCGTACGGTGATGTAAGGTGTTCATAGGAGTTGTAAGGTGCCCTACATTGAACTAACGTTCTTTTCGAGTTGCTAATGTGGCATAAAGAGTCGTAAGATGTCCTAAGTTCTCGTACGATGTTCAAAGGACTCGTACGAACTCATTAGGTTTATTATGGAGTTTTAAGGTTTCGTACGGTGTTGTTAGGAGTCGTAAGGCGTCCAATGTTATACAAACGTGCTTTTCAAGGTTCTAATATGGGATACAGAGTCGTTAGATATCTTAAGTTGTCGTACGACGTTCAAAGGACTCGGACGAATTCATTAGGTTTATTATGGAGATTTAAAGTTTCGTACGGTGATGTATGGTGTTCTTAGGAGTTGTAACACGTCCTACAATACTCTAACGTGCTTTTCTTGTTGCTAATGTAGCAAACTGAGCCGTAAAATCTACTGAGTTGTCATATGATGTTTAAAGGACCTGGACGAATTCATTTGGTTTAGTATGGAATTTTAAGGATTCTTACGGTGTTTTAAGGTGTTGTTTGGAGTTTTAAGGTGTCCTACATTATACTAGCGTGTTTTTCATGGTGCTAATATGGCATACAAAATCATAAGATGCCCAAACTTGTCGTACGATGTTCAAAGGACTCGGACGAATTCATTAGGTGTATTATGGAGTTTTAAGGTTTCGTACGGTGATGTAAGGTGTTCATAGGAGTTGTAAGGCGTCCTACATTGTACTAACGTTCTTTTCGAGATGCTAATGTGGCATAAAGAGTCGTAAGATATCCTAAGTTCTCGTACGATGTTCAAAGGACTCGTACGAACTCATTAGGTTTATTATGGAGTTTTAAGGTTTCGTACGGTGATGTAAGGTGTTCATAGGAGTTGTAAGGTGCCCTACATTGAACTAACGTTCTTTTCGAGTTGCTAATGTGGCATAAAGAGTCGTAAGATGTCCTAAGTTCTCGTACGATGTTTAAAGGACTCGTACGAACTCATTAGGTTTATTATGGAGTTTTAAGGTTTCGTACGGTGTTGTTAGGAGTCGTAAGGCGTCCAATGTTATACAAACGTGCTTTTCAAGGTGCTAATATGGAATACACAGTCGTTAGATATCTTAAGTTGCCTTACGACTTTCAAAGGACTCGGACGAATTCATTAGGTTTATTATGGAGATTTAAAGTTTCGTACGGTGATGTATGGTGTTCTTAGGAGTTGTAAGGCGTCCTACATTGTACTAACGTTCTTTTCGAGATGCTAATGTGGCATAAAGAGTCGTAAGATGTCCTAAGTTCTTGTACGATGTTCGAAGGACTTGTACGACTCATTAGGTTTACTATGGAGTTTTAAGGTTTCGTACGTTGATGTAAGGTGTTCACAGGAGTTTTAAGGCGCCCTACATTGTACTAACGTTCTTTTCGAGTTGCTAATGTGGCATAAAGAGTCGTAAGATGTCCTAAGTTCTAGTACGATGTTCAATGGACTCGTACGAACTCATTAGGTTTATTATGGAGTTTTAAGGTTTCGTACGGTGTTGTTAGGAGTCGTACGGCGTCCAATGTTATACAAACGTGCTTTTCAAGGTGCTAATATGGAATACAGAGTCGTTATATATCTTAAGTTGTCGTACGACGTTCAAAGGACTCGGACGAATTCATTAGGTTTATTATGGAGATTTAAAGTTTCGTACGGTGATGTATGGTGTTCTTAGGAGTTGTAACACGTCCTACAATACTCTAACGTGCTTTTCTTGTTGCTAATGTAGCAAACTGAGCCGTAAAATCTACTGAGTTGTCATATGATGTTTAAAGGACCTGGACGAATTCATTAGGTTTAGTATGGAATTTTAAGGATTCTTACGGTGTTTTAAGGTGTTGTTTGGAGTTTTAAGGTGTCCTACATTAAACTAGCGTGTTTTTCATGGTGCTAATATGGCATACAAAATCATAAGATGCCCAAACTTGTCGTACGATGTTCAAAGGACTCGGACGAATTCATTAGGTGTATTATGGAGTTTTAAGGTTTCGTACGGTGATGTAAGGTGTTCATAGGAGTTGTAAGGCGTCCTACATTGTACTAACGTTCTTTTCGAGATGCTAATGTGGCATAAAGAGTCGTAAGATATCCTAAGTTCTCGTACGATGTTCAAAGGACTCGTACGAACTCATTAGGTTTATTATGGAGTTTTAAGGTTTCGTACGGTGATGTAAGGTGTTCATAGGAGTTGTAAGGTGCCCTACATTGAACTAACGTTCTTTTCGAGTTGCTAATGTGGCATAAAGAGTCGTAAGATGTCCTAAGTTCTCGTACGATGTTCAAAGGACTCGTACGAACTCATTAGGTTTATTATGGAGTTTTAAGGTTTCGTACGGTGTTGTTAGGAGTCGTAAGGCGTCCAATGTTATACAAACGTGCTTTTCAAGGTTCTAATATGGGATACAGAGTCGTTAGATATCTTAAGTTGTCGTACGACGTTCAAAGGACTCGGACGAATTCATTAGGTATATTATGGAGATTTAAAGTTTCGTACGGTGATGTATGGTGTTCTTAGGAGTTGTAACACGTCCTACAATACTCTAACGTGCTTTTCTTGTTGCTAATGTAGCAAACTGAGCCGTAAAATCTACTGAGTTGTCATATGATGTTTAAAGGACCTGGACGAATTCATTAGGTTTAGTATGGAATTTTAAGGATTCTTACGGTGTTTTAAGGTGTTGTTTGGAGTTTTAAGGTGTCCTACATTATACTAGCGTGTTTTTCATGGTGCTAATATGGCATACAAAATCATAAGATGCCCAAACTTGTCGTACGATGTTCAAAGGACTCGGACGAATTCATTAGGTGTATTATGGAGTTTTAAGGTTTCGTACGGTGATGTAAGGTGTTCATAGGAGTTGTAAGGCGTCCTACATTGTACTAACGTTCTTTTCGAGATGCTAATGTGGCATAAAGAGTCGTAAGATATCCTAAGTTCTCGTACGATGTTCAAAGGACTCGTACGAACTCATTAGGTTTATTATGGAGTTTTAAGGTTTCGTACGGTGATGTAAGGTGTTCATAGGAGTTGTAAGGTGCCCTACATTGAACTAACGTTCTTTTCGAGTTGCTAATGTGGCATAAAGAGTCGTAAGATGTCCTAAGTTCTCGTACGATGTTCAAAGGACTCGTACGAACTCATTAGGTTTATTATGGAGTTTTAAGGTTTCGTACGGTGTTGTTAGGAGTCGTAAGGCGTCCAATGTTATACAAACGTGCTTTTCATGGTGCTAATATGGAATACACAGTCGTTAGATATCTTAAGTTGCCTTACGACTTTCAAAGGACTCGGACGAATTCATTAGGTTTATTATGGAGATTTAAAGTTTCGTACGGTGATGTATGGTGTTCTTAGGAGTTGTAAGGCGTCCTACATTGTACTAACGTTCTTTTCGAGATGCTAATGTGGCATAAAGAGTCGTAAGATGTCCTAAGTTCTTGTACGATGTTCGAAGGACTTGTACGACTCATTAGGTTTATTATGGAGTTTTAAGGTTTCGTACGTTGATGTAAGGTGTTCACAGGTGTTTTAAGGCGCCCTACATTGTACTAACGTTCTTTTCGAGTTGCTAATGTGGCATAAAGAGTCGTAAGATGTCCTAAGTTCTAGTACGATGTTCAATGGACTCGTACGAACTCATTAGGTTTATTATGGAGTTTTAAGGTTTCGTACGGTGTTGTTAGGAGTCGTACGGCGTCCAATGTTATACAAACGTGCTTTTCAAGGTGCTAATATGGAATACAGAGTCGTTATATATCTTAAGTTGTCGTACGACGTTCAAAGGACTCGGACGAATTCATTAGGTTTATTATGGAGATTTAAAGTTTCGTACGGTGATGTATGGTGTTCTTAGGAGTTGTAACACGTCCTACAATACTCTAACGTGCTTTTCTTGTTGCTAATGTAGCAAACTGAGCCGTAAAATCTACTGAGTTGTCATATGATGTTTAAAGGACCTGGACGAATTCATTAGGTTTAGTATGGAATTTTAAGGATTCTTACGGTGTTTTAAGGTGTTGTTTGGAGTTTTAAGGTGTCCTACATTATACTAGCGTGTTTTTCATGGTGCTAATATGGCATACAAAATCATAAGATGCCCAAACTTGTCGTACGATGTTCAAAGGACTCGGACGAATTCATTAGGTGTATTATGGAGTTTTAAGGTTTCGTACGGTGATGTAAGGTGTTCATAGGAGTTGTAAGGCGTCCTACATTGTACTAACGTTCTTTTCGAGATGCTAATGTGGCATAAAGAGTCGTAAGATATCCTAAGTTCTCGTACGATGTTCAAAGGACTCGTACGAACTCATTAGGTTTATTATGGAGTTTTAAGGTTTCGTACGGTGATGTAAGGTGTTCATAGGAGTTGTAAGGTGCCCTACATTGAACTAACGTTCTTTTCGAGTTGCTAATGTGGCATAAAGAGTCGTAAGATGTCCTAAGTTCTCGTACGATGTTTAAAGGACTCGTACGAACTCATTAGGTTTATTATGGAGTTTTAAGGTTTCGTACGGTGTTGTTAGGAGTCGTAAGGCGTCCAATGTTATACAAACGTGCTTTTCATGGTGCTAATATGGAATACACAGTCGTTAGATATCTTAAGTTGCCTTACGACTTTCAAAGGACTCGGACGAATTCATTAGGTTTATTATGGAGATTTAAAGTTTCGTACGGTGATGTATGGTGTTCTTAGGAGTTGTAAGGCGTCCTACATTGTACTAACGTTCTTTTCGAGATGCTAATGTGGCATAAAGAGTCGTAAGATGTCCTAAGTTCTTGTACGATGTTCGAAGGACTTGTACGACTCATTAGGTTTATTATGGAGTTTTAAGGTTTCGTACGTTGATGTAAGGTGTTCACAGGAGTTTTAAGGCGCCCTACATTGTACTAACGTTCTTTTCGAGTTGCTAATGTGGCATAAAGAGTCGTAAGATGTCCTAAGTTCTAGTACGATGTTCAATGGACTCGTACGAACTCATTAGGTTTATTATGGAGTTTTAAGGTTTCGTACGGTGTTGTTAGGAGTCGTACGGCGTCCAATGTTATACAAACGTGCTTTTCAAGGTGCTAATATGGAATACAGAGTCGTTATATATCTTAAGTTGTCGTACGACGTTCAAAGGACTCGGACGAATTCATTAGGTTTATTATGGAGATTTAAAGTTTCGTACGGTGATGTATGGTGTTCTTAGGAGTTGTAACACGTCCTACAATACTCTAACATGCTTTTCTTGTTGCTAATGTAGCAAACTGAGCCGTAAAATCTACTGAGTTGTCATATGATGTTTAAAGGACCTGGACGAATTCATTAGGTTTAGTATGGAATTTTAAGGATTCTTACGGTGTTTTAAGGTGTTGTTTGGAGTTTTAAGGTGTCCTACATTATACTAGCGTGTTTTTCATGGTGCTAATATGGCATACAAAATCATAAGATGCCCAAACTTGTCGTACGATGTTCAAAGGACTCGGACGAATTCATTAGGTGTATTATGGAGTTTTAAGGTTTCGTACGGTGATGTAAGGTGTTCATAGGAGTTGTAAGGCGTCCTACATTGTACTAACGTTCTTTTCGAGATGCTAATGTGGCATAAAGAGTCGTAAGATATCCTAAGTTCTCGTACGATGTTCAAAGGACTCGTACGAACTCATTAGGTTTATTATGGAGTTTTAAGGTTTCGTACGGTGATGTAAGGTGTTCATAGGAGTTGTAAGGTGCCCTACATTGAACTAACGTTCTTTTCGAGTTGCTAATGTGGCATAAAGAGTCGTAAGATGTCCTAAGTTCTCGTACGATGTTTAAAGGACTCGTACGAACTCATTAGGTTTATTATGGAGTTTTAAGGTTTCGTACGGTGTTGTTAGGAGTCGTAAGGCGTCCAATGTTATACAAACGTGCTTTTCAAGGTGCTAATATGGAATACACAGTCGTTAGATATCTTAAGTTGCCTTACGACTTTCAAAGGACTCGGACGAATTCATTAGGTTTATTATGGAGATTTAAAGTTTCGTACGGTGATGTATGGTGTTCTTAGGAGTTGTAAGGCGTCCTACATTGTACTAACGTTCTTTTCGAGATGCTAATGTGGCATAAAGAGTCGTAAGATGTCCTAAGTTCTTGTACGATGTTCGAAGGACTTGTACGACTCATTAGGTTTATTATGGAGTTTTAAGGTTTCGTACGTTGATGTAAGGTGTTCACAGGAGTTTTAAGGCGCCCTACATTGTACTAACGTTCTTTTCGAGTTGCTAATGTGGCATAAAGAGTCGTAAGATGTCCTAAGTTCTAGTACGATGTTCAATGGACTCGTACGAACTCATTAGGTTTATTATGGAGTTTTAAGGTTTCGTACGGTGTTGTTAGGAGTCGTACGGCGTCCAATGTTATACAAACGTGCTTTTCAAGGTGCTAATATGGAATACAGAGTCGTTATATATCTTAAGTTGTCGTACGACGTTCAAAGGACTCGGACGAATTCATTAGGTTTATTATGGAGATTTAAAGTTTCGTACGGTGATCTATGGTGTTCTTAGGAGTTGTAACACGTCCTACAATACTCTAACGTGCTTTTCTTGTTGCTAATGTAGCAAACTGAGCCGTAAAATCTACTGAGTTGTCATATGATGTTTAAAGGACCTGGACGAATTCATTAGGTTTAGTATGGAATTTTAAGGATTCTTACGGTGTTTTAAGGTGTTGTTTGGAGTTTTAAGGTGTCCTACATTATACTAGCGTGTTTTTCATGGTGCTAATATGGCATACAAAATCATAAGATGCCCAAACTTGTCGTACGATGTTCAAAGGACTCGGACGAATTCATTAGGTGTATTATGGAGTTTTAAGGTTTCGTACGGTGATGTAAGGTGTTCATAGGAGTTGTAAGGCGTCCTACATTGTACTAACGTTCTTTTCGAGATGCTAATGTGGCATAAAGAGTCGTAAGATATCCTAAGTTCTCGTACGATGTTCAAAGGACTCGTACGAACTCATTAGGTTTATTATGGAGTTTTAAGGTTTCGTACGGTGATGTAAGGTGTTCATAGGAGTTGTAAGGTGCCCTACATTGAACTAACGTTCTTTTCGAGTTGCTAATGTGGCATAAAGAGTCGTAAGATGTCCTAAGTTCTCGTACGATGTTCAAAGGACTCGTACGAACTCATTAGGTTTATTATGGAGTTTTAAGGTTTCGTACGGTGTTGTTAGGAGTCGTAAGGCGTCCAATGTTATACAAACGTGCTTTTAAAGGTTCTAATATGGGATACAGAGTCGTTAGATATCTTAAGTTGTCGTACGACGTTCAAAGGACTCGGACGAATTCATTAGGTTTATTATGGAGATTTAAAGTTTCGTACGGTGATGTATGGTGTTCTTAGGAGTTGTAACACGTCCTACAATACTCTAACGTGCTTTTCTTGTTGCTAATGTAGCAAACTGAGCCGTAAAATCTACTGAGTTGTCATATGATGTTTAAAGGACCTGGACGAATTCATTTGGTTTAGTATGGAATTTTAAGGATTCTTACGGTGTTTTAAGGTGTTGTTTGGAGTTTTAAGGTGTCCTACATTATACTAGCGTGTTTTTCATGGTGCTAATATGGCATACAAAATCATAAGATGCCCAAACTTGTCGTACGATGTTCAAAGGACTCGGACGAATTCATTAGGTGTATTATGGAGTTTTAAGGTTTCGTACGGTGATGTAAGGTGTTCATAGGAGTTGTAAGGCGTCCTACATTGTACCAACGTTCTTTTCGAGATGCTAATGTGGCATAAAGAGTCGTAAGATATCCTAAGTTCTCGTACGATGTTCAAAGGACTCGTACGAACTCATTAGGTTTATTATGGAGTTTTAAGGTTTCGTACGGTGATGTAAGGTGTTCATAGGAGTTGTAAGGTGCCCTACATTGAACTAACGTTCTTTTCGAGTTGCTAATGTGGCATAAAGAGTCGTAAGATGTCCTAAGTTCTCGTACGATGTTTAAAGGACTCGTACGAACTCATTAGGTTTATTATGGAGTTTTAAGGTTTCGTACGGTGTTGTTAGGAGTCGTAAGGCGTCCAATGTTATACAAACGTGCTTTTCAAGGTGCTAATATGGAATACACAGTCGTTAGATATCTTAAGTTGCCTTACGACTTTCAAAGGACTCGGACGAATTCATTAGGTTTATTATGGAGATTTAAAGTTTCGTACGGTGATGTATGGTGTTCTTAGGAGTTGTAAGGCGTCCTACATTGTACTAACGTTCTTTTCGAGATGCTAATGTGGCATAAAGAGTCGTAAGATGTCCTAAGTTCTTGTACGATGTTCGAAGGACTTGTACGACTCATTAGGTTTATTATGGAGTTTTAAGGTTTCGTACGTTGATGTAAGGTGTTCACAGGAGTTTTAAGGCGCTCTACATTGTACTAACGTTCTTTTCGAGTTGCTAATGTGGCATAAAGAGTCGTAAGATGTCCTAAGTTCTAGTACGATGTTCAATGGACTCGTACGAACTCATTAGGTCTATTATGGAGTTTTAAGGTTTCGTACGGTGTTGTTAGGAGTCGTACGGCGTCCAATGTTATACAAACGTGCTTTTCAAGGTGCTAATATGGAATACAGAGTCGTTATATATCTTAAGTTGTCGTACGACGTTCAAAGGACTCAGACGAATTCATTAGGTTTATTATGGAGATTTAAAGTTTCGTACGGTGATGTATGGTGTTCTTAGGAGTTGTAACACGTCCTACAATACTCTAACGTGCTTTTCTTGTTGCTAATGTAGCAAACTGAGCCGTAAAATCTACTGAGTTGTCATATGATGTTTAAAGGACCTGGACGAATTCATTAGGTTTAGTATGGAATTTTAAGGATTCTTACGGTGTTTTAAGGTGTTGTTTGGAGTTTTAAGGTGTCCTACATTATACTAGCGTGTTTTTCATGGTGCTAATATGGCATACAAAATCATAAGATGCCCAAACTTGTCGTACGATGTTCAAAGGACTCGGACGAATTCATTAGGTGTATTATGGAGTTTTAAGGTTTCGTACGGTGATGTAAGGTGTTCATAGGAGTTGTAAGGCGTCCTACATTGTACTAACGTTCTTTTCGAGATGCTAATGTGGCATAAAGAGTCGTAAGATATCCTAAGTTCGCGTACGATGTTCAAAGGACTCGTACGAACTCATTAGGTTTATTATGGAGTTTTAAGGTTTCGTACGGTGATGTAAGGTGTTCATAGGAGTTGTAAGGTGCCCTACATTGAACTAACGTTCTTTTCGAGTTGCTAATGTGGCATAAAGAGTCGTAAGATGTCCTAAGTTCTCGTACGATGTTCAAAGGACTCGTACGAACTCATTAGGTTTATTATGGAGTTTTAAGGTTTCGTACGGTGTTGTTAGGAGTCGTAAGGCGTCCAATGTTATACAAACGTGCTTTTCAAGGTGCTAATATGGAATACACAGTCGTTAGATATCTTAAGTTGCCTTACGACTTTCAAAGGACTCGGACGAATTCATTAGGTGTATTATGGAGTTTTAAGGTTTCGTACGGTGATGTAAGGTGTTCATAGGAGTTGTAAGGCGTCCTACATTGTACTAACGTTCTTTTCGAGATGCTAATGTGGCATAAAGAGTCGTAAGATATCCTAAGTTCTCGTACGATGTTCAAAGGACTCGTACGAACTCATTAGGTTTATTATGGAGTTTTAAGGTTTCGTACGGTGATGTAAGGTGTTCAAAGGAGTTGTAAGGTGCCCTACATTGAACTAACGTTCTTTTCGAGTTGCTAATGTGGCATAATGAGTCGTAAGATGTCCTAAGTTCTCGTACGATGTTCAAAGGACTCGTACGAACTCATTAGGTTTATTATGGAGTTTTAAGGTTTCGTACGGTGTTGTTAGGAGTCGTAAGGCGTCCAATGTTATACAAACGTGCTTTTCAAGGTTCTAATATGGGATACAGAGTCGTTAGATATCTTAAGTTGTCGTACGACGTTCAAAGGACTCGGACGAATTCATTAGGTTTATTATGGAGATTTAAAGTTTCGTACGGTGATGTATGGTGTTCTTAGGAGTTGTAACACGTCCTACAATACTCTAACGTGCTTTTCTTGTTGCTAATGTAGCAAACTGAGCCGTAAAATCTACTGAGTTGTCATATGATGTTTAAAGGACCTGGACGAATTCATTTGGTTTAGTATGGAATTTTAAGGATTCTTACGGTGTTTTAAGGTGTTGTTTGGAGTTTTAAGGTGTCCTACATTATACTAGCGTGTTTTTCAGGGTGCTAATATGGCATACAAAATCATAAGATGCCCAAACTTGTCGTACGATGTTCAAAGGACTCGGACGAATTCATTAGGTGTATTATGGAGTTTTAAGGTTTCGTACGGTGATGTAAGGTGTTCATAGGAGTTGTAAGGCGTCCTACATTGTACTAACGTTCTTTTCGAGATGCTAATGTGGCATAAAGAGTCGTAAGATATCCTAAGTTCTCGTACGATGTTCAAAGGACTCGTACGAACTCATTAGGTTTATTATGGAGTTTTAAGGTTTCGTACGGTGATGTAAGGTGTTCATAGGAGTTGTAAGGTGCCCTACATTGAACTAACGTTCTTTTCGAGTTGCTAATGTGGCATAAAGAGTCGTAAGATGTCCTAAGTTCTCGTACGATGTTCAAAGGACTCGTACGAACTCATTAGGTTTATTATGGAGTTTTAAGGTTTCGTACGGTGTTGTTAGGAGTCGTAAGGCGTCCAATGTTATACAAACGTGCTTTTCAAGGTGCTAATATGGAATACACAGTCGTTAGATATCTTAAGTTGCCTTACGACTTTCAAAGGACTCGGACGAATTCATTAGGTGTATTATGGAGTTTTAAGGTTTCGTACGGTGATGTAAGGTGTTCATAGGAGTTGTAAGGCGTCCTACATTGTACTAACGTTCTTTTCGAGATGCTAATGTGGCATAAAGAGTCGTAAGATATCCTAAGTTCTCGTACGATGTTCAAAGGACTCGTACGAACTCATTAGGTTTATTATGGAGTTTTAAGGTTTCGTACGGTGATGTAAGGTGTTCAAAGGAGTTGTAAGGTGCCCTACATTGAACTAACGTTCTTTTCGAGTTGCTAATGTGGCATAAAGAGTCGTAAGATGTCCTAAGTTCTCGTACGATGTTCAAAGGACTCGTACGAACTCATTAGGTTTATTATGGAGTTTTAAGGTTTCGTACGGTGTTGTTAGGAGTCGTAAGGCGTCCAATGTTATACAAACGTGCTTTTCAAGGTTCTAATATGGGATACAGAGTCGTTAGATATCTTAAGTTGTCGTACGACGTTCAAAGGACTCGGACGAATTCATTAGGTTTATTATGGAGATTTAAAGTTTCGTACGGTGATGTATGGTGTTCTTAGGAGTTGTAACACGTCCTACAATACTCTAACGTGCTTTTCTTGTTGCTAATGTAGCAAACTGAGCCGTAAAATCTACTGAGTTGTCATATGATGTTTAAAGGACCTGGACGAATTCATTTGGTTTAGTATGGAATTTTAAGGATTCTTACGGTGTTTTAAGGTGTTGTTTGGAGTTTTAAGGTGTCCTACATTATACTAGCGTGTTTTTCAGGGTGCTAATATGGCATACAAAATCATAAGATGCCCAAACTTGTCGTACGATGTTCAAAGGACTCGGACGAATTCATTAGGTGTATTATGGAGTTTTAAGGTTTCGTACGGTGATGTAAGGTGTTCATAGGAGTTGTAAGGCGTCCTACATTGTACTAACGTTCTTTTCGAGATGCTAATGTGGCATAAAGAGTCGTAAGATATCCTAAGTTCTCGTACGATGTTCAAAGGACTCGTACGAACTCATTAGGTTTATTATGGAGTTTTAAGGTTTCGTACGGTGATGTAAGGTGTTCATAGGAGTTGTAAGGTGCCCTACATTGAACTAACGTTCTTTTCGAGTTGCTAATGTGGCATAAAGAGTCGTAAGATGTCCTAAGTTCTCGTACGATGTTCAAAGGACTCGTACGAACTCATTAGGTTTATTATGGAGTTTTAAGGTTTCGTACGGTGTTGTTAGGAGTCGTAAGGCGTCCAATGTTATACAAACGTGCTTTTCAAGGTGCTAATATGGAATACACAGTCGTTAGATATCTTAAGTTGCCTTACGACTTTCAAAGGACTCGGACGAATTCATTAGGTGTATTATGGAGTTTTAAGGTTTCGTACGGTGATGTAAGGTGTTCATAGGAGTTGTAAGGCGTCCTACATTGTACTAACGTTCTTTTCTAGATGCTAATGTGGCATAAAGAGTCGTAAGATATCCTAAGTTCTCGTACGATGTTCAAAGGACTCGTACGAACTCATTAGGTTTATTATGGAGTTTTAAGGTTTCGTACGGTGATGTAAGGTGTTCAAAGGAGTTGTAAGGTGCCCTACATTGAACTAACGTTCTTTTCGAGTTG
Organism: Tagetes erecta; assembly: GCA_030867185.1. NCBI lineage: Eukaryota > Viridiplantae > Streptophyta > Magnoliopsida > Asterales > Asteraceae > Tagetes > Tagetes erecta. Next base: position 48,925,502 of record CM061490.1, read on the forward strand.
CTAATGTGGCATAAAGAGTCGTAAGATGTCCTAAGTTCTCGTACGATGTTCAAAGGACTCGTACGAACTCATTAGGTTTATTATGGAGTTTTAAGGTTTCGTACGGTGTTGTTAGGAGTCGTAAGGCGTCCAATGTTATACAAACGTGCTTTTCAAGGTTCTAATATGGGATACAGAGTCGTTAGATATCTTAAGTTGTCGTACGACGTTCAAAGGACTCGGACGAATTCATTAGGTTTATTATGGAGATTTAAAGTTTCGTACGGTGATGTATGGTGTTCTTAGGAGTTGTAACACGTCCTACAATACTCTAACGTGCTTTTCTTGTTGCTAATGTAGCAAACTGAGCCGTAAAATCTACTGAGTTGTCATATGATGTTTAAAGGACCTGGACGAATTCATTTGGTTTAGTATGGAATTTTAAGGATTCTTACGGTGTTTTAAGGTGTTGTTTGGAGTTTTAAGGTGTCCTACATTATACTAGCGTGTTTTTCAGGGTGCTAATATGGCATACAAAATCATAAGATGCCCAAACTTGTCGTACGATGTTCAAAGGACTCGGACGAATTCATTAGGTGTATTATGGAGTTTTAAGGTTTCGTACGGTGATGTAAGGTGTTCATAGGAGTTGTAAGGCGTCCTACATTGTACTAACGTTCTTTTCGAGATGCTAATGTGGCATAAAGAGTCGTAAGATATCCTAAGTTCTCGTACGATGTTCAAAGGACTCGTACGAACTCATTAGGTTTATTATGGAGTTTTAAGGTTTCGTACGGTGATGTAAGGTGTTCATAGGAGTAGTAAGGTGCCCTACATTGAACTAACGTTCTTTTCGAGTTGCTAATGTGGCATAAAGAGTCGTAAGATGTCCTAAGTTCTCGTACGATGTTCAAAGGACTCGTACGAACTCATTAGGTTTATTATGGAGTTTTAAGGTTTCGTACGGTGTTGTTAGGAGTCGTAAGGCGTCCAATGTTATACAAACGTGCTTTTCAAGGTGCTAATATGGAATACACAGTCGTTAGATATCTTAAGTTGCCTTACGACTTTCAAAGGACTCGGACGAATTCATTAGGTTTATTATGGAGATTTAAAGTTTCGTACGGTGATGTATGGTGTTCTTAGGAGTTGTAAGGCGTCCTACATTGTACTAACGTTCTTTTCGAGATGCTAATGTGGCGTAAAGAGTCGTAAGATGTCCTAAGTTCTTGTACGATGTTCAAAGGACTTGTACGACTCATTAGGTTTATTATGGAGTTTTAAGGTTTCGTACGTTGATGTAAGGTGTTCACAGGAGTTTTAAGGCGCCCTACATTGTACTAACGTTCTTTTCGAGTTGCAAATGTGGCATAAAGAGTCGTAAGATGTCCTAAGTTCTCGCACGATGCTCAATGGACTCGTACGAACTCATTAGGTTTGTTATGGAGTTTTAAGGTTTCGTACGGTGTTGTTAGGAGTCGTAAGGCGTCCACTGTTATACAAACGTGCTTTTCAAGGTGCTAATATGGAATACAGAGTCGTTATATATCTTAAGTTGTCGTACGACGTTCAAAGGACTCGGACGAATTCATTAGGTTTATTATGGAGATTTAAAGTTTCGTACGGTGATGTATGGTGTTCTTAGGAGTTGTAACACGTCCTACAATACTCTAACGTGCTTTTCTTGTTGCTAATGTAGCAAACTGAGCCGTAAAATCTACTGAGTTGTCATATGATGTTTAAAGGACCTGGACGAATTCATTAGGTTTAGTATGGAATTTTAAGGATTCTTACGGTGTTTTAAGGTGTTGTTTGGAGTTTTAAGGTGTCCTACATTATACTAGCGTGTTTTTCATGGTGCTAATATGGCATACTAAATCATAAGATGCCCAAACTTGTCGTACGATGTTCAAAGGACTCGGACGAATTCATTAGGTGTATTATGGAGTTTTAAGGTTTCGTACGGTGATGTAAGGTGTTCATAGGAGTTGTAAGGCGTCCTACATTGTACTAACGTTCTTTTCGAGATGCTAATGTGGCATAAAGAGTCGTAAGATATCCTAAGTTCTCGTACGATGTTCAAAGGACTCGTACGAACTCATTAGGTTTATTATGGAGTTTTAAGGTTTCGTACGGTGTTGTTAGGAGTCGTAAGGCGTCCAATGTTATACAAACGTGCTTTTCAAGGTTCTAATATGGGATACAGAGTCGTTAGATATCTTAAGTTGTCGTACGACGTTCAAAGGACTCGGACGAATTCATTAGGTTTATTATGGAGATTTAAAGTTTCGTACGGTGATGTATGGTGTTCTTAGGAGTTGTAACACGTCCTACAATACTCTAACGTGCTTTTCTTGTTGCTAATGTAGCAAACTGAGCCGTAAAATCTACTGAGTTGTCATATGATGTTTAAAGGACCTGGACGAATTCATTTGGTTTAGTATGGAATTTTAAGGATTCTTACGGTGTTTTAAGGTGTTGTTTGGAGTTTTAAGGTGTCCTACATTATACTAGCGTGTTTTTCATGGTGCTAATATGGCATACAAAATCATAAGATGCCCAAACTTGTCGTACGATGTTCAAAGGACTCGGACGAATTCATTAGGTGTATTATGGAGTTTTAAGGTTTCGTACGGTGATGTAAGGTGTTCATAGGAGTTGTAAGGCGTCCTACATTGTACTAACGTTCTTTTCGAGATGCTAATGTGGCATAAAGAGTCGTAAGATATCCTAAGTTCTCGTACGATGTTGAAAGGACTCGTACGAACTCATTAGGTTTATTATGGAGTTTTAAGGTTTCGTACGGTGATGTAAGGTGTTCATAGGAGTTGTAAGGTGCCCTACATTGAACTAACGTTCTTTTCGAGTTGCTTATGTGGCATAAAGAGTCGTAAGATGTCCTAAGTTCTCGTACGATGTTCAAAGGACTCGTACGAACTCATTAGGTTTATTATGGAGTTTTAAGGTTTCGTACGGTGTTGTTAGGAGTCGTAAGGCGTCCAATGTTATACAAACGTGCTTTTCAAGGTGCTAATATGGAATACACAGTCGTTAGATATCTTAAGTTGCCTTACGACTTTCAAAGGACTCGGACGAATTCATTAGGTTTATTATGGAGATTTAAAGTTTCGTACGGTGATGTATGGTGTTCTTAGGAGTTGTAAGGCGTCCTACATTGTACTAACGTTCTTTTCGAGATGCTAATGTGGCATAAAGAGTCGTAAGATGTCCTAAGTTCTTGTACGATGTTCAAAGGACTTGTACGACTCATTAGGTTTATTATGGAGTTTTAAGGTTTCGTACGTTGATGTAAGGTGTTCACAGGAGTTTTAAGGCGCCCTACATTGTACTAACGTTCTTTTCGAGTTGCTAATGTGGCATAAAGAGTCGTAAGATGTCCTAAGTTCTCGCACGATGTTCAATGGACTCGTACGAACTCATTAGGTTTGTTATGGAGTTTTAATGTTTCGTACGGTGTTGTTAGGAGTCGTAAGGCGTCCACTGTTATACAAACGTGCTTTTCAAGGTGCTAATATGGAATACAGAGTCGTTATATATCTTAAGTTGTCGTACGACGTTCAAAGGACTCGGACGAATTCATTAGGTTTATTATGGAGATTTAAAGTTTCGTACGGTGATGTATGGTGTTCTTAGGAGTTGTAACACGTCCTACAATACTCTAACGTGCTTTTCTTATTGCTAATGTAGCAAACTGAGCCGTAAAATCTACTGAGTTGTCATATGATGTTTAAAGGACCTGGACGAATTCATTAGGTTTAGTATGGAATTTTAAGGATTCTTACGGTGTTTTAAGGTGTTGTTTGGAGTTTTAAGGTGTCCTACATTATACTAGCGTGTTTTTCATGGTGCTAATATGGCATACAAAATCATAAGATGCCCAAACTTGTCGTACGATGTTCAAAGGACTCGGACGAATTCATTAGGTGTATTATGGAGTTTTAAGGTTTCGTACGGTGATGTAAGGTGTTCATAGGAGTTGTAAGGCGTCCTACATTGTACTAACGTTCTTTTCGAGATGCTAATGTGGCATAAAGAGTCGTAAGATATCCTAAGTTCTCGTACGATGTTCAAAGGACTCGTACGAACTCATTAGGTTTATTATGGAGTTTTAAGGTTTCGTACGGTGTTGTTAGGAGTCGTAAGGCGTCCAATGTTATACAAACGTGCTTTTCAAGGTTCTAATATGGGATACAGAGTCGTTAGATATCTTAAGTTGTCGTACGACGTTCAAAGGACTCGGACGAATTCATTAGGTTTATTATGGAGATTTAAAGTTTCGTACGGTGATGTATGGTGTTCTTAGAAGTTGTAACACGTCCTACAATACTCTAACGTGCTTTTCTTGTTGCTAATGTAGCAAACTGAGCCGTAAAATCTACTGAGTTGTCATATGATGTTTAAAGGACCTGGACGAATTCATTTGGTTTAGTATGGAATTTTAAGGATTCTTACGGTGTTTTAAGGTGTTGTTTGGAGTTTTAAGGTGTCCTACATTATACTAGCGTGTTTTTCATGGTGCTAATATGGCATACAAAATCATAAGATGCCCAAACTTGTCGTACGATGTTCAAAGGACTCGGACGAATTCATTAGGTGTATTATGGAGTTTTAAGGTTTCGTACGGTGATGTAAGGTGTTCATAGGAGTTGTAAGGCGTCCTACATTGTACTAACGTACTTTTCGAGATGCTAATGTGGCATAAAGAGTCGTAAGATGTCCTAAGTTCTCGTACGATGTTCAAAGGACTCGTACGAACTCATTAGGTTTATTATTGAGTTTTAAGGTTTCGTACGTTGATGTAAGGTGTTCACAGGAGTTTTAAGGCGCCCTACATTGTACTAACGTTCTTTTCGAGTTGCTAATGTGGCATAAAGAGTCGTAAGATGTCCTAAGTTCTCGCACGATGTTCAATGGACTCGTACGAACTCATTAGGTTTCTTATGGAGTTTTAAGGTTTCGTACGGTGTTGTTAGGAGTCGTAAGGCGTCCACTGTTATACAAACGTGCTTTTCAAGGTGCTAATATGGAATACAGAGTCGTTATATATCTTAAGTTGTCGTACGACGTTCAAAGAACTCGGACGAATTCATTAGGTTTATTATGGAGATTTAAAGTTTCGTACGGTGATGTATGGTGTTCTTAGGAGTTGTAACACGTCCTACAATACTCTAACGTGCTTTTCTTGTTGCTAATGTAGCAAACTGAGCCGTAAAATCTACTGAGTTGTCATATGATGTTTAAAGGAGCTGGACGAATTCATTAGGTTTAGTATGGAATTTTAAGGATTCTTACGGTGTTTTAAGGTGTTGTTTGGAGTTTTAAGGTGTCCTACATTATACTAGCGTGTTTTTCATGGTGCTAATATGGCATACAAAATCATAAGATGCCCAAACTTGTCGTACGATGTTCAAAGGACTCGGACGTATTCATTAGGTGTATTATGGAGTTTTAAGGTTTCGTACGGTGATGTAAGGTGTTCATAGGAGTTGTAAGGTGTCCTACATTGTACTAACGTTCTTTTCGAGATGCTAATGTGGCATAAAGAGTCGTAAGATGTCCTAAGTTCTCGTACGATGATCAAAGGACTCGTACGAACTCATTAGGTTTATTATGGAGTTTTAAGGTTTCGTACGGTGATGTAAGGTGTTCATAGGAGTTGTAAGGTGCCCTACATTGAACTAACGTTCTTTTCGAGTTGCTAATGTGGCATAAAGAGTCGTAAGATGTCCTAAGTTCTCGTACAATGTTCAAAGGACTCGTACGAACTCATTAGGTTTATTATGGAGTTTTAAGGTTTCGTACGGTGTTGTTAGGAGTCGTAAGGCGTCCAATGTTATACAAACGTGCTTTTCAAGGTGCTAATATGGAATACACAGTCGTTAGATATCTTAAGTTGCCTTACGACTTTCAAAGGACTCGGACGAATTCATTAGGTTTATTATGGAGATTTAAAGTTTCGTACGGTGATGTATGGTGTTCTTAGGAGTTGTAAGGCGTCCTACATTGTACTAACGTTCTTTTCGAGATGCTAATGTGGCATAAAGAGTCGTGAGATATCCTAAGTTCTCGTACGATGTTCAAAGGACTCGTACGGACTCATTAGGTTTATTATGGAGTTTTAAGGTTTCGTACGGTGATGTAAGGTGTTCATAGGAGTTGTAAGGTGCCCTACATTGAACTAACGTTCTTTTCGAGTTGCTAATGTGGCATAAAGAGTCGTAAGATGTCCTAAGTTCTCGTACGATGTTCAAAGGACTCGTACGAACTCATTAGGTTTATTATGGAGTTTTAAGGTTTCGTACGGTGTTGTTAGGAGTCGTAAGGCGTCCAATGTTATACAAACGTGCTTTTCAAGGTTCTAATATGGGATACAGAGTCGTTAGATATCTTAAGTTGTCGTACGACGTTCAAAGGACTTGGACGAATTCATTAGGTTTATTATGGAGATTTAAAGTTTCGTACGGTGATGTATGGTGTTCTTAGAAGTTGTAACACGTCCTACAATACTCTAACGTGCTTTTCTTGTTGCTAATGTAGCAAACTGAGCCGTAAAATCTACTGAGTTGTCATATGATGTTTAAAGGACCTGGACGAATTCATTTGGTTTAGTATGGAATTTTAAGGATTCTTACGGTGTTTTAAGGTGTTGTTTGGAGTTTTAAGGTGTCCTACATTATACTAGCGTGTTTTTCATGGTGCTAATATGGCATACAAAATCATAAGATGCCCAAACTTGTCGTACGATGTTCAAAGGACTCGGACGAATTCATTAGGTGTATTATGGAGTTTTAAGGTTTCGTACGGTGATGTAAGGTGTTCATAGGAGTTGTAAGGCGTCCTACATTGTACTAACGTACTTTTCGAGATGCTAATGTGGCATAAAGAGTCGTAAGATGTCCTAAGTTCTCGTACGATGTTCAAAGGACTCGTACGAACTCATTAGGTTTATTATTGAGTTTTAAGGTTTCGTACGTTGATGTAAGGTGTTCACAGGAGTTTTAAGGCGCCCTACATTGTACTAACGTTCTTTTCGAGTTGCTAATGTGGCATAAAGAGTCGTAAGATGTCCTAAGTTCTCGCACGATGTTCAATGGACTCGTACGAACTCATTAGGTTTCTTATGGAGTTTTAAGGTTTCGTACGGTGTTGTTAGGAGTCGTAAGGCGTCCACTGTTATACAAACGTGCTTTTCAAGGTGCTAATATGGAATACAGAGTCGTTATATATCTTAAGTTGTCGTACGACGTTCAAAGAACTCGGACGAATTCATTAGGTTTATTATGGAGATTTAAAGTTTCGTACGGTGATGTATGGTGTTCTTAGGAGTTGTAACACGTCCTACAATACTCTAACGTGCTTTTCTTGTTGCTAATGTAGCAAACTGAGCCGTAAAATCTACTGAGTTGTCATATGATGTTTAAAGGAGCTGGACGAATTCATTAGGTTTAGTATGGAATTTTAAGGATTCTTACGGTGTTTTAAGGTGTTGTTTGGAGTTTTAAGGTGTCCTACATTATACTAGCGTGTTTTTCATGGTGCTAATATGGCATACAAAATCATAAGATGCCCAAACTTGTCGTACGATGTTCAAAGGACTCGGACGTATTCATTAGGTGTATTATGGAGTTTTAAGGTTTCGTACGGTGATGTAAGGTGTTCATAGGAGTTGTAAGGTGTCCTACATTGTACTAACGTTCTTTTCGAGATGCTAATGTGGCATAAAGAGTCGTAAGATGTCCTAAGTTCTCGTACGATGATCAAAGGACTCGTACGAACTCATTAGGTTTATTATGGAGTTTTAAGGTTTCGTACGGTGATGTAAGGTGTTCATAGGAGTTGTAAGGTGCCCTACATTGAACTAACGTTCTTTTCGAGTTGCTAATGTGGCATAAAGAGTCGTAAGATGTCCTAAGTTCTCGTACAATGTTCAAAGGACTCGTACGAACTCATTAGGTTTATTATGGAGTTTTAAGGTTTCGTACGGTGTTGTTAGGAGTCGTAAGGCGTCCAATGTTATACAAACGTGCTTTTCAAGGTTCTAATATGGGATACAGAGTCGTTAGATATCTTAAGTTGTCGTACGACGTTCAAAGGACTTGGACGAATTCATTAGGTTTATTATGGAGATTTAAAGTTTCGTACGGTGATGTATGGTGTTCTTAGAAGTTGTAACACGTCCTACAATACTCTAACGTGCTTTTCTTATTGCTAATGTAGCAAACTGAGCCGTAAAATCTACTGAGTTGTCATATGATGTTTAAAGGACCTGGACGAATTCATTTGGTTTAGTATGGAATTTTAAGGATTCTTACGGTGTTTTAAGGTGTTGTTTGGAGTTTTAAGGTGTCCTACATTATACTAGCGTGTTTTTCATGGTGCTAATATGGCATACAAAATCATAAGATGCCCAAACTTGTCGTACGATGTTCAAAGGACTCGGACGAATTCATTAGGTGTATTATGGAGTTTTAAGGTTTCGTACGGTGATGTAAGGTGTTCATAGGAGTTGTAAGGCGTCCTACATTGTACTAACGTACTTTTCGAGATGCTAATGTGGCATAAAGAGTCGTAAGATGTCCTAAGTTCTCGTACGATGTTCAAAGGACTCGTACGAACTCATTAGGTTTATTATTGAGTTTTAAGGTTTCGTACGTTGATGTAAGGTGTTCACAGGAGTTTTAAGGCGCCCTACATTGTACTAACGTTCTTTTCGAGTTGCTAATGTGGCATAAAGAGTCGTAAGATGTCCTAAGTTCTCGCACGATGTTCAATGGACTCGTACGAACTCATTAGGTTTCTTATGGAGTTTTAAGGTTTCGTACGGTGTTGTTAGGAGTCGTAAGGCGTCCACTGTTATACAAACGTGCTTTTCAAGGTGCTAATATGGAATACAGAGTCGTTATATATCTTAAGTTGTCGTACGACGTTCAAAGAACTCGGACGAATTCATTAGGTTTATTATGGAGATTTAAAGTTTCGTACGGTGATGTATGGTGTTCTTAGGAGTTGTAACACGTCCTACAATACTCTAACGTGCTTTTCTTGTTGCTAATGTAGCAAACTGAGCCGTAAAATCTACTGAGTTGTCATATGATGTTTAAAGGAGCTGGACGAATTCATTAGGTTTAGTATGGAATTTTAAGGATTCTTACGGTGTTTTAAGGTGTTGTTTGGAGTTTTAAGGTGTCCTACATTATACTAGCGTGTTTTTCATGGTGCTAATATGGCATACAAAATCATAAGATGCCCAAACTTGTCGTACGATGTTCAAAGGACTCGGACGTATTCATTAGGTGTATTATGGAGTTTTAAGGTTTCGTACGGTGATGTAAGGTGTTCATAGGAGTTGTAAGGTGTCCTACATTGTACTAACGTTCTTTTCGAGATGCTAATGTGGCATAAAGAGTCGTAAGATGTCCTAAGTTCTCGTACGATGATCAAAGGACTCGTACGAACTCATTAGGTTTATTATGGAGTTTTAAGGTTTCGTACGGTGATGTAAGGTGTTCATAGGAGTTGTAAGGTGCCCTACATTGAACTAACGTTCTTTTCGAGTTGCTAATGTGGCATAAAGAGTCGTAAGATGTCCTAAGTTCTCGTACAATGTTCAAAGGACTCGTACGAACTCATTAGGTTTATTATGGAGTTTTAAGGTTTCGTACGGTGTTGTTAGGAGTCGTAAGGCGTCCAATGTTATACAAACGTGCTTTTCAAGGTGCTAATATGGAATACACAGTCGTTAGATATCTTAAGTTGCCTTACGACTTTCAAAGGACTCGGACGAATTCATTAGGTTTATTATGGAGATTTAAAGTTTCGTACGGTGATGTATGGTGTTCTTAGGAGTTGTAAGGCGTCCTACATTGTACTAACGTTCTTTTCGAGATGCTAATGTGGCATAAAGAGTCGTGAGATATCCTAAGTTCTCGTACGATGTTCAAAGGACTCGTACGGACTCATTAGGTTTATTATGGAGTTTTAAGGTTTCGTACGGTGATGTAAGGTGTTCATAGGAGTTGTAAGGTGCCCTACATTGAACTAACGTTCTTTTCGAGTTGCTAATGTGGCATAAAGAGTCGTAAGATGTCCTAAGTTCTCGTACGATGTTCAAAGGACTCGTACGAACTCATTAGGTTTATTATGGAGTTTTAAGGTTTCGTACGGTGTTGTTAGGAGTCGTAAGGCGTCCAATGTTATACAAACGTGCTTTTCAAGGTTCTAATATGGGATACAGAGTCGTTAGATATCTTAAGTTGTCGTACGACGTTCAAAGGACTCGGACGAATTCATTAGGTTTATTATGGAGATTTAAAGTTTCGTACGGTGATGTATGGTGTTCTTAGGAGTTGTAACACGTCCTACAATACTCTAACGTGCTTTTCTTGTTGCTAATGTAGCAAACTGAGCCGTAAAATCTACTGAGTTGTCATATGATGTTTAAAGGACCTGGACGAATTCATTTGGTTTAGTATGGAATTTTAAGGATTCTTACGGTGTTTTAAGGTGTTGTTTGGAGTTTTAAGGTGTCCTACATTATACTAGCGTGTTTTTCATGGTGCTAATATGGCATACAAAATCATAAGATGCCCAAACTTGTCGTACGATGTTCAAAGGACTCGGACGAATTCATTAGGTGTATTATGGAGTTTTAAGGTTTCGTACGGTGATGTAAGGTGTTCATAGGAGTTGTAAGGTGTCCTACATTGTACTAACGTTCTTTTCGAGATGCTAATGTGGCATAAAGAGTCGTAAGATGTCCTAAGTTCTCGTACGATGATCAAAGGACTCGTACGAACTCATTAGGTTTATTATGGAGTTTTAAGGTTTCGTACGGTGATGTAAGGTGTTCATAGGAGTTGTAAGGTGCCCTACATTGAACTAACGTTCTTTTCGAGTTGCTAATGTGGCATAAAGAGTCGTAAGATGTCCTAAGTTCTCGTACAATGTTCAAAGGACTCGTACGAACTCATTAGGTTTATTATGGAGTTTTAAGGTTTCGTACGGTGTTGTTAGGAGTCGTAAGGCGTCTAATGTTATACAAACGTGCTTTTCAAGGTGCTAATATGGAATACACAGTCGTTAGATATCTTAAGTTGCCTTACGACTTTCAAAGGACTCGGACAAATTCATTAGGTTTATTATGGAGATTTAAAGTTTCGTACGGTGATGTATGGTGTTCTTAGGAGTTGTAAGGCGTCCTACATTGTACTAACGTTCTTTTCGAGATGCTAATGTGGCATAAAGAGTCGTAAGATATCCTAAGTTCTCGTACGATGTTCAAAGGACTCGTACGAACTCATTAGGTTTATTATGGAGTTTTAAGGTTTCGTACGGTGATGTAAGGTGTTCATAGGAGTTGTAAGGTGCCCTACATTGAACTAACGTTCTTTTCGAGTTGCTAATGTGGCATAAAGAGTCGTAAGATGTCCTAAGTTCTCGTACGATGTTCAAAGGACTCGTACGAACTCATTAGGTTTATTATGGAGTTTTAAGGTTTCGTACGATGTTGTTAGGAGTCGTAAGGCGTCCAATGTTATACAAACGTGCTTTTCAAGGTTCTAATATGGGATACAGAGTCGTTAGATATCTTAAGTTGTCGTACGACGTTCAAAGGACTCAGACGAATTCATTAGGTTTATTATGGAGATTTAAAGTTTCGTACGGTGATGTATGGTGTTCTTAGGAGTTGTAACACGTCCTACAATACTCTAACGTGCTTTTCTTGTTGCTAATGTAGCAAACTGAGCCGTAAAATCTACTGAGTTGTCATATGATGTTTAAAGGACCTGGACGAATTCATTTGGTTTAGTATGGAATTTTAAGGATTCTTACGGTGTTTTAAGGTGTTGTTTGGAGTTTTAAGGTGTCCTACATTATACTAGCGTGTTTTTCATGGTGCTAATATGGCATACAAAATCATAAGATGCCCAAACTTGTCGTACGATGTTCAAAGGACTCGGACGAATTCATTAGGTGTATTATGGAGTTTTAAGGTTTCGTACGGTGATGTAAGGTGTTCATAGGAGTTGTAAGGCGTCCTACATTGTACTAACGTTCTTTTCGAGATGCTAATGTGGCATAAAGAGTCGTAAGATATCCTAAGTTCTCGTACGATGTTCAAAGGACTCGTACGAACTCATTAGGTTTATTATGGAGTTTTAAGGTTTCGTATGGTGATGTAAGGTGTTCATAGGAGTTGTAAGGTGCCCTACATTGAACTAACGTTCTTTTCGAGTTGCTAATGTGGCATAAAGAGTCGTAAGATGTCCTAAGTTCTCGTACGATGTTCAAAGGACTCGTACGAACTCATTAGGTTTATTATGGAGTTTTAAGGTTTCGTACGGTGTTGTTAGGAGTCGTAAGGCGTCCAATGTTATACAAACGTGCTTTTCAAGGTGCTAATATGGAATACACAGTCGTTAGATATCTTAAGTTGCCTTACGACTTTCAAAGGACTCGGACGAATTCATTAGGTTTATTATGGAGATTTAAAGTTTCGTACGGTGATGTATGGTGTTCTTAGGAGTTGTAAGGCGTCCTACATTGTACTAACGTTCTTTTCGAGATGCTAATGTGGCATAAAGAGTCGTAAGATGTCCTAAGTTCTTGTACGATGTTCAAAGGACTTGTACGACTCATTAGGTTAATTATGGAGTTTTAAGGTTTCGTACGTTGATGTAAGGTGTTCACAGGAGTTTTAAGGCGCCCTACATTGTACTAACGTTCTTTTCGAGTTGCTAATGTGGCATAAAGAGTCGTAAGATGTCCTAAGTTCTAGTACGATGTTCAATGGACACGTACGTACTCATTAGGTTTATTATGGAGTTTTAAGGTTTCGTACGGTGTTGTTAGGAGTCGTAAGGCGTCCAATGTTATACAAACGTGCTTTTCAAGGTGCTAATATGGAATACAGAGTCGTTATATATCTTAAGTTGTCGTACGACGTTCAAAGGACTCGGACGAATTCATTATGTTTATTATGGAGATTTAAAGTTTCGTACGGTGATGTATGGTGTTCTTAGGAGTTGTAACACGTCCTACAATACTCTAACGTGCTTTTCTTGTTGCTAATGTAGCAAACTGAGCCGTAAAATCTACTGAGTTGTCATATGATGTTTAAAGGACCTGGACGAATTCATTAGGTTTAGTATGGAATTTTAAGGATTCTTACGGTGTTTTAAGGTGTTGTTTGGAGTTATAAGGGGTCCTACATTATACTAGCGTGTTTTTCATGGTGCTAATATGGCATACAAAATCATAAGATGCCCAAACTTGTCGAACGATGTTCAAAGGACTCGGACGAATTCATTAGGTGTATTATGGAGTTTTAAGGTTTCGTACGGTGATGTAAGGTGTTCATAGGAGTTGTAAGGCGTCCTACATTGTACTAACGTTCTTTTCGAGATGCTAATGTGGCATAAAGAGTCGTAAGATGTCCTAAGTTCTCGTACGATGTTCAAAGGACTCGTACGAACTCATTAGGTTTATTATGGAGTTTTAAGGTTTCGTACGGTGATGTAAGGTGTTCATAGGAGTTGTAAGGTGCCCTACATTGAACTAACGTTCTTTTCGAGTTGCTAATGTGGCATAAAGAGTCGTAAGATGTCCTAAGTTCTCGTATAATGTTCAAAGGACTCGTACGAACTCATTAGGTTTATTACGGAGTTTTAAGGTTTCGTACGGTGTTGTTAGGAGTCGTAAGGCGTCCAATGTTATACAAACGTGCTTTTCAAGGTGCTAATATGGAATACACAGTCGTTAGATATCTTAAGTTGCCTTACGACTTTCAAAGGACTCGGACGAATTCATTAGGTTTATTATGGAGATTTAAAGTTTCGTACGGTGATGTATGGTGTTCTTAGGAGTTGTAAGGCGTCCTACATTGTACTAACGTACTTTTCGAGATGCTAATGTGGCATAAAGAGTCGTAAGATGTCCTAAGTTCTCGTACGATGTTCAAAGGACTCGTACGAACTCATTAGGTTTATTATTGAGTTTTAAGGTTTCGTACGTTGATGTAAGGTGTTCACAGGAGTTTTAAGGCGCCCTACATTGTACTAACGTTCTTTTCGAGTTGCTAATGTGGCATAAAGAGTCGTAAGATGTCCTAAGTTCTCGCACGATGTTCAATGGACTCGTACGAACTCATTAGGTTTATTATGGAGTTTTAAGGTTTCGTACGGTGTTGTTAGGAGTCGTAAGGCGTCCAATGTTATACAAACGTGCTTTTCAAGGTGCTAATATGGAATACACAGTCGTTAGATATCTTAAGTTGCCTTACGACTTTCAAAGGACTCGGACGAATTCATTAGGTTTATTATGGAGATTTAAAGTTTCGTACGGTGATGTATGGTGTTCTTAGGAGTTGTAAGGCGTCCTACATTGTACTAACGTTCTTTTCGAGATGCTAATGTGGCATAAAGAGTCGTAAGATGTCCTAAGTTCTTGTACGATGTTCAAAGGACTTGTACGACTCATTAGGTTAATTATGGAGTTTTAAGGTTTCGTACGTTGATGTAAGGTGTTCACAGGAGTTTTAAGGCGCCCTACATTGTACTAACGTTCTTTTCGAGTTGCTAATGTGGCATAAAGAGTCGTAAGATGTCCTAAGTTCTAGTACGATGTTCAATGGACACGTACGTACTCATTAGGTTTATTATGGAGTTTTAAGGTTTCGTACGGTGTTGTTAGGAGTCGTAAGGCGTCCAATGTTATACAAACGTGCTTTTCAAGGTGCTAATATGGAATACAGAGTCGTTATATATCTTAAGTTGTCGTACGACGTTCAAAGGACTCGGACGAATTCATTATGTTTATTATGGAGATTTAAAGTTTCGTACGGTGATGTATGGTGTTCTTAGGAGTTGTAACACGTCCTACAATACTCTAACGTGCTTTTCTTGTTGCTAATGTAGCAAACTGAGCCGTAAAATCTACTGAGTTGTCATATGATGTTTAAAGGACCTGGACGAATTCATTAGGTTTAGTATGGAATTTTAAGGATTCTTACGGTGTTTTAAGGTGTTGTTTGGAGTTATAAGGGGTCCTACATTATACTAGCGTGTTTTTCATGGTGCTAATATGGCATACAAAATCATAAGATGCCCAAACTTGTCGAACAATGTTCAAAGGACTCGGACGAATTCATTAGGTGTATTATGGAGTTTTAAGGTTTCGTACGGTGATGTAAGGTGTTCATAGGAGTTGTAAGGCGTCCTACATTGTACTAACGTTCTTTTCGAGATGCTAATGTGGCATAAAGAGTCGTAAGATGTCCTAAGTTCTCGTACGATGTTCAAAGGACTCGTACGAACTCATTAGGTTTATTATGGAGTTTTAAGGTTTCGTACGGTGATGTAAGGTGTTCATAGGAGTTGTAAGGTGCCCTACATTGAACTAACGTTCTTTTCGAGTTGCTAATGTGGCATAAAGAGTCGTAAGATGTCCTAAGTTCTCGTATAATGTTCAAAGGACTCGTACGAACTCATTAGGTTTATTACGGAGTTTTAAGGTTTCGTACGGTGTTGTTAGGAGTCGTAAGGCGTCCAATGTTATACAAACGTGCTTTTCAAGGTGCTAATATGGAATACACAGTCGTTAGATATCTTAAGTTGCCTTACGACTTTCAAAGGACTCGGACGAATTCATTAGGTTTATTATGGAGATTTAAAGTTTCGTACGGTGATGTATGGTGTTCTTAGGAGTTGTAAGGCGTCCTACATTGTACTAACGTACTTTTCGAGATGCTAATGTGGCATAAAGAGTCGTAAGATGTCCTAAGTTCTCGTACGATGTTCAAAGGACTCGTACGAACTCATTAGGTTTATTATTGAGTTTTAAGGTTTCGTACGTTGATGTAAGGTGTTCACAGGAGTTTTAAGGCGCCCTACATTGTACTAACGTTCTTTTCGAGTTGCTAATGTGGCATAAAGAGTCGTAAGATGTCCTAAGTTCTCGCACGATGTTCAATGGACTCGTACGAACTCATTAGGTTTATTATGGAGTTTTAAGGTTTCGTACGGTGTTGTTAGGAGTCGTAAGGCGTCCAATGTTATACAAACGTGCTTTTCAAGGTGCTAATATGGAATACAGAGTCGTTATATATCTTAAGTTGTCGTACGACGTTCAAAGGACTCGGACGAATTCATTAGGTTTATTATGGAGATTTAAAGTTTCGTACGGTGATGTATGGTGTTTTAGGAGTTGTAACACGTCCTACAATACTCTAACGTGCTTTTCTTGTTGCTAATGTAGCAAACTGAGCCATAAAATCTACTGAGTTGTCATATGATGTTTAAAGGACCTGGACGAATTCATTAGGTTTAGTATGGAATTTTAAGGATTCTTACGGTGTTTTAAGGTGTCGTTTGGAGTTTTAAGGTGTCCTACATTATACTAGCGTGTTTTTCATGGTGCTAATATGGCATACAAAATCATAAGATGCCCAAACTTGTCGTACGATGTTCATAGACTCGGACGAATTCATTAGGTGTATTATGGAGTTTTAAGGTTTCGTACGGTGATGTAAGGTGTTCATAGGAGTTGTAAGGCGTCCTACATTGTACTAACGTTCTTTTCGAGATGCTAATGTGGCATAAAGAGTCGTAAGATGTCCTAAGTTCTCGTACGATGTTCAAAGGACTCGTACGAACTCATTAGGTTTATTATGGAGTTTTAAGGTTTCGTACGGTGATGTAAGGTGTTCATAGGAGTTGTAAGGCGCCCTACATTGTACTAACGTTCTTTTCGAGTTGCTAATGTGGCATAAAGAGTCGTAAGATGTCCTAAGTTCTCGTACGATGTTCAAAGGACTCGTACGAACTCATTAGGTTTATTATGGAGTTTTAAGGTTTCGTACGGTGTTGTTAGGAGTCGTAAGGCGTCCAATGTTATACAAACGTGCTTTTCAAGGTGCTAATATGGAATACATAGTCGTTAGATATCTTAAGTTGCCTTACGACGTTCAAAGGACTAGGACGAATTCATTAGGTTTATTATGGAGATTTAAAGTTTCGTACGGTGATGTATGGTGTTCTTAGGAGTTGTATGGCGTCCTACATTGTACTAACGTTCTTTTCGAGATGCTAATGTGGCATAAAGAGTCGTAAGATGTCCTAAGTTCTCATACGATGTTCAAAGGACTCGTATGAACTCATTAGGTTTTATTATGGAGTTTTAAGGTTTCGTACGTTGATGTAAGGTGTTCACAGGAGTTTTAAGGCGCCCTACATTGTACTAAGGTTCTTTTCGAGTTGCTAATGTGGCATAAAGAGTCGTAAGATGTCCTAAGTTCGTACGATATTCAAAGGTCTCGTACGAACTCATTAGGTTTATTATGGAGTTTTAAGGTTTCGTACGGTGTTGTTAGGAGTCGTAAGGCGTCCAATGGTATACAAACGTGCTTTTCAAGGTGCTAATATGGAATACAGAGTCGTTAGATATCTTAAGTTGTCGTACGACGTTCAAAGGACTCGGACGAAATCATTAGGTTTATTATGGAGATTTAAAGTTTCGTACGGTGATGTATGGTGTTCTTAGGAGTTGTAACACGTCCTACAATACTCTAACGTGCTTTTCTTGTTGCTAATGTAGCAAACTGAGCCGTAACATCTACTGAGTTGTCATATGATGTTCAAAGGACCTGGACGAATTCATTAGGTTTAGTATGGAATTTTAAGGATTCTTACGGTGTTTTAAGGTGTTGTTTGGAGTTTTAAGGTGTCCTACAATATACTAGCGTGTTTTTCATGGTGCTAATATGGCATACAAAATCATAAGATGCCCAAACTTGTCGTACGATGTTCATAGACTCGGACGAATTCATTAGGTGTATTATGGAGTTTTAAGGTTTCGTACGGTGATGTAAGGTGTTCATAGGAGTTGTAAGGCGTCCTACATTGTACTAACGTTCTTTTCGAGATGCTAATGTGGCATAAAGAGTCGTAAGATGTCCAAAGTTCTCGTACGATGTTCAAAGGACTCGTACGAACTCATTAGGTTTATTATGGAGTTTTAAGGTTTCGTACGGTGATGTAAGGTGTTCATAGGAGTTGTAAGGCGCCCTACATTGTACTAACGTTCTTTTCGAGTTGCTAATGCGGCATAAAGAGTCGTAAGATGTCCTAAGTTATGGTACGATGTTCAAAGGACTCGTACGAACTCATTAGGTTTATTATGGAGTTTTAAGGTTTCGTACGGTGTTGTTAGGAGTCGTAAGGCGTCCAATGTTATACTAACGTGCTTTTCAAGGTGCTAATATGGAATACAGAGTCGTTAGATATCTTAAGTTGCCGTACGACGTTCAAAGGACTTTGACGAATTCATTAGGTTTATTATGGAGATTTAAAGTTTCGTACGGTGATGTATGGTGTTCTTAGGAGTTGTAACACGTCCTACAATACTCTAACGTGCTTTTCTTGTTGCTAATGTAGCAAACTGAGCCGTAACATCTACTGAGTTGTCATATGATGTTCAAAGGACCTGGACGAATTTATTAGGTTTAGTATGGAATTTTAAGGATTCTTACGGTGTTTTAAGGTGTTGTTTGGAGTTTTAAGGTGTCCTATAATATACTAGCGTGTTTTTCATGGTGCTAATATGGCATACAAAATCATAAGATGCCCAAACTTGCCGTACGATGTTCAAAGGACTCGGACGAATTCATTAGGTGTATTATGGAGTTTTAAGGTTTCGTACGGTGATGTAAGGTGTTCATAGGAGTTGTAAGGCGTCCTACATTGTACTAACGTTCTTTTCGAGATGCTAATGTGGCATAAAGAGTCGTAAGATGTCCTAAGTTCTCGTACGATGTTCAAAGGACTCGTACGAACTCATTAGGTTTATTATTGAGTTTTAAGGTTTCGTACGGTGATGTAAGGTGTTAATAGGAGTTGTAAGGCGCCCTACATTGTACTAACGTTCTTTTCGAGTTGCTAATGTGGCATAAAGAGTCGTAAGATGTCCTAAGTTCTCGTACGATGTTCAAAGGACTCGTACGAACTCATTAGGTTTATTATGGAGTTTTAAGGTTTCGTACGGTGTTGTTAGGAGTCGTAGGGCGTCCAATGTTATACAAACGTGCTTTTCAAGGTGCTAATATGGAATACAGAGTCGTTAGATATCTTAAGTTGCCTTACGACGCTCAAAGGACTAGGACGAATTCATTAGGTTTATTATGGAGATTTAAAGTTTCGTACGGGTATGTATGGTGTTCTTAGGAGTTGTATGGCGTCCTACATTGTACTAACGTTCTTTTCGAGATGCTAATGTGGCATAAAGAGTCGTAAGATGTCCCTAAGTTCTCATACGATGTTCAAAGGACTCATACGAACTCATTTTGTTTATTATGGAGTTTTAAGGTTTCGTACATTGATGTAAGGTGTTCACAGGAGTTTAAAGGCGCCCTACATTGTACTAACGTTCTTTTCGAGTTGCAAATGTGGCATAAAGATTCGTAAGATGTCCTAAGTTCGTACGATGTTCAAAGGTCTCGTACGAACTCATTAGGTTTATTATGGAGTTTTAAGGTTTCGTACGGTGTTGTTAGGAGTGGTAAGGCGTCCAATGTTCTACAAACTTGCTTTTCAAGGTGCTAATATGGAATACAGAGTCGTTAGATATCTTAAGTTGTCGTACGACGTTCAAAGGACTTTGACGAATTCATTAGATTTATTATAGAGATTTAAAGTTTCGTACGGTGATGTATGTTGTTCTTAGGAGTTGTAACACGTCCTACAATACTCTAACGTTCTTTTCTTGTTGCTAATGTAGCCAACTGAGCCGTAACATCTACTGAGTTGACATATGATGTTCAAAGGACCTGGACGAATTTATTAGGTTTAGTATGGAATTTTAAGGATTCTTACGGTGTTTTAAGGTGTTGTTTGGAGTTTTAAGGTGTCCTACAATATACTAGCGTGTTTTTCATGGTGCTAATATGGCATACAAAATCATAAGATGCCCAAACTTGTCGTACGATGTTCAAAGGACTCGGACGAATTCATTAGGTGTATTATGGAGTTTTAAGGTTTCGTACGGTGATGTAAGGTGTTCATAGAGGTTGTAAGGCGTCCTACATTGTACTAACGTTCTTTTCGAGTTGCTAATGTGGCATAAAGAGTCGTAAGATGTCCTAAGTTCTCGCACGATGTTCAATGGACTCGTACGAACTCATTAGGTTTATTATGGAGTTTTAAGGTTTCGTACGGTGTTGTTAGGAGTCGTAAGGCGTCCAATGTTATACAAACGTGCTTTTCAAGGTGCTAATATGGAATACATAGTCGTTAGATATCTTAAGTTGCCTTACGACGTTCAAAGGACTAGGACGAATTCATTAGGTTTATTATGGAGATTTAAAGTTTCGTACGGTGATGTATGGTGTTCTTAGGAGTTGTATGGCGTCCTACATTGTACTAACGTTCTTTTCGAGATGCTAATGTGGCATAAAGAGTCGTAAGATGTCCTAAGTTCTCATACGATGTTCAAAGGACTCGTATGAACTCATTAGGTTTTATTATGGAGTTTTAAGGTTTCGTACGTTGATGTAAGGTGTTCACAGGAGTTTTAAGGCGCCCTACATTGTACTAAGGTTCTTTTCGAGTTGCTAATGTGGCATAAAGAGTCGTAAGATGTCCTAAGTTCGTACGATATTCAAAGGTCTCGTACGAACTCATTAGGTTTATTATGGAGTTTTAAGGTTTCGTACGGTGTTGTTAGGAGTCGTAAGGCGTCCAATGGTATACAAACGTGCTTTTCAAGGTGCTAATATGGAATACAGAGTCGTTAGATATCTTAAGTTGTCGTACGACGTTCAAAGGACTCTGACGAATTCATTAGGTTTATTATGGAGATTTAAAGTTTCGTACGGTGATGTATGGTGTTCTTAGGAGTTGTATGGCGTCCTACATTGTACTAACGTTCTTTTCGAGATGCTAATGTGGCATAAAGAGTCGTAAGATGTCCTAAGTTCTCATACGATGTTCAAAGGACTCGTATGAACTCATTAGGTTTTATTATGGAGTTTTAAGGTTTCGTACGTTGATGTAAGGTGTTCACAGGAGTTTTAAGGCGCCCTACATTGTACTAAGGTTCTTTTCGAGTTGCTAATGTGGCATAAAGAGTCGTAAGATGTCCTAAGTTCGTACGATATTCAAAGGTCTCGTACGAACTCATTAGGTTTATTATGGAGTTTTAAGGTTTCGTACGGTGTTGTTAGGAGTCGTAAGGCGTCCAATGGTATACAAACGTGCTTTTCAAGGTGCTAATATGGAATACAGAGTCGTTAGATATCTTAAGTTGTCGTACGACGTTCAAAGGACTCTGACGAATTCATTAGGTTTATTATGGAGATTTAAAGTTTCGTACGGTGATGTATGGTGTTCTTAGGAGTTGTAACACGTCCTACAATACTCTAACGTGCTTTTCTTGTTGCTAATGTAGCAAACTGAGCCGTAACATCTACTGAGTTGTCATATGATGTTCAAAGGACCTGGACGAATTCATTAGGTTTAGTATGGAATTTTAAGGATTCTTACGGTGTTTTAAGGTGTTGTTTGGAGTTTTAAGGTGTCCTATAATATACTAGCGTGTTTTTCATGGTGCTAATATGGCATACAAAATCATAAGATGCCCAAACTTGCCGTACGATGTTCAAAGGACTCGGACGAATTCATTAGGTGTATTATGGAGTTTTAAGGTTTCGTACGGTGATGTAAGGTGTTCATAGGAGTTGTAAGGCGTCCTACATTGTACTAACGTTCTTTTCGAGATGCTAATGTGGCATAAAGAGTCGTAAGATGTCCTAAGTTCTCGTACGATGTTCAAAGGACTCGTACGAACTCATTAGGTTTATTATTGAGTTTTAAGGTTTCGTACGGTGATGTAAGGTGTTAATAGGAGTTGTAAGGCGCCCTACATTGTACTAACGTTCTTTTCGAGTTGCTAATGTGGCATAAAGAGTCGTAAGATGTCCTAAGTTCTCGTACGATGTTCAAAGGACTCGTACGAACTCATTAGGTTTATTATCGAGTTTTAAGGTTTCGTACGGTGTTGTTAGGAGTCGTAGGGCGTCCAATGTTATACAAACGTGCTTTTCAAGGTGCTAATATGGAATACAGAGTCGTTAGATATCTTAAGTTGCCTTACGACGCTCAAAGGACTAGGACGAATTCATTAGGTTTATTATGGAGATTTAAAGTTTCGTACGGGTATGTATGGTGTTCTTAGGAGTTGTATGGCGTCCTACATTGTACTAACGTTCTTTTCGAGATGCTAATGTGGCATAAAGAGTCGTAAGATGTCCCTAAGTTCTCATACGATGTTCAAAGGACTCATACGAACTCATTATGTTTATTATGGAGTTTTAAGGTTTCGTACATTGATGTAAGGTGTTCACAGGAGTTTAAAGGCGCCCTACATTGTACTAACGTTCTTTTCGAGTTGCAAATGTGGCATAAAGATTCGTAAGATGTCCTAAGTTCGTACGATGTTCAAAGGTCTCGTACGAACTCATTAGGTTTATTATGGAGTTTTAAGGTTTCGTACGGTGTTGTTAGGAGTGGTAAGGCGTCCAATGTTCTACAAACTTGCTTTTCAAGGTGCTAATATGGAATACAGAGTCGTTAGATATCTTAAGTTGCCTTACGACGTTCAAAGGACTAGGACGAATTCATTAGGTTTATTATGGAGATTTAAAGTTTCGTACGGTGATGTATGGTGTTCTTAGGAGTTGTATGGCGTCCTACATTGTACTAACGTTCTTTTCGAGATGCTAATGTGGCATAAAGAGTCGTAAGATGTCCTAAGTTCTCATACGATGTTCAAAGGACTCGTATGAACTCATTAGGTTTTATTATGGAGTTTTAAGGTTTCGTACGTTGATGTAAGGTGTTCACAGGAGTTTTAAGGCGCCCTACATTGTACTAAGGTTCTTTTCGAGTTGCTAATGTGGCATAAAGAGTCGTAAGATGTCCTAAGTTCGTACGATATTCAAAGGTCTCGTACGAACTCATTAGGTTTATTATGGAGTTTTAAGGTTTCGTACGGTGTTGTTAGGAGTCGTAAGGCGTCCAATGGTATACAAACGTGCTTTTCAAGGTGCTAATATGGAATACAGAGTCGTTAGATATCTTAAGTTGTCGTACGACGTTCAAAGGACTCGGACGAAATCATTAGGTTTATTATGGAGATTTAAAGTTTCGTACGGTGATGTATGGTGTTCTTAGGAGTTGTAACACGTCCTACAATACTCTAACGTGCTTTTCTTGTTGCTAATGTAGCAAACTGAGCCGTAACATCTACTGAGTTGTCATATGATGTTCAAAGGACCTGGACGAATTCATTAGGTTTAGTATGGAATTTTAAGGATTCTTACGGTGTTTTAAGGTGTTGTTTGGAGTTTTAAGGTGTCCTACAATATACTAGCGTGTTTTTCATGGTGCTAATATGGCATACAAAATCATAAGATGCCCAAACTTGTCGTACGATGTTCATAGACTCGGACGAATTCATTAGGTGTATTATGGAGTTTTAAGGTTTCGTACGGTGATGTAAGGTGTTCATAGGAGTTGTAAGGCGTCCTACATTGTACTAACGTTCTTTTCGAGATGCTAATGTGGCATAAAGAGTCGTAAGATGTCCAAAGTTCTCGTACGATGTTCAAAGGACTCGTACGAACTCATTAGGTTTATTATGGAGTTTTAAGGTTTCGTACGGTGATGTAAGGTGTTCATAGGAGTTGTAAGGCGCCCTACATTGTACTAACGTTCTTTTCGAGTTGCTAATGCGGCATAAAGAGTCGTAAGATGTCCTAAGTTATGGTACGATGTTCAAAGGACTCGTACGAACTCATTAGGTTTATTATGGAGTTTTAAGGTTTCGTACGGTGTTGTTAGGAGTCGTAAGGCGTCCAATGTTATACTAACGTGCTTTTCAAGGTGCTAATATGGAATACAGAGTCGTTAGATATCTTAAGTTGCCGTACGACGTTCAAAGGACTTTGACGAATTCATTAGGTTTATTATGGAGATTTAAAGTTTCGTACGGTGATGTATGGTGTTCTTAGGAGTTGTAACACGTCCTACAATACTCTAACGTGCTTTTCTTGTTGCTAATGTAGCAAACTGAGCCGTAACATCTACTGAGTTGTCACATGATGTTCAAAGGACCTGGACGAATTCATTAGGTTTAGTATGGAATTTTAAGGATTCTTACGGTGTTTTAAGGTGTTGTTTGGAGTTTTAAGGTGTCCTATAATATACTAGCGTGTTTTTCATGGTGCTAATATGGCATACAAAATCATAAGATGCCCAAACTTGCCGTACGATGTTCAAAGGACTCGGACGAATTCATTAGGTGTATTATGGAGTTTTAAGGTTTCGTACGGTGATGTAAGGTGTTCATAGGAGTTGTAAGGCGTCCTACATTGTACTAACGTTCTTTTCGAGATGCTAATGTGGCATAAAGAGTCGTAAGATGTCCTAAGTTCTCGTACGATGTTCAAAGGACTCGTACGAACTCATTAGGTTTATTATTGAGTTTTAAGGTTTCGTACGGTGATGTAAGGTGTTAATAGGAGTTGTAAGGCGCCCTACATTGTACTAACGTTCTTTTCGAGTTGCTAATGTGGCATAAAGAGTCGTAAGATGTCCTAAGTTCTCGTACGATGTTCAAAGGACTCGTACGAACTCATTAGGTTTATTATGGAGTTTTAAGGTTTCGTACGGTGTTGTTAGGAGTCGTAGGGCGTCCAATGTTATACAAACGTGCTTTTCAAGGTGCTAATATGGAATACAGAGTCGTTAGATATCTTAAGTTGCCTTACGACGCTCAAAGGACTAGGACGAATTCATTAGGTTTATTATGGAGATTTAAAGTTTCGTACGGGTATGTATGGTGTTCTTAGGAGTTGTATGGCGTCCTACATTGTACTAACGTTCTTTTCGAGATGCTAATGTGGCATAAAGAGTCGTAAGATGTCCCTAAGTTCTCATACGATGTTCAAAGGACTCATACGAACTCATTATGTTTATTATGGAGTTTTAAGGTTTCGTACATTGATGTAAGGTGTTCACAGGAGTTTAAAGGCGCCCTACATTGTACTAACGTTCTTTTCGAGTTGCAAATGTGGCATAAAGATTCGTAAGATGTCCTAAGTTCGTACGATGTTCAAAGGTCTCGTACGAACTCATTAGGTTTATTATGGAGTTTTAAGGTTTCGTACGGTGTTGTTAGGAGTGGTAAGGCGTCCAATGTTCTACAAACTTGCTTTTCAAGGTGCTAATATGGAATACAGAGTCGTTAGATATCTTAAGTTGTCGTACGACGTTCAAAGGACTTTGACGAATTCATTAGGTTTATTATGGAGATTTAAAGTTTCGTACGGTGATGTATGTTGTTCTTAGGAGTTGTAACACGTCCTACAATACTCTAACGTTCTTTTCTTGTTGCTAATGTAGCCAACTGAGCCGTAACATCTACTGAGTTGACATATGATGTTCAAAGGACCTGGACGAATTTATTAGGTTTAGTATGGAATTTTAAGGATTCTTACGGTGTTTTAAGGTGTTGTTTGGAGTTTTAAGGTGTCCTACAATATACTAGCGTGTTTTTCATGGTGCTAATATGGCATACAAAATCATAAGATGCCCAAACTTGTCGTACGATGTTCAAAGGACTCGGACGAATTCATTAGGTGTATTATGGAGTTTTAAGGTTTCGTACGGTGATGTAAGGTGTTCATAGAGGTTGTAAGGCGTCCTACATTGTACTAACGTTCTTTTCGAGTTGCTAATGTGGCATAAAGAGTCGTAAGATGTCCTAAGTTCTCGTACGATGTTCAAAGGACTCGTACGAACACATAGGTTTATTATGGAGTTTTAAGGTTTCGTACGGTGTTGTTAGGAGTCGTAAGGCGTCCAATGTTATACAAACGTGCTTTTCAAGGTGCTAATATGGAATACAGAGTCGTTAGATATCTTAAGTTGCCTTACGACGTTCAAACGACTCGGACGAATTCATTAGGTTTATTATGGAGATTTAAAGTTTCGTACGGTGATGTATGGTGTTCTTAGGAGTTATAAGGCGTCCTACATTGTACTAACGTTCTTTTCGAGATGCTAATGTGGCATAAAGAGTCGTAAGATGTCCTAAGTTCTCGTACGATGTTCAAAGGACTCGTACGAACTCATTAGGTTTGTTATGGAGTTTTAAGGTTTCGTACGGTGATGTAAGGTGTTCATAGGAGTTGTAAGGCGCCCTACATTGTACTAACGTTCTTTTCGAGTTGCTAATGTGGCATAAAGTGTCGTAAGATGTCCTAAGTTATCGTACGATGTTCAAAGGACTCGTACGAACTCATTAGGTTTATTATGGAGTTTTAAGGTTTCGTACGGTGTTGTTAGGAGTCGTAAGGCGTCCAATGTTCTACAAACGTGCTTTTCAAGGTGCTAATATGGAATACAGAGTCGTTAGATATCTTAAGTTGCCGTACGACGTTCAAAGGACTCTGACAAATTTATTAGGTTTATTATGGAGATTTAAAATTTCGTACGGTGATGTATGGTGTTCTTAGGAGTTGTAACACGTCCTACAATACTCTAACGTGCTTTTATTGTTGCTAATGTAGCAAACTGAGCCGTAACATCTACTGAGTTGTCATATGATGTTCAAAGGACCTGGACGAATTTATTAGGTTTAGTATGGAATTTTAAGGATTCTTACGGTGTTTTAAGGTGTTGTTTGGAGTTTTAAGGTGTCCTACAATATACTAGCGTGTTTTTCATGGTGCTAATATGGCATACAAAATCATAAGATGCCCAAACTTGTCGTACGATGTTCAAAGGACTCGGACGAATTCATTAGGTGTATTATGGAGTTTTAAGGTTTCGTACGGTGATGTAAGGTGTTCATAGAGGTTGTAAGGCGTCCTACATTGTACTAACGTTCTTTTCGAGTTGCTAATGTGGCATAAAGAGTCGTAAGATGTCCTAAGTTCTCGTACGATGTTCAAAGGACTCGTACGAACACATAGGTTTATTATGGAGTTTTAAGGTTTCGTACGGTGTTGTTAGGAGTCGTAAGGCGTCCAATGTTATACAAACGTGCTTTTCAAGGTGCTAATATGGAATACAGAGTCGTTAGATATCTTAAGTTGCCTTACGACGTTCAAACGACTCGGACGAATTCATTAGGTTTATTATGGAGATTTAAAGTTTCGTACGGTGATGTATGGTGTTCTTAGGAGTTATAAGGTGTCCTACATTGTACTAACGTTCTTTTCGAGATGCTAATGTGGCATAAAGAGTCGTAAGATGTCCTAAGTTCTCGTACGATGTTCAAAGGACTCGTACGAACTCATTAGGTTTGTTATGGAGTTTTAAGGTTTCGTACGGTGATGTAAGGTGTTCATAGGAGTTGTAAGGCGCCCTACATTGTACTAACGTTCTTTTCGAGTTGCTAATGTGGCATAAAGTATCGTAAGATGTCCTAAGTTATCGTACGATGTTCAAAGGACTCGTACGAACTCATTAGGTTTATTATGGAGTTTTAAGGTTTCGTACGGTGTTGTTAGGAGTCGTAAGGCGTCCAATGTTCTACAAACGTGCTTTTCAAGGTGCTAATATGGAATACAGAGTCGTTAGATATCTTAAGTTGCCGTACGACGTTCAAAGGACTCTGACAAATTCATTAGGTTTATTATGGAGATTTAAAATTTCGTACGGTGATGTATGGTGTTCTTAGGAGTTGTAACACGTCCTACAATACTCTAACGTGCTTTTATTGTTGCTAATGTAGCAAACTGAGCCGTAACATCTACTGAGTTGTCATATGATGTTCAAAGGACCTGGACGAATTCATTAGGTTTAGTATGGAATTTTAAGGATTCTTACGGTGTTTTAAGGTGTTGTTTGGAGTTTAAGGTGTCCTACATTATACTAGCGTGTTTTTCATGGTGCTAATATGGCATACAAAATCATAAGATGCCCAAACTTGTCGTACGATGTTCAAAGGACTCGGACGAATTCATTAGGTGTATTATTGAGTTTTAAGGTTTCGTACGGTGATGTAACGTGTTCATAGAGGTTGTAAGGCGTCCTACATTGTACTAACGTTCTTTTCGAGTTGCTAATGTGGCATAAAGAGTCGTAAGATGTCCTAAGTTCTCGTACGATGTTTAAAGGACTCGTACGAACTCATTAGGTTTATTATGGAGTTTTAAGGTTTCGTACGGTGTTGTTAGGAGTCGTAAGGCGTCCAATGTTCTACAAACGTGCTTTTCAAGGTGCTAATATGGAATATAGAGTCGTTAGATATCTTAAGTTGCCTTACGACGTTCAAAGGACTAGGACGAATTCATTAGGTTTATTATGGAGATTTAAAGTTTCGTACGGTGATGTATGGTGTTCTTAGGAGTTTTATGGCATCCTACATTGTACTAACGTTCTTTTCGAGATGCTAATGTGGCATAAAGAGTCTTAAGATGTCCTAAGTTCTCATACGATGTTCAAAGGACTCGAACGAACTCATTATGTTTATTATGGAGTTTTAAGGTTTCGTACGTTGATGTAAGGTGTTCACATGAGTTTTAAGGCGCCCTACATTGTACTAACGTTCTTTTCGAGTTGCTAATGTGGAATAAAGAGTCGTAAGATGTCCTAAGTTCGTACGATGTTCAAAGGTCTCGTACGAACTCATTAGGTTTATTATGGAGTTTTAAGGTTTCGTACGGTGTTGTTAGGAGTCGTAAGGCGTCCAATGTTCTACAAACGTGCTTTTCAAGGTGCTAATATGGAATACAGAGTCGTTAGATATCTTAAGTTGCCGTACGACGTTCAAAGGACTTTGACGAATTCATTAGGTTTATTATGGAGAATTAAAATTTCGTACGGTGATGTATGGTGTTCTTAGGAGTTGTAACACGTCCTACAATACTCTAACGTGCTTTTATTGTTGCTAATGTAGCAAACTGAGCCGTAACATCTACTGAGTTGTCATATGATGTTCAAAGGACCTGGACGAATTCATTAGGTTTAGTATGGAATTTTAAGGATTCTTACGGTGTTTTAAGGTGTTGTTTGGAGTTTTAAGGTGTCCTACATTATACTAGCGTGTTTTTCATGGTGCTAATATGGCATACAAAATCATAAGATGCCCAAACTTGTCGTACGATGTTCAAAGGACTCGGACGAATTCATTAGGTGTATTATTGAGTTTTAAGGTTTCGTACGGTGATGTAACGTGTTCATAGAGGTTGTAAGGCGTCCTACATTGTACTAACGTTCTTTTCGAGTTGCTAATGTGGCATAAAGAGTCGTAAGATGTCCTAAGTTCTCGTACGATGTTCAAAGGACTCGTACGAACTCATAGGTTTATTATGGAGTTTTAAGGTTTCGTACGGTGTTGTTAGGAGTCGTAAGGCGTCCAATGTTATACAAACGTGCTTTTCAAGGTGCTAATATGGAATACAGAGTCGTTAGATATCTTAAGTTGCCTTACGACGTTCAAACGACTCGGACGAATTCATTAGGTTTATTATGGAGATTTAAAGTTTCGTACGGTGATGTATGGTGTTCTTAGGAGTTATAAGGCGTCCTACATTGTACTAACGTTCTTTTCGAGATGCTAATGTGGCATAAAGAGTCGTAAGATGTCCTAAGTTCTCGTACGATGTTCAAAGGACTCGTACGAACTCATTAGGTTTGTTATGGAGTTTTAAGGTTTCGTACGGTGATGTAAGGTGTTCATAGGAGTTGTAAGGCGCCCTACATTGTACTAACGTTCTTTTCGAGTTGCTAATGTGGCATAAAGTGTCGTAAGATGTCCTAAGTTATCGTACGATGTTCAAAGGACTCGTACGAACTCATTAGGTTTATTATGGAGTTTTAAGGTTTCGTACGGTGTTGTTAGGAGTCGTAAGGCGTCCAATGTTCTACAAACGTGCTTTTCAAGGTGCTAATATGGAATACAGAGTCGTTAGATATCTTAAGTTGCCGTACGACGTTCAAAGGACTCTGACAAATTCATTAGGTTTATTATGGAGATTTAAAATTTCGTACGGTGATGTATGGTGTTCTTAGGAGTTGTAACACGTCCTACAATACTCTAACGTGCTTTTATTGTTGCTAATGTAGCAAACTGAGCCGTAACATCTACTGAGTTGTCATATGATGTTCAAAGGACCTGGACGAATTCATTAGGTTTAGTATGGAATTTTAAGGATTCTTACGGTGTTTTAAGGTGTTGTTTGGAGTTTAAGGTGTCCTACATTATACTAGCGTGTTTTTCATGGTGCTAATATGGCATACAAAATCATAAGATGCCCAAACTTGTCGTACGATGTTCAAAGGACTCGGACGAATTCATTAGGTGTATTATTGAGTTTTAAGGTTTCGTACGGTGATGTAACGTGTTCATAGAGGTTGTAAGGCGTCCTACATTGTACTAACGTTCTTTTCGAGTTGCTAATGTGGCATAAAGAGTCGTAAGATGTCCTAAGTTCTCGTACGATGTTTAAAGGACTCGTACGAACTCATTAGGTTTATTATGGAGTTTTAAGGTTTCGTACGGTGTTGTTAGGAGTCGTAAGGCGTCCAATGTTCTACAAACGTGCTTTTCAAGGTGCTAATATGGAATATAGAGTCGTTAGATATCTTAAGTTGCCTTACGACGTTCAAAGGACTAGGACGAATTCATTAGGTTTATTATGGAGATTTAAAGTTTCGTACGGTGATGTATGGTGTTCTTAGGAGTTTTATGGCATCCTACATTGTACTAACGTTCTTTTCGAGATGCTAATGTGGCATAAAGAGTCTTAAGATGTCCTAAGTTCTCATACGATGTTCAAAGGACTCGAACGAACTCATTATGTTTATTATGGAGTTTTAAGGTTTCGTACGTTGATGTAAGGTGTTCACATGAGTTTTAAGGCGCCCTACATTGTACTAACGTTCTTTTCGAGTTGCTAATGTGGCATAAAGAGTCGTAAGATGTCCTAAGTTCGTACGATGTTCAAAGGTCTCGTACGAACTCATTAGGTTTATTATGGAGTTTTAAGGTTTCGTACGGTGTTGTTAGGAGTCGTAAGGCGTCCAATGTTCTACAAACGTGCTTTTCAAGGTGCTAATATGGAATACAGAGTCGTTAGATATCTTAAGTTGCCGTACGACGTTCAAAGGACTTTGACGAATTCATTAGGTTTATTATGGAGAATTAAAATTTCGTACGGTGATGTATGGTGTTCTTAGGAGTTGTAACACGTCCTACAATACTCTAACGTGCTTTTATTGTTGCTAATGTAGCAAACTGAGCCGTAACATCTACTGAGTTGTCATATGATGTTCAAAGGACCTGGACGAATTCATTAGGTTTAGTATGGAATTTTAAGGATTCTTACGGTGTTTTAAGGTGTTGTTTGGAGTTTTAAGGTGTCCTACATTATACTAGCGTGTTTTTCATGGTGCTAATATGGCATACAAAATCATAAGATGCCCAAACTTGTCGTACGATGTTCAAAGGACTCGGACGAATTCATTAGGTGTATTATTGAGTTTTAAGGTTTCGTACGGTGATGTAACGTGTTCATAGAGGTTGTAAGGCGTCCTACATTGTACTAACGTTCTTTTCGAGTTGCTAATGTGGCATAAAGAGTCGTAAGATGTCCTAAGTTCTCGTACGATGTTCAAAGGACTCGTACGAACTCATTAGGTTTATTATGGAGTTTTAAGGTTTCGTACGGTGTTGTTAGGAGTCGTAAGGCGTCCAATGTTCTACAAACGTGCTTTTCAAGGTGCTAATATGGAATACAAAGTCGTTAGATATCTTAAGTTGCCTTACGACGTTCAAAGGACTCGGACGAATTCATTAGGTTTATTATGGAGATTTAAAGTTTCGTACGGTGATGTATGGTGTTCTTAGGAGTTGTAAGGCGTCATACGTTGTACTAACGTTCTTTTCGAGATGCTAATGTGGCATAAAGAGTTGTAAGATGTCCTAAGTTCTCGCATGATGTTCAAAGGACTCGTACGAACTCATTAGGTTTATTATGGAGTTTTAAGGTTTCCTACGTTGATGTAAGGTGTTCACAGGAGTATTAAGGCGCCCTACATTGTACTAACGTTCTTTTCGAATTGCTAATGTGGCATAAAGAGTCGTAAGATGTCCTAAGTTATCGTACGATGTTCAAAGGACTCGTACGAACTCATTAGGTTTATTATGGAGATTTAAAGTTTCGTACGGTGATGTATGGTGTTCTTAGGAGTTGTATGGCATCCTACATGGTACTAACGTTCTTTTCGAGATGCTAATGTGGCATAAAGAGTCTTAAGATGTCCTAAGTTCTCATACGATGTTCAAAGGACTCGTACGAACTCATTATGTTTATTATGGTGTTTTAAGGTTTCGTACGTTGATGTAAGGTGTTCACATGAGTTTTAAGGCGCCCTACATTGTACTAACGTTCTTTTCGAGTTGCTAATGTGGCATAAAGAGTCGTAAGATGTCCTAAGTTCGTACGATGTTCAAAGGTCTCGTACGAACTCATTAGGTTTATTATGGAGTTTTAAGGTTTCGTACGGTGTTGTTAGGAGTCGTAAGGCGTCCAATGTTCTACAAACGTGCTTTTCAAGGTGCTAATATGGAATACAGAGTCGTTAGATATCTTAAGTTGCCGTACGACGTTCAAAGGACTTTGACGAATTCATTAGGTTTATTATGGAGATTTAAAATTTCGTACGGTGATGTATGGTGTTCTTAGGAGTTGTAACACGTCCTACAATACTCTAACGTGCTTTTATTGTTGCTAATGTAGCAAACTGAGCCGTAACATCTACTGAGTTGTCATATGATGTTCAAAGGACCTGGACGAATTCATTAGGTTTAGTATGGAATTTTAAGGATTCTTACGGTGTTTTAAGGTGTTGTTTGGAGTTTTAAGGTGTCCTACATTATACTAGCGTGTTTTTCATGGTGCTAATATGGCATACAAAATCATAAGATGCCCAAACTTGTCGTACGATGTTCAAAGGACTCGGACGAATTCATTAGGTGTATTATTGAGTTTTAAGGTTTCGTACGATGATGTAAGGTGTTCATAGGAGTTGTAAGGCGTCCTACATTGTACTAACGTTCTTTTCGAGATGATAATGTGGCATAAAGAGTCCTAAGATGTCCTAAGTTCTCGTACGATGTTCAAAGGACTCGTACGAACTCATTAGGTTTATTATTGAGTTTTAAGGTTTCGTACGGTGATGTAAGGTGTTAATAGGAGTTGTAAGGCGCCCTACATTGTACTAACGTTCTTTTCGAGTTGCTAATGTGGCATAAAGAGTCGTAAGATGTCCTAAGTTCTCGTACGATGTTCAAAGGACTCGTACGAACTCATTAGGTTTATTATGGAGTTTTAAGGTTTCGTACGGTGTTGTTAGGAGTCGTAGGGCGTCCAATGTTATACAAACGAGCTTTTCAAGGTGCTAATATGGAATACAGAGTCGTTAGATATCTTAAGTTGCCTTACGACGTTCAAAGGACTAGGACGAATTCATTAGGTTTATTATGGAGATTTAAAGTTTCGTACGGGTATGTATGGTGTTCTTAGGAGTTGTATGGCGTCCTACATTGTACTAACGTTCTTTTCGAGATGCTAATGTGGCATAAAGAGTCGTAAGATGTCCTAAGTTCTCATACGATGTTCAAAGGACTCGTACGAAATCATTATGTTTATTATGGAGTTTTAAGGTTTCGTACGTTGATGTAAGGTGTTCACAGGAGTTTAATGGCGCCCTACATTGTACTAACGTTCTTTTCGAGTTGCTAATGCGGCATAAAGAGTCGTAAGATGTCCTAAGTTATCGTACGATGTTCAAAGGACTCGTACGAACTCATTAGGTTTATTATGGAGTTTTAAGGTTTCGTACGGTGTTGTTAGGAGTCGTAAGGCGTCCAATGTTATACTAACGTGCTTTTCAAGGTGCTAATATGGAATACAGAGTCGTTAGATATCTTAAGTTGCTGTACGACGTTCAAAGGACTTTGACGAATTCATTAGGTTTATTATGGAGATTTAAAGTTTCGTACGGTGATGTATGGTGTTCTTAGGAGTTGTAACACGTCCTACAATACTCTAACGTGCTTTTCTTGTTGCTAATGTAGCAAACTGAGCCGTAACATCTACTGAGTTGTCATATGATGTTCAAAGGACCTGGACGAATTCATTAGGTTTAGTATGGAATTTTAAGGATTCTTACGGTGTTTTAAGGTGTTGTTTGGAGTTTTAAGGTGTCCTACAATATACTAGCGTGTTTTTCATGGTGCTAATATGGCATACAAAATCATAAGATGCCCAAACTTGCCGTACGATGTTCAAAGGACTCGGACGAATTCATTAGGTGTATTATGGAGTTTTAAGGTTTCGTATGGTGATGTAAGGTGTTCATAGGAGTTGTAAGGCGTCCTACATTGTACTAACGTTCTTTTCGAGATGCTAATGTGGCATAAAGAGTCGTAAGATGTCCTAAGTTCTCGTACGATGTTCAAAGGACTCGTACGAACTCATTAGGTTTATTATTGAGTTTTAAGGTTTCGTACGGTGATGTAAGGTGTTAATAGGAGTTGTAAGGCGCCCTACATTGTACTAACGTTCTTTTCGAGTTGCTAATGTGGCATAAAGAGTCGTAAGATGTCCTAAGTTCTCGTACGATGTTCAAAGGACTCGTACGAACTCATTTCGTTTATTATGGAGTTTTAAGGTTTCGTACGGTGTTGTTAGGAGTCGTAAGGCGTCCAATGTTATACAAACATGCTTTTCAAGGTGCTAATATGGAATACAGAGTCGTTAGATATCTTAAGTTGCCTTACGACGCTCAAAGGACTAGGACGAATTCATTAGGTTTATTATGGAGATTTAAAGTTTCGTACGGGTATGTATGGTGTTCTTAGGAGTTGTATGGCGTCCTACATTGTACTAACGTTCTTTTCGAGATGCTAATGTGGCATAAAGAGTCGTAAGATGTCCTAAGTTCTCATACGATGTTCAAAGGACTCGTACGAACTCATTATGTTTATTATGGAGTTTTAAGGTTTCGTACATTGATGTAAGGTGTTCACAGGAGTTTAAAGGCGCCCTACATTGTACTAACGTTCTTTTCGAGTTGCAAATGTGGCATAAAGAGTCGTAAGATGTCCTAAGTTCGTACGATGTTCAAAGGTCTCGTACGAACTCATTAGGTTTATTATGGAGTTTTAAGGTTTCGTACGGTGTTGTTAGGAGTGGTAAGGCGTCCAATGTTCTACAAACTTGCTTTTCAAGGTGCTAATATGGAATACAGAGTCGTTTGATAGTGCTAGAGGGAGCGAGCTTGGATCTAGATCTGAGATTGTTTGGTGATGTTGTTTGCAATCAGTGATGCGGAATCTCACTGATCACGTATTGATGCTTGAATGTTCATGAAGATCAATGCAAAGTATGATGAAGATTATGATAATATGAATAGGTGAATTGTATTAGATCAATGGATGTTACAAGAGAATATGACTAACAAGAATAGGCAACTCCCTTAACAAATGACCTAGGTGATGGTATTTATAGTCCATACCATTCACCTTACAAAGTAACCTAAAAGACGTGCAATTAAGCACAAAACGATTACACAAATATTCTAAGACAAATACAAATTGTGAACGTCTTCACCCGTGCTTGCTCGTGATGAAGCTCGATATCTTCACTCGCTTATATTTGGAAAGTGACATCTTCAAATAACCCCAACAGTACTCCCCCTAAGATGACACTTTACAAATCCGACATATCAGCTTAAATCTTCATGTGGCGAGCATAGAGAGCAACTTAAAGTTTTGGTATGCACTATCTTCAAGAGGACCCAACAGTACTCCCCCTAAGATGATGCTATCGAAACTCTGTCTTTCAACAAGCAATCTGCATCCTTCTCTTCCTTTTGAGTAACATCAGAGACTATGGAAAGAAATAAGCAGAGAGTAGATTCCGGTGAATCTATATATCAGCAACGGGATCTTTTTCAACGGTTGAAGTAGAATGCGAAGACTTCTTTGACTTAGAATACTCCCCCTCAACTTTTTCTTTAGAGGTTAATGGGATCTGTGTATGAGATATTAAGAGGAGGATTCTTAACACTCAGCAATCTGACTTGGAGATCTTTGGACTGGAATCAGGCTTGAACAAGAACATCTTCAAGTCGCGTGGAAGCTTGTTCTGCAATGGAAACTATTCCTGCAACTCAAAGAAAAACATTAAAACTCAGGCAATAATGTGCATTTATCATCAATGTAAAGATTAAGTTCTCAACCGGATGAGATATTGCTTGATGAACAACTCCTACATCAATAACACATGTTAAACTGCCAACACAAAAGAAAAATATTAAAATGACAATCTTTTTGGTGTTTTTGAATTTTTCAATGTTTTTGATATTTTTGGATTTTTCTCTTTACATTCTGAATCTTTAACCTGCAATGAGATCATACCAGCAATTATCCAACACATGTTTTGCAGTTTTGAGAATAGACATTTGAATTGTGAAGTAATTGAGTGATGAATTGTTGAACAAATCAATTAGCTCGAAGTGACACACTTACGTTTTCTATTCTTGATGATCAATTAGGTTGATTAGGAATAAGTTTTGAGTGACTCATACTTTGCACATTAGAAAGTTATACACCTCATCTAAATATCCTGAGAACACCTCAACACGTCAGGTCACTTACAATTACTCAAATGATCAGAATAAAGCGTACAAACAAACGATTCAATCACAAACACAGTTCATACTCATAAATTCTCTTGTATATTGATGATCAAAGCAATTCGTAGTACAAAGTGCAGGAGAAAATAAATCACACACAGTTAATTCTCTCTCTAACAGTGTAAAAGTGATCTAGCCTCTCTCCTAACACACGCACACTACATGCTATAACAAACAAAATGCAAGTTTAAGGAAAATACATAATAAACCCTAAACTATACAAACATATAAACAAAATACAAAGTAAATCTTAACAAGGAAATAACCCTAACAGTACTCCCCCTAAGATTTATCTTTGGATCTTCAAAAATTTCAATCTTTTTCTTCTTTTATCAGCATCAATCTTCAATCTTTTTCTACCATTCTTCTGGTTCTTCTTTCACGTTCAGCAACTCTCGACCCTTGTACTCTTCTTGTTCTTTCAAAGCTTCTTCAATACAGGATTTGAACTTTTCAGCGATCTTAGCTTGTCGAGGCTTGGATTCATTTGTCAGAATTGGCAGAGCATTCATGCGTCTAAGTGAGTCCAAATTCAAACCTGCAAAATCGATATTAGCATAAAACTCAAACGGCATTTCTTGGCCTTCGACTTTCACCTCCAATGTTCCTTTTCTGGATATCCTCATGTACTCTATCTTTGGTAAATCCACCCTCACAAGATTAGAGTTTAGCAAAGCTTTTCTGACTCGTATCTTTTCAGTAGCAGCAGCTATCACTTCAATCATCACTGTAAATAACCTTCTATCAGCTTCAGCAAGGGCATCTTTACACTTCTCAATTCTATAACTTCTCAAAAAATCAATATATGAAGGATGTAATAGCTTCAACTCAAAAGTACTGAACAGAGTGATCATATCCTTGTCCCAATCCTCCAAATTTCGAACAAGCTTTAGTTCAAATGTTTCCTGATTGTAGAACGCTTTGAGTATAGGCTTTGTCAATTGCGAACCATCTATCACTTTCAAACCAGGATCTGTCACCTTGTCAAAATATTCATCCGAGAATTCTTCAAGGTACATATCTTCAGTCACAACCAGTCTTTTCTTTATCCTTTGTTTCTTAGCTTGCACGTATGCAGAATCTTCTTGTTGGCCTCTAAAGTCAAGAAACTTAGCTGTTCTACTCATTCCAGCATCAAGCAATATTACACACTTATCACCACGCTCAGCATGCGTGTGATTTATCAATCTCAGTTTGTGTAATTCTTTTAAGTCCTGAACTTCCAGTTTGAAGATGCTTGAGTAGTAATGTTAGATGTCACATAACCCATTCACTCTCTTTATCATAAAAGCATCAAATACTTCGTCGTATTTCCATGCGATTATCTTCACCTTTTTATTTTTCTCCGGCACAATCATAGAGTCAAGCAACTCAGCAATCGACTGTCCTTTGCTTAGCAGTGACCTCACTACGTCACCTGCTGTTGCTGACTTATGCCAAGTCTCACGCACCTCCATTGGAATGTTGTAAGATTTAGCTTCGCTTGGAAACATATCCATCAGTTCGTGTCTCTTTTTGTGAGCATTTTCAGGTAATGCCATCACTGGAATCTCTTCTTTTGGACCTAACACTTTAAATCTCTTCGTCAGCTCAAAGTACTGAGGATTATTATAATCCAAATAAAACATCCTGTTATGCATTTTCTCTGTTTTCATGAAACTGACCACTATCTTCCTCAAAGATCCAGATTTCAACCTTTGCAAAGTTTTATACAGATAGTTCCTCGAACTCAACCAACTTCGCATCTCATAAGCAGTCATTTCATCAGGATTTTGATGATAAAGCTCAGTCGGAGGTAAGTCTTCGATATTTAAGCTTTCTTGCATCGGAGTCCATTCACCCATCTCAACCACGAACTCTTTTTGATCAGCTTCGGTTTTATCTTGAGCAGTGATGCACTTCTCATACTCCTCATTAATCTGACTCACTGTCAACCCATTCAAAAATACAGAGTTATACTTCATTCTTTCTAAATATGCAAACCTCTGATCCAAATCATCTGGCAATTCTTCAACAGTATTCTGTACTGGTTCTGGCTCAGCTTCATCCTCAGACTCAGTCCAATCTATGTCTAAATCATCCAATGCCTCTATCATAGGTGCATCGTCAGTTTGAACCGGCTCAAACTGACTAGCCACTTCAGCTTCTGTTTCAGTTTCAGGCTTATCAACAGCTTCAACAGCTTCAACAGCTTCAACAGCTTCAACAGCTTCAGATTGAATCGGCTCAATCTGAACTGTATCCTCAGAACCAGCTTCTTGTTCACTATCAGTCACAACAAACTCTTCAGTCTTAGCTACAGAATCAGATTGAATCGGCTCAATCTGACATGTTTTATCAGTCTCAGCTTCAGTCACTATTTCACTCTCAATCACAGCTACAGATTGAATCGGCTCAATCTGCACTGTTTCATCAGTTTTTGCCCTTTTCGAACTTTCTTCATTACCAAATAACTCCGGTATAGCATCTATTTTCCTCTTTCCCTCAGCTTTGTCCATCTTGACAGTTTCAGCTTCAGCTTCATCGGGAATTATGATTGGTGATTCAACTAAAATTCCAGCATTTGAAGTACCTCTAGCTCTTGTCAGATAAACTTTTGGAACTTCAGATTCAGTCACTTCAATAATTTCTTCAGAAAAGTCTTTATCTGAAGACGAGCCAGCCTTCTTTGGTCTCATTTCTTCCAATTCTTTTTCCAACATCTCTTTCTCTGCATCCAATGTGTTACATTCAGCCTTAACCTCAGTATAATCATACTTTAGGTTTTCATACTCCTCCTTCAATTTCTCATGCTCATCTTTCAACTTAGCATGCTCAATTTTCAACTCCAGATGGTCAGAATCCAACTCTTTGAAAATCTTCAAGTTCTGTTTGTGAATATCCCAATATTCATCAAATCTCTTCTTTTTACGTTCATTTGATGCTTTCAACAAGTCATTTGATTTAATCAAATTTTCCACAATCTCTTCTAATTCAGCAATGCGTTTTTCTTTCTCTTCATAAATCTCATCAACACTTGGCACAATGTTTGGTGAAGACTCCAAACCTTGTCCAATGTTTTCAGCAATCTGTGGTGATATGGTGGGAATAGGATCAGTAATGCCAGCATCCACTTCATCTATCTGTGCAATAGATTCAGCTTCGGCCATTACTGCCTGAGCAATCTCTATCACATTAACCTCTTCAGGCTTTTCTACTGTTTTCTTCTTCTTTCGAACATACTGTACAGAAACATCTCTTGGAATCTCCACAACATCTTCCTTAATCACAGAAGCAACCTCAGCAGGTTCTTCTATCTCAGTAGTCTCCATAACCTCCTCAGTCTCCATTGGTTCAACCTCCTCTGAATTAGATTCAGATTCAGTATCATCACCATCATCATCATTACCATCATCATTAGCATCATCAATCTCTTCATCAATTAGATCTAACGGATTCACAATCTCTCCATGAGATATGTGATGATATACTCCATCCACATCTTCTTCATTGTTGATTATATCTCTCATATAATCAAACAACTCAACATCAGGCACAATCCCGATACTCATCTTTCGGTAAGAGAGATCGTTCATGTCCTCAGTATACAATATGCCTCCAGCATAACCTTCACTTCTGATAATAGGATAGGCAATATTTATCATCAGTTGCAGAAACCTTGGATACATAAGAAATTTGAACCTCTTGCCCTTCACCAAGTTAAACACAAACCCATTCATTATCCACCTTGACATGTTGAATAGTTTGTTTTCTGCAATTGCCACAATTGGTGATGCAATGTCTGAAGGAAAGTTATCAAACCCTGCACTCCTTCTAGACATGCACTGTTGCACTACATAGCACAACAACTTGTACTTCCTTCCCAACTTAGCTCTGTAAAACTGTGACTTTGGAAACACAGGTGGATGTCCCATGTTCACAAAACAAGCTTTACACTCCTCCATTGTCAGTTCATCCATCATGCCAACCTCATCCTCATCTATTCTCAGAGCCTGCCTAATAGCATCTTCTGTAACATTCAGTACCCAGTCTCTAGTGATATGTCCTCTAACCATAGCAACTCCATTCTCATCTCTCACAACTTCTGCTGATCTCCAGAAGCTCTTGATCAGCCTTGCATATATGACCGGTTTGGCACATATAGCATAAACATACTTAGTCCTTTTAATGAACTGAATCATATCTCTATAACCCTCTGTCTCAGGAAGTGATTCATCTAAACATGCCACTAGATTATGTTTAGGTTCAAATTTGAGATTCTCCATCTGTTAAAAACACACACAAACACAAAACAAGGCAAATGTATTAGATTCTTCATTAAACATATCAAAAATTTTAATAAGTGTTTAACTAAAAGTTAGAAAGCAAAACATTAACATAATCTGTTTAAATCCTAAATTGTTCTAATAACCTGATTTTCATCATTTTAATCAAACAACATTGAATTTTAAAGATTATATTTTATGTTTAGACTTTTAACAGTTACTCACTTAGGCACAATTTTGACAAATTTATGATGAAAAAGTTCAACATGTTTTGGTTCAGTTTTAACAAGTTTAATCACTTTTAAACAGATATTTCAGTGTTTTTATGATTAACTTTTAAAAGCTTCAAAGTTCAACAATGGCGATTTAAATCAGTTAAGAACATTTCACTTGATTCAGTTGATTTTAAGGTGTTTTAGTGCAAATGAATGATTGAATGTTGATAATCCACAGATTTTAACCCTAAAACAACATTCGATTTCAGTTTTAATGCTCAAAATCAAAGTGTCGATTCAAGTTCAAAACACTGTTCATCATCGTTTTTCCTTTTAACAGTTGATTTGCAGGTCGATTTAGGTCAAAAGCACATAATCTCTACCTTAATCAATCTATTAATCTTGTTATAGAGCAACAGATTGACTATGATAACAATGGCGATTTGAAGTTCAGAGTGTTTGGGTGAAAGTGAATGTGTGTGAAATGATAAGTGTTTGTGAAGAGGCGGTATTTGTATCGTCAAAAATTAGGTCAAACTTTTAAGTGCCGGGTCAACAAAAGCAAAATAGGCCCAATAACCTTGCCGGGTCAAGTACTGTAGTGACGGGTCATGTACTGTAGATACGGGTCAAGTACATAAAACAAGTCACCAACATGTGAAAATCACTTGACGGGTCAAGCACTGTAGATACGGGTAAGTCACTGTAGTGACGGGTAAGGGTTTAAGGAACAACTACACCTGATGGTTTTATTCATCACCCGGCAGAATAGTTGTTATCAAAACATCACCCGGCAACCTTCTTCATCACCCGGCAACACAGTTGCTTTCCTTCTTCATCCGGCTTGCTTTCTTCTTTACACGGCAACCTTTGACACCTTCTTCACACGGCATACACACTTCTTCATTACCCGGCAACATAGTGTCATAACTTTACACGGCAATAAGACTTCTTCATTACCCGGCTGTATAGTATACACTTGTCACCCGGCAAGATATCTATGACCTTCACCCGGCTGTATTTGACATGATCATTGCCCGGCTGTACAGTGGTCATAATATCTTCACCTATTTCCTCAATCACCCGGCAAGTATCAGACATACAACATTACCCGGCTGAACAGTTCTTTACCCGGCTGTACAGTTGTATCTGATATCTTTACCCGGCAATAACACTTACGCAATTTCTTCAATTTTCCTCGTCTGTTGACTTTTTCAACGATCATTTATTGCACCTGCAACATTCTCCGACATATTAATTAGACAAGATATCCTTAAAGAATGTTTGTCATATTAATTATCAAACAACATTAACATTGCAACAAATTAATTTTTCAATTAAAATTCATTTTTCTTTTCCTTTTTCAAAAATGTTTTTGCACAAC
This sequence comes from Tagetes erecta, assembly GCA_030867185.1. Taxonomy (NCBI): domain Eukaryota; kingdom Viridiplantae; phylum Streptophyta; class Magnoliopsida; order Asterales; family Asteraceae; genus Tagetes; species Tagetes erecta. Next base: position 48,968,133 of record CM061490.1, read on the forward strand.
CAATTTTTCTATATCCCGAAGCAATTTCTTAAAAACAAATTACAAGACCTTGGGTTTGTTTTTAACACATCCAATACCTTTGCTTTTCATAACTTATAATCTTGTTCATTCAAAACACACTTATTCAAAACAAAATATTTTTGGATTTTTGTAGATATCTTCAATTTATTCTCCCCCTAAACTTGAAATTTCTTGAAATTTTTAAGTTTAACAAGGATGTTGATATGTCAATAATGATTCCATATGCCTGCACACACAAAGCACACACATTTAAAATAAATACATATGCAATGCAATGAATCAAAATATCGCAGTGAGATCATACCACACATTATCTGAACATGTTTTGCAAGTTTTGAATAGACATTTGACTTATGCTTGATTGAGTGATGATATGAAAACATACCAATTAGCTCGAATTGACACACTTACTTTTTCAGTATCATGATGATATTTAAGGTTCGATTAGAATGACTTATGTGACCCACATGTATACATATGTCAACATATTTCCTTATCAATCACTACCTGAATGCATATTGCACAGAAACTGGTCACTTACAGTCATACACAGTGTGGAATCTGGGTTCTATTCGGATTTGGTCCACTTTGGGACTTCTTTTTAATTCCAACTTTGGGAATTTTTCTTTCCTATCGTTCCCCTTGGGAATCTTCTGAATTCCATTTTGGAATTTTTGTTTGGTGTCGGTCCACATTTGGAACTCTTTTTGTTCCATTTTGGAATCTTTTGCTGCATCTTGAAGCTCAAAAGAGACTTCGTGTGAGACTTCAGGTCTGTGGGTACCACAACAAAGAAGCTCACGATGCGGTTCATCACACTGAATACACTGCATCGTTACCCGATCATGCACAACTATCATCACAAGCAATGTTTCAAAAGATATATATCTAGACATGTATAACAATGGAACTTAACACAAAGATCATTAAGTTTATGTTTGTCAACAATCAACTTACTTGTTCAGTCTAATTGCCTGAGCTGTCTAGCACATCAATTAACATTCATCAGTCTTTATTAAAAATGATGTAACAAATAATGTCTAGTGTATCTATCATTTCTCACTTTTTGCAATATAGATTCTTATGACATGATATTTTCTTTCCTTTTTGATTTTATATTTTGTATTTGCTTTTCTTTTTCATACACACACACAATGCAAAACATAAAATAAAAGACAAAGGAATCAATACTTAACATCAACTTATTATATTTTTGGCTTTTATATTTTCTGATTTTTCTTTTGATTTTCGAAAAATAGAATCAATCATGATTGATTAATCCTATGGATTGAATTAAAAATTCAAACCGGCCTGACAAAAATGATTTTGTGAAAAGATCTGCCAGTTGTTTGTCGGTATGAACTTTAATCAAGATTATTAAACCTTTTTCAGAGTTGTCTCTTAAAAAGTGATATCTAATTTAGATGTGTTTGGTTTTAGAATGTTGAACAGGATTAGCAGTTATAAACATAGCAGCAGTATTGTCTATGTAAATAGGAGTTTTCAGAAAGTTAAACCCGTAGTCCAGCAACTGATTTTGTAACCATAAAACCTGAGAACATCCTGCAGATGCAGCGATATACTCTGCTTCAGCTGTGGATACAGAAACATTGGTTTGCTTCTTGCATTGCCAAGAGACAAGCCTTGGACCCAGAAATTGACAACCACCAGTAGTCGATTTCCTATCAAGAGCACAACCACCAAAATCACTGTCAGAATAGCTATATAATTCAAAATTTCCTTCATAAGGATACCATAACCCAAGATTCGGTTTCCCTTTGAGATATCTGAATATACGCTTCACAGCAATAAGATGCGACTCTTTCGGATCTGACTGATATCTGGCGCATACACACACAGCGTACATGATGTCTGGTCTTGATGTAGTAAGATACATCAGAGAACCGATCATTGATCTGTATAGTGTCTGATCAACTGCTTTGCCCTTTGGATCAGGTTGTATCTTGCAATTCACGTCAGAAGGAGTTCGGATAGTCTGACAATCTTGCATCTTGAACTTCTTCAGCAACTTCTCAACAAATTTTGATTGGTTGATAAAAATTCCGTCAGCAGACTGTTTCACTTGTAATCCTAGAAAGAAATTAATCTCCCCCATCGAACTCATCTGAAATCTTGACTTCATGATTTCTTCAAATTCTTTGCACATGGACTCACTGGTTGAACCGAAGATAATATCGTCCACATAAACTTGAACACACAATAGATCATCATTATCCCTCTTCATGAACAAAGTTGGATCAATCTGACCTCTTGTAAATCCGTGTTCTAGTAAATGCTTGGATAATGTCTCATACCAGATTCTAGGAGCTTGATGTAGACCGTAAAGAGCTTTACTCAACTTGTATACCCGATGAGGATAGTCAGGATCTTCAAAACCCGGAGGTTGTCTGACATAAACATCATCTGTAATAGGTCCATACAAGAAAGCACCTTTGACGTCCATTTGGAATACCTTAAACTTCATGAAAGACGCATATGCAAGAAAAACGCGTATGGCTTCAAGTCTTGCGACTGGAGCAAACACCTCTTCATAATCAATGCCTTCTTCCTGAGTGTATCCCTGTGCAATCAGTCTTGCTTTGTTTCTCACAACAATGCCACGTTCGTCTGGCTTGTTTTTGTACAACCATCTTGTACCTATCGCATTCTCTCCTTCAGGTAAGTCCACAAGTTTCCAAACTTCCTGTTTGCGAAACTGAAGCAATTCCTCTTGCATGGCTTCAATCCAACTGTTGTCTTGCAATGCCTCTGAAATATTCTTTGGCACCACTTGAGATAGAAAACACGAGTAAAGACAAACATTTGCTTGCTCTGTCTGACTTCTTGTAGTTCTCTGATTCAACGGCCCAATAATCTGAGAGACAGGATGTTTCTTGTGAATTCGATGAATAGGAATATCACCTCATTGCACTTGAGTCTCTAGATTAGAAGTATTCAGATTTGGTAGATCTTGTAGTATAGTTGAAGTATGCGGTGTGAAATTCGGGACTTGATCCGGTGAATTGATGAAGTAATCAAATGATTCAGGAGTAACTTCAACATTCGGATCCGATGATGGTTGATTTTGAACGGATCCACCATCATTAGGAGACATTTGCGAATTCACATTATCTTCACGATTGTTTGATTCTTGATCTTCTTGCGAACCAGAAGGACCCGGAGCTTGACTGGATTTGACATGATCAGGATTGTGAAAAGACATAAATGGATATTCAGAGTTGAGATTTCCATCTTCGTCATTATCAGATTCGTCACTAAAGCTTCCTAAGTCACCTGATTCCTTCCTTGTTTTTCCTGAAAAATCAAATAAGTTAGAATTGAAAGATCTAGATAACGAATCCAAATCAAATAACCATTCGGGACCATGAGCCACTAACGGAAACGAATTTTCTAAAAACTTGACGTTGATAGTTTCAATAACAGTATTTGTTTTGCTATTAAAAACTCGATAAGCTTTAGAAACAGACGAATATCCTAGGAAAAATCCATCGTCAGATTTTGACTCAAACTTCCCGAGATGTTCATTTAGATTAAGGATCGAAACTGGACAACCAAATGCTTTCAAGTAGGAAATATTTGGTTTTCTTCCAAACAACAACTCATAAGACGTTTTCTGTTTATCTTGAACTAATAATGTTCTATTTTGCACAAAACACGCAGTAGCAATAGCTTCATCCCAAAAAGTGATAGGGATTTTGGCATCTGCGAGCATGGATCTTGCAGCTTCAATTAGTGTCCGGTTTTTCCGTTCCGCAACCCCATTTTGCTGAGGCGTTCTTGGAGCACTATACTGACGAGCAATCCCCTTTTCTGCACAAAATAAATCAACATTAGCATTCTTAAATTCAGTTCCATTATCACTTCTTAAAGTTTTAACTTTGCATTCCAATTGATTTTCAATTTTAATGATAAATTCTTTCAATAATTCAGCTGTTTCAGATTTTGCATGCAAAAAATAAACCCATGAAAATCTGGTGAAGTCATCTATGATAACTAAACAATATGATTTTCTGCCGATGCTTTGAACATTTGTTGGTCCAAAAAGATCCATATGTAGCATCTGCAAAGGTTTTGAAATGGAGTTCTCGAGCTTGGACTTAAAAGACATCCGATGCTGTTTGCCCTTCAAACATGCTGAACAGAGATCAGTTGTGGAGAATTTCTTCGATGGGATTCCCACAGCGTGATTTCCAGTTACCAAACGGTTCATGTTTCTGAAGTTGGAGTGGCCCAGCCGTCTATGCCAAAGCTGACTCTCATCATTTGAAGCATGAGCAATGAGACAGGTTGTTTCGGTATCAGCGTCAATCTGCGACATATCCAACTTGTATACATCACGATCTCTTGGAGCTTTCACCACTACCCACTCATTGTCAATCTTGAAACCTGGTTTAAGAATATAACAGAAAGAATCATCAAATAAAGTTGAATAAGATTTATCACAAATTTGAGATACACTTAGTAAGTTAAAGTTCAACTGTGCACAGTAGTTGACTTTATCAAAACTAATGACCCCATTGGATACTGTTCCTTCTCCTGTTATCTTTCCACCTGCATCACCTCCAAACGCCACGTGTGTACCATTTTTCAGCTTGAAATCCTGAAGCAAGGCATGGTTGCCTGTCATGTGCCGGCTACACCCACTATCAACGAACCATGAGTTGATAGGTCTTCTTGGGCGTACCTGCATTTCAACAAAAACATTCAGTTAGTTTGGTCAACCCAGGCCCACACGGTCTTGGGTTTTCCGAATCTATCTGCAATAGTAACTTGTTGGTATTGAACATTTTGAAAATTTGTTTCGTTTAAAAGATTTTGATGCTGATAACTTCGCCCATTGGCGTTCAACGATTGCTTTCTCCTCAAAGCAATAAACCTTTCCTCTAGCTTAGGATCAAGGTTATTTTCAAACTTTTGATTCTTAACCATTAAAGCTCTTGGTTTAAAACTGTTAACCTGCACATTCCTAGAAAAGTTAGAAACAGAATTGTTTCGATTGAAATTTCTCAAAACCGGAGAATGACTTTGACTCATTTTTTGAAAACCATATGAATTATTTCTTTGAAAGTTTGAATATGGAGTCATTTCTCTAGTCGAGTTTGATCGAAAGAAACAATCCTTTGTGTCATGGTTTCTTCTCTCACAGATATCACAAAATTTGTTAAAATAACATTCTTCTGAAGAATGATTTCTTTTGTCACAGAAACTGCAGTACCTGTTAAAGAAACATTCAGCAGTTGTATGATTATATCTATCACAAATTTCACAATGTTTCTTGCTAATCCTAAAGAGCCGATTGTTAACTCTTGATGTTGAACCAAAACGTGATTCGTTATCATAGTTGTTCGGTTTTAGATTAACGTTTTTCTGTGGAGTCATTGTTTGTGCTTTTGATTGCATGGGACTTTGGTTCGATTTTAAACTGTTCTGTTTGGTCACCTTTTTGTTTTCAATTCTCTTTTCATTGACAGCGGAAGACTTAGGACCTGAACCTGTTTTCAGACCAGAGTTAGATTTGATTGGAGAATTGATTGGTTTACCATAAGATCCATTTAAATCAAACGTTCCTGCAGACACAAACTTGATTTTCTTTTCTTTTGACACTTTCTTGACAGGTTTAACTTTGTCAGTTTTAACACTTTGAACTTTTGTGTTATCATTTGATTTTAAGACATTTTTGCCTTTTGACTGGTTTGTTTCAGAGTGATTGTTCATTGTTTTCGATTTTTGCTTCTTAGCGTTTGAAACTTTAGTCATGTTCACTTCTTTCTTCTTGATCAACTGAGCTGCAACTTGCGCCTTTTGTTCCTTCTTCCACTTGATGTATTCAGGATCATTGTATCCTGAAAATTCACCTTCTTCCTTCACCGGTGTTTCTGGTTCGGGATTAAGCTTTGGATACTCAACAAGTTGGATAAGAACAGGTTCTAATTTGTTTTCAGATTTGTTGCTTGCTTCATCATCAGCTTCAGTTGTCATTCCTTCTTCTTCTCTCAAACTTTCAATCAACACCTCAGATCCTTCAGACTCGGATTTACTTCTTTGAATTTCTTTAAATTTTCGTTCATTTTCAGGTGAATGATCAAATTCATTAAAGTTTTCTGGTAAGGTTTGAGTGATTGAATTTGGCATCGGTTCATGTGTAAAACCCAACCCTGTTTTGGTTTTGTTACCTCTTTCTTTGATGAGTTGTTTAACCATTGTTTTACAGCTTTTAACCTTTGTTAATTCAACTTGAGTGACAGCATGTGCGACTTTTTCTTGTTCAAAATTCTTTGTCATTTCTTCAAGTTGTTTGGTTATCAATTCTAGTTCCTTTAAGGTTTTGTTCCATGATTCTTTAAGTGACAAAATCTTCTCATCAGCAATTTTGTGATCAATTTTAAGTTGTTCATGAATTTTCTCATGTTTGCTTAATTTGTCACCGATTTTAAATGAATGAGTCCGATAATGTTCTACTTGTTGAATGCACTGTTCAGAACATAGCCTTTCCTTGACATCAGCAGGTAATGGAACATAGTTAGGGGGTAGGTCAGTATTAACCTTTGGTTGTTCTGTAGATGATGAAGATTCACTGGCAGTAGCCATCAGCACAAGTTCAGACTCAGATTCTTCAGTAGGATCAGATTTTGCACTCCAGTCATAATCTTCTGAATCTTCACTCACATCTTCAATCATCTTACAATCCCCTTCTTCTGACCAATCTTCTTCTACTTCACATACCAATGCCAGACTCGATGTAAGATCAGACGTGAATTGTTCTGCATAAGCGCTCCAATCATACCCGTCTTTCACACTTACAACCAACGCCTTTGTTTGGTCTTCTGGCTTCTTTCCTTCATCCTTCAATTCAGGCATAGGAAGACTTTGGTATGGTTTCTGAAAGAAACGTTGATTTCTGCCTTGATAACTTGTTGATTGTTGAGAACTTTGACCTTGACCTTGATTGCTTGAACTAGCTTGGTCATTGAAATTCTTTGGAGCTTTACATTCTCTTGAGAAATGACCATACTGGTTACAGTTAAAACATCTGGCCTTAGATTTGTCAAATCCAACAGTCTTGTTAGCATGAGGTTTGTAACTTCTGTTAACATATGCATGCTTTTGAGTACGATAAGCTACCATAACCATCTGCCAGTTAAGATCCATTTCCTCAACATCCACTGGATCCATTTCAAATAAGTCTTGAAGAACAACGTCCATTTGACTTAAATGACTACCTTGGTATGCTTGAAAACTTGCCATAAAAGCAGTGAATGCAGTTTTCGTTTCGTCATCTTGCAACAGAATATTCATGACGTCTTTCACCTTGGCTTGAACATTTGGAATTTGATTTTCTGATTGATTCTTCACATTCTGACTTGGAACTTGAACTTGAGCTCTTGGCGGAGATTGAGGTTGAGAATAAGTTGGTGAATTTGGAAAGTATGCTGAATCAGTATAGAAACTTGCACCAACGAATAAGTCGTCCTCATCTTCAAACTTTGTTGTATTTTGCACAAGAAAAGCATTATCCACAGTATTGGCAGGATTTACCACATACTTGTATTGAGTTTGTGACGTTGATCTATCAGAATTTCTTGATCCTTCATCAATCTCAACTTCTTCAATTTTCCCAATCAGCAGATCTAATTCCATTGGGAATTTCTCAGTATGCTTCAAAAGAGTAACAGTCTGCTTCCATGATGATGGTAAAGCACATAACAATCGATCATTCAAGTCTTGAAGTTCAGTCTTAACTCCGAGGTTTGACATCTCAGTAGTTAAGTGAACAAACCTGTTCATCATCTGGTGAACTGTCTCTCCATTGATGTGTTCAAATAATTCCAGTTGTCTTTTGAGCTTTGATTTCTTCAAACTTCTTAACTGCTCTCCTCCTTCACATATAGACTTCAATGCCTTAAAGCATGTATAACCAGTCTGATATGCATCCAATCTAGACAAAACTTGGAGTGGTAACCCCTTGCACATCAACGAATAGGCCTTGCTATCATTCTTTACCTTCCTCAAGTCTTCAGCTGACAGATTATCCTCTGGATAAGGTGTAGTAGAATCTTTAGTATAGGTACTGGCACTATCTGGTTGTGTCTGAGTTGGAATGTGAGGACCCTTCTCAATGGATTTCCATAAGTCATTGTCAATAGAACACAAGTGATGTCTCAGCCTGATGGTCCAGTTCTTGAAATCTGCACGATTCAAAAGTCTAGGAACACGGTTATCAGAATCATCATTAGGAGCCATTTTTTAACAATTTTAAAGAAAATATTTTTGGTTTTTGTTAATTTTTGAAAAGAAGTGATTAAAATACTAAAATAATGACAAGAAATTAAAGACAAGATAAGAAACAAGTATTGAAAAACAACTAAAAAGAGTCACACGGCAAAACAGTGAAAATCCTTCTTCAACCGGCTAAACAGTGTATTTGTTCTTCACCCGGCAGAATAAGTCTTCACACGGCTAAACAGTTAGACGGCTAAACAGTTGTAATTGTTTTTCTTCTTCACCCGGATGAACAGTTACCCGGCAATAAGAAAAACTTCACACGGCAATAAGTCTTTGACCCGGCAGAATCTTGACACGGCAAAGAGCTTCCCCGGCTGAACAGTACTTGGTCACACGACAGAATTGTTAATTACCCGGCTACACAGTTGAAGTTTACCCGGCTGTATTTTCTCTATCACCCGGCGCAACAGTGTATCACGCGGCACAACAGTGTCTGATCCGGCTGAACAGTAGCAACTTTTCAAGTCAAAATCTTCACCCGTCTAGAACAAATTCCCTTACACGGCTGCACAGGACCTAATTTCTTCACAAATTCTAAGTCCAAGGAATTTGTCTACGTCAAATATATCACCCGGCAAGTTAATCTTCAACCAAAAATCAACTGTTCATCATCTTCTTCATGAAGATTTTCTGGGTTTTGTCTAAAACTTGTCCAAATTGTCCAAAATTCACACACAAGCTGTGAAATAGTCCGATTATCAAACCGTTGTATCAATCAATCCAAAACATCATCATTTTTCGATGAATTTGAGCAAAAATTGATCGAACAGTAACTTTTTCTATTCTTCTTAATTCTTCAGATCTGATGATGATCTGATAGAATCTGCACAATCGTTGCGAATTAGAGTGATTATGATGATAAATCACACCTAAAAACACCAACAATTCATTCAGATCATGATATTTTGAGCAATATTGATGTGTTTTGCTTAGAAACAGCGAAGAACACAAACCGAAAGCTCTGATACCAATTGATAGGTTCAATTGGATCGATAATATCACTCAAATGATCAGAATAAAGCGTACAAACAAACGATTCAATCACAAACACAGTTCATACTCATAAATTCTCTTGTATATTGATGATCAAAGCAATTCGTAGTACAAAGTGCAGGAGAAAATAAATCACACACAGTTAATTCTCTCTCTAACAGTGTAAAAGTGATCTAGCCTCTCTCCTAACACACGCACACTACATGCTATAACAAACAAAATGCAAGTTTAAGGAAAATACATAATAAACCCTAAACTATACAAACATATAAACAAAATACAAAGTAAATCTTAACAAGGAAATAACCCTAACATCGTTAGATATCTTAAGTTGTCGTACGACGTTCAAAGGACTTTGACGAATTCATTAGGTTTATTATGGAGATTTAAAGTTTCGTACGGTGATGTATGTTGTTCTTAGGAGTTGTAACACGTCCTACAATACTCTAACGTTCTTTTCTTGTTGCTAATGTAGCCAACTGAGCCGTAACATCTACTGAGTTGACATATGATGTTCAAAGGACCTGGACGAATTCATTAGGTTTAGTAGGGAATTTTAAGGATTCTTACGGTGTTTTAAGGTGTTGTTTGGAGTTTTAAGGTGTCCTACAATATACTAGCGTGTTTTTCATGGTGCTAATATGGCATACAAAATCATAAGATGCCCAAACATGTCGTACGATGTTCAAAGGACTCGGACGAATTCATTAGGTGTATTATGGAGTTTTAAGGTTTCGTACAGTGATGTAAGGTGTTCATAGAGGTTGTACTAACGTTCTTTTCGAGTTGCTAATGTGGCATAAAGAGTCGTAAGATGTCCTAAGTTCTCGTACGATGTTCAAAGGACTCGTACGAACTCATAGGTTTATTATGGAGTTTTAAGGTTTCGTACGGTGTTGTTAGGAGTCGTAAGGCGTCCAATGTTATACAAACGTGCTTTTCAAGGTGCTAATATGGAATACAGAGTCGTTAGATATCTTAAGTTGCCTTACGACGTTCAAACGACTCGGACGAATTCATTAGGTTTATTATGGAGATTTAAAGTTTCGTACGGTGATGTATGGTGTTCTTAGGAGTTATAAGGCGTCCTACATTGTACTAACGTTCTTTTCGAGATGCTAATGTGGCATAAAGAGTCGTAAGATGTCCTAAGTTCTCGTACGATGTTCAAAGGACTCGTACGAACTCATTAGGTTTATTATGGAGTTTTAAGGTTTCGTACGTTGATGTAAGGTGTTCACAGGAGTTTTAAGGCGCCCTACATTGTACTAACGTTCTTTTCGAGTTGCTAATGTGGCATAAAGAGTCATAAGATGTCCTAAGTTATCGTACGATGTTCAAAGGACTCGTACGAACTCATTAGGTTTATTATGGAGTTTTAAGGTTTCGTACGGTGTTGTTAGGAGTCGTAAGGCGTCCAATGTTATACAAACGTGCTTTTCAAGGTGCTAATATGGAATACAGAGTCGTTAGATATCTTAAGTTGCCTTACGACGTTCAAAGGACTAGGACGAATTCATTAGGTTTATTATGGAGATTTAAAGTTTCGTACGGTGATGTATGGTGTTCTTAGGAGTTGTAAGGCGTCCTATATTGTACTAACGTTCTTCTCGAGAAGCTAATGTGGCATAAAGAGTCGTAAGATGTCCTAAGTTCTCGTACGATGTTCAAAGGACTCGTACGAACTCATTAGGTTTGTTATGGAGTTTTAAGGTTTCGTACGGTGATGTAAGGTGTTCATAGGAGTTGTAAGGCACCCTACATTGTACTAACGTTCTTTTCGAGTTGCTAATGTGGCATAAAGTGTCGTAAGATGTCCTAAGTTCTCGTACGATGTTCAAAGGACTCGTACGAACTCATTAGGTTTATTATGGAGTTTTAAGGTTTCGTACGGTGTTGTTAGGAGTCGTAAGGCGTCCAATGTTCTACAAACGTGCTTTTCAAGGTGCTAATATGGAATACAGAGTCGTTAGATATCTTAAGTTGCCGTACGACGTTCAAAGGACTTTGACGAATTCATTAGGTTTATTATGGAGATTTAAAATTTCGTACGGTGATGTATGGTGTTCTTAGGAGTTGTAACACGTCCTACAATACTCTAACGTGCTTTTATTGTTGCTAATGTAGCAAACTGAGCCGTAACATCTACTGAGTTGTCATATGATGTTCAAAGGACCTGGACGAATTCATTAGGTTTAGTATGGAATTTTAAGGATTCTTACGGTGTTTTAAGGTGTTGTTTGGAGTTTTAAGGTGTCCTACATTATACTAGTGTGTTTTTCATGGTGCTAATATGGCATACAAAATCATAAGATGCCCAAACTTGTCGTACGATGTTCAAAGGACTCGGACGAATTCATTAGGTGTATTATTGAGTTTTAAGGTTTCGTACGGTGATGTAACGTGTTCATAGAGGTTGTAAGGCGTCCTACATTGTACTAACGTTCTTTTCGAGTTGCTAATGAGGCATAAAGAGTCGTAAGATGTCCTAAGTTCTCGTACGATGTTTAAAGGACTCGTACGAACTCATTAGGTTTATTATGGAGTTTTAAGGTTTCGTACGGTGTTGTTAGGAGTCGTAAGGCGTCCAGTGTTCTACAAACGTGCTTTTCAAGGTGCTAATATGGAATATAGAGTCGTTAGATATCTTAAGTTGCCTTACGACGTTCAAAGGACTAGGACGAATTCATTAGGTTTATTATGGAGATTTAAAGTTTCGTACGGTGATGTATGGTGTTCTTAGGAGTTTTATGGCATCCTACATTGTACTAACGTTCTTTTCGAGATGCTAATGTGGCATAAAGAGTCTTAAGATGTCCTAAGTTCTCATACGATGTTCAAAGGACTCGAACGAACTCATTATGTTTATTATGGAGTTTTAAGGTTTCGTACGTTGATGTAAGGTGTTCACATGAGTTTTAAGGCGCCCTACATTGTACTAACATTCTTTTCGAGTTGCTAATGTGGCATAAAGAGTCGTAAGATGTCCTAAGTTCGTACGATGTTCAAAGGTCTCGTACGAACTCATTAGGTTTATTATGGAGTTTTAAGGTTTCGTACGGTGTTGTTAGGAGTCGTAAGGCGTCCAGTGTTCTACAAACGTGCTTTTCAAGGTGCTAATATGGAATATAGAGTCGTTAGATATCTTAAGTTGCCTTACGACGTTCAAAGGACTAGGACGAATTCATTAGGTTTATTATGGAGATTTAAAGTTTCGTACGTTGATGTATGGTGTTCTTAGGAGTTGTATGGCATCCTACATTGTACTAACGTTCTTTTCGAGATGCTAATGTGGCATAAAGAGTCTTAAGATGTCCTAAGTTCTCATACGATGTTCAAAGGACTCGTACGAACTCATTATGTTTATTATGGAGTTTTAAGGTTTCGTACGTTGATGTAAGGTGTTCACATGAGTTTTAGAGCGCCCTACATTGTACTAACGTTCTTTTCGAGTTGCTAATGTGGCATAAAGAGTCGTAAGATGTCCTAAGTTCTCGTACGATGTTCAAAGGACTCGTACGAACTCATTAGGTTTATTATGGAGTTTTAAGGTTTCGTACGGTGTTGTTAGGAGTCGTAAGGCGTCCAATGTTCTACAAACGTGCTTTTCAAGGTGCTAATATGGAATACAGAGTCGTTAGATATCTTAAGTTGCCGTACGACGTTCAAAGGACTTTGACGAATTCATTAGGTTTATTATGGAGATTTAAAATTTCGTACGGTGATGTATGGTGTTCTTAGGAGTTGTAACACGTCCTACAATACTCTAACGTGCTTTTATTGTTGCTAATGTACAAACTGAGCCGTAACATCTACTGAGTTGACATATGATGTTCAAAGGACCTGGACGAATTCATTAGGTTTAGTATGGAATTTTAAGGATTCTTACGGTGTTTTAAGGTGTTGTTTGGAGTTTTAAGGTGTCCTACATTATACTAGCGTGTTTTTCATGGTGCTAATATGGCATACAAAATCATAAGATGCCCAAACTTGTCGTACGATGTTCAAAGGACTCGGACGAATTCATTAGGTGTATTATTGAGTTTTAAGGTTTCGTACGGTGATGTAACGTGTTCATAGAGGTTGTAAGGCGTCCTACATTGTACTAACGTTCTTTTCGAGTTGCTAATGTGGCATAAAGAGTCGTATGATGTCCTAAGTTCTCGTACGATGTTCAAAGGACTCATACGAACTCATTAGGTTTATTATGGAGTTTTAAGGTTTCGTACGGTGTTGTTAGGAGTCGTAAGGCGTCCAATGTTATACAAACGTGCTTTTCAAGGTGCTAATATGGAATACAGAGTCGTTAGATATCTTAAGTTGCCGTACGACGTTCAAAGGACTTTGACGAATTCATTAGGTTTATTATGGAGATTTAAAGTTTCGTACGGTGATGTATGGTGTTCTTAGGAGTTGTAACACGTCCTACAATACTCTAACGTGCTTTTATTGTTGCTAATGTAGCAAACTGAGCCGTAACATCTACTGAGTTGTCATATGATGTTCAAAGGACCTAGACGAATTCATTAGGTTTAGTATGGAATTTTAAGGATTCTTACGGTGTTTTAAGGTGTTGTTTGGAGTTTTAAGGTGTCCTACATTATACTAGCGTGTTTTTCATGGTGCTAATATGGCATACAAAATCATAAGATGCCCAAACTTGTCGTACGATGTTCAAAGGACTCGGACGAATTCATTAGGTGTATTATTGAGTTTTAAGGTTTCGTACGGTGATGTAAGGTGTTCATAGAGGTTGTAAGGCGTCCTACATTGTACTAACGTTCTTTTCGAGTTGCTAATGTGGCATAAAGAGTCGTAAGATGTCCTAAGTTCTCGTACGATGTTCAAAGGACTCGTACGAACTCATTAGGTTTATTATGGAGTTTTAAGGTTTCGTACGGTGTTGTTTGGAGTCGTAAGGCGTCCAATGTTATACAAACGTGCTTTTCAAGGTGCTAATATGGAATACAGAGTCGTTAGATATCTTAAGTGGCCTTACGACGTTCAAAGGACTCGGACGAATTCATTAGGTTTATTATGTTGATTTAAAGTTTCGTACGGTGATGTATGGTGTTCTTAGGAGTTGTAAGGCGTCCTACATTGTACTAACGTTCTTTTCGAGATGCTAATGTGGCATAAAGAGTCTTAAGATGTCCTAAGTTCTCATACGATGTTCAAAGGACTCGTACGAACTCATTATGTTTATTATGGTGTTTTAAGGTTTCGTACGTTGATGTAAGGTGTTCACATGAGTTTTAAGGCGCCCTACATTGTACTAACGTTCTTTTCGAGTTGCTAATGTGGCATAAAGAGTCGTAAGATGTCCTAAGTTCGTACGATGTTCAAAGGTCTCGTACGAACTCATTAGGTTTATTATGGAGTTTTAAGGTTTCGTACGGTGTTGTTAGGAGTCGTAAGGCGTCCAATGTTCTACAAACGTGCTTTTCAAGGTGCTAATATGGAATACAGAGTCGTTAGATATCTTAAGTTGCCGTACGACGTTCAAAGGACTTTGACAAATTCATTAGGTTTATTATGGAGATTTAAAATTTCATACGGTGATGTATGGTGTTCTTAGGAGTTGTAACACGTCCTACAATACTCTAACGTGCTTTTATTGTTGCTAATGTAGCAAACTGAGCCGTAACATCTACTGAGTTGTCATATGATGTTCAAAGGACCTAGACGAATTCATTAGGTTTAGTATGGAATTTTAAGGATTCTTACGGTGTTTTAAGGTGTTGTTTGGAGTTTTAAGGTGTCCTACATTATACTAGCGTGTTATTCATGGTGCTAATATGGCATACAAAATCATAAGATGCCCAAACTTGTCGTACGATGTTCAAAGGACTCGGACGAATTCATTAGGTGTATTATTGAGTTTTAAGGTTTCGTACGGTGATGTAAGGTGTTCATAGAGGTTGTAAGGCGTCCTACATTGTACTAACGTTCTTTTCGAGTTGCTAATGTGGCATAAAGAGTCGTAAGATGTCCTAAGTTCTCGTACGATGTTCAAAGGACTCGTACGAACTCATTATGTTTATTATGGAGTTTTAAGGTTTCGTACGGTGTTGTTTGGAGTCGTAAGGCGTCCAATGTTATACAAACGTGCTTTTCAAGGTGCTAATATGGAATACAGAGTCGTTAGATATCTTAAGTTGCCTTACGACGTTCAAAGGACTCGGACGAATTCATTAGGTTTATTATGTTGATTTAAAGTTTCGTACGGTGATGTATGGTGTTCTTAGGAGTTGTAAGGCGTCCTACATTGTACTAACGTTCTTTTCGAGATGCTAATGTGGCATAAAGAGTCTTAAGATGTCCTAAGTTCTCATACGATGTTCAAAGGACTCGTACGAACTCATTATGTTTATTATGGTGTTTTAAGGTTTCGTACGTTGATGTAAGGTGTTCACATGAGTTTTAAGGCGCCCTACATTGTACTAACGTTCTTTTCGAGTTGCTAATGTGGCATAAAGAGTCGTAAGATGTCCTAAGTTCGTACGATGTTCAAAGGTCTCGTACGAACTCATTAGGTTTATTATGGAGTTTTAAGGTTTCGTACGGTGTTGTTAGGAGTCGTAAGGCGTCCAATGTTCTACAAACGTGCTTTTCAAGGTGCTAATATGGAATACAGAGTCGTTAGATATCTTAAGTTGCCGTACGACGTTCAAAGGACTTTGACGAATTCATTAGGTTTATTATGGAGATTTAAAATTTCGTACGGTGATGTATGGTGTTCTTAGGAGTTGTAACACGTCCTACAATACTCTAACGTGCTTTTATTGTTGCTAATGTACAAACTGAGCCGTAACATCTACTGAGTTGACATATGATGTTCAAAGGACCTGGACGAATTCATTAGGTTTAGTATGGAATTTTAAGGATTCTTACGGTGTTTTAAGGTGTCCTACATTATACTAGCGTGTTTTTCATGGTGCTAATATGGCATACAAAATCATAAGATGCCCAAACTTGTCGTACGATGTTCAAAGGACTCGGACGAATTCATTAGGTGTATTATTGAGTTTTAAGGTTTCGTACGGTGATGTAAGGTGTTCATAGAGGTTGTAAGGCGTCCTACATTGTACTAACGTTCTTTTCGAGTTGCTAATGTGGCATAAAGAGTCGTAAGATGTCCTAAGTTCTCGTACGATGTTCAAAGGACTCGTACGAACTCATTATGTTTATTATGGAGTTTTAAGGTTTCGTACGGTGTTGTTTGGAGTCGTAAGGCGTCCAATGTTATACAAACGTGCTTTTCAAGGTGCTAATATGGAATACAGAGTCGTTAGATATCTTAAGTTGCCTTACGACGTTCAAAGGACTCGGACGAATTCATTAGGTTTATTATGTTGATTTAAAGTTTCGTACGGTGATGTATGGTGTTCTTAGGAGTTGTAAGGCGTCCTACATTGTACTAACGTTCTTTTCGAGATGCTAATGTGGCATAAAGAGTCTTAAGATGTCCTAAGTTCTCATACGATGTTCAAAGGACTCGTACGAACTCATTATGTTTATTATGGTGTTTTAAGGTTTCGTACGTTGATGTAAGGTGTTCACATGAGTTTTAAGGCGCCCTACATTGTACTAACGTTCTTTTCGAGTTGCTAATGTGGCATAAAGAGTCGTAGGATGTCCTAAGTTCGTACGATGTTCAAAGGTCTCGTACGAACTCATTAGGTTTATTATGGAGTTTTAAGGTTTCGTACGGTGTTGTTAGGAGTCGTAAGGCGTCCAATGTTCTACAAACGTGCTTTTCAAGGTGCTAATATGGAATACAGAGTCGTTAGATATCTTAAGTTGCCGTACGACGTTCAAAGGACTTTGACGAATTCATTAGGTTTATTATGGAGATTTAAAATTTCGTACGGTGATGTATGGTGTTCTTAGGAGTTGTAACACGTCCTACAATACTCTAACGTGCTTTTATTGTTGCTAATGTACAAACTGAGCCGTAACATCTACTGAGTTGACATATGATGTTCAAAGGACCTGGACGAATTCATTAGGTTTAGTATGGAATTTTAAGGATTCTTACGGTGTTTTAAGGTGTCCTACATTATACTAGCGTGTTTTTCATGGTGCTAATATGGCATACAAAATCATAAGATGCCCAAACTTGTCGTACGATGTTCAAAGGACTCGGACGAATTCATTAGGTGTATTATTGAGTTTTAAGGTTTCGTACGGTGATGTAACGTGTTCATAGAGGTTGTAAGGCGTCCTACATTGTACTAACGTTCTTTTCGAGTTGCTAATGTGGCATAAAGAGTCGTATGATGTCCTAAGTTCTCGTACGATGTTCAAAGGACTCATACGAACTCATTAGGTTTATTATGGAGTTTTAAGGTTTCGTACGGTGTTGTTAGAAGTCGTAAGGCGTCCAATGTTATACAAACGTGCTTTTCAAGGTGCTAATATGGAATACAGAGTCGTTAGATATCTTAAGTTGCCGTACGACGTTCAAAGGACTTTGACGAATTCATTAGGTTTATTATGGAGATTTAAAGTTTCGTACGGTGATGTATGGTGTTCTTAGGAGTTGTAACACGTCCTACAATACTCTAACGTGCTTTTATTGTTGCTAATGTAGCAAACTGAGCCGTAACATCTACTGAGTTGTCATATGATGTTCAAAGGACCTAGACGAATTCATTAGGTTTAGTATGGAATTTTAAGGATTCTTACGGTGTTTTAAGGTGTTGTTTGGAGTTTTAAGGTGTCCTACATTATACTAGCGTGTTTTTCATGGTGCTAATATGGCATACAAAATCATAAGATGCCCAAACTTGTCGTACGATGTTCAAAGGACTCGGACGAATTCATTAGGTGTATTATTGAGTTTTAAGGTTTCGTACGGTGATGTAAGGTGTTCATAGAGGTTGTAAGGCGTCCTACATTGTACTAACGTTCTTTTCGAGTTGCTAATGTGGCATAAAGAGTCGTAAGATGTCCTAAGTTCTCGTACGATGTTCAAAGGACTCGTACGAACTCATTAGGTTTATTATGGAGTTTTAAGGTTTCGTACGGTATTGTTTGGAGTCGTAAGGCGTCCAATGTTATACAAACGTGCTTTTCAAGGTGCTAATATGGAATACAGAGTCGTTAGATATCTTAAGTTGCCTTACGACGTTCAAAGGACTCGGACGAATTCATTAGGTTTATTATGTTGATTTAAAGTTTCGTACGGTGATGTATGGTGTTCTTAGGAGTTGTAAGGCGTCCTACATTGTACTAACGTTCTTTTCGAGATGCTAATGTGGCATAAAGAGTCGTAAGATGTCCTAAGTTCTCGTACGATGTTCAAAGGACTCGTACGAACTCATTAGGTTTATTATGGATTTTTAAGGTTTCGTACGTTGATGTAAGGTGTTCACAGGAGTTTTAAGGCGCCTAACATTGTACTAACGTTCTTTTCGAGTTGCTAATGTGGCATAAAGAGTCGTAAGATGTCCTAAGTTCTCGCATGATGTTCAAAGGACTCGTACGAACTCATTAGGTTTATTATGGAGTTTTAAGGTTTCCTACGTTGATGTAATGTGTTCACAGGAGTATTAAGGCGCCCTACATTGTACTAACGTTCTTTTCGAGTTGCTAATGTGGCATAAAGAGTCGTAAGATGTCCTAAGTTATCGTACGATGTTCAAAGGACTCGTACGAACTCATTAGGTTTATTATGGAGATTTAAAGTTTCGTACGGTGATGTATGGTGTTCTTAGGAGTTGTATGGCATCCTACATTGTACTAACGTTCTTTTCGAGATGCTAATGTGGCATAAAGAGTCTTAAGATGTCCTAAGTTCGTACGATGTTCAAAGGTCTCGTACGAACTCATTAGGTTTATTATGGAGTTTTAAGGTTTCGTACGGTGTTGTTAGGAGTCGTAAGGCGTCCAATGTTCTACAAACGTGCTTTTCAAGGTGCTAATATGGAATACAGAGTCGTTAGATATCTTAAGTTGCCGTACGACGTTCAAAGGACTTTGACGAATTCATTAGGTTTATTATGGAGATTTAAAATTTCGTACGGTGATGTATGGTGTTCTTAGGAGTTGTAACACGTCCTACAATACTCTAACGTGCTTTTATTGTTGCTAATGTACAAACTGAGCCGTAACATCTACTGAGTTGACATATGATGTTCAAAGGACCTGGACGAATTCATTAGGTTTAGTATGGAATTTTAAGGATTCTTACGGTGTTTTAAGGTGTTGTTTGGAGTTTTAAGGTGTCCTACATTATACTAGCGTGTTTTTCATGGTGCTAATATGGCATACAAAATCATAAGATGCCCAAACTTGTCGTACGATGTTCAAAGGACTCGGACGAATTCATTAGGTGTATTATTGAGTTTTAAGGTTTCGTATGGTGATGTAACGTGTTCATAGAGGTTGTAAGGCGTCCTACATTGTACTAACGTTCTTTTCGAGTTGCTAATGTGGCATAAAGAGTCGTATGATGTCCTAAGTTCTCGTACGATGTTCAAAGGACTCATACGAACTCATTAGGTTTATTATGGAGTTTTAAGGTTTCGTACGGTGTTGTTAGGAGTCGTAAGGCGTCCAATGTTATACAAACGTGCTTTTCAAGGTGCTAATATGGAATACAGAGTCGTTAGATATCTTAAGTTGCCGTACGACGTTCAAAGGACTTTGACGAATTCATTAGGTTTATTATGGAGATTTAAAGTTTCGTACGGTGATGTATGGTGTTCTTAGGAGTTGTAACACGTCCTACAATACTCTAACGTGCTTTTATTGTTGCTAATGTAGCAAACTGAGCCGTAACATCTACTGAGTTGTCATATGATGTTCAAAGGACCTGGACGAATTCATTAGGTTTAGTATGGAATTTTAAGGATTTTTACGGTGTTTTAAGGTGTTGTTTGGAGTTTTAAGGTGTCCTACATTATACTAGCGTGTTTTTCATGGTGCTAATATGGCATACAAAATCATAAGATGCCCAAACTTGTCGTACGATGTTCAAAGGACTCGGACGAATTCATTAGGTGTATTATGGAGTTTTAAGGTTTCGTACGGTGATGTAAGGTGTTCATAGAGGTTGTAAGGCGTCCTACATTGTACTAACGTTCTTTTCGAGTTGCTAATGTGGCATAAAGAGTCGTAAGATGTCCTAAGTTCTCGTACGATGTTCAAAGGACTCGTACGAACTCATTAGGTTTATTATGGAGTTTTAAGGTTTCGTACGGTGTTGTTTGGAGTCGTAAGGCGTCCAATGTTATACAAACGTGCTTTTCAAGGTGCTAATATGGAATACAGAGTCGTTAGATATCTTAAGTTGCCTTACGACGTTCAAAGGACTCGGACGAATTCATTAGGTTTATTATGTTGATTTAAAGTTTCGTACGGTGATGTATGGTGTTCTTAGGAGTTGTAAGGCGTCCTACATTGTACTAACGTTCTTTTCGAGATGCTAATGTGGCATAAAGAGTCGTAAGATGTCCTAAGTTCTCGTACGATGTTCAAAGGACTCGTACGAACTCATTAGGTTTATTATGGATTTTTAAGGTTTCGTACGTTGATGTAAGGTGTTCACAGGAGTTTTAAGGCGCCTAACATTGTACTAACGTTCTTTTCGAGTTGCTAATGTGGCATAAAGAGTCGTAAGATGTCCTAAGTTATCGTACGATGTTCAAAGGACTCGTACGAACTCATTAGGTTTATTATGGAGTTTTAAGGTTTCGTACGGTGTTGTTAGGAGTCGTAAGGCGTCCAATGTTATACAAACGTGCTTTTCAAGGTGCTAATATGGAATACAGAGTCGTTAGATATCTTAAGTTGTCGTACGACGTTCAAAGGACTTTGACGAATTCATTAGGTTTATTATGGAGATTTAAAGTTTCGTACGGTGATGTATGGTGTTCTTAGGAGTTGTAACACGTCCTACAATACTCTAACGTGCTTTTCTTGTTGCTAATGTAGCAAACTGAGCCGTAACATCTACTGAGTTGTCATATGATGTTCAAAGGACCTGGACGAATTCATTAGGTTTAGTATGGAATTTTAAGGATTCTTACGGTGTTTTAAGGTGTTGTTTGGAGTTTTAAGGTGTCCTACATTATACTAGCGTGTTTTTCATGATGCTAATATGGCATACAAAATCATAAGATGCCCAAACTTGTCGTACGATGTTCAAAGGACTCGGACGAATTCATTAGGTGTATTATTGAGTTTTAAGGTTTCGTACGGTGATGTAAGGTGTTCACAGAGGTTGTAAGGCGTCCTGCATTGTACTAACGTTCTTTTCGAGTTGCTAATGTGGCATAAAGAGTCGTAAGATGTCCTAAGTTCTCGTACGATGTTCAAAGGACTCGTACGAACTCATTAGGTTTATTATGGAGTTTTAAGGTTTCGTACGGTGTTGTTAGGAGTCGTAAGGCGTCCAATGTTATACAAACGTGCTTTTCAAGGTGCTAATATGGAATACAGAGTCGTTAGATATCTTAAGTTGCCTTACGACGTTCAAAGGACTCGGACGAATTCATTAGGTTTATTATGGAGATTTAAAGTTTCGTACTGTGATGTATGGTGTTCTTAGGAGTTGTAACACGTCCTACAATACTCTAACGTGCTTTTCTTGTTGCTAATGTAGCAAACTGAGCCGTAACATCTACTGAGTTGTCATATGATGTTCAAAGGACCTGGACGAATTCATTAGGTTTAGTATGGAATTTTAAGGATTTTTACGGTGTTTTAAGGTGTTGTTTGGAGTTTTAAGGTGTCCTACATTATACTAGCGTGTTTTTCATGGTGCTAATATGGCATACAAAATCATAAGATGCCCAAACTTGTCGTACGATGTTCAAAGGACTCGGACGAATTCATTAGGTGTATTATGGAGTTTTAAGGTTTCGTACGGTGATGTAAGTTGTTCATAGGAGTTGTAAGGCGTCCTACATTGTACTAACGTTCTTTTCGAGATGCTAATGTGGCATAAAGAGTCGTAAGATGTCCTAAGTTCTCGTACGATGTTCAAAGGACTCGTACGAACTCATTAGGTTTATTATGGAGTTTTAAGGTTTCGTACGGTGTTGTTAGGAGTCGTAAGGCGTCCAATGTTCTACAAACGTGCTTTTCAAGGTGCTAATATGGAATACAGAGTCGTTAGATATCTTAAGTTGCCTTACGACGTTCAAAGGACTAGGACGAATTCATTAGGTTTATTATGGAGATTTAAAGTTTCGTACGGTGATGTATGGTGTTCTTAGGAGTTGTATGGCATCCTACATTGTACTAACGTTCTTTTCGAGATGCTAATGTGGCATAAAGAGTCTTAAGATGTCCTAAGTTCTCATACGATGTTCAAAGGACTCGTACGAACTCATTATGTTTATTATGGAGTTTTAAGGTTTCGTACGTTGATGTAAGGTGTTCACATGAGTTTTAAGGCGCCCTACATTGTACTAACGTTCTTTTCGAGTTGCTAATGTGGCATAAAGAGTCGTAAGATGTCCTAAGTTCTCGTACGATGTTCAAAGGACTCGTACGAACTCATTAGGTTTATTATGGAGTTTTAAGGTTTCGTACGGTGTTGTTAGGAGTCGTAAGGCGTCCAATGTTCTACAAACGTGCTTTTCAAGGTGCTAATATGGAATACAAAGTCGTTAGATATCTTAAGTTGCCTTACGACGTTCAAAGGACTCGGACGAATTCATTAGGTTTATTATGGAGATTTAAAGTTTCGTACGGTGATGTATGGTGTTCTTAGGAGTTGTAAGGCGTCCTACGTTGTACTAACGTTCTTTTCTAGATGCTAATGTGGCATAAAGAGTCGTAAGATGTCCTAAGTTCTCGCATGATGTTCAAAGGACTCGTACGAACTCATTAGGTTTATTATGGAGTTTTAAGGTTTCCTACGTTGATGTAAGGTGTTCACAGGAGTATTAAGGCGCCCTACATTGTACTAACGTTCTTTTCGAGTTGCTAATGTGGCATAAAGAGTAGTAAGATGTCCTAAGTTATCGTACGATGTTCAAAGGACTCGTACGAACTCATTAGGTTTATTATGGAGATTTAAAGTTTCGTACGGTGATGTATGGTGTTCTTAGGAGTTGTATGGCATCCTACATTGTACTAACGTTCTTTTCGAGATGCTAATGTGGCATAAAGAGTCTTAAGATGTCCTAAGTTCTCATACGATGTTCAAAGGACTCGTACGAACTCATTATGTTTATTATGGTGTTTTAAGGTTTCGTACGTTGATGTAAGGTGTTCACATGAGTTTTAAGGCGCCCTACATTGTACTAACGTTCTTTTCGAGTTGCTAATGTGGCATAAAGAGTCGTAAGATGTCCTAAGTTCGTACGATGTTCAAAGGTCTCGTACGAACTCATTAGGTTTATTATGGAGTTTTAAGGTTTCGTACGATGTTGTTAGGAGTCGTAAGGCGTCCAATGTTCTACAAACGTGCTTTTCAAGGTGCTAATATGGAATACAGAGTCGTTAGATATCTTAAGTTTCCGTACGACGTTCAAAGGACTTTGACGAATTCATTAGGTTTATTATGGAGATTTAAAATTTCGTACGGTGATGTATGGTGTTCTTAGGAGTTGTAACACGTCCTACAATACTCTAACGTGCTTTTATTGTTGCTAATGTACAAACTGAGCCGTAACATCTACTGAGTTGACATATGATGTTCAAAGGACCTGGACGAATTCATTAGGTTTAGTATGGAATTTTAAGGATTCTTACGGTGTTTTAAGGTGTCCTACATTATACTAGCGTGTTTTTCATGGTGCTAATATGGCATACAAAATCATAAGATGCCCAAACTTGTCGTACGATGTTCAAAGGACTCGGACGAATTCATTAGGTGTATTATTGAGTTTTAAGGTTTCGTACGGTGATGTAACGTGTTCATAGAGGTTGTAAGGCGTCCTACATTGTACTAACGTTCTTTTCGAGTTGCTAATGTGGCATAAAGAGTCGTATGATGTCCTAAGTTCTCGTACGATGTTCAAAGGACTCATACGAACTCATTAGGTTTATTATGGAGTTTTAAGGTTTCGTACGGTGTTGTTAGGAGTCGTAAGACGTCCAATGTTATACAAACGTGCTTTTCAAGGTGCTAATATGGAATACAGAGTCGTTAGATATCTTAAGTTGCCGTACGACGTTCAAAGGACTTTGACGAATTCATTAGGTTTATTATGGAGATTTAAAGTTTCGTACGGTGATGTATGGTGTTCTTAGGAGTTGTAACACGTCCTACAATACTCTAACGTGCTTTTATTGTTGCTAATGTAGCAAACTGAGCCGTAACATCTACTGAGTTGTCATATGATGTTCAAAGGACCTAGACGAATTCATTAGGTTTAGTATGGAATTTTAAGGATTCTTACGGTGTTTTAAGGTGTTGTTTGGAGTTTTAAGGTGTCCTACATTATACTAGCGTGTTTTTCATGGTGCTAATATGGCATACAAAATCATAAGATGCCCAAACTTGTCGTACGATGTTCAAAGGACTCGGACGAATTCATTAGGTGTATTATTGAGTTTTAAGGTTTCGTACGGTGATGTAAGGTGTTCATAGAGGTTGTAAGGCGTCCTACATTGTACTAACGTTCTTTTCGAGTTGCTAATGTGGCATAAAGAGTCGTAAGATGTCCTAAGTTCTCGTACGATGTTCAAAGGACTCGTACGAACTCATTAGGTTTATTATGGAGTTTTAAGGTTTCGTACGGTGTTGTTTGGAGTCGTAAGGCGTCCAATGTTATACAAACGTGCTTTTCAAGGTGCTAATATGGAATACAGAGTCGTTAGATATCTTAAGTTGCCTTACGACGTTCAAAGGACTCGGACGAATTCATTAGGTTTATTATGTTGATTTAAAGTTTCGTACGGTGATGTATGGTGTTCTTAGGAGTTGTAAGGCGTCCTACATTGTACTAACGTTCTTTTCGAGATGCTAATGTGGCATAAAGAGTCGTAAGATGTCCTAAGTTCTCGTACGATGTTCAAAGGACTCGTACGAACTCATTAGGTTTATTATGGATTTTTAAGGTTTCGTACGTTGATGTAAGGTGTTCACAGGAGTTTTAAGGCGCCTAACATTGTACTAACGTTCTTTTCGAGTTGCTAATGTGGCATAAAGAGTCGTAAGATGTCCTAAGTTATCGTACGATGTTCAAAGGACTCGTACGAACTCATTAGGTTTATTATGGAGTTTTAAGGTTTCGTACGGTGTTGTTAGGAGTCGTAAGGCGTCCAATGTTATACAAACGTGCTTTTCAAGGTGCTAATATGGAATACAGAGTCGTTAGATATCTTAAGTTGCCGTACGACGTTCAAAGGACTTTGACGAATTCATTAGGTTTATTATGGAGATTTAAAGTTTCGTACGGTGATGTATGGTGTTCTTAGGAGTTGTAACACGTCCTACAATACTCTAACGTGCTTTTCTTGTTGCTAATGTAGCAAACTGAGCCGTAACATCTACTGAGTTGTCATATGATGTTCAAAGGACCTGGACGAATTCATTAGGTTTAGTATGGAATTTTAAGGATTCTTACGGTGTTTTAAGGTGTTGTTTGGAGTTTTAAGGTGTCCTACATTATACTAGCGTGTTTTTCATGATGCTAATATGGCATACAAAATCATAAGATGCCCAAACTTGTCGTACGATGTTCAAAGGACTCGGACGAATTCATTAGGTGTATTATTGAGTTTTAAGGTTTCGTACGGTGATGTAAGGTGTTCACAGAGGTTGTAAGGCGTCCTGCATTGTACTAACGTTCTTTTCGAGTTGCTAATGTGGCATAAAGAGTCGTAAGATGTCCTAAGTTCTCGTACGATGTTCAAAGGACTCGTACGAACTCATTAGGTTTATTATGGAGTTTTAAGGTTTCGTACGGTGTTGTTAGGAGTCGTAAGGCGTCCAATGTTATACAAACGTGCTTTTCAAGGTGCTAATATGGAATACAGAGTCGTTAGATATCTTAAGTTGCCGTACGACGTTCAAAGGACTTTGACGAATTCATTAGGTTTATTATGGAGATTTAAAGTTTCGTACGGTGATGTATGGTGTTCTTAGGAGTTGTAACACGTCCTACAATACTCTAACGTGCTTTTCTTGTTGCTAATGTAGCAAACTGAGCCGTAACATCTACTGAGTTGTCATATGATGTTCAAAGGACCTGGACGAATTCATTAGGTTTAGTATGGAATTTTAAGGATTCTTACGGTGTTTTAAGGTGTTGTTTGGAGTTTTAAGGTGTCCTACATTATACTAGCGTGTTTTTCATGGTGCTAATATGGCATACAAAATCATAAGATGCCCAAACTTGTCGTACGATGTTCAAAGGACTCGGACGAATTCATTAGGTGTATTATGGAGTTTTAAGGTTTCGTACGGTGATGTAAGGTGTTCATAGGAGTTGTAAGGCGTCCTACATTGTACTAACGTTCTTTTCGAGATGCTAATGTGGCATAAAGAGTCGTAAGATGTCCTAAGTTCTCGTACGATGTTCAAAGGACTCGTACGAACTCATTAGGTTTATTATGGAGTTTTAAGGTTTCGTACGGTGATGTAAGGTGTTCATAGGAGTTGTAAGGCGCCCTACATTGTACTAACGTTCTTTTCGAGTTGCTAATGTGGCATAAAGAGTCGTAAGATGTCCTAAGTTCTCGTACGATGTTCAAAGGACACGTACGAACTCATTAGGTTTATTATGGAGTTTTAAGGTTTCGTACGGTGTTGTTAGGAGTCGTAAGGCGTCCAATGTTATACAAACGTGCTTTGCAAGGTGCTAATATGGAATACAGAGTCGGTAGATATCTTAAGTTGCCGTACGACGTTCAAAGGACACGGACGAATTCATTAGGTTTATTATGGAGATTTAAAGTTTCGTACGGTGATGTATCGTGTTCTTAGGAGTTGTAAGGCGTCCTACATTGTACTAACGTTCTTTTCGAGATGCTAATGTGGCATAAAGAGTCGTAAGATGTCCTAAGTTCTCGCATGATGTTCAAAGGACTCGTACGAACTCATTAGGTTTATTATGGAGTTTTAAGGTTTCGTACGGTGATGTAAGGTGTTCATAGGAGTTGTAAGGCGCCCTACATTGTACTAACGTTCTTTTCGAGATGCTAATGTGGCATAAAGAGTCGTAAGATGTCCTAAGTTCTCGTACGATGTTCAAAGGACTCGTACGAACTCATTAGGTTTATTATGGAGTTTTAAGGTTTCGTACGGTGATGTAAGGTGTTCATAGGAGTTGTAAGGCGCCCTACATTGTACTAACGTTCTTTTCGAGTTGCTAATGTGGCATAAAGAGTCGTAAGATGTCCTAAGTTCTCGTACGATGTTCAAAGGACTCGTACGAACTCATTAGGTTTATTATGGAGTTTTAAGGTTTCGTACGGTGTTGTTAGGAGTCGTAAGGCGTCCAATGTTCTACAAACGTGCTTTTCAAGGTGCTAATATGGAATACAAAGTCGTTAGATATCTTAAGTTGCCTTACGACGTTCAAAGGACTCGGACGAATTCATTAGGTTTATTATGGAGATTTAAAGTTTCGTACGGTGATGTATGGTGTTCTTAGGAGTTGTAAGGCGTCCTACGTTGTACTAACGTTCTTTTCGAGATGCTAATGTGGCATAAAGAGTCGTAAGATGTCCTAAGTTCTCGCATGATGTTCAAAGGACTCGTACGAACTCATTATGTTTATTATGGTGTTTTAAGGTTTCGTACGTTGATGTAAGGTGTTCACATGAGTTTTAAGGCGCCCTACATTGTACTAACGTTCTTTTCGAGTTGCTAATGTGGCATAAAGAGTCGTAAGATGTAACACCCCAACCCGGAGAGGCTGAGACGTCACTATTACAGATATCAAACCAAAACCAATCCATTAAGATAAAAGACATAATCTCATGTTGTAGATCCGACAATCCAAAATGTTAAAGAAATCCTGAATAAGTATTCATTACATTTATTAAAAATAAAAGCAAAGTCTTGGTCTCCTGAAGCTCTCTTCTCACAAAATCCTAGATTTCCCCGATTACCTACGCATAAATAAAGAAACACCACAAAAGAAAATACGGCTGAGCCAAACATTGCTCAGTAACGGAGAGAACAACAGTAAATAAAGTGAGACGAATAAGCAGAAACAAGTACTTTAACTATTAGCTGAACATATATAAGGTATGAACATATAACTAATACTGAACTGAACTTTTAACTGATGACTGATACTGAACTTTTAACTGATGACTGATACTGAACTTTTAACTGATGACTGATACTGAACTTTGAACTGATGACTGATACCGAACTGAACCTTTAACTGACGACTGAAACTGAACATATAACTGATAACTGATCTGAACATATTACTGAAAACAACTGATCTACACGACAGAACATATAAATAAATTATCAAATAATAAGTCGTGTAATATAGGAAGTACCCAGAGCCAAAACAGAGGTGTACATAGCTAGCTAGGCTAATGTACTAATGAGATGGTGTGTGGGGCGTACACACATTATTCCATCCCCCAGAAACATAACTGATCAGAAACTAGGATATATCCATGCGCCTCCCAGACAGATGTGGCCAATGTACTCCTTGAGTACTAACATATAAACGGAGACGTCGTGAACTATTTATTACACACTGTCACGAAAAGTGTCATGCCATTGACGCCACAATGACATGTCAGACAGCTCGGGTAACAGAGTACAAAGTCAAAGTGGTAGTAACATGACTACATAACATGTAACATATAAGGTCCATACTATCATCTACAGGAACATGCAATAATGAGTACAAATTTATAAAACTATTGCATGCTAAAAGCCTCAACAAATAGAGCTAAAAATTTAAACGGTTCTAAACAAAATAAACCAAACAACTTTTAATGCCCTAAGGCCAAATGGGTCGAACCAGCGGAAGTAACAGTGGTGACACTAACATATAAAAATATCAAAACTCTGTACTACAAAGTAACAGAGATAGAATTTATACTATAAGAGAAGGGACACGGAATCCGTACCTTAGCCAATAGCGAAGGCAACCGAAGTCGAGTTACACTTAAGAATTGTATGGCCCTACATTTTCAATTAACTTGAATCAGCCAACTAAACGTCAACTAGTTTTTAAGTTTTTTTTTTTTTTTTGTTTGATTTTAAATTTCCAGCGCGGTGGCTTACTTTTAGATAATGCATCTCATTAAGTGTTATTATGTTAAAAGTAATCTATCACTCAACTTGAAAGTAATTAAGTTTTCATATTTTAATGAAACACCTCATTCTCAATTCTATCATTTTAAATTTGTTTTCTTGTGTTTATAATAACCCACCCCACTTGCACTATATGGTTACTAACATGTGTATACTTATCTATGGCTTCATGCATTACAATTCATTCATGGGACTTGGGTACTAGCATTGGTTACTTATTAGTTCAGTATAATCAATTTGCACTTGGTTTGGGAACTCACTACATATTTGATGGCATCAACATATATATCGCCCATATCATTGCTAAAGTTTTCTGTTAATTAGTCTATTATCTTCATCTCTTGTTTCAACACCAGATTACCAATTTTTTTTTTTATAAACATTGGGAGTTAACTTTCCAAATACAACCGAAACGAAGCAGATCATTATCATTGTTCTTAGGTTATTTCATGTCGCTCAAATAACTAAACCGTACTCAAACAGTTCATTCATTTTCCGAATAACAACCGAGGGTCGAATTGATTACCTGGATCGGTGAGTAAACTAAATAGATCAAGTACGGTTACTTCTGAATGTGTGTCGGAGCTAATCACGTGCAACAGAAACTGAACTTGTTACGGTGGTCGGCTGTGGTCGGTTTCGAGATGGAAACGCAGCTACGCTTTATCAACTACGAGGGGCTGATTACGTTTTGATGATAAGCGGCGGATAACGGTCTCCGGGAAAGCCTTTACATGAAACGGCAGTTCAAGATCACAAAGAGTTTGCTGGGTTTTCTCTATTTTTTGTTTGTGAAATTGAGTCTTGCGTGAGTTTAATTTAACCGACTTGGATGTGCCATCAACATCGGAAGTTTGTTGAAGGTTGGTTTTAAAAACTAGTTTATCATTAACAAGAACATGTTTTAATTAGTTTATTATTATTTTTTTTTTCTTTCGGATATTATAATTCTACCCCCCTTAAAAAATTTCGTCCTCGAAATTGCTAGTTATGGGTCTTTAAAGGAATTAAGCTACAACAGAAACACAACATTCTTCGATACAAGAATGACTAAGGCTTAACTGGAAACTAAAATCGGAACGGAACTAAACAGATAACGGAAACATGTAACTACCGAGCATGTAGTTGACAACGAGTCAAGTAACTTAAAGCGTATACTAAAATCAAATGACTAAAATATCAACGTATTTAAGATGAAATACTAACCATTAAGAAGAAAACATAGTCGGATTTTGAGAACGGAAACGATTAATAACTAAAAAAATGTTAGGTGCAAATAACTAATATGCTTATGACATAATGAAAGTGTCGCATAACTTGAGATTTCATAAGATCCTGTTTGAACTTCTAACTACGAAGTAGATACAGATTTACAATTAAACCAAAAATTACTAACAACTCTAGAATTAAAACAGAATTGATATAGTAGTGAAATCATTTAACTATTAGTACGTACTAATCCGATAGCTTAAACTAGATAATTGTTAATTAATGTCATCTAAAAATTATATAACTGAAAACATGTACTAATCTATATATGTATTACAAGTAACTGATTGCAACTAACTAGAAATTGATAGTGTAACTATTAGTGCAATATGGATAACCGAATAATTAGTCATGTAACTCAAACCCGAAGACCAATAAGTGATATTTAATCTGATACTAGAATATCATAAATGAAAACTATGATCTTACCGAAGCATGGATAACTAGAACTCAAATTCAAACATAATAAGTCTAAGTCAAGCGAAAGATATAATACTAAATAACGAGTCATGCCCTTCATTTATCATGTAGCTTTGCGATAGTTTTAACTCGTAATATATTCTTGCTTATTAATAACAAATTTTAGTTCTTTGAATGATAAATCCTCACAAAGGATAATTCACAACGTAAATCAGATGTATGTGACCTTCTCAGAAGGGATGTGTGCTTACGTGAAAGACATCATGCATATGTGAAAGCTAAGGTGGTAGCGCTAACCTATATTTCATTTCACCTATTCTTTCCAGAATTTCAAATAGCCTGATGAATCTAGGGTCGAGTTTACCCTTAACAGAAAAATGAAAGTACGTGCCACTACAAAGTGAAACCGTTAGAAACACTTTATCACTAACATTGAACTCTAAGGCTCGACAATTAATGTCTACATAGCTAGTCTATCCGCTTTGAGCTTACTTAAGTTTTTCCAGAGCGATAGTAACTTAACAACTAATTACATGGGTCAATAACTGAAAACAAAATAACTTATGACAAATCGAATATCAAAATTATATAAATAATAATTATGATACTAAGTCGCATGTATCTAGTAATTGAAAAGTGATTTATGGTAACTATTCGATACTAAAATGAAATCATTGACGCATGATAGATAGTCAGACACTACTGAAACTACATTACTGGTAACAAAAGACCGCTAAATGGCTGTGGATCATTTAACTGATAGTTGAAGCCGAATATATAAAATCCTTATTCTCATAACAATTTGGATGTTCACTAAACTAGAAAAGCACTTATGCACGAATGTTTGAATTGACAAGTAGCATTTAAAGTCTAATAGCAAGAGTTTCAAAAGAGGTCTAAGATGGAAATCTACAATAATAAGTTTCAAACATACTTATTATATAATAATTAGATACCAACATAAACTGATAGATTATAAATATAGTTTTTGTTAAGAATTCAAGGTGTTGGTAATAATACTGATACTTGGTGAATTAATAAGATGAGTAAGTTCTGGTTGTTTAGGTTTCAAATTATAGATGCTCGAAGGAATAAATAAAACAGATGGGTTTCAGACGTTAAATAATGGATATCGGACTATCTAGTTATATAAAAGTTTTGTCACTTTATTCGGATATTAATGTCAGAGCCTCATATTATTTAAAGATTCACTTAACATACTGAAAAATGTGCATACTTAGAAGTCAATAACAGTATTACAGACACTCATAATCAATAACAAAACTTCTATTATTCAGATATCAGAAAAGTAAGCTTGGACCGTTCAAAATTAAAATAAGGAATTACGGAATGCCGATGCGGAATTTCATAAGTATGTAGGTAACGTGAATACTTACATCATATAAAAAAAATAATCATTAACATGTTATCACGGTACGAGCAAGTTAGAAATTTGGGTGGATGGGAATCATTTGCATATGGGAAAATTTCACAAAACTTTGGTAACAGATACATATTCAATCTCACATTAGTAGAATTAAAATTAATTTTTTTTTCTTCACAAACTTATAGAATTCAAATCTAATTAATAATCACATACGCATGTATAAATGCCAAATAGAGCTATAGGTGCTCACATATGTTTTTCTTTATGGGATCATATAACAGAATTAGATTTATGACATGACACCATATCAAGTTGATGAAAAATGCCATGAACGCACAAAGACTAAAATACATAAATATCTAGCTTTAGATATATGCAACAATCCCCTAACCGGTTGATTCATGGTTTTCGTTGGTGAGATTTCAAGAACTT
Source organism: Tagetes erecta (assembly GCA_030867185.1). NCBI lineage: Eukaryota > Viridiplantae > Streptophyta > Magnoliopsida > Asterales > Asteraceae > Tagetes > Tagetes erecta. Next base: position 49,001,162 of record CM061490.1, read on the forward strand.
CTAAGTACTAGCAATATGTTTCTAGTTACATGTTTAGGTTTTAACCAACGATTTACTCATTGAAGCATGCATTGTTTATGTTCTCTTTTCTTTATTTTCATATACTGATCAAATGAAGTCTAACAAAATCTAGCTTCATATAATGAACAAAGATCCTATGAAATATTTGTTAGGTTACAACCATATGTTTTAATTTGGCTTGAGGGATCCAAGTGTAGTAGCTAGAAAAGAAACATGACTAATTGGATACAACTAATACAAGAGTGAGTTTCTTAATTAACCATGACTCATATTGTGTAAACTAATGACCTACCATATATTTAATGTTAGGCAACCAGTATTCGTCGTATTGTTTATATTTCATGAAGCAATTAAAGCCTAGAACAACATATATGAAGTTCAATATTTCTTCAAGATTTTTATTTACTATCTCAAGTTCAACCGTTGGAACATAAAAAGTGAGGAAACATATGCATAAGCTCTAGATAGTCAAACTTAGAGTCTCAATAGTCTTATTATTTATTTATTTTTTTAATAAAGCTAGTGCGACCTAAGACCGGATGTTTGGTCTGACGAAACAATCTGTAGCTATTCTTTTAAATGTTATTTTAGCTCATTAAGTTCCATAGGTTTCATTTTTCTTAACTTGACTAAAGGCTAAATATTTTGCAAACCATGTGAAAAGAATTTCTTTTAGCCTTGAATGTAGCTATAACTTCCAGAGATTTATAAGACTATGTTCCTAGGTAAGTGTGAAGCATTAAGTATTGTAAGAGATATTTCACTGAGTCTAACCTTTAATCTTATTGAGATGTTGGATAACAAATACCTATCAAAGTATAATCAGAGCTCGTTGCACAGGAAACAGACATACTTTTAGGAACCATAATGGTATATTAGATCGGTAAATTTCTAAGGGCCAACCAATAGTAAAATCTAGAATTTAAATCAAAAGAATCACTTAGTTGCAGGAATGTACTGCACGTGTGTAGGGGTACCATATTTCCGATAGTCGGATATGCACATTAGTAAGTGTGTTGGCTGAAAACATCGAATAAAGATTAACCAAAATGATTAAAAGAATATAAATAGATAGTGTGACATGATATGTAACAGAGCAAGCTACTGATTAGAAAGGCATGTTGCTAAAGAATAATAACAGTCTTAACACACTTAAGGGGGCCTTATTCAAACAATAGAAATCTAGAAGCGCACATATGTACTATAAATTCACGACTAAGTTGATCAAGTTTAATCGTCAATTTACTTTACAGTTGTGCCCTAACTATCCTTCCATTATGAACTCTTAATGCCCTTGATACTTTTACACGAGAAGACGGAGCCATGATGAATAATAAGTGAAAAAGATGCAAAACGCTGATCAGTGACAGACATGAAAACTAACATAGACGTGCCAAGTTTAACGAGATATGCAGCCTAGGTGAAATATCTACTTAAGCATATGTGGCAGAAAGGTCTTTGAACGCACTGACAAGTTCATCTAATGTCTTACAGACTTCAAGCATCTCGCTTATCATTTCTAGAAGTCATTTCCTATGTCTAAAGCGATAACAAATACGTAGATAGAATCATTTAATTAATTAGTCGTATCTGAAAAGTAATGAAGAAAAACATATCACTAACAATCAATGAAAGAAGTGACTCTAACTAATAGATCTAATCACCATTAAACAGAGACTAATGAAAATGATCGGAAGGTGAAATCCTAACCCAATGCCTACCCATTACCTCACAAGTTTTATTTTAAGATTTAAGTTTTCTACAAGAAAGAGCCTAGGCTCTGATACCATAACTGTAACACCCCAACCCGGAGAGGCTGAGACGTCACTATTACAGATATCAAACCAAAACCAATCCATTAAGATAAAAGACATAATCTCATGTTGTAGATCCGACAATCCAAAATGTTAAAGAAATCCTGAATAAGTATTCATTACATTTATTAAAAATAAAAGCAAAGTCTTGGTCTCCTGAAGCTCTCTTCTCACAAAATCCTAGATTTCCCCGATTACCTACGCATAAATAAAGAAACACCACAAAAGAAAATACGGCTGAGCCAAACATTGCTCAGTAACGGAGAGAACAACAGTAAATAAAGTGAGACGAATAAGCAGAAACAAGTACTTTAACTATTAGCTGAACATATATAAGGTATGAACATATAACTAATACTGAACTGAACTTTTAACTGATGACTGATACTGAACTTTTAACTGATGACTGATACTGAACTTTTAACTGATGACTGATACTGAACTTTGAACTGATGACTGATACCGAACTGAACCTTTAACTGACGACTGAAACTGAACATATAACTGATAACTGATCTGAACATATTACTGAAAACAACTGATCTACACGACAGAACATATAAATAAATTATCAAATAATAAGTCGTGTAATATAGGAAGTACCCAGAGCCAAAACAGAGGTGTACATAGCTAGCTAGGCTAATGTACTAATGAGATGGTGTGTGGGGCGTACACACATTATTCCATCCCCCAGAAACATAACTGATCAGAAACTAGGATATATCCATGCGCCTCCCAGACAGATGTGGCCAATGTACTCCTTGAGTACTAACATATAAACGGAGACGTCGTGAACTATTTATTACACACTGTCACGAAAAGTGTCATGCCATTGACGCCACAATGACATGTCAGACAGCTCGGGTAACAGAGTACAAAGTCAAAGTGGTAGTAACATGACTACATAACATGTAACATATAAGGTCCATACTATCATCTACAGGAACATGCAATAATGAGTACAAATTTATAAAACTATTGCATGCTAAAAGCCTCAACAAATAGAGCTAAAAATTTAAACGGTTCTAAACAAAATAAACCAAACAACTTTTAATGCCCTAAGGCCAAATGGGTCGAACCAGCGGAAGTAACAGTGGTGACACTAACATATAAAAATATCAAAACTCTGTACTACAAAGTAACAGAGATAGAATTTATACTATAAGAGAAGGGACACGGAATCCGTACCTTAGCCAATAGCGAAGGCAACCGAAGTCGAGTTACACTTAAGAATTGTATGGCCCTACATTTTCAATTAACTTGAATCAGCCAACTAAACGTCAACTAGTTTTTAAGTTTTTTTTTTTTTTTGTTTGATTTTAAATTTCCAGCGCGGTGGCTTACTTTTAGATAATGCATCTCATTAAGTGTTATTATGTTAAAAGTAATCTATCACTCAACTTGAAAGTAATTAAGTTTTCATATTTTAATGAAACACCTCATTCTCAATTCTATCATTTTAAATTTGTTTTCTTGTGTTTATAATAACCCACCCCACTTGCACTATATGGTTACTAACATGTGTATACTTATCTATGGCTTCATGCATTACAATTCATTCATGGGACTTGGGTACTAGCATTGGTTACTTATTAGTTCAGTATAATCAATTTGCACTTGGTTTGGGAACTCACTACATATTTGATGGCATCAACATATATATCGCCCATATCATTGCTAAAGTTTTCTGTTAATTAGTCTATTATCTTCATCTCTTGTTTCAACACCAGATTACCAATTTTTTTTTTTATAAACATTGGGAGTTAACTTTCCAAATACAACCGAAACGAAGCATATCATTATCATTGTTCTTAGGTTATTTCATGTCGCTCAAATAACTAAACCGTACTCAAACAGTTCATTCATTTTCCGAATAACAACCGAGGGTCGAATTGATTACCTGGATCGGTGAGTAAACTAAATAGATCAAGTACGGTTACTTCTGAATGTGTGTCGGAGCTAATCACGTGCAACAGAAACTGAACTTGTTACGGTGGTCGGCTGTGGTCGGTTTCGAGATGGAAACGCAGCTACGCTTTATCAACTACGAGGGGCTGATTACGTTTTGATGATAAGCGGCGGATAACGGTCTCCGGGAAAGCCTTTACATGAAACGGCAGTTCAAGATCACAAAGAGTTTGCTGGGTTTTCTCTATTTTTTGTTTGTGAAATTGAGTCTTGCGTGAGTTTAATTTAACCGACTTGGATGTGCCATCAACATCGGAAGTTTGTTGAAGGTTGGTTTTAAAAACTAGTTTATCATTAACAAGAACATGTTTTAATTAGTTTATTATTATTTTTTTTTTCTTTCGGATATTATATAAGATGTCCTAAGTTCGTACGATGTTCAAAGGTCTCGTACGAACTCATTAGGTTTATTATGGAGTTTTAAGGTTTCGTACGATGTTGTTAGGAGTCGTAAGGCGTCCAATGTTCTACAAACGTGCTTTTCAAGGTGCTAATATGGAATACAGAGTCGTTAGATATCTTAAGTTGCCGTACGACGTTCAAAGGACTTTGACGAATTCATTAGGTTTATTATGGAGATTTAAAATTTCGTACGGTGATGTATGGTGTTCTTAGGAGTTGTAACACGTCCTACAATACTCTAACGTGCTTTTATTGTTGCTAATGTACAAACTGAGCCGTAACATCTACTGAGTTGACATATGATGTTCAAAGGACCTGGACGAATTCATTAGGTTTAGTATGGAATTTTAAGGATTCTTACGGTGTTTTAAGGTGTCCTACATTATACTAGCGTGTTTTTCATGGTGCTAATATGGCATACAAAATCATAAGATGCCCAAACTTGTCGTACGATGTTCAAAGGACTCGGACGAATTCATTAGGTGTATTATTGAGTTTTAAGGTTTCGTACGGTGATGTAACGTGTTCATAGAGGTTGTAAGGCGTCCTACATTGTACTAACGTTCTTTTCGAGTTGCTAATGTGGCATAAAGAGTCGTATGATGTCCTAAGTTCTCGTACGATGTTCAAAGGACTCATACGAACTCATTAGGTTTATTATGGAGTTTTAAGGTTTCGTACAGTGTTGTTAGGAGTCGTAAGACGTCCAATGTTATACAAACGTGCTTTTCAAGGTGCTAATATGGAATACAGAGTCGTTAGATATCTTAAGTTGCCGTACGACGTTCAAAGGACCTTGACGAATTCATTAGGTTTATTATGGAGATTTAAAGTTTCGTACGGTGATGTATGGTGTTCTTAGGAGTTGTAACACGTCCTACAATACTCTAACGTGCTTTTATTGTTGCTAATGTAGCAAACTGAGCCGTAACATCTACTGAGTTGTCATATGATGTTCAAAGGACCTAGACGAATTCATTAGGTTTAGTTTGGAATTTTAAGGATTCTTACGGTGTTTTAAGGTGTTGTTTGGAGTTTTAAGGTGTCCTACATTATACTAGCGTGTTTTTCATGGTGCTAATATGGCATACAAAATCATAAGATGCCCAAACTTGTCGTACGATGTTCAAAGGACTCGGACGAATTCATTAGGTGTATTATTGAGTTTTAAGGTTTCGTACGGTGATGTAAGGTGTTCATAGAGGTTGTAAGGCGTCCTACATTGTACTAACGTTCTTTTCGAGTTGCTAATGTGGCATAAAGAGTCGTAAGATGTCCTAAGTTCTCGTACGATGTTCAAAGGACTCGTACGAACTCATTAGGTTTATTATGGAGTTTTAAGGTTTCGTACGGTGTTGTTTGGAGTCGTAAGGCGTCCAATGTTATACAAACGTGCTTTTCAAGGTGCTAATATGGAATACAGAGTCGTTAGATATCTTAAGTTGCCTTACGACGTTCAAAGGACTCGGACGAATTCATTAGGTTTATTATGTTGATTTAAAGTTTCGTACGGTGATGTATGGTGTTCTTAGGAGTTGTAAGGCGTCCTACATTGTACTAACGTTCTTTTCGAGATGCTAATGTGGCATAAAGAGTCGTAAGATGTCCTAAGTTCTCGTACGATGTTCAAAGGACTCGTACGAACTCATTAGGTTTATTATGGATTTTTAAGGTTTCGTACGTTGATGTAAGGTGTTCACAGGAGTTTTAAGGCGCCTAACATTGTACTAACGTTCTTTTCGAGTTGCTAATGTGGCATAAAGAGTCGTAAGATGTCCTAAGTTATCGTACGATGTTCAAAGGACTCGTACGAACTCATTAGGTTTATTATGGAGTTTTAAGGTTTCGTACGGTGTTGTTAGGAGTCGTAAGGCGTCCAATGTTATACAAACGTGCTTTTCAAGGTGCTAATATGGAATACAGAGTCGTTAGATATCTTAAGTTGCCGTACGACGTTCAAAGGACTTTGACGAATTCATTAGGTTTATTATGGAGATTTAAAGTTTCGTACGGTGATGTATGGTGTTCTTAGGAGTTGTAACACGTCCTACAATACTCTAACGTGCTTTTCTTGTTGCTAATGTAGCAAACTGAGCCGTAACATCTACTGAGTTGTCATATGATGTTCAAAGGACCTGGACGAATTCATTAGGTTTAGTATGGAATTTTAAGGATTCTTACGGTGTTTTAAGGTGTTGTTTGGAGTTTTAAGGTGTCCTACATTATACTAGCGTGTTTTTCATGATGCTAATATGGCATACAAAATCATAAGATGCCCAAACTTGTCGTACGATGTTCAAAGGACTCGGACGAATTCATTAGGTGTATTATTGAGTTTTAAGGTTTCGTACGGTGATGTAAGGTGTTCACAGAGGTTGTAAGGCGTCCTGCATTGTACTAACGTTCTTTTCGAGTTGCTAATGTGGCATAAAGAGTCGTAAGATGTCCTAAGTTCTCGTACGATGTTCAAAGGACTCGTACGAACTCATTAGGTTTATTATGGAGTTTTAAGGTTTCGTACGGTGTTGTTAGGAGTCGTAAGGCGTCCAATGTTATACAAACGTGCTTTTCAAGGTGCTAATATGGAATACAGAGTCGTTAGATATCTTAAGTTGCCGTACGACGTTCAAAGGACTTTGACGAATTCATTAGGTTTATTATGGAGATTTAAAGTTTCGTACGGTGATGTATGGTGTTCTTAGGAGTTGTAACACGTCCTACAATACTCTAACGTGCTTTTCTTGTTGCTAATGTAGCAAACTGAGCCGTAACATCTACTGAGTTGTCATATGATGTTCAAAGGACCTGGACGAATTCATTAGGTTTAGTATGGAATTTTAAGGATTCTTACGGTGTTTTAAGGTGTTGTTTGGAGTTTTAAGGTGTCCTACGTTATACTAGCGTGTTTTTCATGGTGCTAATATGGCATACAAAATCATAAGATGCCCAAACTTGTCGTACGATGTTCAAAGGACTCGGACGAATTCATTAGGTGTATTATGGAGTTTTAAGGTTTCGTACGGTGATGTAAGGTGTTCATAGGAGTTGTAAGGCGTCCTACATTGTACTAACGTTCTTTTCGAGATGCTAATGTGGCATAAAGAGTCGTAAGATGTCCTAAGTTCTCGTACGATGTTCAAAGGACTCGTACGAACTCATTAGGTTTATTATGGAGTTTTAAGGTTTCGTACGGTGATGTAAGGTGTTCATAGGAGTTGTAAGGCGCCCTACATTGTACTAACGTTCTTTTCGAGTTGCTAATGTGGCATAAAGAGTCGTAAGATGTCCTAAGTTCTCGTACGATGTTCAAAGGACACGTACGAACTCATTAGGTTTATTATGGAGTTTTAAGGTTTCGTACGGTGTTGTTAGGAGTCGTAAGGCGTCCAATGTTATACAAACGTGCTTTGCAAGGTGCTAATATGGAATACAGAGTCGGTAGATATCTTAAGTTGCCGTACGACGTTCAAAGGACACGGACGAATTCATTAGGTTTATTATGGAGATTTAAAGTTTCGTACGGTGATGTATCGTGTTCTTAGGAGTTGTAAGGCGTCCTACATTGTACTAACGTTCTTCTCGAGATGCTAATGTGGCATAAAGAGTCGTAAGATGTCCTAAGTTCTCGTACGATGTTCAAAGGACTCGTACGAACTCATTAGGTTTATTATGGAGTTTTAAGGTTTCGTACGGTGTTGTTAGGAGTCGTAAGGCGTCCAATGTTATACAAACGTGCTTTTCAAGGTGCTAATATGGAATACAGAGTCGTTAGATATCTTAAGTTGCCGTACGACGTTCAAAGGACTTTGACGAATTCATTAGGTTTATTATGGAGATTTAAAGTTTCGTACGGTGATGTATGGTGTTCTTAGGAGTTGTAACACGTCCTACAATACTCTAACGTGCTTTTCTTGTTGCTAATGTAGCAAACTGAGCCGTAACATCTACTGAGTTGTCATATGATGTTCAAAGGACCTGGACGAATTCATTAGGTTTAGTATGGAATTTTAAGGATTCTTACGGTGTTTTAAGGTGTTGTTTGGAGTTTTAAGGTGTCCTACATTATACTAGCGTGTTTTTCATGATGCTAATATGGCATACAAAATCATAAGATGCCCAAACTTGTCGTACGATGTTCAAAGGACTCGGACGAATTCATTAGGTGTATTATTGAGTTTTAAGGTTTCGTACGGTGATGTAAGGTGTTCACAGAGGTTGTAAGGCGTCCTGCATTGTACTAACGTTCTTTTCGAGTTGCTAATGTGGCATAAAGAGTCGTAAGATGTCCTAAGTTCTCGTACGATGTTCAAAGGACTCGTACGAACTCATTAGGTTTATTATGGAGTTTTAAGGTTTCGTATGGTGTTGTTAGGAGTCGTAAGGCGTCCAATGTTATACAAACGTGCTTTTCAAGGTGCTAATATGGAATACAGAGTCGTTAGATATCTTAAGTTGCCTTACGACGTTCAAAGGACTCGGACGAATTCATTAGGTTTATTATGGAGATTTAAAGTTTCGTACGGTGATGTATGGCGTTCTTAGGAGTTGTAAGGCGTCCTACATTGTACTAACGTTCTTTTCGAGATGCTAATGTGGCATAAAGAGTCGTAAGATGTCCTAAGTTCTCGTACGATGTTAAAAGGACTCGTACGAACTCATTAGGTTTATTATGGATTTTTAAGGTTTCGTACGTTGATGTAAGTTGTTCACAGGAGTTTTAAGGCGCCTAACATTGTACTAACGTTCTTTTCGAGTTGCTAATGTGGCATAAAGAGTCGTAAGATGTCCTAAGTTATCGTACGATGTTCAAAGGACTCGTACGAACTCATTAGGTTTATTATGGAGTTTTAAGGTTTCGTACGGTGTTGTTAGGAGTCGTAAGGCGTCCAATGTTATACAAACGTGCTTTTCAAGGTGCTAATATGGAATACAGAGTCGTTAGATATCTTAAGTTGCCGTACGACGTTCAAAGGACTTTGACGAATTCTAGGTTTATTATGGATATTTAAAGTTTCGTACGGTGATGTATGGTGTTCTTAGGAGTTGTAACACGTCCTACAATACTCTAACGTGCTTTTCTTGTTGCTAATGTAGCAAACTGAGCCGTAACATCTACTGAGTTGTCATATGATGTTCAAAGGACCTGGACGAATTCATTAGGTTTAGTATAGAATTTTAAGGATTCTTACGGTGTTTTAAGGTGTTGTTTGGAGTTTTAAGGTGTCCTACATTAAACTAGCGTGTTTTTCATGGTGCTAATATGGCATACAAAATCATAAGATGCCCAAACTTGTCGTACGATGTTCAAAGGACTCGGACGAATTCATTAGGTGTATTATGGAGTTTTAAGGTTTCGTACGGTGATGTAAGGTGTTCATAGGAGTTGTAAGGCGTCCTACATTGTACTAACGTTCTTTTCGAGATGCTAATGTGGCATAAAGAGTCGTAAGATGTCCTAAGTTATCGTACGACGTTCAAAGGACTCGTACGAACTCATTAGGTTTATTATGGAGTTTTAAGGTTTCGTACGGTGTTGTTAGGAGTCGTAAGGCGTCCAATGTTATACAAACGTGCTTTTCAAGGTGCTAATATGGAATACAGAGTCGTTAGATATCTTAAGTTGCCGTACGACGTTCAAAGGACTTTGACGAATTCTAGGTTTATTATGGAGATTTAAAGTTTCGTACGGTGATGTATGGTGTTCTTAGGAGTTGTAACACGTCCTACAATACTCTAACGTGCTTTTCTTGTTGCTAATGTAGCAAACTGAGCCGTAACATCTACTGAGTTGTCATATGATGTTCAAAGGACCTGGACGAATTCATTAGGTTTAGTATGGAATTTTAAGGATTCTTACGGTGTTTTAAGGTGTTGTTTGGAGTTTTAAGGTGTCCTACATTATACTAGCGTGTTTTTCATGGTGCTAATATGGCATACAAAATCATAAGATGCCCAAACTTGTCGTACGATGTTCAAAGGACTCGGACGAATTCATTAGGTGTATTATGGAGTTTTAAGGTTTCGTACGGTGATGTAAGGTGTTCATAGGAGTTGTAAGGCGTCCTACATTGTACTAACGTTCTTTTCGAGATGCTAATGTGGCATAAAGAGTCGTAAGATGTCCTAAGTTCTCGTACGATGTTCAAAGGACTCGTACGAACTCATTAGGTTTATTATGGAGTTTTAAGGTTTCGTACGGTGATGTAAGGTGTTCATAGGAGTTGTAAGGCGCCCTACATTGTACTAACGTTCTTTTCGAGTTGCTAATGTGGCATAGAGAGTCGTAAGATGTCCTAAGTTCTCGTACGATGTTCAAAGGACACGTACGAACTCATTAGGTTTATTATGGAGTTTTAAGGTTTCGTACGGTGTTGTTAGGAGTCGTAAGGCGTCCAATGTTATACAAACGTGCTTTGCAAGGTGCTAATATGGAATACAGAGTCGGTAGATATCTTAAGTTGCCGTACGACGTTCAAAGGACACGGACGAATTCATTAGGTTTATTATGGAGATTTAAAGTTTCGTACGGTGATGTATCGTGTTCTTAGGAGTTGTAAGGCGTCCTACATTGTACTAACGTTCTTCTCGAGATGCTAATGTGGCATAAAGAGTCGTAAGATGTCCTAAGTTCTCGTACGATGTTCAAAGGACTCGTACGAACTCATTAGGTTTATTATGGAGTTTTAAGGTTTCGTACGGTGTTGTTAGGAGTCGTAAGGCGTCCAATGTTCTACAAACGTGCTTTTCAAGGTGCTAATATGGAATACAGAGTCGTTAGATATCTTAAGTTGCCGTACGACGTTCAAAGGACTTTGACGAATTCATTAGGTTTATTATGGAGATTTAAAGTTTCGTACGGTGATGTATTGTGTTCTTAGGAGTTGTAACACGTCCTACAATACTCTAACGTGCTTTTCTTGTTGCTAATGTAGCAAACTGAGCCGTAACATCTACTGAGTTGTCATATGATGTTCAAAGGACCTGGACGAATTCATTAGGTTTAGTATGGAATTTTAAGGATTCTTACGGTGTTTTAAGGTGTTGTTTGGAGTTTTAAGGTGTCCTACATTATACTAGCGTGTTTTTCATGATGCTAATATGGCATACAAAATCATAAGATGCCCAAACTTGTCGTACGATGTTCAAAGGACTCGGACGAATTCATTAGGTGTATTATTGAGTTTTAAGGTTTCGTACGGTGATGTAAGGTGTTCACAGAGGTTGTAAGGCGTCCTGCATTGTACTAACGTTCTTTTCGAGTTGCTAATGTGGCATAAAGAGTCGTAAGATGTCCTAAGTTCTCGTACGATGTTCAAAGGACTCGTACGAACTCATTAGGTTTATTATGGAGTTTTAAGGTTTCGTACGGTGTTGTTAGGAGTCGTAAGGCGTCCAATGTTATACAAACGTGCTTTTCAAGGTGCTAATATGGAATACAGAGTCGGTAGATATCTTAAGTTGCCGTACGACGTTCAAAGGACACGGACGAATTCATTAGGTTTATTATGGAGATTTAAAGTTTCGTACGGTGATGTATCGTGTTCTTAGGAGTTGTAAGGCGTCCTACATTGTACTAACGTTCTTCTCGAGATGCTAATGTGGCATAAAGAGTCGTAAGATGTCCTAAGTTCTCGTACGATGTTCAAAGGACTCGTACGAACTCATTAGGTTTATTATGGAGTTTTAAGGTTTCGTACGGTGTTGTTAGGAGTCGTAAGGCGTCCAATGTTCTACAAACGTGCTTTTCAAGGTGCTAATATGGAATACAGAGTCGTTAGATATCTTAAGTTGCCATACGACGTTCAAAGGACTTTGACGAATTCATTAGGTTTATTATGGAGATTTAAAGTTTCGTACGGTGATGTATTGTGTTCTTAGGAGTTGTAACACGTCCTACAATACTCTAACGTGCTTTTCTTGTTGCTAATGTAGCAAACTGAGCCCTAACATATACTGAATTGTCATATGATGTTCAAAGGACCAGGACGAATTCATTAGGTTTAGTATGGAATTTTAAGGATTCTTACGGTGTTTTAAGCTGTTGTTTGGAGTTTTAAGGTGTCCTACATTATACTAGCGTGTTTTTCATGGTGCTAATATGGCATACAAAATCATAAGATGCCCAAACTTGTCGTACGATGTTCAAAGGACTCGGACGAATTCATTAGGTGTATTATGGAGTTTTAAGGTTTCGTACGGTGATGTAAGGTGTTCATAGAGATTGTAAGGCGTCCTACATTGTACTAACGTTCTTTTCGAGTTGCTAATGTGGCATAAAGAGTCGTAAGATGTCCTAAGTTCTCGTACGATGTTCAAAGGACACGTACGAACTCATTAGGTTTATTATGGAGTTTTAAGGTTTCGTACGGTGTTGTTAGGAGTCGTAAGGCGTCCAATGTTATACAAACGTGCTTTTCAAGGTGCTAATATGGAATACAGAGTCGTTAGATATCTTAAGTTGCCGTACGACGTTCAAAGGACTTTGACGAATTCATTAGGTTTATTATGGAGATTTAAAGTTTCGTACTGTGATGTATGGTGTTCTTAGGAGTTGTAACACGTCCTACAATACTCTAACGTGCTTTTCTTGTTGCTATTGTAGCAAACTGAGCCGTAACATCTACTGAGTTGTCATATGATGTTCAAAGGACCTGGACGAATTCATTAGGTTTAGTATGGAATTCTAAGGATTCTTACGGTGTTTTAAGGTGTTGTTTGGAGTTTTAAGGTGTCCTACATTATACTAGCGTGTTTTTCATGGTGCTAATATGGCATACAAAATCATAAGATGCCCAAACTTGTCGTACGATGTTCAAAGGACTCGGACGCATTCATTAGGTGTATTATGGAGTTTTAAGGTTTCGTACGGTGATGTAAGGTGTTCATAGGAGTTGTAAGGCGTCCTACATTGTACTAACGTTCTTTTCGAGATGCTAATGTGGCATAAAGAGTCGTAAGATGTCCTAAGTTCTCGTACGATGTTCAAAGGATTCGTACGAACTCAATAGGTTTATTATGGAGTTTTAAGGTTTCGTACGGTGATGTAAGGTGTTCATAGGAGTTGTAAGGCGCCCTACATTGTACTAACGTTCTTTTCGAGTTGCTAATGTGGCATAAAGAGTCGTAAGATGTCCTAAGTTCTCGTACGATGTTCAAAGGACTCGTACGAACTCATTAGGTTTATTATGGAGTTTTAAGGTTTCGTACGGTGTTGTTAGGAGTCGTAAGACGTCCAATGTTATACAAACGTGCTTTGCAAGGTGCTAATATGGAATACAGAGTCGTTAGATATCTTAAGTTGCCGTACGACGTTCAAAGGACACAGACGAATTCATTAGGTTTATTATGGAAATTTAAAGTTTCGTACGGTGATGTATGGTGTTCTTAGGAGTTGTAAGGCGTCCTACATTGTACTAACGTTCTTCTCGAGATGCTAATGTGGCATAAAGAGTCGTAAGATGTCCTAAGTTCTCGTACGATGTTCAAAGGACTCGTACGAACTCATTAGGTTTATTATGGAGTTTTAAGGTTTCGTACGTTGATGTCAGGTGTTCACAGGAGTTTTAAGGCGCCCTACATTGTACTAACGTTCTTTTCGAGTTGCTAATGTGGCATAAAGTGTCGTAAGATGTCCTAAGTTCTCGTACGATGTTCAAAGGACTCGTACGAACTCATTAGGTTTATTATGGAGTTTTAAGGTTTCGTACGGTGTTGTTAGGAGTCGTAAGGCGTCCAATGTTCTACAAACGTGCTTTTCAAGGTGCTAATATGGAATACAGAGTCGTTAGATATCTTAAGTTGCCGTACGACGTTCAAAGGACTTTGACGAATTCATTAGGTTTATTATGGAGATTTAAATTTTCGTACGGTGATGTATGGTGTTCTTAGGAGTTGTAACACGTCCTACAATACTCTAACGTGCTTTTATTGTTGCTAATGTAGCAAACTGAGCCGTAACATCTACTGAGTTGTCATATGATGTTCAAAGGACCTGGACGAATTCATTAGGTTTAGTATGGAATTTTAAGGATTCTTACGGTGTTTTAAGGTGTTGTTTGGAGTTTTAAGGTGTCCTACATTATACTAGCATGTTTTTCATGGTGCTAATATGGCATACAAAATCATAAGATGCCCAAACTTGTCGTACGATGTTCAAAGGACTCGGACGAATTCATTAGGTGTATTATGGAGTTTTAAGGTTTCGTACGGTGATGTAAGGTGTTCATAGAGGTTGTAAGGCGTCCTACATTGTACTAACGTTCTTTTCGAGTTGCTAATGTGGCATAAAGAGTCGTAAGATGTCCTAAGTTCTCGTACGATGTTCAAAGGACACGTACGAACTCATTAGGTTTATTATGGAGTTTTAAGGTTTCGTACGGTGTTGTTAGGAGTCGTAAGGCGTCCAATGTTATACAAACGTGCTTTTCAAGGTGCTAATATGGAATACAGAGTCGTTAGATATCTTAAGTTGCCGTACGACGTTCAAAGGACTTTGACGAATTCATTAGGTTTATTATGGAGATTTAAAGTTTCGTACTGTGATGTATGGTGTTCTTAGGAGTTGTAACACGTCCTACAATACTCTAACGTGCTTTTCTTGTTGCTAATGTAGCAAATTGAGCCGTAACATCTACTGAGTTGTCATATGATGTTCAAAGGACCTGGACGAATTCATTAGGTTTAGTATGGAATTTTAAGGATTCTTACGGTGTTTTAAGTTGTTGTTTGGAGTTTTAAGGTGTCCTACATTATACTAGCGTGTTTTTCATGGTGCTAATATGGCATACAAAATCATAAGATGCCCAAACTTGTCGTACGATGTTCAAAGGACTCGGACGAATTCATTAGGTCTATTATGGAGTTTTAAGGTTTCGTACGGTGATGTAAGGTGTTCATAAGAGTTGTAAGGCGTCCTACATTGTACTAACGTTCTTTTCGAGATGCTAATGTGTCATAAAGAGTCGTAAGATGTCCTAAGTTCTCGTACGATGTTCAAAGGACTCGTACGAACTCATTAGGTTTATTATGGAGTTTTAAGGTTTCGTACGGTGATGTAAGGTGTTCATAGGAGTTGTAAGGCGCCCTACATTGTACTAACTTTCTTTTCGAGTTGCTAATGTGGCATAAAGAGTCGTAAGATGTCCTAAGTTCTCGTACGATGTTCAAAGGACTCGTACGAACTCATTAGGTTTATTATGGAGTTTTAAGGTTTCGTACGGTGTTGTTAGGAGTCGTAAGACGTCCAATGTTATACAAACGTGCTTTGCAAGGTGCTTATATGGAATACAGAGTCGTTAGATATCTTAAGTTGCCGTACGACGTTCAAAGGACACAGACGAATTCATTAGGTTTATTATGGAAATTTAAAGTTTCGTACGGTGATGTATGGTGTTCTTAGGAGTTGTAAGGCGTCCTACATTGTACTAACGTTCTTCTCGAGATGCTAATGTGGCATAAAGAGTCGTAAGATGTCCTAAGTTCTCGTACGATGTTCAAAGGACTCGTACGAACTCATTAGGTTTATTATGGAGTTTTAAGGTTTCGTACGTTGATGTAAGGTGTTCACAGGAGTTTTAAGGCGCCCTACATTGTACTAACGTTCTTTTCGAGTTGCTAATGTGGCATAAAGTGTCGTAAGATGTCCTAAGTTCTCGTACGATGTTCAAAGGACTCGTACGAACTCATTAGGTTTATTATGGAGTTTTAAGGTTCGTACGGTGTTGTTAGGAGTCGTAAGGCGTCCAATGTTCTACAAACGTGCTTTTCAAGGTGCTAGTATGGAATACAGAGTCGTTAGATATCTTAAGTTGCCGTACGACGTTCAAAGGACTTTGACGAATTCATTAGGTTTATTATGGAGATTTAAAGTTTCGTACGGTGATGTATGGTGTTCTTAGGAGTTGTAACACGTCCTACAATACTCTAACGTGCTTTTATTGTTGCTAATGTAGCAAACTGAGCCGTAACATCTACTGAGTTGTCATATGATGTTCAAAGGACCTGGACGAATTCATTAGGTTTAGTATGGAATTTTAAGGATTCTTACGGTGTTTTAAGGTGTTGTTTGGAGTTTTAAGGTGTCCTACATTATACTAGCATGTTTTTCATGGTGCTAATATGACATACAAAATCATAAGATGCCCAAACTTGTCGTACGATGTTCAAAGGACTCGGACGAATTCATTAGGTGTATTATGGAGTTTTAAGGTTTCGTACGGTGATGTAAGGTGTTCATAGAGGTTGTAAGGCGTCCTACATTGTACTAACGTTCTTTTCGAGTTGCTAATGTGGCATAAAGAGTCGTAAGATGTCCTAAGTTCTCGTACGATGTTCAAAGGACACGTACGAACTCATTAGGTTTATTATGGAGTTTTAAGGTTTCGTACGGTGTTGTTAGGAGTCGTAAGGCGTCCAATGTTATACAAACGTGCTTTTCAAGGTGCTAATATGGAATACAGAGTCGTTAGATATCTTAAGTTGCCGTACGACGTTCAAAGGACTTTGACGAATTCATTAGGTTTATTATGGAGATTTAAAGTTTCGTACTGTGATGTATGGTGTTCTTAGGAGTTGTAACACGTCCTACAATACTCTAACGTGCTTTTCTTGTTGCTAATGTAGCAAATTGAGCCGTAACATCTACTGAGTTGTCATATGATGTTCAAAGGACCTGGACGAATTCATTAGGTTTAGTATGGAATTTTAAGGATTCTTACGGTGTTTTAAGGTGTTGTTTGGAGTTTTAAGGTGTCCTACATTATACTAGCGTGTTTTTCATGGTGCTAATATGGCATACAAAATCATAAGATGCCCAAACTTGTCGTACGATGTTCAAAGGACTCGGACGAATTCATTAGGTCTATTATGGAGTTTTAAGGTTTCGTACGGTGATGTAAGGTGTTCATAGGAGTTGTAAGGCGTCCTACATTGTACTAACGTTCTTTTCGAGATGCTAATGTGTCATAAAGAGTCGTAAGATGTCCTAAGTTCTCGTACGATGTTCAAAGGACTCGTACGAACTCATTAGGTTTATTATGGAGTTTTAAGGTTTCGTACGGTGATGTAAGGTGTTCATAGGAGTTGTAAGGCGCCCTACATTGTACTAACGTTCTTTTCGAGTTGCTAATGTGGCATAAAGAGTCGTAAGATGTCCTAAGTTCTCGTACGATGTTCAAAGGACTCGTACGAACTCATTAGGTTTATTATGGAGTTTTAAGGTTTCGTACGGTGTTGTTAGGAGTCGTAAGGCGTCCAATGTTATACAAACGTGCTTTTCAAGGTGTTAATATGGAATATAGAGTCGTTAGATATCTTAAGTTGCCTTACGACGTTCAAAGGACTAGGACGAATTCATTAGGTTTATTATGGAGATTTAAAGTTTCGTACGGTGATGTATGGTGTTCTTAGGAGTTGTATGGCGTCCTACATTGTACTAACGTTCTTTTCGAGATGCTAATGTGGCATAAAGAGTCGTAAGATGTCCTAAGTTCTCATACGATGTTCAAAGGACTCGTACGAACTCATTAGGTTTATTATGGAGTTTTAAGGTTTCGTACGTTGATGTAAGGTGTTCACAGGAGTTTTAAGGCGCCCTACATTGTACTAACGTTCTTTTCGAGTTGCTAATGTGGCATAAAGAGTCGTAAGATGTCCTAAGATCTCGTACGATGTTCAAAGGACTCGTACGAACTCATTAGGTTTATTATGGAGTTTTAAGGTTTCGTACGGTGTTGTTAGGAGTCGTAAGGCGTCCAATGTTCTACAAACGTGCTTTTCAAGGTGCTAATATGGAATACAGAGTCGTTAGATATCTTAAGTTGCCGTACGACGTTCAAAGGACTTTGACGAATTCATTAGGTTTATTATGGAGATTTAAAGTTTCGTACGGTGATGTATGGTGTTCTTAGGAGTTGTAACACGTCCTACAATACTCTAACGTGCTTTTCTTGTTGCTAATGTAGCAAACTGAGCCGTAACATCTACTAAGTTGTCATATGATGTTCAAAGGACCTGGACGAATTCATTAGGTTTAGTATGGAATTTTAAGGATTCTTACGGTGTTTTAAGGTGTTGTTTGGAGTTTTAAGGTGTCCTACATTATACTAGCGTGTTTTTCATGGTGCTAATATGGCATACAAAATCATAAGATGCCCAAACTTGTCGTACGATGTTCAAAGGACTCGGACGAATTCATTTGGTGTATTATGGAGTTTTAAAGTTTCGTACGGTGATGTAAGGTGTTCATAGGAGTTGTAAGGCGTCCTACATTGTACTAACGTTCTTTTCGAGATGCTAATATGGCATAAAGAGTCGTAAGATGTCCTAAGTTCTCGTACGATGTTCAAAGGACTCGTACGAACTCATTAGGTTTATTATGGAGTTTTAAGGTTTCGTACGGTGATGTAAGGTGTTTGATGTGCAAAAAGTAGTTATGTTTTAATTAAACTAAAAACAACTATTCTAGACACTTAGTAATAAATCTAGACTCTTAAAAGTTAACTAAAAACCGGCAAGTGTACCGATCGACTCTAGTAAAGCTAAGTAAGTCCGGTTATCGAACCCACGAGACTCTTTTGATTACAGTTACTAGCAAACAAGACTCAATTAAAGACACGACTTTAATAATTAAAATGTGACACAAAAGGGGGGAGTTGATTAAACTAAATTGAAAATGAAATTAAAATAAAAGCAATTCAAACAGAAGGTAATTTTAGAAACGATTTTCAAATGAGAACAAGTAAAACCACCTAGGCCCGAATCCCCAATAGTTTAATTATTAGTTATTTAGGACTTATGCAAGTTATGGAACTAGGATCTTATGATCGTCACCTATTAAAAACCCGTTAGGACCCTCGACCCTTCTCGAGAAGAAACCTATCGATTTCTAACAAGTTTTAGGAACACTAGTTAACTTGTTACGCTCCTTCACAGTCGCTAACAAAATAATGATAAAGTAACTAACTTGACGATTTACCTCACGGTCTAAACATCAAACGACTATTTAACGGATTCAATTGACTTGATAAGCAAACTTGACCAATTTAATCTAAACGGACTCCTCACGAAGACCTAACTTAGCTAATTTACCAAGCAAGACAAATCAATTCCCTATTCACCTCACGGTTTCTAGGAAAGCTACACACTTTTGTTTTATTGATTCAAAACACTGTTTTTATGACCTTATTGCAAATCAATCATAAGAGGTAATCATGGCAACACAATTAACTCAACTAAACCTTATTATGTGAAAGACATTCACCTAAAGTCTAGTAAAACAAAGCAATCAACCAAATCAACCAAAGCATATAAATTGCATCAATTGAAAAGAACATTAAATAGTTACTTTAATCAAATACCATAACTTCATAAAAATCCCAAACAACCATCAAACCAAACCATTAGTTCATCGTAAACCTAGGTGATTCTAGTTAGTTTAGCCTAACATAGTGCAAAAAGACAAGAAACAAGTAAACAAGTTCATAGTTTGAAGAGAAAGAATGTAAAGAAAAGAGAATCGGATGACAAAACCTGTAGACTCCTCCTAACTTCCGATTACTTCACTATTAAACGCTTTCCCGTGCTCTTGAACGATGCAAAAACTCTTGATTCAGCTCCAAAAATCGCCCACAATTGCTCTCCGTTCGTAAGTGATTAGGGTTATGAGTTGAAACCCTACTTATGCAAAAAGACTCAACAAAAACACGAAACTTTCTGTTGAAATTGCCTCACCGCGTCGCGCGGTGAGGAGTAGGTTTCTGGCCGCGTAACGTGGCGTGCAACAACAGATCGATCATTTTGAGTCGTCACCGCGTCGCGCGGTGACACTTCCTTCCGTGGCCGCGTGGCGCGGCGATGCCAGTTTCGTCCGGTTCATTGATCGTTTTCTTCCCGTATCCTTTGCTTCGCCCCGGCTTCCAAGTCATTGATCATATAACTCCATTTTTAGCTCGTTTCAACATAAATCAGCACCGAAGCCTACAAAATTCAACTTGACTCAATAATATACAAATTCTAATTAAAACTAGACGAAAAACAATTAAAATAACTACAAACTATACACGGGAAATATATATATTTTACTATATATCAAACATCCCCACACTTATCTTTTTTTCGTCCTCGAAAAAGCTTCGCAATGGAATCATAATCAAAACTTAAGCTTTCAAATTAAGATTTAAAACATGAACTTCATAATAAGCAATGGATCAAAGTAACTATCGATAATGTTTCCATTTCAACTCTAACACTGGCTCGTTGAGTTTCCCTTCGTGCTTGATTAAATTTATGTGATATCAACTTATCTAAGGATCTCACACCTAGGAAACCATATTCCAGCCCATTTAATTGATTACTTGACGAGGCACCGGATAAACCACAAAGGTTTTCCTACCAAAATAACCTAAAGAACTTAACTAAGCTAAAGACTAGTGCCAATTTAGGTTGGATTTTGATGGATGAATTTTGTGGGTATAGACTGTTTATTCTTTTTTTTTTCATAAGACAAGATCACCTCACCCAGGGGTGTCGTATCCAAGTCGCTATCCCGGAGGTAGAGCACATGAGGTCTTGGATCACTCGCCTTATATTTTTTTTTTTTTTTTTTTTTTTTTTTGATTTGGCTTTTTTGAGCTCTTTTATTTAGCAGCTACTTTGAGCGCTTTTCAGTACTATACCCGGTGGACTTTTTTATTTGCGAGTGCGCCACTTCTTTCACAAGAAGTGTGTTATAATCCTAAAATGGCACTACCCCTTAACCTATTTAAGTTCTAAAGCCTACAATGGTGCCTAATTTAATTTAGTTAAGGCTTTCATACTTCTCCTAGGATGACAACCCACAAGATTTTTGACTTTTTATGGTTCGATTAAAACACTCAAGGATCCTTTCAAAGCCAGTTGAGTCACCCACAAACTACTACATGATCCATTCTCATTACAAAACACACATTTTCTTCTTGTTTTGAAAACCAAAGTCCTAATTTCCTATCATTTTCCATTTAATGCAAAACTTATTCAAAAACATTTTCCAATTTTTCATTTTTTTTTATTTAGCAGCTACTCGTTTTTACTTAGAACATAAACAACCCATAATTTTTTTCTTTTTTTTTCTTTTTTTTTTTTCTTTTTTTATTGACTCTTTTTGACTCAACTAGACAACTGTCTCCCATCCCCACACTTAAACGACACATTGTCCCCAATGTAGGCATAGAACACAACTCGACAACTAACTAGAAATAAAAACGACTAACACACTTAAAACTAAAAACTAAAACGAAAAAAAATAAAGAAAATAGAAAAAATAAAAAACAAGTAAAAAGGCCACGACTTAGCTGATAGTGTTGCCAGACTGTCAAGTGCCAGTCTGCTTCTAATGGATAGCTCAATCTGCTTGTTCTCTGCTAAACCACGTCCATTATGACCCAATAAATTCCTGCTTCCATGTTCCAAACCTAGGTAAAACAAACAACCAAACAAGCAACATATCTAGTTTGGAAACATCACAAGCAAATACAAAGTAGCAATATGAAGTCATGACAACCCAATCCGCCAACCTACCCATTACACTTGTTCACCAAGTCAGTTCAAACACAGATTCAAGTTAGACAAACTAAATAAAGAAAAAGAAAAACACAAGAAAAAGATACAACAAAAGCCTCCCCTGCTACTCCTTCACTCGTCATCCTCCTCATCATCTTCATCGTCCTCCTCCTCAAATGTCTGGTACGGTTGAGCACTGTCCCAACCACCAGAACCGGGCATGTACTGTTGATGCTGATAATAACTCGAGCTCCCCATGTTCGACTGCTGATGAAAGCTCGAGTTGCCCATGTTCTGTTGCTGGGCGTAGTTGGCGGTGTTCATATTCTGATGCTGATACTGACTGTAGTACTCTGGTACCCTGATATTCATCTGCTCCATCATGTAAGTCAGCCCCTGATTCTGTCTGTCACAGCTCTCGCGCATCGTCTGCCTCACCTCGCCAATCTGCTCACTAACATATCCCTGCAAAAAATTAAAGCAAGTGTCCATCCTGTTATATAAAGAATCCAATGTAAGAACCTCAGGACGAGGTTCTCTCAATGGATGAACTGGCGCAACCCTCTCAGATCTATGCAATGGCCTCTGATAACGACTTGGGATAGCCGACTGCATAGATCTGGCAGCATCTGAGTCCGGGGGTGGCTGCTCTTGTGGTCCCTCTCGTGTGTACGCCCACTGCACCGGGTCGTACTGTGATAACACCCCCATCAATCTCAGATCTTGAATACTAACAACCGAAACTGGTGGTCCCACCGTCAAAAGGTCCCGTCTATACCTCTCAAATACCCCCAAGTTCTCAGCAATAACCGTGATGTACGGACCCATATCCAGTGCCGACCTCGGTCCTCCTCGCCTCTGTCGGTGAAAACACATTGCCAGAATACTAGCCCAATTCATTGGCCGTTTCTCCACCATGTACATCAAACAGCATAGGTCCTTCCAGTTCACCTTATTCTCACCTGACCCCCGACCTACAAAAGTCGTAGTAAGTACCTTGTGCAGGTACCTCAACACCGGGTCTCTGATATCCGAATTCACCAGGTTACCAGACCATGGTGCATTCGATATCGTCCTCCAAAACCCCGCTAAGTCCTCCTTAACCATACACCGTTCATACCTATTCTTGAATACGCCCCTGCAGCTTGTGCTAAACTCCTCAGCCTCCACTTCCTCTTGTGTGTAAAACCCGCTAATCACCCCAAGCTGTGCGATTGACATCTCATGCATCTGCCTTCCCAATGAAAAGGAGACTGCATTCCATTGGTCAAAATTCCCGTCCTTGAACTTGAACGTGCATTGGAACTCTAAGACAAGCTCCTTGTATTGTGGGTCCCTAACACTCAAAATACTCCGCAGCTTTGGACCCAACAATTCCATCACCCTGTGCCTAGAACCCAACCTCTGCAGTAAATCCCAATCTATCCCCCTGAACTCCAATAAATCTGCATTCCACAGATTATCCAATTTACCATACGGCTCGGTACCCAATTGAAATCTCAACAATGGGTGTCGTCTAACATCTTGAATTCGGTATGTCGGCACAATCTCTTGCTCCTCATAGTCTATTCTTCTTCGTCTCCTGGGATCAAACGGTTCTTCGTTCTCCACAATAATACCCCTAGGACGTGGAACCGGGCCTCGTCGCTTTCGTGACGGTCCTGCACCTGACATTCTGCACATAAAACTGAGATGTGAGCAACAAGGGAGGAAAAACTCAAAAAGAAAATAGGTTAGATAAATAACTACTTAAAATTTAAAGTACAAAAAAGAAAAGAAGACTCGAGACTAGATTTATTCCAAAGTGCTTCCGAATGGAGATTGAGTACGGAAACACCTTAGTATAGATCGACCAACAAAAAGGACTGACAAAAATTATGACACAAAAAATGACCAAACAAAGACTCATTGTACACTACCCCCTCCTAGCACTTTAATTGTCCCCAATTAAGCCTAAGTGCTACATAACATCAAACATTCAGCATTATAGTGCAAAAGCCTTGAATCTAGATAACATATTCTTTAACCAAAACTTATGTCCCTAATTCACTTGAAAATATGGCTATAACACCCAATGTTTGTGTCAACCCATTCATACCAACTAGCAATTGTTTCCTAGATCAGGTAAATAAGCTACAAGCAAGATGACATAATAAATCAAACCAATCCACATCCTACTTTGTTACCTAAAACCTAATTTAGTCTAGCAATTGATCTAGCCTAAAAGATGAACACTTTATAACCAAAACAGAAAACAACAATACAAAGCATTAGAAGCATTGTTGCAAGAAGACATACCTTGTGGTTGGAAAGTGATGGAAGAAAAATTGAAAGTTAAGACCTTCAACAAAGCTTTAAACTTTTGTGAAGAACCATACAATTAAAGCACAATGATGGATGGTTATGGTGAAAGAGGGTGAAAAATGGGGGTTTTTGGTGTGGGTTTTGTGGTTTGGAGTTGGAAAAATGAAGAAAATGGGGTTAGGGTTCGTGAGGGTAGGGTAAAAGAAAGGTGAATTTGTGGTTGAGAAGATGTTGCAGGTGGGTAAAAGTTAAAACGCGTGTCAGGGTTACCACCGCGTCACGCGGCCACGTTCAGTGGGCTCACCGCGTAACGCGGCGTGCTTTTGTTGTGCATTTGGTTCTTAACGTGGTCGCGTCACGCGGCCACAATTCCCTTCGTCACCGCGTAGCGCGGCGTGACTCTAAGATGCTACAGTATGAGATGTGGTCGCGCTACGCGGCCAAGAACCTACTCCTCACCGCGCGACGCGGTGAGGTGATTTTAACAGAAAGTTTCTTCGTTTTTTAGGGTGTTTCAACACTTAGAAAAATTTTTCAACTTTAATTAGTGTTTTAAAACCAAAACGAATCTCTTCGTGTACCCATTAAAACTTACCTGATGGTCTCTCCCTTTCCTCTGCTCCTTCCACCCGGTGATGATTCCTGCAAAAATACTTGACACACAAAACTACAAAACCTAAACGAACACAAGTTAGTAAACCGACAAAAATATAAAATAAAACAAAAACGAAATAAATACAAAATTTATACAAACTCTACACTTGAGCTAAAATTCGCTCAAGTATTGTGAAGCACACTCTTAGGTGGAGATTCGAGACGAGTTTCCTCCGTCTCGGTCGACTCAAAAGGTCCTCCTAAGTAGTGTTTCAACCTGTGGCCATTCACTTTCCACCTACTCCCATCAGCGGGATTCTCTAACTCAATCGTGCCATAGGGGAAAACTTTGCTCACTACATAGGGTCCCGTCCATTTCGATTTCAACTTACCCGCAAACAGCTTCAAACGGGGATTATAAAGTAGGACCCTATCCCCCTCACTAAATTCCTTCCCACCTTTCAACCTCCGGTCATGCAACACTTTAGTTTTCTCCTTTATGCCTAACGACCTCGAATATGCGGCCTCCCTAAGTTCTTCTAACTCGTGGATTTGAAAGAACCGCTTCCTAGCCGCTTCGGTGAGATCTAAATTCACGGTTTTCAACGCCCAAAGCGCGCGATGCTCTAATTCAACAGGGAGGTGACATGCTTTACCATAAACGATCATGAAAGGGGTGGTCCCTAAAGGTGTCTTGTGGGCGGTTCTAAATGCCCACAATGCGTCATCAAGCTTCTCGGACCAATCCTTTCGACTTTTCCCAACGGTCTTTTCGAGGATCTTTTTGATTCCTCGGTTAGCATTTTCAACCTGACCATTTGTTTGGGGATGGTAAGCGGTGGAAACACGATGAGTGACACCGTAGCGTGCTAATGCTCGTTCCATGACGGCATTGCAAAAATGAGTACCACGGTCACTGATTAACGCTCTAGGGGTACCGAAACGAGTGAACAACTTCTTCAGAAACTTCACAACAACTCGTGAGTCGTTAGTGGGTAGAGCTTGCGCCTCCACCCACTTTGAAACATAGTCGATTGCCACGAGTATATACCTATTCCCGTTGGAGAGCGGGAACGGTCCCATGAAGTCAATGCCCCAAACATCAAAGATTTCAAGAATTTGGATTGGGTTTTGGGGCATTTCGTTCTTCGACGAGATGTTGCCGGTGCGTTGACATGCATCACAATTCCTAACAAACTCTAACGCATCCTTCACGACCGATGGCCAATAGAATCCGGAATCAAACACTTTTTGAGCTGTGACGTGAGGTCCATGGTGACCCCCCGTTAAACCTTCATGAACATGCCTAAGGATTCCTAAGCCATCCTCTCTAGTCACACACCTTCTAAGAATCCTATCTCCTCCTATCCTAAAGAGGTACGGGTCATCCCACACAAATCGACTCACATCTCGGAAGAACTTTTTCTTTTGCTGAGTAGTCATTCCTTTCAAAACGAATCCATCGGCAAGGTAGTTTGCTATGTCAGTGAACCACGGCATACCTTGCTCCTCAGCATGAACAAAATCGATCGATTCGTGAGGGAACTTATCTCCAATCTCCTCCTCACGAATCTCCTCTCTTCCCGGATCTTCCAACCGGGAGAGGTGATCGGCTGCCACATTCTCTGCTCCTTTCTTATCTTTAATCTCGATATCAAATTCAGAGAGCAAGAGAATCCACCGTATGAGACGAGGCTTTGCGTCTTTCTTTTGGAAAAGAAAACGCAAAGCAGAATGATCGGTGAATACAGTGGTCTTAGAAAGCACGAGATAGGAACGGAATTTATCAAATGCAAACACAACAGCTAACAGTTCCTTCTCGGTGGTGGTGTAGTTCTCTTGGGCATCATTGAGAGTTTTGCTGGCATAGTAGATCGGGTGGAAATACTTGTCCCGTCTCTGCCCCAAAACTGCTCCGACTGCATAGTCGCTCGCATCGCACATGAGCTCGAATGGTAGACTCCAATCGGGTGAAATAAGAATAGGTGCGCTAACGAGTTGATCCTTTAAGAAAACAAAGGCCTGAAGACACTCCTCATCAAAGACAAAAGGGACGTCTTTTTCGAGGAGTCGAGTCATTGGTCGGGTGATTTTAGAAAAATCCTTAATGAAGCGCCTATAAAAACCCGCATGACCTAAAAAACTACGAATGGCCTTGACATTGGTGGGTGGGGGAAGCCTACTAATAGTGTCAATCTTAGCTCTATCCACCTCTATCCCTTTCCTAGAGATCTTATGACCTAGCACTATCCCTTCACTAACCATGAAGTGACACTTCTCCCAGTTAAGCATCAACTTCGTTTCAACACAACGTTTCAACATTCGATCCAAGTTGGACAGACACTGGTCAAACGCGTTGCCATACACAGAAAAATCATCCATGAAGACTTCCATGGATGTCTCGAGCATGTCTTGGAATATGGCAACCATGCACCGCTGGAAAGTGGCTGGAGCATTACATAACCCAAATGGCATGCGGCGGTACGCAAACGTGCCATTGGGACATGTAAATGTGGTCTTTTCCTGATCCTCTGGTGCGATGGGGATCTGGAAATAACCCGAGAATCCATCGAGGAAACAATAAAATTGTTGCCCCGCTAGACGCTCCAACATCTGATCGATGAACGGAAGAGGGAAATGGTCCTTTCGGGTGGCATCGTTTAACCTGCGATAATCGATGCACACACGCCACCCGGTGACCGTACGCGAAGGAATGAGTTCGTTCTTCTTGTTCATAACGACAGTCATGCCCCCTTTTTTCGGGACAACTTGGGTCGGACTCACCCATTGAGAATCAGAAATGGGATAGATCATCCCGGCGTCCAACAACTTCAGCACCTCTTTCGTCACCACCTCCTGCATGTTTGGATTCAGACGCCTCTGCGGTTGCACCACTGCTTTATACTCATCCTCCATTAGAATCCGGTGAGTGCAGAAAGCGGGACTTATTCCCTGAATATCCGACAACCTCCAAGCTATGGCGTTCTTATTCACCATCAACACCTCTAAAAGCCTAGACTTCTCCTCCTCACTCAACTTCGACGAAACTATGACCGGAAAACTAGACCCCTCTCCTAGATAAGCATACTCTAAATGGGAAGGAAGGACCTTAAGTTCTAAAGGAGTAGCTGCTTTAGTAGACTGACCCTCTTTCTCGCACTCAATCTCACTAACTTCCATCACTTCAGGGGTACACAAAGCCTCCTCCAACTCTTCTTCTTCTCCTTCCACTTCATCGTCAACCATCCCCACTAAATCATTCCCACAGATGTAATCAAGACAAGTGTCCATGCTAGAAATAAACGAGTTCAGGAAGTACACAGAATGGCACGGTCCACTGAAATCATCTTGATCACCAGGATGTCGCATAGCCCTCGAGACATCGTATGTGATGTTCTCTTCTCCCACCCGAAGAGTGATTTTCCCGTCAAAGACATCAATGAGTGCCTTCGCGGTACGTAGAAAAGGACGACCAAGAATGATGGGGATCTTGTCATCGGCCTCCATGTCGAGAATGACGAAGTCCACAGGGAAGACAAATTTGTCAACTTTGACGAGCAGATTTTCAATGATCCCCCGTGGGTGCTTGATGGAACGATCGGCTAAGGACAAGGTCATTCGGGTGGGGGTGAGTTCGCCTAGGTCTAGCTGTTCGTAAAGAGAGAACGGCATAAGATTGATGCTAGCCCCTAGGTCAGCCAATGCTTGGCTTTTTGTATCACTACCAAACAGACACGGGATTGTGAAAACCCCGGGATCAGTCAACTTCTCGGGTAGCTTATTGAGAACTACCGCAGAACAGTCTCCGTTTAGAGGAACGGTCGAGATCTCCCCCAGCTTATCCTTTCGCTTCAAAAGGTCTTTCAGAAACTTAGCATACTTAGGCATATGCTGGAGGGCCTCGATGAACGGAAGGTTGATTTTCAACTGCTTAAATATGTCGAGGAAATGGCCATACTCCCTAGTGAACTTCTGATCCTTAAGGCGGGCGGGGTATGGGACACGAGAGTGATCAACTAAGGGTGACGGTCTGACCTCTACGGGTTTCTGTCCCTTACTTCCTTCTAACTCTGGCTTACTGGTAGGTGCGGTAATTTCTGGGCTTAGCCTATTTTGCACCCTCCCAGGAGACTCTAGCTCTATCTCTTCGTCAACTAACTCATCCTCCTCAACCTCTACCTCTCTCTCCCTCACTACAGGACCTAAAACTCTACCGCTACGAGTGGAAATTGCTTTAAGATGAGCGGCGGGATTTGGTTGAGTGGTGGCTGAGAATTGGCCTTGAGGCCTCTCATCTAGGCGACGAGCAATGTCACCTACACTCCGCTGAAGATCAAGGAGAGTGGATTGCTGATTTTTCAAAAGGAGATCCTGATTTTTCAATATCGCTTCATGATCAGCCAAAGATTTCTGGGTCACCTGGTCCTTAACAACTAACTGTGATAACAACTCCTCTATACGCTCTAGACCACTACCTGACCCTTGACCACTACCGGAATTCTGACCACCTTGACTGTTACCAGAAAACTGACCCTGCCCCCGATTGGAATTGAAATTGGATTGGAAACCAGGGGGTGCACCGGAAGAACGCCAGTTGGAATTTGTGTTAGAGTTCTTAAAGTTGTTCCAATTCGAGTTATTATTATTATATGAGTTTTGGAACCTATTCTGACCACCTATGAACTCTACCTGTTCCTGATTCATCACCGGACACTCCAAAGTACTATGCCCACCCCTACAATACTCACACTTATCGACTTTAGCTTTCAGATCCTTCACCTCTCGGGTAAGATTCTCGAGAGCAGCAGCAACACTAGTGTCCATGGTGACATGGTGCACGCCTCGAGTGGATGAGGGTGCGCTAGTGACAGGAGTAGAATTCCTGTTAACAGACCTTTGCTCGAACTCGGCTTGAGCAAAACTTTCAAAGAGCTCATTACACTGATTCACATTCCTTTTACCCATTAAATGCCCCCCCGCTGAAGTATCGAACCTAGCTCTAGTTTCGTAAGTTAACCCATTGTAGAATTTTTCAACTAAAGCCCATGGAGTGAGCCCATGCTGGGAGCAGCGAGATAACAAGTTTTGAAATCGCTCCCAAGCCATGTAGTAGGGCTCATCGGGTTCCATTCGGAACGAGTGAATCTGTTCACGGAGGCGGGCGGCCTTAGCAGGCGGGAAGTACTTGTTCAAGAATGCAGAACGCAGTGCTTCCCATGTGGTGAACGAGCCAGCAGCTTGCGAGTTGAGCCAAGTGATGGCTCGCCCCGCAAGTGAGAAGGGAAAAAGGTGGAGAAAAATGGCATCAGGCGATGCACCCTGGAGATTGAAAGTACCCACGATTCGCGACAAACTAGAGATATGACCGGGTGCATCTTCATCATCCCGTCCATGGAATTGGTTACTAGCGATAGCAGTCATAATGTAGGACGGGATTTGCCAAGAATTTTGGTTGTTAATGGCAGGCACAGTGATTGGTGAATGGTTCCCGGTGAAACCATCAATTGATTGTTCATGCACAGTTTGGTTGTTCTCCATTTGGACGTTCCTAGGGCTGCTAGGTGCTGAACTAAAAGGGGAGTGCTGTGGTGTCGGAAAAGGTGTAAAATCAGAGTTTAGAGACTTACCTTCCAGAAGCTGCGAGTCCTGCTCTGATTCTGAAGATGAGTCCGTCTCAACCTTGACCGGTGTAGCTCCGCGATTCTTCGGTGGTGGTCCGTGCGATCTAAGATGTGGCATAAACCTGCAAGAAGAAGCACGAGACGAAGTGAGTGGACCTCACTTTAAAGTTGAAAAGCAAATAAATGGAAATACTTAAAATGAAATAAAATAAAATAAAATAAAAAAAATGCAAACTTTAGACTCCTACGACACAATATAACTATCAAATAGCACGTGTGTGACAATTAAGCCTAACAAAAGCTAATAACGCAATCGCCAAGAATCCCCGGCAACGGCGCCAAAAACTTGATGTGCAAAAAGTAGTTATGTTTTAATTAAACTAAAAACAACTATTCTAGACACTTAGTAATAAATCTAGACTCTTAAAACTTAACTAAAAACCGGCAAGTGTACCGATCGACTCTAGTAAAGCTAAGTAAGTCCGGTTATCGAACCCACGAGACTCTTTTGATTACAGTTACTAGCAAACAAGACTCAATTAAAGACACGACTTTAATAATTAAAATGTGACACAAAAGGGGGGAGTTGATTAAACTAAATTGAAAATGAAATTAAAATAAAAGCAATTCAAACAGAAGGTAATTTTAGAAACGATTTTCAAATGAGAACAAGTAAAACCACCTAGGCCCGAATCCCCAATAGTTTAATTATTAGTTATTTAGGACTTATGCAAGTTATGGAACTAGGATCTTATGATCGTTACCTATTAAAAACCCGTTAGGACCCTCGACCCTTCTCGAGAAGAAACCTATCGATTTCTAACAAGTTTTAGGAACACTAGTTAACTTGTTACGCTCCTTCACAGTCGCTAACAAAATAATGATAAAGTAACTAACTTGACGATTTACCTCACGTTTTAAACATCAAACGACTATTTAACGGATTCAATTGACTTGATAAGCAAACTTGACCAATTTAATCTAAACGGACTCCTCACGAAGACCTAACTTAGCTAATTTACCAAGCAAGACAAATCAATTCCCTATTCACCTCACGGTTTCTAGGAAAGCTACACACTTTTGTTTTATTGATTCAAAACACTGTTTTTATGACCTTATTGCAAATCAATCATAAGAGGTAATCATGGCAACACAATTAACTCAACTAAACCTTATTATGTGAAAGACATTCACCTAAAGTCTAGTAAAACAAAGCAATCAACCAAATCAACCAAAGCATATAAATTGCATCAATTGAAAAGAACATTAAATAGTTACTTTAAACAAATACCATAACTTCATAAAAATCCCAAACAACCATCAAACCAAACCATTAGTTCATCGTAAACCTAGGTGATTCTAGTTAGTTCAGCCTAACATAGTGCAAAAAGACAAGAAACAAGTAAACAAGTTCATAGTTTGAAGAGAAAGAATGTAAAGAAAAGAGAATCGGATGACAAAACCCGTAGACTCCTCCTAACTTCCGATTACTTCACTATTAAACGCTTTCCCGTGCTCTTGAACGATGCAAAAACTCTTGATTCAGCTCCAAAAATCGCCCACAATTGCTCTCAGTTCGTAAGTGATTAGGGTTATGAGTTGAAACCCTACTTATGCAAAAAGACTCAACAAAAACACGAAACTTTCTGTTGAAATTGCCTCACCGCGTCGCGCGGTGCGGAGTAGGTTTCTGGCCGCGTAACGCGGCGTGCAACAACAGATCGATCATTTTGAGTCGTCACCGCGTCGCGCGGTGACACTTCCTTCCGTGGCCGCGTGGCGCGGCGATGCCAGTTTCGTCCGGTTCATTGATCGTTTTCTTCCCGTATCCTTTTCTTCGCCCCGGCTTCCAAGTCATTGATCATATAACTCCATTTTTAGCTCGTTTCAACATAAATCAGCACCGAAGCCTACAAAATTCAACTTGACTCAATAATATACAAATTCTAATTAAAACTAGACGAAAAACAATTAAAATAACTACAAACTATACACGGGAAATATATATATTTTACTATATATCAGTGTTCATAGGAGTTTTAAGGCGCCCTACATTGTACTAACGTTCTTTTCAAGTTGCTAATGTGGCATAAAGAGTCGTAAGATGTCCTAAGTTCTCGTACGATGTTCAAAGGACTCGTACGAACTCATTAGGTTTATTATGGAGTTTTAAGGTTTCGTACGGTGTTGTTAGGAGTCGTAAGGCGTCCAATGTTATACAAACGTGCTTTTCAAGGTGCTAATATGGAATACAGAGTCGTTAGATATCTTAAGTTGCCGTACGACGTTCAAAGGACTTTGACGAATTCATTAGGTTTATTATGGAGATTTAAAGTTTCGTACGGTGATGTATGGTGTTCTTAGGAGTTGTAACACGTCCTACAATACTCTAACGTGCTTTTCTTGTTGCTAATGTAGCAAACTGAGCCGTAACATCTACTGAGTTGTCATATGATGTTCAAAGGACCTGGACGAATTCATTAGGTTTAGTATGGAATTTTAAGGATTCTTACGGTGTTTTAAGGTGTTGTTTGGAGTATTAAGGTGTCCTACATTATACTAGCGTGTTTTTCATGGTGCTAATATGGCATACAAAATCATAAGATGCCCAAACTTGTCGTACGATGTTCAAAGGACTCGGACGAATTCATTAGGTGTATTATGGAGTTTTAAGGTTTCGTACGGTGATGTAAGGTGTTCATAGGAGTTGTAAGGCGTCCTACATTATACTAACGTTCTTTTCGAGATGCTAATATGGCATAAAGAGTCGTAAGATGTCCTAAGTTCTCGTACGATGTTCAAAGGACTCGTACGAACTCATTAGGTTTATTATGGAGTTTTAAGGTTTCGTACGTTGATGTAAGGTGTTCACAGGAGTTTTAAGGCGCCCTACATTGTACTAACGTTCTTTTCGAGTTGCTAATGTGGCATAAGGAGTCGTAAGATGTCCTAAGTTCTCGTATGATGTTCAAAGGACTCGTACGAACTCATTAGGTTTATTATGGAGTTTTAAGGTTTCGTACGGTGTTGTTAGGAGTCGTAAGGCGTCAAATGTTATACAAACGTGCTTTTCAAGGTGCTAATATGGAATACAGAGTCGTTAGATATCTTAAGTTACCGTACGACGTTCAAAGGACTCGGACGAATTAATTAGGTTTATTATGGAGATTTAAAGTTTCGTACGGTGATGTATGGTGTTCTTAGTAGTTGTAACGCGTCCTACATTATTCTAACGTGCTTTTCTTGTTGCTAATGTAGCAAACTAAGCCGTAACATCTCCTGAGTTTTCATATGATGTTCAAAGGACCTGGACGAATTCATTAGGTTTAGTATGGAATTTTAAGGATTCTTACGGTGTTTTAAGGTGTTGTTTGGAGTTTTAAGGTGTCCTAAATTATACTAGCGTGTTTTTCATGGTGCTAATATGGCATACAAAATCATAAGATGCCCAAACTTGTCGTACGATGTTCAAAGGACTCGGAGGAATTCATTAGGTGTATTATGGAGTTTTAAGGTTTCGTACGGTGATGTAAGGTGTTCATAGGAGTTGTAAGGCGTCCTACATTGTACTAACGTTCTTTTCGACATGCTAATGTGGCATAAAGAGTCGTAAGATGTCCTAAGTTCACGTACGATGTTCAAAGGACTCGTACGAACTCATTAGGTTTATTATGATGTTTTAAGGTTTCGTAAGGTGATGTAAGGTGTTCATAGGAGTTGTAAGGCGCCCTACATTGTACTAACGTTCTTTTCGAGTTGCTAATGTGGCATAAAGAGTCGTAAGATGTCCTAAGTTCTCGTACGATGTTCAAAGGACTCGTACGAACTCATTAGGTTTATTATGGAGTTTTAAGGTTTCGTACGGTGTTATTAGGAGTCGTAAGGTGTCCAATGTTATACTAACGTGCTTTTCAAGGTGCTAATATGGAATACAGAGTCGTTAGATATCTTAAGTTGTAGTACGACGTTAAAAGGACTCGGAAGAGCTCATTAGGTTTATTATGGAGATTTAAAGTTTCGTACGGTGATGTATGGTGTTCTTAGGAGTTGTAACGCGTCCTACATTATTCTAACGTGCTTTTCTTGTTGCTAATGTAGAAAACTGAGCCGTAACATCTCCTGAGTTGTTATATGATGTTCAAAGGACCTGGACGAATTCATTAGGTTTAGTATGGAATTTTAAGGATTCTTATGGTGTTTTAAGGTGTTGTTTGGAGTTTTAAGGTGTCCTACATTATACTAGCGTGTTTTTCATGGTGCTAATATGGCATACAAAATCATAAGATGCCCAAACTTGTCGTACGATGTTCAAAGGACTCGGAGGAATTCATTAGGTGTATTATGGAGTTTTAAGGTTTCGTACGGTGATGTAAGGTGTTCATAGGAGTTGTAAGGCGTCCTACATTGTACTAACGTTCTTTTCGACATGCTAATGTGGCATAAAGAGTCGTAAGATGTCCTAAGTTCTCGTACGATGTTCAAAGGACTCGTACCAACTCATTAGTTATATTATGGAGTTTTAAGGTTTCGTACGGTGATGTAAGGTGTTCATAGGAGTTGTAAGGCGCCCTACATTGTACTAATGTTCTTTTCGAGTTGCTAATGTGGCATAAAGAGTCGTAAGATGTCCTAAGTTCTCGTACGATGTTCAAAGGACTCTTACGAACTCATTAGGTTTATTACGGAGTTTTAAGGTTTCGTACGGTGTTGTTAGGAGTCGTAAGGCGTCCAATGTTATACTAACGTGCTTTTCAAGGTGCTAATACGGGATACAAAGTCGTTAGATATCTTAAGTTGCCGTTCGACCTTCAAAGGACTCGGACGAATTCATTAGGTTTATTATGGAGTTTTAAAGTTTCGTACGGTGATGTATGGTGTTCTAAAGAGTTGTAACGCGTCCTACATTATTCTAACATGCTTTTTTTGTTGCTAATGTCGTAAACTGAGTCGTAACATCTCTTAAGTTGTCATATGACATTCAATGGACCTGGACGAATTCATTAGGTTTAGTATGGAATTTTAAGGATTCTTACGGTGTTTTAAGGTGTTGTTTGGAGTTTTAAGGTGTCCTACATTATACTAGCGTGTTTTTCATGGTGCTAATATGGAATACAAAATCATAAGATGCCCAAACTTGTCGTACGATGTTCAAAGGACTCGGAGGAATTCATTAGGTGTATTATGGAGTTTTAAGGTTTCGTACGGTGATGTAAGGTGTTCATAGGAGTTGTAAGGCGCCCTACATTGTACTAACGTTCTTTTCGAGTTGCTAATGTGGCATAAAGAGTCGTAAGATGTCCTAAGTTCTCGTACGATGTTCAAAGGACTCGTACGAACTCATTAGATATATTATGGAGTTTTAAGGTTTCGTACGATGATGTAAGGTGTTCATAGGAGTTGTAAGGCGCCCTACATTGTACTAACGGTCTTTTTGAGTTGCTAATGTGGCATAAAGAGTCGTAAGATGTCCTAAGTTCTCGTACGATCTTCAAAGGACTCGTACGAACTCATTAGGTTTATTATGGAGTTTTAAGGTTTCGTACGGTGTTGTTAGGAGTCGTAAAATGTCCAATGTTATACTAACGTGCTTTTCAAGGTGCTAATATGGAATACAGAGTCGTTCGATATCTTAAGTTGCCGTTCGACCTTCAAAGGACTCGGACGAATTCATTAGGTTTATTATGGAGTTTTAAAGTTTCGTACGGTGATGTATGGTGTTCTAAGGAGTTGTAACGCGTCCTACATTATTCTAACGTGCTTTTCTTGTTGCTAATGTCGTAAACTGAGCCGTAACATCTCTTAAGTTGTCATATGACATTCAATGGACCTGGACGAATTCATTAGGTTTAGTATGGAATTTTAAGGATTCTTACGGTGTTTTAAGGTGTTGTTTGGAGTTTTAAGGTGTCCTACATTATACTGGCGTGTTTTTCATGGTGCTAATATGGAATACAAAATCATAAGATGCCCAAACTTGTCGTACGATGTTCAAAGGACTCGGAGGAATTCATTAGGTGTATTATGGAGTTTTAAGGTTTCGTACGGTGATGTAAGGTGTTCATAGGAGTTGTAAGGCGCCCTACATTGTACTAACGTTCTTTTCGAGTTGCTAATGTGGCATAAAGAGTCGTAAGATGTCCTAAGTTCTCCTACGATGTTCAAAGGACTCGTACGAACTCATTAGGTTTATTATGGAGTTTTAAGGTTTCGTACGGTGTTGTTAGGAGTCGTAAGGCGTCCAATGTTATCCTAACATGCTTTTCAAGGTGCTAATATGGAATACAGAGTCGTTAGATATCTTAAGTTGCCGTACGACGTTCTAAGGACTCGGACGAATTCATTAGGTTTATTATGGAGATTTAAAGTTTCGTACGGTGATGTATGGTGTTCTTAGGAGTTTTAACCCATCCTACATTATTCTAACGTGCTTTTCTTGTTGCTAATGTAGCAAACTGAGCCGTAACATCTCCTGAGTTGTCATATGATGTTCAAAGGACCTGGACGAATTCATTAGGTTTAGTATGGAATTTTAAGGATTCTTACGGTGTTTTAAGGTGTTTTTTGGAGTTTTAAGGTGTCCTACATTATACTAGCGTGTTTTTCATGGTGCTAATATGGAATACAAAATCATAAGATGCCCAAACTTGTCGTACGATGTTCAAAGGACTCGGAGGAATTCATTAGGTGTATTATGGAGTTTTAAGGTTTCGTACTGTGATGTAAGGTGTTCATAGGAGTTGTAAGGCGCCCTACATTGTACTAACGTTCTTTTCGAGTTGCTAATGTGGCATAAAGAGTCGTAAGATGTCCTAAGTTCTCGTACGATGTTCAAAGGACTCGTACGAACTCATTAGTTATATTATGGAGTTTTAAGGTTTCGTACGATGATGTAAGGTGTTCATAGGAGTTGTAAGGCGCCCTACATTGTACTAACGTTCTTTTTGAGTTGCTAATGTGGCATAAAGAGTCGTAAGATGTCCTAAGTTCTCGTACGATGTTCAAAGGACTCGTACGAACTCATTAGGTTTATAATGGAGTTTTAAGGTTTCGTACGGTGTTGTTAGGAGTCGTAAAGCGTCCAATGTTATACTAACGTGCTTTTCAAGGTGCTAATATGGAATACAGAGTCGTTCGATATCTTAAGTTGCCGTTCGACCTTCAAAGGACTCGGACGAATTCATTAGGTTTATTATGGAGTTTTAAAGTTTCGTACGGTGAAGTATGGTGTTCTAAGGAGTTGTAACCCATCCTACATTATTCTAACGTGCTTTTCTTGTTGCTAATGTCGTAAACTGAGCCGTAACATCTCTTAAGTTGTCATATGACATTCAATGGACCTGGACGAATTCATTAGGTTTAATATGGAATTTTAAGGATTCTTACGGTGTTTTAAGGTGTTGTTTGGAGTTTTTAGGTGTCCTACATTATACTAGCGTGTTTTTCATGGTGCTAATATGGAATACAAAATCATAAGATGCCCAAACTTGTCGTACGATGTTCAAAGGACTCGGAGGAATTCATTTGGTGTATTATGGAGTTTTAAGGTTTCGTACGGTGATGTAAGGTGTTCATAGGAGTTGTAAGGCGCCCTACATTGTACTAACGTTCTTTTCGAGTTGCTAATGTGGCATAAAGAGTCGTAAGATGTCCTAAGTTCTCGTACGATGTTCAAAGGACTCGTACGAACTCATTAGGTTTATTATGGAGTTTTAAGGTTTCGTACGGTGTTGTTAGGAGTCGTAAGGCGTCCAATGTTATCCTAACATGCTTTTCAAGGTGCTAATATGGAATACAGAGTCGTTAGATATCTTAAGTTGCCGTACGTTCAAAGGACTCGGACGAATTCATTAGGTTTATTATGGAGATTTAAAGTTTCGTACGGTGATGTATGGTGTTCTTAGGAGTTTTAACCCATCCTACATTATTCTAACGTGCTTTTCTTGTTGCTAATGTAGCAAACTGAGCCGTAACATCTCCTGAGTTGTCATATGATGTTCAAAGGACCTGGACGAATTCATTAGGTTTAGTATGGAATTTTAAGGATTCTTACGGTGTTTTAAGGTGTTTTTTGGAGTTTTAAGGTGTCCTACATTATACTAGCGTGTTTTTCATGGTGCTAATATGGAATACAAAATCATAAGATGCCCAAACTTGTCGTACGATGTTCAAAGGACTCGGAGGAATTCATTAGGTGTATTATGGAGTTATAAGGTTTCGTACTGTGATGTAAGGTGTTCATAGGAGTTGTAAGGCGCCCTACATTGTACTAACGTTCTTTTCGAGTTGCTAATGTGGCATAAAGAGTCGTAAGATGTCCTAAGTTCTCGTACGATGTTCAAAGGACTCGTACGAACTCATTAGTTATATTATGGAGTTTTAAGGTTTCGTACGATGATGTAAGGTGTTCATAGGAGTTGTAAGGCGCCCTACATTGTACTAACGTTCTTTTTGAGTTGCTAATGTGGCATAAAGAGTCGTAAGATGTCCTAAGTTCTCGTACGATGTTCAAAGGACTCGTACGAACTCATTAGGTTTATAATGGAGTTTTAAGGTTTCGTACGGTGTTGTTAGGAGTCGTAAAGCGTCCAATGTTATACTAACGTGCTTTTCAAGGTGCTAATATGGAATACAGAGTCGTTCGATATCTTAAGTTGCCGTTCGACCTTCAAAGGACTCGGACGAATTCATTAGGTTTATTATGGAGTTTTAAAGTTTCGTACGGTGATGTATGGTGTTCTAAGGAGTTGTAACCCATCCTACATTATTCTAACGTGCTTTTCTTGTTGCTAATGTCGTAAACTGAGCCGTAACATCTCTTAAGTTGTCATATGACATTCAATGGACCTGGACGAATTCATTAGGTTTAATATGGAATTTTAAGGATTCTTACGGTGTTTTAAGGTGTTGTTTGGAGTTTTTAGGTGTCCTACATTATACTAGCGTGTTTTTCATGGTGCTAATATGGAATACAAAATCATAAGATGCCCAAACTTGTCGTACGATGTTCAAAGGACTCGGAGGAATTCATTTGGTGTATTATGGAGTTTTAAGGTTTCGTACGGTGATGTAAGGTGTTCATAGGAGTTGTAAGGCGCCCTACATTGTACTAACGTTCTTTTCGAGTTGCTAATGTGGCATAAAGAGTCGTAAGATGTCCTAAGTTCTCCTACGATGTTCAAAGGACTCGTACGAACTCATTAGGTTTATTATGGAGTTTTAAGGTTTCGTACGGTGTTGTTAGGAGTCGTAAGGCGTCCAATGTTATCCTAACATGCTTTTCAAGGTGCTAATATGGAATACAGAGTCGTTAGATATCTTAAGTTGCCGTACGACGTTCAAAGGACTCGGACGAATTCATTAGGTTTATTATGGAGATTTAAAGTTTCGTACGGTGATGTATGGTGTTCTTAGGAGTTTTAACCCATCCTACATTATTCTAACGTGCTTTTCTTGTTGCTAATGTAGCAAACTGAGCCGTAACATCTCCTGAGTTGTCATATGATGTTCAAAGGACCTGGACGAATTCATTAGGTTTAGTATGGAATTTTAAGGATTCTTACGGTGTTTTAAGGTGTTTTTTGGAGTTTTAAGGTGTCCTACATTATACTAGCGTGTTTTTAATGGTGCTAATATGGCATACAAAATCATAAGATGCCCAAACTTGTCGTACGATGTTCAAAGGACTCGGACGAATTCATTAGGTGTATTATGGAGTTTTAAGGTTTCGTACGGTGATGTAAGGTGTTCATAGGAGTTGTAAGGTGTCCTACATTGTACTAACGTTCTTTTCGAGATGCTAATGTGGCATAAAGAGTCGTAAGATGTCCTAAGTTCTCGAACGATGTTCAAAGGACTCGTACGAACTCATTAGGTTTATTATGGAGTTTTAAGGTTTCGTACGGTGATGTAAGGTGTTCATAGGAGTTGTAAGGTGTCCTAAATTGTACTAACGTTCTTTTCGAGATGCTAATGTGGCATAAAGAGTCGTAAGATGTCCTAAGTTCTCGAACGATGTTCAAAGGACTCGTACGAACTCATTAGGTTTGTTATGGAGTTTTAAGGTTTTGTATGGTGATGTAAGGTGTTCATAGGAGTTGTAAGGTGTCCTACATTGTACTAACGTTCTTTTCGAGATGCTAATGTGGCATAAAGAGTCGTAAGATGTCCTAAGTTCTCGAACGATGTTCAAAGGACTCGTACGAACTCATTAGGTTTATTATGGAGTTTTAAGGTTTTGTACGGTGATGTAAGGTGTTCTTAGGAGTTGTAAGGCGCCCTACATTGTACTAACGTTCTTTTCGAGTTGCTAATGTGGCATAAAGAGTCGTAAGATGTCCTAACTTCTCGTACGATGTTCAAAGGACTCGTACGAACTCATTAGGTTTATTATGGAGTTTTAAGGTTTCGTACGGTGATATAAGGTGTTCATAGGAGTTGTAAGGCGCCCTACATTGTACTAACATTCTTTTCGAGTTGCTAATGTGGCATAAAGAGTCGTAAGATGTCCTAAGTTCTCGTACGATGTTGTTAGGAGTCGTAAGGCGTCCAATGTTACACTAACGTGCTTTTCAAGGTGCTAATATGGAATACAGAGTCGTTAGATATCTTAAGTTGCCGTACGACGTTCAAAGGACTCAGACGAATTCATTACGTTTATTATGGAGATTTAAAGTTTTGCACGGTGATGTATGGTGTTCTTAGGAGTTGTAACTCGTTCTACATTATTCTAGCGTGCTTTTCTTGTTGCTAATGTAGCAAACTGAGCCGTAACATCTCCTGACTTGTCATATGATGTTCAAAGGACCTGGACGAATTCATTAGGTTTATTATGGAGATTTAAAGTTTTGCACGGTGATGTATGGTGTTCTTAGGAGTTGTAACTCGTTCTACATTATTCTAACGTGCTTTTCTTGTTGCTAATGTAGCAAACTGAGCCGTAACATCTCCTGAGTTGTCATATGATGTTCAAAGGACCTGGACGAATTCATTAGGTTTAGTATGGAATTTTAAGGATTCTTACGGTGTTTTAAGGTGTTTTTTGGAGTTTTAAGGTGTCCTACATTATACTAGCGTGTTTTTAATGGTGCTAATATGGCATACAAAATCATAAGATGCCCAAACTTGTCGTACGATGTTCAAAGGACTCGGACGAATTCATTAGGTGTATTATGGAGTTTTAAGGTTTCGTACGGTGATGTAAGGTGTTCATAGGAGTTGTAAGGTGTCCTACATTGTACTAACGTTCTTTTCGAGATGCTAATGTGGCATAAAGAGTCGTAAGATGTCCTAAGTTCTCGAACGATGTTCAAAAGACTCGTACGAACTCATTAGGTTTATTATGGAGTTTTAAGGTTTTGTACGGTGATGTAAGGTGTTCTTAGGAGTTGTAAGGCGCCCTACATTGTACTAACGTTCTTTTCGAGTTGCTAATGTGGCATAAAGAGTCGTAAGATGTCCTAACTTCTCGTACGATGTTCAAAGGACTCATACGAACTCATTAGGTTTATTATGGAGTTTTAAGGTTTCGTACGGTGATATAAGGTGTTCATAGGAGTTGTAAGGCGCCCTACATTGTACTAACATTCTTTTCGAGTTGCTAATGTGGCATAAAGAGTCGTAAGATGTCCTAACTTCTCGTACGATGTTCAAAGGACTCGTACGAACTCATTAGGTTTATTATGGAGTTTTAAGGTTTCGTACGGTGATATAGGGTGTTCATAGGAGTTGTAAGGCGCCCTACATTGTACTAACATTCTTTTCGAGTTGCTAATGTGGCATAAAGAGTCGTAAGATGTCCTAACTTCTCGTACGATGTTCAAAGGACTCGTACGAACTCATTAGGTTTATTATGGAGTTTTAAGGTTTCGTACGGTGATATAAGGTGTTCATAGGAGTTGTAAGGCGCCCTACATTGTACTAACATTCTTTTCGAGTTGCTAATGTGGCATAAAGAGTCGTAAGATGTCCTAAGTTCTCGTACGATGTTGTTAGGAGTCGTAAGGCGTCCAATGTTACACTAACGTGCTTTTCAAGGTGCTAATATGGAATACAGAGTCGTTAGATATCTTAAGTTGCCGTACGACGTTCAAAGGACTCAGACGAATTCATTACGTTTATTATGGAGATTTAAAGTTTTGCACGGTGATGTATGGTGTTCTTAGGAGTTGTAACTCGTTCTACATTATTCTAGCGTGCTTTTCTTGTTGCTAATGTAGCAAACTGAGCCGTAACATCTCCTGAGTTGTCATATGATGTTCAAAGGACCTGGACGAATTCATTAGGTTTATTATGGAGATTTAAAGTTTTGCACGGTGATGTATGGTGTTCTTAGGAGTTGTAACTCGTTCTACATTATTCTAACGTGCTTTTCTTGTTGCTAATGTAGCAAACTGAGCCGTAACATCTCCTGAGTTGTCATATGATGTTCAAAGGACCTGGACGAATTCATTAGGTTTAGTATGGAATTTTAAGGATTCTTACGGTGTTTTAAGGTGTTTTTTGGAGTTTTAAGGTGTCCTACATTATACTAGCGTGTTTTTAATGGTGCTAATATGGCATACAAAATCATAAGATGCCCAAACTTGTCGTACGATGTTCAAAGGACTCGGACGAATTCATTAGGTTTATTATGGAGATTTAAAGTTTCATACGGTGATGTATGGTGTTCTTAGGAGTTTTAACCCATCCTACATTATTCTAACGTGCTTTTCTTGTTGCTAATGTAGCAAACTGAGCCGTAACATCTCCTGAGTTGTCATATGATGTTCAAAGGACCTGGACGAATTCATTAGGTTTAGTATGGAATTTTAAGGATTCTTACGGTGTTTTAAGGTGTTTTTTGGAGTTTTAAGGTGTCCTACATTATACTAGCGTGTTTTTAATGGTGCTAATATGGCATACAAAATCATAAGATGCCCAAACTTGTCGTACGATGTTCAAAGGACTCGGACGAATTCATTAGGTGTATTATGGAGTTTTAAGGTTTCGTACGGTGATGTAAGGTGTTCATAGGAGTTGTAAGGTGTCCTACATTGTACTAACGTTCTTTTCGAGATGCTAATGTGGCATAAAGAGTCGTAAGATGTCCTAAGTTCTCGAACGATGTTCAAAGCACTCGTACAAACTCATTAGGTTTATTATGGAGTTTTAAGGTTTTGTACGGTGATGTAAGGTGTTCATTGGAGTTGTAAGGCGCCCTACATTGTACTAACGTTCTTTTCGAGTTGCTAATGTGGCATAAAGAGTCGTAAGATGTCCTAACTTCTCGTACGATGTTCAAAGGACTCGTACGAACTCATTAGGTTTATTATGGAGTTTTAAGGTTTCGTACGGTGATATAAGGTGTTCATAGGAGTTGTAAGGCGCCCTACATTGTACTAACATTCTTTTCGAGTTGCTAATGTGGCATAAAGAGTCGTAAGATGTCCTAAGTTCTCGTACGATGTTGTTAGGAGTCGTAAGGCGTCCAATGTTACACTAACGTGCTTTTCAAGGTGCTAATATGGAATACAGAGTCGTTAGATATCTTAAGTTGCCGTACGACGTTCAAAGGACTCAGACGAATTCATTACGTTTATTATGGAGATTTAAAGTTTTGCACGGTGATGTATGGTGTTCTTAGGAGTTGTAACTCGTTCTACATTATTCTAGCGTGCTTTTC
Organism: Tagetes erecta; assembly: GCA_030867185.1. Taxonomy (NCBI): domain Eukaryota; kingdom Viridiplantae; phylum Streptophyta; class Magnoliopsida; order Asterales; family Asteraceae; genus Tagetes; species Tagetes erecta. Next base: position 49,045,081 of record CM061490.1, read on the forward strand.
TTGTTGCTAATGTAGCAAACTGAGCCGTAACATCTCCTGAGTTGTCATATGATGTTCAAAGGACCTGGACGAATTCATTAGGTTTAGTATGGAATTTTAAGGATTCTTACGGTGTTTTAAGGTGTTTTTTGGAGTTTTAAGGTGTCCTACATTATACTAGCGTGTTTTTAATGGTGCTAATATGGCATACAAAATCATAAGATGCCCAAACTTGTCGTACGATGTTCAAAGGACTCGGACGAATTCATTAGGTGTATTATGGAGTTTTAAGGTTTCGTACGGTGATTTAAGGTGTTCATAGGAGTTGTAAGGCGCCCTACATTGTACTAACGTTCTTTTCCAGTTGCTAATGTGGCATAAAGAGTCGTAAGATGTCCTAAGTTCTCGTACGATGTTCAAAGGACTCGTACGAACTCATTAGGTTTATTATGTAGTTTTAAGGTTTCGTACGGTGTTGTTAGGAGTCGTAAGGCGTCCAATGTTATACTAACGTGCTTTTCAAGGTGCTAATCTGGAATACAGAGTCGTTAGATATCTTAAGTTGCCGTTCGACCTTCAAAGGACTCGGACGAATTCATTAGGTTTATTATGGAGTTTTAAAGTTTCGTACGGTGATGTATGGTGTTCTAAGGAGTTGTAACGCGTCCTACATTATTCTAACGTGCTTTTCTTGTTGCTAATGTCGCAAACTGAGCCGTAACATCTCCTGAGTTGTCATATGACATTCAAAGGACCTGGACGAATTCATTAGGTTTAGTATGGAATTTTAAGGATTCGTACGGTGTTGTAAGGTGTTGTTTGGAGTTTTAAGGTGTCCTACATTATACTAGCGTGCTTTTCATGGTGCTAATATGGCATACAAAATCATAAGATGCCCAAACTTGTCGTACGATTTACAAAGGACTCGGACGAATTCATTAGGTGTATTATGGAGATTTAAAGTTTCGTACGGTGATGTATGGTGTTCTTAGGAGTTGTAACCCGTCCTACATTATTCTAACGTTCTTTTCTTGTTGCTAATATAACAAACTGAGCCGTAACATCTCCTGAGTTGTCATATGATGTTCAAAGGACCTGGACGAATTCATTAGGTTTAGTATGGAATTTTAAGGATTCTTACGGTGTTTTAAGGTGTTTTTTGGAGTTTTAAGGTGTCCTTCATTATACTAGCGTGTATTTAATGGTGCTAATATGGCATACAAAGTCATAAGATGCCCAAACTTGTCGTACGATGTTCAAAGGACTCGGACGAATTCATTAGGTGTATTATGGAGTTTTAAGGTTTCGTACGGTGATGTAAGGTGTTCATAGGAGTTGTAAGGAGTCCTACATTGAACTAACGTTCTTTTCGAGATGCTAATGTGGCATAAAGAGTCGTAAGATGTCCGAAGTTCTCGAACGATGTTCAAAGGACTCGTACGAACTCGTTAGGTTTATTATGGAGTTTTAAGGTTTTGTACGGTGATGTAAGGTGTTCGTAGGAGTTGTAAGGCGCCCTACATTATACTAACGTTCTTTTCGAGTTGCTAATGTGGCATAAAGAGTCGTAAGATGTCCTAAGTTCTCGTACGATGTACAATGGACTCGTACGAACTCATTAGGTTTATTATGGAGTTTTAAGGTTTCGTACGGTGATATAAGTTGTTTATAGGAGTTGTAAGGCGCCCTACATTGTACTAACGTTCTTTTCGAGTTGCTAATGTGGCATAAAGAGTCGTAAGATGTCCTAAGTTCTCGTACGATGTTCAAAGGACTCGTACGAACTCATTAGGTTTATTATGGAGTATTAAGGTTTCGTACGGTGTTGTTAGGAGTCGTAAGGCGTCCAATGTTACACTAACGTGCTTTTCAAGGTGCTAATATGGAATACAGAGTCGTTAGATATCTTAAGTTACCGTACGACGTTCAAAGGACTCAGACGAATTCATTAGGTTTATTATGGAGATTTAAAGTTTTGCACGGTGATGTATGGTGTTCTTAGGAGTTGTAACTCGTACTACATTATTCTAACGTGCTTTTCTTGTTGCTAATGTAGCAAACTGAGCCGTAACATCTTCTGAGTTGTCATATGATGATCAAAGGACCTGGACGAATTCATTAGGTTTAGTATGGAATTTTAAGGATTCTTACGGTGTTCTAAGGTGTTGTTTGGAGTTTTAAGGTGACCTACATTATACTAGCCTGCTTTTCATGGTGCTAATATGGCATATAAAATCATAAGATGCCCAAACTTGTCGTACGATTTACAAAGGACTCGGACGAATTCATTAGGTGTATTATGGAGTTTTAAGGTTTCGTACGGTGATTTAAGGTGTTCATAGGAGTTGTAAGGCGCCCTACATTGTACTAACGTTCTTTTCCAGTTGCTAATGTGGCATAAAGAGTTGTAAGATGTCCTAAGTTCTCGTACGATGTTCAAAGGACTCGTACAAACTCATTAGGTTTATTATGGAGTTTTAAGGTTTCGTACGGTGTTGTTAGGAGTCGTAAGGCGACCAATGTTATACTAACGTGCTTTTCAAGGTGCTAATCTGGAATACAGAGTCGTTAGATATCTTAAGTTGCCGTTCGACCTTCAAAGGACTCGGACGAATTCATTAGGTTTATTATGGAGTTTTAAAGTTTCGTACGGTGATGTATGGTGTTCTAAGGAGTTGTAACGCGTCCTACATTATTCTAACGTGCTTTTCTTGTTGCTAATGTCGCAAACTGAGCCGTAACATCTCCTGAGTTGTCATATGACATTCAAAGGACCTGGACGAATTCATTAGGTTTAGTATGGAATTTTAAGGATTCGTACGGTGTTGTAAGGTGTTGTTTGGAATTTTAAGGTGTCCTACATTATACTAGCGTGCTTTTCATGGTGCTAATATGGCATACAAAATCATAAGATGCCCAAACTTGTCGTACGATTTACAAAGGACTCGGACGAATTCATTAGGTGTATTATGGAGATTTAAAGTTTCGTACGGTGATGTATGGTGTTCTTAGGAGTTGTAACCCGTCCTACATTATTCTAACGTTCTTTTCTTGTTGCTAATATAGCAAACTGAGCCGTAACATCTCCTGAGTTGTCATATGATGTTCAAAGGACCTGGACGAATTCATTAGGTTTAGTATGGAATTTTAAGGATTCTTACGGTGTTTTAAGGTGTTTTTTGGAGTTTTAAGGTGTCCTACATTATACTAGCGTGTTTTTAATGGTGCTAATATGGCATACAAAGTCATAAGATGCCCAAACTTGTCGTACGATGTTCAAAGGACTCGGAGGAATTCATTAGGTGTATTATGGAGTTCTAAGGTTTCGTACGGTGATGTAAGGTGTTCATAGGAGTTGTAAGGCGTCCTACATTGTACTAACGTTCTTTTCGAGATGCTAATGTGGCATAAAGAGTCGTAAGATGTCCTAAGTTCTCGAATGATGTTCAAAGGACTCGTACGGACTCGTTAGGTGTATTATGGAGTTTTAAGGTTTTGTACGGTGATGTAAGGTGTTCGTAGGAGTTGTAAGGCGCCCTACATTATACTAACGTTCTTTTCGAGTTGCTAATGTGGCATAAAGAGTCGTAAGATGTCCTAAGTTCTCGTACGATGTTCAATGGACTCGTACGAACTCATTAGGTTTATTATGGAGTTTTAAGGTTTCGTACGGTGATATAAGGTGTTCATAGGAGTTGTAAGGCGCCCTACATTGTACTAACGTTCTTTTCGAGTTGCTAATGTGGCATAAAGAGTCGTAAGATGTCCTAAGTTCTCGTACGATGTTCAAAGGACTCGTACGAACTCATTAGGTTTATTATGGAGTTTTAAGGTTTCGTACGATATTTTATGGTGTTCATAGGAGTTGTATGGTGTTCAAAGGACTCGTACGGTGATGTATGGTGTTCTTAGGAGTTGTAACGCATCTTACCTTATTCTAACGTGCTTTTCTTGTTGCTAATGTAGCAAACTGAGCCGTAACATCTCCTGAGTTGTCATATGATGTTCAAAGGACCTGGAGGAATTCATTAGGTTTAGTATGGAATTTTAAGGATTCTTACTGTGTTTTAAGGTGTTGTTTGGAGTTTTAAGGTGTCCTACATTATACTAGCGTGTTTTTCATGATGCTAATATGGCATACAAAATCATAAGATGCCCAAACTTGTCGTACGATGTTCAAAGGACTCGTACGAACTCATTAGGTTTCTTATGGAGTTTTAAGGTTTCGTACGGTGATGTAAGGTGTTCATAGGAGTTGTAAGGTGCCCTACATTGTACTAACGTTCTTTTCGAGTTGCTAATGTGGCATAAAGAGTCGTAAGATGTCCTAAGTTCTCGTACGATGTTCAAAGGACTCGAACGAACTCATTAGGTTTATTATGGAGTTTTAAGGTTTCGTACGGTGTTGTTAGGAGTCGTAAGGCGTCCAATGTTATACTAACGTGCTTTTCAAGGTGCTAATATGGAATACAGAGTCGTTAGATATCTTAAGTTGTCGTACGACGTTCAAAGGACTCAGAAGAATTCATTAGGTTTATTATGGAGATTTAAAGTTTCGTACGGTGATGTATGGTGTTCTTAGGAATTGTAACGCGTCCTACATTATTCTAACGTGCTTTTCTTGTTGCTAATGTAGCAAACTGAGCCGTAACATCTCCCGAGTTGTCATATGATGCTCAAAGGACCTGGACGAATTCATTAGGTTTAGTATGGAATTTTAAGGATTCTTACGGTGTTTTAAGGTGTTGTTTGGAGTTTTAAGGTGTCCTACATTATACTAGCGTGTTTTTCATGGTGCTAATATGGCATACAAAATCATAAGATGCCCAAACTTGTCGTACGATGTTCAAAGGACTCGGAGGAATTCATTAGTTGTATTATGGAGTTTTAAGGTTTCGTACGGTGATGTAAGGTGTTCATAGGAGTTGTAAGGCGTCCTACATTGTACTAACGTTCTTTTCGAGATGCTAATGTGGCATAAAGAGTCTTAAGATGTCCTAAGTTCTCGTACGATGTTCAAAGGACTCGTAGGAACTCATTTGGTTTATTATGGACTTTTAAGGTTTCGTACGGAGTTGTAAGGTGTTCATAGGAGTTGTAAGGCGCCCTACATTGTACTAACGTTCTTTTCGAGTTGCTAATGTGACATAAAGAGTCGTAAGATGTCCTAAGTTCTTGTACGATGTTCAAAGGACTCGTACGAACTCATTAGGTTTATTATGGAGTTTTAAGGTTTCGTACGGTGTTGTAAGGTGTTCATAGGAGTTGTAAGGCGCCCTACGTTGTACTAACGTTCTTTTCGAGTTGCTAATGTGGCATAAAGAGTCGTAAGATGTCCTAAGTTCTCGTAAGATGTTCAAAGGACTCGTACGAACTCATTACGTTTATTATGGAGTTTTAAGGTTTCGTGCGGTGTTGTAAGGTGTTCATAGGAGTTGTAAGGCGCCCTACATTGTACTAACGTTCTTTTCGAGTGGCTAATGTGGCATAAAGAGTCGTAAGATGTTGGGGTTATTTGAAGATGTCACTTTCCAAATATAAGCGAGTGAAGATATCGAGCATCATCACGAGCAAGCACGGGTGAAGACGTTCATAATTTGTATTTGTCTTAGAATATTTGTGTAATCGTTTCGTGCTTAAATGCGCGTTTGTGCTTAACTGCACGTGGTTAGGTTACATTGTAAGGTGAATGGTATAGACTATAAATACCATCACCTAGGTCTTTTGTTAGAGAGTTGCATACATTTCATTGAATATCACTTGTAACCTCTCTATTGATCTAATACAATTCTCCTATTCATATTATCATCAATCTTCATCATACTTTGCATTGATCTTCATGAACATCAATACGTGATCAGTGAGATTCCGCATCACTGATTGCAAACAACATCACCAAACAATCTCAGATCTAGATCCAATCTCGCTCCCTCTAGAACTATCAATTGGTATCAGAGCCTTCGGTATCGTGTTCTTCGCTGTTCTTAAGCAAAAACACATCAAAATTGCTCAAATACAATGATCTGAATGAATTGTTCGTGTTTTTTAGTTGTGATTCATCATCATAATCACTCCTATACACAACGATTGTGCAGATTCCATCAGATCATCATCAGATCTGAGAATTAAGAAAGTTACTGTTCGATCAAATTTTGCTCAAATTCATCGAAAATTTGATCATGTTTTGGATTGATTGAGATTAGGGATTGATAATCGGACTATTTCACAGCTTGTGTGTGAATTTGGAACGAATTGGACAAGTTCTAGACAAAACCCGGAAAATTCTCATGAAGAAGATGATGAACAGTAAGAACTTGGTTGAAGATTAACTTGCCGGGTGATTAATTTGACTTAGACAATTTCCTTGGACTTAGATTGAAGAACAAATTAGGTCCTGTATTGCCGTATAAAGGATTTTGTGCTTGTCGGGTGAAGAATTTGACTTGAAAAAGTGTTACTGTTCAGCCGGATCAAACACTGTAGTGCCGGGTAATACACTGTTACGCCGGGTGATTAAGAAAATTCAGCCGGGTAATCATCAACTGTGTAGCCGGGTGATTAACAACTGCCGTGTGATCGAGTACTGTTCAGCCGGACAAAGCTTTTGCTGTGTCAAGATTCTGCCGGGTCAAAGATTATTGCAGTGTCAAAGTTTTTCTTGTTGTCGGGTAACTGTTCATCCGGGTGAAGAACAAAATTATTACAACTGTTGAGCCGGGTAACTGTTTGGCCGTGTAAAGACTTTTTCCTGCCGGGTGAAGAACAAAGACACTGTTTAGCCGGTTGAAGAAGGATTTTCACTGTTTTGCCGTGTGACTCATTTTAGTTGGTTTAATTCTTGTTTTTCTTATCTTGTCTTTAATTACTTGTCTTTATTTTAGTATTTTAATCATTTCTTTTCAAAAATTAACAAAAACCAAAAATATTTTCTTTAAAAAATTGTTAAAAATGGCTCCTACTGATGATTCTGATAACCGTGTTCCTAGACTTTTGAATCGTGCAGATTTCAAGAATTGGACCATCAGGTTGAGACATCAATTTTGTTCTATTGACAATGACTTATGGAAGTCCATTGAAAAGGGTCCTCATATTCCAACTCAGACAGCACCAGATAGTGCAAGTACCTATACTAAAGATTCTACTACACCTTATCCAGAGGATAATTTGTCAGCTGAAGATTTGAGGAAGGTAAAGAATGATAGCAAGGCCTATTCTTTAATGTGCAAGGGGTTGCCACTCCAAATTCTGTCTAGATTGGATGCATATCAGACTGGTTATACATGCTTCAAGGCATTAAAGTCGATATGTGAAGGAGGAGAGCAATTGAGAAGTTTGAAGAAATCTAAGCTGAAAAGACAACTAGAATTGTTTGAGCACATTAATGGAGAAACAGTACACCAGATGATGAACAGGTTTGTTCACTTAACTACTGAGATGTCAAACCTCGGAGTTAAGACTGAACTTCAAGACTTGAATGATCGATTGTTATGTGTTTTGCCATCATCATGGAAGCAGACTGTTACTCTGTTAAAGCATACTGAGAAATTTCCAATGGAACTAGATTTGCTTATTGGAAAAATTGAAGAAGTTGAGATTGATGAAGGATCGAGAAATACTGATAGATCAAGCTCACAAACTCAATACAAGTATGTGGTAAATCCTGCCAATACTGTGGATAATGCTTTTCTTGCACAAAATGCAACAAAGTTTGAAGATGAGGATGACTTATTTGTTGGTGCAAGTTTTTATACTGATTCAGCATACTTTCCAAATTCACCAACTTATTCTCAACCTCAATCTCCACAAAGAAATCAAGTTCAAAGTCAGAATTTGAAGAATCAATCAGAAAATCAAAGTTCAAATGTTCAAGCTAAGGTGAAAGACGTAATGAATATTCTGTTGCAAGACGACGAAACTAAAACTGCCTTTACTGCTTTCATGGCAAGTTTTCAAGCATATCAAGGAAGTCACTTAAGTCAAATGGACGTGGTTCTTCAAGACTTATTTGAGATGGATCTAGTTGACGTTGAGGAAATGGATTTAAATTGGCAAATGGTTATGGTTGCATATAGGACGCAAAAACATGCATATGTTAACCGAAACTACAAGCCTCATACAAACAAGACGGTTGGTTTTGACAAATCAAAGGCCAGATGTTTCAATTGTAACCAGTATGGTCATTTTTCAAGAGAATGCAAAGCTCCCAAGAATCAGAATTTCAATGACCAAGCTAGTTCAAGTAATCAAGGTCAAGGTCAAAGCTCACAACAGTTTTCAAGCTACCAAAGCAGAAATCAACGTTCTTTTCAGAAACCATATCAAAGTCTTCCCATGCCGGAACTGAAAGACGAAGGAAAGAAACCAGAAGATCAAACAAAGGCACTGGTAGTTAGTGTAAAAGACGGATATGATTGGAGTGCTTATGCAGAACAATTTACATCTGATCTTACATCAAATCTGGCACTGGTGTGTGAAATTGAAGAAGACTGGTCTGAAGAAGGGGATGGAAAAATGGTTGATGATGATAGTGAAGATGCTGAAGATTATGATTGGAGTGCAAAGTCTGATCCTACTGAAGAATCTGAATCTGAAGTTGCGCTAATGGCTACATCCAATGAGTCTTCATCATCTACCGAACAACCGAAGGTTAGTAATAACTTACCCCCTAACTATGTTCCATTACCTGCTGATGTTAAGGAAAGGTTGTGTTCTGATCAATGCATTCAACAAGTAGAACATTATCGAACTCATTCATTTAAAATCGGTGACAAATTAAGCAAACATGAAAAGATTCATGAACAACTTAAAATCGATCACAAAATTTCTGATGAGAAGATTTTGTCACTAACTGAATCATGGAACAAAACTTTAAAAGCACTAGAACTTGTAACCAAACAACTTGAAGAAATGACAAAGAACTTTGAACAAGAAAAAGTTGAACATGCTGTTACACAAGTTGAATTAAAGAAAGTTAAAAGTTGTAAAACAATGGTTGAACAACTCGTTAATGAAAGAGGTAACAAAAACAAAACCGGGTTGGGTTTTACTCATGAACCGATGCCAAATTCTATCACTCAAACCTTACCGGAAAACTTTAATGAATTTGATCATTCACCTGAAAATGAAAGAAAATTCAAAGAAATTCAAAGAAGCAAATCCGAGTCTGAAGGTTCTGAAGTTTTGATGGAAAGTTTAAAAGAAGAAGATGGTGTGACAACTGAAGCAGATGATGAAGCAAGCAACAAATCCGAAAACAAACTGGAGCCTGTTCTAATTCAACTCGTTGAATATCCAAAGCTTAATCCCGAACCAGAACAAACGGTGAAGGAAGAAGGTGAATTTTCAGGATTCAATGATCCTGAATACATCAGGTGGAAGAAAGAACAAAAGGCGCAAGTTGCTGCTCAGTTGATCAAGAAGCAAGAAGTGAAAAAGACTGAAGTTTCGAATGCAAAGAAGCAGAAATCGAAAATAATGAACAATCAATCTGAAATGAAACAGTCAAAAGGCAAAAGTGTCTTAAAATCAAATGATAACACCAAAGTTCAAAGTGTTAAAACTGACAAAGTTAAACCTGTCAAGAAAGTGTCAAAAGGTAAGACAATCAAGTTTGTCTCTGCAGGTACTTTCGACATGAACGGTTCTTATGGTAATCAAATCAATGCTCAAATCAAATCTAACTCTGGTCTGAAAACAGGTTCAGGTCCTAAGTCTTCCGCTGTCAATGATAAGAGAATTGAAAAAAAAAAGGTAACCAAACAGAACAGTTTAAAATCGAACCAAAGTCCCATGCAATCAAAATCACAAACAATATCTCCACAAAAGAGCGTTAATCTAAAACCGAACAACCAAGATAATGAATCACGAATTGGTTCAACATCAAAAGTTAACAATCGGCTCTTTAGGATTAGCAAGCGACACTGTGAGATATGTGATCGTTATAACCATACTACTGCTGAATGTTTCTTTAACAGGTACTGCAGTTTCTGTAACAAAAGAAATCATTCTTCAGAAGAATGTTTTTATAACAAGTTTTGTGATATCTGTGAAAGAAGAAACCATGACACAAAGGATTGTTTCTTTCGATCAAATTCAACAAGAGAAATGACTCCGTTTTCAAATTTTCAAAGAAATCACTCAAATGGTTTTCAAAATATGAATCAAAGTCATTCTCCGGTTTTGAGAAATTTCAATCGAAACAATTCTGTTTCTAACTTTTCAAGAAATGTGCAGGTTAACAGTTTTAAACCAAGAGCTTTAATGGTAAGAAACCAAAAGTTTGAAAATAACCTTGATCCTAAGCTAGAGGAAAGGTTTAGTGCTTTGAGGAGAAAGCAATCAATGAACGCCAATGAGCGAAACAACAGTTATCAGCATCAAAATCTCTTAAATGAAACAAATTTTCAAAATGTTCAATATCAACAATTTACTATTGCAGATAGATTCGGAAAACCCAAGACCGTGTGGGCCTGGGTTGACCAAACTAACTAAGTGATTGTTGAATTGCAGGTACGCCCAAGAAGACCTATCAACTCATGGTTCGTTGATAGTGGGTGTAGCCGGCACATGACAGGCAACCATGCCTTGCTTCAGGATTTCAAACTGAAAAATGGTACACACGTTGCATTTGGAGGTGATGCGGGTGGTAAAATCACAGGAGAAGGAACTGTTTCGAATGGGGTCATTAGTTTTGATAAAGTCAACTACTGTGCACAGTTGAACTTTAACTTACTAAGTGTATCTCAAATCTGTGATAAATCTTATTCAACTCTTTTTGATGATTCTTTCTGTTATATTCTTAAACCAGGTTTCAAGATTGACAATGAGTGGGTAGTGGTTAAAGCTCCAAGAGATCGTGATGTATACAAATTGGATATGTCGCAGATTGATGCCGAAACCGAAACAACCTGTCTCATTGCACATGCTTCAAATGATGAGAGTCAGCTTTGGCATAGACGGCTGGGCCATTCAAACTTCAGAAACATGAACCGTTTGGTAACTGGAAATCACGCTGTGGGAATCCCATCGAAGAAATTCTCCACAACTGATCTCTGTCCAGCGTGTTTGAAGGGAAAACAGCATAGGATGTCTTTTAGGTCCAAGAAAGAAAACTCCATTTCAAAACCCTTGCAGATGCTACATATGGATCTTTTTGGACCAACAAATGTGCAAAGCATCGGAAAGAAGTCTTACTGTTTTGTCATTATTAACGATTTCACTAGATTTTCTTGGGTTTACTTTCTGCATGCTAAATCTGAAACGGCTGAATTATTGAAAGAATTTATCATTAAAGTTGAAAATCAATTGGAATGCAAAGTTAAAGTGTTAAGAAGTGATAATGGAACTGAATTTAAGAATGCTAATGTTGATTTGTTTTGTGCAGAAAAAGGAATTGCTAGACAATTTAGTGCTCCAAGAACGCCTCAACAGAATGGGGTTGCGGAACGGAAAAACCGGACACTAATTGAAGCAGCAAGATCCATGCTCGCAGATGCCAAAATCCCTATCACTTTTTGGGACGAAGCTATTGCTACTGCGTGTTTTGTACAAAATAGAACATTATTGGTTCAAGATAAACAGAAAACTTCTTATGAGTTGTTATTTGGAAGAAAACCAAATATTTCTTACTTGAAAGCATTTGGTTGTCCTGTATCGATTTTAAATTTGAATGATCATCTCGGGAAGTTTGAGTCAAAATCTGACGATGGATTTTTCCTAGGTTATTCGTCTGTTTCTAAAGCTTATCGGGTTTTTAATAGCAAAACAAATACTGTTATTGAAACTATTAACGTCAAGTTTTTAGAAAATTCGTTTCCGTTAGTGGCACATGGTCCCGAATGGTTATTTGATTTAGATTCGTTATCGAAATCTTTCAATTCTAACTTGTTTGATTTTTCAGGAAAAGCAAGAAAAGAATCAGGTGACTTAGGATGCTTTAGTGACGATTCTGATAATGACGAGGATGGAAATCTCAACTCAGAATATCCGTTCATGTCATTTCACAATCCTGATCATGTCAAATCCAGTCAAGATCCGGGTCCTTCTGGTTCTCATGAAGATCAAGAATCGAACAATCTTGAAGAAGATATGGATCCGCAAATTTCTCCTAATGATGGTGGATCTGTTTAGAATCAACCATCATCCGATCCGAATGCTGAAGTTATTCCAGAATCATTTGATTACTTCATCAATTCACCGGATCAAGTCCCGAATTTCACACCGCATACTTCAACCATACTACAAGATCTACCAAATCTGAATACTTCTAATCTGGAGAGTCAAGTGCAAGGAGGTGACATACCAATTCATCGAATTCACAAGAAACATCCTGTCTCTCAGATTATTGGGCCGTTGAATCAGAGAACTACAAGAAGTCAGACTGAGCAAGCAAATGTCTGTCTTTATTCGTGTTTTCTATCTCAAGTGGTGCCAAAGAACATTTCAGAGGCGCTGCAAGATAACAGTTGGATTGAAGCCATGCAAGAGGAATTGCTTCAGTTTCGCAAACAAGAAGTTTGGAAACTTGTGGACTTACCTGAAGGAGAGAATGCAATTGGTACAAGATGGTTGTACAAAAACAAGCCAGACGAACGTGGCATTGTAGTGAGAAACAAAGCAAGACTCATTGCACAGGGATACACTCAAGAAGAAGGCATTGATTATGAAGAGGTGTTTGCTCCGGTCGCAAGACTTGAAGCCATACGCGTTTTTCTTGCATATGCTTCCTTCATGAAGTTTAAAGTATTCCAAATGGACGTTAAAGGTGCTTTCCTGTATGGACCTATTACAGATGATGTTTATGTCAGACAGCCTCCGGGTTTTGAAGATCCTGAATATCCTCATCGTGTATACAAGTTGAGTAAAGCTCTATAATGTCTACACCAAGCTCCAAGAATCTGGTATGAGACATTATCCAAGCATTTACTAGAACATGGATTTACAAGAGGTTAGATCACTTTTACACGTTAGAGAGAGAATTAACTGTGTGTGATTTATTTCTCCTGCACTTGTACTACAAATTGCTTTGATCATCAATATACAAAGAGAATTATTAGTATGAATTGTGTTTGTGATTGAACTGTTTGTTTGTTTGTCCTAAGTTCTCGTACGATGTTCAAAGGACTCGTACGAACTCATTAGGTTTATTATGGAGTTTTAAGGTTTCGTACGGAGTTGTAAGGTGTTCATAGGAGTTGTAAGGCGCCCTACATTGTACTAACGTTCTTTTCGAGTTGCTAATGTGGCATAAAGAGTCGTAAGATGTCCTAAGTTCTTGTACGATGTTCAAAGGACTCGTACGAACTCATTAGGTTTATTATGGAGTTTTAAGGTTTCGTACGGTGTTGTAAGGTGTTCATAGGAGTTGTAAGGCGCCCTACATTGTACTAACGTTCTTTTCGAGTTGCTAATGTGGCATAAAGAGTCGTAAGATGTCCTAAGTTCTCGTACGATGTTCAAAGGACTCGTACGAACTCATTAGGTTTATTATGGAGTTTTAAGGTTTCGTACAGTGTTGTAAGGTGTTCATAGGAGTTGTAAGGCGCCCTACGTTGTACTAACGTTCTTTTCGAGTTGCTAATGTGGCATAAAGAGTCGTAAGATGTCCTAAGTTCTCGTACGATGTTCAAAGGACTCGTACGAACTCATTAGGTTTATTATGGAGTTTTAAGGTTTCGTACGGTGTTGTTAGGAGTCGTAAGGCGTCCAATGTTATACTAACGTGCTTTTCAAGGTGCTAATATGGAATACAGAGTCGTTAGATATCTTAAGTTGTCGTACGACGTTCAAAGGACGCGGACAAATTCATTAGGTTTATTATGGAGATTTAAAGTTTCGTACGGTGATGTATGGTGTTCTTAGGAATTGTAACGCGTCCTACATTATTCTAACGTGCTTTTCTTGTTGCTAATGTAGCAAACTGAGCCGTAACATCTCATGAGTTGTCATATGATGCTCAAAGGACCTGGACGAATTCACTAGGTTTAGTATGGAATTTTAAGGATTCTTACGGTGTTTTAAGGTGTTGTTTAGAGTTTTTAGGTGTCCTACATTATACTAGCGTGTTTTTCATGGTGCTAATATGGCATACAAAATCATAAGATGCCCAAACTTGCCGTACGATGTTCAAAGGACTCGGAGGAATTCATTAGTTGTATTATGGAGTTTTAAGGTTTCGTACGGTGATGTAAGGTGTTCATAGGAGTTGTAAGGCGTCCTACATTGTACTAACGTTCTTTTCGAGATGCTAATGTGGCATAAAGAGTCTTAAGATGTCCTAAGTACTCGTACGATGTTCAAAGGACTCGTAGGAACTCATTAGGTTTATTATGGACTTTTAAGGTTTCGTACGGAGTTGTAAGGTGTTCATAGGAGTTGTAAGGCGCCCTACATTGTACTAACGTTCTTTTCGAGTTTCTAATGTGGCATAAAGAGTCGTAAGATGTCTTAAGTTCTTGTACGATGTTCAAAGGACTCGTACGATCTCATTAGGTTTATTATGGAGTTTTAAAGTTTCGTACGATGTTGTTAGGAGTCGTAAGGCGTCCAATGTTATACTAACGTGCTTTTCAAGGTGCTAATATGGAATACAGAGTCGTTAGATATCTTAAGTTGTCGTACGACGTTCAAAGGACTTGGAAGAATTCATTAGGTTTATTATGGAGATTTAAAGTTTCGTACAGTGATGTATGGTGTTCTTAGGAGTTGTAACGCGTCCTACATTATTCTAACGTGCTTTTCTTGTTGCTAATGTAGCAAACTGAGCCGTAACATCTCCTGAGTTGTCATATGATGTTCAAAGGACCTGGACGAATTCATTAGGTTTAGTATGGAATTTTAAGGATTCTTACGGTGTTTTAAGGTGTTGTTTAGAGTTTTTAGGTGTCCTACATTATACTAGCGTGTTTTTCATGGTGCTAATATGGCATACAAAATCATAAGATGCCCAAACTTGCAGTACGATGTTCAAAGGACTCGGAGGAATTCATTAGTTGTATTATGGAGATTTAAGGTTTCGTACGGTGATGTAAGGTGTTCATAGGAGTTGTAAGGCGTCCTACATTGTACTAACGTTCTTTTCGAGATGCTAATGTGGCATAAAGAGTCTTAAGATGTCCTAAGTACTCGTACGATGTTCAAAGGACTTGTAGGAACTCATTAGGTTTATTATGGACTTTTAAGGTTTCGTACGGAGTTGTAAGGTGTTCATAGGAGTTGTAAGGCGCCCTACATTGTACTAACGTTCTTTTCGAGTTGCTAATGTGGCATAAAGAGTCGTAAGATGTCTTAAGTTCTTGTACGATGTTCAAAGGACTCGTACGAACTCATTAGGTTTATTATGGAGTTTTAAAGTTTCGTACGATGTTGTTAGGAGTCGTAAGGCGTCCAATGTTATACTAACGTGCTTTTCAAGGTGCTAATATGGAATACAGAGTCGTTAGATATCTTAAGTTGTCGTACGACGTTAAAAGGACTCGGAAGAATTCATTAGGTTTATTATGGAGATTTAAAGTTTCGTACAGTGATGTATGGTGTTCTTAGGAGTTGTAACGCGTCCTACATTATTCTAACGTGCTTTTCTTGTTGCTAATGTAGCAAACTGAGCCGTAACATCTCCTGAGTTGTCATATGATGTTCAAAGGACCTGGACGAATTCATTAGGTTTAGTATGGAATTTTAAGGATTCTTACGGTGTTTTAAGGTGTTGTTTAGAGTTTTTAGGTGTCCTACATTATACTAGCGTGTTTTTCATGGTGCTAATATGGCATACAAAATCATAAGATGCCCAAACTTGCCGTACGATGTTCAAAGGACTCGAAGGAATTCATTAGTTGTATTATGGAGTTTTAAGGTTTCGTACGGTGATGTAAGGTGTTCATAGGAGTTGTAAGGCGTCCTACATTGTACTAACGTTCTTTTCGAGATGCTAATGTGGCATAAAGAGTCTTAAGATGTCCTAAGTACTCGTACGATGTTCATAGGACTCGTAGGAACTCATTAGGTTTATTATGGACTTTTAAGGTTTCGTACGGAGTTGTAAGGTGTTCATAGGAGTTGTAAGGCGCCCTACATTGTACTAACGTTCTTTTCGAGTTGCTAATGTGGCATAAAGAGTCGTAAGATGTCTTAAGTTCTTGTACGATGTTCAAAGGACTCGTACGAACTCATTAGGTTTATTATGGAGTTTTAAAGTTTCGTACGATGTTGTTAGGAGTCGTAAGGCGTCCAATGTTATACTAACGTGCTTTTCAAGGTGCTAATATGGAATACAGAGTCGTTAGATATCTTAAGTTGTCGTACGACGTTCAAAGGACTCGGAAGAATTCATTAGGTTTATTATGGAGATTTAAAGTTTCGTACAGTGATGTATGGTGTTCTTAGGAGTTGTAATGCGTCCTACATTATTCTAACGTGCTTTTCTTGTTGCTAATGTAGCAAACTGAGCCGTAACATCTCCTGAGTTGTCATATGATGTTCAAAGGACCTGGACGAATTCATTAGGTTTAGTATGCAATTTTAAGGATTCTTACGGTGTTTTAAGGTGTTGTTTAGAGTTTTTAGGTGTCCTACATTATACTAGCGTGTTTTTCATGGTGCTAATATGGCATACAAAATCATAAGATGCCCAAACTTGCCGTACGATGTTCAAAGGACTCGGAGGAATTCATTAGTTGTATTATGGAGTTTTAAGGTTTCGTACGGTGATGTAAGGTGTTCATAGGAGTTGTAAGGCGTCCTACATTGTACTAACGTTCTTTTCGAGATGCTAATGTGGCATAAAGAGTCTTAAGATGTCCTAAGTTCTTGTACGATGTTCAAAGGACTCGTACGAACTCATTAGGTTTATTATGGAGTTTTAAAGTTTCGTACGATGTTGTTAGGAGTCGTAAGGCGTCCAATGTTATACTAACGTGCTTTTCAAGGTGCTAATATGGAATACAGAGTCGTTAGATATCTTAAGTTGTCGTATGACGTTAAAAGGACTCGGAAGAATTCATTAGGTTTATTATGGAGATTTAAAGTTTCGTACAGTGATGTATGGTGTTCTTAGGAGTTGTAACGCGTCCTACATTATTCTAACGTGCTTTTCTTGTTGCTAATGTAGCAAACTGAGCCGTAACATCTCCTGAGTTGTCATATGATGTTCAAAGGACCTGGACGAATTCATTAGGTTTAGTATGCAATTTTAAGGATTCTTACGGTGTTTTAAGGTGTTGTTTAGAGTTTTTAGGTGTCCTACATTATACTAGCGTGTTTTTCATGGTGCTAATATGGCATACAAAATCATAAGATGCCCAAACTTGCCGTACGATGTTCAAAGGACTTGTAGGAACTCATTAGGTTTATTATGGACTTTTAAGGTTTCGTACGGAGTTGTAAGGTGTTCATAGGAGTTGTAAGGCGCCCTACATTGTACTAACGTTCTTTTCGAGTTGCTAATGTGGCATAAAGAGTCGTAAGATGTCTTAAGTTCTTGTACGATGTTCAAAGGACTCGTACGAACTCATTAGGTTTATTATGGAGTTTTAAAGTTTCGTACGATGTTGTTAGGAGTCGTAAGGCGTCCAATGTTATACTAACGTGCTTTTCAAGGTGCTAATATGGAATACAGAGTCGTTAGATATCTTAAGTTGTCGTATGACGTTAAAAGGACTCGGAAGAATTCATTAGGTTTATTATGGAGATTTAAAGTTTCGTACAGTGATGTATGGTGTTCTTAGGAGTTGTAACGCGTCCTACATTATTCTAACGTGCTTTTCTTGTTGCTAATGTAGCAAACTGAGCCGTAACATCTCCTGAGTTGTCATATGATGTTCAAAGGACCTGGACGAATTCATTAGGTTTAGTATGGAATTTTAAGGATTCTTACGGTGTTTTAAGGTGTTGTTTAGAGTTTTTAGGTGTCCTACATTATACTAGCGTGTTTTTCATGGTGCTAATATGGCATACAAAATCATAAGATGCCCAAACTTGTCGTACGATGTTCAAAGGACTCGGAGGAATTCATTAGGTGTATTATGGAGTTTTAAGGTTTCGTACGGTGATGTAAGGTGTTCATAGGAGTTGTAAGGCGTCCTACATTGTACTAACGTTCTTTTCGAGATGCTAATGTGGCATAAAGAGTCGTAAGATGTCCTAAGTTCTCGTACGATGTTCAAAGGACTCGTACGAACTCATTACGTTTATTATGGAGTTTTAAGGTTTCGTGCGGTGTTGTAAGGTGTTCATAGGAGTTGTAAGGCGCCCTACATTGTACTAACATTCTTTTCGAGTGGCTAATGTGGCATAAAGAGTCGTAAGATGTCCTAAGTTCTCGTACGATGTTCAAAGGACTCGTACGAACTCATTAGGTTTATTATGGAGTTTTAAGGTTTCGTACGGAGTTGTAAGGTGTTCATAGGAGTTGTAAGGCGCCCTACATTGTACTAACGTTCTTTTCGAGTTGCTAATGTGGCATAAAGAGTCGTAAGATGTCCTAAGTTCTTGTACGATGTTTAAAGGACTCGTACGAACTCATTAGGTTTATTATGGAGTTTTAAGGTTTCGTACGGAGTTGTAAGGTGTTCATAGGAGTTGTAAGGCGCCCTACATTGTACTAGCGTTCTTTTCGAGTAGCTAATGTGGCATAAAGAGTCGTAAGATGTCCTAAGTTCTCGTACGATGTTCAAAGGACTCGTACGAACTCATTAGGTTTATTATGGAGTTTTAAGGTTTCGTACGGTGTTGTAAGGTGTTCATAGGAGTTGTAAGGCGCCCTACGTTGTACTAACGTTCTTTTCGAGTTGCTAATGTGGCATAAAGAGTCGTAAGATGTCATAAGTTCTCGTACGATGTTCAAAGGACTCATACGAACTCATTAGGTTTATTATGGAGTTTTAAGGTTTCGTACGGTGTTGTAAGGTGTTCATAGGAGTTGTAAGGCGCCCTACGTTGTACTAACGTTCTTTTCGAGTTGCTAATGTGGCATAAAGAGTCGTAAGATGTCCTAAGTTCTCGTACGATGTTCAAAGGACTCGTACGAACTCATTAGGTTTATTATGGAGTTTTAAGGTTTCGTACGGTGTTGTTAGGAGTCGTAAGGCGTCCAATGTTATACTAACGTGCTTTTCAAGGTGCTAATATGGAATACAGAGTCGTTAGATATCTTAAGTTGTCGTACGACGTTCAAAGGACTCGGAAGAATTCATTATGTTTATTATGGAGATTTAAAGTTTCGTACGGTGATGTATGGTGTTCTTAGGAATTGTAACGCGTCCTACATTATTCTAACGTGCTTTTCTTGTTGCTAATGTAGTAAACTGAGCCGTAACATCTCCTGAGTTGTCATATGATGCTCAAAGGACCTGGACGAATTCATTAGGTTTTGTATGGAATTTTAAGGATTCTTACGGCGTTTTAAGGTGTTGTTTGGAGTTTTTAGGTGTCCTACATTATACTAGCGTGTTTTTCATGGTGCTAATATGGCATACAAAATCATAAGATGCCCAAACTTGCCGTACGATGTTCAAAGGACTCGGAGGAATTCATTAGTTGTATTATGGAGTTTTAAGGTTTCGTACGGTGATGTAAGGTGTTCATAGGAGTTGTAAAGCGTCCTACATTGTACTAACGTTCTTTTCGATATGCTAATGTGGCATAAAGAGTCTTAAGATGTCCTAAGTACTAGTACGATGTTCAAAGGACTCGTAGGAACTCATTAGGTTTATTATGGACTTTTAAGGTTTCGTACGGAGTTGTAAGGTGTTCATAGGAGTTGTAAGGCGCCCTACATTGTACTAACGTTCTTTTCGAGTTTCTAATGTGGCATAAAGAGTCGTAAGATGTCTTAAGTTCTTGTACGATGTTCAAAGGACTCGTACGATCTCATTAGGTTTATTATGGAGTTTTAAAGTTTCGTACGATGTTGTTAGGAGTCGTAAGGCGTCCAATGTTATACTAACGTGCTTTTCAAGGTGCTAATATGGAATACAGAGTCGTTAGATATCTTAAGTTGTCGTACGACATTCAAAGGACTCGGAAGAATTCATTAGGTTTATTATGGAGATTTAAAGTTTCGTACAGTGATGTATGGTGTTCTTAGGAGTTGTAACGCGTCCTACATTATTCTAACGTGCTTTTCTTGTTGCTAATGTAGCAAACTGAGCCGTAACATCTCCTGAGTTGTCATATGATGTTCAAAGGACCTGGACGAATTCATTAGGTTTAGTATGGAATTTTAAGGATTCTTACGGTGTTTTAAGGTGTTGTTTAGAGTTTTTAGGTGTCCTACATTATACTAGCGTGTTTTTCATGGTGCTAATATGGCATACAAAATCATAAGATGCCCAAACTTGCCGTACGATGTTCAAAGGACTCGGAGGAATTCATTAGTTGTATTATGGAGTTTTAAGGTTTCGTACGGTGATGTAAGGTGTTCATAGGAGTTGTAAGGCGTCCTACATTGTACTAACGTTCTTTTCGATATGCTAATGTGGCATAAAGAGTCTTAAGATGTCCTAAGTACTCGTACGATGTTCAAAGGACTCGTAGGAACTCATTAGGTTTATTATGGACTTTTAAGGTTTCGTACGGAGTTGTAAGGTGTTCATAGGAGTTGTAAGGCGCCCTACATTGTACTAACGTTCTTTTCGAGTTGCTAATGTGGCATAAAGAGTCGTAAGATGTCTTAAGTTCTTGTACGATGTTCAAAGGACTCGTACGAACTCATTAGGTTTATTATGGAGTTTTAAAGTTTCGTACGATGTTGTTAGGAGTCGTAAGGCGTCCAATGTTATACTAACGTGCTTTTCAAGGTGCTAATATGGAATACAGAGTCGTTAGATATCTTAAGTTGTCGTACGACGTTCAAAGGACTCGGAAGAATTCATTAGGTTTATTATGGAGATTTAAAGTTTCGTACAGTGATGTATGGTGTTCTTAGGAGTTGTAACGCGTCCTACATTATTCTAACGTGCTTTTCTTGTTGCTAATGTAGCAAACTGAGTCGTAACATCTCCTGAGTTGTCATATGATGTTCAAAGGACCTGGACGAATTCATTAGGTTTAGTATGGAATTTTAAGGATTCTTACGGTGTTTTAAGGTGTTGTTTGGAGTTTTAAGGTGTCCTACATTATACTAGCGTGTTTTTCATGGTGCTAATATGGCATACAAAATCATAAGATGCCCAAACTTGTCGTACGATGTTCAAAGGACTCGGAGGAATTCATTAGGTGTATTATGGAGTTTTAAGGTTTCGTACGGTGATGTAAGGTGTTCATAGGAGTTGTAAGGCGTCCTACATTGTACTAACGTTCTTTTCGAGATGCTAATGTGGCATAAAGAGTCGTAAGATGTCCTAAGTTCTCGTACGATGTTCAAAGGACTCGTACGAACTCATTAGGTTTATTATAGAGTTTTAAGGTTTCTTACGGTGTTGTAAGGTGTTCATAGGAGTCGTAAGGTGTCCTACATTGTACTAACGTTCTTTTCGAGTTGCTAATGTGGCAAAAAGAGTCGTAAGATGTCCTAAGTTCTCGTACGATGTTAAAAGGACTCGTACGAACTCATTAGGTTTATTATGGAGTTTTAAGGTTTCGTGCGGTGTTGTAAGGTGTTCATAGGAGTTGTAAGGCGCCCTACATTGTACTAACGTTCTTTTCGAGTTGCTAATGTGACATAAAGAGTCGTAAGATGTCCTATGTTCTCGTACGATGTTCAAAGGACTTGTACGAACTCATTAGGTTTATTATGGAGTTTTAAAGTTTCGTACGGTGTTGTAAGGTGTTGTTAGGAGTCGTAAGGCGTCCAATGTTATTCTAACGTGCTTTTCAAGGTGCTAATATAGAATACAAAGTCGTTAGATATCTTAAGTTGTCGTACGACTTTCAAAGGAGGCGGACAAATTCATTAGGTTTATTATAGAGTTTTAAAGTTTCGTACGGTGATGTATGGTGTTCTTAGGAGTTGTAACGCATCCTACATTATCCTAACGTGCTTTTTTTGTTGCTAATGTAGCAAACTGAGCCGTAACATCTCCTGAGTTGTCATATGATGTTCAAAGGAACTGGATGAATTCATTAGTTTTAGTATGGAATTTTAAGGATTCTTACGGTGTTTTAAGGTGTTGTTTGGAGTTTTAAGGTGTCCTATATTATACTAGCGTGTTTTTCATGATGCTAATATGGCATACAAAATCATAAGATGCCTAAACTTGTCGTACGATGTTCAAAGGACTCGGACGAATTCATTAGGTGTATTATGGAGTTTTAGGGTTTCGTACGGTGATGTAAGGTGTTCATAGGAGTTGTAAGGCGTCCTACATTGTACTAACGTTCTTTTCGAGATGCTAATGTGGCATAAAGAGTCTTAAGATGTCCTAAGTTCTCGTACGATGTTCAAAGGACTCGTAGGAACTCATTAGGTTTATTATGGACTTTTAAGGTTTCGTACGGAGTTGTAAGGTGTTCATAGGAGTTGTAAGGCGCCCTACATTGTACTAACGTTCTTTTCGAGTTGCTAATGTGGCATAAAGAGTCGTAAGATGTCCTAAGTTCTTGTACGATGTTCAAAGGACTCGTACGAACTCATTAGGTTTATTATGGAGTTTTAAGGTTTCGTACGGTGTTGTAAGGTGTTCATAGGAGTTGTAAGGCGCCCTACGTTGTACTAACGTTCTTTTCGAGTTGCTAATGTGGCATAAAGAGTCGTAAGATGTCCTAAGTTCTTGTACGATGTTCAAAGGACTCGTACGAACACATTACGTTTATTATGGAGTTTTATGGTTTCGTGCGGTGTTGTAAGGTGTTCATAGGAGTTGTAAGGCGCCCTACGTTGTACTAACGATCTTTTCGAGTTGCTAATGTGGCATAAAGATTCGTAAGATGTCCTAAGTTCTCGTACGATGTTCAAAGGACTCGTACGAACTCATTAGGTTTATTATGGAGTTTTAAGGTTTCGTACGGTGTTGTAAGGTGTTGTTAGGAGTCGTAAGGCGTCCAATGTTATTCTAACGTGCTTTTCAAGGTGCTAATATGGAATACAGAGTCGTTAGATATCTTAAGTTGTCGTACGACGTTCAAAGGACTCGGAAGAATTCATTAGGTTTATTATAGAGATTTAAAGTTTCGTACGGTGATGTATGGTGTTCTTAGGAATTGTAACGCGTCCTACATTATTCTAACGTGCTTTTCTTGTTGCTAATGTAGCAAACTGAGCCGTAACATCTCCTGAGTTGTCATATGATGTTCAAAGGACCTGGACGAATTCATTAGGTTTAGTATGGAATTTTAAGGATTCTTACGGTGTTTTAAGGTGTTGTTTGGAGTTTTAAGGTGTCCTACATTATACTAGCGTGTTTTTCATGGTGCTAATATGGCATACAAAATCATAAGATGCCCAAACTTGCCGTACGATGTTCAAAGGACTCGGAGGAATTCATTAGTTATATTATGCAGTTTTAAGGTTTCGTACGGTGATGTAAGGTGTTCATAGGAGTTGTAAGGCGTCCTACATTGTACTAACGTTCTTTTCGAGATGCTAATGTGGCATAAAGAGTCGTAAGATGTCCTAAGTTCTCGTACGATGTTCAAAGGACTCGTACGAACTCATTAGGTTTATTATAGAGTTTTAAGGTTTCTTACGGTGTTGTAAGGTGTTCATAGGAGTCGTAAGGTGTCCTACATTGTACTAACGTTCTTTTCGAGTTGCTAATGTGGCAAAAAGAGTCGTAAGATGTCCTAAGTTCTCGTACGATGTTAAAAGGACTCGTACGAACTCATTAGGTTTATTATGGAGTTTTAAGGTTTCGTGCGGTGTTGTAAGGTGTTCATAGGAGTTGTAAGGCGCCCTACATTGTACTAACGTTCTTTTCGAGTTGCTAATGTGACATAAAGAGTCGTAAGATGTCCTATGTTCTCGTACGATGTTCAAAGGACTTGTACGAACTCATTAGGTTTATTATGGAGTTTTAAAGTTTCGTACGGTGTTGTAAGGTGTTGTTAGGAGTCGTAAGGCGTCCAATGTTATTCTAACGTGCTTTTCAAGGTGCTAATATAGAATACAAAGTCGTTAGATATCTTAAGTTGTCGTACGACTTTCAAAGGAGGCGGACAAATTCATTAGGTTTATTATAGAGTTTTAAAGTTTCGTACGGTGATGTATGGTGTTCTTAGGAGTTGTAACGCATCCTACATTATCCTAACGTGCTTTTTTTGTTGCTAATGTAGCAAACTGAGCCGTAACATCTCCTGAGTTGTCATATGATGTTCAAAGGAACTGGATGAATTCATTAGTTTTAGTATGGAATTTTAAGGATTCTTACGGTGTTTTAAGGTGTTGTTTGGAGTTTTAAGGTGTCCTATATTATACTAGCGTGTTTTTCATGATGCTAATATGGCATACAAAATCATAAGATGCCTAAACTTGTCGTACGATGTTCAAAGGACTCGGACGAATTCATTAGGTGTATTATGGAGTTTTAGGGTTTCGTACGGTGATGTAAGGTGTTCATAGGAGTTGTAAGGCGTCCTACATTGTACTAACGTTCTTTTCGAGATGCTAATGTGGCATAAAGAGTCTTAAGATGTCCTAAGTTCTCGTACGATGTTCAAAGGACTCGTAGGAACTCATTAGGTTTATTATGGACTTTTAAGGTTTCGTACGGAGTTGTAAGGTGTTCATAGGAGTTGTAAGGCGCCCTACATTGTACTAACGTTCTTTTCGAGTTGCTAATGTGGCATAAAGAGTCGTAAGATGTCCTAAGTTCTTGTACGATGTTCAAAGGACTCGTACGAACTCATTAGGTTTATTATGGAGTTTTAAGGTTTCGTACGGTGTTGTAAGGTGTTCATAGGAGTTGTAAGGCGCCCTACGTTGTACTAACGTTCTTTTCGAGTTGCTAATGTGGCATAAAGAGTCGTAAGATGTCCTAAGTTCTTGTACGATGTTCAAAGGACTCGTACGAACACATTACGTTTATTATGGAGTTTTATGGTTTCGTGCGGTGTTGTAAGGTGTTCATAGGAGTTGTAAGGCGCCCTACGTTGTACTAACGATCTTTTCGAGTTGCTAATGTGGCATAAAGATTCGTAAGATGTCCTAAGTTCTCGTACGATGTTCAAAGGACTCGTACGAACTCATTAGGTTTATTATGGAGTTTTAAGGTTTCGTACGGTGTTGTAAGGTGTTGTTAGGAGTCGTAAGGCGTCCAATGTTATTCTAACGTGCTTTTCAAGGTGCTAATATGGAATACAGAGTCGTTAGATATCTTAAGTTGTCGTACGACGTTCAAAGGACTCGGAAGAATTCATTAGGTTTATTATAGAGATTTAAAGTTTCGTACGGTGATGTATGGTGTTCTTAGGAATTGTAACGCGTCCTACATTATTCTAACGTGCTTTTCTTGTTGCTAATGTAGCAAACTGAGCCGTAACATCTCCTGAGTTGTCATATGATGTTCAAAGGACCTGGACGAATTCATTAGGTTTAGTATGGAATTTTAAGGATTCTTACGGTGTTTTAAGGTGTTGTTTGGAGTTTTAAGGTGTCCTACATTATACTAGCGTGTTTTTCATGGTGCTAATATGGCATACAAAATCATAAGATGCCCAAACTTGCCGTACGATGTTCAAAGGACTCGGAGGAATTCATTAGTTATATTATGCAGTTTTAAGGTTTCGTACGGTGATGTAAGGTGTTCATAGGAGTTGTAAGGCGTCCTACATTGTACTAACGTTCTTTTCGAGATGCTAATGTGGCATAAAGAGTCGTAAGATGTCCTAAGTTCTCGTACGATGTTCAAAGGACTCGTACGAACTCATTAGGTTTATTATGGAGTTTTAAGGTTTCGTACGGTGTTGTAAGGTGTTCATAGGAGTTGTAAGGCGCCCTACATTGTACTAACGTTCTTTTCGAGTTGCTAATGTGGCATAAAGAGTTGTAAGATGTCCTAAGTTCTCGTACGATGTTCAAAGGACTCGTACGAACTCATTAGGTTTATTATGGAGTTTTAAGGTTTCGTACGGTGTTGTAAGGTGTTCATAGGAGTTGTAAGGCGCCCAACGTCGTACTAACGTTCTTTTCGAGTTGCTAATGTGGCATAAAGAGTCGTAAGATGTCCTAAGTTCTCGTACGATGTTCAAAGGACTCGTACGAACTCATTAGGTTTATTATGGAGTTTTAAGGTTTCGTACGGTGTTGTAAGGTGTTCATAGGAGTTGTAAGGCGCCCTACATTGTACTAACGTTCTTTTCGAGTTGCTAATGTGGCATAAAGAGTCGTAAGATGTCCTAAGTTCTCGTACGATGTTCAAAGGACTCGTACGAACTCATTAGGTTTATTATGGAGTTTTAAGGTTTCGTACGGTGTTGTAAGGTGTTCATAGGAGTTGTAAGGCGCCCTACATTGTACTAACGTTCTTTTCGAGTTGCTAATGTGGCATAAAGAGTCGTAAGATGTCCTAAGTTCTCGTACGATGTGCAAAGGACTCGTACGAACTCATTAGGTTTATTATGGAGTTTTAAGGTTTCGTACGGTGTTGTAAGGTGTTCATAGGAGTTGTAAGGCGCCCTACATTGTACTAACGTTCTTTTCGAGTTGCTAATGTGGCATAAAGAGTCGTAAGATGTCCTAAGTTCTCGTACGATGTTCAAAGGACTCGTACGAACTCATTAGGTTTATTATGGAGTTTTAAGGTTTCGTACGGTGTTGTAAGGTGTTCATAGGAGTTGTAAGGCGCCCTACATTGTACTAACGTTCTTTTCGAGTTGCTAATGTGGCATAAAGAGTCGTAAGATGTCCTAAGTTCTCGTACGATGGGCAAAGGACTCGTACGAACTCATTAGGTTTATTATGGAGTTTTAAGGTTTCGTACGGTGTTGTAAGGTGTTCATAGGAGTTGTAAGGCACCCTACGTTGTACTAACGTTCTTTTCGAGTTGCTAATGTGGCATAAAGAGTCGTAAGATGTCCTAAGTTCTCGTACGATGTTCAAAGGACTCGTACGAACTCATTACGTTTATTATGGAGTTTTAAGGTTTCGTGCGGTGTTGTAAGGTGTTCATAGGAGTTGTAAGGCGCCCTACATTGTACTAACGTTCTTTTCGAGTTGCTAATGTGGCATAAAGAGTCGTAAGATGTCCTAAGTTCTCGTACGATGTTCAAAGGACTCGTACGAACTCATTAGGTTTATTATGGAGTTTTAAGGTTTCGTACGGTGTAGTAAGGTGTTGTTAGGAGTCGTAAGGCGTCCAATGTTATTCTAACGTGCTTTTCAAGGTGCTAATATAGAATACAGAGTCGTTAGATATCTTAAGTTGCCGTACGACGTTCAAAGGACTCGGAAGAATTCATTAGGTTTATTATGGAGTTTTAAAGTTTCGTACGGTGATGTATGGTGTTCTTCGGAGTTGTAACGCATACTACATTATTCTAACGTGCTTTTTTTGTTGCTAATGTAGCAAACTGAGCCATAACATCTCCTGAGTTGTCATATGATGTTCAAAGGAACTGGACGAATTCATTAGTTTTAGTATGGAATTTGAAGGATTCTTACTGTGTTTTAAGGTGTTGTTTGGAGTTTTAAGGTGTCCTACATTATACTAGCGTGTTTTTCATGATGCTAATATGGCATACAAAATCATAAGATGCCCAAACTTGTCGTACGATGTTCAAAGGACTCGGCGAATTCATTAGGTGTATTATGGAGTTTTAGGGTTTCGTACGGTGATGTAAGGTGTTCATAGGAGTTGTAAGGCATCCTATATTGTACTAACGTTCTTTTCGAGATGCTAATGTGGCATAAAGAGTCGTAAGATGTCCTAAGTTCTCGTACGATGTTCAAAGGACTCGTACGAACTCATTAGGTTTAGTATGGAATTTTAAGGATTCTTACGGTGTTGTAAGGTGTTGTTTGGAGTTTTACGGTGTCCTACATTATACTAGCGTGCTTTTCATGGTGCTAATATGGCATACAAAATCATAAGATGCCCAAACTTGTCGTACGATTTTCAAAGGACTCGGACGAATTCATTAGGTGTATTATGGAGTTTTAAGGTTTCGTACGGTGATGTAAGGTGTTAATAGGAGTTGTAAGGCGTCCTTCATTGTACTAACGTTCTTTTCGAGATGCTAATGTGGCATAAAGAGTCGTAAGATGTCCTAAGTTCTCGTAGATGTTCAAAGGACTCGTACGAACTCATTGGGTTTATTATGGAGTTTCAAGGTTTCGTACGGTGATGTAAGGTGTTCATAGGAGTTGTAAGGTGCCCTACATTGCACTAACGTTCTTTTCGAGTTGCTAATGTGCAATAAAGAGTCGTAAGATGTCCTAAGTTCTCGTACGATATTCAAAGGACTCGTACGAACTCATTAGGTTTATTATGGAGTATTAAGGTTTCGTACGGTGTTCTAAGGAGTCGTAAGGCGTCCAATGTTATACTAACGTGCTTTTCAATGTGCTAATATGGAATACAGAGTCGTTAGATATCTTAAGTTTCCGTACGACGTTCAAAGGACTCGGGCGAATGCATTATTTTTATTATGGAGTTTTAAAGTTTCGTACGGTGATGTATGGTGTTCTTAGGAGTTGTAACGCGTCCTACATTATTCTAACGTGCTTTTCTTGTTGCTAATGTAGCAAACTGAGCCGTAACATCTCCTGAGTTGTCATATGATGTTCAAAGGACCTGGACGAATTCATTAGGTTTAGTATGGAATTTTAAGGATTCTTACGGTGTTGTAAGGTGTTGTTTGGAGTTTTAAGGTGTCCTGCATTATATTAGCGTGCTTTTCATGGTGATAATATGGCATACAAAATCATAAGATGCCCAAACTTGTCGTACGATTTTCAAAGGACTCGGACGAATTCATTAGGTGTATTATGGAGTTTTAAGGTTTCGTACGGTGATGTAAGGTGTTCATAGGAGTTGTAAGGCGCCCTACATTGTACTAACGTTCTTTTGGTGTTGCTAATGTGGTATAAAGAGTCGTAAGATGTCCTAAGTTCTCGTACGATGTTCAAAGGACTCGTACGAACTCATTACGTTTATTATGGAGTTTTAAGGTTTCATGCGGTGTTGTAAGGTGTTCATAGGAGTTGTAAGGCGCCCTACATTGTACTAACGTTCTTTTCGAGTTGCTAATGTGGCATAAAGAGTCGTAAGGTGTCCTAAGTTCTCGTACGATGTTCAAAGGACTCGTACGAACTCATTAGGTTTATTATGGAGTTTTAAGGTTTCGTACGGTGTTGTAAGGTGTTGTTAGGAGTCGTAAGGCGTCCAATGTTATTCTAACGTGCTTTTCAAGATGCTAATATAGAATACAGAGTCGTTAGATATCTTAAGTTGCTGTACGACGTTCAAAGGACTCGGAAGAATTCATTAGGTTTATTATGGAGTTTTAAAGTTTCGTACGGTTATGTATGGTGTTCTTCGGAGTTGTAACGCATCCTACATTATTCTAACGTGCTTTTTTTGTTGCTAATGTAGCAAACTGAGCCATAACATCTCCTGAGTTGTCATATGATGTTCAAAGGAACTGGACGAATTCATTAGTTTTAGTATGGAATTTGAAGGATTCTTACGGTGTTTTAAGGTGTTGTTTGGAGTTTTAAGGTGTCCTACATTATACTAGCGTGTTTTTCATGATGCTAATATGGCATACAAAATCATAAGATGCCCAAAATTGCCGTACGATGTTCAAAGGACTCGGCGAATTCATTAGGTGTATTATGGAGTTTTAGGGTTTCGTACGGTGATGTAAGGTGTTCATAGGAGTTGTAAGGCGTCCTATATTGTACTAACGTTCTTTTCGAGATGCTAATGTGGCATAAAGAGTCGTAAGATGTCCTAAGTTCTCGTACGATGTTCAAAGGACTCGTACGAACTCATTAGGTTTAGTATGGAATTTTAAGGATTCTTACGGTGTTGTAAGGTGTTGTTTGGAGTTTTAAGGTGTCCTACTTTATACTAGCGTGCTTTTCATGGTGCTAATATGGCATACAAAATCATAAGATGCCCAAACTTGTCGTACGATTTTCAAAGGACTCGGACGAATTCATTAGGTGTACTATGGAGTTTTAAGGTTTCGTATGGTGATGTAAGGTGTTCATAGGAGTTGTAAGGCGCCCTACATTGTACTAACGTTCTCGTACGATGTTCCAAGGACTCGTACAAACGTATTAGGTTTATTATGGAGTTTTAAGGTTTCGTACGGTGTTGTTAGGAGTCGTAAGGCGTCCAATGTTATACTAACGTGCTTTTCAAGGTGCTAATATGGAATACAGAGTCGTTAGATATCTTAAGTTGCCATTCGACGTTCAAAGTACTCGGACGAATTCATTAGGTTTATTATGGAGTTTTAAAGTTTCGTACGGTGATGTATGGTGTTCTAAGGAGTTGTAACGCGTCCTACATTATTCAACGTGCTTTTCTTGTTGCCAATGTCGCAAACTAAGCCGTAACATCTCCTGAGTTGTTATATGATGTTCAAAGGACCTGGATGAATTCATTAGGTTTAGTATGGAATTTTAAGGATTCGTACGGTGTTGTAAGGTGTTGTTTAGAGTTTTAAGGTGTCCTACGTTATTCTAACGTGCTTTTCATGGTGCTAATATGGCATACAAAATCATAAGATGTCCAAACTTTTCGTACGATGTTCAAAGGACTCGGACGAATTCATTAGGTGAATTATGGAGTTTTAAGGTTTCGTACGGTGATGTAAGGTGTTCATAGGAGTTGTAAGGCGCCCTACATTGTACTAACGTTCTTTTGGTGTTGCTAATTAGGCATAAAGAGTCGTAAGATGTCCTAAGTTCTCGTAGATGTTCAAAGGACTCGTACGAACTCATTGGGTTTATTATGGAGTTTCAAGGTTTCGTACGGTGATGTAAGGTGTTCATAGGAGTTGTAAGGTGCCCTACATTGTACTAACGTTCTTTTCGAGTTGCTAATGTGCAATAAAGAGTCGTAAGATGACCTAAGTTCTCGTACGATATTCAAAGGACTCGTACGAACTCATTAGGTTTATTATGGAGTATTAAGGTTTCGTACGGTGTTCTAAGGAGTCGTAAGGCGTCCAATGTTATACTAACGTGCTTTTCAAGGTGCTAATATGGAATACAGAGTCGTTAGATATCTTAAATTTCCGTACGACGTTCAAAGGACTCGGGGGAATGCATTAGGTTTATTATGGAGTTTTAAAGTTTCGTACGGTGATGTATGGTGTTCTTAGGAGTTGTAACGCGCCCTACATTATTCTAACGTGCTTTTCTTGTTGCTAATGTAGCAAACTGAGCCGTAACATCTCCTGAGTTGTCATATGATGTTCAAAGAACCTGGACGAATTCATTAGATTTAGTATGAAATATTAAGGATTCTTACGGTGTTGTAAGGTGTTGTTTGGAGTTTTAAGGTGTCCTGCATTATATTAGCGTGCTTTTCATGGTGATAATATGGCATACAAAATCATAAGACGCCCAAACTTGTCGTACGATTTTCAAAGGACTCGGACGAATTCATTAGGTGTATTATGGAGTTTTAAGGTTTCGTACGGTGATGTAAGGTGTTCATAGGAGTTGTAAGGCGCCCTACATTGTACTAACGTTCTTTTGGTGTTGCTAATTTGGCATAAAGAGTCGTAAGATGTCCTAAGTTCACGTACGATGTTCCAAGGACTCGTACGAACTTATTAGGTTTATTATGGAGTTTTAAGGTTTCGTACGGTGTTGTTAGGAGTCGTAAGGCGTCCAATGTTATACTAACGTGCTTTTCAAGGTGCTAATATGGAATACAGAGTCGTTAGATATCTTAAGTTGCCGTTCGACGTTCAAAGGACTCAGACGAATTCATTAGGATTATTATGGAGTTTTAAAGTTTCGTACGGTGATGTATGGTGTTCTAAGGAGTTGTAACGCGTCCTACATTATTCTAACGTGCTTTTCTTATTGCTAATGTCGCAAACTAAGCCGTAACATCTCCTGAATTGTTATATGACGTTCAAAGGACCTGGACGAATTCATTTGGTTTAGTATGGAATTTTAAGGATTCGTACGGTGTTGTAAGGTGTTGTTTGGAGTTTTAAGGTGTCCTACGTTATTCTAACGTGCTTTTCATGGTGCTAATATGGCATACAAAATCTTATGATGTCCAAACTTGTTGTACGATGTTCAAAGGACTCGGACGAATTCTTTAGGTGTATTATGGAGTTTTATGGTTTCGTACGGTGATGTAATGTGTTCATAGGAGTTGTAAGGCGCCCTACATTGTACTAACGTTCTTTTTGAGTTGCTAATGTGGCATAAAGAGTCGTAAGATGTCCTAAGTTCTCGTACGATGTTCCAAGGACTCGTACGAACTTACTAGGTTTATTATAGAGTTTTAAGGTTTCGTACGGTGTTGTTAGGAGTCGTAAGGTGTCCAATGTTATACTAACGTGCTTTTCAAGGTGCTAATATGGAATACAAAGTCGTTTGATATCTTAAGTTGTCGTACGACTTTCAAAGGACTCGGATGAATTCATTAGGTTTATTATGGAGTTTTAAAGTTACGTACGGTGATGTATGGTGTTCTTAGGAGTTGTAACACGTCCTACATTATTCTAACGTGCTTTTCTTGTTGCTAATGTAGCAAACTGAGCCGTTAGTTGTCATATGATGTTCAAAGGACCTGGACGAATTCATTAGGTTTAGTATGGAATTTTAAGGATTCTTACGGTGTTTTAAGGTGTTGTTTGGAGTTTTAAGGTGTCCTACATTATACTAGCTTGTTTTTCATGGTGCTAATATGGCATACAAAATCATAAGATGCCCAAACTTGTCGTACGATGTTCAAAGGACTCGGACGAATTCATTTGGTGTATTATGGAGTTTTAAGGTTTCGTACGGTGATGTAAGGTGTTAATTGGAGTTGTAAGGCGTCCTTCATTGTACTAACGTTCTTTTCGAGATGCTAATGTGGCATAAAGAGTCGTAAGATGTCCTAAGTTCTCGTACGATGTTCAAAGGCCTCGTACGAACTCATTGGGTTTATTATGGAGTTTTAAGGTTTCGTACGGTGATGTAAGGTGTTCATAGGAGTTGTAAAGTGCCTACATTGTACTAACGTTCTTTTCGAGTTGCTAATGTGCCATAAAGAGTCGTAAGATGTCCTAAGTTCTCGTACGATATTCAAAGGAGTCGTACGAACTCATTAGGTTTATTATGGAGTTTTAAGGTTTCGTACGGTGTTCTAAGGAGTCGTAAGGCGTCCAATGTTATACTAACGTGCTTTTCAAGGTGCTAATATGGAATACAGAGTCGTTAGATATCTTAAGCTTCCGTACGACGTTCAAAGGACTCGGACGAATGCATTAGGTTTATTATGGAGTTTTAAAGTTTCAAACGGTGATGTATGGTGTTCTTAGGAGTTGTAACGCGTCCTACATTACTCTAACGTGCTTTTCTTGTTGCTAATGTAGCAAACTGAGCCGTAACATCTCCTGAGTTGTCATATGATGTTCAAAGGACCTGGACGAATTCATTAGGTTTAGTATGGAATTTTAAGGATTCTTACGGTGTTGTAAGGTGTTGTTTAGAGTTTTAAGGTGTCCTACATTATACTAGCGTGCTTTTCGTGGTGCTAATATGGCATTCAAAATCATAAGATGCCCAAACTTGTCATACGATGTTCAAAGGACTCGGAAGAATTCATTAGGTGTATTATGGAGTTTTAAGGGTTCGTACGGTGATGTAAGGTGTTCATAGGAGTTGTAAGGCGCCCTACATTGTACTAACGTTCTTTTCGAGTTGCTAATGTGGCATAAAGAGGCCTAAGATGTCCTAAGTTTTCGTACGATGTTCAAAGGACTCGTACGAACTCATTAGGTTTATTATGGAGTTTTAAGGTTTCGTACGGTGTTGTAAGGTGTTGTTAGGAGTCTTAAGGCGTCCAATGTTATTCTAACGTGCTTTTCAAGGTGCTAATATAGAATACAGAGTCGTTAGATATCTTAAGTTGTCGTACGACGTTCAAAGGACTCGGATGAATTCATTAGGTTTATTATGGAGTTTTAAAGTTTCGTACGGTGATGTATGGTGTTCTTAGGAGTTGTAACGCGTCCTACATTATTCTAACGTGCTTTTCTTGTTGCTAGTGTAGCAAACTGAGCCGTAACATCTCCTGAGTTGTCATATGATGTTCAAAGGATCTGGACGAATTCATTAGGTTTAGTATGGAATTTTAAGGATTCGTATGGTGTTGTAAGGTGTTGTTTGGAGTTTAAAGGTGTCCTACGTTATACTAACGTGCTTTTCATGGTGCTAATATGGCATACAAAATCTTAAGATGTCCAAACTTGTCGTACGATGTTCAAAGGACTCGGAAGAATTCATTAGGTGTATTATGGAGTTTTAAGGTTTCGTACGGTGATGTAAGGTGTTCATAGGAGTTGTAAGGCGCCCTACATTGTACTAACGTTCTTTTCGAGTTGCTAATGTGGCATAAAGAGTCGTAAGATGTCCTAAGTTTTCGTACGATGTTCAAAGGACTCGTACGAACTCATTAGGTTTATTATGGAGTTTTAAGGTTTCGTACGGTGTTGTAAGGTGTTGTTAGGAGTCGTAAGGCGTCCAATGTTATTCTAACGTGCTTTTCAAGGTGCTAATATAGAATACAGAGTCGTTAGATATCTTAAGTTGCCGTACGACGTTCAATGGACTCGGACGAATTCATTAGGTTTATTATGGAGTTTTTAAGTTTCGTACGGTGATGTATGGTGTTCTAAGGAGTTGTAACGGGTCCTACATTATTCTAACGTGCTTTTCTTGTTGCTAATGTCGCAAACGAAGCCGTAACATCTCCTGAGTTGTCATATGACGTTCAAAGGACCTGGACGAATTCATTAGGTTTAGTATGGAATTTTAGATTCTAACGGTGTTGTAAGGTGTGGTTTGGAGTTTTAAGGTGTCCTACGTTATACTAGCGTGCTTTTCATGGTGCTAATATGGCATTCAAAATCATAAGATACCCAAACTTGTCATACGATGTTCAAAGGACTCGGACGAATTCATTTGGTGTATTATGGAGTTTTAAGGTTTCATACGGTGATGTAAGGTGTTCATAGGAGTTGTAAGGCGCCCTACATTGTACTAACGTTCTTTTCGAGTTGCTAATGTTGCATAAAGAGTCGTAAGATGTCCTAAGTTCTCGTACGATGTTCAAAGGACTCGTACGAACTCATTAGGTTTAGTAAGGAGTTTTAAGGTTTCGTACGGTGTTGTAAGGTGTTGTTAGGAGTCGTAAGGCGTCCAATGTTATTCTAACGTGCTTTTCAAGGTGCTAATATAGAATACAGAGTCGTTAGATATCTTAAGTTGTCGTACGACGTACCAAGGACTCGGATCAATTCATTAGGTTTATTATGGAGTTTTAAAGTTTCGTACTGTGATGTATGGTGTTCTTAGAAGTTGTAACGCGTCCTACATTATTCTAACGTGCTTTTCTTGTTGCTAATGTAGCAAACTGAGCCGTAACATCTCCTGAGTTGTCATATGATGTTCAAAGGATCTGGACGAATTCATTAGGTTTAGTATGGAATTTTAAGGATTCGTACGGTGTTGTAAGGTGTTGTTTGGAGTTTTAAGGTGTCCTACATTATACTAACATGCTTTTCAAGGTGCTAATATGGCATACAAAATCTTAAGATGTCCAAACTTGTCGTACGATGTTCAAAGGACTCGGAAGAATTCATTAGGTGTATTATGGAGTTTTAAGGTTTCGTACGGTGATGTAAGGTGTTCATAGGAGTTATAAGGCGCCCTACATTGTACTAACGTTCTTTTCGAGTTGCTAATGTGGCATAAAGAGTCGTAAGATGTCCTAAGTTTTCGTACGATGTTCAAAGGACTCGTACGAACTCATTAGGTTTATTATGGAGTTTTAAGGTTTCGTACGGTGTTGTAAGGTGTTGTTAGGAGTCGTAAGGCGTCCAATGTTATTCTAACGTGCTTTTCAAGGTGCTAATATAGAATACAGAGTCGTTAGATATCTTAAGTTGCCGTACGACGTTCAATGGACTCGGACGAATTCATTAGGTTTATTATGGAGTTTTTAAGTTTCGTACAGTGATGTATGGTGTTCTAAGGAGTTGTAACGGGTCCTACATTATTCTAACGTGCTTTTCTTGTTGCTAATGTCGCAAACGAAGCCGTAACATCTCCTGAGTTGTCATATGACGTTCAAAGGACCTGGACGAATTCATTAGGTTTAGTATGGAATTTTAGATTCTAACGGTGTTGTAAGGTGTGGTTTGGAGTTTTAAGGTGTCCTACGTTATACTAGCGTGCTTTTCATGGTGCTAATATGGCATTCAAAATCATAAGATACCCAAACTTGTCATACGATGTTCAAAGGACTCGGACGAATTCATTTGGTGTATTATGGAGTTTTAAGGTTTCATACGGTGATGTAAGGTGTTCATAGGAGTTGTAAGGCGCCCTACATTGTACTAACGTTCTTTTCGAGTTGCTAATGTTGCATAAAGAGTCGTAAGATGTCCTAAGTTCTCGTACGATGTTCAAAGGACTCGTACGAACTCATTAGGTTTAGTAAGGAGTTTTAAGGTTTCGTACGGTGTTGTAAGGTGTTGTTAGGAGTCGTAAGGCGTCCAATGTTATTCTAACGTGCTTTTCAAGGTGCTAATATAGAATACAGAGTCGTTAGATACCTTAAGTTGTCGTACGACGTACCAAGGACTCGGATGAATTCATTAGGTTTATTATGGAGTTTTAAAGTTTCGTACTGTGATGTATGGTGTTCTTAGAAGTTGTAACGCGTCCTACATTATTCTAACGTGCTTTTCTTGTTGCTAATGTAGCAAACTGAGCCGTAACATCTCCTGAGTTGTCATATGATGTTCAAAGGATCTGGACGAATTCATTAGGTTTAGTATGGAATTTTAAGGATTCGTACGGTGTTGTAAGGTGTTGTTTGGAGTTTTAAGGTGTCCTACATTATACTAACATGCTTTTCAAGGTGCTAATATGGCATACAAAATCTTAAGATGTCCAAACTTGTCGTACGATGTTCAAAGGACTCGGAAGAATTCATTAGGTGTATTATGGAGTTTTAAGGTTTCGTACGGTGATGTAAGGTGTTCATAGGAGTTGTAAGGCGCCCTACATTGTACTAACGTTCTTTTCGAGTTGCTAATGTGGCATAAAGAGTCGTAAGATGTCCTAAGTTTTCGTACGATGTTCAAAGGACTCGTACGAACTCATTAGGTTTATTATGGAGTTTTAAGGTTTCGTACGGTGTTGTAAGGTGTTGTTAGGAGTCGTAAGGCGTCCAATGTTATTCTAACGTGCTTTTCAAGGTGCTAATATAGAATACAGAGTCGTTAGATATCTTAAGTTGCCGTACGACGTTCAATGGACTCGGACGAATTCATTAGGTTTATTATGGAGTTTTTAAGTTTCGTACGGTGATGTATGGTGTTCTAAGGAGTTGTAACGGGTCCTACATTATTCTAACGTGCTTTTCTTGTTGCTAATGTCGCAAACGAAGCCGTAACATCTCCTGAGTTGTCATATGACGTTCAAAGGACCTGGACGAATTCATTAGGTTTAG
Organism: Tagetes erecta; assembly: GCA_030867185.1. Classification (NCBI taxonomy): domain Eukaryota; kingdom Viridiplantae; phylum Streptophyta; class Magnoliopsida; order Asterales; family Asteraceae; genus Tagetes; species Tagetes erecta. Next base: position 49,082,637 of record CM061490.1, read on the forward strand.
TATGGAATTTTAGATTCTAACGGTGTTGTAAGGTGTGGTTTGGAGTTTTAAGGTGTCCTACGTTATACTAGCGTGCTTTTCATGGTGCTAATATGGCATTCAAAATCATAAGATACCCAAACTTGTCATACGATGTTCAAAGGACTCGGACGAATTCATTTGGTGTATTATGGAGTTTTAAGGTTTCATACGGTGATGTAAGGTGTTCATAGGAGTTGTAAGGCGCCCTACATTGTACTAACGTTCTTTTCGAGTTGCTAATGTTGCATAAAGAGTCGTAAGATGTCCTTAGTTCTCGTACGATGTTCAAAGGACTCGTACGAACTCATTAGGTTTAGTAAGGAGTTTTAAGGTTTCGTACGGTGTTGTAAGGTGTTGTTAGGAGTCGTAAGGCGTCCAATGTTATTCTAACGTGCTTTTCAAGGTGCTAATATAGAATACAGAGTCGTTAGATATCTTAAGTTGTCGTACGACGTACCAAGGACTCGGATGAATTCATTAGGTTTATTATGGAGTTTTAAAGTTTCGTACTGTGATGTATGGTGTTCTTAGAAGTTGTAACGCGTCCTACATTATTCTAACGTGCTTTTCTTGTTGCTAATGTAGCAAACTGAGCCGTAACATCTCCTGAGTTGTCATATGATGTTCAAAGGATCTGGACGAATTCATTAGGTTTAGTATGGAATTTTAAGGATTCGTACGGTGTTGTAAGGTGTTGTTTGGAGTTTTAAGGTGTCCTACATTATACTAACATGCTTTTCAAGGTGCTAATATGGCATACAAAATCTTAAGATGTCCAAACTTGTTGTACGATGTTCAAAGGACTCGGAAGAATTCATTAGGTGTATTATGGAGTTTTAAGGTTTCGTACGGTGATGTAAGGTGTTCATAGGAGTTGTAAGGGGCCCTACATTGTACTAACGTTCTTTTCGAGTTGCTAATGTGGCATAAAGAGTCCTAAGATGTCCTAAGTTTTCGTACGATGTTCAAAGGACTCGTACGAACTCATTAGGTTTATTATGGAGTTTTAAGGTTTCGTACGGTGTTGTAAGGTGTTGTTAGGAGTCGTAAGGCGTCCAATGTTATTCTAACGTGCTTTTCAAGGTGCTAATATAGAATACAGAGTCGTTAGATATCTTAAGTTGCCGTACGACGTTCAAAGGACTCGGACGAATTCATTAGGTTTATTATGGAGTTTTTAAGTTTCGTACGGTGATGTATGGTGTTCTAAGGAGTTGTAACGGGTCCTACATTATTCTAACGTGCTTTTCTTGTTGCGAATGTCGCAAACTGAGCCGTAACATCTCCTGAGTTGTCATATGACGTTCAAAGGACCTGGACGAATTCATTAGGTTTAGTATGGAATTTTAGATTCTAACGGTGTTGTAAGGTGTGGTTTGGAGTTTTAAGGTGTCCTACGTTATACTAGCGTGCTTTTCATGGTGCTAATATGGCATTCAAAATCATAAGATGCCCAAACTTGTCATATGATGTTCAAAGGACTCGGACGACTTCATTAGGTGTATTATGGAGTTTTAAGGTTTATACGGTGATGTAAGGTGTTCATAGGAGTTGTAAGGCGCCCTACATTGTACTAACGTACTTTTCGAGTTGGTAATGTGGCATAAAGAGTCGTAAGATGTCCTAAGTTATCGTACGATGTTCAAAGGACTCGTACGAACTCATTAGGTTTAGTAGGGAGTTTTAAGGTTTCGTACGGTGTTGTAAGGTGTTGTTAGGAGTCGTAAGGCGTCCAATGTTATTCTAACGTGCTTTTCAAGGTGCTAATATAGAATACAGAGTCGTTAGATATCTTAAGTTGCCGTACGACGTTCAAAGGACTTGGATGAATTCATTAGGTTTATTATGGAGTTTTAAAGTTTCGTACGGTGATGTATGGTGTTCTTATGAGTTGTAACGCGTCCTACATTATTCTAACGTGCTTTTCTTGTTGCTAATGTAGCAAACTGAGCCGTAACATCTCCTGAGTTGTCATATGATGTTCAAAGGACCTGGACGAATTTATTAGGTTTAGTATGGAATTTTAGATTCTTACGGTGTTGTAAGGTGTTGTTTGGAGTTTTAAGGTGTCCTACGTTATACTAGCGTGCTTTTCATGGTGCTAATATGGCATTCAAAATCATAAGATGCCCAAACTTGTCATACGATGTTCAAAGGACTCGGACGAATTCATTAGGTGTATTATGGAGTTTTAAGGTTTCATATGGTGATGTAAGGTGTTCATAGGAGTTGTAAGGCGCCTTACATTGTACTAACGTTCTTTTCGAGTTACTAATGTGGCATAAAGAGTCGTAATATGTCCTAAGTTCTCGTACGATGTTCAAAGGACTCGTACGAACTCATTAGGTTTATTAGGGAGTTTTAAGGTTTCGTACGGTGTTGTAAGGTGTTGTTAGGAGTCGTAAGGCGTCCAATGTTATTCTAACGTGCTTTTCAAGGTGCTAATATAGAATACAGAGTCGTTAGATATCTTATGTTGACGTACGACGTTCAAAGGACTCGGACGAATTCATTAGGTTTATTATGGAGTTTTAAAGTTTGTACGGTGATGTATGGTGTTCTTAGGAGTTGCAATGCGTCCTACATTATTCTAACGTGCTTTTTTGTTGCTGACGTCGCATACTGAGCCGTAACATCTCCTAAGTTGTCATATGATGTTCAAAGGACCTGGATGAATTCATTAAGTTTAGTATGGAATTTAATGATTCGTACGGTATTGAAAGGTGTTGTTTGGAGTTTTAAGGTGTCCTACGTTATACTAACATGCTTTTCATGGTGCTAATATGGAATACAGAGTCGTTAGATATGTTAATTTGTCGTACGACGTTCAAAGGACTCGGACGAATTCATTAGGTTTATTATGGTGTTTTTAGGAGTTGTAACGCGTCCGACATTATTCTAACGTGCTTTTCTTGTTGCTAATGTCGGATACCGAGCCATAACATCTCCTGAGTTGTCATATGATGTTAAAAGGACCTGGACGACTTCATTAGGTTTAGTATGAAATTTTAAGGATTCGTACGGTGTTGTAAGGTGTTGTTTGGAGTTTTAAGGTGTCCTACGTTATACTAACGTGCTTTTCATGGTGCTATTATGGCATACAAAATCTTAAGAGGTCCAAACTTGTCGTACGATGTTCAAAGGACTCGGACGAATTCATTAGGTTTATTATGAAGTTTTAAAGTTTCGTACGGTGATGTATGGTGTTCTTAGGAGTTGTAACGCGTCATACATTATTCTAACGTGCTTTTCTTGTTGCTAATGTAGCAAACTGAGCGGTAACATCTCCTGAGTTGTCATATGATGTTCAAAGGACCTGGACGAATTCATTAGATTTAGTATGGAATTTTAAGGATTCTTACGGTGTTGTAAGGTGTTGTTTGGAGTTTTAAGGTGTCCTACGTTATACTAGCGTGCTTTTCATGGTGCTAATATGGCATACAAAATCTTAAGATGTCCAAACTTGTCATACGATGTTCAAAGGACTCGAAACAATTCATTAGGTGTATTACGGAGTTTTAAGGTTCATACGGTGATGTAAGGTGTTCATAGGAGTTGTAAGGCGCCCTACATTGTACTAACATTCTTTTCGAGTTTCTAATGTGGCATAAAGAGTCGTAAGATGTCCTAAGTTCTCGTACGATGTTCAAAGGACTCGTACGAACTCATTAGGTTTATTATGGAGTTTTAAGGTTTCGTACGATGTTTAAGATGTTTTTAGGAGTCGTATGGCGTCCAATGTTATTCTAACGTGCTTTTCAAGCTGCTAATATAGAATACAGAGTCGTTAGATATCTTAAGTTGCCGTACGACGTTCAAAGGACTCGGATGAATTCATTAGGTTTATTATGGAGTTTTAAAGTTTCGTACGGTGATGTATGGTGCTCTTAGGAGTTGTAACGCATCCTACATTATTCTAACGTGCTTTTCTTGTTGCTAATGTAACAAACTGAGCCGTAACATCTCCTGTGTTGTCCTATGATGTTCAAAGGACCTGGACGAATTCATTAGGTTTAGTATGGAATTTTAAGGATTCTTACGGTGTTGTTTGGAGTTTTAAGGTGTCCTACATTACACTAGTGTGCTTTTCATGGGGCTAATATGTCATACAAAATCATAAGATGCCCAAACTTGTGGTACGATGTTCAAAGAACTCGGACGAATTCATTAGGTGTATTATGGAGTTTTAAGGTTTCGTACGGTGATGTAAGTTGTTCATAGGAGTTGTAAGGCGCCCTACATTGTACTAACGTTCTTTTCGAGTTGCTAATGTGGCATAAAGAGTCGTAAGATGTCCTAAGTTCTCGTACGATGTTCAAAGGACTCATACGAACTCATTAGGTTTATTATGGAGTTTTAAGGTTTCGTACGGTGTTGTAAGGTGTTTTTAGGAGTCGTAAGGCGTCCAATGTTATTCTAACGTGCTTTTCAAGGTGCTAATATAGAATACAGAGTTGTTAGATATCTTAAGTTGTCGTACGACGTTCAAAGGACTCGGATGAATTCATTAGGTTTATTATGGAGTTTTAAAGTTTCGTACGGTGATGTATGGAGCTCTTAGGAGTTGTAACGCATCCTACATTATTCTAACGTGCTTTTCTTGTTGCTAATGTAGCAAACTGAGCCGTAACATCTCCTGAGTTGTCATATGATGTTCATAGGACCTGGACGAATTCATTAGGTTTAGTATGGAATTTTAAGGATTCTTACGGTGTTGTAAGGTGTTGTTTGGAGTTTTAAGGTGTCCTACATTATACTAGTGTGCTTTTCATGGGGCTAATATGTCATACAAAATCATAAGATGCCCAAACTTATGGTACGATGTTCAAAGAACTCGGACGAATTCATTAGGTTTATTATGGTGTTTTAAAGTTTCTTACGGTGATGTATGGTGTTCTTAGGAGTTGTAACGCGTCCTAGATTATTCTAACGTGCTTTTCTTGTTGCTAATGTAGCAAACTGAGCGGTAACATCTCCTGAGTTGTCATATGATGTTCAAAGGACCTGGACGAATTCATTAGGTTTAGTATGGAATTTTAACGATTCTTACGGTGTTGTAAGGTGTTGTTTGGAGTTTTAACGTGTCCTACGTTATACTAGCGTGCTTTTCATGGTGCTAATATGGCATACAAAATCTTAAGATGTCCAAACTTGTCATACGATGTTCAAAGGACTCGAAACAATTAATTAGGTGTATTACGGAGTTTTAAGGTTCATACGGTGATGTAAGGTGTTCATAGGAGTTGTAAGGCGCCCTACATTGTACTAACATTCTTTTCGAGTTGCTAATGTGGCATAAAGAGTCGTAAGATGTCCTAAGTTTTCGTACGATGTTTAAAGGGCTCGTACGAACTCATTAGGTTTGTTATGGAGTTTTAAGGTTTCGTACGGTGTTGTAAGGTGTTGTTAGGAGTCGTAAGGCGTCCAATGTTATTCTTACGTGATTTTCAAGGTGCTAATATATAATACAGAGTCGTTAGATATCTTAAGTTGCCGTACGTCGTTCAAAGGACTCGGACGAATTCATTAGGTTTATTATGGATTTTAAAGTTTCGTACGGTGATGTATGGTGTTCTTAGGAGTTGTAACGTGTCCTACATTATTCTAACTTGCTTTTCTTGTTGCTAATGTAGCAAACTGAGCCGTAACATCTCCTGAGTTGTCATATGATGTTCAAAGGACCTGGACGAATTCATTAGGTTTAGTATGGAATTTTAAGGATTCTTACGGTGTTGTAAGGTGTTGTTTGGAGTTTTAAGGTGTCCTACGTTATACTAGCGTGCTTTTCATGGTGCTAATATGGAATACAGAGTCGTTAGATATGTTAATTTGTCGTACGACGTTCAAAGGACTCGGACGAATTCATTAGGTTTATTATGGTGTTTTAAAGTTTCTTACGGTGATGTATGGTGTTCTTAGGAGTTGTAACGCGTCCTAGATTATTCTAACGTGCTTTTCTTGTTGCTAATGTAGCAAACTGAGCGGTAACATCTCCTGAGTTGTCATATGATGTTCAAAGGACCTGGACGAATTCATTAGGTTTAGTATGGAATTTTAAGGATTCTTACGGTGTTGTAAGGTGTTGTTTGGAGTTTTAACGTGTCCTACGTTATACTAGCGTGTTTTTCATGGTGCTAATATGGCATACAAAATCTTAAGATGTCCAAACTTGTCATACGATGTTCAAAGGACTCGAAACAATTAATTAGGTGTATTACGGAGTTTTAAGGTTCATACGGTGATGTAAGGTGTTCATAGGAGTTGTAAGGCGCCCTACATTGTACTAACATTCTTTTCGAGTTGCTAATGTGGCATAAAGAGTCGTAAGATGTCCTAAGTTTTCGTACGATGTTTAAAGGACTCGTACGAACTCATTAGGTTTGTTATGGAGTTTTAAGGTTTCGTACGGTGTTGTAAGGTGTTGTTAGGAGTCGTAAGGCGTCCAATGTTATTCTTACGTGATTTTCAAGGTGCTAATATATAATACAGAGTCGTTAGATATCTTAAGTTGCCGTACGTCGTTCAAAGGACTCGGACGAATTCATTAGGTTTATTATGGATTTTAAAGTTTCGTACGGTGATGTATGGTGTTCTTAGGAGTTGTAACGTGTCCTACATTATTCTAACTTGCTTTTCTTGTTGCTAATGTAGCAAACTGAGCCGTAACATCTCCTGAGTTGTCATATGATGTTCAAAGGACATGGACGAATTCATTAGGTTTAGTATGGAATTTTAAGGATTCTTACGGTGTTGTAAGGTGTTGTTTGGAGTTTTAAGGTGTCCTACGTTATACTAGCGTGCTTTTCATGGTGCTAATATGGCATTCAAAATTATAAGATGCCCAAACTTGTCATACGATGTTCAAAGGACTCGGACGAATTCATTAGGTGTATTATGGAGTTTTAAGGTTTCGTACGGTGATGTAAGGTGTTCATAGGAGTTGTAAGGCGCCCTACATTGTACTAACGTTCTTTTCGAGTTGCTAATGTGGCATAAAGAGTCGTAAGATGTCCTAAGTTCTCGTACGATGTTCAAAGGACTCGTACGAACTCATTAGGTTTATTATGGAGTTTTATGGTTTCGTACGGTGTTGTAAGGTGTTTTTAGGAGTCGGAAGGCGTCCAATGTTATTCTAACGTGCTTTTCAAGTTGCTAATATAGAATACAGAGTCGTTAGATATCTTAAGTTGCCGTACGACGTTCAAAGGACTCGGATGAATTCATTAGGTTTATTATGGAGTTTTAAAGTTTCGTACGGTGATGTATGGTGCTCTTAGGAGTTGTAAGGCGTCCTAAATTATTCTAACGTGCTTTTCCTTTTGCTAATGTAGCAAACTGAGCCGTAACATCTCCTGAGTTGTCATATGATGTTCAAAGGACCTGGACGAATTCATTAGGTTTAGTATGGACTTTTAATGATTCTTACGGTGTTGTAAGGTGTTGTTTGGAGTTTTAAGGTGTCCTACGTTATACTAGCGTGCTTTTCATGGTGCTAATATGGCATACAAAATCATAAGATGCCCAAACTTGTCGTACGATGTTCAAAGGACTCGGACGAATTCATTAGGTTTATTATGGTGTTTTAAAGTTTCGTACGGTGATGTATGGTGTTCTTAGGAGTTGCAATGCGTCCTACATTATTCTAACGTAGTTTTTTGTTGCTGACGTCGCATACTGAGCCGTAACATCTCCTAAGTTGTCATATGATGTTCAAAGGACCTGGATGAATTCATTAAGTTTAGTATGGAATTTAAGGATTCGTACGGTATTGAAAGGTGTTGTTTGGAGTTTTAAGGTGTCCTACGTTATACTAACATGCTTTTCATGGTGCTAATATGGAATACAGAGTCGTTAGATATGTTAATTTGCCGTACGACGTTCAAAGGACTCCGACGAATTCATTAGGTTTATTATGGTGTTTTAAAGTTTCTTACGGTGATGTATGGTGTTCTTAGGAGTTGTAACGCGTCCTACATTATTCTAACGTGCTTTTCTTGTTGCTAATGTAGCAAACTGAGCGGTAACATCTCCTGAGTTGTCATATGATGTTCAAAGGACCTGGACGAATTCATTAGGTTTAGTATGGAATTTTAAGGATTCTTACGGTGTTGTAAGGTGTTGTTTGGAGTTTTAAGGTGTCCTACGTTATACTAGCGTGCTTTTCATGGTGCTAATATGGCATACAAAATCTTAAGATGTCCAAACTTGTCATACGATGTTCAAAGGACTCGAAATAATTCATTAGGTGTATTACGGAGTTTTAAGGTTCATACGGTGATGTAAGGTGTTCATAGGAGTTGTAAGGCGCCCTACATTGTACTAACATTCTTTTCGAGTTAAAAATGTGGCATAAAGAGTCGTAAGATGTCCTAAGTTTTTGTACGATGTTTAAAGGACTCGTACGAACTCATTAGGTTTATTATGGAGTTTTAAGGTTTCGTACGGTGTTGTAAGGTGTTTTTAGGAGTCGGAAGGCGTCCAATGTTATTCTAACGTGCTTTTCAAGGTGCTAATATAGAATACAGAGTCGTTAGATATCTTAAGTTGCCGTACGACTTTCAAAGGACTCGGATGAATTCATTAGGTTTATTATGGAGTTTTAAAGTTTCGTACGGTGATGTATGGTGCTCTTAGGAGTTGTAACGAATCCTACATTATTCTAACGTGCTTTTCTTGTTGCTAATGTAGCAAACTGAGCCGTAACATCTCCTGAGTTGTCATATGATGTTCAAAGGACCTGGACGAATTCATTAGGTTTAGTATGGAATTTTAAGGATTCTTACGGTGTTGTAAGGTGTTGTTTGGAGTTTTAAGGTGTCCTACATTATACTAGTGTGCTTTTCATGGGGCTAATATGTCATACAAAATCATAAGATGCCCAAACTTGTGGTACGATGTTCAAAGAACTCGGACGAATTCATTAGGTTTATTATGGAGTTTTAAAGTTTCGTACGGTGATGTATGGTGTTCTTAGGAGTTGCAATGCGTCCTACATTATTCTAACGTGTTTTTTTGTTGCTGACGTCGCATACTGAGCCGTAACATCTCCTAAGTTGTCATATGATGTTCAAAGGACCCGGATGAATTCATTAAGTTTAGTATGGAATTTAAGGATTCGTACGGTATTGAAAGGTGTTGTTTGGAGTTTTAAGGTGTCCTACGTTATACTAACATGCTTTTCATGGTGCTAATATGGAATACAGAGTCGTTAGATATGTTAATTTGTCGTACGACGTTCAAAGGACTCGGACGAATTCATTAGGTTTATTATGGTGTTTTAAAGTTTCTTACGGTGATGTATGGTGTTCTTAGGAGTTGTAACGCGTCCTAGATTATTCTAACGTGCTTTTCTTGTTGCTAATGTAGCAAACTGAGCGGTAACATCTCCTGAGTTGTCATATGATGTTCAAAGGACCTGGACGAATTCATTAGGTTTAGTATGGAATTTTAACGATTCTTACGGTGTTGTAAGGTGTTGTTTGGAGTTTTAACGTGTCCTACGTTATACTAGTGTGCTTTTCATGGTGCTAATATGGCATACAAAATCTTAAGATGTCCAAACTTGTCATACGATGTTCAAAGGACTCGAAACAATTAATTAGGTGTATTACGGAGTTTTAAGGTTCATACGGTGATGTAAGGTGTTCATAGGAGTTGTAAGGCGCCCTACATTGTACTAACATTCTTTTCGAGTTGCTAATGTGGCATAAAGAGTCGTAAGATGTCCTAAGTTTTCGTACGATGTTTAAAGGACTCGTACGAACTCATTAGGTTTGTTATGGAGTTTTAAGGTTTCGTACGGTGTTGTAAGGTGTTGTTAGGAGTCGTAAGGCGTCCAATGTTATTCTTACGTGATTTTCAAGGTGCTAATATATAATACAGAGTCGTTAGATATCTTAAGTTGCCGTACGTCGTTCAAAGGACTCGGACGAATTCATTAGGTTTATTATGGATTTTAAAGTTTCGTACGGTGATGTATGGTGTTCTTAGGAGTTGTAACGTGTCCTACATTATTCTAACTTGCTTTTCTTGTTGCTAATGTAGCAAACTGAGCCGTAACATCTCCTGAGTTGTCATATGATGTTCAAAGGACCTGGACGAATTCATTAGGTTTAGTATGGAATTTTAAGGATTCTTACGGTGTTGTAAGGTGTTGTTTGGAGTTTTAAGGTGTCCTACGTTATACTAGCGTGCTTTTCATGGTGCTAATATGGAATACAGAGTCGTTAGATATGTTAATTTGTCGTACGACGTTCAAAGGACTCGGACGAATTCATTAGGTTTATTATGGTGTTTTAAAGTTTCTTACGGTGATGTATGGTGTTCTTAGGAGTTGTAACGCGTCCTAGATTATTCTAACGTGCTTTTCTTGTTGCTAATGTAGCAAACTGAGCGGTAACATCTCCTGAGTTGTCATATGATGTTCAAAGGACCTGGACGAATTCATTAGGTTTAGTATGGAATTTTAAGGATTCTTACGGTGTTGTAAGGTGTTGTTTGGAGTTTTAACGTGTCCTACGTTATACTAGCGTGCTTTTCATGGTGCTAATATTGCATACAAAATCTTAAGATGTCCAAACTTGTCATACGATGTTCAAAGGACTCGAAACAATTAATTAGGTGTATTACGGAGTTTTAAGGTTCATACGGTGATGTAAGGTGTTCATAGGAGTTGTAAGGCGCCCTACATTGTACTAACATTCTTTTCGAGTTAAAAATGTGGCATAAAGAGTCGTAAGATGTCCTAAGTTTTTGTACGATGTTTAAAGGACTCGTACGAACTCATTAGGTTTATTATGGAGTTTTAAGGTTTCGTACGGTGTTGTAAGGTGTTTTTAGGAGTCGGAAGGCGTCCAATGTTATTCTAACGTGCTTTTCAAGGTGCTAATATAGAATACAGAGTCGTTAGATATCTTAAGTTGCCGTACGACTTTCAAAGGACTCGGATGAATTCATTAGGTTAATTATGGAGTTTTAAAGTTTCGTACGGTGATGTATGGTGCTCTTAGGAGTTGTAACGAATCCTACATTATTCTAACGTGCTTTTCTTGTTGCTAATGTAGCAAACTGAGCCGTAACATCTCCTGAGTTGTCATATGATGTTCAAAGGACCTGGACGAATTCATTAGGTTTAGTATGGAATTTTAAGGATTCTTACGGTGTTGTAAGGTGTTGTTTGGAGTTTTAAGGTGTCCTACATTATACTAGTGTGCTTTTCATGGGGCTAATATGTCATACAAAATCATAAGATGCCCAAACTTGTGGTACGATGTTCAAAGAACTCGGACGAATTCATTAGGTTTATTATGGAGTTTTAAAGTTTCGTACGGTGATGTATGGTGTTCTTAGGAGTTGCAATGCGTCCTACATTATTCTAACGTGTTTTTTTGTTGCTGACGTCGCATACTGAGCCGTAACATCTCCTAAGTTGTCATATGATGTTCAAAGGACCCGGATGAATTCATTAAGTTTAGTATGGAATTTAAGGATTCGTACGGTATTGAAAGGTGTTGTTTGGAGTTTTAAGGTGTCCTACGTTATACTAACATGCTTTTCATGGTGCTAATATGGAATACAGAGTCGTTAGATATGTTAATTTGTCGTACGACGTTCAAAGGACTCGGACGAATTCATTAGGTTTATTATGGTGTTTTAAAGTTTCTTACGGTGATGTATGGTGTTCTTAGGAGTTGTAACGCGTCCTAGATTATTCTAACGTGCTTTTCTTGTTGCTAATGTAGCAAACTGAGCGGTAACATCTCCTGAGTTGTCATATGATGTTCAAAGGACCTGGACGAATTCATTAGGTTTAGTATGGAATTTTAACGATTCTTACGGTGTTGTAAGGTGTTGTTTGGAGTTTTAACGTGTCCTACGTTATACTAGTGTGCTTTTCATGGTGCTAATATGGCATACAAAATCTTAAGATGTCCAAACTTGTCATACGATGTTCAAAGGACTCGAAACAATTAATTAGGTGTATTACGGAGTTTTAAGGTTCATACGGTGATGTAAGGTGTTCATAGGAGTTGTAAGGCGCCCTACATTGTACTAACATTCTTTTCGAGTTGCTAATGTGGCATAAAGAGTCGTAAGATGTCCTAAGTTTTCGTACGATGTTTAAAGGACTCGTACGAATTCATTAGGTTTGTTATGGAGTTTTAAGGTTTCGTACGGTGTTGTAAGGTGTTGTTAGGAGTCGTAAGGCGTCCAATGTTATTCTTACGTGATTTTCAAGGTGCTAATATATAATACAGAGTCGTTAGATATCTTAAGTTGCCGTACGTTGTTCAAAGGACTCGGACGAATTCATTAGGTTTATTATGGATTTTAAAGTTTCGTACGGTGATGTATGGTGTTCTTAGGAGTTGTAACGTGTCCTACATTATTCTAACTTGCTTTTCTTGTTGCTAATGTAGCAAACTGAGCCGTAACATCTCCTGAGTTGTCATATGATGTTCAAAGGACCTGGACGAATTCATTAGGTTTAGTATGGAATTTTAAGGATTCTTACGGTGTTGTAAGGTGTTGTTTGGAGTTTTAAGGTGTCCTACGTTATACTAGCGTGCTTTTCATGGTGCTAATATGGAATACAGAGTCGTTAGATATGTTAATTTGTCGTACGACGTTCAAAGGACTCGGACGAATTCATTAGGTTTATTATGGTGTTTTAAAGTTTCTTACGGTGATGTATGGTGTTCTTAGGAGTTGTAACGCGTCCTAGATTATTCTAACGTGCTTTTCTTGTTGCTAATGTAGCAAACTGAGCGGTAACATCTCCTGAGTTGTCATATGATGTTCAAAGGACCTGGACGAATTCATTAGGTTTAGTATGGAATTTTAAGGATTCTTACGGTGTTGTAAGGTGTTGTTTGGAGTTTTAACGTGTCCTACGTTATACTAGCGTGCTTTTCATGGTGCTAATATTGCATACAAAATCTTAAGATGTCCAAACTTGTCATACGATGTTCAAAGGACTCGAAACAATTAATTAGGTGTATTACGGAGTTTTAAGGTTCATACGGTGATGTAAGGTGTTCATAGGAGTTGTAAGGCGCCCTACATTGTACTAACATTCTTTTCGAGTTGCTAATGTGGCATAAAGAGTCGTAAGATGTCCTAAGTTTTCGTACGATGTTTAAAGGACTCGTACGAACTCATTAGGTTTATTATGGAGTTTTAAGGTTTCGTACGGTGTTGTAAGGTGTTGTTAGGAGTCGTAAGGCGTCCAATGTTATTCTTACGTGATTTTCAAGGTGCTAATATATAATACAGAGTCGTTAGATATCTTAAGTTGCCGTACGTCGTTCAAAGGACTCGGACGAATTCATTAGGTTTATTATGGATTTTAAAGTTTCGTACGGTGATGTATGGTGTTCTTAGGAGTTGTAACGTGTCCTACATTATTCTAACTTGCTTTTCTTGTTGCTAATGTAGCAAACTGAGCCGTAACATCTCCTGAGTTGTCATATGATGTTCAAAGGACATGGACGAATTCATTAGGTTTAGTATGGAATTTTAAGGATTCTTACGGTGTTGTAAGGTGTTGTTTGGAGTTTTAAGGTGTCCTACGTTATACTAGCGTGCTTTTCATGGTGCTAATATGGCATTCAAAATTATAAGATGCCCAAACTTGTCATACGATGTTCAAAGGACTCGGACGAATTCATTAGGTGTATTATGGAGTTTTAAGGTTTCGTACGGTGATGTAAGGTGTTCATAGGAGTTGTAAGGCGCCCTACATTGTACTAACGTTCTTTTCGAGTTGCTAATGTGGCATAAAGAGTCGTAAGATGTCCTAAGTTCTCGTACGATGTTCAAAGGACTCGTACGAACTCATTAGGTTTATTATGGAGTTTTATGGTTTCGTACGGTGTTGTAAGGTGTTTTTAGGAGTCGGAAGGCGTCCAATGTTATTCTAACGTGCTTTTCAAGGTGCTAATATAGAATACAGAGTCGTTAGATATCTTAAGTTGCCGTACGACGTTCAAAGGACTCGGATGAATTCATTAGGTTTATTATGGAGTTTTAAAGTTTCGTACGGTGATGTATGGTGCTCTTAGGAGTTGTAAGGCGTCCTATATTATTCTAACGTGCTTTTCCTTTTGCTAATGTAGCAAACTGAGCCGTAACATCTCCTGAGTTGTCATATGATGTTCAAAGGACCTGGACGAATTCATTAGGTTTAGTATGGACTTTTAATGATTCTTACGGTGTTGTAAGGTGTTGTTTGGAGTTTTAAGGTGTCCTACGTTATACTAGCGTGCTTTTCATGGTGCTAATATGGCATACAAAATCATAAGATGCCCAAACTTGTCGTACGATGTTCAAAGGACTCGGACGAATTCATTAGGTTTATTATGTGTTTTAAAGTTTCGTACGGTGATGTATGGTGTTCTTAGGAGTTGCAATGCGTCCTACATTATTCTAACGTAGTTTTTTGTTGCTGACGTTGCATACTGAGCCGTAACATCTCCTAAGTTGTCATATGATGTTCAAAGGACCTGGATGAATTCATTAAGTTTAGTATGGAATTTAAGGATTCGTACGGTATTGAAAGGTGTTGTTTGGAGTTTTAAGGTGTCCTACGTTATACTAACATGCTTTTCATGGTGCTAATATGGAATACAGAGTCGTTAGATATGTTAATTTGCCGTACGACGTTCAAAGGACTCCGACGAATTCATTAGGTTTATTATGGTGTTTTAAAGTTTCTTACGGTGATGTATGGTGTTCTTAGGAGTTGTAACGCGTCCTACATTATTCTAACGTGCTTTTCTTGTTGCTAATGTAGCAAACTGAGCGGTAACATCTCCTGAGTTGTCATATGATGTTCAAAGGACCTGGACGAATTCATTAGGTTTAGTATGGAATTTTAAGGATTCTTACGGTGTTGTAAGGTGTTGTTTGGAGTTTTAAGGTGTCCTACGTTATACTAGCGTGCTTTTCATGGTGCTAATATGGCATACAAAATCTTAAGATGTCCAAACTTGTCATACGATGTTCAAAGGACTCGAAACAATTCATTAGGTGTATTACGGAGTTTTAAGGTTCATACGGTGATGTAAGGTGTTCATAGGAGTTGTAAGGCGCCCTACATTGTACTAACATTCTTTTCGAGTTAAAAATGTGGCATAAAGAGTCGTAAGATGTCCTAAGTTTTTGTACGATGTTTAAAGGACTCGTACGAACTCATTAGGTTTATTATGGAGTTTTAAGGTTTCGTACGGTGTTGTAAGGTGTTTTTAGGAGTCGGAAGGCGTCCAATGTTATTCTAACGTGCTTTTCAAGGTGCTAATATAGAATACAGAGTCGTTAGATATCTTAAGTTGCCGTACGACTTTCAAAGGACTCGGATGAATTCATTAGGTTTATTATGGAGTTTTAAAGTTTCGTACGGTGATGTATGGTGCTCTTAGGAGTTGTAACGCGTCCTACATTATTCTAACGTGCTTTTCTTGTTGCTAATGTAGCAAACTGAGCGGTAACATCTCCTGAGTTGTCATATGATGTTCAAAGGACCTGGACGAATTATTAGGTTTAGTATGGAATTTTAAGGATTCTTATGGTATTGTAAGGTGTTGTTTGGAGTTTTAATTGTGTCCTACGTTATTCTAGCGTGCTTTTCATGGTGCTAATATGGCATACAAAATCATAAGATGCCCAAACTTGTCGAACGATGTTCAAAGGACTCGGACGAATTCATTAGGTGTATTATGGAGTTTTAAAGTTTCGTACGGTGATGTAAGGTGTTCATAGGAGTTGTAAGGCGCCGTACATTGTACTAACGTTTTTTTCGAGTTTCTAATGTGGCATAATGAGTGGTAAGAAGTCCTAAGTTCTCGTACGATATTCAAAGGACTCGTACGAACTCATTAGGTTTATTATGGAGTTTTAAGGTTTCGTACGGTATTGTAAGGTGTTGTTAGGAGTCGTAAGGCGTCCAATGTTTTACTAACGTGCTTTTCAAGGTGCTAATATGAATACAGAGTCGTTAGATATCTTATGTTGCCGTACGGCGTTCAAAGGACTCGGACGAATTCATTAGGTTTATTATGGAGTTTTAAAGTTTCGTACGGTGATGTATGGTGTTCTTAGGAGTTGCAATGCGTCCTACATTATTCTAACGTGCTTTTTTGTTGCTGACGTCGTATACTGAGCAGTAACATCTCCTAAGTTGTCATATGATGTTCAAAGGACCTAGATGAATTCATTAGGTTTAGTATGGAATTTAAGGATTCGTACGGTGTTGAAAGGTGTTGTTTAGAGTTTTAAGGTGTCCTACGTTATACTAACATGCTTTTCATGGTGATAATATGGAATACAGAGTCGTTAGATATGTTAATTTGCCGTACGACGTTCAAAGGACTCGGACGAATTCATTAGGTTTATTATGGTGTTTTAAAGTTTCTTACGGTGATGTGTGGTGTTCTTAAGGGTTGTAACGCGTCCGACATTATTCTAACGTGCTTTTCTTGTTGCTAATGTCGTATACTGAGTCATAACATCTCCTGAGTTGTCATATGATGTTAAAAGGACCTGGACGAATTCATTAGGTTTAGTATGAAATTTTAAAGATTCGTACGATGTTGTAAGGTGTTGTTTGGAGTTTTAAGGTGTCCTACGTTATACTAACGTGATTTTCATGGTGCGAATATGGCATACAAAATCTTAAGATGTCCAAACTTGTCGTACGATGTTCAAAGGACTCGGAAGAATTCATTAGGTGTATTACGGAGTTTTAAGGTTTCATACGGTGATGTAAGGTGTTCATAGGAGTTGTAAGGCACCCTACATTGTACTAACGTTCTTTTCGAGTTGCTAATGTGGCATAAAGAGTCGTAAGATGTCCTAAGTTTTCGTACGATGTTTAAAGGACTCGTACGAACTCATTAGGTTTATTATGGAGTTTTAAGGTTTCGTACGGTGTTGTAAGGTGTTGTTAGGAGTCGTAAGGCGTCCAATGTTATTCTAACGTGCTTTTCAAGGTGCTAATATAGAATACAGAGTCGTTAGATATCTTAAGTTGTCGTACAACGTTCAAAGGACTCGGATGAATTCATTAGGTTTATTATGGAGTTTTAAAGTTTCGTACGGTGATGTATGGTGCTCTTAGGAGTTGTAACGCGTCCTACATTATTCTAACGTGCTTTTCTTGTTGCTAATGTAGCAAACTGAGCGGTAACATCTCCTGAGTTGTCATATGATGTTCAAAGGACCTGGACGAATTCATTAGGTTTAGTATGGAATTTTAATGAAACTTACGGTGTTGTAAGGTGTTGTTTGGAGTTTTAAGGTGTCCTACGTTATACTAGCGTGCTTTTCATGGTGCTAATATGGCATACAAAATCATAAGATGCCCAAACTTGTCGTACGATGTTCAAAGGACTCGGACGAATTCATTAGGTGTATTATGGAGTTTTAAGGTTTCGTACGGTGATGTAAGGTGTTCATAGGAGTTGTAAGGCGCCCTACATTGTACTAACGTTCTTTTCGAGTTGCTAATGTGGCATAAAGAGTCGTAAGTTGTCCTAAGTTCTCGTACGATGTTCAAAGGACTCGTACGAACTCATTAGGTTTGTTATGGAGTTTTAAGGTTTCGTACGGTGGTGTAAGGTGTTTTTAGGAGTCGTAAGGCGTCCAATGTTATTCTAACGTGCTTTTCAAAGTGCTAATATAGAATACAGAGTCGTAAGATATCTTAAGTTGTTGTACGACGTTCAAAGGACTCGGACGAATTCATTAGGTTTACTATGGAGTTTTAAAATTTCGTACGGTGATGTATGGTGTTCTTAGGAGTTGTAATGCGTCCTACATTATTCTAACGTGCTTTTCCTTTTGCTAATGTAGCAAACTGAGCCGTAACATCTCCTGAGTTGTCATATGATGTTCAAAGGACCTGGACGAATTCATTAGGTTTAGTATGGAATTTTAAGGATTCTTACGGTGTTGTAAGGTGTTGTTTGGAGTTTTAATGTGTCCTACGTTATACTAGCGTCCTTTTCATGGTGCTAATATGGCATACAAAATCATAAGATGTCCAAACTTGTCGTACGATGTTCAAAGGACTCGGACGAATTCATTAGGTGTATTATGGAGTTTTAAGGTTTCGTACGGTGATGTAAGGTGTTCATAGGAGTTGTAAGGCGCCCTACATTGTACTAACGTTCTTTTCGAGTTGCTAATGTGGCATAAAGAGTCGTAAGTTGTCCTAAGTTCTCGTACGATGTTCAAAGGACTCGTACGAACTCATTAGGTTTGTTATGGAGTTTTAAGGTTTCGTACGGTGTAGTAAGGTGTTTTTAGGAGTCGTAAGGCGTCCAATGTTATTCTAACGTGCTTTTCAAAGTGCTAATATAGAATACAGAGTCGTAAGATATCTTAAGTTGTTGTACGACGTTCAAAGGACTCGGACGAATTCATTAGGTTTATTATGGAGTTTTAAAATTTCGTACGGTGATGTATGGTGTTCTTAGGAGTTGTAATGCGTCCTACATTATTCTAACGTGCTTTTCCTTTTGCTAATGTAGCAAACTGAGCCGTAACATCTCCTGAGTTGTCATATGATGTTCAAAGGACCTGGACGAATTCATTAGGTTTAGTATGGAATTTTAAGGATTCTTACGGTGTTGTAAGGTGTTGTTTGGAGTTTTAATGTGTCCTACGTTATACTAGCGTCCTTTTCATGGTGCTAATATGGCATACAAAATCATAAGATGTCCAAACTTGTCGTACGATGTTCAAAGGACTCGGAAGAATTCATTAGGTGTATTATGGAGTTTTAATGTTTAGTACGGTGATGTAAGGTGTTCATAGGAGTTGTAAGGCGCCCTACATTGTACTAACGTTCTTTTCGAGTTGCTAATGTGGCATAAAGAGTGGTAAGATGTCCTAAGTTCTCGTACGTTGTTCAAAGGACTCGTACAAACTCATTAGGTTTATTATGGAGTTTTAAGATTTCGTACGGTGTTGTAAAGTGTTGTTAGGAGTCTTAAGGCGTCCAATGTTTTACTAACGTGCTTTTCAAGGTGCTAATATGAATACAGAGTCGTTAGAAATCTTATGTTGACGTACGGCGTTCAAAGGATTCGGACGAATTCATTAGGCTTATTATGGAGTTTTAAAGTTTCGTACGGTGATGTATGGTGTTCTAAGGAGTTGTAAGGCGTCCTACATTATTCTAACGTGCTTTTCCTTTTGATAATGTAGCAAACTAAGCCGTAACATCTCCTGAGTTGTCATATGATGTTAAAAGGACCTGGACGAATTCATTAGGTATAGTATGGAATTTTAAGGATTCGTACGGTGTTGTAAGGTGTTGTTTGGAGTTTTAAGGTGTCCTACGTTAAACTAACGTGCTTTTCAAAGTGCTAATATGGCATACAAATTCTTAAGATGTCCAAACTTGTCGTACGATGTTCAAAGGACTCGGAAGAATTCATTAGGTGTATTATGGAGTTTTAAGGTTTCATACGATGATGTAATGTGTTCATAGGAGTTGTAAGGCGCCCTATATTGTACTAATGTTTTTTCGAGTTGCTAATGTGGCATAAAGAGTCGTACGATGTCCTAATTTTTCGTACGATGTTTAAAGGACTCGTACGAACTCATTAGGTTTATTATGGAGTTTTAAGGTTTCGTACGGTGTTGTAAGGTGTTGTTAGGAGTCGTAAGGCGTCCAATGTTATTCTAACGTGCTTTTCAAGGTGCTAATATAGAATACAGAGTCGTTAGATATCTTAAGTTGCCGTACGACGTTCAAAGGACTCGGACGAAATCATTAGGTTTATTATGGAGTTTTAAAGTTTCGTACAGTGATGTATGGTGTTCTTAGGAGTTGTAACGCGTCCTACATTATTCTAACGTGCTTTTCTTGTTGCTAATGTAGCAAACTGAGCCGTAACATCTCCTGAGTTGTCATATGATGTTCAAAGGACCTGGACGAATTCATTAGGTTTAGTATGGAATTTTAAGGATTCTTACGGTGTTGTAAGGTGTCGTTTGGAGTTTTAAGTTGTCCTACGTTATACTAGCGTCCTTTTCATGGTGCTAATATGGCATACAAAATCATAAGATGTCCAAACTTGTCGTACGATGTTCAAAGGACTCGGACGAATTCATTAGGTGTATTATGGAGTTTTAATGTTTAGTACGGTGATGTAAGGTTTTCATAGGAGTTGTAAGGCGCCCTACATTGTACTAACGTTCTTTTCGAGTTGCTAATGTGGCATAAAGAGTGGTAAGACGTCTTAAGTTCTCGTAAGTTGTTCAAAGGACTCGTACGAACTCATTAGGTTTATTATGGAGTTTTAAGATTTCGTACGGTATTGTAAGGTGTTGTTAGGAGTCGTAAGGCGTCCAATGTTTTACTAACGTGCTTTTCAAGGTGCTAATATGAATACAGAGTCGTTAGAAATCTTATGTTGCCGTACGGCGTTCAAAGGACTCGGACGAATTCATTAGGTTTATTATGGAGTTTTAAAGTTTCGTACGGTGATGTATGGTGTTCTTAGGAGTTGTAAGGCGTCCTACATTATTCTAACGTGCTTTTCCTTTTGATAATGTAGCAAACTAACCGTAACATCTCCTGAGTTGTCATATGATGTTAAAAGGACCTGGACGAATTCATTAGGTTTAGTATGGAATTTTAAGGATTCGTACGGTGTTGTAAGGTGTTGTTTGGAGTTTTAAGGTGTCCTACATTATACTAACGTGCTTTTCATGGTGCTAATACGGCATACAAATTCTTAAGATGTCCAAACTTGTCGTACGATGTTCAAAGGACTTGGAAGAATTCATTAGGTGTATTATGGAGTTTTAAGGTTTTATGCGGTGATGTAAGGTGTTCATAGGAGTTGTAAGGCGCCCTAGATTGTACTAATGTTTTTTCGAGTTGCTAATGTGGCATAAAGAGTCGTAAGATGTCCTAAGTTTTCGTACGATGTTTAAAGGACTCGTACGAACTCATTAGGTTTATTATGGAGTTTTAAGGTTTCGTACGGTGTTGTAATGTGTTGTTAGGAGTCGTAAGGCGTCCAATGTTATTCTAACGTGCTTTTCAAGGTGCTAATATAGAATACAGAGTCGTTAGAAATTTTATGTTGCCGTACGGCGTTCAAAGGACTCGGACGAATTCATTAGGTTTATTATGGAGTTTTAAAGTTTCGTACGGTGATGTATGGTGTTCTTAGGAGTTGTAAGGCGTCCTACATTATTCTAACGTGCTTTTCCTTTTGATAATGTAGCAAACTAAGTCGTAACATCTCCTGAGTTGTCATATGATGTTAAAAGGACCTGGACGAATTCATTAGGTTTAGTATGGAATTTTAAGGATTCGTACGGTGTTGTAAGGTGTTGTTTGGAGTTTTAAGGTGTCCTACGTTATACTAGCGTGCTTTTCATGGTGCTAATATGGCATACAAAATCATAAGATGCCCAAACTTGTGGTACGATGTTCAAAGGACTCGGACGAATTCATTAGGTGTATTATGGAGTTTTAAGGTTTCGTACGGTGATGTAAGGTGTTCATAGGAGTTGTAAGTCGCCCTACATTGTACTAACGTTCTTTTCGAGTTGCTAATGTGGCATAAAGAGTCGTAAGATGTCCTAAGTTCTCGTACGATGTTCAAAGGACTCGTATGAACTCATTAGGTTTATTATGGAGTTTTAAGGTTTCGTACGGTGTTGTAAGGTGTTTTTAGGAGTCGTAAGGCATCCAATGTTATTCTAACGTGCTTTTCAAGGTGCTAATATAGAAAACAGAGTCGTTAGATATCTTAAGTTGTTGTACGACGTTCAAAGGACTCGGACGAATTCATTAGGGTTATTATGGAGTTTTAAAGTTTCGTAGGGTGATGTATGGTGTTCTTAGGAGTTGTAAGGCGTCCTACATTATTCTAACGTGCTTTTCCTTTTGCTAATGTAGCAAACTAAGCCGTAACATCTCCTGAGTTGTCATATGATGATCAAAGGACCTGGACGAATTCGTTAGGTTTAGTATGGAATTTTAAGGATTCTTACGGTGTTGTAAGGTGTTGTTTGGAGTTTTAATGTGTCCTACGTTATACTAGCGTGCTTTTCATGGTGCTAATATGGCATACAAAATCATAAGATGTACAAACTTGTCGTACGATGTTCAAAGGACTCGGACGAATTCATTAGGTGTATTATGGAGTTTTAAGGTTTCGTACGGTGATGTAAGGTGTTCATAGGAGTTGTAAGGCGCCCTACATTGTACTAACGTTCTTTTCGAGTTGCTAATGTGGCATAAAGAGTCGTAAGTTGTCCTATGTTCTCGTACGATGTTCAAAGGACTCGTACGAACTCATTAGGTTTGTTATGGAGTTTTAAGGTTTCGTACGGTGTAGTAAGGTGTTTTTAGGAGTCGTAAGGCGTCCAATGTTATTCTAACGTGCTTTTCAAAGTGCTAATATAGAATACAGAGTCGTAAGATATCTTAAGTTGTTGTACGACGTTCAAAGGACTCGGACGAATTCATTTGGTTTATTATGGAGTTTTAAAATTTCGTACGGTGATGTATGGTGTTCTTAGGAGTTGTAATGCGTCCTACATTATTCTAACGTGCTTTTCCTTTTGCTAATGTAGCAAACTGAGCCGTAACATCTCCTGAGTTGTCATATGATGTTCAAAGGACCTGGACGAATTCATTAGGTTTAGTATGGAATTTTAAGGATTCTTACGGTGTTGTAAGGTGTTGTTTGGAGTTTTAATGTGTCCTACGTTATACTAGCGTCCTTTTCATGGTGCTAATATGGCATACAAAATCATAAGATGTCCAAACTTGTCGTACGATGTTCAAAGGACTCGGAAGAATTCATTAGGTGTATTATGGAGTTTTAATGTTTAGTACGGTGATGTAAGGTGTTCATAGGAGTTGTAAGGCGCCCTACATTGTACTAACGTTCTTTTCGAGTTGCTAATGTGGCATAAAGAGTGGTAAGATGTCCTAAGTTCTCGTACGTTGTTCAAAGGACTCGTACAAACTCATTAGGTTTATTATGGAGTTTTAAGATTTCGTACGGTGTTGTAAAGTGTTGTTAGGAGTCTTAAGGCGTCCAATGTTTTACTAACGTGCTTTTCAAGGTGCTAATATGAATACAGAGTCGTTAGAAATCTTATGTTGACGTACGGCGTTCAAAGGATTCGGACGAATTCATTAGGCTTATTATGGAGTTTTAAAGTTTCGTACGGTGATGTATGGTGTTCTAAGGAGTTGTAAGGCGTCCTACATTATTCTAACGTGCTTTTCCTTTTGATAATGTAGCAAACTAAGCCGTAACATCTCCTGAGTTGTCATATGATGTTAAAAGGACCTGGACGAATTCATTAGGTATAGTATGGAATTTTAAGGATTCGTACGGTGTTGTAAGGTGTTGTTTGGAGTTTTAAGGTGTCCTACGTTAAACTAACGTGCTTTTCAAAGTGCTAATATGGCATACAAATTCTTAAGATGTCCAAACTTGTCGTACGATGTTCAAAGGACTCGGAAGAATTCATTAGGTGTATTATGGAGTTTTAAGGTTTCATACGATGATGTAATGTGTTCATAGGAGTTGTAAGGCGCCCTATATTGTACTAATGTTTTTTCGAGTTGCTAATGTGGCATAAAGAGTCGTACGATGTCCTAATTTTTCGTACGATGTTTAAAGGACTCGTACGAACTCATTAGGTTTATTATGGAGTTTTAAGGTTTCGTACGGTGTTGTAAGGTGTTGTTAGGAGTCGTAAGGCGTCCAATGTTATTCTAACGTGCTTTTCAAGGTGCTAATATAGAATACAGAGTCGTTAGATATCTTAAGTTGCCGTACGACGTTCAAAGGACTCGGACGAAATCATTAGGTTTATTATGGAGTTTTAAAGTTTCGTACAGTGATGTATGGTGTTCTTAGGAGTTGTAACGCGTCCTACATTATTCTAACGTGCTTTTCTTGTTGCTAATGTAGCAAACTGAGCCGTAACATCTCCTGAGTTGTCATATGATGTTCAAAGGACCTGGACGAATTCATTAGGTTTAGTATGGAATTTTAAGGATTCTTACGGTGTTGTAAGGTGTCGTTTGGAGTTTTAAGTTGTCCTACGTTATACTAGCGTCCTTTTCATGGTGCTAATATGGCATACAAAATCATAAGATGTCCAAACTTGTCGTACGATGTTCAAAGGACTCGGACGAATTCATTAGGTGTATTATGGAGTTTTAATGTTTAGTACGGTGATGTAAGGTTTTCATAGGAGTTGTAAGGCGCCCTACATTGTACTAACGTTCTTTTCGAGTTGCTAATGTGGCATAAAGAGTGGTAAGACGTCTTAAGTTCTCGTAAGTTGTTCAAAGGACTCGTACGAACTCATTAGGTTTATTATGGAGTTTTAAGATTTCGTACGGTATTGTAAGGTGTTGTTAGGAGTCGTAAGGCGTCCAATGTTTTACTAACGTGCTTTTCAAGGTGCTAATATGAATACAGAGTCGTTAGAAATCTTATGTTGCCGTACGGCGTTCAAAGGACTCGGACGAATTCATTAGGTTTATTATGGAGTTTTAAAGTTTCGTACGGTGATGTATGGTGTTCTTAGGAGTTGTAAGGCGTCCTACATTATTCTAACGTGCTTTTCCTTTTGATAATGTAGCAAACTAACCGTAACATCTCCTGAGTTGTCATATGATGTTAAAAGGACCTGGACGAATTCATTAGGTTTAGTATGGAATTTTAAGGATTCGTACGGTGTTGTAAGGTGTTGTTTGGAGTTTTAAGGTGTCCTACATTATACTAACGTGCTTTTCATGGTGCTAATACGGCATACAAATTCTTAAGATGTCCAAACTTGTCGTACGATGTTCAAAGGACTTGGAAGAATTCATTAGGTGTATTATGGAGTTTTAAGGTTTTATGCGGTGATGTAAGGTGTTCATAGGAGTTGTAAGGCGCCCTAGATTGTACTAATGTTTTTTCGAGTTGCTAATGTGGCATAAAGAGTCGTAAGATGTCCTAAGTTTTCGTACGATGTTTAAAGGACTCGTACGAACTCATTAGGTTTATTATGGAGTTTTAAGGTTTCGTACGGTGTTGTAATGTGTTGTTAGGAGTCGTAAGGCGTCCAATGTTATTCTAACGTGCTTTTCAAGGTGCTAATATAGAATACAGAGTCGTTAGAAATTTTATGTTGCCGTACGGCGTTCAAAGGACTCGGACGAATTCATTAGGTTTATTATGGAGTTTTAAAGTTTCGTACGGTGATGTATGGTGTTCTTAGGAGTTGTAAGGCGTCCTACATTATTCTAACGTGCTTTTCCTTTTGATAATGTAGCAAACTAAGTCGTAACATCTCCTGAGTTGTCATATGATGTTAAAAGGACCTGGACGAATTCATTAGGTTTAGTATGGAATTTTAAGGATTCGTACGGTGTTGTAAGGTGTTGTTTGGAGTTTTAAGGTGTCCTACGTTATACTAGCGTGCTTTTCATGGTGCTAATATGGCATACAAAATCATAAGATGCCCAAACTTGTGGTACGATGTTCAAAGGACTCGGACGAATTCATTAGGTGTATTATGGAGTTTTAAGGTTTCGTACGGTGATGTAAGGTGTTCATAGGAGTTGTAAGTCGCCCTACATTGTACTAACGTTCTTTTCGAGTTGCTAATGTGGCATAAAGAGTCGTAAGATGTCCTAAGTTCTCGTACGATGTTCAAAGGACTCGTATGAACTCATTAGGTTTATTATGGAGTTTTAAGGTTTCGTACGGTGTTGTAAGGTGTTTTTAGGAGTCGTAAGGCATCCAATGTTATTCTAACGTGCTTTTCAAGGTGCTAATATAGAAAACAGAGTCGTTAGATATCTTAAGTTGTTGTACGACGTTCAAAGGACTCGGACGAATTCATTAGGGTTATTATGGAGTTTTAAAGTTTCGTAGGGTGATGTATGGTGTTCTTAGGAGTTGTAAGGCGTCCTACATTATTCTAACGTGCTTTTCCTTTTGCTAATGTAGCAAACTAAGCCGTAACATCTCCTGAGTTGTCATATGATGATCAAAGGACCTGGACGAATTCGTTAGGTTTAGTATGGAATTTTAAGGATTCTTACGGTGTTGTAAGGTGTTGTTTGGAGTTTTAATGTGTCCTACGTTATACTAGCGTGCTTTTCATGGTGCTAATATGGCATACAAAATCATAAGATGTACAAACTTGTCGTACGATGTTCAAAGGACTCGGACGAATTCATTAGGTGTATTATGGAGTTTTAAGGTTTCGTACGGTGATGTAAGGTGTTCATAGGAGTTGTAAGGCGCCCTACATTGTACTAACGTTCTTTTCGAGTTGCTAATGTGGCATAAAGAGTCGTAAGTTGTCCTATGTTCTCGTACGATGTTCAAAGGACTCGTACGAACTCATTAGGTTTGTTATGGAGTTTTAAGGTTTCGTACGGTGTAGTAAGGT
Source organism: Tagetes erecta (assembly GCA_030867185.1). Classification (NCBI taxonomy): domain Eukaryota; kingdom Viridiplantae; phylum Streptophyta; class Magnoliopsida; order Asterales; family Asteraceae; genus Tagetes; species Tagetes erecta. The sequence goes on from CM061490.1 coordinate 49,109,106, forward strand.
GTTTTTAGGAGTCGTAAGGCGTCCAATGTTATTCTAACGTGCTTTTCAAAGTGCTAATATAGAATACAGAGTCGTAAGATATCTTAAGTTGTTGTACGACGTTCAAAGGACTCGGACGAATTCATTTGGTTTATTATGGAGTTTTAAAATTTCGTACGGTGATGTATGGTGTTCTTAGGAGTTGTAATGCGTCCTACATTATTCTAACGTGCTTTTCCTTTTGCTAATGTAGCAAACTGAGCCGTAACATCTCCTGAGTTGTCATATGATGTTCAAAGGACCTGGACGAATTCATTAGGTTTAGTATGGAATTTTAAGGATTCTTACGGTGTTGTAAGGTGTTGTTTGGAGTTTTAATGTGTCCTACGTTATACTAGCGTCCTTTTCATGGTGCTAATATGGCATACAAAATCATAAGATGTCCAAACTTGTCGTACGATGTTCAAAGGACTCGGAAGAATTCATTAGGTGTATTATGGAGTTTTAATGTTTAGTACGGTGATGTAAGGTGTTCATAGGAGTTGTAAGGCGCCCTACATTGTACTAACATTCTTTTCGAGTTGCTAATGTGGCATAAAGAGTGGTAAGATGTCCTAAGTTCTCGTACGTTGTTCAAAGGACTCGTACGAACTCATTAGGTTTATTATGGAGTTTTAAGATTTCGTACGGTGTTGTAATGTGTTGTTAGGAGTCTTAAGGCGTTCAATGTTTTACTAACGTGCTTTTCAAGGTGCTAATATGAATACAGAGTCGTTAGAAATCTTATGTTGACGTACGGCGTTCAAAGGACTCGGACGAATTCATTAGGTTTATTATGGAGTTTTAAAGTTTCGTACGGTGATGTATGGTGTTCTAAGGAGTTGTAAGGCGTCCTACATTATTCTAACGTGCTTTTCCTTTTGATAATGTAGCAAACTAAGCCGTAACATCTCCTGAGTTGTCATATGATGTTAAAAGGACCTGGACGAATTCATTAGGTATATTATGGAATTTTAAGGATTCGTACGGTGTTGTAAGGTGTTGTTTGGAGTTTTAAGGTGTCCTACGTTAAACTAACGTGCTTTTCAAAGTGCTAATATGGCATACAAATTCTTAAGATGTCCAAACTTGTCGTACGATGTTCAAAGGACTCGGAAGAATTCATTAGGTGTATTATGGAGTTTTAAGGTTTCATACGATGATGTAATGTGTTCATAGGAGTTGTAAGGCGCCCTATATTGTACTAATGTTTTTTCGAGTTGCTAATGTGGCATAAAGAGTCGTACGATGTCCTAATTTTTCGTACGATGTTTAAAGGACTCGTACGAACTCATTAGGTTTATTATGGAGTTTTAAGGTTTCGTACGGTGTTGTAAGGTGTTGTTAGGAGTCGTAAGGCGTCCAATGTTATTCTAACGTGCTTTTCAAGGTGCTAATATAGAATACAGAGTCGTTAGATATCTTAAGTTGTCGTACGACGTTCAAAGGACTCGGACGAAATCATTAGGTTTATTATGGAGTTTTAAAGTTTCGTACAGTGATGTATGGTGTTCTTAGGAGTTGTAACGCGTCCTACATTATTCTAACGTGCTTTTCTTGTTGCTAATGTAGCAAACTGAGCCGTAACATCTCCTGAGTTGTCATATGATGTTCAAAGGACCTGGACGAATTCATTAGGTTTAGTATGGAATTTTAAGGATTCTTACGGTGTTGTAAGGTGTCGTTTGGAGTTTTAAGTTGTTCTACGTTATACTAGCGTCCTTTTCATGGTGCTAATATGGCATACAAAATCATAAGATGTCCAAACTTGTCGTACGATGTTCAAAGGACTCGGACGAATTCATTAGGTGTATTATGGAGTTTTAATGTTTAGTACGGTGATGTAAGGTTTTCATAGGAGTTGTAAGGCGCCCTACATTGTACTAACGTTCTTTTCGAGTTGCTAATGTGGCATAAAGAGTGGTAAGATGTCTTAAGTTCTCGTAAGTTGTTCAAAGGACTCGTACGAACTCATTAGGTTTATTATGGAGTTTTAAGATTTCGTACGGTATTGTAAGGTGTTGTTAGGAGTCGTAAGGCGTCCAATGTTTTACTAACGTGCTTTTCAAGGTGCTAATATGAATACAGAGTCGTTAGAAATCTTATGTTGCCGTACGGCGTTCAAAGGACTCGGACGAATTCATTAGGTTTATTATGGAGTTTTAAAGTTTCGTACGGTGATGTATGGTGTTCTTAGGAGTTGTAAGGCGTCCTACATTATTCTAACGTGCTTTTCCTTTTGATAATGTAGCAAACTAACCGTAACATCTCCTGAGTTGTCATATGATGTTAAAAGGACCTGGACGAATTCATTAGGTTTAGTATGGAATTTTAAGGATTCGTACGGTGTTGTAAGGTGTTGTTTGGAGTTTTAAGGTGTCCTACATTATACTAACGTGCTTTTCATGGTGCTAATATGGCATACAAATTCTTAAGATGTCCAAACTTGTCGTACGATGTTCAAAGGACTTGGAAGAATTCATTAGGTGTATTATGGAGTTTTAAGGTTTTATGCGGTGATGTAAGGTGTTCATAGGAGTTGTAAGGCGCCCTAGATTGTACTAATGTTTTTTCGAGTTGCTAATGTGGCATAAAGAGTCGTAAGATGTCCTAAGTTTTCGTACGATGTTTAAAGGACTCGTACGAACTCATTAGGTTTATTATGGAGTTTTAAGGTTTCGTACGGTGTTGTAATGTGTTGTTAGGAGTCGTAAGGCGTCCAATGTTATTCTAACGTGCTTTTCAAGGTGCTAACATAGAATACAGAGTCGTTAGAAATTTTATGTTGCCGTACGGCGTTCAAAGGACTCGGACGAATTCATTAGGTTTATTATGGAGTTTTAAAGTTTCGTACGGTGATGTATGGTGTTCTTAGGAGTTGTAAGGCGTCCTACATTATTCTAACGTGCTTTTCCTTTTGATAATATAGCAAACTAAGTCGTAACATCTCCTGAGTTGTCATATGATGTTAAAAGGACCTGGACGAATTCATTAGGTTTAGTATGGAATTTTAAGGATTCGTACGGTGTTGTAAGGTGTTGTTTGGAGTTTTAAGGTGTCCTACGTTATACTAGCGTGCTTTTCATGGTGCTAATATGGCATACAAAATCATAAGATGCCCAAACTTGTGGTACGATGTTCAAAGGACTCGGACGAATTCATTAGGTGTATTATGGAGTTTTAAGGTTTCGTACGGTGATGTAAGGTGTTCATAGGAGTTGTAAGTCGCCCTACATTGTACTAACGTTCTTTTCGAGTTGCTAATGTGGCATAAAGAGTCGTAAGATGTCCTAAGTTCTCGTACGATGTTCAAAGGACTCGTATGAACTCATTAGGTTTATTATGGAGTTTTAAGGTTTCGTACGGTGTTGTAAGGTGTTTTTAGGAGTCGTAAGGCATCCAATGTTATTCTAACGTGCTTTTCAAGGTGCTAATATAGAATACAGAGTCGTTAGATATCTTAAGTTGTTGTACGACGTTCAAAGGACTCGGACGAATTCATTAGGTTTATTATGGAGTTTTAAAGTTTCGTACGGTGATGTATGGTGTTCTTAGGAGTTGTAAGGCGTCCTACATTATTCTAACGTGCTTTTCCTTTTGCTAATGTAGCAAACTAAGCCGTAACATCTCCTAAGTTGTCATATGATGATCAAAGGACCTGGACGAATTCGTTAGGTTTAGTATGAAATTTTAAGGATTCTTACGGTGTTGTAAGGTGTTGTTTGGAGTTTTAATGTGTCCTACGTTATACTAGCGTGCTTTTCATGGTGCTAATATGGCATACAAAATAATAAGATGTACAAACTTGTCGTACGATGTTCAAAGGACTCGGAAGAATTCATTAGGTGTATTATGGAGTTTTAAGGTTTCATACGGTGATGTAAGGTGTTCATAGGAGTTGTAAGGCGCCCTACATTGTACTAACGTTTTTTTCGAGTTGCTAATGTGGCATAAAGAGTCGTAAGATGTCCTAAGTTTTCGTACGATGTTCAAAGGACTCGTATGAACTCATTAGGTTTATTATTGAGTTTTAAGGTTTCGTACGGTGTTGTAAGGTGTTTTTAGGAGTCGTAAGGCATCCAATGTTATTCTAACGTGCTTTTCAAGGTGCTAATATAGAATACAGAGTCGTTAGATATCTTAAGTTGTTGTACGACGTTCAAAGGACTCGGACGAATTCATTAGGTTTATTATGGAGTTTTAAAGTTTCGTACGGTGATGTATGGTGTTCTTAGGAGTTGTAAGGCGTCCTACATTATTCTAACGTGCTTTTCCTTTTGCTAATGTAGCAAACTAAGCCGTAACATCTCCTGAATTGTCATATGATGATCAAAGGACCTGGACGAATTCGTTAGGTTTAGTATGGAATTTTAAGGATTCTTACGGTGTTGTAAGGTGTTGTTTGGAGTTTTAATGTGTCCTACGTTATACTAGCGTGCTTTTCATGGTGCTAATATGGCATACAAAATCATAAGATGTCCAAACTTGTCGTACGATGTTCAAAGGACTCGGAAGAATTCATTAGGTGTATTATGAAGTTTTAAGGTTTCATACGGTGATGTAAGGTGTTCATAGGAGTTGTAAGGCGCCCTACATTGTACTAACGTTTTTTTCGAGTTGCTAATGTGGCATAAAGAGTCGTAAGATGTCCTAAGTTTTCGTACGATGTTTAAAGGACTCGTACGAACTCATTAGGTTTATTATGGAGTTTTAAGGTTTCGTACGGTGTTGTAAGGTGTTGTTAGGAGTCGTAAGGCCTCCAATATAATTCTAACGTGCTTTTCATGGTGCTAATATAGAATACAGAGTCGTTAGATATCTTAAGTTGTCGTACGACGTTCAAAGGACTCGGACGAAATCATTAGGTTTATTATGGAGTTTTAAAGTTTCGTACGGTGATGTATGGTGTTCTTAGGAGTTGTAACGCGTCCTACATTATTCTAACTTGCTTTTCTTGTTGCTAATGTAGCAAACTGAGCCGTAACATCTTCTGAGTTGTCATATGATGTTCAAAGGACCTGGACGAATTCATTAGGTTTAGTATGGAATTTTAAGGATTCTTACGCTGTTGTAAGGTGTCGTTTGGAGTTTTAAGGTGTACTACGTTATACTAGCGTGCTTTTCAGGGTGCTAATATGGCATTCAAAATCATAAGATGCCCAAACTTGTCATACGATGTTCAAAGGACTCGGACGAATTCATTAGGTGTATTATTGAGTTTTAAGGTTTCGTACGGTGATGTAAGGTGTTCATATGAGTTTTAAGGCGCCCAACATTGTACTAACGTTCTTTTCGAGTTGCTAATGTGGCATAAAGAGTCGTAAGATGTCCTAAGTTCTCGTACGATGTTCAAAGGACTCGTACGAACTCATTAGGTTTATTATGGAGTTTTAAGGTTTCGTACGGTGTTGTAAGGTGTTGTTAGGAGTCGTAAGGCGTCCAATGTTATTCTAACATGCTTTTCAAGGTGCAAATATAGAATACAGAGTTGTTAGATATCTTAAGTTGCCGTACGACGTTCAAAGGACTCGGATGAATTCATTAGGTTTATTATGGAGTTTTAAAGTTTCGTACGGTGATGTATGGTGCTCTTAGGAGTTGTAACGCATCCTACAATATTCTAACGTGCTTTTCTTGTTGCTAATGTAGCAAACTGAGCCGTAACATCTCCTGAGTTGTCATATGATGTTCAAAGGACCTGGACAAATTCATTAGGTTTAGTATGGAATTTTAAGGATTCTTACGGTGTTGTAAGGTGTCGTTTGGAGTTTTAAGGTGTCCTACGTTATACGAGCGTGCTTTTCATGGTGCTAACATGGCATTCAAAATCATAAGATGCCCAAACTTGTCGTACGATGTTCAAAGGACTCGGACGAATTCATTAGGTGTATTATGGAGTTTTAATGTTTAGTACGGTGATGTAAGGTGTTCATAGGAGTTTTTAGGCGCCCTACATTGTACTAACGTTCTTTTCGAGTTGCTAATGTGGCATAAAGAGTGGTAAGATGTCTTAAGTTCTCGTACGTTGTTCAAAGGACTCGTACGAACTCATTAGGTTTATTATGGAGTTTTAAGATTTCGTACGGTATTGTAAGGTTTTGTTAGGATTCGTAAGACGTCCAATGTTTTACTAATGTGCTTTTCAAGGTGCTAATATGAATACAGAGTCGTTAGAAATCTTATGTTGCCGTACGGCGTTCAAAGGACTCGAACGAATTCATTAGGTTTATTATGGAGTTTTAAAGTTTCGTATGGTGATGTATGGTGTTCTTAGGAGTTGTAAGGCGTCCTACATTATTCTAACGTGCTTTTCCTTTTGCTAATGTAGCAAACTAAGCCGTAACATCTCCTGAGTTGTTATATGATGATCAAAGGACCTGGACGAATTCGTTAGGTTTAGTATGGAATTTTAAGGATTCTTACGGTGTTGTAAGGTGTTGTTTGGAGTTTTAATGTGTCCTACGTTATACTAGCGTGCTTTTCATGGTGCTAATATGGCATACAAAATCATAAGATGTCCAAACTTGTAGTACGATGTTCAAAGGACTCGGAAGAATTCATTAGGTGTATTATGGAGTTTTAAGGTTTCATACGGTGATGTAAGGTGTTCATAGGAGTTGTAAGGCGCCCTACATTGTACTAACGTTTTTTTCGAGTTGCTAATGTGGCATAAAGAGTCGTAAGATGTCCTAAGTTTTCGTACGATGTTTAAAGGACTCGTACGAACTCATTAGGTTTATTATGGAGTTTTAAGGTTTCGTACGGTGTTGTAAGGTGTTGTTAGGAGTCGTAAGGCCTCCAATATAATTCTAACGTGCTTTTCATGGTGCTAATATAGAATACAGAGTCGTTAGATATCTTAAGTTGTCGTACGACGTTCAAAGGACTCGGACGAAATCATTAGGTTTATTATGGAGTTTTAAAGTTTCGTACGGTGATGTATGGTGTTCTTAGGAGTTGTAACGCGTCCTACATTATTCTAACTTGCTTTTCTTGTTGCTAATGTAGCAAACTGAGCCGTAACATCTTCTGAGTTGTCATATGATGTTCAAAGGACCTGGACGAATTCATTAGGTTTAGTATGGAATTTTAAGGATTCTTACGCTGTTGTAAGGTGTCGTTTGGAGTTTTAAGGTGTACTACGTTATACTAGCGTGCTTTTCAGGGTGCTAATATGGCATTCAAAATCATAAGATGCCCAAACTTGTCATACGATGTTCAAAGGACTCGGACGAATTCATTAGGTGTATTATTGAGTTTTAAGGTTTCGTACGGTGATGTAAGGTGTTCATATGAGTTTTAAGGCGCCCAACATTGTACTAACGTTCTTTTCGAGTTGCTAATGTGGCATAAAGAGTCGTAAGATGTCCTAAGTTCTCGTACGATGTTCAAAGGACTCGTACGAACTCATTAGGTTTATTATGGAGTTTTAAGGTTTCGTACGGTGTTGTAAGGTGTTGTTAGGAGTCGTAAGGCGTCCAATGTTATTCTAACATGCTTTTCAAGGTGCAAATATAGAATACAGAGTTGTTAGATATCTTAAGTTGCCGTACGACGTTCAAAGGACTCGGATGAATTCATTAGGTTTATTATGGAGTTTTAAAGTTTCGTACGGTGATGTATGGTGCTCTTAGGAGTTGTAACGCATCCTACAATATTCTAACGTGCTTTTCTTGTTGCTAATGTAGCAAACTGAGCCGTAACATCTCCTGAGTTGTCATATGATGTTCAAAGGACCTGGACGAATTCATTAGGTTTAGTATGGAATTTTAAGGATTCTTACGGTGTTGTAAGGTGTCGTTTGGAGTTTTAAGGTGTCCTACGTTATACGAGCGTGCTTTTCATGGTGCTAACATGGCATTCAAAATCATAAGATGCCCAAACTTGTCGTACGATGTTCAAAGGACTCGGACGAATTCATTAGGTGTATTATGGAGTTTTAATGTTTAGTACGGTGATGTAAGGTGTTCATAGGAGTTTTTAGGCGCCCTACATTGTACTAACGTTCTTTTCGAGTTGCTAATGTGGCATAAAGAGTGGTAAGATGTCTTAAGTTCTCGTACGTTGTTCAAAGGACTCGTACGAACTCATTAGGTTTATTATGGAGTTTTAAGATTTCGTACGGTATTGTAAGGTTTTGTTAGGATTCGTAAGACGTCCAATGTTTTACTAATGTGCTTTTCAAGGTGCTAATATGAATACAGAGTCGTTAGAAATCTTATGTTGCCGTACGGCGTTCAAAGGACTCGAACGAATTCATTAGGTTTATTATGGAGTTTTAAAGTTTCGTATGGTGATGTATGGTGTTCTTAGGAGTTGTAAGGCGTCCTACATTATTCTAACGTGCTTTTCCTTTTGCTAATGTAGCAAACTAAGCCGTAACATCTCCTGAGTTGTTATATGATGATCAAAGGACCTGGACGAATTCGTTAGGTTTAGTATGGAATTTTAAGGATTCTTACGGTGTTGTAAGGTGTTGTTTGGAGTTTTAATGTGTCCTACGTTATACTAGCGTGCTTTTCATGGTGCTAATATGGCATACAAAATCATAAGATGTCCAAACTTGTAGTACGATGTTCAAAGGACTCGGAAGAATTCATTAGGTGTATTATGGAGTTTTAAGGTTTCATACGGTGATGTAAGGTGTTCATAGGAGTTGTAAGGCGCCCTACATTGTACTAACGTTTTTTTCGAGTTGCTAATGTGGCATAAAGAGTCGTAAGATGTCCTAAGTTTTCGTACGATGTTCAAAGGACTCGTATGAACTCATTAAGTTTATTATGGAGTTTTAAGGTTTCGTACGGTGTTGTAAGGTGTTTTTAGGAGTCGTAAGGCATCCAATGTTATTCTAACGTGCTTTTCATGGTGCTAATATAGAATACAGAGTCGTTAGATATCTTAAGTTGTTGTATGACGTTCAAAGGACTCGAACGAGTTCATTAGGTTTATTATGGAGTTTTAAAGTTTCGTACGGTGATGTATGGTGTTCTTAGGAGTTGTAAGGCGTCCTACATTATTCTAACGTGCTTTTCCTTTTGCTAATGTAGCAAACTAAGCCGTAACATCTCCTGAGTTGTCATATGATGATCAAAGGACCTGGACGAATTCGTTAGGTTTAGTATGGAATTTTAAGGATTCTTACGGTGTTGTAAGGTGTTTAATTGGAGTTTTAATGTGTCCTACGTTATACTAGCGTGCTTTTCATGGTGGTAATATGGCATACAAAATCATAAGATGTCCAAACTTGTCGTACGATGTTCAAAGGACTCGGAAGACTTCATTAGGTGTATTATGAAGTTTTAAGGTTTCATACGGTGATGTAAGGTGTTCATAGGGGTTGTAAGGAGCCCTACATTGTACTAACGTTTTTTTCGAGTTGCTAATGTGGCATAAAGAGTCGTAAGATGTCCTAAGTTTTCGTACGATGTTTAAAGGACTCGTACGAACTCATTAGGTTTATTATGGAGTTTTAAGGTTTCGTACGGTGTTGTAAGGTGTTGTTAGGAGTCGTAAGGCGTCCAATGTTATTCTAACATGCTTTTCAAGGTGCAAATATAGAATACAGAGTCGTTAGATATCTTAAGTTGCCGTACGACGTTCAAAGGACTCGGATGAATTCATTAGGTTTATTATGGAGTTTTAAAGTTTCGTACGGTGATGTATGGTGCTCTTAGGAGTTGTAACGCATCCTACAATATTCTAACGTGCTTTTCTTGTTGCTAATGTAGCAAACTGAGCCGTAACATCTCCTGAGTTGTCATATGATGTTCAAAGGACCTGGACGAATTCATTAGGTTTAGTATGGAATTTTAAGGATTCTTACGGTGTTGTAAGGTGTCGTTTGGAGTTTTAAGGTGTCCTACGTTATACGAGCGTGCTTTTCATGGTGCTAACATGGCATTCAAAATCATAAGATGCCCAAACTTGTCGTACGATGTTCAAAGGACTCGGACGAATTCATTAGGTGTATTATGGAGTTTTAATGTTTAGTACGGTGATGTAAGGTGTTCATAGGAGTTTTTAGGCGCCCTACATTGTACTAACGTTCTTTTCGAGTTGCTAATGTGGCATAAAGAGTGGTAAGATGTCCTAAGTTCTCGTACGTTGTTCAAAGGACTCGTACGAACTCATTAGGTTTATTATGGAGTTTTAAGATTTCGTACGGTATTGTAAGGTGTTGTTAGGATTCGTAAGACGTCCAATGTTTTACTAATGTGCGTTTCAAGGTGCTAATATGAATACAGAGTCGTTAGAAATCTTATGTTGCCGTACGGCGTTCAAAGGACTCGGACGAATTCATTAGGTTTATTATGGAGTTTTAAAGTTTCGTATGGTGATGTATGGTGTTCTTAGGAGTTGTAAGGTGTCCTACATTATTCTAACGTGCTTTTCCTTTTGTTAATGTAGCAAACTAAGCCGTAACATCTCCTGAGTTGTTATATGATGATCAAAGGACCTGGACGAATTCGTTAGGTTTAGTATGGAATTTTAAGGATTCTTACGGTGTTGTAAGGTGTTGTTTGGAGTTTTAATGTGTCCTACGTTATACTAGCGTGCTTTTCATGTGCTAATATGGCATACAAAATCATAAGATGTCCAAACTTGTCGTACGATGTTCAAAGGACTCGGAAGAATTCATTAGGTGTATTATGGAGTTTTAAGGTTTCATACGGTGATGTAAGGTGTTCATAGGAGTTGTAAGGCGCCCTACATTGTACTAACATTTTTTTCGAGTTGCTAATGTGGCATAAAGAGTCGTAAGATGTCCTAAGTTTTCGTACGATGTTCAAAGGACTCGTATGAACTCATTAGGTTTACTATGGAGTTTTAAGGTTTCGTACGGTGTTGTAAGGTGTTTTTAGGAGTCGTAAGGCATCCAATGTTATTCTAACGTGCTTTTCAAGGTGCTAATATAGAATACAGAGTCGTTAGATATCTTAAGTTGTTGTATGACGTTCAAAGGACTCGAACGAATTCATTAGGTTTATTATGGAGTTTTAAAGTTTCGTACGGTGATGTATGGTGTTCTTAGGAGTTGTAAGGCGTCCTACATTATTCTAACGTGCTTTTCCTTTTGCTAATGTAGCAAACTAAGCCGTAACATCTCCTGAGTTGTCATATGATGATCAAAGGACCTGGACGAATTCGTTAGGTTTAGTATGGAATTTTAAGGATTCTTACGGTGTTGTAAGGTGTTTAATTGGAGTTTTAATGTGTCCTACGTTATATTAGCGTGCTTTTCATGGTGGTAATATGGCATACAAAATCATAAGATGTCCAAACTTGTCGTACGATGTTCAAAGGACTCGGAAGAATTCATTAGGTGTATTATGAAGTTTTAAGGTTTCATACGGTGATGTAAGGTGTTCATAGGAGTTGTAAGGAGCCCTACATTGTACTAACATTTTTTTCGAGTTGCTAATGTGGCATAAAGAGTCGTAAGATGTCCTAAGTTTTCGTACGATGTTTAAAGGACTCGTACGAACTCATTAGGTTTATTATGGAGTTTTAAGGTTTCGTACGGTGTTGTAAGGTGTTGTTAGGAGTCGTAAGGCCTCCAATATAATTCTAACGTGCTTTTCATGGTGCTAATATAGAATACAGAGTCGTTAGATATCTTAAGTTGCCGTACGACGTTCAAAGGACTCGGACGAAATCATTAGGTTTATTATGGAGTTTTAAAGTTTCGTACGGTGATGTATGGTGTTCTTAGGAGTTGTAACGCGTCCTACATTATTCTAACTTGCTTTTCTTGTTGCTAATGTAGCAAACTGAGCCGTAACATCTTCTGAGTTGTCATATGATGTTCAAAGGACCTGGACGAATTCATTAGGTTTAGTATGGAATTTTAAGGATTCTTACGGTGTTGTAAGGTGTCGTTTGGAGTTTTAAGGTGTACTACGTTATACTAGCGTGCTTTTCAGGGTGCTAATATGGCATTCAAAATCATAAGATGCCCAAACTTGTCATACGATGTTCAAAGGACTCGGACGAATTCATTAGGTGTATTATTGAGTTTTAAGGTTTCGTACGGTGATGTAAGGTGTTCATAGGAGTTGTAAGGCGCCCTACATTGTACTAACGTTCTTTTCGAGTTGCTAATGTGGCATAAAGAGTCGTAAGATGTCCTAAGTTCTCGTACGATGTTCAAAGGACTCGTACGAACTCATTAGGTTTATTATGGAGTTTTAAGGTTTCGTACGGTGTTGTAAGGTGTTGTTAGGAGTCGTAAGGCGTCCAATGTTATTCTAACATGCTTTTCAAGGTGCAAATATAGAATACAGAGTCGTTAGATATCTTAAGTTGCCGTACGACGTTCAAAGGACTCGGATGAATTCATTAGGTTTATTATGGAGTTTTAAAGTTTCGTACGGTGATGTATGGTGCTCTTAGGAGTTGTAACGCATCCTACAATATTCTAACGTGCTTTTCTTGTTGCTAATGTAGCAAACTGAGCCGTAACATCTCCTGAGTTGTCATATGATGTTCAAAGGACCTGGACGAATTCATTAGGTTTAGTATGGAATTTTAAGGATTCTTACGGTGTTGTAAGGTGTCGTTTGGAGTTTTAAGGTGTCCTACGTTATACGAGCGTGCTTTTCATGGTGCTAATATGGCATTCAAAATCATAAGATGCCCAAACTTGTCATACGATGTTCAAAGGACTCGGACGAATTCATTAGGTGTATTATGGAGTTTTAAGGTTTCGTACGGTGATGTAAGGTGTTCATAGGAGTTGTAAGGCGCCCTACATTGTACTAACGTTCTTTTCGAGTTGCTAATGTGGCATAAAGAGTCGTAAGATGTCCTAAGTTCTCGTATGATGTTCAAAGGACTCGTACGAACTCATTAGGTTTATTATGGAGTTTTAAGGTTCCGTACGGTGTTGTATGGTGTTGTTAGGAGTCGTAAGGCGTCCAATGTTATTCTAACATGCTTTTCAAGGAGCAAATATAGAATACAGAGTTGTTAGATATCTTAAGTTGTCGTACGACGTTCAAAGGACTCGGATGAATTCATTAGGTTTATTATGGAGTTTTAAAGTTTCGTACGGTGATGTATGGTGCTCTTAGGAGTTGTAACGCTTGTCGTACGACGTTCAAAGGACTCGGACGAATTCATTAGGTTTATTATGGAGTTTTAAAGTTTCGTACGGTGATGTATGGTGTTCTTAGGAGTTGTAAGGCGTCCTACATTATTCTAACGTGCATTTCCTTTTGCTAATGTAGCAAACTAAGCCGTAACATCTCCTGAGTTGTCATATGATGTTCAAAGGACCTGGACGAATTCATTAGGTTTAGTATGGAATTTTAATGATTCTTACGGTGTTGTAAGGTGTTGTTTGGAGTTTTAAGGTGACCTACATTATACTAGCGTGCTTTTCATGGTGCTAATATGGCATACAAAATCATAAGATGCCCAAACTTGTCGTACGATGTTCAAAGGACTCGGACGAATTCATTAGGTGTATTATGGAGTTTTAAGGTTTCGTACGGTGATGTAAGGTGTTCATAGGAGTTGTAAGGCGCCCTACATTGTACTAACGTTCTTTTCGAGTTGCTAATGTGGCATAAAGAGTCATAAGTTGTCCTAAGTTCTCGTACGATGTTCAAAGGACTCGTACGAACTCATTAGGTTTGTTATGGTGTTTTAAGGTGTCGTGCGGTGTTGTAAGGTGTTTTTAGGAGTCGTAAGGCATCCAATGTTATTCTAACGTGCTTTTCAAGGTGCTAATATAGAATACAGAGTCGTTAGATATCTTAAGTTGTCGTACGACGTTCAAAGGACTCGGACGAATTCATTAGGTTTATTATGGAGTTATAAATTTTCGTACGGTGATGTATGGTGTTCTTAGGAGTTGTAATGCGTCCTACATTATTCTAACGTGCATTTCCTTTTGCTAATGTAGCAAACTGAGCCGTAACATCTCCTGAGTTGTCATATGATGTTCAAAGGACCTGGACGAATTCATTAGGTTTAGTATGGAATTTTAATGATTCTTACGGTGTTGTAAGGTATTGTTTGGAGTTTTAAGGTGACCTACGTTATACTAGCGTGCTTTTCATGGTGCTAATATGGCATACAAAATCATAAGATGCCCAAACTTGTCGTACGATGTTCAAAGGACTCGGACGAATTCATTAGGTGTATTATGGAGTTTTAAGGTTTCGTACGGTGATGTAAGGTGTTCATAGGAGTTGTAAGGCGCCCTACATTGTACTAACGTTCTTTTCGAGTTGCTAATGTGGCATAAAGAGTCATAAGTTGTCCTAAGTTCTCGTACGATGTTCAAAGGACTCGTACGAACTCATTAGGTTTGTTATGGTGTTTTAAGGTTTCGTACGGTGTTGTAAGGTGTTTTTAGGAGTCGTAAGGCATCCAATGTTATTCTAACGTGCTTTTCAAGGTGCTAATATAGAATACAGAGTCGTTAGATATCTTAAGTTGTCGTACGACGTTCAAAGGACTCGGACGAATTCATTAGGTTTATTATGGAGTTTTAAAATTTCGTACGGTGATGTATGGTGTTCTTAGGAGTTGTAATGCGTCCTACATTATTCTAACGTGCATTTCCTTTTACTAATGTAGCAAACTGAGCCGTAACATCTCCTGAGTTGTCATATGATGTTCAAAGGACCTGGACGAATTCATTAGGTTTAGTATGGAATTTTAATGATTCTTACGGTGTTGTAAGGTGTTGTTTGGAGTTTTAAGGTGACCTACGTTATACTAGCGTGCTTTTCATGGTGCTAATATGGCATACAAAATCATAAGAAGCCCAAACTTGTCGTACGATGTTTAAAGGACTCGGACAAATTCATTAGGTGTATTATGGAGTTTTAAGGTTTCGTACGGTGATGTAAGGTGTTCACAGGAGTTGTAAGGCGCCCTACATTGTACTAACGTTCTTTTCGAGTTGCTAATGTGGCATAAAGAGTCGTAAGATGTCCTAAGTTCTCGTACGATGTTCAAATTACTCGTACGAACTCATTACGTTTATTATGGAGTTTTAAGGTTTCGTACGGTGTTGTAAGGTGTTGTTAGGAGTCGTAAGGCGTCCAATGTTATTCTAACATGCTTTTCAAGGTGCTAATATGAATATAGAGTCGTTAGAAATCTTATGTTGTCGTACGGCGTTTAAAGGACTCGGACGAATTCATTAGGTTTATTATGGAGTTTTAAAGTTTCGTACGGTGATGTATGGTGTTCTTAGGAGTTGTAAGGCGTCCTACATTATTCTAACGTGCTTTTCCTATTGCTAATGTAGCAAACTAAGCCGTAACATCTCCTGAGTTGTCATATGATGTTAAAAGGACCTGGACGAATTCATTAGGTTTAGTATGGAATTTTAAGGATTCGTACGGTGTTGTAAGGTGTTGTTTGGAGTTTTAAGGTTTCCTACGTTATACTAACGTGCTTTTCATGGTGCTAATATGGCATACAAAATCTTAAGATGTCCAAACTTGTCGTACGATGTTCAAAGGACTCGGAAGAATTCATTAGGTGTATTATGGAGTTTTAAGGTTTCATACGGTGATGTAAGGTGTTCATAGGAGTTGTAAGGCGCCCTACATTGTACTAACGTTTTTTTCGAGTTGCTTATGTGGCATAAAGAGTCGTAAGATGTCCTAAGTTTTCGTACGATGTTTAAAGGACTCGTACGAACTCATTATGTTTATTATGGAGTTTTAAGGTTTCGTACGGTGTTGTAAGGTGTTGTTAGGAGTCGTAAGGCGTCCAATGTTATTCTAACGTGCTTTTCAAGGTGCTAATAAGGAATACAGAGTCGTTAGATATCTTAAGTTGCCGTACGACGTTCAAAGGACTCAGACGAATTCATTAGGTTTATTATGGAGTTTTAAATTTTCGTACGGTGATGTATGGTGTTCTTAGGAGTTGTATAGCGTCCTAGATTATTCTAACGTGCTTTTCCTATTGCTAATGTAGCAAACTAAGCCGTAACATCTCCTGAGTTGTCATATGATGTTAAAAGGACCTGGACGAATTCATTAGGTTTAGTATGGAATTTTAAGGATTCGTACGGTGTTGTAAGGTGTTGTTTGGAGTTTTAAGGTTTCCTACGTTATACTAACGTGCTTTTCATGGTGCTAATATGGCATACAAAATCTTAAGATGTCCAAACTTGTCGTACGATGTTCAAAGGACTCGGAAGAATTCATTAGGTGTATTATGGAGTTTTAAGGTTTCATACGGTGATGTAAGGTGTTCATAGGAGTTGTAAGGCGCCCTACATTGTACTAACGTTTTTTTCGAGTTGCTTATGTGGCATAAAGAGTCGTAAGATGTCCTAAGTTTTCGTACGATGTTTAAAGGACTCGTACGAACTCATTAGGTTTATTATGGAGTTTTAAGGTTTCGTACGGTGTTGTAAGGTGTTGTTAGGAGTCGTAAGGCGTCCAATGTTATTCTAACGTGCTTTTCAAGGTGCTAATATAGAATACAGAGTCGTTAGATATCTTAAGTTGTCGTACGACGTTCAAAGGACTCGGAGGAATTCATTAGGTTTATTATGGAGTTTTAAAATTTCGTACGGTGATGTATGGTGTTCTTAGGAGTTGTAATGCGTCCTACATTATTCTAACGTGCATTTCCTTTTGCTAATGTAGCAAACTGAGCCGTAACATCTCCTGAGTTGTCATATGATGTTCAAAGGACCTGGACGAATTCATTAGGTTTAGTATGGAATTTTAAGGATTCGTACGGTGTTGTAAGGTGTTGTTTGGAGTTTTAAGGTTTCCTACGTTATACTAACGTGCTTTTCATGGTGCTAATATGGCATACAAAATCTTAAGATGTCCAAACTTGTCGTACGATGTTCAAAGGACTCGGAAGAATTCATTAGGTGTATTATGGAGTTTTAAGGTTTCATACGGTGATGTAAGGTGTTCATAGGAGTTGTAAGGCGCCCTACATTGTACTAACGTTTTTTTCGAGTTGCTTATGTGGCATAAAGAGTCGTAAGATGTCCTAAGTTTTCGTACGATGTTTAAAGGACTCGTACGAACTCATTAGGTTTATTATGGAGTTTTAAGGTTTCGTACGGTGTTGTAAGGTGTTGTTAGGAGTCGTAAGGCGTCCAATGTTATTCTAACGTGCTTTTCAAGGTGCTAATATAGAATACAGAGTCGTTAGATATCTTAAGTTGTCGTACGACGTTCAAAGGACTCGGACGAATTCATTAGGTTTATTATGGAGTTTTAAATTTTCGTACGGTGATGTATGGTGTTCTTATGAGTTGTAACGCGTCCTACATTATTCTAACGTGCTTTTCTTGTTGCTAATGTAGCAAACTAAGCCGTAACATCTCCTGAGTTGTCATATGATGTTAAAAGGACCTGGAAGAATTCATTAGGTTTAGTATGGAATTTTAAGGATTCGTACGGTGTTGTAAGGTGTTGTTTGGAGTTTTAAGGTTTCCTACGTTATACTAACGTGCTTTTCATGGTGCTAATATGGCATACAAAATCTTAAGATGTCCAAACTTGTCGTACGATGTTCAAAGGACTCGGAAGAATTCATTAGGTGTATTATGGAGTTTTAAGGTTTCATACGGTGATGTAAGGTGTTCATAGGAGTTGTAAGGCGCCCTACATTGTACTAACGTTTTTTTCGAGTTGCTTATGTGGCATAAAGAGTCGTAAGATGTCCTAAGTTTTCGTACGATGTTTAAAGGACTCGTACGAACTCATTGGGTTTATTATGGAGTTTTAAGGTTTCGTACGGTGTTGTAAGGTGTTGTTAGGAGTCGTAAGGCGTCCAATGTTATTCTAACGTGCTTTTCAAGGTGCTAATATAGAATACAGAGTCGTTAGATATCTTAAGGTGCCGTACGACGTTCAAAGGACTCGGACGAATTCATTAGGTTTATTATGGAGTTTTAAATTTTCGTACGGTGATGTATGGTGTTCTTAGGAGTTGTAACGCGTCCTACATTATTCTAACGTGCTTTTCTTGTTGCTAATGTAGCAAACTAAGCCGTAACATCTCCTGAGTTGTCATATGATGTTAAAAGGACCTGGACGAATTCATTAGGTTTAGTATGGAATTTTAAGGATTCGTACGGTGTTGTAAGGTGTTGTTTGGAGTTTTAAGGTTTCCTACGTTATACTAACGTGCTTTTCATGGTGCTAATATGGCATACAAAATCTTAAGATGTCCAAACTTGTCGTACGATGTTCAAAGGACTCGGACGAATTCATTAGGTGTATTATGGAGTTTTAAGGTTTCGTACGGTGATGTAAGGTGTTCATAGGAGTTGTAAGGCGCCCTACATTGTACTAACGTTCTTTTCGAGTTGCTAATGTGGCATAAAGAGTCATAAGTTGTCCTAAGTTCTCGTACGATGTTCAAAGGACTCGTACGAACTCATTAGGTTTGTTATGGTGTTTTAAGGTGTCGTGCGGTGTTGTAAGGTGTTTTTAGGAGTCGTAAGGCATCCAATGTTATTCTAACGTGCTTTTCAAGGTGCTAATATAGAATACAGAGTCGTTAGATATCTTAAGTTGTCGTACGACGTTCAAAGGACTCGGACGAATTCATTAGGTTTATTATGGAGTTATAAATTTTCGTACGGTGATGTATGGTGTTCTTAGGAGTTGTAATGCGTCCTACATTATTCTAACGTGCATTTCCTTTTGCTAATGTAGCAAACTGAGCCGTAACATCTCCTGAGTTGTCATATGATGTTCAAAGGACCTGGACGAATTCATTAGGTTTAGTATGGAATTTTAATGATTCTTACGGTGTTGTAAGGTATTGTTTGGAGTTTTAAGGTTACCTACGTTATACTAGCGTGCTTTTCATGGTGCTAATATGGCATACAAAATCATAAGATGCCCAAACTTGTCGTACGATGTTCAAAGGACTCGTACGAATTCATTAGGTGTATTATGGAGTTTTAAGGTTTCGTACGGTGATGTAAGGTGTTCATAGGAGTTGTAAGGCGCCCTACATTGTACTAACGTTCTTTTCGAGTTGCTAATGTGGCATAAAGAGTCATAAGTTGTCCTAAGTTCTCGTACGATGTTCAAAGGACTCGTACGAACTCATTAGGTTTGTTATGGTGTTTTAAGGTTTCGTACGGTGTTGTAAGGTGTTTTTAGGAGTCGTAAGGCATCCAATGTTATTCTAACGTGCTTTTCAAGGTGCTAATATAGAATACAGAGTCATTAGATATCTTAAGTTGTCGTACGACGTTCAAAGGACTCGGACGAATTCATTAGGTTTATTATGGAGTTTTAAAATTTCGTACGGTGATGTATGGTGTTCTTAGGAGTTGTAATGCGTCCTACATTATTCTAACGTGCATTTCCTTTTGCTAATGTAGCAAACTGAGCCGTAACATCTCCTGAGTTGTCATATGATGTTCAAAGGACCTGGACGAATTCATTAGGTTTAGTATGGAATTTTAATGATTCTTACGGTGTTGTAAGGTGTTGTTTGGAGTTTTAAGGTGACCTACGTTATACTAGCGTGCTTTTCATGGTGCTAATATGGCATACAAAATCATAAGAAGCCCAAACTTGTCGTACGATGTTTAAAGGACTCGGATAAATTCATTAGGTGTATTATGGAGTTTTAAGGTTTCGTACGGTGATGTAAGGTGTTCACAGGAGTTGTAAGGCGCCCTACATTGTACTAACGTTCTTTTCGAGTTGCTAATGTGGCATAAAGAGTCGTAAGATGTCCTAAGTTCTCGTACGATGTTCAAAGGACTCGAACGAACTCATTAGGTTTATTATGGAGTTTTAAGGTTTCGTACGGTGTTGTAACGTGTTATTAGGAGTCGTAAGGCGTCCAATGTTATTCTAACATGCTTTTCAAGGTGCTAATATGAATACAGAGTCGTTAGAAATCTTATGTTGTCGTACGACGTTTAAAGGACTCGAACGAATTCATTAGGTTTATTATGGAGTTTTAAAGTTTCGTACGGTGATGTATGGTGTTCTTAGGAGTTGTAAGGCGTCCTACATTATTCTAACGTGCTTTTCCTATTGCTAATGTAGCAAACTAAGCCGTAACATCCCCTGAGTTGTCATATGATGTTAAAAGGACCTGGACGAATTCATTAGGTTTAGTATGGAATTTTAAGGATTCGTACGGTGTTGTAAGGTGTTGTTTGGAGTTTTAAGGTTTCCTACGTTATACTAACGTGCTTTTCATGGTGCTAATATGGCATACAAAATCTTAAGATGTCCAAACTTGTCGTACGATGTTCAAAGGACTCGGAAGAATTCATTAGGTGTATTATGGAGTTTTAAGGTTTCATACGGTGATGTAAGGTGTTCATAGGAGTTGTAAGGCGCCCTACATTGTACTAACGTTTTTTTCGAGTTGCTTATGTGGCATAAAGAGTCGTAATATGTCCTAAGTTTTCGTACGATGTTTAAAGGACTCGTACGAACTCATTAGGTTTATTATGGAGTTTTAAGGTTTCGTACGGTGTTGTAAGGTGTTGTTAGGAGTCGTAAGGCGTCCAATGTTATTCTAACGTGCTTTTCAAGGTGCTAATATAGAATACAGAGTCGTTAGATATCTTAAGTTGACGTACGACGTTCAAAGGACTCGGACGAATTCATTAGGTTTATTATGGAGTTTTAAATTTTCGTACGGTGATGTATGGTGTTCTTAGGAGTTGTAACGCGTCCTACATTATTCTAACGTGCTTTTCTTGTTGCTAATGTAGCAAACTAAGCCGTAACATCTCCTGAGTTGTCATATGATGTTAAAAGGACCTGGACGAATTCATTAGGTTTAGTATGAAATTTTAAGGATTCGTACGGTGTTGTAAGGTGTTGTTTGGAGTTTTAAGGTTTCCTACGTTATACTAACGTGCTTTTCATGGTGCTAATATGGCATACAAAATCTTAAGATGTCCAAACTTGTCGTACGATGTTCAAAGGACTCGGAAGAATTCATTAGGTGTATTATGGAGTTTTAAGGTTTCGTACGGTGATGTAAGGTGTTCATAGGAGTTGTAAGGTGCCCTACATTGTACTAACGTTCTTTTCGAGTTGCTAATGTGGCATAAAGAGTCATAAGTTGTCCTAAGTTCTCGTACGATGTTCAAAGGACTCGTACGAACTAATTAGGTTTGTTATGGTGTTTTAAGGTTTCGTACGGTGTTGTAAGGTGTTTTTAGGAGTCGTAAGGCATCCAATGTTATTCTAACGTGCTTTTCAAGGTGCTAATATAGAATACAGAGTCGTTAGATATCTTAAGGTGCCGTACGACGTTCAAAGGACTCGGACGAATTCATTAGGTTTATTATGGAGTTTTAAATTTTCGTACGGTGATGTATGGTGTTCTTAGGAGTTGTAACGCGTCCTACATTATTCTAACGTGCTTTTCTTGTTGCTAATGTAGCAAACTAAGCCGTAACATCTCCTGAGTTGTCATATGATGTTAAAAGGACCTGGACGAATTCATTAGGTTTAGTATGGAATTTTAAGGATTCGTACGGTGTTGTAAGGTGTTGTTTGGAGTTTTAAGGTTTCCTACGTTATACTAACGTGCTTTTCATGGTGCTAATATGGCATACAAAATCATAAGAAGCCCAAACTTGTCGTACGATGTTCAAAGGACTCGGACGAATTCATTAGGTGTATTATGGAGTTTTAATGTTTCGTACGGTGATGTAAGGTGTTCATAGGAGTTGTAAGGCGCCCTACATTGTACTAAAGTTCTTTTCGAGTTGCTAATGTGGCATAAAGAGTGGTAAGATGTCCTAAGTTCTCGTACGTTGTTCAAAGGACTCGTACGAACTCATTAGGTTTATTATGGAGTTTTAATATTTCGTACGGTATTATAAGGTGTTGTTAGGAGTCGTAAGGCGTCTAATTTTTTACTAACGTGCTTTTCAAGGTGCTAATATGAATACAGAGTCGATAGAAATCTTATGTTGTCGTACGGCGTTCAAAGGACTCGGACGAATTCATTACGTTTATTATGGAGTTTTAAAGTTTCGTACTGTGATGTATGGTGTTCTTAGGAGTTGTAAGGCGTCCTACATTATTCTAACGTGCTTTTCCTTTTGCTAATGTAGCAAACTTAGCCGTAACATCTCCTGAGTTGTCATATGATGTTAAAAGGACCTGGTCGAATTCATTAGGTTTAGTATGGAATTTTAAGGATTCGTACGGTGTTGTAAGGTGTTGTTTGGAGTTTTAAGGTTTCCTACGTTATACTAACGTGCTTTTCATGGTGCTAATTTGGCATACAAAATCTTAAGATGTCCAAACTTGTCGTACGATGTTCAAAGGACTCGGAAGAATTCATTAGGTGTATTATGGAGTTTTAAGGTTTCATACGGTGATGTAAGGTGTTCATAGGAGTTGTAAGGCGCCCTACATTATACTAACGTTTTTTACGAGTTGCTAATGTGGCATAAAGAGTCGTAAGATGTCCTAAGTTTTCGTACGATGTTTAAAGGACTCGTACGAACTCATTAGGTTTATTATGGAGTTTTAAGGTTTCGTACGGTGTTGTAAGGTGTTGTTAGGAGTCGTAAGGCGTCCAATGTTATTCTAACGTGCTTTTCAAGGTGCTAATATAGAATACAGAGTCATTAGATATCTTAAGTTGTCGTACGACGTTCAAAGGACTCGGACGAATTCATTAGGTTTATTATGGAGTTTTAAAATTTCGTACGGTGATGTATGGTGTTCTTAGGAGTTGTAATGCGTCCTACATTATTCTAACGTGCATTTCCTTTTGCTAATGTAGCAAACTGAGCCGTAACATCTCCTGAGTTGTCATATGATGTTCAAAGGACCTGGACGAATTCATTAGGTTTAGTATGGAATTTTAATGATTCTTACGGTGTTGTAAGGTGTTGTTTGGAGTTTTAAGGTGACCTACGTTATACTAGCGTGCTTTTCATGGTGCTAATATGGCATACAAAATCATAAGAAGCCCAAACTTGTCGTACGATGTTTAAAGGACTCGGATAAATTCATTAGGTGTATTATGGAGTTTTAAGGTTTCGTACGGTGATGTAAGGTGTTCACAGGAGTTGTAAGGCGCCCTACATTGTACTAACGTTCTTTTCGAGTTGCTAATGTGGCATAAAGAGTCGTAAGATGTCCTAAGTTCTCGTACGATGTTCAAAGGACTCGAACGAACTCATTAGGTTTATTATGGAGTTTTAAGGTTTCGTACGGTGTTGTAACGTGTTATTAGGAGTCGTAAGGCGTCCAATGTTATTCTAACATGCTTTTCAAGGTGCTAATATGAATACAGAGTCGTTAGAAATCTTATGTTGTCGTACGGCGTTTAAAGGACTCGAACGAATTCATTAGGTTTATTATGGAGTTTTAAAGTTTCGTACGGTGATGTATGGTGTTCTTAGGAGTTGTAAGGCGTCCTACATTATTCTAACGTGCTTTTCCTATTGCTAATGTAGCAAACTAAGCCGTAACATCCCCTGAGTTGTCATATGATGTTAAAAGGACCTGGACGAATTCATTAGGTTTAGTATGGAATTTTAAGGATTCGTACGGTGTTGTAAGGTGTTGTTTGGAGTTTTAAGGTTTCCTACGTTATACTAACGTGCTTTTCATGGTGCTAATATGGCATACAAAATCTTAAGATGTCCAAACTTGTCGTACGATGTTCAAAGGACTCGGAAGAATTCATTAGGTGTATTATGGAGTTTTAAGGTTTCATACGGTGATGTAAGGTGTTCATAGGAGTTGTAAGGCGCCCTACATTGTACTAACGTTTTTTTCGAGTTGCTTATGTGGCATAAAGAGTCGTAATATGTCCTAAGTTTTCGTACGATGTTTAAAGGACTCGTACGAACTCATTAGGTTTATTATGGAGTTTTAAGGTTTCGTACGGTGTTGTAAGGTGTTGTTAGGAGTCGTAAGGCGTCCAATGTTATTCTAACGTGCTTTTCAAGGTGCTAATATAGAATACAGAGTCGTTAGATATCTTAAGTTGACGTACGACGTTCAAAGGACTCGGACGAATTCATTAGGTTTATTATGGAGTTTTAAATTTTCGTACGGTGATGTGTGGTGTTCTTAGGAGTTGTAACGCGTCCTACATTATTCTAACGTGCTTTTCTTGTTGCTAATGTAGCAAACTAAGCCGTAACATCTCCTGAGTTGTCATATGATGTTAAAAGGACCTGGACGAATTCATTAGGTTTAGTATGAAATTTTAAGGATTCGTACGGTGTTGTAAGGTGTTGTTTGGAGTTTTAAGGTTTCCTACGTTATACTAACGTGCTTTTCATGGTGCTAATATGGCATACAAAATCTTAAGATGTCCAAACTTGTCGTACGATGTTCAAAGGACTCGGAAGAATTCATTAGGTGTATTATGGAGTTTTAAGGTTTCGTACGGTGATGTAAGGTGTTCATAGGAGTTGTAAGGCGCCCTACATTGTACTAACGTTCTTTTCGAGTTGCTAATGTGGCATAAAGAGTCATAAGTTGTCCTAAGTTCTCGTACGATGTTCAAAGGACTCGTACGAACTAATTAGGTTTGTTATGGTGTTTTAAGGTTTCGTACGGTGTTGTAAGGTGTTTTTAGGAGTCGTAAGGCATCCAATGTTATTCTAACGTGCTTTTCAAGGTGCTAATATAGAATACACAGTCGTTAGATATCTTAAGTTGTCGTACGACGTTCAAAGGACTCGGACGAATTCATTAGGTTTATTATGGAGTTTTAAAATTTTGTACGGTGATGTATGGTGTTCTTAGGAGTTGTAATGCGTCCTACATTATTCTAACGTGCTTTTCTTGTTGCTAATGTAGCAAACTGAGCCGTAACATCTCCTGAGTTGTCATATGATGTTCAAAGGACCTGGACGAATTCATTAGGTTTAGTATGGAATTTTAATGATTCTTACGGTGTTGTAAGGTGTTGTTTGGAGTTTTAAGGTGACCTACGTTATACTAGCATGCTTTTCATGGTGCTAATATGGCATACAAAATCATAAGAAGCCCAAACTTGTCGTACGATGTTCAAAGGACTCGGACGAATTCATTAGGTGTATTATGGAGTTTTAATGTTTCGTACGGTGATGTAAGGTGTTCATAGGAGTTGTAAGGCGCCCTACATTGTACTAAAGTTCTTTTCGAGTTGCTAATGTGGCATAAAGAGTGGTAAGATGTCCTAAGTTCTCGTACGTTGTTCAAAGGACTCGTACGAACTCATTAGGTTTATTATGGAGTTTTAATATTTCGTACGGTATTATAAGGTGTTGTTAGGAGTCGTAAGGCGTCTAATTTTTTACTAACGTGCTTTTCAAGGTGCTAATATGAATACAGAGTCGATAGAAATCTTATGTTGTCGTACGGCGTTCAAAGGACTCGGACGAATTCATTACGTTTATTATGGAGTTTTAAAGTTTCGTACTGTGATGTATGGTGTTCTTAGGAGTTGTAAGGCGTCCTACATTATTCTAACGTGCTTTTCCTTTTGCTAATGTAGCAAACTTAGCCGTAACATCTCCTGAGTTGTCATATGATGTTAAAAGGACCTGGTCGAATTCATTAGGTTTAGTATGGAATTTTAAGGATTCGTACGGTGTTGTAAGGTGTTGTTTGGAGTTTTAAGGTTTCCTACGTTATACTAACGTGCTTTTCATGGTGCTAATTTGGCATACAAAATCTTAAGATGTCCAAACTTGTCGTACGATGTTCAAAGGACTCGGAAGAATTCATTAGGTGTATTATGGAGTTTTAAGGTTTCATACGGTGATGTAAGGTGTTCATAGGAGTTGTAAGGCGCCCTACATTATACTAACGTTTTTTACGAGTTGCTAATGTGGCATAAAGAGTCGTAAGATGTCCTAAGTTTTCGTACGATGTTTAAAGGACTCGTACGAACTCATTAGGTTTATTATGGAGTTTTAAGGTTTCGTACGGTGTTGTAAGGTGTTGTTAGGAGTCGTAAGGCGTCCAATGTTATTCTAACGTGCTTTTCAAGGTGCTAATATAGAATACAGAGTCGTTAGATATCTTAAGTTGCCGGACGACGTTCAAAGGACTCAGATGAATTCATTAGGTTTATTATGGAGTTTTAAAGTTTCGTACGGTGATGTATGGTGCTCTTAGGAGTTGTAACGTTTGTCGTACGACGTTCAAAGGACTCGGACGAATTCATTAGGTTTATTATGGACTTTTAAAGTTTCGTACGGTGATGTATGGTGTTCTTAGGAGTTGTAAGGCGTCCTACATTATTCTAACGTGATTTTCCTTTTGCTAATGTAGCAAACTGAGCCGTAACATCTCCTGAGTTGTCATATGATGTTCAAAGGACCTGGACGAATTCATTAGGTTTAGTATGGAATTTTAATGATTCTTACGGTGTTGTAAGGTGTTGTTTGGAGTTTTAAGGTGACCTACGTTATACTAGCGTGCTTTTCATGGTGCTAATATGGCATACAAAATCATAAGATGCCCAAACTTGTCGTACGATGTTCAAAGGACTCGGACGAATTCATTAGGTGTATTATGGAGTTTTAAGGTTTCGTACGGTGATGTAAGGTGTTCATAGGAGTTGTAAGGCACCCTACATTGTACTAACATTCTTTTCGAGTTGCTAATGTGGCATAAAGAGTCGTAAGTTGTCCTAAGATCTCGTACGATGTTCAAAGGACTCGTACGAACTCATTAAGTTTGTTATGGAGTTTTAAGGTTTCGTAAGGTGTTGTAAGGTGTTTTTAGGAGTCGTAAGGCGTCCAATGTTATTCTAACGTGCTTTTCAAGGTGCTAATATAGAATACAGAGTCATTAGATATCTTAAGTTGTTGTACGACGTTCAAAGGACTCGGACGAATTCATTAGGTTTATTATGGAGTTTTAAAATTTCGTACGGTGATGTATGGTGTTCTTAGGAGTTGTAATGCGTCCTACATTATTCTAACGTGCTTTTCCTTTTGCTAATGTAGCAAACTGAGCCGTAACATCTCCTGAGTTGTCATATGATGTTCAAAGGACCTGGACGAATTCATTAGGTTTAGTATGGAATTTTAAGGATTCTTACCGTGTTGTAAGGTGTCGTTTGGAGTTTTAAGGTGTCCTACGTTATACGAGCGTGCTTTTCATGGTGCTAATATGGCATTCAAAATCATAAGATGCCCAAACTTGTCGTACGATGTTCAAAGGACTCGGACGAATTCATTAGGTGTATTATGGAGTTTAAATGTTTCGTACGGTGATGTAAGGTGTTCATAGGAGTTGTAAGGCGCCCTACATTGTACTAAAGTTCTTTTCGAGTTGCTAATGTGGCATAAAGAGTGGTAAGATGTCCTAAGTTCTCGTACGTTGTTCAAAGGACTCGTACAAACTCATTAGGTTTATTATGGAGTTTTAATATTTCGTACGGTATTGTAAGGTGTTGTTAGGAGTCGTAAGGCGTCCAATGTTTTACTAACGTGCTTTTCAAGGTGCTAATATGCATACAGAGTCGTTAGAAATCTTATGTTGTCGTACGGCGTTCAAAGGACTCAGACGAATTCATTAGGTTTATTATGGAGTTTTAAAGTTTCGTACGGTGATGTATGGTTTTCTTAGGAGTTGTAAGGCGTCCTACATTATTCTAACGTGCTTTTCCTTTTGCTAATGTAGCACACTAAGCCGTAACATCTCCTGAGTTGTCATATGATGTTAAAAGGACCTGGACGAATTCATTAGGTTTAGTATGGAATTTTAAGGATTCGTACGGTGTTGTAAGGTGTTGTTTGGAGTTTTAAGGTTTCCTACGTTATACTAACGTGCTTTTCATGGTGCTAATATGGCATACAAAATCTTAAGATGTCCAAACTTGTCGTACGATGTTCAAAGGACTCGGAAGAATTCATTAGGTGTATTATGGAGTTTTAAGGTTTCATACGGTGATGTAAGGTGTTCATAGGAGTTGTAAGGCGCCCTACATTATACTAACGTTTTTTACGAGTTGCTAATGTGGCATAAAGAGTCGTAAGATGTCCTAAGTTTTCGTACGATGTTTAAAGGACTCGTACGAACTCATTAGGTTTATTATGGAGTTTTAAGGTTTCGTACGGTGTTGTAAGGTGTTGTTAGGAGTCGTAAGGCGTCCAATGTTATTCTAACGTGCTTTTCAAGGTGCTAATATAGAATACAGAGTCGTTAGATATCTTAAGTTGCCGGACGACGTTCAAAGGACTCAGATGAATTCATTAGGTTTATTATGGAGTTTTAAAGTTTCGTACGGTGATGTATGGTGCTCTTAGGAGTTGTAACGCTTGTCGTACGACGTTCAAAGGACTCGGACGAATTCATTAGGTTTATTATGGACTTTTAAAGTTTCGTACGGTGATGTATGGTGTTCTTAGGAGTTGTAAGGCGTCCTACATTATTCTAACGTGATTTTCCTTTTGCTAATGTAGCAAACTGAGCCGTAACATCTCCTGAGTTGTCATATGATGTTCAAAGGACCTGGACGAATTCATTAGGTTTAGTATGGAATTTTAATGATTCTTACGGTGTTGTAAGGTGTTGTTTGGAGTTTTAAGGTGACCTACGTTATACTAGCGTGCTTTTCATGGTGCTAATATGGCATACAAAATCATAAGATGCCCAAACTTGTCGTACGATGTTCAAAGGACTCGGACGAATTCATTAGGTGTATTATGGAGTTTTAAGGTTTCGTACGGTGATGTAAGGTGTTCATAGGAGTTGTAAGGCACCCTACATTGTACTAACATTCTTTTCGAGTTGCTAATGTGGCATAAAGAGTCGTAAGTTGTCCTAAGATCTCGTACGATGTTCAAAGGACTCGTACGAACTCATTAAGTTTGTTATGGAGTTTTAAGGTTTCGTAAGGTGTTGTAAGGTGTTTTTAGGAGTCGTAAGGCGTCCAACGTTCAAAGGACTCGGATGAATTCATTAGGTTTATTATGGAGTTTTAAAGTTTCGTACGGTGATGTATGGTGCTCTTAGGAGTTGTAACGCTTGTCGTACGACGTTCAAAGGACTCAGACGAATTCATTAGGTTTATTATGGACTTTTAAAGTTTCGTACGGTGATGTATGGTGTTCTTAGGAGTTGTAAGGCGTCCTACATTATTCTAACGTGATTTTCCTTTTGCTAATGTAGCAAACTGAGCCGTAACATCTCCTGAGTTGTCCTAAGGTTTAGTATGGAATTTTAATGATTCTTACGGTGTTGTAAGGTGTTGTTTGGAGTTTTAAGGTGACCTACGTTATACTAGCGTGCTTTTCATGGTGCTAATATGGCATACAAAATCATAAGATGCCCAAACTTGTCGTACGATGTTCAAAGGACTCGGACGAATTCATTAGGTGTATTATGGAGTTTAAATGTTTCGTACGGTGATGTAAGGTGTTCATAGGAGTTGTAAGGCGCCCTACATTGTACTAAAGTTCTTTTCGAGTTGCTAATGTGGCATAAAGAGTCGTAAGTTGTCCTAAGATCTCGTACGATGTTCAAAGGACTCGTACGAACTCATTAAGTTTGTTATGGAGTTTTAAGGTTTCGTAAGGTGTTGTAAGGTGTTTTTAGGAGTCGTAAGGCGTCCAATGTTATTCTAACATGCTTTTCAAGGTGCTAATATAGAATACAGAGTCATTAGATATCTTAAGTTGTTGTACGACGTTCAAAGGACTCGGACGAATTCATTAGGTTTATTATGGAGTTTTAAAATTTCGTACGGTGATGTATGGTGTTCTTAGGAGTTGTAATGCGTCCTACATTATTCTAACGTGCTTTTCCTTTTGCTAATGTAGCAAACTGAGCCGTAACATCTCCTGAGTTGTCATATGATGTTCAAAGGACCTGGACGAATTCATTAGGTTTAGTATGGAATTTTAAGGATTCTTACGGTGTTGTAAGGTGTCGTTTGGAGTTTTAAGGTGTCCTACGTTATACAAGCGTGCTTTTCATGGTGCTAATATGGCATTCAAAATCATAAGATGCCCAAACTTGTCGTACGATGTTCAAAGGACTCGGACGAATTCATTAGGTGTATTATGGAGTTTAAATGTTTCGTACGGTGATGTAAGGTGTTCATAGGAGTTGTAAGGCGCCCTACATTGTACTAAAGTTCTTTTCGAGTTGCTAATGTGGCATAAAGAGTGGTAAGATGTCCTAAGTTCTCGTACGTTGTTCAAAGGACTCGTACAAACTCATTAGGTTTATTATGGAGTTTTAATATTTCGTACGGTATTGTAAGGTGTTGTTAGGAGTCGTAAGGCGTCCAATGTTTTACTAACGTGCTTTTCAAGGTGCTAATATGAATACAGAGTCGTTAGAAATCTTATGTTGTCGTACGGCGTTCAAAGGACTCGGACGAATTCATTAGGTTTATTATGGAGTTTTAAAGTTTCGTACGGTGATGTATGGTTTTCTTAGGAGTTGTAAGGCGTCCTACGTTATTCTAACGTGCTTTTCCTTTTGCTAATGTAGCAAACTGAGCCGTAACATCTCCTGAGTTGTCATATGATGTTCAAAGGACCTGGACGAATTCATTAGGTTTAGTATGGAATTTTAAGGATTCGTACGGTGTTGTAAGGTGTTGTTTGGAGTTTTAAGGTTTCCTACGTTATACTAACGTGCTTTTCATGGTGCTAATATGGCATACAAAATCTTAAGATGTCCAAACTTGTCGTACGATGTTCAAAGGACTCGGAAGAATTCATTAGGTGTATTATGGAGTTTTAAGGTTTCATACGGTGATGTAAGGTGTTCATAGGAGTTGTAAGGCACCCTACATTGTACTAACGTTTTTTTCGAGTTGCTAATGTGGCATAAAGAGTCGTAAGATGTCCTAAGTTTTCGTACGATGTTTAAAGGACTCGTACGAACTCATTAGGTTTATTATGGAGTTTTAAGGTTTCGTACGGTGTTGTAAGGTGTTGTTAGGAGTCGTAAGGCGTCCAATGTTATTCTAAGGTGCTTTTCAAGGTGCTAATATAGAATACAGAGTCGTTAGATATCTTAAGTTGCCGTACGACGTTCAAAGGACTCGGATGAATTCATTAGGTTTATTATGGAGTTTTAAAGTTTCGTACGGTGATGTATGGTGCTCTTAGGAGTTGTAACGCTTGTCGTACGACGTTCAAAGGACTCGGACGAATTCATTAGGTTTATTATGGACTTTTAAAGTTTCGTACGGTGATGTATGGTGTTCTTAGGAGTTGTAAGGCGTCCTACATTATTCTAACGTGATTTTCCTTTTGCTAATGTAGCAAACTGAGCTGTAACATCTCCTGAGTTGTCATATGATGTTCAAAGGACCTGGACGAATTCATTAGGTTTAGTATGGAATTTTAATAATTCTTACGGTGTTGTAAGGTGTTGTTTGGAGTTTTAAGGTGACCTACGTTATACTAGCGTGCTTTTCATGGTGCTAATATGGCATTCAAAATCATTAGATGCCCAAACTTGTTGTACGATGTTCAAAGGACTCGGACGAATTCATTAGGTGTATTATGGAGTTTAAATGTTTCGTACGGTGATGTAAGGTGTTCATAGGAGTTGTAAGGCGCCCTACATTGTACTAAAGTTCTTTTCGAGTTGCTAATGTGGCATAAAGAGTGGTAAGATGTCCTAAGTTCTCGTACGTTGTTCAAAGGACTCGTACAAACTCATTAGGTTTATTATGGAGTTTTAATATTTCGTACGGTATTGTAAGGTGTTGTTAGGAGTCGTAAGGCGTCCAATGTTTTACTAACGTGCTTTTCAAGGTGCTAATATGAATACAGAGTCGTTAGAAATCTTATGTTGTCGTACGGCGTTCAAAGCACTCGGACGAATTCATTAGGTTTATTATGGAGTTTTAAAGTTTCGTACGGTGATGTATGGTTTTCTTAGGAGTTGTAAGGCGTCCTACGTCATTCTAACGTGCTTTTCCTTTTGCTAATGTAGCAAACTGAGCCGTAACATCTCCTGAGTTGTCATATGATGTTTAAAGGACCTGGACGATTTCATTAGGTTTAGTATGGAATTTTAAGGATTCGTACGGTGTTGTAAGGTGTTGTTTGGAGTTTTAAGGTTTCCTACGTTATACTAACGTGCTTTTCATGGTGCTAATATGGCATACAAAATCTTAAGATGTCCAAACTTGTCGTACGATGTTCAAAGGACTCGGAAGAATTCATTAGGTGTATTATGGAGTTTTAAGGTTTCATACGGTGATGTAAGGTGTTCATAGGAGTTGTAAGGCGCCCTACATTGTACTAACGTTTTTTTCGAGTTGCTAATGTGGCATAAAGAGTCGTAAGATGTCCTAAGTTTCCGTACGATGTTTAAAGGACTCGTACGAACTCATTAGGTTTATTATGGAGTTTTAAGGTTTCGTACGGTGTTGTAAGGTGTTGTTAGGAGTCGTAAGGCGTCCAATGTTATTCTAAGGTGCTTTTCAAGGTGCTAATATAGAATACAGAGTCGTTAGATATCTTAAGTTGTCGTACGACGTTCAAAGGACTCGGATGAATTCATTAGGTTTATTATGGAGTTTTAAAGTTTCGTACGGTGATGTATGGTGCTCTTAGGAGTTGTAACGCTTGTCGTACGACGTTCAAAGGACTCGGACGAATTCATTAGGTTTATTATGGAGTTTTAAAGTTTCGTACGGTGATGTATGGTGTTCTTAGGAGTTGTAAGGCGTCCTACATTATTCTAACATGCTTTTCCTTTTGCTAATGTAGCAAACTCAGCCGTAACATCTCCTGAGTTGTCATATGATGTTCAAAGGACCTGGACGAATTCATTAGGTTTAGTATGGAATTTTAATGATTCTTACGGTGTTGTAAGGTGTTGTTTGGAGTTTTAAGGTGACCTACGTTATACTAGCGTGCTTTTCATGGTGCTAATATCGCATACAAAATCATAAGATGCCCAAACTTGTCGTACGATGTTCAAAGGACTCGGACGAATTCATTAGGTGTATTATGGAGTTTTAAGGTTTCGTACGGTGATGTAAGGTGTTCATAGGAGTTGTAAGGCACCCTACATTGTACTAACGTTCTTTTCGAGTTGCTAATGTGGCATAAAGAGTCGTAAGTTGTCCTAATTCTCGTACGATGTTCAAAAGACTCGTACAAACTCATTAGGTTTGTTATGGAGTTTTAAGGTTTCGTACGGTGTTGTAAGGTGTTTTTAGGAGTCGTAAGGCGTCCAATGTTATTCTAACGTGCTTTTCAAGGTGCTAATATAGAATACAGATTCGTTAGATATCTTAAGTTGTTGTACGACGTTCAAAGGACTCGGACGAATTCATTAGGTTTATTATGGAGTTTTAAAATTTCGTACGGTGATGTATGGTGTTCTTAGGAGTTGTAATGCGTCCTACATTATTCTAACGTGCTTTTCCTTTTGCTAATGTAGCAAACTGAGCCGTAACATCTCCTGAGTTGTCATATGATGTTCAAAGGACCTGGACGAATTCATTAGGTTTAGTATGGAATTTTAAGGATTCTTACGGTGTTGTAAGGTGTCGTTTGGAGTTTTAAGGTGTCCTACGTTATACGAGCGTGCTTTTCATGGTGCTAATATGGCATTCAAAATCATAAGATGCCCAAACTTGTCGTACGATGTTCAAAGGACTCGGACGAATTCATTAGGTGTATTATGGAGTTTTAAGGTTTTGTACGGTGTTGTAAGGTGTTTTTAGGAGTCGTAAGGCATCCAATGTTATTCTAACGTGCTTTTCAAGGTGCTAATATAGAATACAGAGTCGTTAGATATCTTAAGTTGTTGTACGACGTTAAAAGGACTCGGACGAATTCATTAGGTTTATTATGGAGTTTTAAAATTTCGTACAGTGATGTATGGTGTTCTTAGGAGTTGTAATGCATCCTACATTATTCTAACGTGCTTTTTCTTTTGCTAATGTAGCAAACTGAGCCGTAACATCTCCTGAGTTGTCATATGATGTTCAAAGGACCTGGACGAATTCATTAGGTTTAGTATGGAATTTTAAGGATTCTTACGGTGTTGTAAGGTGTCGTTTGGAGTTTTAAGGTTTCCTACGTTATACGAGCGTGCTTTTCATGGTCCTAATATGGCATACAAAATCATAAGATGCCCAAACTTGTCGTACGATGTTCAAAGGACTCGGACGAATTCATTAGGTGTATTATGGAGTTTTAAGGTTTTGTACGGTGTTCTAAGGTGTTTTTAGGAGTCGTAAGGCATCCAATGTTATTCTAACGTGCTTTTCAAGGTGCTAATATAGAATACAGAGTCGTTAGATATCTTAAGTTGTTGTACGACGTTAAAAGGACTCGGACGAATTCATTAGGTTTATTATGGAGTTTTAAAATTTCGTACAGTGATGTATGGTGTTCTTAGGAGTTGTAATGCGTCCTACATTATTCTAACGTGCTTTTCCTTTTGCTAATGTAGCAAACTGAGCCGTAACATCTCCTGAGTTGTCATATGATGTTCAAAGGACCTGGACGAATTCATTAGGTTTAGTATGGAATTTTAAGGATTCTTACGGTGTTGTAAGGTGTCGTTTGGAGTTTTAAGGTGTCCTACGTTATACTAGCGTGCTTTTCATGGTGCTAATATGGCATACAAAATCATAAGATGCCCAAACTTGTCGTACGATGTTCAAAGGACTCGGACGAATTCATTAGGTGTATTATGGAGTTTTAAGGTTTCGTACGGTGATGTAAGGTGTTCATAGGAGTTGTAAGGCACCCTACATTGTACTAACGTTCTTTTCGAGTTGCTAATGTGGCATAAAGAGTCGTAAGTTGTCCTAAGTTCTCGTACGATGTTCAAAAGACTCGTACAAACTCATTAGGTTTGTTATGGAGTTTTAAGGTTTCGTACGGTGTTGTAAGGTGTTTTTAGGAGTCGTAAGGCGTCCAATGTTATTCTAACGTGCTTTTCAAGGTGCTAATATAGAATACAGAGTCGTTAGATATCTTAAGTTGTTGTACGACGTTCAAAGGACTCGGACGAATTCATTAGGTTTATTATGGAGTTTTAAAATTTCGTACGGTGATGTATGGTGTTCTTAGGAGTTGTAATGCGTCCTACATTATTCTAACGTGCTTTTCCTTTTGCTAATGTAGCAAACTGAGCCGTAACATCTCCTGAGTTGTCATATGATGTTCAAAGGACCTGGACGAATTCATTAGGTTTAGTATGGAATTTTAAGGATTCTTACGGTGTTGTAAGGTGTCGTTTGGAGTTTTAAGGTGTCCTACGTTATACGAGCGTGCTTTTCATGGTGCTAATATGGCATTCAAAATCATAAGATGCCCAAACTTGTCGTACTATGTTCAAAGGACTCGGACGAATTCATTAGGTGTATTATGGAGTTTTAAGGTTTTGTACGGTGTTGTAAGGTGTTTTTAGGAGTCGTAAGGCATCCAATGTTATTCTAACGTGCTTTTCAAGGTGCTAATATAGAATACAGAGTCGTTAGATATCTTAAGTTGTTGTACGACGTTCAAAGGACTCGGACGAATTCATTAGGTGTATTATGGAGTTTTAAGGTTTCGTACGGTGATGTAAGGTGTTCATAGGAGTTGTAAGGCACCCTACATTGTACTAACGTTCTTTTCGAGTTGCTAATGTGGCATAAAGAGTCGTAAGTTGTCCTAAGTTCTCGTACGATGTTCAAAAGACTCGTACAAACTCATTAGGTTTGTTATGGAGTTTTAAGGTTTCGTACGGTGTTGTAAGGTGTTTTTAGGAGTCGTAAGGCGTCCAATGTTATTCTAACGTGCTTTTCAAGGTGCTAATATAGAATACAGAGTCGTTAGATATCTTAAGTTGTTGTACGACGTTCAAAGGACTCGGACGAATTCATTAGGTTTATTATGGAGTTTTAAAATTTCGTACGGTGATGTATGGTGTTCTTAGGAGTTGTAATGCGTCCTACATTATTCTAACGTGCTTTTCCTTTTGCTAATGTAGCAAACTGAGCCGTAACATCTCCTGAGTTGTCATATGATGTTCAAAGGACCTGGACGAATTCATTAGGTTTAGTATGGAATTTTAAGGATTCTTACGGTGTTGTAAGGTGTCGTTTGGAGTTTTAAGGTGTCCTACGTTATACGAGCGTGCTTTTCATGGTGCTAATATGGCATTCAAAATCATAAGATGCCCAAACTTGTCGTACGATGTTCAAAGGACTCGGACGAATTCATTAGGTGTATTATGGAGTTTTAAGGTTTTGTACGGTGTTGTAAGGTGTTTTTAGGAGTCGTAAGGCATCCAATGTTATTCTAACGTGCTTTTCAAGGTGCTAATATAGAATACAGAGTCGTTAGATATCTTAAGTTGTTGTACGACGTTAAAAGGACTCGGACGAATTCATTAGGTTTATTATGGAGTTTTAAAATTTCGTACAGTGATGTATGGTGTTCTTAGGAGTTGTAATGCATCCTACATTATTCTAACGTGCTTTTTCTTTTGCTAATGTAGCAAACTGAGCCGTAACATCTCCTGAGTTGTCATATGATGTTCAAAGGACCTGGACGAATTCATTAGGTTTAGTATGGAATTTTAAGGATTCTTACGGTGTTGTAAGGTGTCGTTTGGAGTTTTAAGGTTTCCTACGTTATACGAGCGTGCTTTTCATGGTCCTAATATGGCATACAAAATCATAAGATGCCCAAACTTGTCGTACGATGTTCAAAGGACTCGGACGAATTCATTAGGTGTATTATGGAGTTTTAAGGTTTTGTACGGTGTTCTAAGGTGTTTTTAGGAGTCGTAAGGCATCCAATGTTATTCTAACGTGCTTTTCAAGGTGCTAATATAGAATACAGAGTCGTTAGATATCTTAAGTTGTTGTACGACGTTAAAAGGACTCGGACGAATTCATTAGGTTTATTATGGAGTTTTAAAATTTCGTACAGTGATGTATGGTGTTCTTAGGAGTTGTAATGCGTCCTACATTATTCTAACGTGCTTTTCCTTTTGCTAATGTAGCAAACTGAGCCGTAACATCTCCTGAGTTGTCATATGATGTTCAAAGGACCTGGACGAATTCATTAGGTTTAGTATGGAATTTTAAGGATTCTTACGGTGTTGTAAGGTGTCGTTTGGAGTTTTAAGGTGTCCTACGTTATACTAGCGTGCTTTTCATGGTGCTAATATGGCATACAAAATCATAAGATGCCCAAACTTGTCGTACGATGTTCAAAGGACTCGGACGAATTCATTAGGTGTATTATGGAGTTTTAAGGTTTCGTACGGTGATGTAAGGTGTTCATAGGAGTTGTAAGGCACCCTACATTGTACTAACGTTCTTTTCGAGTTGCTAATGTGGCATAAAGAGTCGTAAGTTGTCCTAAGTTCTCGTACGATGTTCAAAAGACTCGTACAAACTCATTAGGTTTGTTATGGAGTTTTAAGGTTTCGTACGGTGTTGTAAGGTGTTTTTAGGAGTCGTAAGGCGTCCAATGTTATTCTAACGTGCTTTTCAAGGTGCTAATATAGAATACAGAGTCGTTAGATATCTTAAGTTGTTGTACGACGTTCAAAGGACTCGGACGAATTCATTAGGTTTATTATGGAGTTTTAAAATTTCGTACGGTGATGTATGGTGTTCTTAGGAGTTGTAATGCGTCCTACATTATTCTAACGTGCTTTTCCTTTTGCTAATGTAGCAAACTGAGCCGTAACATCTCCTGAGTTGTCATATGATGTTCAAAGGACCTGGACGAATTCATTAGGTTTAGTATGGAATTTTAAGGATTCTTACGGTGTTGTAAGGTGTCGTTTGGAGTTTTAAGGTGTCCTACGTTATACGAGCGTGCTTTTCATGGTGCTAATATGGCATTCAAAATCATAAGATGCCCAAACTTGTCGTACTATGTTCAAAGGACTCGGACGAATTCATTAGGTGTATTATGGAGTTTTAAGGTTTTGTACGGTGTTGTAAGGTGTTTTTAGGAGTCGTAAGGCATCCAATGTTATTCTAACGTGCTTTTCAAGGTGCTAATATAGAATACAGAGTCGTTAGATATCTTAAGTTGTTGTACGACGTTCAAAGGACTCGGACGAATTCATTAGGTGTATTATGGAGTTTTAAGGTTTCGTACGGTGATGTAAGGTGTTCATAGGAGTTGTAAGGCACCCTACATTGTACTAACGTTCTTTTCGAGTTGCTAATGTGGCATAAAGAGTCGTAAGTTGTCCTAAGTTCTCGTACGATGTTCAAAAGACTCGTACAAACTCATTAGGTTTGTTATGGAGTTTTAAGGTTTCGTACGGTGTTGTAAGGTGTTTTTAGGAGTCGTAAGGCGTCCAATGTTATTCTAACGTGCTTTTCAAGGTGCTAATATAGAATACAGAGTCGTTAGATATCTTAAGTTGTTGTACGACGTTCAAAGGACTCGGACGAATTCATTAGGTTTATTATGGAGTTTTAAAATTTCGTACGGTGATGTATGGTGTTCTTAGGAGTTGTAATGCGTCCTACATTATTCTAACGTGCTTTTCCTTTTGCTAATGTAGCAAACTGAGCCGTAACATCTCCTGAGTTGTCATATGATGTTCAAAGGACCTGGACGAATTCATTAGGTTTAGTATGGAATTTTAAGGATTCTTACGGTGTTGTAAGGTGTCGTTTGGAGTTTTAAGGTGTCCTACGTTATACGAGCGTGCTTTTCATGGTGCTAATATGGCATTCAAAATCATAAGATGCCCAAACTTGTCGTACGATGTTCAAAGGACTCGGACGAATTCATTAGGTGTATTATGGAGTTTTAAGGTTTTGTACGGTGTTGTAAGGTGTTTTTAGGAGTCGTAAGGCATCCAATGTTATTCTAACGTGCTTTTCAAGGTGCTAATATAGAATACAGAGTCGTTAGATATCTTAAGTTGTTGTACGACGTTCAAAGGACTCGGACGAATTCATTAGGTTTATTATGGAGTTTTAAAATTTCGTACAGTGATGTATGTTGTTCTTAGGAGTTGTAATGCGTCCTACATTATTCTAACGTGCTTTTCCTTTTGCTAATGTAGCAAACTGAGCTGTAACATCTCCTGAGTTGTCATATGATGTTCAAAGGACCTGGACGAATTCATTAGGTTTAGTATGGAATTTTAAGGATTCTTACGGTGTTGTAAGGTGTCGTTTGGAGTTTTAAGGTGTCCTACGTTATACGAGCGTGCTTTTCATGGTGCTAACATGGCATTCAAAATCATAAGATGCCCAAACTTGTCGTACGATGTTCAATGGACTCGGACGAATTCATTAGGTGTATTATGGAGTTTTAAGGTTTCGTACGGTGATGTAAGGTGTTCATAGGAGTTGTAAGGCGCCCTACATTGTACTAACGTTCTTTTCGAGTTGCTAATGAGGCATAAAGAGTCGTAAGATGTCCTAAGTTCTCGTACGATGTTCAAAGGACTCGTATGAACTCATTAGGTTTATTATGGAGTTTTAAGGTTTCGTACGGTGTTGTAAGGTGTTTTTAGGAGTCGTAAGGCATCCAATGTTATAGAGTCGTTAGATATCTTAAGTTGTTGTACGACGTTCAAAGGACTCGAACGAATTCATTAGGTTTATTATGGAGTTTTAAAGTTTCGTACGGTGATGTATGGTGTTCTTAGGAGTTGTAAGGCGTCCTACATTATTCTAACGTGCTTTTCCTTTTGCTAATGTAGCAAACTAAGCCGTAACATCTCCTGAGTTGTCATATGATGTTAAAAGGACCTGGACGAATTCATTAGGTTTAGTATGGAATTTTAAGGATTCGTACGGTGTTGTAAGGTGTTGTTTGGAGTTTTAAGGTTTCCTACGTTATACTAACGTGCTTTTCATGGTGCTAATATGGCATACAAAATCATAAGATGCCCAAACTTGTCGTATGATGTTCAAAGGACTCGGACGAATTCATTAGGTGTATTATGGAGTTTTAAGGTTTCGTACGGTGATGTAAGGTGTTCATAGGAGTTGTAAGGCGCCCTACATTGTACTAACGTTCTTTTCGAGTTGCTAATGTGGCATAAAGAGTCGTAAGATGTCCTAAGTTCTCGTACGATGTTCAAAGGACTCGTATGAACTCATTAGGTTTATTATGGAGTTTAAGGTTTCGTATGGTGTTGTAAGGTGTTTTTAGGAGTCGTAAGAAGTCCAATGTTATTCTAACGTGCTTTTCAAGGTGCTAATATAGAATACAGAGTCGTTAGATATCTTAAGTTATTGTACGACGTTCAAAGGACTCGGACGAATTCATTAGGTTTATTATGGAGTTTTAAAATTTCGTACAGTGATGTATGGTGTTCTTAGGAGTTGTAATGCGTCCTACATTATTCTAACGTGCTTTTCCTTTTGCTAATGTAGCAAACTGAGCCGTAACATCTCCTGAGTTGTCATATGATGTTCAAAGGACCTGGACGAATTCATTAGGTTTAGTATGGAATTTTAAGGATTCTTACGGTGTTGTAAGGTGTCGTTTGGAGTTTTAAGGTGTCCTACGTTATACGAGCGTGCTTTTCATGGTGCTAATATGGCATTCAAAATCATAAGATGCCCAAACTTGTCGTACGATGTTCAAAGGACTCGGACGAATTCATTAGGTGTATTATGGAGTTTTAAGGTTTCGTACGGTGATGTAAGGTGTTCATAGGAGTTGTAAGGCGCCCTACATTGTACTAACGTTCTTTTCGAGTTGCTAATGTGGCATAAAGAGTCGTAAGATGTCCTAAGTTCTCGTACGATGTTCAAAGCACTCGTATGAACTCATTAGGTTTATTATGGAGTTTTAAGGTTTCGTACGGTGTTGTAAGGTGTTTTTAGGAGTCGTAAGGCATCCAACGTTATTCTAACGTGCTTTTCAAGGTGCTAATATAGAATACAGAGTCGTTAGATATCTTAAGTTGTTGTACGACGTTCAAAGGACTCGGACGAATTCATTAGGTTTATTATGGAGTTTTAAAGTTTCGTACAGTGATGTATGGTGTTCTTAGGAGTTGTAAGGCGTCCTACAGTATTCTAACGTGCTTTTCCTTTTGCTAATGTGGCAAACTAAGCCGTAACATCTCCTGAGTTGTCATATGATGTTCAAAGGACCTGGACGAATTCATTAGGTTTAGTATGGAATTTTAAGGATTCTTACGGTGTTGTAAGGTGTCGTTTGGAGTTTTAAGGTGTCCTACGTTATACGAGCGTGCTTTTCATGGTGCTAATATGGCATTCAAAATCATAAGATGCCCAAACTTGTCGTACGATGTTCAAAGGACTCGTACGAATTCATTAGGTGTATTATGGAGTTTTAAGGTTTCGTACGGTGATGTAAGGTGTTCATAGTAGTTTTAAGGCGCCCTACATTGTACTAACGTTCTTTTCGAGTTGCTAATGTGGCATAAAGAGTCGTAAGATGTCCTAAGTTCTCGTACGATGTTCAAAGGACTCGTATGAACTCATTAGGTTTATTATGGAGTTTTAAGGTTTCGTACGGTGTTGTAAGGTGTTTTTAGGAGTCGTAAGGCATCCAATGTTATTCTAACGTGCTTTTCAAGGTGCTAATATAGAATACAGAGTCGTTAGATATCTTAAGTTGTTGTACGACGTTCAAAGGACTCGGACGAATTCATTAGGTTTATTATGGAGTTTTAAAGTTTCGTACGGTGATGTATGGTGTTCTTAGGAGTTGTAAGGTGTCCTACATTATTCTAACGTGCTTTTCCTTTTGCTAATGTAGCAAACTAAGCCGTAACATCTCCTGAGTTGTCATATGATGTTCAAAGGACCTGGACGAATTCATTAGGTTTAGTATGGAATTTTAAGGATTCTTACGGTGTTGTAAGGTGTCGTTTGGAGTTTTAAGGTGTCCTACGTTATACGAGCGTGCTTTTCATGGTGCTAATATGGCATTCAAAATCATAAGATGCCCAAACTTGTCGTACGATGTTCAAAGGACTCGGACGAATTCATTAGGTGTATTATGGAGTTTTAAGGTTTCGTACGGTGATGTAAGGTGTTCATAGGAGTTGTAAGGCGCCCTACATTGTACTAACGTTCTTTTCGAGTTGCTAATGTGGCATAAAGAGTCGTAAGATGTCCTAAGTTCTCGTACGATGTTCAAAGGACTCGTATGAACTCATTAGGTTTATTATGGAGTTTTAAGGTTTCGTACGGTGTTGTAAGGTGTTTTTAGGAGTCGTAAGGCATCCAATGTTATTCTAACGTGCTTTTCAAGGTGCTAATATAGAATACAGAG
The DNA here is from genome assembly GCA_030867185.1 of Tagetes erecta. Lineage (NCBI taxonomy): Eukaryota > Viridiplantae > Streptophyta > Magnoliopsida > Asterales > Asteraceae > Tagetes > Tagetes erecta. The sequence goes on from CM061490.1 coordinate 49,151,284, forward strand.
TCGTTAGATATCTTAAGTTGTTGTACGACGTTCAAAGGACTCGGACGAATTCATTAGGTTTATTATGGAGTTTTAAAGTTTCGTACGGTGATGTATGGTGTTATTAGGAGTTGTAAGGCGTCCTACATTATTCTAACGTGCTTTTCCTTTTGCTAATGTGGCAAACTAAGCCGTAACATCTCCTGAGTTGTCATATGATGTTCAAAGGACCTGGACGAATTCATTAGGTTTAGTATGGAATTTTAAGGATTCTTACGGTGTTGTAAGGTGTCGTTTGGAGTTTTAAGGTGTCCTACGTTATACGAGCGTGCTTTTCATGGTGCTAATATGGCATTCAAAATCATAAGATGCCCAAACTTGTCGTACGATGTTCAAAGGACTCGGACGAATTCATTAGGTGTATTATGGAGTTTTAAGGTTTCGTACGGTGATGTAAGGTGTTCATAGGAGTTTTAAGGCGCCCTACATTGTACTAACGTTCTTTTCGAGTTGCTAATGTGGCATAAAGAGTCGTAAGATGTCCTAAGTTCTCGTACGATGTTCAAAGGACTCGTATGAACTCATTAGGTTTATTATGGAGTTTTAAGGTTTTGTACGGTGTTGTAAGGTGTTTTTAGGAGTCGTAAGGCATCCAATGTTATTCTAACGTGCTTTTCAAGGTGCTAATATAGAATACAGAGTCGTTAGATATCTTAAGTTGTTGTACGACGTTCAAAGGACTCGGACGAATTCATTAGGTTTATTATGGAGTTTTAAAGTTTCGTACGGTGATGTATGGTGTTCTTAGGAGTTGTAAGGCGTCCTACATTATTCTAACGTGCTTTTCCTTTTGCTAATGTAGCAAACTAAGCCGTAACATCTCCTGAGTTGTCATATGATGTTAAAAGGACCTGGACGAATTCATTAGGTTTAGAATGAATTTTAAGGATTCGTACGGTGTTGTAAGGTGTTGTTTGGAGTTTTAAGGTTTCCTACGTTATACTAACGTGCTTTTCATGGTGCTAATATGGCATACAAAATCTTAAGATGTCCAAACTTGTCGTACGATGTTCAAAGGACTCGGACGAATTCATTAGGTGTATTATGGAGTTTTAAGGTTTCGTACGGTGATGTAAGGTGTTCATAGGAGTTGTAAGGCGCCCAACATTGTACTAACGTTCTTTTCGAGTTGCTAATGTGGCATAAAGAGTCGTAAGATGTCCTAAGTTCTCGTACGATGTTCAAAGGACTCGTATGAACTCATTAGGTTTATTATGGAGTTTTAAGGTTTCGTACGGTGTTGTAAGGTGTTTTTAGGAGTCGTAAGGCATCCAATGTTATTCTAACGTGCTTTTCAAGGTGCTAATATAGAATACAGAGTCGTTAGATATCTTAAGTTGTTGTACGACGTTCAAAGGACTCGGACGAATTCATTAGGTTTATTATGGAGTTTTAAAGTTTCGTACGGTGATGTATGGTGTTCTTAGGAGTTGTAAGGCGTCCTACATTATTCTAACGTGCTTTTCCTTTTGCTAATGTAGCAAACTAAGCCGTAACATCTCCTGAGTTGTCATATGATGTTCAAAGGACCTGGACGAATTCATTAGGTTTAGTATGGAATTTTAAGGATTCTTACGGTGTTGTAAGGTGTCGTTTGGAGTTTTAAGGTGTCCTACGTTATACGAGCTTGCTTTTCATGGTGCTAATATGGCATTCAAAATCATAAGATGCCCAAACTTGTCGTACGATGTTCAAAGGACTCGGACGAATTCATTAGGTGTATTATGGAGTTTTAAGGTTTCGTACGGTGATGTAAGGTGTTCATAGGAGTTTTAAGGCGCCCTACATTGTACTAACGTTCTTTTCGAGTTGCTAATGTGGCATAAAGAGTCGTAAGATGTCCTAAGTTCTCGTACGATGTTCAAAGGACTCGTATGAACTCATTAGGTTTATTATGGAGTTTTAAGGTTTCGTACGGTGTTGTAAGGTGTTTTTAGGAGTCGTAAGGCATCCAATGTTATTCTAACGTGCTTTTCAAGGTGCTAATATAGAATACAGAGTCGTTAGATATCTTAAGTTGTTGTACGACGTTCAAAGGACTCGGACGAATTCATTAGGTTTATTATGGAGTTTTAAAGTTTCGTACGGTGATGTATGGTGTTCTTAGGAGTTGTAAGGCGTCCTACATTATTCTAACGTGCTTTTCCTTTTGCTAATGTGGCAAACTAAGCCGTAACATCTCCTGAGTTGTCATATGATGTTCAAAGGACCTGGACGAATTCATTAGGTTTAGTATGGAATTTTAAGGATTCTTACGGTGTTGTAAGGTGTCGTTTGGAGTTTTAAGGTGTCCTACGTTATACGAGCGTGCTTTTCATGGTGCTAATATGGCATTCAAAATCATAAGATGCCCAAACTTGTCGTACGATGTTCAAAGGACTCGGACGAATTCATTAGGTGTATTATGGAGTTTTAAGGTTTCGTACGGTGATGTAAGGTGTTCATAGGAGTTTTAAGGCGCCCTACATTGTACTAACGTTCTTTTCGAGTTGCTAATGTGGCATAAAGAGTCGTAAGATGTCCTAAGTTCTCGTACGATGTTCAAAGGACTCGTATGAACTCATTAGGTTTATTATGGAGTTTTAAGGTTTTGTACGGTGTTGTAAGGTGTTTTTAGGAGTCGTAAGGCATCCAATGTTATTCTAACGTGCTTTTCAAGGTGCTAATATAGAATACAGAGTCGTTAGATATCTTAAGTTGTTGTACGACGTTCAAAGGACTCGGACGAATTCATTAGGTTTATTATGGAGTTTTAAAGTTTCGTACGGTGATGTATGGTGTTCTTAGGAGTTGTAAGGCGTCCTACATTATTCTAACGTGCTTTTCCTTTTGCTAATGTAGCAAACTAAGCCGTAACATCTCCTGAGTTGTCATATGATGTTAAAAGGACCTGGACGAATTCATTAGGTTTAGAATGAATTTTAAGGATTCGTACGGTGTTGTAAGGTGTTGTTTGGAGTTTTAAGGTTTCCTACGTTATACTAACGTGCTTTTCATGGTGCTAATATGGCATACAAAATCTTAAGATGTCCAAACTTGTCGTACGATGTTCAAAGGACTCGGACGAATTCATTAGGTGTATTATGGAGTTTTAAGGTTTCGTACGGTGATGTAAGGTGTTCATAGGAGTTGTAAGGCGCCCAACATTGTACTAACGTTCTTTTCGAGTTGCTAATGTGGCATAAAGAGTCGTAAGATGTCCTAAGTTCTCGTACGATGTTCAAAGGACTCGTATGAACTTATTAGGTTTATTATGGAGTTTTAAGGTTTCGTACGGTGTTGTAAGGTGTTTTTAGGAGTCGTAAGGCATCCAATGTTATTCTAACGTGCTTTTCAAGGTGCTAATATAGAATACAGAGTCGTTAGATATCTTAAGTTGTTGTACGACGTTCAAAGGACTCGGACGAATTCATTAGGTTTATTATGGAGTTTTAAAGTTTCGTACGGTGATGTATGGTGTTCTTAGGAGTTGTAAGGCGTCCTACATTATTCTAACGTGCTTTTCCTTTTGCTAATGTAGCAAACTAAGCCGTAACATCTCCTAAGTTGTCATATGATGTTCAAAGGACCTGGACGAATTCATTAGGTTTAGTATGGAATTTTAAGGATTCTTACGGTGTTGTAAGGTGTCGTTTGGAGTTTTAAGGTGTCCTACGTTATACGAGCTTGCTTTTCATGGTGCTAATATGGCATTCAAAATCATAAGATGCCCAAACTTGTCGTACGATGTTCAAAGGACTCGGACGAATTCATTAGGTGTATTATGGAGTTTTAAGGTTTCGTACGGTGATGTAAGGTGTTCATTGGAGTTTTAAGGCGCCCTACATTGTACTAACGTTCTTTTCGAGTTGCTAATGTGGCATAAAGAGTCGTAAGATGTCCTAAGTTCTCGTACGATGTTCAAAGGACTCGTATGAACTCATTAGGTTTATTATGGAGTTTTAAGGTTTCGTACGGTGTTGTAAGGTGTTTTTAGGAGTCGTAAGGCATCCAATGTTATTCTAACGTGCTTTTCAAGGTGCTAATATAGAATACAGAGTCGTTAGATATCTTAAGTTGTTGTACGACGTTCAAAGGACTCGGACGAATTCATTAGGTTTATTATGGAGTTTTAAAGTTTCGTACGGTGATGGATGGTGTTCTTAGGAGTTGTAAGGCGTCCTACATTATTCTAACGTGCTTTTCTTTTGCTAATGTAGCAAACTAAGCCGTAACATCTCCTGAGTTGTCCTATGATGTTAAAAGGACCTGGACGAATTCATTAGGTTTAGAATGAATTTTAAGGATTCGTACGGTGTTGTAAGGTGTTGTTTGGAGTTTTAAGGTTTCCTACGTTATACTAACGTGCTTTTCATGGTGCTAATATGGCATACAAAATCTTAAGATGTCCAAACTTGTCGTACGATGTTCAAAGGACTCGGACGAATTCATTAGGTGTATTATGGAGTTTTAAGGTTTCGTACGGTGATGTAAGGTGTTCATAGGAGTTGTAAGGCGCCCAACATTGTACTAACGTTCTTTTCGAGTTGCTAATGTGGCATAAAGAGTCGTAAGATGTCCTAAGTTCCTGTACGATGTTCAAAGGACTCGTATGAACTCATTAGGTTTATTATGGAGTTTTAAGGTTTCGTACGGTGTTGTAAGGTGTTTTTAGGAGTCGTAAGGCATCCAATGTTATTCTAACGTGCTTTTCAAGGTGCTAATATAGAATACAGAGTCGTTAGATATCTTAAGTTGTTGTACGACGTTCAAAGGACTCGGACGAATTCATTAGGTTTATTATGGAGTTTTAAAGTTTCGTACGGTGATGTATGGTGTTCTTAGGAGTTGTAAGGCGTCCTACATTATTCTAACGTGCTTTTCCTTTTGCTAATGTAGCAAACTAAGCCGTAACATCTCCTGAGTTGTCCTATGATGTTAAAAGGACCTGGACGAATTCATTAGGTTTAGAATGAATTTTAAGGATTCGTACGGTGTTGTAAGGTGTTGTTTGGAGTTTTAAGGTTTCCTACGTTATACTAACGTGCTTTTCATGGTGCTAATATGGCATACAAAATCTTAAGATGTCCAAACTTGTCGTACGATGTTCAAAGGACTCGGACGAATTCATTAGGTGTATTATGGAGTTTTAAGGTTTCGTACGGTGATGTAAGGTGTTCATAGGAGTTGTAAGGCGCCCAACATTGTACTAACGTTCTTTTCGAGTTGCTAATGTGGCATAAAGAGTCGTAAGATGTCCTAAGTTCCTGTACGATGTTCAAAGGACTCGTATGAACTCATTAGGTTTATTATGGAGTTTTAAGGTTTCGTACGGTGTTGTAAGGTGTTTTTAGGAGTCGTAAGGCATCCAATGTTATTCTAACGTGCTTTTCAAGGTGCTAATATAGAATACAGAGTCGTTAGATATCTTAAGTTGTTGTACGACGTTCAAAGGACTCGGACGAATTCATTAGGTTTATTATGGAGTTTTAAAGTTTCGTACTGTGATGTATGGTGTTCTTAGGAGTTGTAAGGCGTCCTACATTATTCTAACGTGCTTTTCCTTTTGCTAATGTAGCAAACTAAGCCGTAACATCTCCTGAGTTGTCATATGATGTTCAAAGGACCTGGACGAATTCATTAGGTTTAGTATGGAATTTTAAGGAGTCTTACGGTGTTGTAAGGTGTCGTTTGGAGTTTTAAGGTGTCCTACGTTATACGAGCGTGCTTTTCATGGTGCTAATATGGCATTCAAAATCATAAGATGCCCAAACTTGTCGTACGATGTTCAAAGGACTCGGACGAATTCATTAGGTGTATTATGGAGTTTTAAGGTTTCGTACGGTGATGTAAGGTGTTCATAGGAGTTTTAAGGCGCCCTACATTGTACTAACGTTCTTTTCGAGTTGCTAATGTGGCATAAAGAGTCGTAAGATGTCCTAAGTTCTCGTACGATGTTCAAAGGACTCGTATGAACTCATTAGGTTTATTATGGAGTTTTAAGGTTTCGTACGGTGTTGTAAGGTGTTTTTAGGAGTCGTAAGGCATCCAATGTTATTCTAACGTGCTTTTCAAGGTGCTAATATAGAATACAGAGTCGTTAGATATCTTAAGTTGTTGTACGACGTTCAAAGGACTCGGACGAATTCATTAGGTTTATTATGGAGTTTTAAAGTTTCGTACGGTGATGTATGGTGTTCTTAGGAGTTGTAAGGCGTCCTACATTTTTCTAACGTGCTTTTCCTTTTGCTAATGTACCAAACTGAGCCGTAACATCTCCTGAGTTGTCATATGATGTTCAAAGGACCTGGACGAATTCATTAGGTTTAGTATGGAATTTTAAGGATTCGTACGGTGTTGTAAGGTGTCGTTTGGAGTTTTAAGGTGTCCTACGTTATACGAGCGTGCTTTTCATGGTGCTAATATGGCATTCAAAATCATAAGATGCCCAAACTTGTCGTACGATGTTCAAAGGACTCGGACGAATTCATTAGGTGTATTATGGAGTTTTAAGGTTTCGTACGGTGATATAAGGTGTTCATAGGAGTTGTAAGGCGCCCTACGTTGTACTAACGTTCTTTTCGAGTTGCTAATGTGGCATAAAGAGTCGTAAGATGTCCTAAGTTCTCGTACGATGTTCAAAGGACTCGTATGAACTCATTAGGTTTATTATGGAGTTTTAAGGTTTTGTACGGTGTTGTAAGGTGTTTTTAGGAGTCGTAAGGCATCCAATGTTATTCTAACGTGCTTTTCAAGGTGCTAATATAGAATACAGAGTCGTTAGATAACTTAAGTTGTTGTACGACGTTCAAAGGACTCAGACGAATTCATTAGGTTTATTATGGAGTTTTAAAATTTCGTAAAGTGATGTATGGTGTTCTTTGGAGTTGTAATGCGTCCTACATTATTCTAACGTGCTTTTCCTTTTGCTAATGTAGCAAACTGAGCCGTAACATCTCCTGAGTTGTCATATGATGTTCAATGGACCTGGACGAATTCATTAGGTTTAGTATGGAATTTTAAGGATTCTTACGGTGTTGTAAGGTGTCGTTTGGAGTTTTAAGGTGTCCTACGTTATACGAGCGTGCTTTTCATGGTGCTAATATGGCATTCAAAATCATAAGATGCCCAAACTTGTCGTACGATGTTCAAAGGACTCGGACGAATTCATTAGGTGTATTATGGAGTTTTAAGGTTTCGTACGGTGATGTAAGGTGTTCATAGGAGTTGTAAGGCGCCCTACATTGTACTAACGTTTTTTCGAGTTGCTAATGTGGCATAAAGAGTCGTAAGATGTCCTATGTTCTCGTACGATGTTCAAAGGACTCGTAAGAACTCATTAGGTTTATTATGGAGTTTTAAGGTTTCGTACGGTGTTGTAAGGTGTTTTTAGGAGTCGTAAGGCATCCAATGTTATTCTAACGTGCTTTTCAAGGTGCTAATATAGAATACAGAGTCGTTAGATATCTTAAGTTGTTGTACGACGTTCAAAGGACTCAGACGAATTCATTAGGTTTATTATGGAGTTTTAAAATTTCGTAAAGTGATGTATGGTGTTCTTTGGAGTTGTAATGCGTCCTACATTATTCTAACGTGCTTTTCCTTTTGCAAATGTAGCAAACTGAGCCGTAACATCTCCTGAGTTGTCATATGATGTTCAATGGACCTGGACGAATTCATTAGGTTTAGTATGGAATTTTAAGGATTCTTACGGTGTTGTAAGGTGTCGTTTGGAGTTTTAAGGTGTCCTACGTTATACGAGCGTGCTTTTCATGGTGCTAATATGGCATTCAAAATCATAAGATGCCCAAACTTGTCGTACGATGTTCAAAGGACTCGGACGAATTCATTAGGTGTATTATGGAGTTTTAAGGTTTCGTACGGTGATGTAAGGTGTTCATAGGAGTTGTAGGGCGCCCTACATTGTACTAACGTTTTTTCGAGTTGCTAATGTGGCATAAAGAGTCATAAGATGTCCTAAGTTTTCGTACGATGTTTAAAGGACTCGTACGAACTCATTAGGTTTATTATGGAGTTTTAAGGTTTCGTACGGTGTTGTAAGGTGTTGTTAGGAGTCGTAAGGCGTCCAATGTTATTCTAACGTGCTTTTCAAGGTGCTAATATAGAATACAGAGTCGTTAGATATCTTAAGTTGTCGTACGACGTTCAAAGGACTCGGACGAATTCATTAGGTTTATTATGGAGTATTAAATTTTCGTACGGTGATGTATGGTGTTCTTAGGAGTTGTAAGGCGTCCTACATTATTCTAACGTGCTTTTCCTATTGCTAATGTAGCAAACTAAGCCGTAACATCTCCTGAGTTATCATATGATGTTAAAAGGACCTGGACGAATTCATTAGGTTTAGTATGGAATTTTAAGGATTCGTACGGTGTTGTAAGGTGTTGTTTGGAGTTTTAAGGTTTCCTACGTTATACTAACGTGCTTTTCATGGTGCTAATATGGCATACAAAATCTTAAGATGTCCAAACTTGTCGTACGATGTTCAAAGGACTCGGAAGAATTCATTAGGTGTATTATGGAGTTTTAAGGTTTCATACGGTGATGTAAGGTGTTCATAGGAGTTGTAAGGCGCCCTACATTGTACTAACGTTTTTTTCGAGTTGCTAATGTGGCATAAAGAGTCGTAAGATGTCCTAAGTTTTCGTACGATGTTTAAAGGACTCGTACGAACTCATTAGGTTTATTATGGAGTTTTAATATTTCGTACGGTATTGTAAGGTGTTGTTAGGAGTCGTAAGGCGTCCAATGTTTTAATAACGTGCTTTTCAAGGTGCTAATATGAATACAGAGTCGTTAGAAATCTTATGTTGTCGTACGGCGTTCAAAGGACTCGGACGAATTCATTAGGTTTATTATGGAGTTTTAAAGTTTCGTACGGTGATGTATGGTGTTCTTAGGAGTTGTAAGGCGTCCTACATTATTCTAACGTGCTTTTCCTATTGCTAATGTAGCAAACTAAGCCGTAAAATCTCCTGAGTTATCATATGATGTTAAAAGGACCTGGACGAATTCATTAGGTTTAGTATGGAATTTTAAGGATTCGTACGGTGTTGTAAGGTGTTGTTTGGAGTTTTAAGGTTTCCTACGTTATACTAACGTGCTTTTCATGGTGCTAATATGGCATACAAAATCTTAAGATGTCCAAACTTGTCTTACGATGTTCAAACGACTCGGAAGAAATCATTAGGTGTATTATGGAGTTTTAAGGTTTCATACGGTGATGTAAGGTGTTCATAGGAGTTGTAAGGCGCCCTACATTGTACTAACGTTTTTTTCGAGTTGCTAATGTGGCATAAGGAGTCGTAAGATGTCCTAAGTTTTCGTACGATGTTTAAAGGACTCGTACGAACTCATTAGGTTTATTATGGAGTTTTAAGGTTTCGTACGGTGTTGTAAGGTGTTGTTAGGAGTCGTAAGGCGTCCAATGTTATTCTAACGTGCTTTTCAAGGTGCTAATATAGAATACAGAGTCGTTAGATATCTTAAGTTGTCGTACGGCGTTCAAAGGACTCGGACGAATTCATTAGGTTTATTATGGAGTATTAAATTTTCGTACGGTGATGTATGGTGTTCTTAGGAGTTGTAAGGCGTCCTACATTATTCTAACGTGCTTTTCCTTTTGCTAATGTAGCAAACTAAGCCGTAACATCTCCTGAGTTGTCATATGATGATCAAAGGACCTGGACGAATTCGTTAGGTTTAGTATGGAATTTTAAGGATTTGTTACTGTGTTGTAAGGTGTTGTTTGGAGTTTTAAGGTGACCTACGTTATACTAGCGTGCTTTTCATGGTGCTAATATGGCATACAAAATCATAAGAAGCCCAAACTTGTCGTACGATGTTCAAAGGACTCGGACGAATTCATTAGGTGTATTATGGAGTTTTAATGTTTCGTACGGTGATGTAAGGTGTTCATAGGAGTTGTAAGGCGCCCTACATTGTACTAAAGTTCTTTTCGAGTTGCTAATGTGGCATAAAGAGTGGTAAGATGTCCTAAGTTCTCGTACGTTGTTCAAAGGACTCGTACGAACTCATTAGGTTTATTATGGAGTTTTAATATTTCGTACGGTATTGTAAGGTGTTGTTAGGAGTCGTAAGGCGTCCAATGTTTTAATAACGTGCTTTTCAAGGTGCTAATATGAATACAGAGTCGTTAGAAATCTTATGTTGTCGTACGGCGTTCAAAGGACTCGGACGAATTCATTAGGTTTATTATGGAGTTTTAAAGTTTCGTACGGTGATGTATGGTGTTCTTAGGAGTTGTAAGGGGTCCTACATTATTCTAACATGCTTTTCCTATTGCTAATGTAGCAAACTAAGCCGTAACATCTCCTGAGTTGTCATATGATGTTAAAAGGACCTGGACGAATTCATTAGGTTTAGTATGGAATTTTAAGGATTCGTACGGTGTTGTAAGGTGTTGTTTGGAGTTTTAAGGTTTCCTACGTTATACTAACGTGTTTTTCATGGTGCTAATATGGCATACAAAATCTTAAGATGTCCAAACTTGTCGTACGATGTTCAAAGGACTCGGAAGAATTCATTAGGTGTATTATGGAGTTTTAAGGTTTCATACGGTGATGTAAGGTGTTCATAGGAGTTGTAAGGCGCCCTACATTGTACTAACGTTTTTTTCGAGTTGCTAATGTGGCATAAAGAGTCGTAAGATGTCCTAAGTTTTCGTACGATATTTAAAGGACTCGTACGAACTCATTAGGTTTATTATGGAGTTTTAAGGTTTCGAACGGTGTTGTAAGGTGTTGTTAGGTGTCGTAAGGCGTCCAATGTTATTCTAACATGCTTTTCATGGTGCAAATATAGAATATAGAGTCGTTAGATATCTTAAGTTGCCGTACGACGTTCAAAGGACTCAGATGAATTCATTAGGTTTATTATGAAGTTTTAAAGTTTCGTACGGTGATGTATGGTGCTCTTAGGAGTTGTAACGCATCCTACAATATTCTAACGTGCTTTTCTTGTTGCTAATGTAGCAGACTGAGCCGTAACATCTCCTGAGTTGTCATATGATGTTCAAAGGACCTGGACGAATTCATTAGGTTTAGTATGGAATTTTAAGGATTCTTACTGTGTTGTAAGGTGTCGTTTGGAGTTTTAAGGTGTCCCACGTTATACTAGCGTGCTTTTCATGATGCTAATATGGCATTCAAAATCATAAGATGCCCAAACTTGTCATACGATGTTCAAAGGACTCGGACGAATTTATTAGGTGTATTATGGAGTTTTAAGGTTTCGTACGGTGATGTAAGGTGTTCATAGGAGTTGTAAGGCGCCCTACATTGTACTAACGTTCTTTTCGAGTTGCTAATGTGGCATAAAGAGTCGTAAGATGTCCTAAGTTCTCGTACGATGTTCAAAGGACTCCTACGAACTCATTAGGTTTATTATGGAGTTTTAAGGTTCCGTACGGTGTTGTAAGGTGTTGTTAGGAGTCGTAAGGCGTCCAATGTTATTCTAACATGCTTTTCAAGGTGCAAATATAGAATACAGAGTCGTTAGATATCTTAAGTTGCCGTACGACGTTCAAAGGATTCGGACGAATTCATTAGGTTTATTATGGAGTTTTAAAATTTCGTACGGTGATGTATGGTGTTCTTAGAAGTTGTAATGCGTCCTACATTATTCTAACGTGCTTTTCCTTTTGCTAATGTAGCAAACTGAGCCGTAACATCTCCTGAGTTGTCATATGATGTTCAAAGGACCTGGACGAATTCATTAGGTTTAGTATGGAATTTTAATGATTCTTACGGTGTTGTAAGGTGTTGTTTGGAGTTTTAAGGTGACCTACGTTATACTAGCGTGCTTTTCATGGTGCTAATATGGCATACAAAATCATAAGAAGCCCAAACTTGTCGTACGATGTTCAAAGGACTCGAACGAATTCATTAGGTGTATTATGGAGTTTTATTGTTTCGTACGGTGATGTAAGGTGTTCATAGGAGTTGTAAGGCGGCCTACATTGTACTAAAGTTCTTTTCAAGTTGCTAATGTGGCATAAAGAGTGGTAAGATGTCCTAAGTTCTCGTACGTTGTACAAAGGACTCGTACGAACTCATTAGGTTTATTAAGGAGTTTTAATATTTCTTACGGTATTGTAAGGTGTTGTTTGGAGTCGTAAGGCGTCCAATGTTTTACTAACGTGCTTTTCAAGGTGCTAATATGAATACAGAGTCGTTAAAAATCTTATGTTGTCGTACGGCGTTCAAAGGACTCGGACGAATTCATTAGGTTTATTATGGAGTTTTAAAGTTTCGTACGGTGATGTATGGTGTTCTTAGGAGTTGTAAGGCGTCCTACATTATTCTAACGTGCTTTTCCTATTGCTAATGTAGCAAACTAAGCCGTAACATCTCCTGAGTTGTCATATGATGTTAAAAGGACCTGGACGAATTCATTAGGTTTAGTATCGAATTTTAAGGATTCGTACGGTGTTGTAAGGTGTTGTTTGGAGTTTTAAGGTTTCCTACATTATACTAACGTGCTTTTCATGGTGCTAATATGGCATACAAAATCTTAAGATGTCCAAACTTGTCGTACGATGTTCAAAGGACTCGGAAGAATTCATTACGTGTATTATGGAGTTTTAAGGTTTCATACGGTGATGTAAGGTGTTCATAGGAGTTGTAAGGCGCCCTACATTGTACTAACGTTTTTTCGAGTTGCTAATGTGGCATAAAGAGTCGTAAGATGTCCTAAGTTTTCGTACGATGTTTAAAGGACTCGTACGAACTCATTAGGTTTATTATGGAGTTTTAAGGTTTCGTACGGTGTTGTAAGGTGTTGTTAGGAGTCGTAAGGCGTCCAATGTTATTCTAACGTGCTTTTCAAGGTGCTAATATAGAATATAGAGTCGTTAGATATCTTAAGTTGCCGTACGACGTTCAAAGGACTCGGATGAATTCATTAGGTTTATTATGAAGTTTTAAAGTTTCGTACGGTGATGTATGGTGCTCTTAGGAGTTGTAACGCATCCTACAAAATTCTAACGTGCTTTTCATGTTGCTAATGTAGCAAACTGAGCCGTAACATCTTCTGAGTTGTCATATGATGTTCAAAGGACCTGGACGAATTCATTAGGTTTAGTATGGAATTTTAAGGATTCTTACGGTGTTGTAAGGTGTCGTTTGGAGTTTTAAGATGTCCCACGTTATACTAGCGTGCTTTTCATGATGCTAATATGGCATTCAAAATCATAAGATGCCCAAACTTGTCATACGATGTTCAAAGGACTCGGACGAATTCATTAGGTGTATTATGGAGTTTTAAGGTTTCGTACGGTGATGTAAGGTGTTCATAGGAGTTGTATGGCGCCCTACATTGTACTAACGTTCTTTTCGAGTTGCTAATGTGGCAGAAAGAGTCGTAAGATGTCCTAAGTTCTCGTACGATGTTCAAAGGACTCCTACGAACTCATTAGGTTTATGATGGAGTTTTAAGGTTCCGTACGGTGTTGTAAGGTGTTGTTAGGAGTCGTAAGGCGTCCAATGTTATTCTAACATGCTTTTCAAGGTGCAAATATAGAATACAGAGTCGTTAGTTATCTTAAGTTGCCGTACGACGTTCAAAGGATTCGGACGAATTCATTAGGTTTATTATGGAGTTTTAAAATTTCGTACGGTGATGTATGGTGTTCTTAGGAGTTGTAATGTGTCCTACATTATTCTAACGTGCTTTTCCTTTTGCTAATGTAGCAAACTGAGCCGTAACATCTCCTGAGTTGTCATATGATGTTCAAAGGACCTGGACGAATTCATTAGGTTTAGTATGAAATTTTAATTATTCTTACGGTGTTGTAAGGTGTTGTTTGGAGTTTTAAGGTGACCTACGTTATACTAGCGTGCTTTTCATGGTGCTAATATGGCATACAAAATCATAAGAAGCCCAAACTTGTCGTACGATGTTCAAAGGACTCGAACGAATTCATTAAGTGTATTATGGAGTTTTAATGTTTCGTACGGTGATGTAAGGTGTTCATAGGAGTTGTAAGGCGCCCTACATTGTACTAAAGTTCTTTTCGAGTTGCTAATGTGGCATAAAGAGTGGTAAGATGTCCTAAGTTCTCGTACGTTGTTCAAAGGACTCGTACGAACTCATTAGGTTTATTATGGAGTTTTAATATTTCGTACGGTATTGTAAGGTGTTGTTAGGAGTCGTAAGGCGTCCAATGTTTTACTAACGTGCTTTTCAAGGTGCTAATATGAATACAGAGTCGTTAGAAATCTTATGTTGTCGTACGGCGTTCAAAGGACTCGGACGAATTCATTAGGTTTATTATGGAGTTTTAAAGTTTCGTACGGTGATGTATGGTGTTCTTAGGAGTTGTAAGGCGTCCTACATTATTCTAACGTGCTTTTCCTTTTGCTAATGTAGCAAACTAAGCCGTAACATCTCCTGAGTTGTCATATGATGTTAAAAGGACCTGGACGAATTCATTAGGTTTAGTATGGAATATTAAGGATTCGTACGGTGTTGTAAGGTGTTGTTTGGAGTTTTAAGGTTTCCTACGTTATACTAACGTGCTTTTCATGGTGCTAATATGGCATACAAAATCTTAAGATGTCCAAACTTGTCGTACGATGTTCAAAGGACTCGGAAGAATTCATTAGGTGTATTATGGTGTTTTAAGGTTTCATACGGTGATATAAGGTGTTCATAGGAGTTGTAAGGCGCCCTACATTGTACTAACGTTTTTTTCGAGTTGCTAATGTGGCATAAAGAGTCGTAAGATGTCCTAAGTTTTCGTACGATGTTTAAAGGACTCGTACGAACTCATTAGGTTTATTATGGAGTTTTAAGGTTTCGTACGGTGTTGTAAGGTGTTGTTAGGAGTCGTAAGGCGTCCAATGTTATTCTAACATGCTTTTCAAGGTGCAAATATAGAATACAGAGTCGTTAGATATCTTAAGTTGCCGTACGACGTTCAAAGGACTCGGATGAATTCATTAGGTTTATTATGAAGTTTTAAAGTTTCGTACGGTGATGTATGGTGCTCTTAGGAGTTGTAACGCTTGTCGTACGACGTTCAAAGGACTCGGACGAATTCATTAGGTTTATTATGGAGTTTTAAAGTTTCGTACGGTGATGTATGGTGTTCTTAGGAGTTGTAATGCGTCCTACATTATTCTAACGTGCTTTTCCTTTTGCTAATGTAGCAAACTGAGTCGTAACATCTCCTGAGTTGTCATATGATGTTCAAAGGACCTGGACGAATTCATTAGGTTTAGTATGGAATTTTAATGATTCTTACGGTGTTGTAAGGTGTTGTTTGGAGTTTTAAGGTGACCTACGTTATACTAGCGTGCTTTTCATGGTGCTAATATGACATACAAAATCATAAGATGCCCAAACTTGTCGTACGATGTTCAAAGGACTCGGACGAATTCATTAGGTGTATTATGGAGTTTTAAGGTTTCGTACGGTGATGTAAGGTGTTCATAGGAGTTGTAAGGCACCCTACATTGTACTAACGTTCTTTTCGAATTGCTAATGTGGCATAAAGAGTCGTAAGTTGTCCTAAGTTCTCGTACGATGTTCAAAGGACTCGTACGAACTCATTAGGTTTGTTATGGAGTTTTAAGGTTTCGTACGGTGTTGTAAGGTGTTTTTAGGAGTCGTAAGGCGTCCAATGTTATTATAACGTGCTTTTCAAGGTGCTAATATAGAATACAGAGTTGTTAGATATCTTAAGTTGTTGTCCGACGTTCAAAGGACTCGGACAAATTCATTAGGTTTATTATGGAGTTTTAAAATTTCGTACGGTGATGTATGGTGTTCTTAGGAGTTGTAATGCGTCCTACATTATTCTAACGTGCTTTTCCTTTTGCTAATGTAGCAAACTGAGCCGTAACATCTCCTGAGTTATCAAATGATGTTCAAAGGACCTGGACGAATTCATTAGGTTTAGTATAGAATTTTAAGGATTCTTACGGTGTTGTAAGGTGTCGTTTGGAGTTTTAAGGTGTCCTACGTTATACGAGCGTGCTTTTCATAGTGCTAATATGGCATTCAAAATCATAAGATGCCCAAACTTGTCATACGATGTTCAAAGGACTCGGACGAATTCATTAGGTGTATTATGGAGTTTTAAGGTTTCGTACGGTGATGTAAGGTGTTCATAGGAGTTGTAAGGCGCCCTACATTATACTAACGTTCTTTTCGAGTTGCTAATGTGGCATAAAGAGTCGTAAGATGTCCTAAGTTCTCGTACGATGTTCAAAGGACTCCTACGAACTCATTAGGTTTATTATGGAGTTTTAAGGTTCCGTACGGTGTTGTAAGGTGTTGTAAGGAGTCGTAAGGCGTCCAATGTTATTCTAACATGCTTTTCAAGGTGCAAATATAGAATACAGAGTCGTTAGATATCTTAAGTTGCCGTACGACGTTCAAAGGATTCGGACGAATTCATTAGGTTTATTATGGAGTTTTAAAATTTCGTACGGTGATGTATGGTGTTCTTAGGAGTTGTAATGCGTCCTACATTATTCTAACGTGCTTTTCCTTTTGCTAATGTAGCAAACTGAGCCGTAACATCTCCTGAGTTGTCATATGATGTTCAAAGGACCTGGACGAATTCATTAGGTTTAGTATGGAATTTTAATGATTCTTACGGTGTTGTAAGGTGTTGTTTGGAGTTTTAAGGTGACCTACGTTATACTAGCGTGCTTTTCATGGTGCTAATATGGCATACAAAATCATAAGAAGCCCAACTTGTCGTACGATGTTCAAAGGACTCGAACGAATTCATTAGGTGTATTATGGAGTTTTAATGTTTCGTACGATGATGTAAGGTGTTCATAGTAGTTGTAAGGCGCCCTACATTGTACTAAAGTTCTTTTCGAGTTGCTAATGTGGCATAAAGAGTGGTAAGATGTCCTAAGTTCTCGTACGTTGTTCAAAGGACTCGTACGAACTCATTAGGTTTATTATGGAGTTTTAATATTTCGTACGGTATTGTAAGGTGTTGTTAGGAGTCGTAAGGCGTCCAATGTTTTACTAACGTGCTTTTCAAGGTGCTAATATGAATACAGAGTCGTTAGAAATCTTATGTTGTCGTACGGCGTTCAAAGGACTCGGACGAATTCATTAGGTTTATTATGGAGTTTTAAAGTTTCGAACGGTGATGTATGGTGTTCTTAGGAGTTGTAAGGCGTCCTACATTATTCTAACGTGCTTTCCTTTTGCTAATGTAGCAAACTAAGCCGTAACATCTCCTGAGTTGTCATATGATGTTAAAAGGACCTGGACGAATTCATTAGGTTTAGTATGGAATTTTAAGGATTCGTACGGTGTTGTAAGGTGTTGTTTGGAGTTTTAAGGTTTCCTACGTTATACTAACGTGCTTTTCATGGTGCTAATATGGCATACAAAATCTTAAGATGTCCAAACTTGTCGTACGATGTTCAAAGGACTCGGAAGAATTCATTAGGTGTATTATGGTGTTTTATGGTTTCATACGGTGATGTAAGGTGTTCATAGGAGTTGTAAGGCGCCCTACATTGTACTAACGTTTTTTTCGAGTTGCTAATGTGGCATAAAGAGTCGTAAGATGTCCTAAGTTTTCGTATGATGTTTAAAGGACTCGTACGAACTCATTAGGTTTATTATGGAGTTTTAAGGTTTCGTACGGTGTTGTAAGGTGTTGTTAGGAGTCGTAAGGCGTCCAATGTTATTCTAACGTGCTTTTCAAGGTGCTAATATAGAATACAGAGTCGTTAGATATCTTAAGTTGCCGTACGACGTTCAAAGGACTCGGATGAATTCATTAGGTTAATTATGGAGTTTTAAAGTTTCGTACTGTGATGTATGGTGCTCTTAGGAGTTGTAACGCTTGTCGTACGACGTTCAAAGGACTCGGACGAATTCATTAGGTTTATTATGGAGTTTTAAAATTTCGTACGGTGATGTATGGTGTTCTTAGGAGTTGTAATGCGTCCTACATTATTCTAACGTGCTTTTCCTTTTGCTAATGTAGCAAACTGAGCCGTAACATCTCCTGAGTTGTCAAATGATGTTCAAAGGACCTGGACGAATTCATTAGGTTTAGTATAGAATTTTAAGGATTCTTACGGTGTTGTAAGGTGTCGTTTGGAGTTTTAAGGTGTCCTACGTTATACGAGCGTGCTTTTCATGGTGCTAATATGGCATTCAAAATCATAAGATGCCCAAACTTGTCATACGATGTTCAAAGGACTCGGACGAATTCATTAGGTGTATTATGGAGTTTTAAGGTTTCGTACGGTGATGTAAGGTGTTCATAGGAGTTGTAAGGCGCCCTACATTGTACTAACGTTCTTTTCGAGTTGCTAATGTGGCATAAAGAGTCGTAAGATGTCCTAAGTTCTCGTACGATGTTCAAAGGACTCCTACGAACTCATTAGGTTTATTATGGAGTTTTAAGGTTCCGTACGGTGTTGTAAGGTGTTATTAGGAGTCGTAAGGCGTCCAATGTTATTCTAACATGCTTTTCAAGGTGCAAATATAGAATACAGAGTCGTTAGATATCTTAAGTTGCCGTACGACGTTCAAAGGATTCGGACGAATTCATTAGGTTTATTATGGAGTTTTAAAATTTCGTACGGTGATGTATGGTGTTCTTAGGAGTTGTAATGCGTCCTACATTATTCTAACGTGCTTTTCTTTTGCTAATGTAGCAAACTGAGCCGTAACATCTCCTGAGTTGTCATATGATGTTCAAAGGACCTGGACGAATTCATTAGGTTTAGTATGGAATTTTAATGATTCTTACGGTGTTGTAAGGTGTTGTTTGGAGTTTTAAGGTGACCTACGTTATACTAGCGTGCTTTTCATGGTGCTAATATGGCATACAAAATAATAAGAAGCCCAAACTTGTCGTACGATGTTCAAAGGACTCGGACGAATTCATTAGGTGTATTATGGAGTTTTAAGGTTTCGTACGGTGATGTAAGGTGTTCATAGTAGTTGTAAGGCGCCCTACATTGTACTAACGTTCTTTTCGAGTTGCTAATGTGGCATAAAGAGTCGTAAGATGTCCTAAGTTATCGTACGATGTTCAAAGGACTCCTACGAACTCATTAGGTTTGTTATGGAGTTTTAAGGTTTCGTACGGTGTTGTAAGGTGTTTTTAGGAGTCGTAAGGCGTCCAATGTTATTCTAACGTGCTTTTCAAGGTGCTAATATAGAATACAGAGTCGTTAGATATCTTAAGTTGTTGTCCGACGTTCAAAGGACTCGGACGAATTCATTAGGTTTATTATGGAGTTTTAAAATTTCGTACGGTGATGTATGGTGTTCTTAGGAGTTGTAATGCGTCCTACATTATTCTAACGTGCTTTTCCTTTTGCTAATGTAGCAAACTGAGCCGTAACATCTCCTGAGTTGTCAAATGATGTTCAAAGGACCTGGACGAATTCATTAGGTTTAGTATAGAATTTTAAGGATTCTTACGGTGTTGTAAGGTGTCGTTTGGAGTTTTAAGGTGTCCTACGTTATACTAGCGTGCTTTTCATGGTGCTAATATGGCATTCAAAATCATAAGATGCCCAAACTTGTCATACGATGTTCAAAGGACTCGGACGGATTCATTAGGTGTATTATGGAGTTTTAAGGTTTCGTACGGTGATGTAAGGTGTTCATAGGAGTTGTAAGGCGCCCTACATTGTACTAACGTTCTTTTCGAGTTGCTAATGTGGCATAAAGAGTCGTAAGATGTCCTAAGTTCTCGTACGATGTTCAAAGGACTCCTACGAACTCATTAGGTTTATTATGGAGTTTTAAGGTTCCGTACGGTGTTGTAAGGTGTTGTTAGGAGTCGTAAGGCGTCCAATGTTATTCTAACATGCTTTTCAAGGTGCAAATATAGAATACAGAGTCGTTAGATATCTTAAGTTGCCGTACGTCGTTCAAAGGATTCGGACGAATTCTTTACGTTTATTATGGAGTTTTAAAATTTCGTACGGTGATGTATGGTGTTCTTAGGAGTTGTAATGCGTCCTACATTACTCTAACGTGCTTTTCTTTTGCTAATGTAGCAAACTGAGCCGTAACATCTCCTGAGTTGTCATATGATGTTCAAAGGACCTGGACGAATTCATTAGGTTTAGTATGGAATTCTAATGATTCTTACGGTGTTGTAAGGTGTTGTTTGGAGTTTTAAGGTGACCTACGTTATACTAGCGTGCTTTTCATGGTGCTAATATGGCATACAAAATCATAAGAAGCCCAAACTTGTCGTACGATGTTCAAAGGACTCGGACGAATTCATTAGGTGTATTATGGAGTTTTAATGTTTCGTACGGTGATGTAAGGTGTTCATAGGAGTTGTAAGGCGCCCTACATTGTACTAACGTTCTTTTCTAGTTGCTAATGTGGCATAAAGAGTCGTAAGTTGTCCTAAGTTCTCGTACGATGTTCAAAGGACTCGTACGAACTCATTAGGTTTGTTATGGAGTTTTAAGGTTTCGTACGGTGTTGTAAGGTGTTTTTAGGAGTCGTAAGGCGTCCAATGTTATTCTAACGTGCTTTTCAAGGTGCTAATATAGAATACAGAGTCGTTAGATATCTTAAGTTGTTGTACGACGTTCAAAGGACTCGGACGAATTCATTAGGTTTATTATGGAGTTTTAAAATTTCGTACGGTGATGTATGGTGTTCTTAGGAGTTGTAATGCGTCCTACATTATTCTAACGTGCTTTTCCTTTTGATAATGTAGCAAACTGAGCGGTAACATCTCCTGAGTTGTCATATGATGTTTAAAGGACCTGGACGAATTCATTAGGTTTAGTATGGAATTTTAATGATTCTTACGGTGTTGTAAGGTGTTGTTTGGAGTTTTAAGGTGACCTACGTTATACTAGCGTGCTTTTCATGGTGCTAATATGGCATACAAAATCATAAGAAGCCCAAACTTGTCGTACGATGTTCAAAGCACTCGGACGAATTCATTAGGTGTATTATGGAGTTTTAATGTTTCGTACGGTGATGTAAGGTGTTCATAGGAGTTGTAAGGCGCCCTACATTGTACTAAAGTTCTTTTCGAGTTGCTAATGTGGCATAAAGAGTGGTAAGATGTCCTAACTTCTCGTACGTTGTTCAAAGGACTCGTACGAACTCATTAGGTTTATTATGGTGTTTTAATATTTCGTACGGTATTGTAAGGTGTTGTTAGGAGTCGTAAGGCGTCCAATGTTTTACTAACGTGCTTTTCAAGGTGCTAATATGAATACAGAGTCGTTAGAAATCTTAAGTTGTTGTACGACGTTCAAAGGACTCGGACGAATTCATTAGGTTTATTATGGAGTTTTAAAGTTTCGTACGGTGATGTATGGTGTTCTTAGGAGTTGTAAGGCGTCCTACATTATTCTAACGTGCTTTTCCTTTTGCTAATGTAGCAAACTAAGCCGTAACATCTCCTGAGTTGTCATATGATGTTAAAAGGACCTGGACGAATTCATTAGGTTTAGTATGGAATTTTAAGGATTCGTACGGTGTTGTAATGTGTTGTTTGGAGTTTTAAGGTTTCCTACGTTATACTAACGTGCTTTTCATGGTGCTAATATGGCATACAAAATCTTAAGATGTCCAAACTTGTCGTACGATGTTCAAAGGACTCGGAAGAATTCATTAGGTGTATTATGGAGTTTTAAGGTTTCATACGGTGATGTAAGGTGTTCATAGGAGTTGTAAGGCGCCCTACATTGTACTAACGTTTTTTTCGAGTTGCTAATGTGGCATAAAGAGTCGTAAGATGTCCTAAGTTTTCGTACGATGTTTAAAGGACTCGTACGAACTCATTAGGTTTATTATGGAGTTTTAAGGTTTCGTACAGTGTTGTAAGGTGTTGTTAGGAGTCGTAAGGCGTCCAATGTTATTCTAACGTGCTTTTCAAGGTGCTAATATAGAATACAGAGTCGTTAGATATCTTAAGTTGCCGTACGGCGTTCAAAGGACTCGGACGAATTCATTAGGTTTATTATGGAGTTTTAAATTTTCGTACGGTGATGTATGGTGTTCTTAGGAGTTGTAACGCGTCCTACATTATTCTAACGTGCTTTTCTTGTTGCTAATATAGCAAACTGAGCCGTAACATCTCCTGAGTTGTCATATGATGTTCAAAGGACCTGGACGAATTCATTAGGTTTAGTATGGAATTTTAAGGATTCTTACGGTGTTGTAAGGTGTCGTTTGGAGTTTTAAGGTGTACTACGTTATACTAGCGTGCTTTTCAGGGTGCTAATATGGCATTCAAAATCATAAGATGCCCAAACTTGTCATACGATGTTCAAAGGACTCGGACGAATTCATTAGGTGTATTATGGAGTTTTAAGGTTTCGTACGGTGATGTAAGGTGTTCACAGGAGTTGCAAGGAGCCCTACATTGTACTAACGTTCTTTTCGAGTTGCTAATGTGGCATAAAGAGTCGTAAGATGTCCTAAGTTCTCGTACGATGTTCAAAGGACTCGTACGAACTCATTAGGTTTATTATGGAGTTTTAAGGTTTCGTACTGTGTTGTAAGGTGTTGTTAGGAGTCGTAAGGCGTCCAATGTTATTCTAACATGCTTTTCAACGTGCAAATATAGAATACAGAGTCGTTAGATATCTTAAGTTGCCGTACGACGTTCAAAGGACTCGGATGAATTCATTAGGTTTATTATGAAGTTTTAAAGTTTCGTACGGTGATGTATGGTGCTCTTAGGAGTTGTAACGCTTGTCGTACGACGTTCAAAGGACTCGGACGAATTCATTAGGTTTATTATGGAGTTTAAAGTTTCGTACGGTGATGTATGGTGTTCTTAGGAGTTGTAATGCGTCCTACATTATTCTAACGTGCTTTTCCTTTTGCTAATGTAGCAAACTGAGTCGTAACATCTCCTGAGTTGTCATATGATGTTCAAAGGACCTGGACGAATTCATTAGGTTTAGTATGGAATTTTAATGATTCTTACGGTGTTGTAAGGTGTTGTTTGGAGTTTTAAGGTGACCTACGTTATACTAGCGTGCTTTTCATGGTGCTAATATGACATACAAAATCATAAGATGCCCAAACTTGTCGTACGATGTTCAAAGGACTCGGACGAATTCATTAGGTGTATTATGGAGTTTTAAGGTTTCGTACGGTGATGTAAGGTGTTCATAGGAGTTGTAAGGCACCCTACATTGTACTAACGTTCTTTTCGAATTGCTAATGTGGCAAAAAGAGTCGTAAGTTGTCCTAAGTTCTCGTACGATGTTCAAAGGACTCGTACGAACTCATTAGGTTTGTTATGGAGTTTTAAGGTTTCGTACGGTGTTGTAAGGTGTTTTTAGGAGTCGTAAGGCGTCCAATGTTATTATAACGTGCTTTTCAAGGTGCTAATATAGAATACAGAGTCGTTAGATATCTTAAGTTGTTGTCCGACGTTCAAAGGACTCGGACAAATTCATTAGGTTTATTATGGAGTTTTAAAATTTCGTACGGTGATGTATGGTGTTCTTAGGAGTTGTAATGCGTCCTACATTATTCTAACGTGCTTTTCCTTTTGCTAATGTAGCAAACTGAGCCGTAACATCTCCTGAGTTATCAAATGATGTTCAAAGGACCTGGACGAATTCATTAGGTTTAGTATAGAATTTTAAGGATTCTTACGGTGTTGTAAGGTGTCGTTTGGAGTTTTAAGGTGTCCTACGTTATACGAGCGTGCTTTTCATGGTGCTAATATGGCATTCAAAATAATAAGATGCCCAAACTTGTCATACGATGTTCAAAGGACTCGGACGAATTCATTAGGTGTATTATGGAGTTTTAAGGTTTCGTACGGTGATGTAAGGTGTTCATAGGAGTTGTAAGGCGCCCTACATTATACTAACGTTCTTTTCGAGTTGCTAATGTGGCATAAAGAGTCGTAAGATGTCCTAAGTTCTCGTACGATGTTCAAAGGACTCCTACGAACTCATTAGGTTTATTATGGAGTTTTAAGGTTCCGTACGGTGTTGTAAGGTGTTGTAAGGAGTCGTAAGGCGTCCAATGTTATTCTAACATGCTTTTCAAGGTGCAAATATAGAATACAGAGTCGTTAGATATCTTAAGTTGCCGTACGACGTTCAAAGGATTCGGACGAATTCATTAGGTTTATTATGGAGTTTTAAAATTTCGTACGGTGATGTATGGTGTTCTTAGGAGTTGTAATGCGTCCTACATTATTCTAACGTGCTTTTCTTTTGCTAATGTAGCAAACTGAGACGTAACATCTCCTGAGTTGTCATATGATGTTCAAAGGACCTGGACGAATTCATTAGGTTTAGTATGGAATTTTAATGATTCTTACGGTGTTGTAAGGTGTTGTTTGGAGTTTTAAGGTGACCTACGTTATACTAGCGTGCTTTTCATGGTGCTAATATGGCATACAAAATAATAAGAAGCCCAAACTTGTCGTACGATGTTCAAAGGACTCGGACGAATTCATTAGGTGTATTATGGAGTTTTAAGGTTTCGTACGGTGATGTAAGGTGTTCATAGTAGTTGTAAGGCGCCCTACATTGTACTAACGTTCTTTTCGAGTTGCTAATGTGGCATAAAGAGTCGTAAGATGTCCTAAGTTCTCGTACGATGTTCAAAGGACTCCTACGAACTCATTAGGTTTGTTATGGAGTTTTAAGGTTTCGTACGGTGTTGTAAGGTGTTTTTAGGAGTCGTAAGGCGTCCAATGTTATTCTAACGTGCTTTTCAAGGTGCTAATATAGAATACAGAGTCGTTAGATATCTTAAGTTGTTGTCCGACGTTCAAAGGACTCGGACGAATTCATTAGGTTTATTATGGAGTTTTAAAATTTCGTACGGTGATGTATGGTGTTCTTAGGAGTTGTAATGCGTCCTACATTATTCTAACGTGCTTTTCCTTTTGCTAATGTAGCAAACTGAGCCGTAACATCTCCTGAGTTGTCATATGATGTTCAAAGGACCTGGACGAATTCAGTAGGTTTAGTATGGAATTTTAATGATTCTTACGGTGTTGTAAGGTGTTGTTTGGAGTTTTAAGGTGACCTACGTTATACTAGCGTGCTTTTCATGGTGCTAATATGGCATACAAAATAATAAGAAGCCCAAACTTGTCGTACGATGTTCAAAGGACTCGGACGAATTCATTAGGTGTATTATGGAGTTTTAAGGTTTCGTACGGTGATGTAAGGTGTTCATAGTAGTTGTAAGGCGCCCTACATTGTACTAACGTTCTTTTCGAGTTGCTAATGTGGCATAAAGAGTCGTAAGATGTCCTAAGTTATCGTACGATGTTCAAAGGACTCCTACGAACTCATTAGGTTTGTTATGGAGTTTTAAGGTTTCGTACGGTGTTGTAAGGTGTTTTTAGGAGTCGTAAGGCGTCCAATGTTATTCTAACGTGCTTTTCAAGGTGCTAATATAGAATACAGAGTCGTTAGATATCTTAAGTTGTTGTCCGACGTTCAAAGGACTCGGACGAATTCATTAGGTTTATTATGGAGTTTTAAAATTTCGTACGGTGATGTATGGTGTTCTTAGGAGTTGTAATGCGTCCTACATTATTCTAACGTGCTTTTCCTTTTGCTAATGTAGCAAACTGAGCCGTAACATCTCCTGAGTTGTCAAATGATGTTCAAAGGACCTGGACGAATTCATTAGGTTTAGTATAGAATTTTAAGGATTCTTACGGTGTTGTAAGGTGTCGTTTGGAGTTTTAAGGTGTCCTACGTTATACTAGCGTGCTTTTCATGGTGCTAATATGGCATTCAAAATCATAAGATGCCCAAACTTGTCATACGATGTTCAAAGGACTCGGACGAATTCATTAGGTGTATTATGGAGTTTTAAGGTTTCGTACGGTGATGTAAGGTGTTCATAGGAGTTGTAAGGCGCCCTACATTGTACTAACGTTCTTTTCGAGTTGCTAATGTGGCATAAAGAGTCGTAAGATGTCCTAAGTTCTCGTACGATGTTCAAAGGACTCCTACGAACTCATTAGGTTTATTATGGAGTTTTAAGGTTCCGTACGGTGTTGTAAGGTGTTGTTAGGAGTCGTAAGGCGTCCAATGTTATTCTAACATGCTTTTCAAGGTGCAAATATAGAATACAGAGTCGTTAGATATCTTAAGTTGCCGTACGTCGTTCAAAGGATTCGGACGAATTCTTTACGTTTATTATGGAGTTTTAAAATTTCGTACGGTGATGTATGGTGTTCTTAGGAGTTGTAATGCGTCCTACATTATTCTAACGTGCTTTTCTTTTGCTAATGTAGCAAACTGAGCCGTAACATCTCCTGAGTTGTCATATGATGTTCAAAGGACCTGGACGAATTCATTAGGTTTAGTATGGAATTCTAATGATTCTTACGGTGTTGTAAGGTGTTGTTTGGAGTTTTAAGGTGACCTACGTTATACTAGCGTGCTTTTCATGGTGCTAATATGGCATACAAAATCATAAGAAGCCCAAACTTGTCGTACGATGTTCAAAGGACTCGGACGAATTCATTAGGTGTATTTTGGAGTTTTAATGTTTCGTACGGTGATGTAAGGTGTTCATAGGAGTTGTAAGGCGCCCTACATTGTACTAACGTTCTTTTCTAGTTGCTAATGTGGCATAAAGAGTCGTAAGTTGTCCTAAGTTCTCGTACGATGTTCAAAGGACTCGTACGAACTCATTAGGTTTGTTATGGAGTTTTAAGGTTTCGTACGGTGTTGTAAGGTGTTTTTAGGAGTCGTAAGGCGTCCAATGTTATTCTAACGTGCTTTTCAAGGTGCTAATATAGAATACAGAGTCGTTAGATATCTTAAGTTGTTGTACGACGTTCAAAGGACTCGGACGAATTCATTAGGTTTATTATGGAGTTTTAAAATTTCGTACGGTGATGTATGGTGTTCTTAGGAGTTGTAATGCGTCCTACATTATTCTAACGTGCTTTTCCTTTTGATAATGTAGCAAACTGAGCGGTAACATCTCCTGAGTTGTCATATGATGTTTAAAGGACCTGGACGAATTCATTAGGTTTAGTATGGAATTTTAATGATTCTTACGGTGTTGTAAGGTGTTGTTTGGACTTTTAAGGTGACCTACGTTATACTAGCGTGCTTTTCATGGTGCTAATATGGCATACAAAATCATAAGAAGCCCAAACTTGTCGTACGATGTTCAAAGCACTCGGACGAATTCATTAGGTGTATTATGGAGTTTTAATGTTTCGTACGGTGATGTAAGGTGTTCATAGGAGTTGTAAGGCGCCCTACATTGTACTAAAGTTCTTTTCGAGTTGCTAATGTGGCATAAAGAGTGGTAAGATGTCCTAACTTCTCGTACGTTGTTCAAAGGACTCGTACGAACTCATTAGGTTTATTATGGTGTTTTAATATTTCGTACGGTATTGTAAGGTGTTGTTAGGAGTCGTAAGGCGTCCAATGTTTTACTAACGTGCTTTTCAAGGTGCTAATATGAATACAGAGTCGTTAGAAATCTTAAGTTGTTGTACGACGTTCAAAGGACTCGGACGAATTCATTAGGTTTATTATGGAGTTTTAAAGTTTCGTACGGTGATGTATGGTGTTCTTAGGAGTTGTAAGGCGTCCTACATTATTCTAACGTGCTTTTCCTTTTGCTAATGTAGCAAACTAAGCCGTAACATCTCCTGAGTTGTCATATGATGTTAAAAGGACCTGGACGAATTCATTAGGTTTAGTATGGAATTTTAAGGATTCGTACGGTGTTGTAATGTGTTGTTTGGAGTTTTAAGGTTTCCTACGTTATACTAACATGCTTTTCATGGTGCTAATATGGCATACAAAATCTTAAGATGTCCAAACTTGTCGTACGATGTTCAAAGGACTCGGAAGAATTCATTAGGTGTATTATGGAGTTTTAAGGTTTCATACGGTGATGTAAGGTGTTCATAGGAGTTGTAAGGCGCCCTACATTGTACTAACGTTTTTTTCGAGTTGCTAATGTGGCATAAAGAGTCGTAAGATGTCCTAAGTTTTCGTACGATGTTTAAAGGACTCGTACGAACTCATTAGGTTTATTATGGAGTTTTAAGGTTTCGTACAGTGTTGTAAGGTGTTGTTAGGAGTCGTAAGGCGTCCAATGTTATTCTAACGTGCTTTTCAAGGTGCTAATATAGAATACAGAGTCGTTAGATATCTTAAGTTGCCGTACGGCGTTCAAAGGACTCGGACGAATTCATTAGGTTTATTATGGAGTTTTAAATTTTCGTACGGTGATGTATGGTGTTCTTAGGAGTTGTAACGCGTCCTACATTATTCTAACGTGCTTTTCTTGTTGCTAATGTAGCAAACTGAGCCGTAACATCTCCTGAGTTGTCATATGATGTTCAAAGGACCTGGACGAATTCATTAGGTTTAGTATGGAATTTTAAGGATTCTTACGGTGTTGTAAGGTGTCGTTTGGAGTTTTAAGGTGTACTACGTTATACTAGCGTGCTTTTCAGGGTGCTAATATGGCATTCAAAATCATAAGATGCCCAAACTTGTCATACGATGTTCAAAGGACTCGGACGAATTCATTAGGTGTATTATGGAGTTTTAAGGTTTCGTACGGTGATGTAAGGTGTTCACAGGAGTTGCAAGGAGCCCTACATTGTACTAACGTTCTTTTCGAGTTGCTAATGTGGCATAAAGAGTCGTAAGATGTCCTAAGTTCTCGTACGATGTTCAAAGGACTCGTACGAACTCATTAGGTTTATTATGGAGTTTTAAGGTTTCGTACTGTGTTGTAAGGTGTTGTTAGGAGTCGTAAGGCGTCCAATGTTATTCTAACATGCTTTTCAACGTGCAAATATAGAATACAGAGTCGTTAGATATCTTAAGTTGCCGTACGACGTTCAAAGGACTCGGATGAATTCATTAGGTTTATTATGAAGTTTTAAAGTTTCGTACGGTGATGTATGGTGCTCTTAGGAGTTGTAACGCTTGTCGTACGACGTTCAAAGGACTCGGACGAATTCATTAGGTTTATTATGGAGTTTAAAGTTTCGTACGGTGATGTATGGTGTTCTTAGGAGTTGTAATGCGTCCTACATTATTCTAACGTGCTTTTCCTTTTGCTAATGTAGCAAACTGAGTCGTAACATCTCCTGAGTTGTCATATGATGTTCAAAGGACCTGGACGAATTCATTAGGTTTAGTATGGAATTTTAATGATTCTTACGGTGTTGTAAGGTGTTGTTTGGAGTTTTAAGGTGACCTACGTTATACTAGCGTGCTTTTCATGGTGCTAATATGACATACAAAATCATAAGATGCCCAAACTTGTCGTACGATGTTCAAAGGACTCGGACGAATTCATTAGGTGTATTATGGAGTTTTAAGGTTTCGTACGGTGATGTAAGGTGTTCATAGGAGTTGTAAGGCACCCTACATTGTACTAACGTTCTTTTCGAATTGCTAATGTGGCAAAAAGAGTCGTAAGTTGTCCTAAGTTCTCGTACGATGTTCAAAGGACTCGTACGAACTCATTAGGTTTGTTATGGAGTTTTAAGGTTTCGTACGGTGTTGTAAGGTGTTTTTAGGAGTCGTAAGGCGTCCAATGTTATTATAACGTGCTTTTCAAGGTGCTAATATAGAATACAGAGTCGTTAGATATCTTAAGTTGTTGTCCGACGTTCAAAGGACTCGGACAAATTCATTAGGTTTATTATGGAGTTTTAAAATTTCGTACGGTGATGTATGGTGTTCTTAGGAGTTGTAATGCGTCCTACATTATTCTAACGTGCTTTTCCTTTTGCTAATGTAGCAAACTGAGCCGTAACATCTCCTGAGTTATCAAATGATGTTCAAAGGACCTGGACGAATTCATTAGGTTTAGTATAGAATTTTAAGGATTCTTACGGTGTTGTAAGGTGTCGTTTGGAGTTTTAAGGTGTCCTACGTTATACGAGCGTGCTTTTCATGGTGCTAATATGGCATTCAAAATAATAAGATGCCCAAACTTGTCATACGATGTTCAAAGGACTCGGACGAATTCATTAGGTGTATTATGGAGTTTTAAGGTTTCGTACGGTGATGTAAGGTGTTCATAGGAGTTGTAAGGCGCCCTACATTATACTAACGTTCTTTTCGAGTTGCTAATGTGGCATAAAGAGTCGTAAGATGTCCTAAGTTCTCGTACGATGTTCAAAGGACTCCTACGAACTCATTAGGTTTATTATGGAGTTTTAAGGTTCCGTACGGTGTTGTAAGGTGTTGTAAGGAGTCGTAAGGCGTCCAATGTTATTCTAACATGCTTTTCAAGGTGCAAATATAGAATACAGAGTCGTTAGATATCTTAAGTTGCCGTACGACGTTCAAAGGATTCGGACGAATTCATTAGGTTTATTATGGAGTTTTAAAATTTCGTACGGTGATGTATGGTGTTCTTAGGAGTTGTAATGCGTCCTACATTATTCTAACGTGCTTTTCTTTTGCTAATGTAGCAAACTGAGCCGTAACATCTCCTGAGTTGTCATATGATGTTCAAAGGACCTGGACGAATTCATTAGGTTTAGTATGGAATTTTAATGATTCTTACGGTGTTGTAAGGTGTTGTTTGGAGTTTTAAGGTGACCTACGTTATACTAGCGTGCTTTTCATCGTGCTAATATGGCATACAAAATAATAAGAAGCCCAAACTTGTCGTACGATGTTCAAAGGACTCGGACGAATTCATTAGGTGTATTATGGAGTTTTAAGGTTTCGTACGGTGATGTAAGGTGTTCATAGTAGTTGTAAGGCGCCCTACATTGTACTAACGTTCTTTTCGAGTTGCTAATGTGGCATAAAGAGTCGTAAGATGTCCTAAGTTCTCGTACGATGTTCAAAGGACTCCTACGAACTCATTAGGTTTGTTATGGAGTTTTAAGGTTTCGTACGGTGTTGTAAGGTGTTTTTAGGAGTCGTAAGGCGTCCAATGTTATTCTAACGTGCTTTTCAAGGTGCTAATATAGAATACAGAGTCGTTAGATATCTTAAGTTGTTGTCCGACGTTCAAAGGACTCGGACGAATTCATTAGGTTTATTATGGAGTTTTAAAATTTCGTACGGTGATGTATGGTGTTCTTAGGAGTTGTAATGCGTCCTACATTATTCTAACGTGCTTTTCTTTTGCTAATGTAGCAAACTGAGCCGTAACATCTCCTGAGTTGTCATATGATGTTCAAAGGACCTGGACGAATTCATTAGGTTTAGTATGGAATTTTAATGATTCTTACGGTGTTGTAAGGTGTTGTTTGGAGTTTTAAGGTGACCTACGTTATACTAGCGTGCTTTTCATGGTGCTAATATGGCATACAAAATAATAAGAAGCCCAAACTTGTCGTACGATGTTCAAAGGACTCGGACGAATTCATTAGGTGTATTATGGAGTTTTAAGGTTTCGTACGGTGATGTAAGGTGTTCATAGTAGTTGTAAGGCGCCCTACATTGTACTAACGTTCTTTTCGAGTTGCTAATGTGGCATAAAGAGTCGTAAGATGTCCTAAGTTCTCGTACGATGTTCAAAGGACTCCTACGAACTCATTAGGTTTGTTATGGAGTTTTAAGGTTTCGTACGGTGTTGTAAGGTGTTTTTAGGAGTCGTAAGGCGTCCAATGTTATTCTAACGTGCTTTTCAAGGTGCTAATATAGAATACAGAGTCGTTAGATATCTTAAGTTGTTGTACGACGTTCAAAGGACTCGGACGAATTCATTAGGTTTATTATGGAGTTTTAAAATTTCGTACGGTGATGTATGGTGTTCTTAGGAGTTGTAATGCGTCCTACATTATTCTAACGTGCTTTTCCTTTTGCTAATGTAGCAAACTGAGCCGTAACATCTCCTGAGTTGTCAAATGATGTTCAAAGGACCTGGACGAATTCATTAGGTTTAGTATAGAATTTTAAGGATTCTTACGGTGTTGTAAGGTGTCGTTTGGAGTTTTAAGGTGTCCTACGTTATACTAGCGTGCTTTTCATGGTGCTAATATGGCATTCAAAATCATAAGATGCCCAAACTTGTCATACGATGTTCAAAGGACTCGGACGAATTCATTAGGTGTATTATGGAGTTTTAAGGTTTCGTACGGTGATGTAAGGTGTTCATAGGAGTTGTAAGGCACCCTACATTGTACTAACGTTCTTTTCGAGTTGCTAATGTGGCATAAAGAGTCGTAAGATGTCCTAAGTTCTCGTACGATGTTCAAAGGACTCGTACGAACTCATTAGGTTTGTTATGGAGTTTTAAGGTTTCGTACGGTGTTGTAAGGTGTTTTTAGGAGTCGTAAGGCGTCCAATGTTATTCTAACGTGCTTTTCAAGGTGCTAATATAGAATACAGAGTCGTTAGATATCTTAAGTTGTTGTACGACGTTCAAAGGACTCGGACGAATTCATTAGGTTTATTATGGAGTTTTAAAATTTCGTACGGTGATGTATGGTGTTCTTAGGAGTTGTAATGCGTCCTACATTATTCTAACGTGCTTTTCCTTTTGATAATGTAGCAAACTGAGCGGTAACATCTCCTGAGTTGTCATATGATGTTTAAAGGACCTGGACGAATTCATTAGGTTTAGTATGGAATTTTAATGATTCTTACGGTGTTGTAAGGTGTTGTTTGGAGTTTTAAGGTGACCTACGTTATACTAGCGTGCTTTTCATGGTGCTAATATGGCATACAAAATCATAAGAAGCCCAAACTTGTCGTACGATGTTCAAAGCACTCGGACGAATTCATTAGGTGTATTATGGAGTTTTAATGTTTCGTACGGTGATGTAAGGTGTTCATAGGAGTTGTAAGGCGCCCTACATTGTACTAAAGTTCTTTTCGAGTTGCTAATGTGGCATAAAGAGTGGTAAGATGTCCTAACTTCTCGTACGTTGTTCAAAGGACTCGTACGAACTCATTAGGTTTATTATGGTGTTTTAATATTTCGTACGGTATTGTAAGGTGTTGTTAGGAGTCGTAAGGCGTCCAATGTTTTACTAACGTGCTTTTCAAGGTGCTAATATGAATACAGAGTCGTTAGAAATCTTAAGTTGTTGTACGACGTTCAAAGGACTCGGACGAATTCATTAGGTTTATTATGGAGTTTTAAAGTTTCGTACGGTGATGTATGGTGTTCTTAGGAGTTGTAAGGCGTCCTACATTATTCTAACGTGCTTTTCCTTTTGCTAATGTAGCAAACTAAGCCGTAACATCTCCTGAGTTGTCATATGATGTTAAAAGGACCTGGACGAATTCATTAGGTTTAGTATGGAATTTTAAGGATTCGTACGGTGTTGTAAGGTGTTGTTTGGAGTTTTAAGGTTTCCTACGTTATACTAACGTGCTTTTCATGGTGCTAATATTTCATACAAAATCTTAAGATGTCCAAACTTGTCGTACGATGTTCAAAGGACTCGGAAGAATTCATTAGGTGTATTATGGAGTTTTAAGGTTTCATACGGTGATGTAAGGTGTTCATAGGAGTTGTAAGGCGCCCTACATTGTACTAACGTTTTTTTCGAGTTGCTAATGTGGCATAAAGAGTCGTAAGATGTCCTAAGTTTTCGTACGATGTTTAAAGGACTCGTACGAACTCATTAGGTTTATTATGGAGTTTTAAGGTTTCGTACAGTGTTGTAAGGTGTTGTTAGGAGTCGTAAGGCGTCCAATGTTATTCTAACGTGCTTTTCAAGGTGCTAATATAGAATACAGAGTCGTTAGATATCTTAAGTTGCCGTACGGCGTTCAAAGGACTCGGACGAATTCATTAGGTTTATTATGGAGTTTTAAATTTTCGTACGGTGATGTATGGTGTTCTTAGGAGTTGTAACGCGTCCTACATTATTCTAACGTGCTTTTCTTGTTGCTAATGTAGCAAACTGAGCCGTAACATCTCCTGAGTTGTCATATGATGTTCAAAGGACCTGGACGAATTCATTAGGTTTAGTATGGAATTTTAAGGATTCTTACGGTGTTGTAAGGTGTCGTTTGGAGTTTTAAGGTGTACTACGTTATACTAGCGTGCTTTTCAGGGTGCTAATATGGCATTCAAAATCATAAGATGCCCAAACTTGTCATACGATGTTCAAAGGACTCGGACGAATTCATTAGGTGTATTATGGAGTTTTAAGGTTTCGTACGGTGATGTAAGGTGTTCACAGGAGTTGCAAGGCGCCCTACATTGTACTAACGTTCTTTTCGAGTTGCTAATGTGGCATAAAGAGTCGTAAGATGTCCTAAGTTCTCGTACGATGTTCAAAGGACTCGTACGAACTCATTAGGTTTATTATGGAGTTTTAAGGTTTCGTACTGTGTTGTAAGGTGTTGTTAGGAGTCGTAAGGCGTCCAATGTTATTCTAACATGCTTTTCAACGTGCAAATATAGAATACAGAGTCGTTAGATATCTTAAGTTGCCGTACGACGTTCAAAGGACTCGGATGAATTCATTAGGTTTATTATGAAGTTTTAAAGTTTCGTACGGTGATGTATGATGCTCTTAGGAGTTCTAACGCATCCTACAATATTCTAACGTGCTTTTCTTGTTGCTAATGTAGCAAACTGAGCCGTAACATCTCCTGAGTTGTCATATGATGTTCAAACGACCTGGACGAATTCATTAGGTTTAGTATGGAATTTTAAGGATTCTTACGGTGTTGTAAGGTGTCGTTTGGAGTTTTAAGGTGTCCCACGTTATACTAGCGTGCTTTTCATGATGCTAATATGGCATTCAAAATCATAAGATGCCCAAACTTGTCATACGATGTTCAAAGGACTCGGACGAATTCATTAGGTGTATTATGGAGTTTTAAGGTTTCGTACGGTCATGTATGGTGTTCTTAGGAGTTGTAATGCGTCCTACATTATTCTAACGTGCTTTTCCTTTTGCTAATGTAGCAAACTGAGCCGTAACATCTCCTGAGTTGTCATATGATGTTCAAAGGACCTGGACGAATTCATTAGGTTTAGTATGGAATTTTAATGATTCTTACGGTGTTGTAAGGTGTTGTTTGGAGTTTTAAGGTGACTACGTTATACTAGCGTGCTTTTCATGGTGCTAATATGGCATACAAAATCATAAGAAGCCCAAACTTGTCGTGCGATGTTCAAAGTACTCGGACAAATTCATTAGGTGCATTATGGAGTTTTAAGGTTTCGTACGGTGATGTAAGGTGTTCATAGGAGTTGTAAGGCGCCCTACATTGTACTAACGTTCTTTTCGAGTTGCTAATGTGGCATAAAGAGTCGTAAGTTGTCCTAAGTTCTCGTACGATGTTCAAAGGACTCGTACGAACTCATTAGGTTTGTTATGGAGTTTTAAGGTTTCGTACGGTGTTGTAAGGTGTTTTTAGGAGTCGTAAGGCGTCCAATGTTATTCTAACGTGCTTTTCAAGGTGCTAATATAGAATACAGAGTCGTTAGATATCTTAAGTTGTTGTACGACGTTCAAAGGACTCGGACGAATTCATTAGGTTTATTATGGAGTTTTAAAATTTCGTACGGTGATGTATGGTGTTCTTAGGAGTTGTAATGCGTCCTACATTATTCTAACGTGCTTTTCCTTTTGCTAACGTAGCAAACTGAGCCGTAACATCTCCTGAGTTGTCATATGATGTTCAAAGGACCTGGACGAATTCATTAGGTTTAGTATGGAATTCTAATGATTCTTACGGTGTTGTAAGGTGTTGTTTGGAGTTTTAAGGTGTCCTGCGTTATACTAGCGTGCTTTTCATGGTGCTAATATGGCATACAAAATCATAAGATGCCCAAACTTGTCGTACGATGTTCAAAGGACTCAGACAAATTCATTAGGTGTATTATGGAGTTTTAAGGTTTCGTACGGTGATGTAAGGTGTTCATAGGAGTTGTAAGGCGCCCTACATTGTACTAACGTTCTTTTCTAGTTGCTAATGTGGCATAAAGAGTCGTAAGTTGTCCTAAGTTCTCGTACGATGTTCAAAGGACTCGTACGAACTCATTAGGTTTATTATGGAGTTTTAAGGTTTCGTACGGTGTTGTAAGGTGTTTCTAGGAGTCGTAAGGCGTCCAATGTTATTCTAACGTGCTTTTCAAGGTGCTAATATAGAATACAGAGTCGTTAGATATCTTAAGTTGTTGTACGACGTTCAAAGGACTCGGACGAATTCATTAGGTTTATTATGGAGTTTTAAAATTTCGTACGGTGATGTATGGTGTTCTTAGGAGTTGTAATGCGTCCTACATTATTCTAACGTGCTTTTCCTTTTGCTAACGTAGCAAACTGAGCCGTAACATCTCCTGAGTTGTCATATGATGTTCAAAGGACCTGGACGAATTCATTATGTTTAGTATGGAATTTTAATGATTCTTACGGTGTTGTAAGGTGTTGTTTGGAGTTTTAAGGTGTCCTGCGTTATACTAGCGTGCTGTTCATGGTGCTAATATGGCATACAAAATCATAAGATGCCCAAACTTGTCGTACGATGTTCAAAGGACTCAGACAAATTCATTAGGTGTATTATGGAGTTTTAAGGTTTCGTACGGTGATGTAAGGTGTTCATAGGAGTTGTAAGGCGCCCTACATTGTACTAACGTTCTTTTCTAGTTGCTAATGTGGCATAAAGAGTCGTAAGTTGTCCTAAGTTCTCGTACGATGTTCAAAGGACTCGTACGAACTCATTAGGTTTGTTATGGAGTTTTAAGGTTTCGTACGGTGTTGTAAGGTGTTTTTAGGAGTCGTAAGGCGTCCAATGTTATTCTAACGTGCTTTTCAAGGTGCTAATATAGAATACAGAGTCGTTAGATATCTTAAGTTGTTGTACGACGTTCAAAGGACTCGGACGAATTCATTAGGTTTATTATGGAGCTTTAAAATTTCGTACGGTGATGTATGGTGTTCTTAGGAGTTGTAATGCGTCCTACATTATTCTAACGTGCTTTTCCTTTTGATAATGTAGCAAACTGAGTCGTAACATCTCCTGAGTTGTCATATGATGTTCAAAGGACCTGGACGAATTCATTAGGTTTAGTAGGGAATTTTAATGATTCTTACGGTGTTGTAAGGTGTTGTTTGGAGTTTTAAGGTGACCTACGTTATACTAGCGTGCTTTTCATGGTGCTAATATGGCATACAAAATCATAAGAAGCCCAAACTTGTCGTACGATGTTCAAAGGACTCGGACGAATGCATTAGTTGTATTATGGAGTTTTAATGTTTCGTACGGTGATGTAAGGTGTTCATAGGAGTTGTAAGGCGCCCTACATTGTACTAAAGTTCTTTTCGAGTTGCTAATGTGGCATAAAGAGTGGTAAGATGTCCTAAGTTCTCGTACGTTGTTCAAAGGACTCGTACGAACTCATTAGGTTTATTATGGTGTTTTAATATTTCGTACGGTATTGTAAGGTGTTGTTAGGAGTCGTAAGGCGTCCAATGTTTTACTAACGTGCTTTTCAAGGTGCTAATATGAATACAGAGTCGTTAGAAATCTTAAGTTGTTGTACGACGTTCAAAGGACTCGGACGAATTCATTAGGTTTATTATGGAGTTTTAAAGTTTCGTACGGTGATGTATGGTGTTCTTAGGAGTTGTAAGGCGTCCTACATTATTCTAACGTGCTTTTCCTTTTGCTAATGTAGCAAACTAAGCCGTAACATCTCCTGAGTTGTCATATGATGTTAAAAGGACCTGGACGAATTCATTAGGTTTAGTATGGAATTTTAAGGATTCGTACGGTGTTGTAAGGTGTTGTTTGGAGTTTTAAGGTTTCCTACGTTATACTAACGTGCTTTTCATGGTGCTAATATGGCATACAAAATCTTAAGATGTCCAAACTTGTCGTACGATGTTCAAAGGACTCGGAAGAATTCATTAGGTGTATTATGGAGTTTTAAGGTTTCATACGGTGATGTAAGGTGTTCATAGGAGTTGTAAGGCGCCCTACATTGTACTAACGTTTTTTTCGAGTTGCTAATGTGGCATAAAGAGTCGTAAGATGTCCTAAGTTTTCGTACGATGTTTAAAGGACTCGTACGAACTCATTAGGTTTATTATGGAGTTTTAAGGTTTCGTACAGTGTTGTAAGGTGTTGTTAGGAGTCGTAAGGCGTCCAATGTTATTCTAACGTGCTTTTCAAGGTGCTAATATAGAATACAGAGTCGTTAGATATCTTAAGTTGTCGTACGGCGTTCAAAGGACTCGGACGAATTCATTAGGTTTATTATGGAGTTTTAAATTTTCGTACGGTGATGTATGGTGTTCTTAGGAGTTGTAACGCGTCCTACATTATTCTAACGTGCTTTTCTTGTTGCTAATGTAGAAAACTGAGCCGTAACATCTCCTAAGTTGTCATATGATGTTCAAAGGACCTGGACGAATTCATTAGGTTTAGTATAGAATTTTAAGGATTCTTACGGTGTTGTAAGGTGTCGTTTGGAGTTTTAAGGTGTACTACGTTATACTAGCGTGCTTTTCAGGGTGCTAATATGGCATTCAAAATCATAAGATGCCCAAACTTGTCGTACGATGTTCAAAGGACTCAGACAAATTCATTAGGTGTATTATGGAGTTTTAAGGTTTCGTACGGTGTTGTAAGGTGTTTTTAGGAGTCGTAAGGCGTCCAATGTTATTCTAACGTGCTTTTCAAGGTGCTAATATAGAATACAGAGTCGTCAGATATCTTAAGTTGTTGTACGACGTTCAAAGGACTCGGACGAATTCATTAGGTTTATTATGGAGGTTTAAAATTTCGTACGATGATGTATGGTGTTCTTAGGAGTTGTAATGCGTCCTACATTATTCTAACGTGCTTTTCCTTTTGCTAACGTAGCAAACTGAGCCGTAACATCTCCTGAGTTGTCATATGATGTTCAAAGGACCTGGACGAATTCATTAGGTTTAGTATGGAATTCTAATGATTCTTACGGTGTTGTAAGGTGTTGTTTGGAGTTTTAAGGTGTCCTGCGTTATACTAGCGTGCTTTTCATGGTGCTAATATGGCATACAAAATCATAAGATGCCCAAACTTGTCGTACGATATTCAAAGGACTCAGACAAATTCATTAGGTGTATTATGGAGTTTTAAGGTTTCGTACGGTGATGTAAGGTGTTCATAGGAGTTGTAAGGCGCCCTACATTGTACTAACGTTCTTTTCTAGTTGCTAATGTGGCATAAAGAGTCGTAAGTTGTCCTAAGTTCTCGTACGATGTTCAAAGGACTCGTACGAACTCATTAGGTTTGTTATGGAGTTTTAAGGTTTCGTACGGTGTTGTAAGGTGTTTCTAGGAGTCGTAAGGCGTCCAATGTTATTCTAACGTGCTTTTCAAGGTGCTAATATAGAATACAGAGTCGTTAGATATCTTAAGTTGTTGTACGACGTTCAAAGGACTCGGACGAATTCATTAGGTTTATTATGGAGTTTTAAAATTTCGTACGGTGATGTATGGTGTTCTTAGGAGTTGTAATGCGTCCTACATTATTCTAACGTGCTTTTCCTTTTGCTAACGTAGCAAACTGAGCCGTAACATCTCCTGAGTTGTCATATGATGTTCAAAGGACCTGGACGAATTCATTATGTTTAGTATGGAATTTTAATGATTCTTACGGTGTTGTAAGGTGTTGTTTGGAGTTTTAAGGTGTCCTGCGTTATACTAGCGTGCTGTACATGGTGCTAATATGGCATACAAAATCATAAGATGCCCAAACTTGTCGTACGATGTTCAAAGGACTCAGACAAATTCATTAGGTGTATTATGGAGTTTTAAGGTTTCGTACGGTGATGTAAGGTGTTCATAGGAGTTGTAAGGCGCCCTACATTGTACTAACGTTCTTTTCTAGTTGCTAATGTGGCATTAAGAGTCGTAAGTTGTCCTAAGTTCTCGTACGATGTTCAAAGGACTCGTACGAACTCATTAGGTTTGTTATGGAGTTTTAAGGTTTCGTACGGTGTTGTAAGGTGTTTTTAGGAGTCGTAAGGCGTCCAATGTTATTCTAACGTGCTTTTCAAGGTGCTAATATAGAATACAGAGTCGTTAGATATCTTAAGTTGTTGTACGACGTTCAAAGGACTCGGACGAATTCATTAGGTTTATTATGGAGTTTTAAAATTTCGTACGGTGATGTATGGTGTTCTTAGGAGTTGTAATGCGTCCTACATTATTCTAACGTGCTTTTCCTTTTGATAATGTAGCAAACTGAGTCGTAACATCTCCTGAGTTGTCATATGATGTTCAAAGGACCTGGACGAATTCATTAGGTTTAGTATGGAATTTTAATGATTCTTACGGTGTTCTAAGGTGTTGTTTGGAGTTTTAAGGTGACCTACGTTATACTAGCGTGCTTTTCATGGTGCTAATATGGCATACAAAATCATAAGAAGCCCAAACTTGTCGTACGATGTTCAAAGGACTCGGACGAATTCATTAGGTGTATTATGGAGTTTTAATGTTTCGTACGGTGATGTAAGGTGTTCATAGGAGTTGTAAGGCGCCCTACATTGTACTAAAGTTCTTTTCGAGTTGCTAATGTGGCATAAAGAGTGGTAAGATGTCCTAAGTTCTCGTACGTTGTTCAAAGGACTCGTACGAACTCATTAGGTTTATTATGGTGTTTTAATATTTCGTACGGTATTGTAAGGTGTTGTTAGGAGTCGTAAGGCGTCCAATGTTTTACTAACGTGCTTTTCAAGGTGCTAATATGAATACAGAGTCGTTAGAAATCTTAAGTTGTTGTACGACGTTCAAAGGACTCGGACGAATTCATTAGGTTTATTATGGAGTTTTAAAGTTTCGTACGGTGATGTATGGTGTTCTTAGGAGTTGTAAGGCGTCCTACATTATTCTAACGTGCTTTTCCTTTTGCTAATGTAGCAAACTAAGCCGTAACATCTCCTGAGTTGTCATATGATGTTAAAAGGACCTGGACGAATTCATTAGGTTTAGTATGGAATTTTAAGGATTCGTACGGTGTTGTAATGTGTTGTTTGGAGTTTTAAGGTTTCCTACGTTATACTAACGTGCTTTTCATGGTGCTAATATGGCATACAAAATCTTAAGATGTCCAAACTTGTCGTACGATGTTCAAAGGACTCGGAAGAATTCATTAGGTGTATTATGGAGTTTTAAGGTTTCATACGGTGATGTAAGGTGTTCATAGGAGTTGTAAGGCGCCCTACATTGTACTAACGTTTTTTTCGAGTTGCTAATGTGGCATAAAGAGTCGTAAGATGTCCTAAGTTTTCGTACGATGTTTAAAGGACTCGTACGAACTCATTAGGTTTATTATGGAGTTTTAAGGTTTCGTACAGTGTTGTAAGGTGTTGTTAGGAGTCGTAAGGCGTCCAATGTTATT
The DNA here is from genome assembly GCA_030867185.1 of Tagetes erecta. Classification (NCBI taxonomy): domain Eukaryota; kingdom Viridiplantae; phylum Streptophyta; class Magnoliopsida; order Asterales; family Asteraceae; genus Tagetes; species Tagetes erecta. The sequence goes on from CM061490.1 coordinate 49,192,596, forward strand.
CTAACGTGCTTTTCAAGGTGCTAATATAGAATACAGAGTCGTTAGATATCTTATGTTGCCGTACGGCGTTCAAAGGACTCGGACGAATTCATTAGGTTTATTATGGAGTTTTAAATTTTCGTACGGTGATGTATGGTGTTCTTAGGAGTTGTAACGCGTCCTACATTATTCTAACGTGCTTTTCTTGTTGCTAATGTAGCAAACTGAGCCGTAACATCTCCTGAGTTGTCATATTATGTTCAAAGGACCTGGACGAATTCATTAGGTTTAGTATGGATTTTAAGGATTCTTACGGTGTTGTAAGGTGTCGTTTGGAGTTTTAAGGTGTACTACGTTATACTAGCGTGCTTTTCAGGGTGCTAATATGGCATTCAAAATCATAAGATGCCCAAACTTGTCATACGATGTTCAAAGGACTCGGACGAATTCATTAGGTGTATTATGGAGTTTTAAGGTTTCGTACGGTGATCTAAGGTGTTCACAGGAGTTGTAAGGCGCCCTACATTGTACTAACGTTCTTTTCGAGTTGCTAATGTGGCATAAAGAGTCGTAAGATGTCCTAAGTTCTCGTACGATGTTCAAAGGACTCGTACGAACTCATTAGGTTTATTATGGAGTTTTAAGGTTTCGTACTGTGTTGTAAGGTGTTGTTAGGAGTCGTAAGGCGTCCAATGTTATTCTAACATGCTTTTCAAGGTGCAAATATAGAATACAGAGTCGTTAGATATCTTAAGTTGCCGTACGACGTTCAAAGGACTCGGATGAATTCATTAGGTTTATTATGAAGTTTTAAAGTTTCGTACGGTGATGTATGGTGCTCTTAGGAGTTGTAACGCATCCTACAATATTCTAACGTGCTTTTCTTGTTGCTAATGTAGCAAACTGAGCCGTAACATCTCCTGAGTTGTCATATGATGTTCAAACGACCTGGACGAATTCATTAGGTTTAGTATGGAATTTTAAGGATTCTTACGGTGTTGTAAGGTGTCGTTTGGAGTTTTAAGGTGTCCCACGTTATACTAGCGTGCTTTTCATGATGCTAATATGGCATTCAAAATCATAAGATGCCCAAACTTGTCATACGATGTTCAAAGGACTCGGACGAATTCATTAGGTGTATTATGGAGTTTTAAGGTTTCGTACGGTGATAGAAGGTGTTCATAGGAGTTGTAAGGCGCCCTACATTGTACTAACGTTCTTTTCGAGTTGCTAATGTGGCATAAAGAGTCGTAAGATGTCCTAAGTTCTCGTACGATGTTCAAAGGACTCCTACGAACTCATTAGGTTTATTATGGAGTTTTAAGGTTCCGTACGGTGTTGTAAGGTGTTGTTAGGAGTCGTAAGGCGTCCAATGTTATTCTAACATGCTTTTCAAGGTGCAAATATAGAATACAGAGTCGTTAGATATCTTAAGTTGTCGTACGACGTTCAAAGATTCGGACGAATTCATTAGGTTTATTATGGAGTTTTAAAATTTCGTACGGTGATGTATGGTGTTCTAGGAGTTGTAATGCGTCCTACATTATTCTAACGTGCTTTTCCTTTTGCTAATGTAGTAAACTGAGCCGTAACATCTCCTGAGTTGTCATATGATGTTCAAAGGACCTGGACGAATTCATTAGGTTTAGTATGGAATTTTAATGATTCTTACGGTGTTGTAAGGTGTTGTTTGGAGTTTTAAGGTGACCTACGTTATACTAGCGTGCTTTTCATGGTGCTAATATGGCATACAAAATCATAAGAAGCCCAAACTTGTCGTACGATGTTCAAAGGACTCGGACGAATTCATTAGGTCTATTATGGAGTTTTAATGTTTCGTACGGTGATGTAAGGTGTTCATAGGAGTTGTAAGGCGCCCAACATTGTACTAACGTTCTTTTCTAGTTGCTAATATGGCATAAAGAGTCGTAAGTTGTCCTAAGTTCTCGTACGATGTTCAAAGGACTCGTACGAACTCATTAGGTTTGTTATGGAGTTTGAAGGTTTCGTACGGTGTTGTAAGGTGTTTTTAGGAGTCGTAATGCGTCCAATGTTATTCTAACGTGCTTTTCAAGGTGCTAATATAGAATACAGAGTCGTTAGATATCTTAAGTTGTTGTACGACGTTCAAAGGACTCGGACGAATTCATTAGGTTTATTATGGAGTTTTGAAATTTCGTACGGTGATGTATGGTGTTCTTAGGAGTTGTAATGCGTCCTACATTATTCTAACGTGCTTTTCCTTTTGATAATGTAGCAAACTGAGCCGTAACATCTCCTGAGTTGTCATATGATGTTCAAAGGACCTGGACGAATTCATTAGGTTTAGTATGGAATTTTAATGATTCTTACGGTGTTGTAAGGTGTTGTTTGGAGTTTTAAGGTGTCCTGCGTTATACTAGCGTGCTTTTCATGGTGCTAATATGGCATACAAAATCATAAGAAGCCCAAACTTGTCGTACGATGTTCAAAGGACTCGGACGAATTCATTAGGTGTATTATGGAGTTTTAATGTTTCGTACGGTGATGTAAGGTGTTCATAGGAGTTGTAAGGCGCCCTACATTGTGCTAAAGTTCTTTTCGAGTTGCTAATGTGGCATAAAGAGTGGTAAGATGTCCTAAGTTCTCGTACGTTGTTCAAAGGACTCGTACGAACTCATTAGGTTTATTATGGAGTTTTAATATTTCGTACGGTATTGTAAGGTGTTGTTAGGAGTCGTAAGGCGTCCAATGTTTTACTAACGTGCTTTTCAAGGTGCTAATATGAATACAGAGTCGTTAGAAATCTTATGTTGTCGTACGGCATTCAAAGGACTCGGACGAATTCATTAGGTTTATTATGGAGTTTTAAAGTTTCGTACGGTGATGTATGGTGTTCTTAGGAGTTGTAAGGCGGCCTACATTATTCTAACGTGCTTTTCCTTTTGCTAATGTAGCAAACTAAGCCGTAACATCTCCTGAGTTGTCATATGATGTTAAAAGGACCTGGACGAATTCATTAGGTTTAGTATGGAATTTTAAGGATTCGTACGGTGTTGTAAGGTGTTGTTTGGAGTTTTAAGGTTTCCTACGTTATACTAACGTGCTTTTCATGATGTTAATATGGCATACAAAATCTTAAGATGTCCAAACTTGTCGTACGATGTTCAAAGGACTCGGAAGAATTCATTAGGTGTATTATGGAGTTTTAAGGTTTCATACGGTGATGTAAGGTGTTCATAGGAGTTGTAAGGCGTCCTACATTGTACTAACGTTTTTTTCGAGTTGCTAATGTGGCATAAAGAGTCGTAAGATGTCCTAAGTTTTCGTACGATGTTTAAAGGACTCGTACAAACTCATTAGGTTTATTATGGAGTTTTAAGGTTTCGTACGGTGTTGTAAGGTGTTGTTAGGAGTCGTAAGGCGTCCAATGTTATTCCAACGTGCTTTTCAAGGTGCTAATATAGAATATAGAGTCGTTAGATATCTTAAGTTGCCGTACGGCGTTCAAAGGACTCGGACGAATTCATTAGGTTTATTATGGAGTTTTGAAATTTCGTACGGTGATGTATGGTGTTCTTAGGAGTTGTAATGCGTCCTACATTATTCTAACGTGCTTTTCCTTTTGATAATGTAGCAAACTGAGCCGTAACATCTCCTGAGTTGTCATATGATGTTCAAAGGACCTGGACGAATTCATTAGGTTTAGTATGGAATTTTAATGATTCTTACGGTGTTGTAAGGTGTTGTTTGGAGTTTTAAGGTGTCCTGCGTTATACTAGCGTGCTTTTCATGGTGCTAATATGGCATACAAAATCATAAGAAGCCCAAACTTGTCGTACGATGTTCAAACGACTCGGACGAATTCATTAGGTGTATTATGGAGTTTTAATGTTTCGTACGGTGATGTAAGGTGTTCATAGGAGTTGTAAGGCGCCCTACATTGTGCTAAAGTTCTTTTCGAGTTGCTAATGTGGCATAAAGAGTGGTAAGATGTCCTAAGTTCTCGTACGTTGTTCAAAGGACTCGTACGAACTCATTAGGTTTATTATGGAGTTTTAATATTTCGTACGGTATTGTAAGGTGTTGTTAGGAGTCGTAAGGCGTCCAATGTTTTACTAACGTGCTTTTCAAGGTGCTAATATGAATACAGAGTCGTTAGAAATCTTATGTTGTCGTACGGCATTCAAAGGACTCGGACGAATTCATTAGGTTTATTATGGAGTTTTAAAGTTTCGTACGGTGATGTATGGTGTTCTTAGGAGTTGTAAGGCGTCCTACATTATTCTAACGTGCTTTTCCTTTTGCTAATGTAGCAAACTAAGCCGTAACATCTCCTGAGTTGTCATATGATGTTAAAAGGACCTGGACGAATTCATTAGGTTTAGTATGGAATTTTAAGGATTCGTACGGTGTTGTAAGGTGTTGTTTGGAGTTTTAAGGTTTCCTACGTTATACTAACGTGCTTTTCATGGTGTTAATATGGCATACAAAATCTTAAGATGTCCAAACTTGTCGTACGATGTTCAAAGGACTCGGAAGAATTCATTAGGTGTATTATGGAGTTTTAAGGTTTCATACGGTGATGTAAGGTGTTCATAGGAGTTGTAAGGCGCCCTACATTGTACTAACGTTTTTTTCGACTTGCTAATGTGGCATAAAGAGTCGTAAGATGTCCTAAGTTTTCGTACGATGTTTAAAGGACTCGTACGAACTCATTAGGTTTATTATGGAGTTTTAAGGTTTCGTACGGTGTTGTAAGGTGTTGTTAGGAGTCGTAAGGCGTCCAATGTTATTCCAACGTGCTTTTCAAGGTGCTAATATAGAATATAGAGTCGTTAGATATCTTAAGTTGCCGTACGGTGTTCAAAGGACTCGGACGAATTCATTAGGTTTATTATGGAGTTTTAAATTTTCGTACGGTGATGTATGGTGTTCTTAGGAGTTGTAACGCGTCCTACATTATTCTAACGTGCTTTTCTTGTTGCTAATGTAGAAAACTGAGTCGTAACATCTCCTGAGTTGTCATATGATGTTCAAAGGACCTGGACGAATTCATTAGGTTTAGTATGGAATTTTAAGGATTCTTACGGTGTTGTAAGGTGTCGTTTGGAGTTTTAATGTGTACTACGTTATACTAGCGTGCTTTTCAGGGTGCTAATATGGCATTCAAAATCATAAGATGCCCAAACTTGTCATACGATGTTCAAAGGACTCGGACGAATTCATTAGGTGTATTATGGAGTTTTAAGGTTTCGTACGGTGATGTAAGGTGTTCACAGGAGTTGTAAGGCGCCCTACATTGTACTAACGTTCTTTTCGAGTTGCTAATGTGGCATAAAGAGTCGTAAGATGTCCTAAGTTCTCGTACGATGTTCAAAGGACTCGTACGAACTCATTAGGTTTATTATGGAGTTTTAAGGTTTCGTACGGTGTTGTAAGGTGTTGTTAGGAGTCGTAAGGCGTCCAATGTTATTCTAACATGCTTTTCAAGGTGCAAATATAGAATACAGAGACGTTAGATATCTTAAGTTGCCGTACAACGTTCAAAGGACTCGGATGAATTCATTAGGTTTATTATGAAGTTTTAAAGTTTCGTACGGTGATGTATGGTGCTCTTAGGAGTTGTAACGCATCCTACAATATTCTAACGTGCTTTTCTTGTTGCTAATGTAGCAAACTGAGCCGTAACATCTCCTGAGTTGTCATATGATGTTCAAAGGACCTGGACGAATTCATTAGGTTTAGTATGGAATTTTAAGGATTCTTACGGTGTTGTAAGGTGTCGTTTGGAGTTTTAAGGTGTCCCACGTTATACTAGCGTGCTTTTCATGATGCTAATATGGCATTCAAAATCATAAGATGCCCAAACTTGTCATACGATGTTCAAAGGACTCGGACGAATTCATTAGGTGTATTATGGAGTTTTAAGGTTTCGTACGGTGATGTAAGGTGTTCATAGGAGTTGTAAGGCGCCCTACATTGTACTAACGTTCTTTTCGAGTTGCTAATGTGGCATAAAGAGTCGTAAGATGTCCTAAGTTCTCGTACGATGTTCAAAGGACTCCTACGAACTCATTAGGTTTATTATGGAGTTTTAAGGTTCCGTACGGTGTTGTAAGGTGTTCTTAGGAGTCGTAAGGCGTCCAATGTTATTCTAACATGCTTTTCAAGGTGCAAATATAGAATACAGAGTCGTTAGATATCTTAAGTTGTCGTACGATGTTCAAAGGATTCGGACGAATTCATAAGGTTTTTTATGGAGTTTTAAAATTTCGTACGGTGATGTATGGTGTTCTTAGGAGTTGTAATGCGTTCTACATTATTCTAACGTGCTTTTCCTTTTGCTAATGTAGCAAACTGAGCCGTAACATCTCCTGAGTTGTCATATGATGTTCAAAGGACCTGGACGAATTCATTAGGTTTAGTATGGAATTTTAATGATTCTTACGGTGTTGTAAGGTGTTGTTTGGAGTTTTAAGGTGACCTACGTTATACTAGCGTGCTTTTCATGGTGCTAATATGGCATACAAAATCATAAGAAGCCCAAACTTGTCGTACGATGTTCAAAGGACTCGGACGAATTCATTAGGTGTATTATGGAGTTTTAATGTTTCGTACGGTGATGTAAGGTGTTCATAGGAGTTGTAAGGCGCTCTACATTGTACTAAAGTTCTTTTCGAGTTGCTAATGTGGCATAAAGAGTGGTAAGATGTCCTAAGTTCTCGTACGTTGTTCAAAGGACTCGTACGAACAAATTAGGTTTATTATGGTGTTTTAATATTTCGTACGGTATTGTAAGGTGTTGTTAGGAGTCGTAAGGCGTCCAATGTTTTACTAACGTGCTTTTCAAGGTGCTAATATGAATACAGAGTCGTTAGAAATCTTATGTTGTCGTACAGCGTTCAAAGGACTCGGACGAATTCATTAGGTTTATTATGGAGTTTTAAAGTTTCGTACGGTGATGTATGGTGTTCTTAGGAGTTGTAAGGCGTCCTACATTATTCTAACGTGCTTTTCCTTTTGCTAATGTAGCAAACTAAGCCGTAACATCTCCTGAGTTGTCATATGATGTTAAAAGGACCTGGACGAATTCATTAGGTTTAGTATGGAATTTTAAGGATTCGTACGGTGTTGTAAGGTGTTGTTTGGAGTTTTAAGGTTTCCTACGTTATACTAACGTGCTTTTCATGGTGCTAATATGGCATACAAAATCTTAAGATGTCCAAACTTGTCGTACGATGTTCAAAGGACTCGGAAGAATTCATTAGGTGGATTATGGAGTTTTAAGGTTTCATACGGTGATGTAAGGTGTTCATAGGAGTTGTAAGGCGCCCTACATTGTACTAACGTTTTTTTCGAGTTGCTAATGTGGCATAAAGAGTCGTAAGATGTCCTAAGTTTTCGTACAATGTTTAAAGGACTCGTACGAACTCATTAGGTTTATTATGGAGTTTTAAGGTTTCGTACGGTGTTGTAAGGTCTTGTTAGGAGTCGTAAGGCGTCCAATGTTATTCTAACGTGCTTTTCAAGGTGCTAATATAGAATACAGAGTCGTTAGATATCTTAAGTTGTCGTACGACGTTCAAAGGACTCGGATGAATTCATTAGGTTTATTATGGAGTTTTAAAGTTTCGTACGGTGATGTATGGTGCTCTTAGGAGTTGTAACGCTTGTAATACGACGTTCAAAGGACTCGGATGAATTCTTTAGGTTTATTATGGAGTTTAAAGTTTCGTACGGTGATGTATGGTGTTCTTAGGAGTTGTAAGGCGTCCTACATTATTCTAACGTGCTTTTCCTTTTGCTAATGTAGCAAACTGAGCCGTAACATCTCCTGAGTTGTCATATGATGTTCAAAGGACCTGGACGAATTCATTAGGTTTAGTATGGAATTTTAATGATTCTTACGGTGTTGTAAGGTGTTGTTTGGAGTTTTAAGGTGACCTACGTTATACTAGCGTGCTTTTCATGGTGCTAATATGGCATACAAAATCATAAGAAGCCCAAACTTGTCGTACGATGTTCAAAGGACTCGGACGAATTCAGTAGGTGCATTATGGAGTTTTAAGGTTTCGTACGGTGATGTAAGGTGTTCATAGGAGTTGTAAGGCGCCCTACATTGTACTAAAGTTCTTTTCGAGTTGCTAATGTGGCATAAAGAGTGGTAAGATGTCCTAAGTTCTCGTACGTTGTTCAAAGGACTCGTACGAACTCATTAGGTTTATTATGGTGTTTTAATATTTCGTACGGTATTGTAAGGTGTTGTTAGGAGTCGTAAGGCGTCCAATGTTTTACTAACGTGCTTTTCAAGGTGCTAATATGAATACAGAGTCGTTAGAAATCTTATGTTGTCGTACGGCGTTCAAAGGACTCGGACGAATTCATTAGGTTTATTATGGTGTTTTAAAGTTTCGTACGGTGATGTATGGTGTTCTTAGGAGTTGTAAGGCGTCCTACATTATTCTAACGTGCTTTTCCTTTTGCTAATGTAGCAAACTAAGCCGTAACATCTCCTGAGTTGTCATATGATGTTAAAAGGACCTGGACGAATTCATTATGTTTAGTATGGAATTTTAAGGATTCGTACGGTGTTGTAAGGTGTTGTTTGGAGTTTTAAGGTTTCCTACGTTATACTAACGTGCTTTTCATGGTGCTAATATGGCATACAAAATCTTAAGATGTCCAAACTTGTCGTACGATGTTCAAAGGACTCGGAAGAATTCATTAGGTGTATTATGGAGTTTTAAGGTTTCATACGGTGATGTAAGGTGTTCATAGGAGTTGTAAGGCGCCCTACATTGTACTAACGTTTTTTTCGAGTTGCTAATGTGGCATAAAGAGTCGTAAGATGTCCTAAGTTTTCGTACAATGTTTAAAGGACTCGTACGAACTCATTAGGTTTATTATGGAGTTTTAAGGTTTCGTACGGTGTTGTAAGGTCTTGTTAGGAGTCGTAAGGCGTCCAATGTTATTCTAACGTGATTTTCAATGTGCTAATATAGAATACAGAGTCGTTAGATATCTTAAGTTGTCGTACGACGTTCAAAGGACTCGGATGAATTCATTAGGTTTATTATGGAGTTTTAAAGTTTCGTACGGTGATGTATGGTGCTCTTAGGAGTTGTAACGCTTGTCATACGACGTTCAAAGGACTCGGATGAATTCATTAGGTTTATTATGGAATTTAAAGTTTCGTACGGTGATGTATGGTGTTCTTAGGAGTTGTAAGGCGTCCTACATTATTCTAACGTGCTTTTCCTTTTGCTAATGTAGCAAACTGAGCCGTAACATCTCCTGAGTTGTCATATGATGTTCAAAGGACCTGGACGAATTCATTAGGTTTAGTATGGAATTTTAATGATTCTTACGGTGTTGTAAGGTGTTGTTTGGAGTTTTAAGGTGACCTACGTTATACTAGCGTGCTTTTCATGGTGCTAATATGGCATACAAAATCATAAGAAGCCCAAACTTGTCGTACGATGTTCAAAGGACTCGGACAAATTCATTAGGTGCATTATGGAGTTTTAAGGTTTCGTACGGTGATGTAAGGTGTTCATAGGAGTTGTAAGGCACCCTACATTGTACTAACGTTCTTTTCGAGTTGCTAATGTGGCATAAAGAGTCGTAAGTTGTCCTAAGTTCTCGTACGATGTTCAAAGGACTCGTACGAACTCATTAGGTTTGTTATGGAGTTTTAAGGTTTCGTACGGTGTTGTAAGGTGTTTTTAGGAGTCGTAAGGCGTCCAATCTTATTCTAACATGCTTTTCAAGGTGCTAATATAGAATACAGAGTCGTTAGATATCTTAAGTTGTCGTACGACGTTCAAAGGACTCGGATGAATTCATTAGGTTTATTATGGAGTTTTAAAGTTTCGTACGGTGATGTGTGGTGCTCTTAGGAGTTGTAACGCTTGTCGTACGACGTTCAAAGGACTCGGATGAATTCATTAGGTTTATTATGGAGTTTTAAAGTTTCGTACGGTGATGTATGGTGTTCTTAGGAGTTGTAAGGCGTCCTACATTATTATAACGTGCTTTTCCTTTTGCTAATGTAGCAAACTGAGCCGTAACATCTCCTGAGTTGTCATATGATGTTCAAAGGACCTGGACGAATTCATTAGGCTTAGTATGGAATTTTAATGATTCTTACGGTGTTGTAAGGTGTTGTTTGGAGTTTTAAGGTGACCTACGTTATGCTAGCGTGCTTTTCATGGTGCTAATATGGCATACAAAATCATAAGATGCCCAAACTTGTCGTACGATGTTCAAAGGACTCGGACGAATTCATTAGGTGTATTATGGAGTTTTAAGGTTTCGTACGGTGATGTAAGGTGTTCATAGGAGTTGTAAGGCACCCTACATTGTACTAACGTTCTTTTCGAGTTGCTAATGTGGCATAAATAGTCGTAAGTTGTCCTAAGTTCTCGTACGATGTTCAAAGGACTCGTACGAACTCATTAGGTTTGTTATGGAGTTTTAAGGTTTCGTACGGTGTTGTAAGGTGTTTTTAGGAGTCGTAAGGCGTCCAATGTTATTCTAACGTGCTTTTCAAGGTGCTAATATAGAATACAGAGTCGTTAGATATCTTAAGTTGTTGTACGACGTTCAAAGGACTCGGACGAATTCATTAGGTTTATTATGGAGTTTTAAAATTTCGTACGGTGATGTATGGTGTTCTTAGGTGTTGTAATGCGTCCTACATTATTCTAACGTGCTTTTCCTTTTGCTAATGTAGCAAACTGAGCCGTAACATCTCCTGAGTTGTCATATGATGTTCAAAGGACCTGGACGAATTCATTAGGTTTAGTATGGAATTTTAAGCATTCTTACGGTGTTGTAAGGTGTCGTTTGGAATTTTAAGGTGTCCTACGTTATACGAGCGTGCTTTTCATGGTGCTAATATGGCATTCAAAATCATAAGATGCCCAAACTTGTCATACGATGTTCAAAGGACTCGGACGAATTCATTAGGTGTATTATGGAGTTTTAAGGTTTCGTACGGTGATGTAAGGTGTTCATAGGAGTTGTAAGGCGCCCTGCATTGTACTAACATTCTTTTCGAGTTGCTAATGTGGCATAAAGAGTCGTAAGATGTCCTAAGTTCTCGTACGATGTTCAAAGGACTCGTACGAACTCATTAGGTTTATTATGGAGTTTTAAGGTTCCGTACGGTGTTGTAAGGTGTTGTTAGGAGTCGTAAAGCGTCCAATGTTATTCTAACATGCTTTTCAAGGTGCAAATATAGAATACAGAGTTGTTAGATATCTTAAGTTGCCGTACGACGTTCAAAGGACTCGGATGAATTCATTAGGTTTATTATGGAGTTTTAAAGTTTCGTACGGTGATGTATGGTGCTCTTAGGAGTTGTAATGCTTGTCGTACGATGTTCAAAGGACTCGGACGAATTCATTAGGTTTACTATGGAGTTTTAAAGTTTCGTATGGTGATGTATGGTGTTCTTAGGAGTTGTAAGGCGTCCTACATTATTCTAACGTGCTTTTCCTTTTGCTAATGTAGCAAACTGAGCCGTAACATCTCCTGAGTTGTCATATGATGTTCAAAGGACCTAGACGAATTCATTAGGTTTAGTATGGAATTTTAATGATTCTTACGGTGTTGTAAGGTGTTGTTTGGAGTTTTAAGGTGACCTACGTTATACTAGCGTGCTTTTCATGGTGCTAATATGGCATACAGAATCATAAGATGCCCAAACTTGTCGTACGATGTTCAAAGGACTCGGACGAATTCATTAGGTGTATTATGGAGTTTTAAGGTTTCGTACGGTGATGTAAGGTGTTCATAGGAGTTGTAAGGCGCCCTACATTGTACTAACGTTCTTTTCGAGTTGCTAATGTGGCATAAAGAGTCATAAGTTGTCCTAAGTTCTCGTACGATGTTCAAAGGACTCGTACGAACTCATTAGGTTTGTTATGGTGTTTTAAGGTTTCGTACGGTGTTGTAAGGTGTTTTTAGGAGTCGTAAGGCATCCAATGTTATTCTAACGTGCTTTTCAAGGTGCTAATATAGAATACAGAGTCGTTAGATATCTTAAGTTGTCGTACGACGTTCAAAGGACTCGGACGAATTCATTAGGTTTATTATGGAGTTTTAAAATTTCGTACAGTGATGTATGGTGTTCTTAGGAGTTGTAATGTGTCCTACATTATTCTAACGTGCTTTTCCTTTTGCTAATGTAGCAAACTGAGCCGTAACATCTCCTGAGTTGTCATATGATGTTCAAAGGACCTGAACGAATTCATTAGGTTTAGTATGGAATTTCAATGATTCTTACGGTGTTGTAAGGTGTTGTTTGGAGTTATAAGGTGACCTACGTTATACTAGCGTGCTTTTCATGGTGCTAATATGGCATACAAAATCATAAGAAGCCCAAACTTGTCGTACGATGTTCAAAGGACTCGGACAAATTCATTAGGTGTATTATGGAGTTTTAAGGTTTCGTACGGTGATGTAAGGTGTTCATAGGAGTTGTAAGGCGCCCTACATTGTACTAACGTTCTTTTCGAGTTGCTAATGTGGCATAAAGAGTCGTAAGTTGTCCAAAGTTCTCGTACGGTGTTCAAAGGACTCGTACGAACTCATTAGGTTTGTTATGGAGTTTTAAGGTTTCGTACGGTGTTGTAAGGTGTTTTTAGGAGTCGTAAGGCGTCCAATGTTATTCTAACGTGCTTTTCAAGGTGCTAATATAGAATACAGAGTCGTTAGATATCTTAAGTTGTTGTACGACGTTCAAAGGACTCGGACGAATTCATTAGGTTAATTATGGAGTTTTAAAATTTCGTACGGTGATGTATGGTGTTCTTAGGAGCTGTAATGCGTCCTACATTATTCTAACGTGCTTTTCCTTTTGCTAAGTTAGCAAACTGAGCCGTAACATCTCCTGAGTTGTCATATGATGTTCAAAGGACCTGGACGAATTCATTAGGTTTAGTATGGAATTTTAATGATTCTTACGGTGTTGTAAGGTGTTGTTTGGAGTTTTAAGGTGACCTACGTTATACTAGCGTGCTTTTCATGGTGCTAATATGGCATACAAAATCATAAGAAGCCCAAACTTGTCGTACGATGTTCAAAGGACTCGGAAAAATTCATTAGGTGTATTATGGAGTTTTAAGGATTCGTACGGTGATGTAAGGGGTTCATAGGAGTTGTAAGGCGCCCTACATTGTACTAACGTTCTTTTCGAGTTGCTAATGTGGCATAAGGAGTCGTAAGTTGTCCAAAGTTCTCGTACGATGTTCAAAGGACTCGTACGAACTCATTAGGTTTGTTATGGAGTTTTAAGGTTTCGTACGGTGTTGTAAGGTGTTTTTAGGAGTCGTAAGGCGTCCAATGTTATTCTAACGTGATTTTCAAGGTGCTAATATAGAATACAGAGTCGTTAGATATCTTAAGTTGTTGTACGACGTTCAAAGGACTCGGACGAATTCATTAGGTTTATTATGGAGTTTTAAAATTTCGTACGGTGATGTATGGTGTTCTTAGGAGCTGTAATGCGTCCTACATTATTCTAACGTGCTTTTCCTTTTGCTAAGTTAGCAAACTGAGCCGTAACATCTCCTGAGTTGTCATATGATGTTCAAAGGACCTGGACGAATTCATTAGGTTTAGTATGGAATTTTAATGATTCTTACGGTGTTGTAAGGTGTTGTTTGGAGTTTTAAGGTGTCCTACGTTATACTAGCGTGCTTTTCATGGTGCTAATATGGCATACAAAATCATAAGATGCCCAAACTTGTCGTACGATGTTCAAAGGACTCGGACAAATTCATTAGGTGTATTATGGAGTTTTAAGGTTTCGTACGGTGATGTAAGGTGTTCATAGGAGTTGTAAGGCGCCCTACATTGTACTAACGTTCTTTTCGAGTTGCTAATGTGGCATAAAGAGTCGTAAGTTGTCCAAAGTTCTCGTACGGTGTTCAAAGGACTCGTACGAACTCATTAGGTTTGTTATGGAGTTTTAAGGTTTCGTACGGTGTTGTAAGGTGTTTTTAGGAGTCGTAAGGCGTCCAATGTTATTCTAACGTGCTTTTCAAGGTGCTAATATAGAATACAGAGTCGTTAGATATCTTAAGTTGTTGTACGACGTTCAAAGGACTCGGACGAATTCATTAGGTTAATTATGGAGTTTTAAAATTTCGTACGGTGATGTATGGTGTTCTTAGGAGCTGTAATGCGTCCTACATTATTCTAACGTGCTTTTCCTTTTGCAAAGTTAGCAAACGGAGCCGTAACATCTCCTGAGTTGTCATATGATGTTCAAAGGACCTGGACGAATTCATTAGGTTTAGTATGGAATTTTAATGATTCTTACGGTGTTGTAAGGTGTTGTTTGGAGTTTTAAGGTGACCTACGTTATACTAGCGTGCTTTTCATGGTGCTAATATGGCATACAAAATCATAAGAAGCCCAAACTTGTCGTACGATGTTCAAAGGACTCGGACAAATTCATTAGGTGTATTATGGAGTTTTAAGGTTTCGTACGGTGATGTAAGGGGTTCATAGGAGTTGTAAGGCGCCCTACATTGTACTAACGTTCTTTTCGAGTTGCTAATGTGGCATAAAGAGTCGTAAGTTGTCCAAAGTTCTTGTACGATGTTCAAAGGACTCGTACGAACTCATTAGGTTTGTTATGGAGTTTTAAGGTTTCGTACGGTGTTGTAAGGTGTTTTTAGGAGTCGTAAGGCGTCCAATGTTATTCTAACGTGCTTTTCAAGGTGCTAATATAGAATACAGAGTCGTTAGATATCTTAAGTTGTTGTACGACGTTCAAAGGACTCGGACGAATTCATTAGGTTTATTATGGAGTTTTAAAATTTCGTACGGTGATGTATGGTGTTCTTAGGAGCTGTAATGCGTCCTACATTATTCTAACGTGCTTTTCCTTTTGCTAAGTTAGCAAACTGAGCCGTAACATCTCCTGAGTTGTCATATGATGTTCAAAGGACCTGGACGAATTCATTAGGTTTAGTATGGAATTTTAATGATTCTTACGGTGTTGTAAGGTGTTGTTTGGAGTTTTAAGGTGTCCTACGTTATACTAGCGTGCTTTTCATGGTGCTAATATGGCATACAAAATCATAAGATGCCCAAACTTGTCGTACGATGTTCAAAGGACTCGGACAAATTCATTAGGTGTATTATGGAGTTTTAAGGTTTCGTACGGTGATGTAAGGTGTTCATAGGAGTTGTAAGGCGCCCTACATTGTACTAACGTTCTTTTCGAGTTGCTAATGTGGCATAAAGAGTCGTAAGTTGTCCTAAGTTCTCGTACGATGTTCAAAGGACTCATACGAACTCATTAGGTTTGTTATGGAGTTTTAAGGTTTCGTACGGTGTTGTAAGGTGTTTTTAGGAGTCGTAAGGCGTCCAATGTTATTCTAACGTGCTTTTCAAGGTGCTAATATAGAATACAGAGTCATTAGATATCTTAAGTTGTTGTACGACGTTCAAAGGACTCGGACGAATTCATTAGGTTTATTATGGAGTTTTAAAATTTCGTACGGTGATGTATGGTGTTCTTAGGAGTTGTAATGCGTCCTACATTATTCTAACGTGCTTTTCCTTTTGCTAATGTAGCAAACTGAGCCGTAACATCTCCTGAGTTGTCATATGATGTTCAAAGGACCTGGACGAATTCATTAGGTTTAGTATGGAATTTTAAGGATTCTTACGGTGTTGTAAGGTGTCGTTTGGAGTTTTAAGGTGTCCCACGTTATACTAGCGTGCTTTTCATGATGCTAATATAGCATTCAAAATCATAAGATGCCCAAACTTGTCATACGATGTTCAAAGGACTCGGACGAATTCATTAGGTGTATTATGGAGTTTTAAGGTTTCGTACGGTGATGTAAGGTGTTCATAGGAGTTGTAAGGCGCCCTACATTGTACTAACGTTCTTTTCAAGTTGCTAATGTGGCATAAAGAGTCGTAAGATGTCCTAAGTTCTCGTACGATGTTCAAAGGACTCCTACGAACTCATTAGGTTTATTATGGAGTTTTAAGGTTCCGTACGGTGTTGTAAGGTGTTGTTAGGAGTCGTAAGGCGTCCAATGTTATTCTAACATGCTTTTCAAGGTGCAAATATAGAATACAGAGTCGTTAGATATCTTAAGTTGCCGTACGACGTTCAAAGGACTCGGACGAATTCATTAGGTTTATTATGGAGTTTTAAAATTTCGTACGGTGATGTATGGTGTTCTTAGGAGTTGTAATGCGTCCTACATTATTCTAACGTGCTTTTCCTTTTGCTAATGTAGCAAACTGAGCCGTAACATCTCCTGAGTTGTCATATGATGTTCAAAGGACCTGGACGAATTCATTAGGTTTAGTATGGAATTTTAAGGATTCTTACGGTGTTGTAAGGTGTCGTTTGGAGTTTTAAGGTGTCCCACGTTATACTAGCGTGCTTTTCATGATGCTAATATAGCATTCAAAATCATAAGATGCCCAAACTTGTCATATGATGTTCAAAGGACTCGGACGAATTCATTAGGTGTATTATGGAGTTTTAAGGTTTCGTACGGTGATGTAAGGTGTTCATAGGAGTTGTAAGGCGCCCTACATTGTACTAACGTTCTTTTCAAGTTGCTAATGTGGCATAAAGAGTCGTAAGATGTCCTAAGTTCTCGTACGATGTTCAAAGGACTCCTACGAACTCATTAGGTTTATTATGGAGTTTTAAGGTTCCGTACGGTGTTGTAAGGTGTTGTTAGGAGTCGTAAGGCGTCCAATGTTATTCTAACATGCTTTTCAAGGTGCAAATATAGAATACAGAGTCGTTAGATATCTTAAGTTGCCGTACGACGTTCAAAGGACTCGGACGAATTCATTAGGTTTATTATGGAGTTTTAAAATTTCGTACGGTGATGTATGGTGTTCTTAGGAGTTGTAATGCGTCCTACATTATTCTAACGTGCTTTTCCTTTTGCTAATGTAGCAAACTGAGCCGTAACATCTCCTGAGTTGTCATATGATGTTCAAAGGACCTGGACGAATTCATTAGGTTTAGTATGGAATTTTAATGATTCTTACGGTGTTGTAAGGTGTTGTTTGGAGTTTTAAGGTGACCTACGTTATACTAGCGTGCTTTTCATAGTGCTAATATGGCATACAGAATCATAAGATGCCCAAACTTGTCGTACGATGTTCAAAGGACTCGGACGAATTCATTAGGTGTATTATGGAGTTTTAAGGTTTCGTACGGTGATGTAAGGTGTTCATAGGAGTTGTAAGGCGCCCTACATTGTACTAACGTTCTTTTCGAGTTGCTAATGTGGCATAAAGAGTCATAAGTTGTCCTAAGTTCTCGTACGATGTTCAAAGGACTCGTACGAACTCATTAGGTTTGTTATGGTGTTTTAAGGTTTCGTACGGTGTTGTAAGGTGTTTTTAGGAGTCGTAAGGCATCCAATGTTATTCTAACGTGCTTTTCAAGGTGCTAATATAGAATACAGAGTCGTTAGATATCTTAAGTTGTCGTACGACGTTCAAAGGACTCGGACGAATTCATTAGGTTTATTATGGAGTTTTAAAATTTCGTACGGTGATGTATGGTGTTCTTAGGAGTTGTAATGCATCCTACATTATTCTAACGTGCTTTTCCTTTTGCTAATGTAGCAAACTGAGCCGTAACATCTCCTGAGTTGTCATATGATGTTCAAAGGACCTGAACGAATTCATTAGGTTTAGTATGGAATTTCAATGATTCTTACGGTGTTGTAAGGTGTTATTTGGAGTTATAAGGTGACCTACGTTATACTAGCGTGCTTTTCATGGTGCTAATATGGCATACAAAATCATAAGAAGCCCAAACTTGTCGTACGATGTTCAAAGGACTCGGACAAATTCATTAGGTGTATTATGGAGTTTTAAGGTTTCGTACGGTGATGTAAGGTGTTCATAGGAGTTGTAAGGCGCCCTACATTGTACTAACGTTCTTTTCGAGTTGCTAATGTGGCATAAAGAGTCGTAAGTTGTCCAAAGTTCTCGTACGGTGTTCAAAGGACTCGTACGAACTCATTAGGTTTGTTATGGAGTTTTAAGGTTTCGTACGGTGTTGTAAGGTGTTTTTAGGAGTCGTAAGGCGTCCAATGTTATTCTAACGTGCTTTTCAAGGTGCTAATATAGAATACAGAGTCGTTAGATATCTTAAGTTGTTGTACGACGTTCAAAGGACTCGGACGAATTCATTAGGTTAATTATGTAGTTTTAAAATTTCGTACGATGATGTATGGTGTTCTTAGGAGCTGTAATGCGTCCTACATTATTCTAACGTGCTTTTCCTTTTGCTAAGTTAGCAAACTGAGCCGTAACATCTCCTGAGTTGTCATATGATGTTCAAAGGACCTGGACGAATTCATTAGGTTTAGTATGGAATTTTAATGATTCTTACGGTGTTGTAAGGTGTTGTTTGGAGTTTTAAGGTGACCTACGTTATACTAGCGTGCTTTTCATGGTGCTAATATGGCATACAAATTCATAAGAAGCCCAAACTTGTCGTACGATGTTCAAAGGACTCGGACAAATTCATTAGGTGTATTATGGAGTTTTAAGGTTTCGTACGGTGATGTAAGGGGTTCATAGGAGTTGTAAGGCGCCCTACATTGTACTAACGTTCTTTTTGAGTTGCTAATGTGGCATAAAGAGTCGTAAGTTGTCCAAAGTTCTCGTACGATGTTCAAAGGACTCGTACGAACTCATTAGGTTTGTTATGGAGTTTTAAGGTTTCGTACGGTGTTGTAAGGTGTTTTTAGGAGTCGTAAGGCGTCCAATGTTATTCTAACGTGCTTTTCAAGGTGCTAATATAGAATACAGAGTCGTTAGATATCTTAAGTTGTTGTACGACGTTCAAAGGACTCGGACGAATTCATTAGGTTTATTATGGAGTTTTAAAATTTCGTACGGTGATGTATGGTGTTCTTAGGAGCTGTAATGCGTCCTACATTATTCTAACGTGCTTTTCCTTTTGCTAAGTTAGCAAACTGAGCCCTAACATCTCCTGAGTTGTCATATGATGTTCAAAGGACCTGGACGAATTCATTAGGTTTAGTATGGAATTTTAATGATTCTTACGGTGTTGTAAGGTGTTGTTTGGAGTTTTAAGGTGTCCTACGTTATACTAGCGTGCTTTTCATGGTGCTAATATGGCATACAAAATCATAAGATGCCCAAACTTGTCGTACGATGTTCAAAGGACTCGGACAAATTCATTAGGTGTATTATGGAGTTTTAAGGTTTCGTATGGTGATGTTAGGTGTTCATAGGAGTTGTAAGGCGCCCTACATTGTACTAACGTTCTTTTCGAGTTGCTAATGTGGCATAAAGAGTCGTAAGTTGTCCTAAGTTCTCGTACGATGTTCAAAGGACTCATACGAACTCATTAGGTTTGTTATGGAGTTTTAAGGTTTCGTACGGTGTTGTAAGGTGTTTTTAGGAGTCGTAAGGCGTCCAATGTTATTCTAACGTGCTTTTCAAGGTGCTAATATAGAATACAGAGTCATTAGATATCTTAAGTTGTTGTACGACGTTCAAAGGACTCCGACGAATTCATTAGGTTTATTATGGAGTTTTAAAATTTCGTACGGTGATGTATGGTGTTCTTAGGAGTTGTAATGCGTCCTACATTATTCTAACGTGCTTTTCCTTTTGCTAATGTAGCAAACTGAGCCGTAACATCTCCTGAGTTGTCATATGATGTTCAAAGGACCTGGACGAATTCATTAGGTTTAGTATGGAATTTTAAGGATTCTTACGGTGTTGTAAGGTTTCGTTTGGAGTTTTAAGGTGTCCCACGTTATACTAGCGTGCTTTTCATGATGCTAATATGGCATTCAAAATCATAAGATGCCCAAACTTGTCATACGATGTTCAAAGGACTCGGACGAATTCATTAGGTGTATTATGGAGTTTTAAGGTTTCGTACGGTGATGTAAGGTGTTCATAGGAGTTGTAAGGCGCCCAACATTGTACTAACGTTCTTTTCAAGTTGCTAATGTGGCATAAAGAGTCGTAAGATGTCCTAAGTTCTCGTACGATGTTCAAAGGACTCCTACGAACTCATTAGGTTTATTATGGAGTTTTAAGGGTCCGTACGGTGTTGTAAGGTGTTGTTAGGAGTCGTAAGGCGTCCAATGTTATTCTAACATGCTTTTCAAGGTGCAAACATAGAATACAGAGTCGTTAGATATCTTAAGTTGCCGTACGACGTTCAAAGGACTCGGACGAATTCATTAGGTTTATTATGGAGTTTTAAAATTTCGGACGGTGATGTATGGTGTTCTTAGGAGTTGTAATGCGTCCTACATTATTCTAACGTGCTTTTCCTTTTGCTAATGTAGCAAACTGAGCCGTAACATCTCCTGAGTTGTCATATGATGTTCAAAGGACCTGGACGAATTCATTAGGTTTAGTATGGAATTTTAATGATTCTTACGGTGTTGTAAGGTGTTGTTTGGAGTTTTAAGGTGACCTACGTTATACTAGCGTGCTTTTCATGGTGCTAATATGGCATACAAAATCATAAGATGCCCAAACTTGTCGTACGATGTTCAAAGGACTCGGACAAATTCATTAGGTGTATTATGGAGTTTTAAGGTTTCGTACGGTGATGTAAGGTGTTCATAGGAGTTGTAAGGCGCCCTACATTGTACTAACGTTCTTTTCGAGTTGCTAATGTGGCATAAAGAGTCGTAAGTTGTCCAAAGTTCTCGTACGATGTTCAAAGGACTCGTACGAACTCATTAGGTTTGTTATGTAGTTTTAAGGTTTCGTACGGTGTTGTAAGGTGTTTTTAGGAGTCGTAAGGCGTCCAATGTTATTCTAACGTGCTTTTCAAGGTGCTAATATAGAATACAGAGTCGTTAGATATCTTAAGTTGCCGTACGACGTTCAAAGGACTCGGATGAATTCATTAGGTTTATTATGAAGTTTTAAAGTTTCGTACGGTGATGTATGGTGCTCTTAGGAGTTGTAACGCATCCTACAATATTCTAACGTGCTTTTCTTGTTGCTAATGTAGCAAACTGAGCCGTAACATCTCCTGAGTTGTCATATGATGTTCAAAGGACCTGGACGAATTCATTAGGTTTAGTATGGAATTTTAATGATTCTTACGGTGTTGTAAGGTGTTGTTTGGAGTTTTAAGGTGTCCTACGTTATACTAGCGTGCTTTTCATGGTGCTAATATGGCATACAAAATCATAAGATGCCCAAACTTGTCGTACGATGTTCAAAGGACTCGGACAAATTCATTAGGTGTATTATGGAGTTTTAAGGTTTCGTACGGTGATGTAAGGTGTTCATAGGAGTTGTAAGGCGCCCTACATTGTACTAACGTTCTTTTCGAGTTGCTAATGTGGCATAAAGAGTCGTAAGTTGTGCTAAGTTCTCGTACGATGTTCAAAGGACTCATACGAACTCATTAGGTTTGTTATGGAGTTTTAAGGTTTCGTACGGTGTTGTAAGGTGTTTTTAGGAGTCGTAAGGCGTCCAATGTTATTCTAACGTGCTTTTCAAGGTGCTAATATAGAATACAGAGTCATTAGATATCTTAAGTTGTTGTACGACGTTCAAAGGACTCGGACGAATTCATTAGGTTTATTATGGAGTTTTAAAATTTCGTACGGTGATGTATGGTGTTCTTAGGAGTTGTAATGCGTCCTACATTATTCTAACGTGCTTTTCCTTTTGCTAATGTAGCAAACTGAGCCGTAACATCTCCTGAGTTGTCATATGATGTTCAAAGGACCTGGACGAATTCATTAGGTTTAGTATGGAATTTTAATGATTCTTACGGTGTTGTAAGGTGTTGTTTGGAGTTTTAAGGTGACCTACGTTATACTAGCGTGCTTTTCATAGTGCTAATATAGCATACAAAATCATAAGATGCCCAAACTTGTCGTACGATGTTCAAAGGACTCGGACGAATTCATTAGGTGTATTATGGAGTTTTAAGGTTTCGTACGGTGATGTAAGGTGTTCATAGGAGTTGTAAGGCGCCTTACATTGTACTAACGTTCTTTTCGAGTTGCTAATGTGGCATAAAGAGTCGTAAGTTGTCCAAAGTTCTCGTACGATGTTCAAAGGACTCGTACGAACTCATTAGGTTTGTTATGTAGTTTTAAGGTTTCGTACGGTGTTGTAAGGTGTTTTTAGGAGTCGTAAGGCGTCCAATGTTATTCTAACGTGCTTTTCAAGGTGCTAATATAGAATACAGAGTCGTTAGATATCTTAAGTTGCCGTACGACGTTCAAAGGACTCGGATGAATTCATTAGGTTTATTATGAAGTTTTAAAGTTTCGTACGGTGATGTATGGTGCTCTTAGGAGTTGTAACGCATCCTACAATATTCTAACGTGCTTTTCTTGTTGCTAAAGTAGCAAATTGAGCCGTAACATCTCCTGAGTTGTCATATGATGTTCAAAGGACCTGGACGAATTCATTAGGTTTAGTATGGAATTTTAAGGATTCTTACGGTGTTGTAAGGTGTCGTTTGGAGTTTTAAGGTGTCCCACGTTATACTAGCGTGCTTTTCATGATGCTAATAAGGCATTCAAAATCATAAGATGCCCAAACTTGTCATACGATGTTCAAAGGACTCGGACGAATTCATTAGGTGTATTATGGAGTTTTAAGGTTTCGTACGGTGATGTAAGGTGTTCATAGGAGTTGTAAGGCGCCCTACATTGTACTAACGTTCTTTTCAAGTTGCTAATGTGGCATAAAGAGTCGTAAGATGTCCTAAGTTCTCGTACGATGTTCAAAGGACTCCTACGAACTCATTAGGTTTATTATGGAGTTTTAAGGTTCCGTACGGTGTTGTAAGGTGTTGTTAGGAGTCGTAAGGCGTCCAATGTTATTCTAACATGCTTTTCAAGGTGCAAATATAGAATACAGAGTCGTTAGATATCTTAAGTTGTTGTACGACGTTCAAAGGACTCCGACGAATTCATTAGGTTTATTATGGAGTTTTAAAATTTCGTACGGTGATGTATGGTGTTCTTAGGAGTTGTAATGCGTCCTACATTATTCTAACGTGCTTTTCCTTTTGCTAATGTAGCAAACTGAGCCGTAACATCTCCTGAGTTGTCATATGATGTTCAAAGGACCTGGACGAATTCATTAGGTTTAGTATGGAATTTTAAGGATTCTTACGGTGTTGTAAGGTTTCGTTTGGAGTTTTAAGGTGTCCCACGTTATACTAGCGTGCTTTTCATGATGCTAATATGGCATTCAAAATCATAAGATGCCCAAACTTGTCATACGATGTTCAAAGGACTCGGACGAATTCATTAGGTGTATTATGGAGTTTTAAGGTTTCGTACGGTGATGTAAGGTGTTCATAGGAGTTGTAAGGCGCCCAACATTGTACTAACGTTCTTTTCAAGTTGCTAATGTGGCATAAAGAGTCGTAAGATGTCCTAAGTTCTCGTACGATGTTCAAAGGACTCCTACGAACTCATTAGGTTTATTATGGAGTTTTAAGGGTCCGTACGGTGTTGTAAGGTGTTGTTAGGAGTCGTAAGGCGTCCAATGTTATTCTAACATGCTTTTCAAGGTGCAAACATAGAATACAGAGTCGTTAGATATCTTAAGTTGCCGTACGACGTTCAAAGGACTCGGACGAATTCATTAGGTTTATTATGGAGTTTTAAAATTTCGGACGGTGATGTATGGTGTTCTTAGGAGTTGTAATGCGTCCTACATTATTCTAACGTGCTTTTCCTTTTGCTAATGTAGCAAACTGAGCCGTAACATCTCCTGAGTTGTCATATGATGTTCAAAGGACCTGGACGAATTCATTAGGTTTAGTATGGAATTTTAATGATTCTTACGGTGTTGTAAGGTGTTGTTTGGAGTTTTAAGGTGACCTACGTTATACTAGCGTGCTTTTCATGGTGCTAATATGGCATACAAAATCATAAGATGCCCAAACTTGTCGTACGATGTTCAAAGGACTCGGACAAATTCATTAGGTGTATTATGGAGTTTTAAGGTTTCGTACGGTGATGTAAGGTGTTCATAGGAGTTGTAAGGCGCCCTACATTGTACTAACGTTCTTTTCGAGTTGCTAATGTGGCATAAAGAGTCGTAAGTTGTCCAAAGTTCTCGTACGATGTTCAAAGGACTCGTACGAACTCATTAGGTTTGTTATGTAGTTTTAAGGTTTCGTACGGTGTTGTAAGGTGTTTTTAGGAGTCGTAAGGCGTCCAATGTTATTCTAACGTGCTTTTCAAGGTGCTAATATAGAATACAGAGTCGTTAGATATCTTAAGTTGCCGTACGACGTTCAAAGGACTCGGATGAATTCATTAGGTTTATTATGAAGTTTTAAAGTTTCGTACGGTGATGTATGGTGCTCTTAGGAGTTGTAACGCATCCTACAATATTCTAACGTGCTTTTCTTGTTGCTAATGTAGCAAACTGAGCCGTAACATCTCCTGAGTTGTCATATGATGTTCAAAGGACCTGGACGAATTCATTAGGTTTAGTATGGAATTTTAATGATTCTTACGGTGTTGTAAGGTGTTGTTTGGAGTTTTAAGGTGTCCTACGTTATACTAGCGTGCTTTTCATGGTGCTAATATGGCATACAAAATCATAAGATGCCCAAACTTGTCGTACGATGTTCAAAGGACTCGGACAAATTCATTAGGTGTATTATGGAGTTTTAAGGTTTCGTACGGTGATGTAAGGTGTTCATAGGAGTTGTAAGGCGCCCTACATTGTACTAACGTTCTTTTCGAGTTGCTAATGTGGCATAAAGAGTCGTAAGTTGTGCTAAGTTCTCGTACGATGTTCAAAGGACTCATACGAACTCATTAGGTTTGTTATGGAGTTTTAAGGTTTCGTACGGTGTTGTAAGGTGTTTTTAGGAGTCGTAAGGCGTCCAATGTTATTCTAACGTGCTTTTCAAGGTGCTAATATAGAATACAGAGTCATTAGATATCTTAAGTTGTTGTACGACGTTCAAAGGACTCGGACGAATTCATTAGGTTTATTATGGAGTTTTAAAATTTCGTACGGTGATGTATGGTGTTCTTAGGAGTTGTAATGCGTCCTACATTATTCTAACGTGCTTTTCCTTTTGCTAATGTAGCAAACTGAGCCGTAACATCTCCTGAGTTGTCATATGATGTTCAAAGGACCTGGACGAATTCATTAGGTTTAGTATGGAATTTTAATGATTCTTACGGTGTTGTAAGGTGTTGTTTGGAGTTTTAAGGTGACCTACGTTATACTAGCGTGCTTTTCATAGTGCTAATATAGCATACAAAATCATAAGATGCCCAAACTTGTCGTACGATGTTCAAAGGACTCGGACGAATTCATTAGGTGTATTATGGAGTTTTAAGGTTTCGTACGGTGATGTAAGGTGTTCATAGGAGTTGTAAGGCGCCTTACATTGTACTAACGTTCTTTTCGAGTTGCTAATGTGGCATAAAGAGTCGTAAGTTGTCCAAAGTTCTCGTACGATGTTCAAAGGACTCGTACGAACTCATTAGGTTTGTTATGTAGTTTTAAGGTTTCGTACGGTGTTGTAAGGTGTTTTTAGGAGTCGTAAGGCGTCCAATGTTATTCTAACGTGCTTTTCAAGGTGCTAATATAGAATACAGAGTCGTTAGATATCTTAAGTTGCCGTACGACGTTCAAAGGACTCGGATGAATTCATTAGGTTTATTATGAAGTTTTAAAGTTTCGTACGGTGATGTATGGTGCTCTTAGGAGTTGTAACGCATCCTACAATATTCTAACGTGCTTTTCTTGTTGCTAAAGTAGCAAATTGAGCCGTAACATCTCCTGAGTTGTCATATGATGTTCAAAGGACCTGGACGAATTCATTAGGTTTAGTATGGAATTTTAAGGATTCTTACGGTGTTGTAAGGTGTCGTTTGGAGTTTTAAGGTGTCCCACGTTATACTAGCGTGCTTTTCATGATGCTAATAAGGCATTCAAAATCATAAGATGCCCAAACTTGTCATACGATGTTCAAAGGACTCGGACGAATTCATTAGGTGTATTATGGAGTTTTAAGGTTTCGTACGGTGATGTAAGGTGTTCATAGGAGTTGTAAGGCGCCCTACATTGTACTAACGTTCTTTTCAAGTTGCTAATGTGGCATAAAGAGTCGTAAGATGTCCTAAGTTCTCGTACGATGTTCAAAGGACTCCTACGAACTCATTAGGTTTATTATGGAGTTTTAAGGTTCCGTACGGTGTTGTAAGGTGTTGTTAGGAGTCGTAAGGCGTCCAATGTTATTCTAACATGCTTTTCAAGGTGCAAATATAGAATACAGAGTCGTTAGATATCTTAAGTTGTCGTACGACGTTCAAAGGACTCGGACGAATTCATTAGGTTTATTATGGAGTTTTAAAATTTCGTACGGTGATGCATGGTGTTCTTAGGAGTTGTAATGCGTCCTACATTATTCTAACGTGCTTTTCCTTTTACTAATGTAGAAAACTGAGCCGTAACATCTCCTAAGTTGTCATATGATGTTCAAAGGACCTGGACGAATTCATTAGGTTTAGTATGAAATTTTAAGGATTCTTACGGTGTTGTAAGGTGTTGTTTGGAGTTTTAAGGTGTCCTACGTTATACTAGCGTGCTTTTCATGGTGCTAATATGACATTCAAAATCATAAGATGCCCAAACTTGTCATACGATGTTCAAAGGACTCGTACGAATTCATTAGGTGTATTATGGAGTTTTAAGGTTTCGTACGGTGTTGTAAGGTGTTCATAGGAGTTGTAAGGCGCCCTACATTGTACTAACGTTCTTTTGGAGTTGCTAACGTGGCATAAAGAGTCGTAAGATGTCCTAAGTTCTCGTACGATGTTCAAAGGACTCGTACCAACTCATTAGGTTTCTTATGGAGTTTTAAGGTTTCGTACGGTGTTGTAAGGTGTTTTTAGGAGTCGTAAGGCGTCCAATGTTATTCTAACGTGCTTTTCAAGGTGCTAATATAGAATACAGAGTCATTAGATATCTTAAGTTGC